>OY728164.1:1862735513-1865135513 GCA_963277665.1 Viscum album | reverse complement strand
AAAATTGAGGGATCATATGTTATCACATGGGAGAATAACATAGAGAACATGGTATCATAAGATCATGGTAACATAGTAAATGTGGAAGCAAAAAAAAAAACATGACATAAACATAATTCAAGGATAATTTTTGAGACAACATCACATTGTGTAAGAAGTCCCATAATGGATTAGGTTCACTCCATAATCCCATAAATGATGTTTCATGAGACTAAAAAATTACCCAATGAATTGGAGGGATATATAATTATAGTCCCACCCATAACATTAATTTCATGAAAATGTATATTCATACCATATAAGGAATCAATCATAAAGAATAAACATAAAAATTACCCATGGAAAGAGAATGGGTTGTATAATTTTGTATCATATCATAATTAAAGAAAACTTCATAATGAAGGAATTTGAGAGATAAAAATAAGACATGTATTACCCCATCAAAGTAAGGGAGAGTGAGAAAGGTATATATATAAGATACATATATACATAATTTATAATCATTAAATAACATTAAAGGATGTTTCCATTTATGAATAAAAATACTTTTAAAAATATTAAAAAATTTCTTAAGGAAAATAACCATTCCACTTTAAAAATAACTTTTAAAAAAATAGAATTCAAAAAATATTGTGGAAATAATTCTATTTGAAAATAACCTTGGAAACATATAAAGTAATATTTAAGGAAAATAATGGCCATGATGGTAGAAAATACCATTCATGCCTTACACATTAAAACAAATAATCCTATTGCATTTTCAATGAAAAGTCAAAAGTACCTCATTCAGAAAAGGATAGGTAGATTCATTTTAAAACATTATTTAAAAAGGTAAAAAATGGTAAAAATGTATTTAAACAATCATATAATAATATTAAAAACGTTTTTGAAACACTTTAAAGAAAACATGGACATGTAAGAGAAATGATTTTCGACTAAAGAGAGAAATAAAGTTTATTTTTCTTTAAAAACATTTTCTCAATCATTTTTAGTACCAAAGAGGGAAAAATGATAATATAACTTGAAAATTTCATGAATGAAAAATGTAGAAGAAAATTAAAGGCTCTTATTATACAATTATAAAATAATTTCCAACAATGGAAATTCAGGCATAAATAATTCCGAATAAAATGAGATCGAAACATACACCTTACCATTTTAGTAACTTCTAAATAAAAACTCCCATGAATTAAGTAAATGGATTGTAACTTAAAATATAATTAATTATTAAGGATTAATGATATTATATGTAAAGGAAAAATATATACACCATCTAAAATAAATTGGGTGCATAAAGAACATGTGTCTTAAAGAAGGAATTTTTGAGACGAAACTCTCTCCTTGAGTTCAGACTTTGTCATGGATATATTTTATATCTTGTATAATAAAATTATATTTTTTTTATTAATAAAATATTATAGGTTTAAAAACTTATACTTCAACCATTTACTTATCTTATTTTAATGGCATATTTAATTACTTATTAAATTATGTCCATGTTAGGTGTTTCGAGGATGTTCAGTTCATAATTTTAAAACAACATCGGTGTGTTGACATTGGTCAAAGGGGTCATTATTCCATCATATCAAAAATAATAATCATGGAATGATTAATATTTTTATAATAAATTCTAATTTTAAAACTAACCATGAAATATGACTATGAAAAATAAACTACGTTACAATCATGGAGATGGTAGGCTGTGCATACGCATGTGTAACGTTTCCATTTTTTAATGATCATGATAGAAAGAAGGTAAGTTTTATTTTATATTTTAAGAATAAACATTATATAATAAATATCATATTATTTATTTAAATAATCTTAAATATACCATCCATGTGAAGTGGTAATGAAAAATGGATCACATTGCTTCGTGAGGAAGTAGTTCCTTATACACACAAACGACGTTATCATTTTCCCATGGATGATAGGGTAAGAAGGTATATGACATATTTATTTTCCAGAATGATTAATATTTCATGAATATCATATATAAACATTAAATCCATAATTATAAATATCTATGAGAGGCGATTATGTAAAATTAATTACATCGGTTCGTGAGACGGTAGTCCGTCGTACAAATGAATGATGATTTCATTTCCCATTTGATGTAAGTGGAGATGGATTTAGGGTATTAAATTAACATAATAACATATATGTATATATATATATATTTATTTTATTATATTATAATTATTGAGTAAGATTTATAGGATGTGTAAGAAGAAATAATACAAATGTGCTCGGTTAAGGACATTACCTCTTTTTCCAACCACCTCTTCAGGATTATACCTAAAGCCTTCCTAGGTGGGATTTATGATAAAACCAAGGATTCTATGACGTGATAAGAAAATTTAGGGAGTTAATTGGGTATGTATTATTCATACCAATGGGTTTTTGAATTGTGGAGATGAGAGGAGAGGGGGTGCCCTTTTATAAGGGAGGATGAGTGACATTCTTGAAAATATCTAAAACTATTTAATAATGGGAAGTCACACTCAAGACTAGTGCCTCCAAAATTAAAAATTAAATGAGTAGAGGATATATAAGGCTGATACACACCTCTAACATTCAAAATAAATATTTTTTAATAATTTTATTTTCTTTACCTCTAAGGTTACTCACTTTTATCCTTTATATTTTTTACCACAATGACTCTTTTTTTTACTGTTTTTACTATTTTTTATGACCATAAATTAAGTTGAAATTATTATATAATATAAATTAGGATGATTAAAAAATATGGAATCCATTTTATAAAATTTATTTCATATAATTGGTATAATTTAATTTAAAATAAAACCAGAAAGCGTGATGAAAAACCGATTTTCCGAAAAATGCATTTTTTAAGGAAAAGATGATCTTATATTAACTTTATGACCAATAATAATAAATAAAAAAATTTAAATTAATATTTATAGATATATAATATATAAATTTATTTTAATTAAATCACCATTATGGGTTATTTTAATTAGTTAAAACGGGGAAATATTATGCACTTTAAAATTGTTTTCAGAAAAATGCATTTTAAAGCCTTAAACCAAACTGATAATAAAATCTAGTATAAAGATGATTTAAATGCAATTAATTATATTAAATATATATAAATAATACTTTTTTTTTAATTTTAAATCATATTAAAATAATAATGAGACTTTTAAATTACTTAATTTATTAAAAATAAATGACATTTTTACAAAAAATAAATATTTTTCACTATTCACTGAAAAATCAATATTAAAAAAAAAATATAAAAATTTATCACTAGGTTAATATAGATATTTTTATTTCAAAAATTATTTTAATTTTATAAAATAAAATTTATAATATTTTTTAAAAAATTAATTATAATATTTTCTCATAAAAAGAAATAAAAATCATTTTTGAAGAAAACATATTTTTGATGCATAAAATGACTTTAATTAAAATTGAGTGATTAGTTAATAAGAAGTTATAAATTAATTATATTGAGTAGGAAATTTATATAAATTTCATAAATTATTTAATTCTATTCATACCCATCGATTTAATGACTAGGTTATAACTGTCATATTTAAATAATCATGGTTCGTTTGGGTTCAGTGTTGCATGTCGCATATGCTATAGAAAATAGATTTACCTTTTAAAAACTTGATGTGTTACATTATAAATCTATTTTTTGAAATAAAATAGGTGGATCTAAGTAAGTTAAGACGTTTGAATATGATGGTTTAAACTCTCTTGGAGCTGGTTTGCTGAAAAAATGGCTATTAGTGGATCTATTAATTGAAGATTATTATGCCCCATGAGATTGAAGAAGAAGTTGAGGAGGACCTTACTAATGTTGATGGGGATAACTCTATTCAAGATAATTATGGGGATGCTCAATGTTAATTAAAGGTTGATAGACCAACTTTTCTTTTATAGAGGAAGATAATATGTTAATGAACCTGGTGCTAAAAGAGTAGATGACAAAGCTAATATTATTTTTGAAAATGAAGATGCTCAAGTTCCAAAATTTTTAAATTTTGGTACTGATAATTCTTATAGAGATAAAGTAGATGATTTATCAGATAATTAACCTCTTTGGTTGAGAAGATGAAAGTAAGTAATCCTTGAGGATATTCTTTCCCCTACTGTTGAATATGAAGCTAGAATCAAGGAAGAAGATACCCATGGAGAATAAGTTGTTACTAATTAAACTGAAGTCTAGGTGCCTAATGATGATATAGATATACCTCAGATACTTGGATAAGTGGTTGTTAATACTTATGATCATATATCTCTATCTAAATTATCTTTTCATTTCAATTTAAGAAAGCTTGTAACTATTGAAGGAGGTGAGAAGAAAATACTCACCGCTCTAGCCGATGTATGTTCAAATTTGAGATACATGGAGTTAAGGAAAATATGGATATGTTTTCAAGGACAAGTGAAGAAGTTGTAATTGTTCATACATCTGGGTAAGTAAAAGTTGATAAATTTATCCATGTTAAAAATGAATTAGTTGAATCAGATGAAGAAGTGATTAAAGAATATCATTTTGTTTTGAAATCCAAAAGAAGATTAGTAGAGATTAAGACTTCTCTTAATGAATAAGAATGGAAATAAGATTACTTGGAAAACCAAGTAGAATAAATCACTGAATTAAATAATCAAATTCAGTCTTTTGTTGACAAAATATTTTCTGAGATCAGGATACTGAAAGAAGAGTTGGTTGGTTTAAAGGCAGAGCTTAAAAAATCTATTGTGCCCAAGGATGACTTGAGATGGGATGGGTAAATCAGGGTGTCAACTTTTCTTTTTTATTCTCAAGATTTTGTCCACATGTTGGTAGGAACTCATTACACTTGTTGAAGTTATTCACACATACACCATAATAAAAAATATAGAAATTAAATAAGTATACCACAATTTTACTTGGTTCACCACTAATGGATAATCCAATAATCATATGCCAATGATGTGTGACTCATACCATAATCCACTATGATTCACTAGTGTTGTTGAGTGAAAATTTTCACTCATGGTCACTCCATGTCAGGCACACTAACTTTACAAAGAATTCAGGGAAAATGCACTAAATCCCTCAGATCACTTTTTTCAACTCCTCCTTACTCACTGATCTAGATGAAATCATCCTTAGTTTAATTACATTAGGGTATTCTCCAAATATGAATGATAGTTTTTTGAGAATTGCATTATTAAAATCTACGTTTGATGCTCTAATAAATTCATTAATTTCTACTTAGGTAGTTATCTTGAGTCCTTAGCTTCACCCAGGTCAGATTTTCCAAAGTAACTGGATTCACCTAAGTCCTTGGATTCACCCAAGTATGCTTTTCCTAATCCCTAGGCTTCACCCAAGTCCTAGGATTCATCCAATTCAGCTTCTCCCAAGTAGGTTCACCCTATTTCCTTCATTATACACAATTCATGAAATCTTGTTCTCCCAAATACTTCACTCAATTACTTTACCATGTAGCTTCACTCAATGTCTATAGGTTCCGGGCATAGCAAAAGCATGGGTGGGGTAGTGCCCAAATTTTAGTTTTTTTTTGTGATTGATGATCAATCTGAGATCTCTACAATGATAAACGTCATGACCCACAAAATTGATCAATGAAACCAGACAAGGTAATCATGCCAGAACCAAGAGAGAGGAGATCAACACATATTGTTTATAATTAATTTAATTAAATAAGAATTACCTCTAAGGAATCATTTATTTGTTGATGTGTCCGATGACATATCTATAGTGCACCATTTTTGCGTTGTAGAAACCAAGCATAGATTTCATTTAGTGATGATCCAAACATGTTCCATGAAGCTCTGAACATTGCTGAAGGAGTATTCAGGTGCTAGCATAGAAGATCCTTGTGCTTGCATCGTACGCCTTTGATTGCCTCGAGAATCACTTACAAAGAATTATTCTTTATCCGATGGAGGAGTATTTCTTTCCATTATTGAAAGTGTTCTTAGAGAATAGTCTCTCTCAGCTTGAGAGGTTTTCCCTGAATCTGTTGTGCACAACTGAATTGGATTATGAGAAAAGTATTTTAATTGGGTATTTATATTGCTAGTGTTAGAATAAAATAATTTCACAAGTTCCCTTAATTATTTTATTTATTCCTAGAAAAACCCCTTATCAAATAATAATAATAATAATTATATTTCTCGACACGCTCTTAGCTTGTGAATTATAATTAAATATTATTTAATTAAATAATATTTATTATTATTATTTCTCACTGAACCATTTAACTTGGTGCACCTTTCATCCACAACATTTATCGGGCCTTTAATAATGACTATTTATTTATTAAATAAACATCACTGCATTATTCACTGATAAATAAATAAATATTTTATTTTCTAAATAGAAAATAAATATTTATTAAATATTCCAATCATAATATATTCTCTCGAATAACTAGTGAATAAATAAATGTGATCATGAATACATAAATAATTATTAAACCATGACTGAGAATAATATTTATTCAACCTGTTAAATAATAAATAATATATTATTTAACCGAGATTTTGGATACACTTAGTGTGTGAACCTCTAGGTATCTTTCTCAGCGGCATTAGGAGAACCTGTCTAAAGTCTAAGGCTAGCCTCTAGAAACATGCCAAGGCACCCATAGAGAAAAAAGTTAATGCCACGATGATATGTTACCACATACGAAAAATTACTGTGTAATATAAACCCATTATCACAATATATCTAATCGAGCAGGTTGCATGCCAGTGCCATCAACCTATATGCTCGATATCTCTTTCTATGAATTTTTGGAAATAGAACTTTCCTATAGAACATGTTGGCCATTGATTTATTTAGGCTAAATAATTTCCATCAAAGGGATTGATATATTAACTTCTATTAATGAACTGAAGGGATACATTATTTATCGTATTATTCATCAATGCAATATTATTCGTGATGCACCCAACATATCCTACCTCAATGCAAACATATTTTGTCATGGGTTTTATCAATACATAAAAGTACACAACTCATAATATTCATTAATAATAATCTTAAATTCTACAGACCAATACACATATCCCTAGATAGGAACATCCAATGAAACTTATAAATGTGGATTTCCTACCATCGGGTCTCATTATCATAATATCCTACTGAACATTACCAAGGGTGTACACCATGAGAAGGTGCCTCAAATTCCTATGAGTCTCCACCCTTGATAGCCTGTATCATTTGTGCCCCTTCAAATGATATCATCCAGCTATAGAACATATATTCAAGAATAGTGTCATAACACTTCTAAGTTCTCATCATAACAGGGAACTGCTATGAAATTTTAGTGTGACAAATACTCTTAGGACATTATCTCATGCTATGTTATGTAGGAGAACAACCATTATGTGATAAATAGTTAATTAATATTCAAAACAATAAATACATGTTTATCATAAAGTACAAAGAAGTTTGTTTTAGGGCACTAACTCTAATATACTCCCACTTTCACTAGAGCTAATTGAAAACAACCTTCAGTATGATAGCTCTCACATGGTACTTATACTTCTACTGAGATAGGCATTTAGTCAAGGGGTTTTCCATGTTCTCTTCCATGGGTACTCTTCTCACTGCAACTTCACCCCTCCGATGAAAATCCCTCAAGATCTGATACTTCTACAGTTTGTGCTTTATCTTTTGGTGTGACCTTGGATATTTTACAATATCCACCACTATAGTATTATCAGAATACAATGTGATAGGCCCTTTACTTCTAGGTACCACATCAAGATCTTGTACAAAGTTCTGAATCTAAATGGATTATTTGGTTGCATCAGAAGCTGTTATATACTCAAACTATGCTATAGAATCAGCGAAAACTAGCTACTTTGAAGTCTTCCATCTCATAGATCCTCCGTTGAGATAGAAAACATATCCTGATTATGAATTCAGATCATTTTAATCTATCTAAAAACTAACATCAGTATAACCCCTAATGGCCAAATCCTCATCTCCTCTATATACCAAGATCACATCCTTAGTTCTTCTTAGACACTTAAGGATAGCCTTAACAGTAGTCCAATGTTGTTCTCTTGGATCTGCTTGATATCTTCCTACCATGATCATGCATATGCAATATCAATTATATTATATAACATAGCATACATGATAGTTCCCATCGTTGAAGCGTACAAGATCTTACTAATTCTATCTTTCTCCTGTCGTATTTGGGGAAACATTTTATTATAAAGATGTAAGATATGTGAAAATGGAACCAATCCCCTCTTGGATTATTCCATACTAAATCTATTTAGTATCTGATCAATATATATACTTTTGATTAGTCCAAGTATCCTCTTGGATCTATCACGAATGATCTTGATCCCTATAATGTAGGTTACTTCACCTAAGTCCTTCATGGAGAAGCACTTGTTCAACCAGTCCTTAACAGACTGTAAGGCTGGTATTTTATTTCCAATAAGTAATATTTCATCAACATATACTACTAGGATAATGACCGCATTCTCATTAAACCTCTTGTAAACACACAACTCATATTCATTCTTAATGAAACCAAATTCTTTTATGTATTCATTGAATCAAATGTTCCATGACCTAGATGCTTGTTTCAATCCATAAATGGATATCTACAACTTGAAAATCTTTTTGGAATCACCTGATATCACAAACCCTTCTGGTTGTGTCATATAGAAATCTTATGGAAGGTTCCTGTTAAGGAATGCAGTTTTTACATCCATCTACCAAATATCATAGTCATGATAATCTGCAATGGAAAATATGATTCTAATGGATTTAAACATGGAAACTGGAGAAACGATTTCATCATAGTCAATTACTTGATGATTTTTTAACCCTTTATCCACTATACTTACTTTATATGTACTTTAACTTCCATGTCTAGTTTTCTCTTGAACACCCATTTGCATATGACAGGCTTTACATCAACTAGATCATAGACTAGAACCCAAAATTGGTTCTGATACATGGAATCCATTTCAAAATTCATGGATTATTTCCATCCTGTAGCTTTTGAGCTCTCTATTTCCTTCTTTTAAGATATAGGTTCATCATTTTCAACTAATAATGAGTCACCATCCTCGGTGACTAGAAAACCATATCTCTCTGGTTCTCTTACCTCTCTTACACTCCTACACAATACTTGTGTTTCAGGAACTACTTCTTCCACAGGGACCTATGGAATCTATTCTTATACCAACTCTTATATATCTTGAGCATCAACTTCATCAAATTCAATCTTTCTCCCACTATCCTTTTTGCGGATTTTCTCTTTCTCAAGAAAAACGACTTGTTTGGAGACAATCACTTTCTTATATGAGGGGTTGTATAGGTAACATCCCTTTTTTTTCTTATGATACCCTATAAATATACACTTTGTGACCTGGGGTGATAATTTTTTCTTGAAAAAGCCTTAACAAATAACTCACAACCCCATACATGTGAATGTGATAAAATGGGTTTCTTTCCACTCCATAGCTCGAAGGAAATTCCATTTTCATCTTTATTTAGTACTCAGTTTAATGTGTATTCCGCAGTTTGTAATGCATATCCCCAACAGGATAATAGAAGATATGCATGACTCATCATCGACATTACCATGTCCAAAAAGGTATGGTTCCTCATTTCACTAACACTATTTCACTGTGGTGTATAAGACATAGTGAGTTGAGATAATATCCCAAACTCCCATAGAAAGTCGATGAAATATTGGTTAATATATTAACCACCTGGATCTAATCGAAGATTATTTATCTTCTTACCAAGTTTATTATCTAATTCATTCTTGAATTCCTTGAATTTCTTAAAGGACTTAGACTTATACCTCATCAAGTAAATATAACCATATCTACTCAAGTTATCAGTAGAATTTATGAAGTAAGAATATAAACCTCTAGCTTCTACTGGGAATGGTCTACACACATTATTGTGTACCAATACTAGAAGCTCTGTGACCCTTTCACCATGTACAAAAAATGGTGGTTTGGTCATTTTACCTTGTAAACAAGAATGAAATCTATCAATTAGTTTTAGATCAGATGAGTCTAAGTAACCATCTTGACAGAGCTTTATCAAACGCTTCTCATTTACATGAACAAGATGGTGATTCCATAACTGGGTGTTATATGAGTCATGTGGACATGATTCGTTATCAATTTACAAAACTTTTTTTTTATAATTTAATACATAATGACTGTTATTTAAATGCACCATACCATAACATATGTTTCCCTTATTAAAAAAACAAATTTTATTTCCAAATTTGAAAATAAAACCATCTATATCTAAACAAGAAACATGAATTATGTTCTTGGTAACTATAGGTACATAATAATAATCTTTCAAAACCAAAATCATTCTCATTGGAAATGAAATATGGTAGTCACTAATGAAACGAGAATCCAACCTTGCACCATTGCCAGCCTGAAAATCCACCTCTCCTACGAAATTTTTTCAAAATATACTTGGTTCTTGTATTTGGATACATATGTGATCACCACAAGCTATATCTAATACCCAATGTGTAGAAATGTAAATATTGTACTTGATAATGAACATAAATTTAACTTCCCCTTGATTATGGGTGCAGTTACTCTTCTAGTGTCCTAAATTGCCACATGAAAAACATACCACCTCCTTTTCCTTACCATACCTCTGGATCTTATTCTTCTTGGTAGGATGGTGGTCGGGGGATTTAGACTGTTTATAAGTATTGGGTACCTTTTCCTTTTCTTATTCACCATAATGACTGCAGACTTGTCACACCCCATTTCCTTATCCACTTGGTGAATTAAGGTCATAATTTCTGAAATACTCTTCTCACTATTGCTCATATTATAATAAATAATAAAGTTGGATAAGGTATTGGGAAGTGATGAAAATATGAGATATATATGCAACTCATTTGCGAAATTAATCCCTAAGATGTTTAGATGCTCAATGTAGCTGATAAGCCTAACTACACGAGGCCCAAATATCACACACTCTCCAAGCATAGTTGTAAACAAAGCATTGGAGATCTTATACCTCTCTTGTCTCACCTTCTCTTGATAGAGATCCTAAAGGTGATACATCATGCTATAGGCATCCATATCCTCATGTTTCTTTAAAATATCATTGGATATGGATGATAACATGAAGCATTGAACATCTATAAAATCATTCCTATGTTTATCATAGAGAGATATATCTTCATTACTTGCCTCATTTCTAGGCGCAACTGGTAAAGGTTTTTCCAGCACATATAGTTTCATTTCATGGCGAAGGATGACACGTATGCATCTTTTCTATTCTTGGAAATTAGTTCCAGTGAGAAGGATTCCTTCTCAATTATGGATCATAATGATATGTTTGATGTCATTTTATTAATGTTTCTACAAAATAAGATGAGCATAATTTTAGTACTTTATCTGATAAAATTTAGACAAATAAATAAATATTATAATTATTAGTTTACCACTGTTTTATCGAAACCCAATAACCCTCACCATTGGATTTAGAATATCATGTTTCTTGGATATTCTAGTGAAAAGGATCCATATTCACAATCTCATTACCACAAATTTGGCTAGTCAAGCAACTCGAATGGTTTTAGGTAGGCATTCCAAATTCAAACTGCATTAACTTGCAGTTCCTTGATCTTCTGAGTAGACTCCCCAATCTTGAAATAATTAATTTATTTTTCCACAAACTTTGCCTCTTAGTTACACCAAGTCCTAATTTGGAAGTAAACCCTTGATGTCAACTAAGTTAAGTCAACCCAAAACCTCAAATTATAATTCAATTATAATTTAAAGCACCCCAACTTTGGATGGTCAAGCACTTTGAACTATGGTTCGATTCTAACCGAAGTTATGGAAAGCTACACTGACTTAATATTTTATTGAAAGATTTTATCCTTTATGTGTAAATTTCCAATTATTATATTTATCACATGCTTGTTAATATTAAGTGAGATTTACTTAAGTGATTAACCATGTCCTAAATAATATTTACGCATAAGCCAGTTTATTTTAGTTCTATCTTGCATTATTGTTAATTCATTAATTATGTGATCTCAAAAATACATACATGATGAAATAACCATAAAAATGATAGATATAAAATAAAGGGTTGTAGGATCAAAATAGTGATGTAGATGCTCAATATACAAGAGGGGGGGGGGGTGAATTGTATACTTTAAAAATTCCTTTGAAACCTTTAAAGTTAGTTATGAATAACTATGTTTTCCTTAAGTAAAGGAAAGGAATAAGTTTAACAAAGTTAAACTAAGTAAATTCACAACACCTCTAACACCGAATGCAGCCTTGGAAAGAGATTCCGAAAGTAGGTTCCGGAAATATGATTCCAGAAATTGAACCTTAACAAAAGTTACAATATGAGATTCTACCTTAAAGCGTATAGAATCTAAATGAAACAGAGTACAAGTAAAGAAGTATAAGAAAGTTATACTTTCCTTATAAAACAAAATGCAGCGGAAATTAAACAAGTAGTTAAACTACAAGTAACAAGATAATAGTCTTTTAACCCAAAGAGAAGGGTATCCAACACCCTTGGATAAAGGTCCCTTGATTTATACTTTCAAGCAAGTCTGTCTTACCCACACCAGGGTAAGCCCTCGATACGAAGATCGGAGTCTCTGTCTTGCTATCCCTGCAAGCCCTCAACTTCAAGGTAGTTGGAAACCTCTGTCTTCCTCAGCAAGGAAGCCCTCGAACTTCAAGGTAGTCGGCACCTCTGTCTTCCTATCCCCGGAAGTCCTCAAATGTAATCACCAACATTCAGAGTCGCATGAAGCTTTGAGAGTTGATAAGATCCTCTCTCTCTAGAAATCACTTCAACAGCATGTATGCTCAATGTCAAAAATCATTGTTGTGTGTTATGAGCTCTTTCAAATGAGCTCCTATTTATAGGTAAGGTCGGCTCCTTCTCCAACGGTCATATTTTCCTTAAAGATCGGAGGGAACTATACACGTGTCACTTAGACAACAGTTAGTTTATAACAAAATAGACAACATCATTTTATAACAAAACAAGTGTAACAGAATGTACGACATCGTTTTAATTCTAAATCAAAAGTTCGGAATGAAAGCTTCGGAGTGATGATTCGGAGTGTAATGGAAATAATAAAGAGTAGACAGATTATAGAAATGTAAGCAGAATAAAAGTTCGGAGTCTAACCAAAATATTTTTCGGAGTCTAAATAAATTTGGAGTGTATAAAACAAAGATGATCAGATTCTGTTTAATAGGTGAATTCAGAATGAGAATTCGGAATGATAATTTGTCATCAGAATTCGTAATGAGATTTCATCATCATAGTTCATAATGAAAATTCATTATCAGAATTCGTAATGAGAATTCGTCATTAGAATTCGTAATGAGAATTCAATGTCAAACTTCATAAGAATTCGTATCCTGAATTTAGAATAGAACTTAGTCAGAGTTCATATCCGGAATTCGGAATGATACTTTATTACAGTTCTCATCTAGAATCCGGAGTGAAACTTCCTTACAGTTCTTATCCAGAATTCAGATCCTCAAACAGAATACTTTATATCAAATTTTTAAACAAATCTGAGAAAACAGAAATGAATCTGAATTTTATACTTAGGAAAAAAATATGGATGAAAATATGATAAAGATAAATTTCCTTATAAAAGAAATTTTCCTTATAAAAGCAATTTTCCTTAAGAAAGCATTTTTCTTTAAGAAAGCATTTTTCCTTAAGAAAGCATTTTTCCTTAAGAAAGGTGTTTTTCCTTAAGAAAGCATTTTTCCTGAAGAAAGGTGTTTGTGATTTTCAAAACAAGAAGGAATGAAAAAGTCATAAGGAAAACCTTATTGACTCAACAATATCTCCCTTTTTGGAAAGCACAAACATCCTTACGAAACAAAAATTCTAGGAAGAAAGAAAAACATTAAGGCTTATCTCCCTTTTATTTGAGGATGTTGATGAATACGACTAACTCCCTCTTAGGCTTTGAAACTCTAAGGATAGTATTCTTAGATTTCCAGAGTGGCATTTCATTATGAATAAGAAAGTCTTCTTAAATGAAAAAACTCCCCCTTAAACAAACTCTTATTAGAGTTCTTTTTCCTTAGGGATCTTTTCCTTCCCCCCCTTTGATAAACTCTCATTGGAGTTATTCTTTTTCTTAAGGATCTTTTTCTTCTCCCCCTTTGTGATTTTCAAAAAGAAATTGAGGGAATGGAAAAAAACAAAGTACCTGAAACATTAGTAGCAACAACAAAAGGAACTAAAAGCACAAATTTCATTAATTTTGAAATCCCGACAACAAAAAAATATTACAACAAAAAGATCGGATTTGGTTATTTCGGATCTTTTTCCTTCGAAATGAGCCCCTTAAGAATAGTCTTGATCTACTTCAAGTCTTTATGATCTTCTTCAGATTGCTTCTCTAAGACAACTATTCTTGCGGATTGAGCTTCAATCTTTTCTTCCTGGGATTTCAGCTTTTCTTCCTGAGCCTTGATCTTTTCTTCCTGAGCCTTCATCTTCTGTTCAAACTCAATCCGATGATCCCTTTCAAATTTCCAGTTCTGAGAAACAGAATTCAACTTCCCATTCAGATCTATGACTTCTTGAATCCGGAAGTTCTTTTCATCTATCAGCTTTTCTTCAAAGGAGGAAGTCATCTCATTTATCTTCCTGTCCTCAGTCTCGAAGGCATCTTTAACATTGTCTTGAAACTCATCAAATAACCTCATCTCTTCAACAGTCTTCTTCGACCAATTTTTCATCCTCTTGCAAGATTTTCTATGAGCTTCGTAGCCAACAAAGAAGGTTTTGAACTGAGCCTCAATCTCAACGCACTTGTCCATAACCATAGATATAGAGTCAGTTTTCTGATTCAAAGCATGTTGGAGCATCTGGCATCTTGAGTCAATACTTGAGAAGGTCAGAATGGATCCCACCAACTTCTTTAAATACTGGACAACAAAGTCATGCCCCACCGAGGATGACTCCGAATCTGAAACTTTGCTTGGAGAATTTTCTTCCTCAATAAGCTCCAACTTCCTTTTAGACGAATCACCATATTCTCTTTTCTTGCTAGACACTGATTTCGGAGTCTCAACAAGGAGTTGCTTTCCCTTGTCTTTTTTCGTAATCGATTCTTGATCAGGAGTTTTCTTCTCACCAGTAGACACTTGAACAATATCATCAAATACTTTTTGAACAACATCTTCCTCATTCTTATCCTTCTCTGGAGTTACTAACTTAGAGGATTCAGCCTCTGAAGTTCGGAGTGACAGGTGTTCCGAAGGCGACCCCTTATACTCATCTACTTCTTTCAATAAGTCTCTTGTTTCACCACTTGCTTCAGCAACTTGCTCTTCCTATTCCACTTGTTGAACCTACTCGAGTTGCTCAACATGTTCGGTTTTAATCTCTTCCAGAAAATCAAGGTTTCTTCTTGGAGTCTCAGGTAGATATTCCAAGGAGAAATATCTCGGAACTGGAATGCTTCCGGATACCATCTCATTAAACTTTAACAACGCTTGGACTGCCTCGGCTTCTGACATCTTTTTCTTAAGCTTATTTTCCTTTACTTGTTTTTCAAGCTGATCAGCAGTTCTCTCCTTTAAGGACTTAGCTTCCGCAGGGTCCAATCCGAACTGCAGATCCCCTTCTTTCCTTTTCTCTTTATCTGCTCTCCACTTCGCAACTACCTCACCAGGAAAGGCATTCTTCTTCTTTGGTTTGGGAGGTTCGTTTTGAGCTTCCTTAGATTTTGGATCCTGTACCTCGGCTGCAACTTCCTTCAACTTTCTTTTCTTTACTGGCTTAGATGATTCCAGTTCAGCAGTCTTCGGAGCCGCTTCTTCTTGATTAGGCATATTGAAGAACTCACCAGTCTCCTTGTTGAAGGCCACATCCATCCTCTTAAGGGTATCATCACTGACCAACAAAATTTTTCAAACCCTTGGCTTAGATCTGAAAGCTTCCTTAAAGGACTCAAGGCACCGAACAATCAACCTTGATAAAATTGCTGGATACATTACGATCTGGGATCTGATATTTCCTTTCTTAAGATTCTCAATGGTTATAAGAATGTGCCTCATGAAGTTAAACTTCCTTAGATTTATCAGGAAATCTAAGATGTAGATCTCACTCTTCTTCAGGCTGTCTTTATCACCTTTCCTCGGTACGATAAGACCTTGCACCCACAACTCTAGAATCCAGAAATTTGTAGGCAAACTAGAAATCTTAAGAGATTTGTCATCTGAGAGTCCGAGAGTTTTCAAGGATTTTTCTTTGTCAAAGCTACCCTTAGAATCCAGAAAAACGTGAGATATAAACTCGGCTTCTCCTTCATAGGACAACCCTACCAAGCTTGCTGCCTTGGTATAAGAAATCTTGTAAGTCTTACCATAAGACTTAAAATAAAATTTCTCCCTATTATCTTCCTGAAAGAAGGAAACTGTTTCATAGAACTCAACAAGTAACTCCGAAAAAACATCGTCTTGATTCCCCGGTTTGGATACAACAATATCTTCCCACCCATTCAACTTAATGTTCTTCGAAATAAGAGAATCATAGTTGTTGAAGAAATCCGGATGGACTAACCTTTCTCTGTAAACTAACCATTGTGAAATAGGCTTGTTGGATGACATTTCTTGAGACGCTAACTCCGCAGACATTCAGATCTGAAGTCCTCTGGGAAGTTCAGAACGGAGAAAACTGAAGTTCGGAACGACTTTAAAACAGAGAGGCAGAGATTCGGGACGCGAGAGCTTGAGATCGATGTGGGACGAGTATTTGGGTCCCCTTTATATAGGCAATGAGATGACGGTTCAAATTCCACAGTTGATCTAACGGTTGGGAGAAGCTGAGATTAGATCTGACAGTTGAAAACTTGAATCCGATCTTTTTGAGGTTTTTATTAAAACAAGGAATTAAGAAAACTATAATCTGAAAACATAATACAAGAAAATGCCAGCAAGTAAAATATGACTACAAAAACTTGAGTAAGGTAATCATACCTTTCGGATTGGCTTAGGAGGATTATTCGTAATGGGTAATATAAAAAAGACTACGAAAAAAAACTTTATTATGAGAAGACAGAGTTCGCAAAAACTTTACTATGGAAAATAAACTTAGTACGAAAAACTCATTACAGAACACTCATTACGGAAAAATCAGTACGAAAATCTCGTTATGAAAATACCAGTACGAAATTTTCCATTCCGGATGTTTTTAATACGAATACTTCCATTCCAGAAGTATTCTGTACGAAAATGTCCATTCTAGAAAATTGTAGTTCCGGAAATTCCATTCCGGAAATCTTCTTTACGAAAAGTTTGAAAACAAACTTTGAAAAACTTTGTTAAACTAACAAAAAAATGTACTCACCTTATGAAAAGGAGTTTATTGCTGTAAGGAGACTTTTTCAACAGAAAGTTACTTAAGGAGGATTACCTTACGGTTATCATCCCTAACTTCTGTTTAATATATTCAAATCTATCAGAAGGCAAAGATTTTGTGAAAATATCAGGAAGTTGATCTTGCGTTCCGATAAACTGAAGAATAATATCTCCTTTAATTGTTTGATCCCTAAGAAAGTGATGCCTAATATCTATGTGTTTTGCATGGGAGTGATGTGCAGGGTTCTTACTAAGGGAAATGGTACTTGTGTTATCACACAAAATTTGAGTTTTGGTAAAACTCAAGCCATAGTCTGTGAGTGTGTGTTGCATCCACAACACTTGAGCACAACAACTTCCAGCTGCTACATATTCAGCTTCAGCAGTGAAAAGTGCTACAGAATGTTGCTTCTTGCAGGACCAAGAAACTAATGAATCTCCTAAGAAGTGACAAGTTCCAGATGTACTTTTTCTATCCATTCCACATCCACCAAAGTCAGCATCAGAAAAGCTTTTAAGAACAAAATCATTTCTAGAAGTATAAAATAATCCTAGATCCATGGTTCCCTTAAGGTAGCGAAAAATTCTTTTTACTGCCTTTAAGTGAGATTCCTTAGGATTGGATTGATATCTTGCACATAAGCATACTGAAAACATTAAGTATGGTCGACTAGCTGTTAAGTAAAGTAAACTTCCTATCATACCTCTAAAAGCTGTTTGATCTACTGGTTTCCCAGCTTCATCAAGATCTAAAGAGTTTGAGGTACCAATAGGAATACTTATACTCTTAGTATTTTCATAACCATAATTTTTAAGAAGATCTTTAATATACTTATGTTGAGATATGAAGGTTCCTTCTGGTTTTTGAGAAATTTGAAAATGAAGGAAAAAAGTTAACTCACCCATCATACTCATTTAAAACTCAGATTTCATTAGACTTGCGAAAGATTCGGTTAAAGATTGTTGAGTTGAACCAAATATGATGTCATCAACATAAATTTGAACAATAAAAACATTTCTCTTATCTTTCTTTATAAAAAGGGTTGGATCTGCATTTCCCTTAACATAGTTATTTTGAAGCAAAAATCCAGTAAGTCTATCATACCATGCTCGTGGGGCTTGTTTAAGACCATACAAAGCTTTGGTAAGTCTAAAAACATGATCAGGATGTTTTGTATCTTCAAATCCAGGAGGTTGTTCAACAAAGACTTCCTCTTGAACATAACCGTTAAGAAAATCACATTTCACATCCATTTGGAAAAGTTTGAAATTAAAGAATGCTGCAAAGGCAAGTAGAATACAGATAGATTCAAGTCTATCTACTGGAGCATAAGTTTCTTCATAGTCTATTCTTTCTTGCTGATTATAGCCTTTAGCAACAAGTCTAGCTTTATTTCTTACTATGACTCCATTTTCATCACATTTATTTCTGAAAAATCATTTTACTCCAATAACAGAAGTTTCCTTAGGTCTTTCAACCAAGGTCCAGACTTTATTCCTTTCGAATTCATTTAGTTCATCTTGCATGGCTTTAATCCAATCATCATCACCTAAAGCTTCATCAGTGCTTTTAGGTTCTAATTGGGAAAGAAATGCTAGATGTTCTACTTCATTTCTTAAGGAACTTCTAGTCCTTACAGGTTGGTTTACATCACCAATGATACTATCACTGGGATGATTCTTAAGAAACACCTGATTTGGGTTTTTTAAAACCTGTTCACCAACATAGGGTAGAAAGTCTTCTGGGTTAAATGTTTCAGGAATATCTTCTAGAACATTATCCTTATCAGAAGGTTTTTCTATCAAAGGTTGACAATCAGTTTTTGAAAACACATCCGCGAATGTAGGTAGGGATGGTTTAAAAACAAAAGGATCTGACTCATCAAATTTTACATGTACTGTTTCTTCAACAGTACAAGTGTTTTTATTAAAAACTCTATAAGCCTTAGATGTTGTGGAATAACCTAAGAAAATTCCTTCATCAGATTTTGGTGCGAATTTATGTAAGTTATCTTTAGTATTCAAAATGAATACTTTGCAACCAAAAACCTTGAAGTAGGATAATCTTGGTTTTCTACCATTCCATAACTCATAAGGAGTTTTATTAAGAAAATGTCTAATCAAAACTCGATTTATAGTATAACAAGCAGTACTTACAGCTTCAGCCCAAAAATGTCTAGCTATAGAATATTCACTCAACATGGTTCTAGTTATCTCTTGAAGAATTCTATTTCTTCTTTCAACTACACCATACTGTTGAGGAGTTCTAGGTGCTGAAAAATTGTGAGTAATACCTTTCTTACTACAAAAAGTTTCAAAATCAGAATTTTGAAATTCTCCTCCATGATCACTATGAATAGTTTTCAATGGAAGGTTTTTCTCATTTTTAACTTGAGCTCTAAAACTTTTGAAATAATAAAAAGCTTCAGATTTCTTTGCTAGAAAATAAACCCAAGTAAATCTAGTGTAATCATCAACTAGAACAAACACATAGTATTTTCCTCCAATACTTCCAGTTTGTGTTGGACCAAAAAGATCCATGTGCACTAACTGTAATGCATTGGTTGTTGAGACTTCACCGATTGATTTAAAACTAGATTTATGTTTCTTTCCATATTTACAAGGATCACAAACTTTAGAAGAATCAAATCTAAGCTCCGATAGATCCTTAACTAGTTTCTTCTTAGAGAGTTTACATAGGTTCCTAAGGTTACAATGACCTAGTCTTCTATGCCATAACCAGGAGTGATCTTCCATTGCACTTAGGCAAGGTAAATCTTGGCTTCTGAGGTCTTCTAGGTTCAAAGTGTAGACATTCTCTTTCCTATTGGCTGAGAGAATAAACTCTTCCTTGGAATTGTGAACTAAGCACTTATCATTCCTAAAATTTACAAGGTAACCTTCATCACATAACTGAATTATGCTAATGAGGTTGTGCTTAAGACCTTTAACAAAAAGAACATTTGAAATCAAGGTTTTACCAAGAATAACAATATTACCAATACCAACAATCTCTCCCTTAGCATTATCTCCGAAAGTTACCTTTCCTCCTTTCGATTTGATAATCTTTTCAAAATAGCTTTTGTTACCAGTCATGTGCCGGGAACATCCACTATCCATGTATCATGTATTATTGCTGGTACTCTCTTTATTTTCCTGAAATCAAGAAGAAAATCAGACTTTTGGAATCCAAATTTGTTTGGATCCGAGATTTCCAGATAATAAAATTTTAGGAACCCACATCTTCTTAGAGAAGTAAGCTTTGTGAAATCCTAAAGATTGGGTTTTGTTTAAGGAACAATCCTTTGCCCAGTGACCACCACATTGACACTTGGTACAAAATGGGGCACTTTGAGGAACAAAATAATTGTTACTGAAAATTGGTTTTACATGGGTATAACCAAATCCAGATTTATTTCTTAAAGGTCGTATTTGAGAATACATTTTATCAAAATTTTCCTTACCATGGGTAAAGTTTGATAAACACTTCTTTAAGGAAAAAATTTCGGACTTGAGTTTTACAACCAAGTTTTTATCCTCAAAATCATTAGTTTTTGAACTAGAGCTAGGCTCAAAAACATTTTTATTAGAAATTACTTTTTCTAATTCTTTAGAAAGTTTGTTCTTCTCAGAACTTACTTCCACAAGATTTTTTGAAATACTTTCAAAATCAGCATTTTTCTTATTAAGATATTTAGAAAGATCTGATATCTCTTTTTTAAGAATATAATTACTAGAGTTTGCCTTATCAAGTTTCTTATTGAGTTTGGAATTCTCAATTTCAAGAAGTTCAGCAAACCTAGGGACTTATTCATAAGTAGGTAAAGTATTTTCCTCATCAGAAGATGATTCTTCATCAGAAGAGTTATAATACTTACTATCATTGGAATTTAAAGAAACATTGGTCAATGATTCAGCATTTCGTACCTTAGTCATAAAACAATGATTATCAATAGGTAATCTGGATATAAGACCAAGATTCTTCTGTCCTGAAGATTCATAATCAGAAGATTCATCTGAAGAGTCACCACCACTGGCACTCCAGGTGTCATTGGCTTTCAAAACTTTCTTAGCTTTGGCTTTGTAATACTTCTTTCTTTTCCTGTCTGAATTCCTTTCTTTTCTTTCTTTCTTTTTGAGCATAGGGCAATCTGGTCTAATATGTCCAGCTCTTTTGCATTCATAACAAGTAACTTCTCCATCTTTCTTATCTTTCCTATACTTTTTCTTATACTTGGATTGGAAATTTCTCTGGCCAACTATCTTGTTCATCCTTCGAGAAAGATTTGCTAGTTCATTTTCTAAGACTTCACTCTCACTAGATTCGGACTGGAAAATAACTTTCTTAGACTTGGATCTGGTTACTCTCTCCGGAGTCTTATCTTTCATCTGATTTGAGGTTGTTGTAAAAGCAACAATACCATTTCCATTCTTATTCTTGATGTTATCTGCATCTCTCTTCATTCTGGTTTCATGTTGTAGAAGAGTTCCAAAAAGCTCATCAAGAGAGATCTGAGTGACCTTCCTGTTCTCATCTATAGCTGTTCTTTTGGATTCCCACTCATTGGGCATAATATCAATTATTTTATCCACAAGAGCTTCATCATCTAAACCTTTCTCTCCCATAGATTGTAGACTGTTGACTATAGTCATGAATCACTGTTGAACTTTACAGATTGGTTCTCCATAAGGAAAATTGAAGCCATGATATTCAACTCTAATCATAGCTCTTCTAGTCTCAATTACTTTAGAAGTCCCAAAGTGTGTAACCTCTAACTTCTTCCAGATACAGTTAGCTGCTTCACAAGAAGAAATTTGGCTATATATATTTCTAGTCATTGAACATAGTAGAGTATTGCGTACCTTATAGTTGAGTTGATATTCTTGCTTTTCCTGGTTAGTGAAAGTTCTAACTTCCTTGTCAGGAATTTTATAATCACCAGTAAGCATAACAAAATTATCTACTCCAGTGTTGATAACAAAAGTCTTCATTCGATCTCTCCAGTACTCATAGTCATTACCATCAAAGATTGGTGGTCTTGTAGGATTTAGATTATCAATCTAACCAACATTAATTCCTGCCATACTTAAAATAACCTTTGGCACAGAAACTTGTTAGTAGAAAAGATTCGTAATAACAAAGTTCGAAATGGACAAGTTCGGAATGAAAAAGTGAGCAAGAAAAACTTATTCGTAAGTATAAGTATTTCAGAATCCTGCCTCTGATACCAATTATAGGATCAAAATAGTGATGTAGATGCTCAATATACAAGAGGGGTGGGGGTGGGGGGGTGAATTGTATACTTTAAAAATTCCTTTGAAACCTTTAAAGTTAGTTACGAATAACTATGTTTTCCTTAAGTAAAGGAAATGACTAAGTTTAACAAAGTTAAACTAAGCAAATTCACAACACCTCTAACACCGAATGCAGCCTTGGAAAGAGATTTCGAAAGTAGGTTTCGGAAATATGATTCCAGAAATTGAACCTTAATAAAAGTTACAATATGAGATTCTACCTTAAAGCGTATAGAATCTAAATGAAACAGAGTATAAGTAAGTAAGTATAAGAAAGTTATACTTTCCTTATAAAACAAAATGCAGCGGAAATTAAACAAGTAGTTAAACTACAAGTAACAAGATAATAGTCTTTTAACCCAAAGAGAAGGGTATCCAACACCCTTGGATAAACGTCCCTTGATTTATACTTTCAAGCAAGTCTGTCTTACCCACACCAGGGTAAGCCCTCGATACAAAGATCGAAGTCTCTGTCTTGCTATCGCTGCAAGCCCTCAACTTCAAGGTAGTTGGCAACCTCTGTCTTCCTCAGCAAGGAAGCCCTCAAACTTCAAGGTAGTCGGCACCTCTGTCTTCCTATCCCCGGAAGTCCTCAAATGTAATCACCAACATTCAGAGTCGCACGAAGCTTTGAGAGTTGATAAGAGCCTCTCTCTCTAGAAATCACTTCAACAACATGTATGCTCAATGTCAAAAATCGTTTTTGTGTGTTATGAGCTCTTTCAAATGAGCTCCTATTTATAGGTAAGGTCGGCTCCTTCTCCAACGGTCATATTTTCCTTAAAGATCGGAGGGACCTGTACACGTGTCACTTAGACAACGGTTAGTTTATAACAAAATAGACGACATCGTTTTATAACAAAACAAGTGTAACAGAATGTACGACATCGTTTTAATTCTAACTCAAAAGTTCGGAATGAAAGCTTCGGAGTGAAGATTCAGAGTGTAATGGAAATAATAAAGAGTAGACAGATTATAGAAATGTAAGCAGAATAAAAGTTCGGAGTCTAACCAAAATATTTTTCGGAGTCTAAATAAATTTGGAGTGTATAAAACAAAGATGATCAGATTCTGTTTAATAGGTGAATTCGGAATGAGAATTCGGAATGATAATTCGTCATCAGAATTCGTAATGAGATTTCATCATCATAGTTCATAATGAAAATTTATTATCAGAATTCGTAATGAGAATTCTTCATTAGAATTCGTAATGAGAATTCAATGTCGAACTTCATAAGAATTTGTATCCTAAATTTGGAATAGAACTTAGTCAGAGTTCATATCCGGAATTCGGAATGATACTTTATTACAGTTCTCATCTGGAATCCGGAGTGAAACTTCCTTACAGTTCTTATCCAGAATTCGGATCCTCAAACAGAATACTTTATATCAAAGTTTTAAACAAATACGAGAAAACAGAAATGAATCCGAATTTTATACTTAGGAAAAAAATATGGATGAAAATATGATAAAGATAAATTTCCTTATAAAAGCAATTTTCCTTAAAAAAGCAATTTTCCTTAAGAAAGCATTTTTCTTTAAGAAAGCATTTTTCCTTAAGAAAGCATTTTTCCTTAAGAAAGGTGTTTTTCCTTAAGAAAGAATTTTTCCTTAAGAAAGGTGTTTGTGATTTTCAAAACAATAAGGAATGAAAAAGTCATAAGGAAAACCTTATTGACTCAACAAGGGTATGATCATGATCTTATACTAATGGTTAGTTTATCTAGAGGTTGATAAACTAACCATTGAACTAGGGGAGAAACACCTTCAACCAATTGAGGTTTGTGTTTACAGCTTTCCACCTGTCCACCTTTGTATCTCCTTGGATTGGTTTCTCCTTGGATTCAAACTTGAACTGGCTCCACTAGATTGGGAGCTCCATTGATTACATATGCCTTTTACTCACACACAGGTGAGGGAAAAATGGGTTTACATAAAATAAACCATGGGAACACAAGCCCTATATAATAATGAGGAGAGAAGGCATGCCGACCGATGATTTAATTTAATAATAAATTAAATGAAACCAATCACATACAAAAGGTTTGGTCTAGCTCATGATCATCCACATGCATGCAACGAATTACACATTTAATAAAACTATAATTAAATTATTAATCATTCTTATTTAAGATAAACTGTGCTCAAATAAATTAATTATTATCTTTAATTAATCAATTCTTTTATCTTAATCCTTTTCTAAATATCCTTGAGATTCTCATCCATTATAATTTTAAACAAATTAAATAAATTCATTTAAAATTAACCTTGTACATAAATATACCTGGGAGGTAACACGGTGAATACCCATTCGAATCTACCAAACATGTATTATACTCATATACTATTTTAATTTTGTGACATATGGAATACACGATTTAATACATACTATCACAATGTGTACTTCATGGATGATTACACAAATTACATGATTTTTTAGGCCACATGTTATGCTTCAATGCACATAGATTAACAACTTGTAATGAAACTTATACATGATAATAATATATAAACATTACACAGATATTAATTAAATATTTATTTATTTTAAATATGCATAATTTGGTATAAGTACACGACATGTAGATATGATCTATACAACATGTACAACTCTCACTGTCTATCCGAGGTACATGCCTAAGGACTTGGCGTGTGAAACGTACCTCAGGAATTTTGAGCCTCATGCCATGTTGACTCCAAGTTACAGAGTCATCAGTCAGGCCGGTCATGTGTAGAATACATGGACCATCTCTAACCCAAAGGGATTACACACCATGTCCAGTGGAAAAAACTATGTGTAGTATGGCTGACTGTGCACCATTTAATTATATTCAACATCACATGTAATTAATTCACACAATCTTGAATTTATTTATGAATAAATCTTGATGCATTGAACATGACTACACGGTGTGTAACTATATTTACATGACATGTAATCTGGTGTTATCTGAATAGAAACCTTGGAACCTCTGGATGAGTTCCTCGATATTATTTTAATCATAAAATTATATGTCTCGATTAGATCTACAAGAAACGAATGAGGAAGAAGCAGATATCACAATTCAGATTTAAATAATGATTAAAATTGAATTGAAAAACTAAATTACAAATTCGTAAATCACCAATGATTTTTAAATAATTATAAACAATAATGTGCCTGCTCTGATACCACTTGTAGGTTCTGGGTGTAGTGGAAGCGCGGGTGGGGTGGTGCCGAACTTTGCTTTTGTCGTGATTGATGATCAATTTGAGATCTCTAAGACAATGAACGCCATGATCCATGGAATTTATCAATGAAATCAGATAGGGTAATCATGCTGGAACCAAGAGAGTAGAGATCAACACATATATTTTTTAATTAATTTAATTAAATAATAATTACCTCTAAGGAATTTTCCTTCATTGATGTGTCCGATGACAGATCTATAGTACACTATCACTGCGTTGTAGAAACCAAAAATATATTTCCTCTAGCAGTGATCCACACATGTTCCATGAATCTTCATACATCGTCGAAGGTGTCTCTAAGTTCTAGCATGTAAGATCCTTATGCTTGCGTTTTCCTTCTTTGATCTCCTTGATGATCGGTTCCAAATCATTCTTCTTAATCCGGTGGAGGAGGATTTCTCTCTATTCTTGAGAGCATTCTTGGAGAATAGAGCTCTCTAGGATTGAGATGTTTTCTCCAAATCTGTTATGCACAACTGAATTTAATTATAAGAAAAATAATATAATTGGGTATTTATATTTCTTGGGTTAGAATAAAATAATTGCACAAGTTCCCTTAATTATTTTATTTAATCCTAAAAAAACCCATGTCAAATAATAATAATAATATTATTATTTCTTAACACACTCTTAGCTTGAGAATTATAATTAAATATTATTTAATTAAATAATATTTAATATTATTATTTCTCACGAGACCATTTAACTCGGTTTTCCATTCCTCCACAATATTTATCGTGTAAAGTACCAAAATTTTCCAAGTAATTTTTTTATTATATGGAAATATTAGGAGTCAGAAAAATTTTATGGCACGTGATTTTGAGGCCCAGAGTGGCCGAAATGAATTTCCTAACTTTCTTTAAGTACGTTCAGTTAACATGCGAGAATGAATTTTTCACTTTTGAACCAATGCTCAGAATTGAAATCTGAGGACACCGTTGAACTTGTAGCGCCAATATTCTCTTAAGGGAGCCTTCACCTCGACCGCAGTAGGTCGAGGGTGAAGTTGTATTTTTTGTTTTTCGTGGGAGAATTGAAAAAATAAAATAAATATTATTATTTTTTTTATTTTCTCTTGAAACCTCTCTTTTAAATTTCGATGGTGGGGACCACCTGAGGAGGTTGGGCATTTAATGCCCTCCATTAAATGCCCAGTTACAAGTGGTGAAACACTTAGAAACCCCCCATTAATGACTTCATTAAATGTTTAATTAATGAATTCATTAAACTTTATTATGGGGGGGATTGGCTCCTCACCTCTCATAGTTGGAAATTGTTGGAAAACTGGTTTGGTGGAGTACTCTTGGTGGAAGAACATCCTCCAATGAAGAACGAAGCTCCAGATCAAGAACGAGGAACCGACATTGGAGCGTGGTTCGGAAGCGTGTTGCGGGAGTGGAGAACATTGGCGTCTTCATCATATTCATCTTCTTCTTCACACCATCTCCAATGAACGGTCAAGGTAGGGTTTGTTCGTGATTGTTCTTCGTTAATTTTCATTGATTCAATCTTCTTGATCCACATGCTATCGGTCTAACGAGGAGGGTGTGGGCCAAATGAACGTGGCCCTATCCCTCCACTATTTCGTTGTTTGATGTGTTCTTCACGTGCGAAACTTTATGTCGAGCAGAACTCAACCTTGATGGAATTGATGCGATGGTGACATCCCGAGACGAACATCGATGCCTTCAGAATGAGGAACAAGCCACCAGATCTCACCCGGTGACCCGTGGAAGCCCGTCGGTGCGATGACACTGGTGACTAGCACCGACAGGGTACAAGGCGGTGGCCAGCACACCTGCCGACCATGATGGTGGCGGCGGCGCAACCGCATCACCAAAGGAGGCCGCGACTCATCGGCCGCAGCGTGCCGACCGACCACGAGGAGGCCGGGGCGGTGCATTTCCGCACCGTCGAGGATGGGGGCTGCGGCTACTGAGTCGTGGCGGCACACCCGGAGGGTGACCGATACCCAGCTGACTGCGGTTGGAGCTGTGACCCCATCGCGCCGCTGGAAGAGGCGCCGACCGGCACCTCGGTCGGTCGGCTCCTTGGCCGACCGCGTCGCATCAGAGCAGGACTCATTCCGGCAGGTCCCACATGCCAGCAGGCGGCGCCATGTGGAACTGCTGGGTGGTCCAAAACTAAATGGTCCGACTAGATCGTTTGGGAATCCCGAGGGGCGCCTCCCCCAGGTGGCGGCTAGGGCGGCCCCCGCCACGGTGAACCACACCCAGCCGCGGGACGCATCCATCACGGTCTAGCCCATCTGGGTCGGACCCGGACTGGGTCAGGTCAACCCGAACCGGGTCAGGTCTACCCAGGCCGGGTTAGGCCGGGTCGGTCCGACAACGTCGGACAGGGCCCGACCCATCTGGACCCAAATACGCCTTTTTGGCCATATCTTGAGAACCGGGCGTCCGTTTGACAAACCGTTTGCGGAAACAAAAACCTTGGATCTAGACTATCATTTTGGTATAATCTAATTGATTTTTGGATAAATTTGGGGTATGACTGGGTTGGATCGAACCTGAATCCAACCGGGCCCTCAAAACAGAAACGCTAATAACTTACAGACCGAGCATCTGATTGACACGCCATCAGTCACGTTGGGTCCCTTATGATGTGACAGACCTTAGTGATACTTCTTCATGGAACTTCATGGTAGTTGAAGTATCAGC
Organism: Viscum album; assembly: GCA_963277665.1. NCBI lineage: Eukaryota > Viridiplantae > Streptophyta > Magnoliopsida > Santalales > Viscaceae > Viscum > Viscum album. The sequence goes on along the minus strand of OY728164.1, from coordinate 1,865,106,906 downwards.
TGATGTCTTGAGAAGGGGATTCTCCTGGAATCAAGCGTGCTTAGTGTGAGAACCTTGTGGTTGGCTGTACTTGAAGAATCTTTAGATCCTGTGTGGGTTATCTTCGGATCCTTTGTGGGTCAGAAACTATGGATCCTGTGCGGGTATTATTTAGATCCTATGTGGGTCAACATCTACAGATCTTATGTGGGTCATCTTCAGATCCTGTGTGGGTCATTTTCATCCTGTGTGGGTTAACAATAGAGCTTCTCAACGAAGTAAGATGATCTAGAAATACATCTAATCATCTATACTTCCGTACTTTAGTTATACCTAGTTTGATCTGAGTATTTAACTTTTAGGTATTCTTCTATATGGTGATACCTATGTGGTATTTTTTCCTTCGTGGAAAAGTTGTGATTTTGGTTAAAGAGTTGGGCTATGTGTTCCTCTTGAATGAGTTGGGTTACTTGATAACTTAGGTATATGTATGGGCATATACCTAAGTAGGGTTGATTGTTGCTTCGTGATTTATAATTTTGGTCTTGCTATGTGGATTATCCTTTGTGGATTCTAAGAGACCTTCGGGGGTCTCAAGGTCCGTACTGAGTATTGTTGTACTCACCCTTGAACTGGCTATGCCCGCACCTTGCTATGTCTTTTGCAGATGATAGAAAACATTGATCGAGGCTGAGGGTTCGAGAACTGAAGCCTGCTCAGAGGTGGACCATTGGACAAGAAGAACCATAGAGACAACCGTTCGAGAGCTGTACCTACTCTTTAGGCAGGATCCTTGGTGGGTGTTCACATGATTTGTTTTCAGTTTTACTTGTACTTTCCAGTTGGGCTTGTATTCTATCCCCTTAACTTACTGTACTCACTCTATTTACTATATATTTTACTTTGTGCTTGTATCTTGCTGTGTGATTGGATTGTGTGAGTTTGAAGGTTAAGAGGCAATGCCTTCCTAGTTTTAGGGATATGCCTTTCCGGTGCTAGTCGCTAGCCCCTGGCCTATGGATGGCGGGATTGGGGTAGTCACGACACGGGCCCTGGGGGACGAGTCGTGACAAATTGGTATCAAAGGATTCAGTTCTACCGAAGAACTAAGAATATGATCTTTTAATCAGCAATAGTGTTAAGTGTTATGAGTGTGGTTATCTGTTTAGGGAATCCAGTGTTGGTGCGGTGGCTGACGTATCCATAAACTAGGACCCTGACTTCTGATTTCTGACTCAGTGCATGAAAACACTGATTGTGTGTGTGTTTTTGAAAAGTTTTCTTTGCGGTCTCTTTGAGTCAGCTCACCAGGTATAAATTATTGACCGTGGTGCACCTATTTCTTTTCAGGATGACTCCACACAGACAACCAGCTAGGGTTCCAGGTAGAGTATGTGATGACATCCCACCGAGTGATGAGGCTTCGATGTAGGGCCCCATTTCGACAGTTGTACCATCAGGTGGTGTACTAGCATCACCACTACCCGTCAGGTAGCCGATACCACTAGCCTCAACAGCAGAGGGTGCACACTGATTGAGTGCGTTGCATGAGTTCCAGCGCCAGAGGCCATCGAGGTTCCAGGGCGAGATAGATCCACAGGCGGCTGAGGACTGACTGGAGGCCATAGTCAGAGTTTTCTAACTGGTAGGGACACCATCTGATCTTATGGTCATACTTGCAGCCAGTCTTCTTCAGGCAGTAGGCGGATGTGGCAGAGGATTTGGCCGTGCAGCAGGTGGTGGGCGGCGATTTGAGGTTCTACCGTCGCCACCTCCAGGTGGTCCACCCCGACCACATGGAGTAGGTGGACAGGGATGAGCTCAGCTCCAGGAAGCTGAGGCCTACAACCATGGTGCTCCAGAGATGATTTGAGGTACGATATGTGTCTACTCCACCTTAGCTGCAATACTTATAGATACATGTTCCAGTCACTATTTTATTTCCATGGCCATCATTCAGAGGTCATAGATTCTAGTGGAGTCGTTGGCTCGATCCTTACAGCTAGAGACTTCTACGAGAGAGGATTCGACGATTACATACTGGTGCCGGAAGTGTGAGCTTACTCTAGGAGGCGAGATCTTCAACTGGGATCTACTAGTAGAGGCGTCGATGCCTTACACCGTCATCTTGGGTATGGATTGGTTATCTACAGTCCATGCTCAGATCGACTATATTAGGTGAAAAGTAGGGTGTTTCAGTGAGGATGAGACCAGGTTTTCTTTCACCAGTGAGAAGGGAACCTTTGAAGCATATGATGGACTTACCTGGAGGAGGGTGCAACCGATCACACATCAGTTGGCTAGCCTTACCCTCGGAGTAGTTGATGTTGAGAGTCCAAGCTATCCTATAGTGGTGGACCAGTACACTGATGTTTTCCCTGATGATGTTATGGGTCTACCTCCTTATAGAGAGGTGGAATTTTATATCGACTTGTACCTGAGGACAACACCGATATCTACACCAGCATATTGGATGGCTCCTGCAGAGCTTCGAGAGCTGCGAGTACAACTGGAGGACTTTTAGAGGAAGGATTATATTAGGACTAGTGTTTCTCCTTGGGCAGCCCCGATTTTGTTCACCAAGAAGAAGGATGGGAGTTTGAGACTCATTGTGGACTATCGGCACATGGACCAGGTGACCGTGAAGAACAAGTACCCACTACCAAGGATTGATGATCTTTTTGATCAGATGAAGGGAGAACAGTGGTTTTCAAAGATAGACCTCAGATCAGGCTATCACCAACTCAGGGTATGAGATGATTATGTGTAAAAGATGACCTTCAAATGTCGGTATGGCCACTATGAGTTCTTGGTTATGCCATTCAGCGTGACCAATTCCCTAGCATTGTTCATGGGACTCATGAACAAGATCTTCCAGTCATACCTTGATCGTGTGTGGTAGTTTTCATTGATGACATTCTTGTATACTCAGCTATACATAAGGAGCATACCTATCATCTGTAGATAGTTATCGACACAATCCGAGAGAACCAGTTTTTGTAGGTTCTGAGTGCAGTGAAAGCGCATTGGTTGGTGTACCCAAATTTAATTTTTGCATTAACAACAATAAATCCGAGATCCTTCATGATAATAAAACTCTAGATCTTCAGAATAGAATGAATAAAGAAAAACAAAGAGGGAGTCCCAGAACTATAAAGAAAGGATCATCATATATTGGTTATAATTAATTTAATTAATTGACAACAATTACCTTGATGGAATTCTTTATTCGTTGATGTCTCCGGTCACAATCCAATGTGATTCGTCATTGCATCGCAGAATCCAAGTGTAGATTTCCTATAGCGGTGATCCACACGTGCACAACGTATCTCTGAATGTCTCGAAATGAATCTTCTGGTGCTAGCATGGAGAATCCTTTGATTGCATTGTCTGCCTTAGATCACCTTGATCCGATGGAGGAGGATCTCTCTCGGTCTTGAGAGCGTTCTTGGAGGAAGGAGTTCTTTCGGCCTTGAGATAATTCTCCAGAATTGTTGTACACAACAATAAGGAAAAGTGTTGGGGTTGCAAGGATATTTATAACCAGGTTTGAGGTTATAGAGTTATGATAATAAATAAATGCGTTACACATTTTATTTATTTCATTAACTCTTATTGAAAACCCCCATGTCGAATCATTAATTCCTTGACATGCACCCATGTTGATTATAATAAATATAATTTAATAAAATGATATTATTTCCTCAAAATCCTGACTGAAAAAACTACACGGCATGTAATCATTAATACATGAAGTGTACTCATTTTTCATTTCCTTTTCAAAATGAAAACTACACGGTGTGTACATTCAATGTACATGGCGTTCATATCTTGTTTTCAATTTATTCTTCCTCCAACATTAAAATTATTTAGGATTCCTTGAATAATTATTAAACCACATACGAGAATAATCTTTATTCTACTTGAGATACTTGGATACACTTAGTGTGTGACCCTCTAGGCCTCTTTCTCATTGGCATTAGGTGGACTTTCCTAAAGTCCAAGATTACTGTCTAGCAATGGGTCAAGACACCCAAGAGAAAGAAGTTGATTCCACATTGACGTGTCACCTCATACGAATTCTTACCATGTAATATAATCCCCCTTTCATGATATATCGAATCAAGAGGGTTGCATGATAGTGACATCAACCCATGTTCTTGATTATTATTTATTTGAATTTCCGGAATTGAACTTTCCAATTCCTTACCATGGCCATGGATTTACTTAGTCTATATCATTTCCATAAAAGGGCCTGAGATATCTACTTCCTTTATGGAACATAAGGGGAAAATCCTTTCTCGCATTATTTATTAATGCAGTATTACTCGTGATGCACCCAACATATCCTACCTCGCTGCGAACAGTGTGTCGCCACAGTTTTCATCAATACATCTAAGTGAATGATTTGTAATACCCATTAATAATAATCTTAAAGTCTAAGGGCCAATACAAAAGTCTGGAGATAGGAACATCCAATGACACTATGAAATGTGGATTTCCTACTGGCGGGTCTCGTTCTCATAATATCCTCCTGGATATTACCAAGGGCGCACACCCTGAGAAGGTGACTCAAAGTTTTATGAGTCCTCACCCCTAATGTCTTGTATTATTTGTGTCCCTCAAATAACATCATCCGACCATAGAACATATATTCAATAACAGTGTTATGGAACTTCCGAGTTCTCATCATAGCAGGGATCCGCTATGACCCTTTAATGAAACATCTATCCTTGGGACATTATCACATGCATTGTCACGCAGAAGAACAATCAAGATGTGATAAAGTGTTTATTTAATGAATAAAGTACAAATTAGTTGGTTCTAGGCCACCAACTCCAACGAAATCCCGCTTGGACTAGAGCAAACTGCTAACAACCTTTAACCCGCTAGCTCTCACATGATATTCATGCTTCTACTGAGATAGGCCTTTAGTCATGGGGTCCGCCATGTTCTCTTCCATGGAAACTCTGATCATAGAAACCTCACCTCTTTGATAGAAATCCCTCAAGAAGTGATACTTCCAGAGTATGTGCTTTGTCCGTTGATGTGACCTTGGTTCTTTTTCAAGATCCACCGCTGTAGTATTATCACAATACAATGTGATAGGATCTTTACTACTAGGAACCACATCAAGCTCCTGGAAAAATTTCCGAATCCAGATGGATTCCTTGGCTGCATCAGAAGCCACTATATATTCGAACTCCACTGTAGAATCGGCAAAAACTGGCTGCTTTGAACTATTCCAGCACACATCTCCTCCATTGAGATAGAAAACATATCCAGATTGTGATTTTAGATCATTTTGATCTGTTTGAAAACCAACATCAGCATACCCTCTGATGAAAAGATCCTCTTCTCCTCCATACACCAGGAACATATCCTTAGTTCTTCTCAGATACTTAAGGATAGTCTTAACATCAGTCCAATGCTGTTCTCCTGGATCTGCTTGATATCTTCCTACCATGCTCAATGAATAGGCAGCATCAAGCCTGGTACATAACATGTCATACATGATGGTTCCTATAGCTGAAGCGTATGGGATATTACTCATTATATCTTTCTCTTGTTGTGTCTGAGGATACATTTTTTTAGAAAGATGTAGGCCATGTGACACTGGAACCAATAACCTCTTGGATTGTTCCATACTAAATATCTTTAGTATCTGGTCAATGTATGCACCCTAACTTAGTCCAAGCAGCCTCTTGGATCTATCACGAATGATCTTGATCCCTAGAATATAGGATGCTTCACCCAAGTCCTTCATGGAGAAACATTTGTTCAACCAGTCCTTAACTGATTGTAAGACTGGTACATCATTTCTAATAATCAATATGTCATCAACATATACTACTAGGATAATGATCACATTCCCATTAAACCAATTATAAACACATGGCTCACATTCGTTCTTAATGAACCCAAATTCATTTATGGCTTCATAAAATCGAATTTTCCATGACCTGGATGCTTGATTTAATCCATAAATGTATTTTTGGAACTTTAAAACCCATTTGGCTTCACCTGGTGTCACAAACCCTTCTGGTTGTTTCATATAGACATCTTCCTGAAGGTTCCCATTAAGGAATTATTTTTTGACATCCATTTTCCAAATCTTGTAGTCATGGTAAGCTGCTATGGAAAGTATGATTCTTATGTATTTAAACATAGAAAATGGAGAGAAGGTTTCATCATAGTAAATTCCTTGACGCTGTCTAAATCCTTTATCCACTAGCCTTTCTTTATAGGTGCTAAATTGACCTTCCATGTCCAGTTTTCTCTTGAATACCCATTTGCATCCAATGGGATTTACATCAATTGGATCATTGAACAGAACCCAGACTTGGTTCTCATACATGGAATCTATCTCAGAATTCATAGCTTCTAGACACCTTAAAACTTCTGAGTTTTCTACTGCTTCCTTGTAGGAGAGAGGTTCATCATTGTACAAAAATAATGATTCACCATCCTCAGTGACTAGAAAACCAAATCTCCCTGGTTCCCTTACCTCTCTTGAGCTCCTACGCAGTACTTGTGTTTCTAGAACCTCTTCCATGGAGACCTGTGGAACTTTTTCCTATACCAACTCCTGTGTATCTTGAGCATCAACTTCGTCAAAGTCAATCTTGATCCCACTATCTTTTTTGAGGATGTGATCCTTCTCAAGAAAGATGGCTTGTCTGGAGACATACACTTTCTTGTCTGTAGGGTTATATAGGCAATATCCTTTTTGTTTCCTTGGGATATCCTATAAAGATACACTTCGTTCCCCGGGGTGCTAGTTTGTTTCCTAATAAGGCCTTAACAAATTCCCCACATCCCCATACACGTGTGTGCAGAAAAATGGGTTTCTTTCTATTCCATGATGCAGATGGAATTCCATTTTCCACCTTAGTTGGCACTCAGTTTAATGTGTATGCTGTAGTTTGAAATGCATATCCCAAAAAGGATAATGGAATATCTGCATGACTCATCATCGACCTCACTATGTCCAACAAGGTGTGGTTCCTCCTTTCACTAATACCATTCCACTATGGTGTATAAGGAGGAGTGAGCTGAGATAGAATCCCAGAATCCCGTAGAAGATCGATGAACTCTTGGTTCAGATATTCTCCACCTCGATCTGATTAAAGTTTCTTTATCTTCTTACCAAGCTAATTCTCTACTTCATTCTTTAATTCCTTAAATTTCTCTAAGGCTTCTGACTTATACATCATTAAGTAGACATAGCCATATTTACTCAAATCATCAGTAAAAGTAATGAAGTAAGAATATACACCTCTAGATTCTACTAGAAATGGTCCACACACATCCGTGTGCACCAATCCTAGAAGCTCTGTGTCCCTTTCAACTTTTCCACCGAAAGGTGGCTTGGTCATTTTACCTTGTAAACAAGCGTGACATCTATCAAGTGGTTTTAGCTCAGTAGAGTATAAATATCCATCTTGGTAGAGCTTCGTCAAGCGCTTCTCATTTACATGACTGAGACTGTGATGCCACAACTGGGTGATGTATGAGTCATGTGAGTTTGTTTTGTTATCGATTTCCAACACTTGGTTTTCATAATTTAATACATACAAACCATTATTTAAATGCGCCATACCATAACATACGTTGTTATTATAAAAGATACAATCCTTATTTCCAAACTTGAAAATAAATACATCCATATCCAAACAAGATACATAAATTATGTTCTTGGTAACACTAGGCACATAATAAAAGTTATGTAAAACCAAAATCATCCCAGTCGGCAATGAGAGGTGGTAATCACCAATAGCTAACGCAGCTAGCCTCGTTCCATTGGCAGCTTGAAGATCCACCTCTCCTATGTAAATATTTCTAAATCTACTTGGTTCCTACATTTGAATACAGATGTGAGCCCCACAAGCTGTATCTAATACCCGATGTGTAGAAATGGAAATATTAAACTCGATAACAAACATACCTTTAGCGTCCCCACGCTTCCGGGTGCAGTTCCTCTTCCAGTGGCCTTTATTGACACATAAAAAACATACTGCCTTCCATTCCTTACCCTGCCTCTAGATCTTCCCCTTCTTGGAGGGATGATTCATAGGGGCTTTAGACCGTTTATAAGTCTTTGGCCCCTTTTCCTTGTCCTTCCTTTTCTTATTCACCATAAGGACTGTGGGTTTTTCACGCCCCATGTCCTTATATACCTGGAAAATTAAGGTCAGAAGTTCCGATAGACTCTTCTCATTGTTTCTCAAGTTGTAGTTGACAATAAAGCTAGATAAGTTCTTGGGAAGTGATGATAGGATGAGATCTGTACGCAATTCATCTGGGAATTTAATGCCTAAGATGCACAGGCATTCAATGTAGCCAATAAGCTTGACTAAATGAGGCCTAGCTGATATAGAATCTCCAAGCTTAGTTGTAAACATAGCATTGGAGATCTCATATCTCTCTTGTCTCGCCTTCTCTTGGTATAAATCCTTAAGGTGAGACATCATTCTATAAACATCCATGTTTTCATGTTGCTTCAAGAGCTCATTAGACATGGCCGATAGTATGAAAAATTGGACATTTGTGGAATCATCCATATGTTTCATATAGAGAGATAGTTCCTCATCACTGGACACTTTCCCAGGTGAAACTAGAATAGGCTCTTCCAGCACATACAATTTCCTCTCGTGGCGAAGGATGACACATAAACGCCTCTGCCACTCTTGGAAATTGGTGCTAGTGAGAAGGTTTTCCTTCTCGATTATGGTTCACAATGATATGTTTGAAGTCATTTTTCTTACTATTTCTACAAATTAAGATGATCAAAGGTTTAGTACTTTATTATAAAAACCGAGACAAACAAATAAATTAATACTTATTAGTCTCCCACTATTTTATCAAAATCCAATAGCTCTCACCATTAACATCAGAATATTCTATTGCCTGAATATTCTAGTGGAAAGGATCCATATTTCCCTTTGCATTACCCCAACTAGGGTTAGTCAAGCAACTTGAAGGGTTTTAGGTAAACATTCCAAATGCCAACTTCATTAACTCGTAGCTCCTTGATCCATTGAGTGTACTCCAAAATCCTGAAATTCTTTTATTTTGGATTTCCTCAACCTTTGCCTCTTGGTCACACCAAGTCCTGCTATGGTAGTCAACCCTTGATGCAAACCAAGTCAATTAAACCCAAAACCTTGAATTAGAATTCCTCGATAATTGAAATCACCCCAACTAGGGTTGGTCAAGCACTTTGAATTATGGTTCGATTCTAACCAAGATTATTGAAGGCTATACCGACTTGATATTTCTTTGGGGGATTTTATCCTTATACATAAATTTCCATTTTATTATCTTTGATTATATACTTGTTAATGTTAAGTGGGATATACTTAAGTGATTAACCATGTCTAAGATAATATTTACGCATAAGCTGATCTTATTTTAGTTCTATATTACATGCTTGCTTAATTCATTAATCATGTGATCATGACAACACAACAACAATAAATAAACCATGCAACTGACAAAAATAAAATAAATGGTATGATCATGAGCTTGTTCTATTGGTTAGTTTATCAAGCGGTTGATAAACTAACCCAAGACCTAGGGGAGAAAACACCTTGAACCTTTCAGGTCTGTGTTTATAGCTTTCCACCTATCCACCTTTGTATCTCCTTGGATTGGTTTCATCTTGGCTCCTGACTTGAGCTGCCTCCACTAGCTTGGGATCTCCATCCATTATATATGCATTTATCTCACATGCAGGTGAGGGGAAAAAGGGGGTTTTTACATAAAAGAAACCTTGGGTGCATAGGCCCAACATATTGATGAGGAGAAGTCTCGCAGGCCAACAAATTTAATTTAAAAGAAACCATTTACATACAAAGGTCTTGGTCTGGCTCATGATCATCCATACATGCAACGATATTTACGCATAACTAAAACTATCATTCAATTATTTAATCATTTTTGTTTAAGATAAATCATGTTTTAATCAATTAATTATCTTTAATTAATCAATCCTTTTATCTTAAACCCTTTTCTGAATTTTTCTTGAGATTCTCATCCATCATAATTTTAAACAAATAAATTCATTTAAAATTATCTTTGTACGTATTTTGTACCTTGGAGGAAACCCAGTGAATTCCCATTCATAACCACCCAATGAGTAGAAATGAACATTACACAGATTGTTAAATTAAACACATATATATAAAACACCTATCACGTGTTGTGCCTCAGATTTACGCCTGAACTATGATACATGTCTCATGGGTTTGTATAATATAATAATAAATTTTAATAAATTTGTGTAAATTGGATGAGTACACGACATGTAGTTCCAACTACACGACGTGTGCTTTTGTTCACTGTCCATCCGAAGTACACACCCAAAGACATGGCGTGTAGATGTACTTAAGAAATTTTAGGAGTACATGGCGTGTTTAGTTGGACACACGCAGTGTAGTATCCACGTTACACAGTTTCCAGCCGGTCAAGCTGTGTACGGGGTACACGGTCTAACCCCAGCCCGAAGGAACTACACGTTGTGTTCCATGGGCCACACAACGTGTAATCCGGAAACTGTGTGCCACCTGTTCCTGGTCAACACATAGTGTCATTTATGACTTAGTAGGATCCATTTACATGGGCTGATTTGGCGGAGCAGTCCAATGCATTGAAACTAGACTACACAGCGTGTACTTCTGAATACACGCTGTGTATTCTGGTGTTGTATATCCAAGAACGTTTGGAACCTCTGGATGAGATCCTCTATTTTATTTTAATCAAAATTAAAAGAAAAATTTGTTTCTGTAAGGTGAATGAGAAACGAGAGAGGAGGAACAGATCTTGAGATTCAGATTTTAAAGAATGATTAACTTAAATTGAAACAACTAAATTATTAAATGCGTAAATCACCAGCGAAAAAATAAATAATTATAATCAATGATATGACCCCTCTGATACCACTTGTAGGTTCCGGGTGTAGCGGAAGTACGTTGGTTGGTGTACCCAACTTTAATTTTAGCATTAACAATGATCAATTAGAGATCCATCACGATAATAAAATGCCGGATCTTCAGAATAGAACGAAGAACGAAAAATAAAGAGGGATTCCCAGAACCATAAAGACAGGATCATCATATGTTAGTTATAATTAATTTAATTAATTGACAAGAATTACCTTGATGGAATTCCTTCTTCGTTGATGTCTCTGGTCACAATCCAATGTTATTCATCGTTGCGTCATAGAAGCCAAGTGTAGACTTCCTATAGCGGTGATCCAAACGTGCACCACATATCTCTGGACATCGCCAAAGGAATCTCTAGGTGCTAGCAGGGAGAAGCCTTTTCTTGCGTTGTCCGCCTTAGATCATCTTGATCCGATGGAGGAGGATCTCTCTCGGTCTTGAGAGCATTCTTAGAGGAAGGATTTATTTCAGCCTTGAGATAATTATCCAGAATTGTTGTACACAATGATAAGAAAAAATGTTGTGGTTGTGAGGATATTTATAATCGGGTTTGAGGTTATAGAGTTATGAAAATAAATAAACATGTTACGCGTTTTATTTATTTCATTAACTCTTATTGAAAACCCACATGTCGAATCATTAATTCCTTGATATGCGCCCATGCTGATTATAATAAATATGATTTAATAAAACAATATTATTTCCTCAAAATCCCAACTGGAAAAACTACACGACGTGTAATCATTAATACACGGCGTGTACTCATTTTTCATTTCCTTTCCAAAATGAAAACTACACGGTGTGTACATTCAATGTACACAGTGTGTATATATTGTTTTTATTTTATTCTTCCTCCAACATTAAAAAGATTTATACTTGAATAATCATTAAACCACATATGGGAATAATCTTTATTCTACTTGAGATACTTGGATACACTTAGTGTGTGACTCTCTTGGCCTCTTTCTCGTTGGCATTAGGCGGGCTTGACTAAAGTCCAAGATTACTGTCTAGCGATGATTCAAGGCTCCCAAGATAAAGAAGTTGATGCCGCATTGACGTGTCACCTCATACGAATGATTACTGTGTAATATAATCCATTTTTCATGATATCTCGAATCAAGAGGGTTGCATGCTAGTGCCATCAACCCATGTGCTCGATTATTCTTTCTTTGACTTTATGAAATTGAACTTTTCTATTCCTTACTATGGACATGGATTTACTTAGGCTATATAAATTCCATCAAAGGGCCTAAGATATCTACTTCGGTTATGAAACAGAAGGGACAATATACACATCCGCAGATAGAAACATCCAATGACACTATGAAATGTGGATTTCCTACTGGCGGGTCTCATTCTTATAATATCCTCCTAGATATTACCAATGGAACACACCATAAGAAGGTGCCTCAAATTTTTATGAGTCCTCACCCCTAATGGCTTGTATTATTTGTGTCACTCAAATAACATCATCCGATCATAGAACATATATTCAAGAATAGTGTTATGGCACATCCGGGTTCTCATCATAGCAGGGATCCACTATGACCCTTTAATGCAACAGCTATCCTTGGGATATTATCACATGTATTGTCACATAGAAGAACAATCAAGATGTAATAAGGTGTTTATTTAATGAATAAAGTACAAATTAGTTGGTTCTAGGCCACCAACTCCAACAGCTTTATGGTAAGCTCTCGAAGTGCCAATTATGGATCTGTGAGATTCACTTCCTGGTACATGTCATCTCGAAGGATGGAGTTGCAGTGGATCCAGTGAGGATTGCATTTGTGCTTGCTTGGGAGCCACCCAGGAGTGTGATGGAGGTTCCGAGTTTCCTGGGTCTATTCGGTTACTACTGGAGGTTTGTTCCTGACTTTTCCAGAGTTGTGGCACCCTTATCAGCGTTAACGAAGAAGGTGAAACCCTTCGTGTGGTCGAAGAAATGGCAACAGAGTTTCCAGGAGCTGAGTCAGAGATTGATGAGTGCCCCTATATTGAAGCTACTGGAGGAGGGCATTGGGTACATAGTCTACTGTGATACATCAGGGACCGGGATCAGATGTGTCATGATGCAGGAGCGAGCAGTGATCACATATGGTTCTCGATATCTGAGATATCATGAGAAGAACTATGCTACCCATGACCTGGAGTTATTAGTAGTGGTTTTCTCCTTTAAGATGTGGCGACATTACTTTATGGGCGAACATTTTATAGTCTACTCTGATCACAAGAGTCTCAGGTATATATTCTCTCAGAAGGAACTAAACCTAAGACATCGGAGTTGGCTTGAGTTCCTCCCGGACTATGAATATTAGGTAGTCTATACTCATGGGAAGGGGAACATAGTAGCAGATGCACTCAACAGGAGATCTGGTATACAGTTGCTGAGTGAGGCAATAGAGCAACTAGCCTCTTTGCATATATCCTACGTGGATCGAGATGGAGTAGCTTATCTTCAGTATCTAGTAGTCACTCCCCCACTCCTTCAGTGAGTCAAGGAGGCACAACTTAGGGACACTGACTGCAAGGATCTACGTGCTCAGATATCCACATGACATGCACTTGATGGATTTTATGAAGGTGGGGAGCACGTCATCCTCCTCAGAGGACATACTATGGTACCAATGGAATTATGAGAGGAAGTGTTGAGGGAGTTCCATACATCCCCTCTAGAGGTACATCCAGAAGTGGAGAATATGTACCAGGACCTCCGATATCGGCATTGGTGGTCAGTAATGAAGAAAATAGTGGCAGAGTTTGTCTCACAGTGCCTCACTTGTCAGCAAGTGAAGGTAGAGCATCAGGTTCCAGTGGGTTTAGCTCAGCCACTTGAGGTGCCAGAGTGGAAGTGGGATAGAATTTCCATGGAATTTGTGACATGAATTCCATGCACGTCCAAGGGACATGATTCCATTTAGGTGATCGTTGACCGACTCACCAAGTCGGCCCACTTCTTACCTATCAAATAGCAGGGATCAGTAGAGATCTTGGGACACCTCTATGTATAAGAGATTGTATGGATTCATGGAGTCCCCTCAATTATTATCTCTGATCGTGATTCATATTTTACTTCCCGGCTATGGAAGGGGTTTTAGGAGGTGTTCGGGACTCAGCTTTGATTGAGCACCACCTTTCATCCTCAGACAGATAGTTAGACAGAGAGGACCATTCAGACCCTCAAGGACATGTTGTGTACTTGCATCCTTGATTACGACCATAGCTGGGAGGATCACATTCCCTTGTTGTAGTTCGCATAAAACGATAGATATCACTCCACCATCGGTATGAAACCATTTGAGGAATTGTACAGTCAACCTTGTAGATCACCTCTGTGCTGGACTGACCCAGAGGGGTCAGCACTCATGGGATCGGATATGGTACGAGCTACCACGAAGAAGGTACAGATCATTCATGAGCGGATGAAGACTGCACAGAGAAGAAAAAAGTCTTATGCTGACAGGAGATGGAGACCTCTGGAGTTCAAGGATGGTGACCATGTATTTCTATGAGTCTCACCTTGATGAGGTTTGCGGAGATTTGGCTGGGGTGTAAAGTTATCTCTGAGGTTCATAGGAACCTTTCAGGTCCTTAGAAGAGTTGGAGAGGTGGCATACCGACTATCCCTCCCCCCTCAGTTGCTATGGGTGCATGAAGTTTTCCACGTATCCTAGCTGAGGAGGTACGTTCATGATCCTTTGCACATCATTGACTAGGGTGAGCTAGGCATTGAGGATGGGGTGACGTTTTCGGAGGTTCCAGTAGAGATTGAGGATCGACAGGAGAGAGTCCTTCATGGGCGATCGATACCTCTGGTGCACGTATGTTGGAAGCATAGAAACCTACAAGAGAGCACATGGGAGTGGGAGGCTCATATTCATGCTAAGCACCCCCACATATTTCCCTAGTTTGTGTTGTGGATTTCGAGGTTGCAAATCCCTAAGGTGGGGAGAATGTAAAGACCCGAATTTTCCATGTAATTTTTTTTATTATATGGAAATATTACGAGTCTACGAAATTTGATGGAACGTGATTCCGAGGCCGGAAGTGGCCGAAATGAATTTCCAAACTTTCTTTAAGTACGTTCTGTTAACATGCGAGTGGGAATTTGTAACTTTTGAACCGGTGCTCGGAATTGAAATCTGAGGACACCGTTGAACTCACAACACCGATATTCACTTAAAGGAGCCTTCACCTTGACCGAATTAGGTCTAGGGTAGAAGTTGGATTTTCAGTTTTTTGTGGGAGAATTGAAAAAATAAGATAAATATTATTATTTTTTCTTTTCTCTTGAAACCTATATTTTGAATTTAGGTGGTGAGGACCACCCGAGGAGGTTGGGAATTTAATTCCCTGCATTAAATGCCCAGTTACAAGTGGTGAAACACTTGGAAACCCCCCATTAATGAATTCATTAAATGTTTAATTAATTAAGTCATTAAACTTTATTAAGGGGGGATTGGCTCCTCACATATCGTAGTTGGAAATTGTTGGCAAACTGGTTTGGTGGAGAACTCTTGGTGGAAGAATATCCTCCAATGAAGAACGAACCTCTAAATCAAGAATGAGGAACTGATGTTGGAGCACGGTTCAGAAGCATGTTGTGTTAGCGACGAACATTGGCGTCTTCATCATCTCCATCTTCTTTGTCATTCCATCTCCAATGAATGGTCAATGTAGGGTTTGTTCGTGATTGTTCTTCATTATTTTTTGTTGATTCTATCTTCTTGATCCGCATGCTATCGGTCTAGCGCGGAGGGTGTGGGCCAAATAAACGCGGCCCAATCCCTCCGGTACTTCATTGTTTGACGTGTTATTTGTGGGAAAAACTTCATGTTGATAAGAACTCGACCTTGATGGACTTGATGCAGTGAAGATGTCCCGAGATGAACATTGATGCCTTAGGAATGAAGAACGTGCCACCAGATCTCACCCGGTGACCTGCAGAAGCC
This sequence comes from Viscum album, assembly GCA_963277665.1. NCBI lineage: Eukaryota > Viridiplantae > Streptophyta > Magnoliopsida > Santalales > Viscaceae > Viscum > Viscum album. The sequence continues at coordinate 1,865,091,026 of OY728164.1, read as the reverse complement.
TACCGGCATGACGACACTGCCGACCGGCGCCAATGACTAGTGCCGGTAGGGTACACGGTGACGACCAACATGCCGGCCGACTGCAATGGTGGTGGCAGTGCAATCGCACTGCCGAAGGAGGCTATGGCCTGTTGGCCGCAGTAGAGGAGGGTGGAAGCCGGAACGCCGGCCGACCGCGAGGAGGTCAGGGCGGCATGCATCCACACCGCCGAAGATGGTGGCCACGACTGCTGAGCTGCGACGACACACCCAGGGGGCGGCCGACACCCGACCGACCACGGTTGGAGTATTGGAACCATTGTGCTACTGGAAGAGGCACCGACCGACACTCCGACCGGCCGCATTGCATCAGAGTAGGACCCGCTCCGATGGGTCTTTCATGCCAGTAGGCAGCACCACGTGGGGCCACCGGGATGGCCAAAATTGAACGGTCGAACTGGGCCGTTTGGGAATCCCGGGGGGTGCCTCCCCTGGGTGGCGGCTAGGGCGGGCACCGCCACAGCGGACCACACCCATTTGTGGGCCACACCCAGTGGCCTGGGCCGGACCGCGGGCCTACGGGCCGGGCTCGCTGCGGTCCAGTCCATCCAGGCCGGGTCGGGCTGGGTCGGTCCGACCGGGCCAGGGCCCATCTAGACCCAGATACACCTTTTTGACCATATCTTGAGAACCAGGCGTCCGTTTGATGAACTGTCTATGATGCCCAAAACCTTGGATCGAGACGGTCCTTTTGGTATACTCCACTTGAGTTTGGGATAAATTTGGAGTACGACGAAGTTGGATCGAACCCAAATCCAACTGGGCCCTCGGAATGGAAATTCTAATAACATACAGACCGGATGTCCGATTGACACGCCGTCAGTCGCGTTGGGTCCCTTATGACATGAAGGAACTTTGTGATATTTTTTTGTTGAACTTCGTGGAAGTTGAAGTATCAACTGATGGATTGAGGGGAGGATTCTCCTAGAATCAAGTGTGCTTAGTGCGAGAACCCTATGGCTGGCTGTACTTGAAGAATTTCAGATCCGGTGTGGGTTATCTTTGAATCATGTGTGGGTCAGAAACTACAGATCCTGTGTGGGTAATATTCGAATCCTATGTGGGTCAGTATCTACAAATCCTATGTGGGTAATCTTTAGATCCTATGTGGGTCATCTTCGATCATGTGTTGGTCAAAAGTAGAGATTCTTGACAAATTAATATAATATAGCAATACAACTAATCATCTATACTTCCATATTTAAGTTATACCTGGTGTGATATGAGTCTTTACCTTTGTAGTATTCTTATGTGTGGTGCTACCTACCTGGTATTCTTTCCTTCATGGAACAATTGTGATTCTGTTTAAAGAGTTGGGATATATGTTCCTCTTGAATGAGTTGGGTTACTTGATAACTTAGGTATATGTATGGGCATATACCTAAGTAGGGTTGATTATTTCTTCGTGATTTGTAATTGTGGTCTTTATTTGTGGATTATCCTTTGTGGATTCTAAGAGACCTTCGGGGGTCTTGGGGTCCCTACTGATTATTTTTATACTCACCCCTGCATGGGCTACGCCCGCACCTTACTGTGTCTTGTGTAGATGACGAACAAAATTTTATTGAGGCTGAGGGTGATAAGACTAGAGGTTGCTTGGAAGTGGTCCATTAGACAAGACGGACCACATAGACAATCGTTCGCGAGCTGTACCTACCCTTCAGGTAGGATCCTTGGTGGGTGTTCACAGGAGTTGTTTTCAGTTTTACTTATACTTTCCAGTTGGGCATGTATTCCGACCCCTTTACTTACTGTACTCACTCTATTTACGATATATTTTACTTTGTTCTTGTATATTGCTGCGTGCTTAGATTGTGTGATTTTGCAGGTTAAAAGGCAATTTCTTCCTGGTTTTAGGGATATTCCTTTCCGGTGCTAGTCGCCAGCCCTTGGACTATGGAAGGTGGGCTTGGGGTAGTCACGACACAGGCCCCGGGGGACAGGTCGTGACATATCAGGCCTTAAATAATGACTATTTATTTATTAAATAAACATCTTTGCATTATTCACTGATAAATAAATAAATATTTTATTCACTAAATAGAAAATAAATATTTATTAAATATTCCGCTCATAATATATTCTCTCGAATAACCAGTGAAAAAATAAATTTGATCATGCATACATGAATAATTATTAAACCACAACCGAGAATAATATTTATTCAACATGTTAAATAATAAATAATATATTATTTAATTGAGATTCTAGATACACTTAGTGTGTGAACCTCTAGGCCTCTTTCTCAGTGTCATTAGGCGAACCTACCTAAAGTCCAAGGTTAGCATCTAGAAACATGACAAGGAACCCATAGATAAAGAAGTTAATGCTGTACTAACATATTACCACATACGAAGGCTCACCATGTAATATAATCCATTTATCACAATATCACTAATCGAGTAGGTTGGATTCCAGTGCCATAAACCTATATGCTCGATATCTCTTTCTTTGAATTTCCAGAAATAAAACTTTCTTATAGAACACCATGACCATGGATTTGTTTAGGATATATCATTTACATCAAAGAGCCTAAGATATTAACTTTTGTTAATGAATATAATGGATAAATCATTTATTTCATTATTCATTAATACAATATTACTCGTGACATACCCAACATATCCTACCTCGCTGTGAACATCTATCATCATGATTTTCATCAATACATCAAATTAAACGACTCATAATATTCATTAATAATAATATTAAATTCTAAAGACCAATAGACACATATGAAGATAGGAACATCCAGTGAAACTTATAAATGTGTATTTTCTATTGTCAGGTGGCATTCTCATAATATCTTACTGAATATTAACAAGGGTGTACCCCATGAGAAGGTGAATCAAAGTCCTATAAGTCTCCACCCCTGATAACCTATATCATTTGTGTCCCTTAAAATGATATCGTCTGACCATAGAACATATATTCAAGAATAGTTTCATAGCACTTCCAGTTTCTCATCATAGCGGGGAACTTCTATGACCTTTTAGTGTGAAAACTACTCTTAGGACATTATCTCATGCTATGTCATGCAGAAGAAAAATAATGATGTGATAAGTAGTTAATTAATATTAAAAACAATGAATACATATTTATCATAAAGTATAAATAAGTTGGTTCTAGGGAACTAACTACAACAATATCTTCTTCTATAAGATTCATTCAACTACTTTGCTTAATGCTGCATGATGTGTACTCTTTTATCCTTCTTCTAGTTTTTGTCTAATCCCAAATTGAGGGGGGGGGGGTAGTTGAGTATTTATAGGAAAAAATCTTGACTTGTGGACAACCAAAATTTTAAAAAAAATATAGCACACCATTATCCTAAATATATCACACCATTATCCTAAATCCACTCAAGATTTACATGGAAAAAATATAGTATTTACATGGAACTCATACTAGCGTGCGACATATTGAGTCACCTTATAGGATCAAAGAAGCATTGTAGTTTATGGATTATAAAGTTACTAATCAAATGCATGATTATATTTCTTGATAATTTTCTAAATTGTAAATACAAGAGGTTGATTTTTAGATTTATACTTCATAAGTTCTAGGATTGAATGATAGGTCTACAATTTTTTCCATAAATATTGGCATATTATTGGCTCTAATGTGACATCAGTTGTTATGAGTTTATTAAATTTGAGTTTCTATGTTAAATTTTAATCATATTGACATTATTTTAATTTTAAAGGTGTATGATCAAACCTCTATTGATCAGTTTAAAATTATTAGTTTATGTAATGTTATGTATAAAATTTATTCTAAGATGATAAATAATTGGTTAAAAAAACATATTGGTTTTTATTTCACCACTCTTAAGTTCTTACATTTTGAGTAGAAATATTGTCAATACTATTATATTTGTTTTTGAGTATTTTAATCATTTTAAAAATATATGAAGGGGTAAATGTTAGAATAATAAACTTAAACTAGATTTTATCAAGGCTTGTGATAGGGTAGGGTGGAATTCTATTAAAAAAAGTGATACACAAGTTGGTAATTAATGATATATTTTTTATATATGTAATTGTTTTCATTTAATTAGTTTTACTTTCTTTTATAATCAATATAGAGGTAATAAGTTATATAGGACCATATAAGAGGTCTTCATTAAGGGGATTCCTTATCCCCATAAATATTTATATTATTTATGGTGTTTTTGGATTCTATTTTTGATAGAATACCAACATGATGGTAATTTGGTTGGAGTCAAAATTTATCATTCAAGGCCTTGTATATCTAATTTTTTATTGATGATGAAATTATTTTTTTCAAGAGATTCAATTCAAGATTATAGATTCATTTTTAGTTTTTTGAATAAATTTGAAAGTATATATTGATAAAAAATTTAATTTTAGAAAAATGGGCATGTTATTTAACCCAAATACATCTTGGATTATAATGATTAACATTATTAGGATAGTTGGGTTTAGGATTTTAAATATTTTAATAAATATTTAGGGTGAAATAAAATTATTGTTAGGTCTTTAAAGGTTGATTTTTTAATTATAAAATAAAAAGTGGTGAATTTATTTCAATGATAGAAGAGGAACTTATTATCTTAAACTAGTAGAGTTTTCCTTTTTATGTGGAATAATTGGTTATGGAAGTTTTTTCAATGATTTACTAATGAATTTTGAAAATGGTTTATAATATGATTAATTATCTAACAAATTGGTATTTATAGAGTGGGTACTTGGGGAAGAAATGAGTATTGTTTGGTTTAAATAGGATGTTTTATATAACTAGTAAAGAGGAATGAGGGTTAGGTATTTAAGACTTTAATGCTTTTAATATGGTTATTATAATAAAACATTGATAATGATTAACAAGATATGTTTTATAATAATTAACGATGATATCTTTTCCATATGTGAATTCCATGTAAGATTAAATTTTGTATTTTACTATTTATGAATAATATTTTATCTATTCGAATTTCATTATCCAAATGGGGTATTAATGTTAATTTTATTTTATTTTTATATGAGGGGTGGGGGGGGTTTAAGGATTTGAGCATGTTTTTTATTTTTTTCTAATAATAGTGGGTGATTTAAAAATGGGAAAAAATTAATGATGTTCCTAATTGATCAAATGAGTTGGATTGAAACTAATTAGGGAGTTGAATATTTTATATATCATTATACTTCCAACTTCTAATGAATGATACATGTAATTGTACCTTAATTTTAACAACCTTGTTCCTTAATTTTGATCTATTCTTGATTATTCCCAACCCAAGAGTTTCTAAGATTTTATTTATTTTTTCATTATCATAAATAATGAAGAGGTATTATAATTCCTCCCACAGACAAACTTTCATGCCCATAGGGTAGGATGAGAATAACCTCTAATTGGTAGCAGATTTGCATGGCCTATGGTTTTTTAGGTTTTACAATGTTGGATCCCTAGGCCTCAAGGCGACTTGGTTGGAAAGAATATGTGTTTGGTTCATGATAGGTCAATTTGATTGTGTTTTTCATTACTGACTCATATGATTGAATATTGAGGGGATAATAATAACACTTTTATAAATTAATGTAAAATAAAATAGCATTGTGAGTAGAGCTCAAGGGTTAGAAAGAAGATAAATCAACTGTTTTTGGAAATATATTTTTTATAACTTGACCTGCACATGGTTTAGGGGACCCACCCAACTTGATAAACCTGACTTGAAAAAACCCTGATATGGACTAATTTTTTAGGCTCAATTATTAAACATGCCTAAATTTAAAACCCTGATTAATTATAGGTTCAGGATCGAGATTCATTAAGTGATTCAGTACATGATCCATATGACATGATTAAGTTATATTATAATTATATTTATTAAAATAATTGAAATATTATGTATTTTTTTTATAGGAATACCATCCCCCATATAAGCCATGAACTTCTCAGTGTAACCCTCCCCCCATAATTGAAGGTACCAAAACCTGGGTCTCATTACATGGTCTTTCAGTGGATAAAACTATCATCAGATGAAAAACCCTCCAAAGAAACATGATTTAATCATCTAGCATGAAATTATGATTCACATGGATAACAAGTATGAATCAAACCCCTAACATCTAGGAAGCCAAGAAAATGAAAAAACCACTGGAACACCCACAATATTATTCATTTCATATTTAAATTTAATGATTATTATATATAAAATTTATTTAATGTAACAATATATTAATAATCTATTAATAAACAAGCTAAAAAATTTAAACAAAACATTAATCATGATTTTTTTAAGGCTAGATTAATAAATGGGCCATGTCAGGGACAGTCCAGCTAGACTCGATTAATAATAGGGTTAGGCTTGAGCTTCAATAAGTGATCTGGTATGTGACCCACCAAGCCTAATTAACTGATCATAGTATGGACATGTTACATTCTCATAATAAATAAATAAAACAATGTTCATGCATAATAAAATAATAACTATTAATCCTTAGGTTATAAGATGACACTTGGGATCAATCATATCTGCTTAAAATAGTGTCAAAGTGTCTCTTAGAATAAATTATACCACTTAAGGGGAACCACAACATACCCTAGAACCATATAAAACATACACCCATTGGAAAATCATCTCAACTAATAACCATATAATGATAATACAACTAAGGAAAAATCAACTCACCCAAGAACCATATAGAATCATAAACACTAGGGCAACTCATCTCACCCCAGAATCATTCACATACATTAAAGGGGTCACACCCCATACTAGAGTGGTATCAGTTCTCCATTACCCGAGGGTTATATCCCACTATGACAAAAAACCCTCAATTATCATATCACATACACTAGGGGGAAACTCATCTCACCCGGAAACCATATCACATACACACAAGGGCCACACCCCACCTTAGAGCTGTACCATACCTCCATTACCCCGGGGTTATATCACAACCTGATGCCTATACCCAATATTATCATAACATACATAAATAAATGAAATAAATCACATATACTCTTGGGAAAATCCTCCTTGAAACCTCATGTCATCCCACATGGTTCAATAACTTTCCTGAACCCGTCATATGTCTCCAAAGTCAACCTCTCATGTACACGACCCATCCTGACCACTATAGCCATTCTAGGCTCATATCATTGATACTCAGGTTCTAAAGTGACACCCAAGATCATATATATATTCCTATCTTCACTACCCCACTCTAAGGTAAATATAATACCAGGACACCCACTGAGGTCCCCAAGGTCACCATAGTCCAGACACCCTACATGGGCTCCTCTTGGCCCGTAGGCCCTCTCCTGACTCCAGCCTCAAGGGGATAGTTCAAACCTCATAAAAATACCATTTCATAACTGAGTACCTCTCACCAGGGACTGTACTAAGATAACTCTCTCTAAGGCCCTTGGAAAAACCATTTCAAGTCTTTTAGCAACATGCTTGACCTTCACTGAGTCCATCCCACTTCTCCCTTTGGTGAGGTCTCAATCCATCACCCATGAAAAATCCCTCTCTGTCACACCACATATATTCATGGGGGAATAATCCCACTCATGGAACTCTCCAATTCCCTATTCAACCCTCATGAGGGTGTTCCCCATCATACGTGAGACATAGGGTCATCCCACCATCACTACTAGGCCTAAACCTCTCTTACCTACCTCACCACTATTAATAAAAAAACCTAGACTATTTATATTTCATATCAAGCCTGAGGACCTATATCATACTCTCATGATTCATACCAATATCCACACCCCTTGGAAATATCATCATTGGGTGATTTTATTTCTATAATTACCCAGGAGTACCTACTCCAAAACTAGGTTTCCTAAGAAACCATTTTATAGACACGGCCTTGGTCATCGGAGACCGACGCATCACACTAGAGTCAAGGGTCCATAATAGACCAATATAATATACTCATTTTATAAAATATAGATATAATAATTATTGTTTAAAATTTATAGGTCAATCACCCATCAATGTCATGAGCACATATCACATTCCACATGAAAAATTCATAAACTTAGGGAAATTCATAGGGACCAACTACCTCATAAAAATTCATTCCCATTAATCGTAGAATGACCATCATATCCCAATATCATAAAAGCTCAGTATCATAACTAAATCCTATAACTCAATCGTCAATTACCAACATAATTATTTATAACAATTTATAATCAATTATATGATTAAAATGAAATAGAAAAGATTGCCCAAAAACTCACCTTGTGGAATAAAGATTATAAAACCAAGATCAATGGGGTTTGGTACACTCTCAACATGAATCCAAACCTAATACACACAAAAGACTCTAATTACTCATCCAAATCCATATCCAATTAAACCCAATTTAATCAAAACCCTATATAAATTCATAGGGTAACATATATCAATCAAAAAGGAAAGAAACAACATGAATTCATCCTTTCAGGATGTTCTCTATCCACACTGAGAAAAATAACCATTGTATTAATATGATTCCACTATGATTTGGTGGAATAATCACTAATACCTAACCTAAAAATACATTAAATCAAGGATTAACAAGGGATAATAAGAACTAAGGAAGAAAGGGAATGGACTTACATTTTATCAATTATGGAATAACCAAGACTCCACCCCTATATAATGGGAATATAAGGAGGAAGGATAAGGAGAGAATATGACCCATATGAGGGATGAAAATATGGGGATTAGGCTTAAAAATTCAATAGTGGAAAGTTGAAAAAATCCCATTTTGTAAATAATTTTGGGTAGTCATATGTTTTTGTCACATGGATTTTAAAACTGCATGCCAACCATGTGGTTTATACTATCTCAAGACACAACCCCTTGCATAGTTTAGATATCTGGTTTTCCAAACCATGAACCAACCATAAATCAAAATCTGAGATATTTCATCATCATGCATGGTTTCCTCACATGGTTTTTTTTGTAATCATGCATAAGTCATGTACCTCAACCCTAAGTGAAAAAACACCCTTCAAGATTTTCTCTAGTAACTCAAATAGTTTTACCTAATAGTTTGGTGACTGTAAACATGAGTAAAAATCCTAAAAAATTTATAAAATTCAACCCAATGCTCTAAATACCCCAAAACCTCTTATGGTCCTCAATATATATTAAAAATCATCTCCCAGAGATGTCCCAAATCTTGGAATTATGATCTGAATCTCAATTCTCAAAATATACCCTGATCTAGGACCAAAAATTCAAATTCTATCTAAATATCACAACCCATAAATATGAGGTTATTTATACCCATTCTAGCCAAAATATCATTCTAAGAAGCTATAAGGGGTGTTCTAAAGGAGGATCCCAAAGATAAGGTAACAACAATATCTCATTCTTTCTCTTCTATTTTCATCTTTCTCTTAACCCCACCACCTATATTTAAGATTATAACTCTAATAAAACTAAATCGGTAACATGTTTATAATACTATATAATTTAAAATCCAAATGTTTACTAAATTTCATCTATTTTAGTAATTTTCAAAAAAACATTGATCACACTATGGTGGGTTCATACCACCTAGGTAAATTATGAAGTTTTTTTATAACCATATTTTGTAAAATGTTTTAAAATTTTTATTAAATTATAATTATAATATTAATAACCAATCTAATTCATGTTTAAGGTTTTGGAGTGATAATATAGCTTGATAATTCAATATTATAGATAAACAATTTTGGTCATTTGAACCACTCTAAATAAGAGTATCAAGAACACTTCATATTTTGCAATAATTATTGTCTATATTTTGGACCGTGGAACTTATTGGATGTGTACTAAATGGGGATATGTATATGATGCATATCAAACTTAAGGATATGTTTCCTACCAATGAAACCTTATTTATAAGATTGAGAATGTGTTGATGGAAGCATAGTATGGACATTGATTCTGGCATAGTCTAGTGTGCATATGATGTATCTTGAGACTATATTACACCTAACATAACATAGTATTATAGAAGTACTACCACATCTTCTCCCACATGGTTTCATCAGTTATAAATAAAAGGGTTTATTCATTTATGGAATGATGAATCATTTTAAATTTTCAAATGGCAGCATCACTACTACAAAAGAGGCCTTTAACAGTGCTAGAATAGTCCTTTATCACTGCCAAAAAAGCATTGACAATTAGAGTTCTATTAAAATCCTGAAGATTTTATCAGTGCTAAAAATAATTGTTAAAGTCCCCCTTTAACAACGCTAAGAAAAGAATTGTTATAAAGGTCCTTTAACATCACTTTTTTTAGCATTATTAAAGGGCCCTTTTAATAACACTTTTTTAGAGCTGTTAAAGGGGGCCTTTAACAACACTTTTTTAGTGCTGATAAAGTCAACACTATTAAAGGGGGTAAAATTATATTTTTTTGGACGTTCAAGAGCCCTAAACCTTTATCAGTGCTTTCATGACACCGTTAATAGTGCTCCACCCACATTTATCAGCAATTTTTACCCAAGAACCCCTTTTATCAGCACTTTTAAAATTTCCAAGCTCATGTACTCCCACCTATATTCGAACCCGCACCTCTCCTTCAAATATGAAACATCTTTACCAATACACCATGATGTTTTTTTGTCTATTTAATGATATTTCTATTTATTTACATATATATTTACATAAATATTTTTTATTCATATATTTATATAATCATTTTTAAATAAATTTATATAAAATATGTGTGTGTGTGTGATATATGTATACTTATATTTATTTAAATATATTTTATATTATATTCATTTACATATACTAGAATATAATATAAATATATATCTATTTATTAATACACACATATATGTATATACAAACATTATAAATATATTTTTATAATGTAACTAATGGTTAGATATTGTTTTAAATACATTTTTTAGAAGATGTATTTAATTACATATATTAGAATATAAATTTTTACATAAATATGTTGATATATGTATTTATATGAGTGATTTATTATAAGTATAAGAAAACATGCATATATTTAATTATAAATAAAATAACATTATAAAAAATGATAAAATTTCAAAACCATAATATCAATATGAATTTAATCCCTTGGAATAAATTTAGTCTCTACTAAGAAAGGCAATAAGACCCCCTTAAATGAGGCTGAAAATCCATCGAATATTAAAAAATTAGGGTACCTCAACTAAAAACTCAATTTTAGAGGACTTTTGGGCCTTTTTGGGCCTAAAAAAATGTGATAAAGGATTACCTCCATCATTAAGGGCATATATATCATTATAGGATTTTATTTGATATGTGGTAGAGCCCAAATGGATACTCGGATCAAAAGTTATGGCTATTTGAAGTTCAAGTTACATTTTCAACTTAATTTAGATCTTTTCACTACTGGAAATGCAGGGTTTCCCAACAGTTTAGAACTGTTGGGAAAGGCTGCAGAACCGTTGGTATATGTTATACCAACGGTTCTGCAACCCGTAGGGAAGTAAGCCGTTGGGAAAAGTTTTTCCCAATGGTTTATAGTGAACCGTTGGGATATGGTGCTGAAAAATTACCCTATCCCAACGGTTCTTGAAAACCGTTGGGAAATCTTTTTCCCAACGGTTTACAACTGTTGGGAAATAGTGCCAAACATATCCTCTTTCCCAACGGTTATCCAAACCGTTGGGAAATATTTTTCCCAACGGTTTGGATAACCGTTGGAAAAAACCCAATATATTCTCTTTCCCAACGGTTTAGAACCGTTGGTAAAACAAGGCCTACACATTCTATGCCAACGGTTCAAAACCGTTGGCATAACCTCTGCTGGGAAAATTGCACAGCAACTTTGCAATTTACCCAGAAGATATCCAATTTTCCCACCAGGTCTCATTTTGTGGGTTCCCTCTCATTTTCAATCCAATTATTGTACCTGCAATAAACTAACACATACATATACAATTATTGTACCTGCAATAACCAACTAACAATTACATATAGAGAACAAATTCATACACATTTAACATATAATGGTGGAACTATATACATCCATAATTAAATTAGAATTCATAACGTAATTATAATTTATATGACAATTATATGTGGAATCCGAAAGTCAATTCATAATTTGATCGGTTTTTTGTATACCATATATTTTTACTTGAAATAATGTCAATTTTAAACATAATACATACACCTGGAGAGCTACTGGCCACACCACGCCTCGGATTGAGGCGGGGTTGACTTTTAAACGTCACATATGACCCATGGATCGTTGTTCTAATGTATCAACACAATCCGAATGCGTTTGGTAGGTTTTCCACATGTCAGTGGATGTTTTTCAATTAAAATGACGTACTTTTGAAACAAAAGGCAGACACTTTGAGTGGTGCCAGCCACACCGCGCCTCGGATTGAGGCGGCGTTGACTCGTACACATCACATATGACCCATGGATCGTTCTCCTAAAGTTTCAATGGACACCGAATGTGTTTGGTTGGTTTTCCATATGTACTTAAATTGTTGTCCATTTTAAGCAAAAGACAGACACTTTGAGTGGTGGCGGCCACACCGCGCCTCGGATTGATGCGGGGTTGACTCGTACACATCACATATGACCCATGGATCGTTGTGCTAAAGTATCAACACAATTCGAATGCGTTTGGTCGGTTTTCCGTATGCCAGTTGATGTTTTTCACTTCAAATGACGTCCTTTTGAAACAGAAGACATACACTTTGAGTGGTGGCAGCCACACCACGCCTCGGATTAAGGCGGGGTTGACTCATACACGTCACATATGACCCATGGATCATTGTTCTAATGTATCGACACAATCCGAATGCGTTTGGTCGGTTTTCTGTATGCCAGTTGATGTTTTTCACTTAAAATGACGTACTTTTGAAACAAAAGGCAGACACTTTGAGTGGTGCTGGCCACACCGTGCCTCGGATTGAGGCGGGGTTGACTCGTAAACGTCACATATGACTCATGGATCGTTGTGATAAAGTATCTACACAATCCGAATGCGTTTGGTCGATTTTCCGTATGTACTTCAATTGTTGTCCATTTTAAGGAAAAGACAGACACTTTGAGTGGTGGCGGCCACACCGCGCCTCGGATTGAGGTGGGGTTGACTCGTACACTTCACATATGACCCATGGATCGTTGTGCTAAAGTATCGACACAATCCGAATGCGTTTGGTCGGTTTTCCGTATGCCAGTTGATGTATTTCACTTCAAATGACGTCCTTTTGAAACAAAAGACAGACACTTTGAGTGGTGGCGGCCACACCACGCCTCAGATTGAGGCGAGGTTGACTCATACATGTCACATATTACCCATGGATTGTTATCCTAAAGTTTCAATGGAAACCGAATGCGTTTGGTCGGTTTTCTGTATGTACTTAAATTGTTGTCCATTTTAAGCAAAAGACAGACACTTTGAGTGGTGGAGACCACACCGCGCCTCGGATTGAGGCGGGGTTGACTCGTACACGTCACATATGACCCATGGATCGTTGTTCTAAAGTATCGACACAATCCGAATGCGTTTGGTCGGTTTTCCGTATGTCAGTTGATGTATTTCACTTCAAATGATGTCCTTTTGAAACACAATACATACACCTGGAGAGCTACCGGCCACACCGCACCTCAGATTGAGGCGAGGTTGACTTGTACACGTCACATATGACCCATGGATCGTTGTGATAATGTATCGACACAATATGAATGCGTTTGGTAGGTTTTCCGTATGTCAGTTGATGTTTTTAAATTAAAATGACGTACTTTTGAAACAAAAGGCAGACACTTTGAGTGGTTCCGGCCACACCACACCTCAGATTGAGGCGGCGTTGACTCGTACATGTCACATATGACCCATGGATCGTTCTCCTAAAGTTTCAATGGAAACAGAATGCGTTTGGTCAGTTTTCCGTATGTATTTATATTGTTGTCCATTTTAAGCAAAAGACAGACACTTTTAGTGGTGGAGGCCACACCGCGCCTCAGATTGAGGCGGGGTTGACTCGTACACATCACATATTACCCATGGATTGTTTTTCTAAAGTATCGACACAATACGAATGCGTTTGGTCAGTTTTCCGTATACCAGTTGATGTTTTTCACTTCAAATGACATCTTTTTGAAACAGAAGACATACACTTTGAGTGGTGGCGGCCACACCGCACCTCGGATTGAGGCGGGGTTGACTCGTATACGTCACATATGACCCATGGATCATTGTGATAATGTATCGACACAATCCGAATGCATTTGGTCGGTTTTCCGTATGCCAGTTGATGTTTTTCAATAAAAATGACGTACTTTTGAAACAAAAGGCAGACACTTTGAGTGGTTCCAGCCACACCACGCCTCAGATTGAGGCAGGGTTGACTTGTAAACGTCACATATGACCCATGGATTGTTGTGCTAAAGTATCGACACAATCCTAATGCGTTTGGTCGGTTTTCCGTATGTACTTAAATTGTTGTCCATTTTAAGAAAAAGACAGAAACTTTGAGTGGTGGCAGCCACACCATGCCTCGGATTGAGGCGGGGTTGACTCGTACACATCACATATGACCCATGGATCGTTGTGCTAAATTATCGACACAATCGGAATGCGTTTGGTTGGTTTTCTGTATGCCAGTTGATGTATTTCACTTCAAATGACGTCCTTTTGAAACAGAAGACAGACACTTCGAGTGGTGGCGGCCACACTGCGTCTCGGATTGAGGCGGGGTTGACTCGTACACATCACATATGACCCATGGATCGTTCTCCTAAAGTTTCAATGGAAACCTAATGCGTTTGGTCGGTTTTCCGTATGTACTTAAATTGTTGTCCATTTTAAGAAAAAGATAGACACTTTGAGTGGTGGCGACCACACCGCACCTCAGATTGAGGCGGGTTGACTCATACACATCACATATGACCTATGGATCATTGTTCTTAAGTATCGACACAATATGAATGCGTTTGGTCGGTTTTTCGTATGTCAGTTGATGTATTTCACTTCAAATGACGTCCTTTTGAAATAGAAGACAGACACTTTGAGTGGTGGCGGCCACACCGCGCCTCGGATTGAGGCGGGTTTGACTTGTACACATCACATATGACCCATGGATCGTTTTTCTAATGTATCGACACAATTCGAATGCGTTTGGTAGGTTTTCCATATGTCAGTTGATGTTTTTCAATTAAAATGACGTACTTTTGAAACAAAAGTCAGACACTTTGAGTGGTGCCGACCACACCACGCCTCATATTGAGGCGGCGTTGACTCGTACACGTCACATATGACCCATGGATCGTTCTCCTAAAGTTTCAATGGAAACTGAATTCGTTTGGTCGGTTTTCCGTATGTACTTAAATTGTTGTCCATTTTAAGAAAAAGACAGACACTTTGAGTGGTGGGGGCCACACTGCGCCTCGCATTGAGGCGAGGTTGACTTGTACACATCACATATGACCCATGGATAGTTGTGCTAAAGTATCGACACAATCTGAATGCGTTTGGTCGGTTTTCCGTATGCCAGTTGATGTTTTTCACTTCGAATGACGTCCTTTTGAAACAGAAGACATACACTTTGAGTGGTGGTGGCCACACCACGCCTCAGATTGAGGCAGGGTTGACTCGTACACGTCACATATGACCCATGGATCGTTGTGCTAATGTATCGACACAATCCGAATGCGTTTGTTCGGTTTTCCATATGCCAGTTGATGTTTTTCAATTAAAATAACGTACTTTTGAAACAAAAGGCAGACACTTTGAGTGGTGCCGGCCACACCACGCCTCAGATTGAGGCGGGGTTGACTCGTACACGTCACATATGACCCATGGATCGTTGTGCTAAAGTATCGACACAATCAGAATGCGTTTGGTCGGTTTTCCGTATGTACTTAAATTGTTGTCCATTTTAAGCAAAAGACAGACACTTTGAGTGGTGGCGGCCACACCGCACCTCGGATTGAGGCGGGGTTGACTCGTACACATCACATATGACCCATGGATCGTTGTTCTAAAGTATCGACACAATCCTAATGCGTTTGGTCGGTTTTCCGTATGCCAGTTGATGTATTTCACTTCAAATGATGTCCTTTTGAAACAGAAGACAGACACTTTGAGTGGTGGCGGCCACACCGTGCCTCGGATTGGGGCGGGGTTGACTCGTACACGTCACATATGAACCATGGATCGTTCTCCTAAAGTTTCAATGGAAACCGAATGCGTTTGGTCGGTTTTCCGTATGTACTTAAATTGTTGTCCATTTTAAGCAAAAGACAGACACTTTGAGTGGTGGCGGCCACACCGCGCCTCGGATTGAGGCGGGGTTGACTCGTACGCATCACATATGACCCATGGATCGCTGTGCTAAAGTATCGACACAATATGAATGCGTTTGGTCGGTTTTCCGTATGTCAGTTGATGTATTTCACTTCAAATGACGTCCTTTTGAAACAGAAGATAGACACTTTGAGTGGTGGCGGCCACACCGTGCCTCAGATTGAGGCGGGGTTGACTTTTACACGTTAAATATGACCCATGGATCGTTGTGCTAATTTATCGACACAATCCGAATGCGTTTGGTAGGTTTTCCGTATGTTAGTTGATGTTTTTCAATTAAAATGACGTACTTTTGAAACAAAAGGCAGACACTTTGAGTGGTGACGGCCACACCGGGCCTCAGATTGAGGCGGCGTTGACTCGTACACATCACATATGACCCATGGATCGTTCTCCTAAAGTTTCAATGGAAACCGAATGTGTTTGGTCGGTTTTCTGTATGTACTTAAATTGTTGTCCATTTTAAGCAAAAGACAGACACTTTGAGTGGTGGCGGCCACACCGCGCCTCGGATTGAGGCGGGGTTGACTCATACATGTCACATATGACCCATGGATCGTTGTGCTAAAGTATCGACACAATCAGAATGCATTTGGTCGGTTTTCCGTATGCCAGTTGATGTATTTCACTTCAAATGACGTCCTTTTGAAACAGAAGACAGACACTTTGAGTGGTGGCGGCCACACCGCGCCTCAGATTGAGGTGGGGTTGACTCGTACACGTCACATATGACCCATGGATCGTTGTTCTAAATTATCGACACAATCCGAATGCGTTTGGTCGGTTTTCCGTATGCCAGTTGATGTATTTCACTTCAAATGACGTCCTTTTAAAACAGAAGACAGACACTTTGAGTGGTGGCGGCCACACCGCGCCTCGGATTGAGGCGGGGTTGACTCGTACACGTCACATATGACCCATGGATCGTTGTGCTAATGTATCGACACAATCTGAATGCGTTTGGTCAGTTTTCCGTATGTACTTAAAATGTTGTCCATTTTATGAGAATCCTCTGTGTGGGGGGTTGTTCGGGGTCCAAGGAAGAGGGTGGGGGGGATGTCAGGGGGGCTATCTGGGGGGCTGTCCGGGGGGCTGTCTGGGGGGCTGTCTGGGGTCCAGGGAGGAGGTTGGGGGGCTGTGCGGGGGGCTGTCCGGGGGGTGTTTGGGGGGTTGTCCGGGGTCCAAGGAGGAGGGTGGGGGGGGGGGGGGGCTGTTTGGGTGGCTGTCCGGGGGCTGTCTGGGGTCCATGGAGGAGGGTGGGGGGGGGCTGTCTGGGGGGCTGTTCGAGGGGCTGTCCGGGGGCTGTCCGGGGCTGTTCGGGGGGTTGTCCGGGGTCCAAGGAAGAGGGTGGGGGGATGTCCGGGGGGCTGTCTGGGGGGCTGTCTGGGGGGTTGTTTGGGGTCCAGGGAGGAGGGTGGGGGGGCTGTCCGGGGGGCTGTCTTGGGGGCTGTCCGGTGGGGCTATCCGGGGTCCAGGGAGGAGGGCGGGGGGTTGTCCAGGGTCCAGGAAGGAGGGGGATTCCCAAACACACAACCACTAAAAGACAACAACATCCATAAAAACAGATAATATATAAAAATAACTCAACTCCAATACTATACTACGAGTTTAAATAAAACCAACAACTAGAATATATTAAATATCAAATCTCAGTAATATCAGTCAAAAATGTAATGGATCAACTTGTCCCACATCACCATCACCATCATCACCATCATCACCATCATCATCATCACCCTCATCCTCATCCCCATCATCGTCCTCGCCCTCTCCCTCCTCCTCGTCCTCGCCCTCCTCCTCGCCCTCGCCACCCACCTCACCCTCCTCATCTCCCTCCTCTTCCGCGTCAGAGTCCTCGTCATCATCATCATCAAGCTATACATCATCCTGAACACCACTAGAACTGCCACCTGGTGCACCGTATATAGAACGTATCGACGACATATACTCATCAAAAGCTGGGCTGGCCATTGCTGGAAGTGTTGGACATAGAACTTCAATAAATTTCATAAACACACTGTTTTCCCTAGCAGACTGTTATGCCGTCTTTGTGGCCCTTTTCTCAGCCTGTTCTGCCTGTGCCCTAACTTGCTTCAGCTCGGTGGCACTACAGCTCGTACCTGAGGAGGGCCAATACCTCGTCGGGGCTGTCCTAGGTCGGCAGCGTACTCTGCCAGAATGCTCCTCTCCCAACACCTGATGTAAGTGATCTGTTGGCCCAAAATTGTCTGGTTCTTGGGCATCGAGGGCATCTAAAGTAGCCTGTTACAAATATAAATATATCATTAAGTTACAAAATAGATATTAAAAAATAAATTCAACAGATTAAAACTTACAATCTGCTGCTGAGTCGCTTTATTGACGTCACTTCCATCCTTTTTTCGTCTACTCGAGCAAAACAGTTTTGCTCGAGGAACGCGTCCTTCAATATTTTGTATTTTCCTCTACAATGACATTGAAAACTAAAGTTATATGAAAACTTTATCAAACTATTAAATAATTGAAGAAACAAAAGAAAGTGTAAGTCGTAAAGAAAACTTATAAACAATTGTTATACCTGCTTCCTCTCATGATCAGGCATCGTAGTGCGTCCCATTGTGTGGAGATATTTTTTTGCATCAATGTTCTTTTTATTTTTTCCAGATGATTCCTAAATAAAATTCTAAAATGCAATAGATAGTATTAATGAAAAACATGAAAGTTATTATTTAAATACCTCAAATGTTATTAATACCTTAAACTGGGTACTCTTCCAATGAGTAATCATCTGATGATACTTCTCTATAGGACAATCATCCACAACTGGTACTGCCTCTAACTCAGTGCCAACTCTAGAATGCCAGCCCATATACAACTCATGATTGTAGACTCTCCAAAGCTCGCCTAAATCCTTTAGACGTTCTGATCATGCACCCTCACCATCGGGAAAATTAAATCGAAGCTGAAATCAAAATATTAATTCATATAAATACAAAAATAATTCATGGCATTAAATAGAACATATTTTTTTACCCATATCTCTGCCCAAGCTCTATCCTTGACCTCATGCAGAAAATGTCTCCACGATAGCGGGCTGACGGGAATGATGTCGGAGTATTTGGAAAGCGTCGCCAAAAAACTCCAACATTGCTGCCCTGTTTTCTCAACCATTTGGTTGTCTTCATTATAATCCACCATAACCTGTGTGCGGCGGTTCCACACCGAACGCATGCGTGTATGCCCCCGCCCACGCCTCCTGTCAGTAGTTGTATCTGTCATGAAATAAAAACAAATATTTTATCAAAACATGTTATAATGAAAATAAATATTTCTATATAAATTTGTTAGGGTTCTATAAATATACCTGTGCCGGTCTGATCGCTGAGTGCCGCTGGATCCACAAAAACTAATGGAACACCCTGTGGTGGAACAGGAGTTGAAGACGATGGAATATAGAAGCTCGGAGAGACAGAAGTAGAAGGAAAAGAAGATGGGACAACTGTCTGACTGGATACTGACTGAGGAGTGGGAATCATCATGGGATGTGAAAATGATGGGCCAGAAGATGCAGAAGGTAGAAAAAACATGGGAGGCCTAAATATCCCATGTGTCTCTAACAACACACCGAGATCAGAATGTGGGAAGGATGACATGTCAGTGGGAGGGGCATGGTCTAGTCGGGTACGCGTAGCTGCTCGTCCACCTCTGGTACGAACCCTCCTCATACCACCGGCCTGAGTACTAGGGCCAGTACTAGGCTCCTCGTCGAATAACTGTCGACGTATAGGTGGATCCTACAAAATTTTTTACAAAAAAATTAATCACATGACATTATATATTCTTTAAATATATCAATTTGAAATAAAGTACTCACTGTAGGCACTAATGGTGGAACACCCATCTTCGTCATTCAATGATTGTTATCCATCATTTTTTTCCTTTGTCTCTCTTCAATTGGCTTCATTTCCTGCTTTTAAAACAAATATGTAATTAATTAGAAAAATAAAACTATTGTGTAACCCAAAAAATGCAATTCAAATAAAATTGCAACCAATAAACATTGAAAATTCACATAATGGTCAATTAAGCTATCAATTGTTTTAGAAGAGCTTGAATGGATTTAATAAATCATACAAGTTGTAATGTTCACCAAGTTAGAAATATTGTTTGAATATGTTTGAATACAGTTCAATTACAAATTAGAAAATGCAATTCAAATAAAATTGCAACCAATAAACATTGAAAATTCACATAACGGTCAAGTCATCTATCAATTGTTTTAGAAGAGATTGAATGGATTTAATAAATCATACAAGTTGTAATGTTCACCAAGTTAGAAATATGTTTGACTATGTTTGAATACAGTTCAATTCCAAATTAGAAAATGCAATTCAAATAAAACTGCAACCAATAAACATTGAAAATTCACATAACGGTCAAGTCAGCTAAAACATATTTGTGATCAATACTAAATCAATTTGAATATTACCAACCTTAACAACCCAACTCGAGGTAAACCAAAAGAATTTAGAACATGGATGAATGATTATATATATTTTCAACCAAAACTTCAGGTTCACAATCAACTCTGAAAATTGAGCTATTTGAGTCATCAAAAGAAATAAATGGATTGGTTCCAATGGCACTAGGGACAGTGTCAATTCCATCATCACCATCATCAAAAATATGTCTTGGAATTACTTCAACTATGACACCAAATTCAGGTCGATGTTGGTCTTTGATATAAAAAACTTGTTTATCCATTGATGCCAACACATATGGTTCTTCGGTAGAAAGAGTGCGAGTCATATTAATTACTCGAAATCCACAATCATCAATAAATGTGCCATGTCTCGTCATCGAATCAAACCAATGGCATTTCATCATTGTGACTCATCCATGAGAGTAATAATCCAATATTATTATTTTCTCAACAACTCCATAATAACCCACATTTTCAAATCGCAGTCTACTATCTGATGCACTGGAATAACAATATTTTGTGGCAGTAACCATAACACCATCATGTTGTGTTCTCATGTTTTTTGCTCGTTCAGTGACAATAAATTTGTACCCATTGATAACAATTTATTTATAGTCACGAACCACGGTATTAGAACCAAAATCCAAAGCTCTTATTTCCTCAGAGACAGAGTCAGTAGACAAACTCAATACCTGCAATATAAATGACTATTAAAGTTAATTAAATATTGATATAATTATTTTAAACATTAATTTTTTTATACCTTCAATTTTAACCAAGCAGAAAACTCTTTGCTATGCAAAGTCTCTCTCCTTCTCAAAGATAAAGAACGATGCTTCCTATTTATCATTGTTTTATGATCCCTGTAGATAAAAAATATTAATAGTTTAACAGATATATATGTAAGATATACATAATCAATTTAGTTACCTAATATAGTCATCGAACAAATCACAGTTAAACAAAACTGTGCGATGTGCCATCTCCCGCTCTTCATGGCTTAATGTCTTCAATGTATATGATCCATGAATTCCTCCTGTTTGAGGAAGTGATGGAAAACTGGGTTCAATTTTCTCATACTGTTCTTCTTCATTTCTCATTGGTCTGTTCAATCTTGTAGTAAGATCAGACAAATACATCGAGCAGAAATCCATACATTCTTGAGCCAAGTAACCATTCACGATAGAACCTTCGGGATGATTTCTGTTTCGGACATAAGACTTTAATGTGAACATATTTATTTCAGTTGGATACATACAACAAAAATAAACAAGTCCTCCGAGAAGTATTTTAGTGGGAATATGGATAGTCAGATGCATCATGCATGTGAAAAATGATGGAGGAAATATTTTCTCCAACTCACACAAAATTAATGGGGCATCTATCAACATTTTTTGCAAGAAAGACTTGGACAAATTTTTAGCACAAAGATCTCAAAAAAAATGGCACAACCGAATAACAACCACCCTTACATTATTGGACAAAAGATGACGGATTGCTATTGGAAGCAAATCATGCAGTAGAACATGATAATCATGAGTCTTCAAAGATTTTAGCTTCAACTCTCTTCTGTTGACCCGTTTAGATATGTTGCTTGAATAGCCATCAGGAACTCTAATAGTCTCTAATACTTCCAGAAATTGTTTTTTTTCCACAGGTGTCATCACATAAGAAGAACATGGAAGTTGCCATTTATTTTCACTGATACGTACAAGATGCAATTCTGGTCTGATGCCCCAATCCACCAAGTCACGCCGAGATCGTAAATCATCTTTTGTCTTCCCCTTGACATTTAGAAGAATCGAAAGCAAAATTTCACATATATTCTTTTCAATATGAATTACGTCTAAGCAATGATGTACCAAATTGGTTGACCAATAAGGCAAATCAAAAAAGATACTCTTCTTCCTCCAATTGTAATAGGTTTCAGTGGAAACATTCTTTCTCTTTCCAGATTTCATTTGACCCTTCCCGAATGAAAAACTGAAATATTTCAATTCATTAAGCACGTCAGTTCCAGACATACGCTGAGGTGGATCATCGGTCTCTATGGTGTTATCAAATCTTTGACGATTCATTCTATATGGATGATCCTTTGGAAAGAATCGTCAATGTCCCATAAAACTGAAACTACAACGATGTTTCAGTCTTCTAGATCGTGTATTCTTCATACAAACTGGACATGATAGTTTTCCCTTCGTGCTCCATCCAGACATCATTGCATAAGCCGGAAAATCATTGATCGTCCACATAAGCGCAGCACGCATCTGAAATATATCTTTCGAACATGCATCGTATGTGCGCACACCCACATCCCAAAGAAGTTTCAACTCTTTTATTAAAGGTTGCATGTATACATCAATATCAATGCCGGGATCAAAAGGACCAGATATGAGTATACTCATGAAAGTGAAAGGTTTTTTCATACACAACCATGGGGGAAGATTATAAATGTGTATAAAAACTGGCCATGTGATGTGCGAAGTAAGCATATACCCAAACAGATTAAAATCGTCGCATGAAAGACCCAGCCTCACATTACGCATGTCAGCTGCAAAATCAGGATGTCGAGCATCAAATCTCTGCCATGCAAATCCATCTGCAGGATGAACCAACTCATCATTAGTCTTCTTTCTCTCGGTATCATGCCATATCATTTTTATTGATATGTCATCAGACATAAAAAGATTCTGAAGTCTGGGGATCAAAGGAAAGTGCCAAATTACTTTTTGTGGAACACGGGATGGTGTTCCATCAGATTTTGTCTTCCAGCAGGATGTGCCACATTTTATACAATCATTTCGTTCAGTGGTTTCCTCCCAGAATAAACTGCAATCTTTCGGGCAAGCATGAATTTTGTTTCTTGAAAATCTAAGTTCCTCAACTAACTTCCATGCCATATAGTGGTTTGAGGGAATATCTGCATCATTTGGAAGTAAATCCTTCAAGAGGGTAAGAATGTAATCGATTGCTGTATTAGAAATTCCATACATAGTTTTCCTATGAAACAATCGGATTAAAAATTCCAGCTTTTTCATTTTATCGCATTGTCGATATACTGGAGTCGTGGCAACATCATTCAAATTTTTCACCCTATCAATATCATCATTTTCACTAGATGAATCAGCAGTACTCATATCGAAGTCTTCTTGAGTCGAAATCCTTTCTTTTTCATGATGACTAATAAACGAAAACCGACCATCTAACAAATTTTCCATTCCAGTCCTTTCATTTCGATCATCACCAATTTGAGATTTAATTTTCTCCCCATTGTGATACCACACAAAGTAGTTTGCTTGAAAACCATTTTTGGTTATGTGGTAGATGACTTCTTCACGACTCAACCAAGTTCTACCAACACAATTGGAACATGGGCAGTGTATGCGACCACTATCTGAAGCATTGTGAAATGAAAAATCTATAAATCTCTCCAAATTGTTTTGAAAATCGCTTGAGATACGATCGGTTTCATACATCCAACTTCTGTCCATTCTGTAAAAAGAATTTATATAAGTCATTTTGTCATAAACAATTCAATAGGATTGAACTTTAATAGAAAATACATTTAAGTAAATGGTAAAGGAAGAAAATAGTCAAGGTATCAACTACACATGTGAAAAAAATACAAATGTGTTATTGAAAAAATGTAAAACCAACAAGAAATTAATGTGTTATATCACATAACAAAATGCCTCATCCCATAACCATATTAGTAGGGTATCATGAACATGAATAACATCAACATTGTGCCATCATCCTACCCTACATGACCCCAACCTCATGCCACATCTTATTATAGCGTTATCACATCACACCTCATCAGAAAACACTAGGGAAATCATAGTACATATCACCTGAAGACACATGGACAATCACATCGCATATTGCCTAAAAACACATGGTAAATCACTTTTTAAGGAAGAGTAGGGAAGACATGGTAGCTATCCAACCATATAACCACTATCCTAGATATTAGAAAAAATACCCATAACTCAAAACCTCTGATCGTTGGTAAGTTTATCCAACTCTGGTTGGGAATGTGTAGAAATAACATAAAAATACATGATATATAGATAGCACAAAATACTCAAACTATGGGTTCACATTAACTACATAATCACACACTTCACTACTACCATAAAACACATAAACCACACCACCACCACACAAGACGCATAAAATTTCTCACTTTCATTTATAAGCTACTTCATTCACACTTAAATTGTCCATTCATTTAATGTTAAATTAATTAAATCCATTTACCACACATCCATTTCTATTCCATATCATTTATTTAATATCTTGTTTTTTGGTTTTAACAGCATAATTTATTCCATAGATAACCAGGAAACTAATAAAACCACCACACAATAACTCACCATCTCACAATAACCATCGACGCCATGTTACATCGACCAACCATCTCACCAAAACAACCACATATCACAACAAAAATATTGCACATCACAAACCACTGCACAACCAAAACCACCGCACAACCAAAACCACCGCACAACCAAAACTATGAATCTTCAAAATTATAACACAATAAAGAGACACCATGCCCTTATAAATGTAAATATGTAATGAAAACATTAATTGGACATACACCGATATAGGTATTTGACTACACAATTCGTGGAACAATCATAAATTTTTACAGAAACCCTAAAATTTGGTAATTAGGAAATCATTCATAGAAGTATATTCTTTATAACAGGTGGAACTAAAATATAGGAATCTAACCTGGTGGCTGGTGATCCGATGGAAGATGTGGGGATTGGGAAGTGATTCTGCCGAGGAATCGATTCTGGAGAGCTTCTGGAGACGAGCGGAAGGCTCTGGATC
Source organism: Viscum album (assembly GCA_963277665.1). NCBI lineage: Eukaryota > Viridiplantae > Streptophyta > Magnoliopsida > Santalales > Viscaceae > Viscum > Viscum album. The sequence continues at coordinate 1,865,065,382 of OY728164.1, read as the reverse complement.
CGCTTCTGAATCGTGGGGAGGCCGCTGCTAGCATTGGGGTATTTGGGGTTTTTTTCCCAATGGTTTATAAAAACCGTTGGAAAAAACCAGTCTTTCCCAACGGTTTCATAAAACCGTTGGGAAAAATAAGTTTTTCCCACCTTTTCCCAACGGTTTTATGAAACCGTTGGGGAAGACTGAATTTTCTCCACTTTTCCCCACGGTTTCATAAAACCGTTGGGAAAAGTCTCTTCTAAAAGGTATTTCCCAACGGTTTATATAAACCGTTGGAAAAGACAGAATATACCAATGGTTTCTTTGAACCGTTGGTAAACAACTTTTGGAAAAACTCCCATTTCCAGTAGTGTTTATTATTATTTATTATTTTTTTTATCTTTAAATTGATATTAAATGACTATTACTTGGTAATAATAAGCAAATTATTAATTAAAAATATTTTTTTAATTATTTTATAAGCCATTTTGACTAAATAACTTATACATTAAGTGTAAATTCCTATTTACCTTATCTAAAATATATTTTAAAAAATATATATTATATTTATATCAATATAAATATATTTATATATTAATATATTATTTTTAATGAAACATTTTTTTAAAGTATACTTTTATCTTCACTTGTAAAAAAGCGCTGATAAAGGGGGTCTTTATCACTGCTTCTAAAAAAGTACTGATAAAACCCCCCTTTATCAGCGCTTGTAAAAAAGTGCTGATAAAGGACTCCCCTTTAACAATTATTTTTTAGCATTGTTAAAGACCACCTTTAACAATGATTTTTTTAGTGTTGACAAAGGCAGTCTTTAACAACACTTTTAGCTAGTGCTGTTAAATCCCTAGCGCTGGATAAACCTAGTTTTGTAGTAGTGTATACTTCAACAAGAAGTAACATACAAGTGTCATGCGATGAAACCTAATACAACTCACACTCTTTATTAAATAAAGAGTGTATTATGTGAACTATAAATAGGAAGGAGTTACCTTTACTAATGAAAAACCTTATTTAATACAAGATAATTGAAACTATATTTTGTTCCATGATCAAGATTTGTATCACAAAGAAGACACTATCACCCCTTCCGTGATCAGGAATCCTCTCATTATGAATGAGGATCCAAGGTTATTATATTACCAAAGAGGTAGGAAACATTTTTTATAATTTGATGATGTTCATAAATCATATGTAAAATATTAAAAGTTGTATTATTCGATAGTACATGAACAGTTGTAATATTCTTTATTTTATTTTATGTTGTTACAGTTGAACATAGACCATGAATTACATGAGTTTTATTTTTTTTATTCTAAGTTTATTTGATGAATGTCCAAAAGTCATCATAACTTTGGTTCCACCGAAATGATAAAGATTACATACCCTTACACCTTTGGAGAGTATGAAACCATTTTAAAACACTACAAACCATTACCAATAACAGAAGCAGTTTTAGAAAAATTGACCAAACAACTCCAAATGTTTGACATGATCAACATGGATATAATTAATGAATAATATATAATAATAAATAGATTAAAAAATATCAAATAAACATTATTAAGGTTCAACGGTATGCAATTAATATATATAATTCAACTATCCCAAAGGTTAATGGAGAATTTATGTGATTCAGGACTCAACGTAAATGAACTCTCAAACCACCTTTATCTATTTGGGTTATTCTCTATCTTCCTCTAAATATACTATATATACATCCTTTATACCTGATTTCATCTTATTTCTTATGAGTATAGTCATTCATTTTTGGTTTCCTTCTAATTGTTTCATAAACTCAAACTCTATGAAGTATACAAAGAAAACTTTTACATTGATTTTTCTTCTTCTCAATATTTCTTATGTTTTTTCCTTTACCTTTATTATTATCTTCATGAATAATAGTATTTTATAACCTACTATTACTAAACTTTGAACATCTAATATAATGAATCCATTTTATAATATGGGTATTTACATGATTCTCCATTTGAATATGCCTTTCAACATCATTTAGTAACTCATTCATTTCTCATGGGTTTATTTAATATTTTTGATTGATGTATGTATGATTTATTTTCTATTTGGAACATGTATGCATGAAACTTTATGATGTGGTGGGAAAACCGAGAATAATACACACCCTAATTGATTGGGTGATGCTTATATCTTATGAGATACTATGTATGGTGCATGGGCATTGTGCTAAGGAAATTATGTTATGTTGTCTTTGAAGGGTTTCTAAGGATTTAATAACACTTATTCAATGTAATGGAAACAAAAATAAACCCAAAACCAAAATCATTCATGTAATAAATCCGAATCCATGAAACTGAAAATGAAGAACAAACTATATTCCATTCACCATTGATGGAAATTTATTTAATTCCTTAATAAAACATTTGATAAAAATCACTAAGAGGTTGACATCATATTCCCTTATCCATTGTGTATCCATGGGTTGATTTGAATCACCCAACATTTGGGTTGGATTTTTTTTCACCCACAATATACTAGTATATTGAAGAGTAAATAATGAAGAAGAAAGAGAGATCCTGGTTAGTGAGAATTAGTAGATAAACCATGATCAAGGCATGCACACACATTCTCATGGATATTGATTGTTTATATAGTATTCAAACATCCCCGAGTCATCTATTTCATTTACTTTAATGTTATGAGTTATGAATGCGATTAACCCCCAACCATTACTATTTTCTCAGTCATTTAATTATATGAAACATATTATTAAATGATATCCAATGTAGAGGTGATCTAAACATTCAACACTTAACATTCAACAACCTTAATGAATCACAACACGTCCATATGAATCATACCATATGATTCATAGCCTTATGATATATCTAGATCATACAGTATGACTGATATATGCAGCAAGCATGATATATCATATCATGACCTACGATATTACTTATATTAGGTCATATAATATACCTTAAATAAATGCATTTCATACCTTAAAACATGAGCATATTATCACATATGATATAGGTAATAACATAATATGAATTACATTGTCTTTATGATGTATCTCCATCAATCTACCACTTTCTCCAAAGCCTCATAAACTTCATTTAATTTCACCTTATATTATATCATATATAATAAATTGTGAAACTATATCAAAAACTACTTTTGAATATATTACAAAACACTTTTGGAAGTCTATCAATAAATCCACTTTATATCACATAATATGAAATACCTATGAATATCTATCCAAAAATCCTTTTGAACAAACTCTTAACTCTTAGGGTAGCTCTCTAAGTTCTGTAAAACTCAATCCTCATTCAGTAAACCAAAAAATGTGTCCCTACAAGAATATTTAGAATTGAAAACAAATATGAAATCTCAAATTCATATATATAAGAAAATAATGGCCTCTATAAAATCATCAGCGCTACTCAAACTATAAAAGGATTTGATGTGATTACCATCAAACACATGTATCTCTATAGATGTGTCCACCGAATTTCATTATATACAAGATATTCATTTTCATATGATCCCTTTGTACATGACATCGAGTAAACATAGGACATAAAGTATGTAAATCCTACAAAGTCTACTCATATGATTGTCCTATTGGGTGTTTAACTCATCAAACATTGCCTAAAACCAACCTGGATGGGCTTTGGCCTCAGTGAGAGCAGGAGGGATGGTCATTTTGGATAAAGTGATAATAAAAGTTATAGTCAGTGCAAATAATCCCTAGTAAGTGCGAGTATAGATAGAAGACTATTTTAAAGTACAAGTATCTTTCCACAAGGAAATTAGGAGATCCTCAGTGGTATATGGTGGAGATAATGACAAAGAAAGTATAGAGGTATTAGTGGGAACTATAATAGAGGTGTCATGTGGGTGATGAGTATTGACTTGACCAAAGTAGCAATTGCTAGAATTAAGAATAGGTGGTGGGGTAGGTTGGATGGGAGGTACACTACATAATTGAATACCACCAACTTAAATAGGAGGATGAGGTCTAGAAGAGGTAAACTAAGTGATGGTAAATGGTAGACAACCCTCACGATGAGAAATCATGACAGTTGATTAAGTTAAAGGAGAAGAAAATAAGGATGACTCATCAAAGGAAATATTAATAGACACAAAATATCTACTGGAATCTAGAGAGTAACAATGATATCCACATTGGTAATGAGGATTGAAAATAAATATGCATCAAATATAATGAGCATCTAAATAGTTCAAGTGAGATTAATGTCATGAATATAGTAAAAATAAGTAAAGGCATGTAGTGGCGATGGAGGTGGAGGATGGAGAAGATAGAGTATTTTATATGGATTCTCCTCCGCAAGAATTGATGATGGAAGATGGTTAATAAGATATGTTTTTTTGTTCAGAATGAAATCACCCCATAAGGTTGTAGGAACTTTCATATAAGAAATAATGGATTAGGAAAAATCTAATAAATGGGTTTTTTTTTCACTCAACCACACTATTTTGGAAAGGTGTATAAGGGAATGATGTTGAGGGATAATCCCATAGTCATTAAGAAATGTATAAAATGAGCAAGATATGTGTTAATGAAAATTTTCAGAACATAAAAATTATATGTATATAGATAAATAATTTTTATTATCATGATAAAAGAAGAAAGTCATAGGGAAAACATCAACCCAAATTTTGAGCAGTGTCGGGCCATCCTCATCATTGAAAAACCAATTTCAATAAACGATGAGCATGGATAATTATTTTAAACCTAAACCAAGCTTGACACCCATGTTCTCGTTTATCTCCAATATTTCATTCGAACGACACTAAACAACTTCTAATCTTACAAAACCCATTCATCTTTATCAACGATTAAACTAGTTATCATTAGCATGGCACCATAGGCTATTCTTTCAAAAAGAACTTCCAACTGAACTCACTGAAATGAATTTCCAAGCACCCAGTGTGAACTGCCATCCATCTTAAAACTTAGACTCTACCTGAAAACCAAATTCTCCATAATATAAAACTATAAGAAAAATGAAAACTAGAAAAAAACAATCTTATGGATCAATTTTTCCTCATCTGAAAGTAATTCTTATGCATTTCAACCTTTAATTTTAAGAATTACATTACTACTCCACGGAAGGACCTTAATATTACACTGTAATTAAACTTACCCTTACATTTCACTTCTTCTACTTCCAATGTGAAATCTTTCAAAATTTGATAAAGGGAGAGATATCCCTTATGTTTCATCAAACCATCAGGAATGGACTTTATGAAACAATTTTTTTACTTTTACACATCGATACTGCTAAATCGACTTTCACGGGTCTTCATTTTTTTACTTCTATGTAACTAGCCATCTACTTTTATGCATTGCCTTCTGAAAACCATAATAAAAAACTCATGAATTTTTTTCATTAAATAATCATATGAATTCAAAATGCTAAAAAACTTCTAACTAGATCCAAACATGAAATTCTAAACTTCAAAAAATAAAAATAATAATAGTTCTAATAAAATATAATTGATATAGAAAATTTGAAACATGAAAATATTAATTTCAAAAAAATAATCCATTTTAAACTTCTTCAAAAACAAAATTTTAATTAAAATATCACTAAATCATCCAAAATGATTATTTTGAAAATATATAAAAAATAAAGAACAAATCATTGACCAATTAAGCACCAAAAATTTTCATTTTCACACAAATATGGAAAGAATTTCATTTTCCACCTAAAATTATCAAGAATAATTTTTTTACCAACAAAATAACATTAAAACACTAAAAACACCAATATTTTTAGAAAATATATGTGGAAAATATGTGTCAAAATAAAGTCACATCAGGCCCCATAATTTAAAATGAACTTACTCAAATGGACTCAAAAAAAATTTTGTGAACAACATATAAGTGACTCGATGATGTTTGACAAAATGACATGACTCACACTCAATATTTGAAATAGGGCACAACTCTGGATAAATTTTCTAGAGAGTTGAAAAAAGTGGTTGACCATGATAGAAATGAAGTTCCTGGGCACAAGTAAAAAGAGTCAAACAAGAAAAGGATGAGGATGAGTCTTGTATATACAACCCTCAATGAAAATAGCATCTAATAATTACTTTATTCATTGATAACTCCTGAAAAAGAACATATGTTGTTGATAATATATAATATTAATGTAAATAATGAGTAAAATTACTGATAGATAATAAAATAAATGGGGTAGATGAAATATAAACTACAAAGGAAAGTGTAATATCATAAGTGGCATCATAAGTACCAAAACAAGCTATAGGTATAGAGGAACCATCGACCACATTGATAGTAAAACCATATGAAATCAAGTGGTAGAGATGTAGAATACTTGAATTGTTGGTGACATGACTAGAAGAACTGATATCTAATAACTAGTTCATAGGATGATGATATAAACATATATAATTCTATGTAGTTTGAGCTTTAAAAGCACTAGAAGAGGTGGATTCAGCGTGGTGGGACTGCAGAAGGTAACATTCCTCCTTTTATAACTCTATTTTATGGTGATGTTTACAATGAGGGGTCATAAAATCAGTCACTAAAACTTGAATAAGATTAGGTAAGGTAGGATGTGGATGATTAGTATGACCATGGAGGTATCAAAAAGTATCAATGGTGTGACCAATATGACCATAATGAGTAGAAAAAACACTTTCTTTGAAAAATCCATTGATTCAAATACACCTTCACTGAAAAATTTCAATAGATACTTTCACAAAAAATTCTAATGAAAATCTAAATTAAAATATTCATATAGAAACCTTCATTAAAAAATTCCATTAGAAACTTTCACTAAGAAATTCAGTCAAATCTATCATTGGAAAATTTCAGTAAAAAATCACTAAAACCTTTTTTTCACTACAAATACCATTGATTTTTTTAGTGAATAACTATAATGAATTTTTTTATTAAAATTCACTAATTAAAATAGACACTTTCACTAAAAATATTAGTACAAATATTTATTAAAAAATTCCACTGAAAAATTTCATTGGAAAATTCCAGTGGAACTTTCACTGAAAATTCCAGTGGAACTTTCACCAAATATTTCATTAGAATCTATCATTGTAAAATTTCAATGAAAATTTATCAATAATAAAATTTCACTTAAAAAAATTTAATATTTTTAATGAATAATTATAATAAAAAATTTTATTAAATAGGTTACTCATTAAATTAGCCACTACCCATAAAAATTATAGCAAAAACTTTTATTGGGGGATTCTATTGAAATCATTCACTAGAAAATTTCAGTGGAACTGTCACAAAAAATTCCAGTGGAATTTTCATTGAAAATTCTATTTTAACATTCAATGAAACTTCCATTGGTACTTTAACAAAAAATTCCAATGGAAATTTCACTAAATATTCTATTTCAATCTATCATTGGAAAATTTTAGTGAAAATCTATTAATAATTAATTTTCACTAAAGATTCCATTGAATAATTTTAATGAGTATCTTTGAAAAAATTCATTAAAAAGTTCACCGATTAAATTAGAAACTTTCAACCAAAATTATAGAGGAAACATTCATGGAAAAATTCTAGTGAAAACTTTCACTAGAAAAGTCTAGTGAAACTTTAAATGAAAATCACAATGGAACTTTTGCTAAAAATTCCAATGGAAATTCCATTAAAAATCCTAGAGAAATATATCATTGAAAAATTTAAATGCAAATTTACCAAAAAAATTCACTAAAAATACCATGGAATAATTTTAAGGAATTAAATAAATATAAATTTTCATTAAAAAACTCTCTGATTAAACTTGAAAGTTTTAAAAAATATTCAATTGGAAATATTAATTGAAAAATTACATAGAAAAATTTCATTGGGAAATTCTAGTGGAATGTTCACAGAAAATTCTAGTGGAATCTATCTCTATAAAATTTTAGTGAAAAATTACCAAAAAAATTTTTCACTAAAAATTTATTTGAAGAATTTCAATAAAAAACTCTAATTAAAAATTTTAGAGATCAATTCACTGATTAAACTAGTAACTTTCACTTAAAATTCTAGTTTAAATATTCATTTAAAAATACCCTTGAAAATATTCACTGGAATATTCCAGTCAAACTTTCACTAAAAATTATAATGGGATATATCACTTGAAAATTTTAGTAGAACATTCACTGAAAATTATAATGGAATCTAACACTTTAAAATTTCAGTGAAAATTTAACAATTTTTTTTACCAAAAATTCCATTGAATAATTTTAGTGAATAACTATAATGAAATTTTTAATAAAAAAATTAATCAATTAAAACAAACACATTTACTAAAAAAATCTATTGTAAATCTTCATTGAAAATTTCCAGTGAAAAATTTCATTAGAAAAATATTATGGAAACATTAATGGGAAATTATAATGGAATCTTTCACTGGAAAATTCAAGGAAAATTTTCAAAATGAATTTTAAGTGAAAATTTCGCTAATTCCTTCATTTATTCCGCTTGAAACATTTACTATATGTTTCAATGAAATATTTTTTTAGGAACATTATGGTTTAATACTTTAATGAAAAAATTCACTGATTCAACTATAAATATTTAGAGGAAATTTCTATTGGAAGATTAAACTGAAAAAATGAAACTAAAAATTTCCACTAACAAATTCCTCTCCAAAAAATTCTAATGAAAAATTTTACTTTCGAAGTCTCACTATAAAAATTAATTTGAAAATTTTCACTAAAAAATACTATTATAATGTTTTAATAGAAAATTTTAGTGTAAAAATACATTATAAATGTTCAATGAAAAATAACAATAAAAAATCACACTATAATATCTCAATGAAATTTTTTAAAGGAAAAATAGAATTCAAAATTTTTCATTAAATATTTATAGTAACTTATATAAAAAAATATACTGTGAATGTAATTTTATAATTAGATAATTTATTTTATTGAATTAAAATTTTTTATTTGAATTTTTCAATTTAATTTTTAATAGGCTATTCCCTCGAAAATTGTCATTATAATTTTTTTATATAAAAAATTATCGTCCTTTAGATACGTTTTGTTTTTTTAAAAAATGAATCATTATTTATCTTAAAATATTATTTATTTTTAAAAGATAAGTTATTTTATTATTTAGAAAAACAAAATTATTTGAAAACAAATTCCATTAAAACATATATCAATTATAAAATCATTCATATATTTTAATTTTTTATATATTTTAAAAACCATATTTTATTTTATATATTTTCAAAACATAATGGTTTTAAAAAATAAAGTAATTAAAGTACAAAAATGTTTTCTATATCTTTAAAATAAAATTTTATTTACTTTAAACATTGTAAAAAAATATTTATTATATATTTTCATAAAAGAATTTTTATACATTTTAATAAGTTAGTGGGTTTTAATAGATATTTTTCTCTAATTTTCTTAAATATTATAAAGAAATGTTCTTCAACTTAAAATATATAAATTATTTGATAAATATAATTATTTTTAAATAGGGTCATTATAACTCCTAACATGAATGTCTTTTCTTTTTTCTGGACAACTTTACCAATTCTATGGATAAATTTTACCCATTCCATGGGATCTTCCTCACCTGTAAAAAAATCCACATGTCCTAATCCCAATTAGATATTAAAACCTCCAGTATTTTCTATAATTGGGGAAGATAATTTCTAAAAATTATCATATAAAAAATTATCCCTCTTTTACAGGATGATCCAATAGATTTTTCCACCTATCAAAAAGTAATTTAAAATCCCTCTGATTGAAAAATCTATCGACCGCTACTTTTAATATATTAACATTTTTTCTAACTTCTTAATAATGGATATTTTCTAAAAATATATTTTTAAATGATAAAAGAAAAATAAATGACTGATCATTTATTAATTTTCTGAAAAATTTTAAAAATAAAAAAGTTCATCAGTCATTTTTTTAATCTCAACAAAAATAAATATCACATAAAAAATTTATAAATTTATTATTATTTTAAAAATAATTTTATAATCCCAATTTAATATTTTTAGAATACTTTTAAAACATATAATTTTTTATATATATATAACTATATTATTTATTTTTATGTCAACTCATAAAAAAATAATATAAATAGTTTTTAAGTTAATTTATAAAAACTAATATACCAATTATTAACGAATAATTTTTTTGAAATTTTAAAATAATTTTTATATTTATAATTTAGTAATTTAGAAATAATTTTAAAAAGGGTAATTTATATTTATGTTTCAAAAAAATAATAATTTATAGGTAAATTTATAATAACCTATATATTGATTATATACTTAACATAATAATAAATTTTATACCACTTTGAAAATATAATAAATATTTAATTCCTTTCATAAAAACTAATCTCTTTAAAAACCTAGTTTTTTGATTTGTAATTTAATATTGTAATTTTTAGATAAAAAAATACTTTTTAATGTAATAAGAAATCTAATGGTTCACAAAAAATACTTAGGGATGACAATGTGTTGGGTACCCATATAATTTGGAGTACTCAAACCCTAATCTGTTTATTTTTATAAAACCTTAACCATAAATCCAACCCATTTATTTGTTAAATTCACTACCCTAACTCTACCATATTATATTTCTAACTACCCATTTTACTACCCTAACCCTCTTAATTAATTTATTAAAAATTTAAATATTTAAATTTAATTTATAAAAAAAGAATATACATATCAAAAATTAAGTAAACATATTTTGTAATTATACTTTATTTAATAACATATAGTCAAAACACTCAAATTTAATTACATATAAATATCATATTAATCAAACTCAAAATAAATAAATATTTTCATAATTATAATTTTATTTAAAAAATTATTATGTATTGATTAATAATAATTTTCATAATCAGGTTTGGGTTTATGGTATACTAAGATTACTACCTTAACCATACCAGTTTATTAATTAGGTTTTGAATTTTCTATCTTAACCCTATAAATACCAATTTAACCATTTAGGATCGAAATAAGAATGTTGATGCTCAATATACAAGAGGGGGGGGGGGGTGAATTGTATGCTTTAAAAATTCCTTTGGAACCTTTAAAGTTTGTATAAAACTTTTGTTTTTAACCTTAAGGAAAACTATGTTTAACAAGGTTAAACAAGGTAAATTCACAAGTCCTATTAGTTCTACAAACTTTCTAGGTTCTAGAAATATAATTCCAGAAGTGAAACTTAAGAAAAGTTTACCAGGAAAAGATTATACCTTAAAGCGAATAGAATCTTACTAATCAGAGTATACAAAAGTACAGGGAAGTATAAGATAGTTATACTTTTCTTATTAATCGAAATACAGCGGAAAATAAACCTGAAACAATACAAGTAACAAGTATGAAATCTTTTAACCCAAATAGTAGGGTATCCAACAACCTTGGATAAAGTTTCCTTGATTTATATTTTAAATAAAGTCTATCTTACCCACACCAGGATAAGCCCTTGATAGGAATATCGGAATCTGTCTTGCTATCCTCGCATGCCCTCGAACTTCAAGGTAGTTGGAACCTCTATATTCCTATCCCCAGAAGCCCTCAATTGTACACAACAACAATTGGAGTCACACGAAGAAAGATTAACAAGTTTTTCAGTATGCACATAGCATGAGAGTCTCTCTCTCTAGAAATCACTTCAAAAACATGCAATATCTAGAGTGATCAACTGATTAATCAAAAGTTTTGATCTCGTTCAAATGAACCCCTATTTATAGGCACTTCTTCAATGGTTGGCTCCCTCATCCAATGGACATATTTTTCCTTGAATTTTGGAGGTACCTGTACATGTGTCACTCAAACAATGGTTGGTTAGAAACAAAATGTACAAGGAATTCGGAGTCATAATTCTATAGATTTCAGAGTTTGAATTCTGAGGAATTTGGAGTCTGAATTCGGAGGAATTGAGAGTCTGAATTCTGAGAATTCAGAGTCTTAATTTCAGAGAATTGAGAGTCAGAATTTCTGAGAATTAGGAGTCTAAATTTTAGAGAATTTAGAGTCTGAATTTCAGAGAATCCAGAGTCTAAATTTCAGAGAATTCAAAGTCTGAATTTCAGATAATTCGGAGTCTGAATTTCAGAGAATTTGGAATATGAATTTTAGAGAATTTAGAGTCTGAATTTCAGAGAATTCAAAGTCTGAATTTCAGAGAATTCAGAGTCTGAATTTTAGAGAATTCAGAGTCTGAATTTCAGAGAATTTGGAGTCTGAATTTCAAAGAATTAGAAGTCTGAATTTCATAGAATCTAGAGTCTTAATTTCAGAGAATTTGGAGTCTGAATTTCAGAGAATTCAGAGTATGAATTTCAAAGAATTTGGAGTCTGAATTCAGATCCTAAAAATATAATACTCTATATATAAGTATTTATAGGATTCCGAGGTTTTAGATATGAAACCAAATTTTACACTTATAAATAAAATGTTTTAGATTTAGAGAAACTATAACATGAACAATGAAAACAAAGATAAAGAGAAAACTTCCTTGAGGAAGGAAAATTTTCCTTATTAAGATAAATCTTATGTGAAATAAAATTTTCCTTGAGATAGAGTGTTTGTGACTTTCAAAACATAAAGGAATGTAAAAGTAATAAGGAAACCTTATTGACTCAACAAACTACTACCCTAACCCTATTTAATCAGACTGGGTAGTTTTGGTCACTTGGTTAATGAGTTCCCATTTCCATTTCTAAAAATAATTCCAATGAAAAATCCCACTACAATATAATCATGGATAATTTCTCTAAAAAATTACACTAAAACACCACATGGAAAATTTTAAAGTGTAAAACATATTTCTTTTATAGTATTAGAATTCTTTTAGAAAATTCCTCAGGGTTTTTAATTTAAAAATTACATTTAAATATTTCATTAAAAAAATCCTTTATAAAACAAGTGGAATATTTTAGTGAAAATAATAAACTATCCACTATAAAATTATATCTTAAAATTATAATGATAAATTATACTAAAAATATTTATTGCAAAAATCCATAAAAAAATCTTGTGGTTAAATTAATTTAAAAAATAAATTATAAAATTTTAATGGAAAATTAAATTCTAAAAATTGGAATAGAAAATATCACCAAAAAATTCAATTTGAAAAATTCATTTTTTCAAATAGAAAATTATAGTGAAAAATTTCAATAAAAAATTTCACTAAAAATTTGAGTGATTCAACATAGAAATTTCAATAGAAAATTCATGTGGGAAGTTTTATAAGAAAATTCAAGTGAAAAAATTATAATAAAAGGTTTCACTAATTTAACTAGAAAATGTTGTTTGGAATTTTAGTGAAAACTTTCACAAAAAAATTTCAAGGAAAATACAATGATAATTTTCACAAAAACATTCACTAATTAAATTAGAAAAATTCATTGTAATATTCCAAAAAAACCATTATTGAAAAATTCATGCAAAAAATTTCCATTAAAATTTCCACTAAAAATTTCACTCATCCAACTAAAAACATTTAATAGAAGTTTCCAGTGTAATATTTCACTAAATTTTTTTATCAAAAAACTCTAGTGGAAATTTTCATTCAAAATTTAAGTAATTAAACTATAAAATTTCTATATAATATTTGACAGGAAATATTGACTACAAAATTAATCGATAAGCTATTAATTAAAAGTTTCACTAAAAATTTCACTAATCCAACTTGAAACTTTCACTAAAAATTATAGATAAAAAAACTAATGAATATTTTCATTGAAAAATTCATAAATTCAATAGATAATTTCATTAAAAAATTTCAATAAAAACTTTCACTAGATAACTCAAGTGGAAACTTTTACTAGATAAATCCAGTGAAAGCGTTTACTGTAAAATTTTAGTAGAAACTTTCAGTGGAAATTCTAGTGAAATATGTCACTGAAAAAATTTTGTGAAAAAAATTAAAAAATAAATTTTCATTAAATATTCCATTAAAAAATTTCAGTGAATAAATCTAATGAAAAACTTTATTGATAAATTCACCTATTCAACTAGAAACTTTCTCAATAAAATTATAGTGAAAACCTCTATTTAAAAATTGCACCGAAAACTTTCACTGATAAATTCTAGTGGAAACTTTCACTAGAAATTTCAGTGGAATCTTTCATTAGAATATTACAACGAAAAGTTTCAAAATTATTTTTCTTTGAATATTTCACTAATTCCATTGAATAATTATACTAAAATTTTCATTAATTCCACTTGAAGTCTTCACTAAAATCTTCAATAGTAAATTCTCATAGTAAAATTCTAGTGGAAAAATTAACTAAAAATTTTCATAGATTAAAGTGTAATTTTTAGAGGAAATTTCCTCTAGAAAATTGCACTGAAAATTTTTTATAGAAAAATTCATTAAAAAATCCTGATGAAAAAAATTCCAATGAAATTTTTACTTACAAGACTCACTAGAAAATTTAATTTGTAAAATTTTACTATGAAATACTAGATGATGTTTTAATAAAAAATTCTACTAGGAAAATACAATGATAATTTTTGATGTAAAATATCAATAGAAAACTACCGTAGAATGTATAAATGTAAATCAATAATTCAAAATTTTTCAAAAAAGTTCTCTCCTAAATTATAGGAAAAAATATGATTCAAAAAATTGACAAAACTTTTCAAATGAAAAAATAGCGTAATTTATCAATGGTAAAATATAGCAGAAAATTAGAGTAAAGATTTGTATTAAATTTTTTTTTTAAAAATTACATGAAATATTTTAACTATAAAATCATAGTGGAAAATTCCATTGCAAAAATCTCAATATCTCATTTTTCAATTAATACTCCCGGAGAAATTATTCCTTTACACATTTTTTGTATAATTTTCCAATAGAATTCATAAATAGATTTTATATTATGAAAATACATGGGGAATTTTTTTATTAAAAATTTCACTACACTTAAAATTTTCAAGTTTGAACAGTTGTTTTAAGGATGTCTGATCTTCTAGTGGACCTTTTCTATTTATTGTTTAATAGACTATTGCATTTTGTGATATTAATTTTTTACAATTTTCTATTTTAATTTTATATAGATATTTTTCACAAAAATTTGGTCCTAAAATTTTATAATGGATGAATTTTGTATAATTTTTATCAGTTTCAATATATATATTTTTCCTTTTATAGAAACATATGTTCTTTGACTTTAAAAAATAACTATTTTTTAGGGATAGTGGTAAAAATTATATAAGTTGTAAAAGTATTTTTTTATGATTTTTGTTAATAATAAAAATAATATTTTATTTTTGAATAAAATAATTACTTTTGAATCATTTAAAAAAGAAATTAAATTAAACTTGTAACAATTTAAAACCATTTATTATATTTTCCAAAAAACAAAATTTATAACTTTTAAAAAAAATTATATATTTTTGGAAATTTATTTAAAGACCTAACCATTTTAAAAATCATAAAAAAATTATATCATAAAATAAAATATTATTATGTACTTAAAACACATTTTTTTATGTATTTAAAATATTTTTTTTAAAATATGATTTTTTTTATTTTCTTTAAACAACATGAAAAAATTTTTGAATAGAAAAATACTATTTATTTCTAAATTATAATTATTTTTAAAATATAAGAAACCATCATTTTCATAATAGTGCATAAAATAAGGTTTTTTTAGTTTTTGGAGGAAAAAGATACCCCCACCCTATAATTTTCACCACTTGTAAAAATTATAGGTGTCAATATATTTAATTGATATTAGAGTTTACAATGTTTTTTTAACAAGATATGATAACTTGTGGATCATATTGTCTAGAGTATCCCTTTTTTACTGGATATTCTAATAACGTAAAAATCCGAAGACATGTAAAAAAATAGAGCACAACCAAAATAAAAAATGATATGTAAAAAAAAATTAAAATAATATATATATATATAAACACACAAATTTTCAAAAAATAAATAAAATAGATATATAACTACATTTTATCAATAAAAATAGGAGAAAAAAAATGTAACAACCCAAAAATTTCAAGGGTCATTGTTTCATAGGAATTTTGAATTTTTGGTCTCAAAGTGGAGAAAATTTCAAGAATATGGATTCAGATTAGAATTATGAGGGTTATAATTTATTCTAGAGATGTTTTTTGATGTGGTTCATGTTAGACATACTAATATTTTTCCAATATATCTCAATATTTTACTTATTTTGATGCTAAAAAAATCATCATTTGTTTTACTAATTCATTTATCTTAAGTGATTTTTGGTTAATAATTAATATTTTCTTGAGTTTTATTTCACTTGGAAGCTTTTAGTTCAATCTATTAATATTCATGTTTGTAGAATTCTACACACATGGATAAATATCCTACAGGAAGTCACAAATTTGTATAGTAGAAATTATAAAATCCGGCTAAGTAAATTATCGTACGGGAATTATGAAATGTCTTATGACATAATATAAATATCTTATATTGTATTGGAAATATCGTTCCTGAGGATACTTTAGACGAGAAATGTCTTAAAAGAGGAAAATTTCTATAAAAAATGTATTATGAGCTCAGAAAGTCAAACATGATGAATGATCGGTAAAGTCAAATATCCTACAGAATCTCAAATTCTTCCACTAACACATAAAATATCCTAAAAATTCTTTAAAACTCCTATGTCAGAGAAAATTATTCTACAAGAACAATGTTTCCAGATTTTCTCATTCTCGACTGTCTTAAGTGGATTTCAAATTTTGTATGACACAAAATGTCCTAAAAAGAGGAATTTCTTATGAGGAAAAATGTCCTACATAGAACATAAGTCTTGTGAAACCTAAAAAATGTATTATGAAGTTGAAAAAGGATTTTGAGGGAGAAAAATACTTATGAATAAAGTGAAGCCACATGATCAGAATTTAAGTCTTATGAAGTTTTTTGGGATCTGAACTTTGTTTATTTAGGCTAAATTAATCTAAATTTTGCT
The DNA here is from genome assembly GCA_963277665.1 of Viscum album. Taxonomy (NCBI): domain Eukaryota; kingdom Viridiplantae; phylum Streptophyta; class Magnoliopsida; order Santalales; family Viscaceae; genus Viscum; species Viscum album. The sequence continues at coordinate 1,865,048,443 of OY728164.1, read as the reverse complement.
TCGTTTATGATAAATTAAGTCCTTAATCAATATCAAAGAATCTTTTTGACTTGTTTAATGTGGGAAATGATTCATAGGAATAATAGTTTCTTCTAAATTGGATTTATTATTATTTTTAAAGGTGCTTTATTACCATTGTATATTTTTAATGAAATTACACTCATAATTTTATTTTATCAAAATAGGATTTGTCTAAATATGGAAATACTAAATTAATGAATTCTATAATTTCAAAGAAATTATATAGTTCCAAGGGAGACCCTAGTTATACTCAACTATAACCTCTATTTTACTATATTCGTAGGAGAATATCACATGAAAAATACAAGTCTTAATTTTATGAAGATTATATACTTACTATGAACCATTTTAATTAAAACAGATAAGTTCAAATTAAAAAATAAGAAGATTTGTTGTCAAGAATAAAAACTATCTACTTTGTTTTTAAGATAATTATTGTTATTAAACTATGTGAAGGAAAAATAATTCTATTAAGATATAGTAATATCTATTTCAGATGAAGAATCATTTATAGATACAATTTAAAGACATATTTATCCTCGAAGAGTTCTTCATCTACTATGAGTTGCTGCTTACAATTGTGTAACAAATCTGCTATCTTTTCTACATATCTTTCTTTGTAAAAATATACACTCCTTGTACTGAGTGTATTGAATTTAGTGGAAAGGTATTATAAAGGGAGAGATTGGTTGAAATATCTTGAAACTTTTTATTAAGTGATAGCTACTTGTACTCAGCTTGGTAGGCCCTAAGAATATGGATGATTGATTAAAAACACCATACTCATATTGAGTGTCGGTGGAGTGAATTAGGGGCAGTTCCTATTACCTCATACCATTATAGATTTTTTATGTCATGCTATTTCATTTTTTTATTTCCCACTGCATATCTGATTAATAGGGAAGTATATATTTTAATAATATTATAATATATTGGTTTTAAGTTAGTAAAAATTTAAATAAATTAATTCATCCTCCCCCTATCGAGTCATTATACAAAACCTACGGGGCACTAATTTATACAGAGTACCGACTTGTTAGTTCTCAAAATTTTTCCTGTTTATGTATAAAGATCTCTCTTGTTTTTACAATGGATGATTCCATTTAAAGAATGTCTATGATTAGAGAATATTAATTCAATAGAGAAAACTATGGGTGATTGAAATATAGGATGATTATCCACTTGAAAAACCTTGGTTTAAACGTATACATAAAAGATACAAAGCTATATGAAATTACTAAAGGAGAACTTGAGAAGTTGGATACTAATCAAGAAGTTGAGTATGATTTAAATTCAAAGGATATGAATTCTATTATATGTGGTTTTGGACCAAATGAATTTAATTGATTTTCTCAGTGTGATACAACTTATGAGACGTGGAATACTATTTTTGTTTCTTATGAAGGGATAGATAATGACAGACAACTTAGGTACAACACAACCACTATGAAGTTTGACACATTCAAAATGGTTGAATGTGAAAGCTATTAGAGTTTGTGTTCTAGAACCAACTGTTTGTACTTTAGATAACATGCATATTCTAATAAGTGAATATATTAATTTAAGTTTCTTATTACATATCATTCAAAGTGTTTCATGAATTTAATGCAATAATTTCCTAGAGTATCTATCACATTAAAAGGACATAGTAGTTCCCTACTATGATGAGAACCTTTAAATGTCATAATAATATTCCTAAACCCATTTTTTTAGTCATATAACATTCTATGATAGGAAACATAGCATGTTGAATGTCAGGTGTGAGTAATGATAAGCATATGAGATTTATTCCCATGAAGTTTTCCCTTGGTAATCTCTAAGACGGGATATTATAATAATAGACCTGCTGATAGGAATTTTGTATGCTGTAACAACAAGTTTATTTCAAATATTGAAATAAATATGTATCAAGAATATGCGTTTATGACACACATATGAAACATACTTGATGAGATCAAGAGATAAAGGGAATATATTACATAGAAAGTGCTCATATGTGGTTGTCGATGCTGCTACATTAACATCTTTTACTTGGGTTCCTTGACCCATTGCTAGACATAAATCCTGTATTTTAGGCAAGTCTGCCTAATGCCAATGAGAAATAATCCCATAGGGTCATACTCTAAGTGTTTCCATTGATATCAATGAAATTATATTTTAATTTAATTAATGGAATAAATATTATTATCAAGACCAAGGAAAAATTTTATTCATAATTTATCGATCATAAATATTTATTTTATTTAATATTTAATAAATATTTATCTTACATACTATGAATGAAATATTTATTTTATGAATAAATATTTAATTAAATCTCTTTTTGTGAATTTGATAAATACTGAGGAGGATGAGCAGAACAATATCATTTCTGGTGATAAATATTAATTTTCAAGATGGTAAACTAATATTTATTATTGCACCGATTAGCACACGTCCTGGAATAAAAATAATATTTTTATCTTAATACATGGAATAGGTTCAGAAATGGGTTGGACCCTAGGTCTATAAAAATAATATTATTTAAGGAACTCATGTAATTAATTAAAATATAAATCTTAACCACAGGTCTATAAATAGACTACTTATAATTTCTAGGATAGGATAATCGAGAATCATTGTACATAATAGACTACTCTCTAGAATTATCATCTTTCTTATCAAATCTTCTCAGGAATGACAAGATCAAGAGAACTTCTTTAATACAGAAGAAAGGTGAAGCAATTTAGACAAACAAATTAAGATGATCAATCGACCATGCTAGCACTCAGTGATTCCTCAGTGTCATTTGAGGATCAAATTAGCACATGTGGATCACTACTAGAGGGAATATACAATTGGATCCTATAAGCACAATGATAGATTGATGAAAAGGGTTTCAGACGATCAATATCTACTATGAAGAAAGATCTTAGGAATGAGGTAATATTTTTTCTCAATTAGTTAAATTAATTATATATTTAATTTGATAAGATCCAATATTGGTTATGGGGGCATTCTGTTTTATATTTGGTTAGAAAAATTTCATTGGTCAATGTTCATGTCTTGTATAATATGAAAATGATCCATTGAATTAGACATTAATTGAGTCAATATCGACCCTGATAAGTGCTTCTAATTCACCCAAAACCATCAAGTGGCATCAAACGGTCATGTAAAAAATTATAATTATTTATTTTATTATAGAAAATTTAATATTTAAAAGTTAATATTCATTTCATGTTTTAATTCATTCATGATCTGTCATCGAAATCTATTATTCCTATTCTTTATTTCTCACAAATATTACCAATATTGGTTAATGATTAATGAATTTTATATCTGAAGATCCCATCCAGAGGTTCCAAATATCATGGATGGATAATGAAAAACTACACAGTGTGTACTTATTTATTACACGTCATGTATCCTTGTTCATTACACAAGGATGCCTGTATGTAGAATAATGGAAATTTCATCAACCACATTATACCTGTAATCAATTTTAGAGAAAGACAATCTCCTAAATGGAAATAACTTTGATGAATTATTCAAACACCTATGGGTTGTGTCGCACCATGAATAAAAATATTACGTGCTATAATCCTTACTAATTAATCCACCTATAAATGAGGTTAGTGATGAAGAGTTCATTTTATATGAAAATAACTTGATTTATGTAGTTAGAATTCAATTTTTAATGATTTCATCCATGTCTAGTGAACTCATGAAGTCACATGAATACATGGATACACATATCATGACATAACATATCCATGATATTTACTATGAGAGAGAAATATAGGAACTATTTTAGATATTTAATGCATTATTTCAAAGAAGACTTAGTGAAAGTGAACTGGTTAGGCCCCAAATAGTCAAAATCATTAGATATATTGAACACCTAGATGTTTTAGGGTTTAAATTTTCTGAATAACTACACACTAATCTCATTTTTTCATCACTTCATTAAATATTCTCTAGATTTTTTTGTTTATTTCAATATGAATAACATATATAATATATTCTATATGTTCTCAAAATTATTTACTAAGTTGATAGGAGATAAAGCATGAAAATCCTCTTGTCTTTATGGTGAATAAAAGGGAAGTAAAAGCAAGGAGCTCTAAATCTAGATCTTCTATACAAAAACCTTCAAGGAAGAGAAATATCAAGGGGAAATAAAGGAAAAAATATGCTATTTTTTTCGTATGTGGAAAGAAGGACTATTAGAAGAAAAACCACACCCAGGAAAAGAAGTAAGGGTAAGATTTAGGTGTGTTTATTATCGAATGAAATTTATCTATTTCTATAAATTAGTTATTAGATAAAACATATTGAGCTCACATATATATATATATATATTCAAATATAAGAACCTAGTAAATTCTAGAATACTTAATGAGGAGAGATAGACCGACGAGTATCCAACAAAACCAAACTTATAGCTGCAGATATTGGGGATTACCACATCACATTTCCGTTGAGAATGATCTTGGTTTTAAAAGATTGTTATTATGTCACCTCAGTCACAAAAAATATTATATATGTATCCAGACTTGATACATGTGGATTTATTTTCAAATTTGGAAATAAATGTTTCTTCTTTTATAAGGAAAGAATATGTTATGGTAATACATATTTAAATAATTTTCTATATGTGTTAAATTACCTGAACCAAGTAATGGAAGTTGATAAAAAAACTAATTCACAAGATTCATCCTAAAAAAAACTATGGAATCACCAGCTAGGTTATGTAAATGAATTTGTTTTGACCATATTACACCAAGATGGATATTTAGATTCTTTTGAACTAAAACTACATGGTGTATGTTATACATGTTTAAAGAAAAAATGACCAAATATCTATTTAGTGGAAAAGGAAAAAGGGCCACTGAGATTCTTAAGTTGATTCATACTGATGTGCATTGACCATTTCTAGTTAAAGAAAAGGGTCAATACTTTTACTGATGATTTTAGTAGATATGGATATGTCTACTTAATGAGGTATAAGTCTGATTATTTTTTGATATTCAAGGAATATGAGAATTAAGTTGAGAAATATCTTGGTAAGATTATTAAGAAACCTTGATCAGACCCTGGTTGATAATATCTTAATCAAGTTTTCATTGATTATTTATAGGATTTTAGGATTTTATCCCAAATCACTACTCATTATACACCACAATGGAATTGTATAATTGAAAGGAAAAAATGAGCCTTGTTATAAATTGTGAGATCAATTATGAGTCATGAGAGTCATTCATTATCCTTTTAGGGATAAACATTATAGATAACAACACACATTTTAAATTTATTTCCAACTAAATCAAAAATCGGTATTCCATATGAACTTTGGTATGGAAATAAACTATGTTGTCCCATATATGAGTGTAGGGATGCGAAGTGTTTTTTATGGCTATTTATGGAAGAAAACTTAAACCCTAATGAACTAAGTGTATCTTTATAGGATATCCCAAGGAGAGAGAGGGATACTACCTATATGACCCTTCAGATAAAAATACCATGGTTGAAAATCATCCCACATTCCTTGAGAAAGATTATATTTCTAAAAGAGATAGTAAGAGATAGATAGACTTTGATTAATTCTAGGCTTAAGATACATAATATTTATAACATGAAAAAATTCCAAAGAGACCAAGGGAATTAAACATTATAGATTCACAAGTACAACATATAAGTAAAAGAGAGGTTAGAGGACATGAAAGATATGGTTTTCTAGTTACTAAGGATGGTTACTCATTATTAGTTGATAATAATTATCCTATAACCTACAAGGAATTGGTAAGTGGAAAAAATGTTTCCAAATGGAAATAAGTTGTGGATTCTGAAATGGATTCCATGTACCAAATCCAAGTCTTTATTTTGGTATATCCTCTAGTGGATATAAATCTTGTTGGTTGTAAATTGGTAATCAAAAATAAACTAAACATGGATGAAAAATTCAATTTATATATAGCATGATAGGTTTCAAAAGGGTTCAAATAGTGTCAAGGCATAAACTATGATGAAACCTTTTCACTAGTTTTAATGCTAAAATACACTATAATTCTAATTTACATAGAGGCTTACCATGACTATGAGATTTAGAAAATAGATATAGAAACATCCTTCATTAATGGGAACCTTCAGAAATATGTATATATGACACAACCCAAAGGGTTTGTGACTTAAAAGGATACCAACAAGATATAAAAATTGAAAATATCCATGGGTTGATTAAAGAAAGAATCCATACCATGGAATATTCAATTTGATATATCCATAATAGAATTTATTTTCATAAATAATTATCATGATCCTTATGTCTATAATTTGTTTAGTGGGAGCACGTTTGTTTTCTTAATTTTTTTATGTCAATGGAAAATTGCTTATTAGAAATGAGATACCAGTATTATAGTATGTTAAAGCCTGGTTAAATACATTCTTATCCATGAAGGAATTTGGTTAATTATCTTATATTCTTGGGATCAAGATCCATGGTGGTAAATCTAAGATATTTCTTGGTCTAAGTCAAGGTACATATATTGACAAGACACTGAAGAGATTCTGTATGGAATAATCTAAGAGGGGATTATTTCCAATGTCACATGCCATTCATATTTCCAAGAAAACGTGTCCTCAAACACATTATTAAAGACATGGGACGATAAGGGTTTTATATGTGTCAGTGATTGGTTCATTCATGTATGCTATGTTATGTACTAGGCTATAAGTCTCATATGCCTTAAGCACCATAAGAAGATATCAAGCTGACCTATGTGAATGTCATTGGATAAAATTCAAGACTATCCTTAAGTATTTGATATGAACTAAGGATATTTTCCTCGTCTATGGGGGGGATAGTCATCATAGGATATATAGATGCTAGTTTCCAAATATATCAAGATGATATAAGATCATAGATGGGATACACCTTCACTCTCAATAGAGGTGTTTTGGGATAGAAGATCTCAATGAAATTATTGCTCATAGATTCTATAGTATATTCTCAGTATATTGAAGCATTCAAGGTAGTTGAATAAGTAGTTTTGATATAAAACTTTTTCTAAGAGATTGAAATGGTACCTAATAGTAATGAACATATCACAGTCTATTATGATAATATTTCAGTGATGGATCTTGAAATAGAACCAAGGTTACTTCAATGGATTAAACACATACTTTATAAGTATCATCTATTGAGGGATATTTATTACATAGGTTAAGTCAAAATTAGTAGAGTCTCCATGGAATAAAATGTGGAAAAACCATTGAATAAAGAATTAACTCAGTAGAAACATGATCTTTATTTGAGGTCACGTGAACTGAAAGTTTTTGGCAATTGGATCTAGTATAAGTGGGAGTCTATTGGAGTTAGTGATCTAGAACGAACTTTTTGAACTTTGAATTACATGTATATTCTAATAAGTGAATATATTAATTGAATTATCTTATTATATATCATTCATAGTTATGTGTGACTTTAATGTAAAAATTTCCTAGAATATCTTTCACATTAAAACGGTATAACAGTTCCCCACTATGATGAGAATATTGAAATTCCATGATAATATTCTTAAACCTGATTCTATGTTAAAATAATATTATATGATAGGATACATAGAATGTTTACTATCAGCTGCAAGTACTCATAATCTGATGAGACTTGTTCTCATGAATTTTGCACTTGGTAATCTCTAAGATGGGAGATTATGAGAACATACCCGCCAATAAGAATTCCACATGTTTATATGTCATTGGATATTCCTATTTGAAATCATGTGTAATGGTCCTTAGACTTTAATATTATTATTAATTCATGTCATGACTTTCACAATTTGATTTATTTTTGTAAACCATGATGATAATAGTTCATTTCAAAGTTGGGTATATTGGGTGTGTCACAAATGATTTGTTATTAATGAATAAGTAGAGGAAGGATATGTACCTTCCATATTAATGGAGGTTGATATATCATCACTTTGATTGAAATATATATTTTTTCATTAAATTTCATTGTCATTTTATAATGATGCGTTTATTTCAGATATTCAAAGAAATATGTATCAAGTATATAGGTTGATGACATGATTGTGAAACCTATTTGATGAGATCTTGTGATAAATGGATTATATTACATAGAGAGTCCTCGTGTGCAGTTGTCTATGTTTCAATATTAACTTATTTCTCTTGGGTTCTGTGACCCATTACTAGATTGTAATATTGGGATTTAGACAAGCCTACCTAATACCAATGAGAATGAATCCTAGTGGGTCAAACACTATGTGTTTATATTGATCTCAATTAAATAATATTTTGATTCAATTATTGGAATGAATGTTATTCTCAAGATCAGGGAATGATTTTATTTCGGATTTATAATTCAGAATATTTATTTTATTGAATATTTAATAAATATTTATTTTAGAAATAAATATTTAATTAAATATTTATTCAGGTAATTGATAAATGCTGAGGAGGATGAGCAGAACAAGATTATGTTGGGTGATATATATTAATTTACAAGATGGTAAAATAATATTTATCATTGCATCAGTTAGTATATACCATGGAATAAAAATAATAATAATATTTTAATAAATGGAATCGGGTTAGACGCGGGTTTAACATTTTATTAAGGGAGCTTGTGTAATTAATTAAAATGAATAACCTAACCCTAGGCCTATAAATAGACAACTTATAATTTCTAAGAGAGGCTAATCAAGAATCATTGTTCACAATGGACTGCTCTCTAGAATTTTTCTATTCCCTCCCACATCCTCCAAAGAATGATAAGATCAAGATAACTTCTTCAATAATGAATAAAGGTTAAGTAATCTAGACAAACAATACAAGATGATCAATTGACTGTGCTATCACCTTATGATTCATCGGTGTCATTCAGAGATCAAAGCAGCACATCTATGTCACCGCTAGAGGGATTCTACACTTGGATCCAATAAGAAAAAATAATAGATTATTGAAAAGGGTTTCATATGATCAACATATATTACAAATAAAGATCTCAGGAATGAAGTAATCCTTCTTCTCAAATAAATAAATTAATTATAAATTTATTGTAAAACGTTATTCTCTTGTATTTGGAATCCTTCTTGTCTATATGTAATTGGAAAAATTTAATTATTCATGATGGTAATTTCTTTTAAAATATGAAATTGATCCATTGAATCTAACATTTTCTGAGTCGAGATCAGTCCTGATATCTGCTTCCATTATTCCCACAACCTCCAAAAGAATCACTAAAATAAATGGAATATTAACTGATATTTTCAATGATGTAGCTTCCTTTGGTACTCTAATATTAGAATCAAATTGAGCATTGAATGTTAGAATATTTTTACCATCTAAATGGAGTGTAATTTCAACTAAAACATGACAATAAAATCTAGTTAAAGATATGAAAATAAAGGATCTTATAGGAACTCTTATGACTTATGAAGTTAAAATTCAATAAGAGGAAAATGATCACAAGATAATAAAGAAGGATAATGATACTCTCAAAGTTTATAATTTAAAGGATGATAAGAAAACTAAAGAAAAATTATTATATGATGCATTTGATGAAGAAGAATCAATCTGTTCATGTTCTAATAGTTAACTTTCTGAATTTCAAGAAAGTTTAAAAAGTTATATAATAACAGATGATGATTCAAATAATACTATAAAAGGTATAAGAAGTTTAAAATAAATTAAAAATAAATAAAATTTTATGAATGATATAATCTCAGACATATAAAACCTAACCATCCTCAACTACAAGAAAATAATAAGTCATATATAGAGTTTAAAAAGAAATCATATTTCAAAAAGAAAGGGAAAAGAGATATAGAGGCCACATGGAGTTCTTCTGAGGTATCTAGTGATGATTTATCTACCGAATCAAAAGATATACATTCAAATCAAAAGGAAAATATGTTCTTTATAGATTAAGAACATGATATACAATCTGTTTACTCTTTTGAATCTGAATTTAAAATTAAAAACTACACTTTTGAATAATTAAATGAGTATTGTTCAATGTTAGAATACAAATATTAATCTTTGAAGAAAAATTATAAGACTTAAAAAATCATATGATGATGTTATTATAAAAAATTAATTCCTCAATGACCATATTTTTAATTTGAATTCAAAAATAGATAAATCTATTTTTTCTTGCACTGAAAATGATAGTAAGATTAAGAGTTTGTTATATGAGTTTAAATCCCTAAAACATTTTACAATTGTTTTTACTAAGTGGATAATTACTTAATTCAAATACTCAAGAAAGAAAATAAAGATAAACTTGGAATAAGAATTAATGGTGACAAGCCTAAGCTATATAGAAATTGTTTTATTCATAGTTCTAAAGAAACAAAATCTTGTCTACTATCATGTGTTTTTATTATGGAGTCAATGGACATTATACAAATAATTACTACTTTATAAAACCTAAATTTTATGGTTTTAAAAAGGTATTTCTTTCAAGAATTTATTTAAATTTATGTATGGAAATTATGGAAAATTTAAATAGATTTTTATTACCAAATATTTAGTTTCTAACATAAAGAAACCTAAGAGAATATGGGTACTAAAGAATCTTATTATTTAATCTCTTTTGTAGGGAAAATCCATAGGGAAAACCATTTAAAGTGGTACATTGATAGTGGCTATTTAAGGAATATTAATAGAGACTATTGGATATCCAGATTCAATACTTATCAAAAAATTTAATTATGTTGAAGGCCTGAAACATAACCTAATAAGTATATCTAAACTTTATGATGATGGTATTTTAGTTAATTTTTACAATAATTCTTATTTTTTTTAAAGTTTATTTACTTAATTTTAGAGCACTTATAACTAAAAATGTTTACACCTTAGATTTGAATTATTTATGTAAAAAGAATGTGAACTGTTTGAATACTGAAATGTAAGAATCTCAGATTTGGAATAAGATACTTATAAATTGAAATGTTTATTATTTGATAAATTATATAAAAATAACTTGGTTTTTAATTTACATACACCTACTTTAGATAAAAGGAAGCTATGTGATGCATGTCAAATGGGAAAACAATACAAATCATATTTTAAATCAATTAAATAAGTTGATACTTATAAAAAATTGGAACATATCCACATGGATTTCTTTGAACCATATTAAATTGTAATCATAGGGAAAATATTTTCTTCATGTGTTTTTTGATGATTTTTCTAGATTTACTTTGGTTTACTTTTTTAAACTTAAAAGTGAACACTGTTCTATTTTTATAAATTTATGTAAGCTAGTAAAAAATTAAAAAAAGCTAAAATTTTGTCTTTAGAAGTTTCTATGGGGGAGAGTTTGAGAATAATTAATTCAATTCAATTTTCTCAAAATATGGAATTAAATATACCTTATCTTCCCTTATAACACCTCCATGTAATTTCATTGTTGAAAGGAGGAATAATTCCTTGAAATAAATTTCAAGAATAATGTTATGTTAATATAGCATGCCAACTAATGTTTGGGATGACATAGTTAACAAAAAATACTATTTTATAAAAAAATTTCTTATAAGGACCATCTTGAAGAAAAAAACCTATAAGTTATAGAATAATAGAAAACCAAATATATGATACTTTAAAGTTTTTGGATGAAAGGTGAATATCCTAAACACCAAGGAAAATCATGGTAAGTTAGATCCAAAGGCTGGTGAAGGAATATTATTAGTTTATTCTACTACTTCTAAAGCCTATATATGTTTCAAAAAAAAAATCAAGGTTAATTAAATAATCCAATCATGTGAAATTCGATGAAATATATCCCTATAATAAAAATAGAATAAAACTGGTGACCTAAGTGATTATATGTATAACTTGAGACTTGAACCACTTTTTTATGATAAAAAGTATGATGATTTGGAATTTGATCATGAAGAATCCAGTCTTGAAAGAGTTAAAACTAGTTTACCTAAAAGTGTGCTACCTATACATCCTAAAAAATTAAAAAAACATCCTTTAGTAACTATAATAGGAAGTTTATGTGAAGGATTTATGACTAGAAGAAGTGATGGAAACATAACTAGGTTTTTTACATTTTTACCCCAACTTGAACCTAAAATAATAGAAGAAACCTTGAGTGATGAGAGTTGGTTGTTAGAAATGCTAGAAGAGTTAAACCAGTTCAATAGAAACAAAGTATGTGAATTAGTTGATATACCATCTTATTATCCTCTTATTGGAATTTAATGGGTATTAATAAATAATTTGGATAATCATGGTGTGATCACTATAAATAATATCATATTGGTAGTTAAAGGTTATAATCAAGTAGAAGAAATAAATTCTGAGGAAATATTTTCCCATGTAGCTAAACTATAATCCATTATGATCATTTTATCCTATGAATATAATATGAAATTTATGTTTTTATAGATATATGTAAAATCTACTTTTCTAAATGGATTTGTGAATGTTAAACAACCTCTAGGTTTTGAAAATCCCAATTTTCAAAATTTTTCATTTAAACCTACTAATGCTATTTATGGTCTTAAATAAGCACCAAGAGAATAGTATGAAAAGTTAAGTTATTTTAAAAAAAATGGATTTTTGGTGGGTTTGATTGACCTCACTTTGTTTTTAATAAAAATTTATTTACATATTTTTTACTTATAAAAATTTATATTGATGTTGTTATTTTAGGTTTAATAAATTAGAAGCGACATAATGATTTTTCAAAACTTATGAAAAAATAATTTGAAATGATAATAATATGTAACTTAAATTTATTTCAAAGATTTTAGATTTATAAAAAATATTTTGGTAATGTATTGAATCAAAGTAAATGCATACATAATTTAATTAAAAGGTTAATACTTGAAAACAGAAAGATTTATACAAATTTTATGAGTTCTAATATAAAACTTAACTTGGATGAAGATGATAAACCAATAAAAAACAAGTTACATAGAGTAATCATCTGAATATTGTTACATCTAACTAATATAAGACCGGATATTTGATTTTTGTATTTTTATGTTCTATATTTCAAGAAAACTCTAATGCATCACATTTAATTTCTATAAAAATAATTTTAAGTTATTTAAAAGAAACCATTTCTCTTTCTTTATTTTTCCAAAAACTTATACATATGATTTAATCCCATATTTTGATAATGATTTTAGTGGGTGTAGATTAGATTGGAAACATAATTTAGGAACCTACCAATTCTTAGTAAATTCATTAGTTTCATGGTCATGTAATACTAAACACTCTGTTGCAATATCAACTATTGAAGATGAATACATTGCAACCAGAAGTTTTTGTGCTCATGTTTTGTGAATGAAACACACCTTAATGTAATTAAAATTTAATTTTAATCATATACTAATTAAATGTGATAACATAAGTTATATAAATATTTATAAGAATCTAATAATCCATTCTAGAATGAAACATATTGATTTAGGGAATCATTCTTAAGAGATGACACCTAAAAGAGTGACATTTATCTTGAGTAAATTAATACTAAGAATCAAATAAAATATATATATTTGTTAATCCTTTAACCAATAAAATATTATATTTTATAAAAATTTAATTAGAATTATTTTAATTTAAATTATTTTTATTAAATTTTTAATCAATCATTCTAGATCCTTTTAATAAATATATCATTTTTACTATTGCAATTATGTTTTATTTACTTAAATAATTTATTGTGACACTAATTGACACAAAAATTTAATAGTTTTATAGATTTAATTTTTTCTTTTGTCACAATGCTCTTTAAGTGACTCATTATTTTCCTTATAAAATATTTTATCAATATTTTTCCCTTGAAACACTCTCCCATTTGAAAACCTAAGTGTTTTCTCTCTTGAATCTGAACCCTTATCCCCATAAAACTCAAACCTATAATCCTTAAGCCTTGTCTTCTTTCCATCCATGATAAATTCTAAGAGAGGAAAATATACTACTTTGGGTAGCTCAAATATATATAAAGTTCCATTCAAGGTGTTATGTGTAAAGGTTGTCAATTTCAGCTGGATAGATCACATAGAATTGAATCTGAATATTTTTTTTTAAATTATAAGGATGATAATATCTGTTTTATGAAATGAGGAATGATTTTTTTCTATAAAAAGTAAGTAAAAGATTTATATAATCATTCCATGTTCATTTTTGGTAAGAATGTGGATATAGTTTTCTCAAAGGTAAACAACAAAGAGTTTATGATTTCTTTAGTAGAGCCAGAAAAGGTGTTTCTCTATCCTTATAAGGGAAGTTATCAGTTCAATTCATCTCATGTAAGTATTGATAAATTAATTCCCACTAAAATTATTCCTTCTCTATTTAGAACTCTAGATATTGAAAACAAACCTATTAAATATTTTGAAGTTGAGAAGAGGATTCTTATAATGTTCATTCAGAATGAGATTTCCCAATGTACTAGATAATTTGAGAAAGTCTTATTACACGACATATAATTTCTCTATTTGTTTCTAATTATGAAGAATTTAAACTTTAATAGGTGTATATTATGATATATAAACCATATTAAGAAAAAAAAATTGAGTTTTTATCATTTCATAAGGATTATAACTATTGTTTTTTAAAGAATGGAGGTGGAGTTAAGTGAAATTATGACGTCTAAATTCCATGGTTTAAACTATATGAGATATGATTTTCTAAAAAAATGGCTATTACTAAAACTATTAATTTACGAATCATACACCCAATTGGATTGAAAAATAAATAGAGTATGACCCTGATAATGTTGAGGGGGATCCCTCTATGCAAGCTGATTATGGGGATTCTCTTCCTGAAAGAGAGATGTATATACCAAATTTTCCTATTATAGAGGAAGACATGCTATCAATGAACCTGATACAGGAGGAGTAGAATTCGGATCTAATATTATTTTTGAAAATATTTATGTTCAAGTTCTAACATTTGTGAATGTTTGTTCTATTAATAATATTATAGATTAAGTAGATGATTTATTGGATAATTAACCTCTTAGGATGAGAAGAGTAAAGCAATTAATCTCTAAGGATATTAAATATTCTACTATTGAATATGGAACTAGAGTTGAGGAAGAAATTGATCATGGAGAGAAATTTGTTACCAATCAAACTAAAGTACTAGTGCCTAATGATGATGCAACCATACCTCATAGACTTGAATAAGTGGTTTCTACTACTTATGATCAAATATCTTTGGCTAAATTAGTTTTGGATTCTACTTTATGAGACCTTGTAACTATTTAAGGGAGTGGAAAATGAATCCTCATCATTATAAATGATTTATGTTCCCATGTTGACATACATAGAGTTAGTAAAACTATGGATATGTTTTTAAGGAAAAGTGAAGAAGTTTTAATTGGTCAGACATCTGAGCAAGTAAAAATAGAAATAGTTCTCTATTTTCATAATTAATTAGTTGACTCATATGAGGAAGTAAGTGAATAATATCATTTTATTTTGAAATCCAAAATAATATTTGTGGATATTGAGCCTTATATTAATTAATAATAATGAAGAGAAGATTCCTTAAAAAACAAATCATAAGAAAAAAAAATTAAATAATCAAATTCAACCTTTTTTTGATAGAATATTTTTTAGGTTCAACTTACTAAAATAAGAGTTGGTTGGTTTAAATTCATATATTAAAGAATATTTTGAGCCTCAAGATGACTTGAGAGGGGAGGGGTAAATCAGGGTGTGATGTTTTATTTCATATTCTCAGGATCTTATCCCCATGTTTCTAAGAACTCATTATACATATTGAAGTTATTAACATATCCACCACAATAATAAGTGTAGAAATTGAAGTAAGAGACAACAATTTTACTTGGTTTACAAATAAGGGATAATATAAGAAGAATATTTCAATGATGTTTCAGTCATACCATAATCCAGTTTTCTTCACTAGTATTGGTTCATGAAATTTTTTGTTCATGGTCACTCCATGTCAAGCACACCGCCTTTATAAATAATTTAGGGAAAACCAACTAACTAACTATAATCACTTATGTTGACTCATCCTTTTTTACTACTCTAGATGAAGTCATCCTTAGTTAAATGACTTTAGGGTCACCTATAAATTTTAATGAAATTTGATTGATAATTTCATTATTAAAGTCTGAGTCTGATGCTATAATTAATTCCTTAATTCTAGCTTAGGTAGTTTTCCCAAGTTCTTAGCTTCACCTAGGTCATATTTTCCCAAGTCACTAGCTTCGCCTAAGTCCTTGGCTTCATCCAAGAATGATTTTCCTAAGCCCTAGTCTTTTCCCAAGTTCTAGTTTTTGTCCAATTTATCTTTTCCCAAGTAGGTTTTTCCTATCGTCTTTACTATTCCCTATTCAAAAAACCCTATTCTACCAAATAATTCACTCAATTATTTTTCTTAACAGATTCTCTCAATATCTTCTCCCAAAATATTCAATCAACTACTTCACCCAAATGATTCTCTCATTGCTTCATGACACGAGATCCTTAATCCTCCTCCTAATTTTTTCTAATCCCAAATAGTGGGGGGTATATCCGAGTATTTATTGGAAAAAACATCAACTTGAACCCAACCCCTAGCTCTATAAAAATTAGGTGTTCTATTCTTCTAGCTCCACTTGAGCAACACTGCCTTACTTTATATGTTTCCCCTACCCACATGCAATATACTCATAAATTTGTGTATAACTCACACCAACACACATGAGTTATACACAAGAATTACACATAGTACCCAAACTTGAGCACAACATACTCTATTTCTTTTCTCCAAAAAAACTTTGAACATTCCTCTTTTTTTTTACACCCAAATTTTTTTCCAACACTAGAAAATAATGGAACTTTAAGCTAAATACCTTCATTGTTAAGAACCTTAAACAACCTAGAAATGGATTGGAAAAAAACACAACAATAATATTTGTCTTGAATCACATTAGTTACAACATTCCCCCATTCTAGTTTTTTGAAAATCCAAAAGGGAAATTCAATTCAACACAACCTTATTTCATCTCCCTGTTAGCATAAAAATAACTCATCCATTACTCTAATTCTATGTGAGAAATTCTAGATATAGAAAATTTAATTTCAAGAGAGAATTCATTTCCTTAAGACATTACTCATTCAATAACTAACCTATCTTTTAGTTTGATTAAACACTATTACTCCATTCCCTAAAGATTATATCTCCCTCTGACTTTCATACTATATAATTTTATATCTAGGATAGGTAAAATGGAAAGAGTGGGGGGATTTATATTTTAAAAATTAAAGTAAAACAACCCAATTTTAAAAAATTATTTATAAAATAATGAATAAATAAAAACATTTTGAATATAAAAAAATAATCAAAGTATTGAAAGCACAAAAATATAATTAAATATAATAATAAAATAAAGATAATAAAAAAAATATAAATTTTGAGAATAAATTGACTAATCTCTTTTGATGGGTTAAATAAATTATGAAAGAATGATTTAAGGAGATAAATAATTGAAAATAGATAAAATAAATGAGATAATATATATTAGTAAGGAATTTTAGAAATAGTAACCAAAGGTACCCCTACGTCTCCCACATCAATACTTTGAGGATTTAATATATTAGTCTCTTTGATTTAATAGTATACAATATACCAAAACTATGCCTTGATTTTTAGGTTATAGTAAGAAATAAGATACAATAGACACAAAATCTCTAATGGAAAAGATAGAAACCGCAAAATAATATTCCCTTTCCTTTTTTTAAAAAAGGAAAGAAAACCAAGGTCCCCCACTTTAACAATTATGAGAACCAAAATTAAAAGGAGGAAGATGAGACGATTTCTAGGAAGCGATCAATTTGTAGTAAAGTATTAATTCTCTCAAATAATAAGATGAAAACTAGGATATAATGATAATAATAGAAGATATTTATTAGATATTACATTTTTTTCACACTCTATAAGAACAAAGAATATTTTGAAATGAGATAACTTTGAGAGAAATTGAGCATGTTAGAAATTGAGTAAGTATGTCAATGTTGATTTAGGTTTTCAAGGCCTACAAAGCTCTCTATTTATAGCCTTAAATTCATTCGATAATGTTCTATAATCCTTTAGGGGTATTTAAGTCAAATAATTCTATGTTTGATGAATCTTGACCATAATTTTTTCAAGCCTCCTCATTCCCTTTAAAAATAGTTATCTCAACACATCCAATGAAATCAACAGTCAATCAAATTCAAAATAGTAATAACAATATTAAATCATTATCAAAGAGAGAGAGAGAAACACATTATAAATAATAATATTAATTTAATTTTAAACTATTTGAACAATTAAAACTAATTTAAAATACTCAATTAAATAGTTCAAAATATTTATAAAATAATAGGCCAATAATATCTCATAAAAACTCACACAGTTTCATTATATAATATTCAAAATTTGAATTTCATATTTATTTCCATATTCTTACATGAAATAATATTAAAATTTAAAGAAAATTTATTAAAAACAACCAAACAATTTTGAATGATTATGTTATAATACAACATGATTTTAGAAACATTAAAGTAAAAAAAATCAACTCAAAATAATAAAATTAGAATATTTGAAACATTTATTGAAAGTTTATGTGTAAATGAATAACAATATTAATATTTATAAAAACGAGTTTAAAACAATGAAAAAATACTTCACATGAGTTCTATATCATTAATATGAATTTATAAAACCATTAAAATAATTTAAACATTTTTATACACATGAAACAAATAAAAAAGACAATAATATCGAGAAACATAGAAAACATGATATTTCTAGACTCACATAAGTGTAATTTACATGCATGCATAAGGTAACATATAATTTGTACATTTTATGTAAGGGTAAACAATAAAGTTCAAGAACTACATATAGGTAAGGTAGACATATGTAAAGGTAAGGTATATTTTATATAAGATGCATAAAGTTAGAAGATAACTATGTGTAAGGGTAATATGAATTTTTTATAGGCTTCATAAGGGAAAACATGAAGCTTCATAAGGTTACACACAAGATGACTAAAGGTACATGAAAAGATTCTTAAGGGTGAACTAAGTTGGGTAAAGGTAAAAAACAATTTAAATATACTACTTAAATGTATAATAATGTTGTGTAATGGTAAACAAGTAAAATCAAGTGTTGCATAAGGGTACTTCTATTCAAGCGTAAAGGTACAAAGAAAAATATAAGGCTTGTATAAGGGTACTTTTAAACTTAAATAAAGGTAAAATAAAAGTCACATAAGGGTAAAATAAAAATAATAAATGCTATATAAGGGTAAATAAAAACTTTAGAAAATTATTTTTTCTCAATAAATAATTAAATATAATTAAATATAATAATAATAATAATAATAATAATAATAAATGAATAATAACTAAAGAAAAATTAAAAATTAAATAAACAATAAAATTATAATTATCCAACAAAATTAAATCATTAAATATATAATATTGTAATTATAAAAAAATAAAATAATTTAAGTGACAAGGAACCACTCTAACAATCACCGGCTTTTTAATAATTATAAAACAAAATATAAATTTCAAAACTTCTCCCCCTCTTTAGAATTTATAAAAAATATCTAAAAAATTTGAAAATAGTTTCTCTCTCCTTTTTGAAAAAAAGGAAAAATTAACAAATTGAAAACATATTTTCTCCCCAACATAAAATATTTAAATCATAAAAAAGAAAACTCCCCCCAAATTAAATAAAGATATAATAAAAAAAATTAAAAAGGGAAAAAATATAGCTCCTCATAATTTAATATTATTATAAAAAAAATTAAAGGATCCAAAAAAATAAGTAAAATAAAATTATAGGAATTTTTAAATGACATGAGAAGAATTTAAAGGGATAAAATCCACTAAACAAGACTAAAATAAAGAAAATACTTAGAAAATAATTATTTTTTAAAAATAATTTTCATTATTAAGGATTAGTAAAGATCATATTAATAAACCACATCAAATTCTCTAGGAAAATCAAGATAGGTGTGCAGTAAGGCCAACTCACCATGCTTAGGATAAAGAAAGGGTTAAAAACCCAATCAAATCTTTTCAGGATAAATCCATAGAAGCCACTATTCCAGAAACATATCCACTTAATTGTGTAAAAGCATGAATATTTTTCTTAGAGTCTCATACTCACTTCACTTTTCTAAAATTATGAAAAGTTTTGAAAAACTTTTAAAAAAATGAAATCAATTTTAGATAATAATTAAAAAAAATTAAAAATGAAAAAATTCTCAAGAAAGACAATATATTAAGTGAATTTGAAAAAAAATTTGAAAATGGAAAAGATAAGAAAATTTTAAAAAGATAAGAAAATTTAAAAACAAATTTTAATTTCCATAACTACCCAAATAATATAATAATTATATAGAGAGAGTTGAAATTTAAAATAACAAATAAAACAAGAAAAAAGAAAAAAAGAAAAATTGAGAGAATAGATTTTGAAAAAATATTCAATAGATAAAAAAATAAAAATAATTAAGAACCTTATTCCTATGAAGATTAAGGTTGATGTTCAAAGTTTTTTTGGGAAGGAAAGAACTAGGTCCCCCTCACATGGAGCATAAACATTAAGATAAATGTAGCAAAGAGTTGCTAAATAACTAAAAGAGGTGAACTATACATTTATTTAGAACCCACCATAGGATAGATTAATTAGGTATGGTGGTAATGTGTCATTACCCCCTCCCTCCAAAGGTTCCCCTTCTAGGCTAGGAATGAAGAAAGATAGATAATGAAACTGAGTCCCAACTTTAGCGGGCCCCAGGTTGGTGATAATCACAAAGGGTATAAAAATTTCACATAAATGGATGGAATTACACTTTATAATATTTATCGATAGATAGGATAAATCAACCAATCCTATATTATAGAGGGTAATTTCTTCCATTTATGTGATATTTTTTTTACCCTTGGTGCTTATTGCCAACCCAAGGCCTACTAAAGGCAGGACTCGGGGGTCATTATCTCTCTTTTTTATTGTTGGTCTAGGAGGGGTGCCTTTGGTGGGTGGGGGTTGTGATATAGTGGTATTAGAGGGTTTATAATAAAAATAGGATGGATTTTGGAGTTATAAACTATGAGGATTACATGGGTTGGTTGGGAAATGGTGTCATTTGATCTTCTTGCATGACATAGGATAAGGAAGAATAAATAAGAAATGGGATTTTAGGGACCCTTATGATCTGATGTTAGGACTCTAAGCCTACTGAACGACTAAGTGAGGTGACACCACTTGCAGGGTAGAAACCTAGGATATGTACATGAATCATGATTGGTTGTTATATTATCTGAATTTGGGTGATATTTGGAAGTTAAAATGAAATAAATGAATCTTAATAAAATTCCATACTATTAGGGTTAGGAAATATTTATTCCCCTTTCAGCTATATCTCTTAGACATCATCTATGAGTAGTTCAGGTAGTAGAGGTTCAACATGATAACCCAAATGATTTTCAAAGTATTGATCCATCTGAGTAGGATTATTAGTGGTAGAGGACATTTTCCACCTTTCATTGATAGGATTTGAAAAATTATGAGGTAAGTGTATCTAATCTGGAGACAGAGATAAGGTTGGAGGAGTTTGAGATCACCTTCAGTTTGATCTGGGCCCCAGTGGAGTACTGGGTCCCTCTGGAAGTTAGTCAGATTTGAGGAGATGTGTATCAATGGTGGGTGTTGTATCTTACTAAGCTAAATAAGTTAGATGTTTCATGACATGAATTCTTGAAGGAGTTCTGAGTGAAGTTTCTATCATCGACTATGATGGTAGTGAAGATATAAGAGATTCACTCTCCTCAGTAGGGGGAATGCCTTTGTGGGATCTTGGGATCAAGTTCAAGGATATTTTTTATTTCTCCTGATATCTTTTTCCCAATGAGGATTCTTGAGCATGAAATATTGAGGAAGAACTCTATCCTTCTATCCAATATGTGGTTACTACCTTTACATTGTCAATTTATATGGAGATTTAGAATAAGGTGGAGGTGATTGAGATAATAAAATCATGAGGAGATTCAATATAAGAGAGGAACTGGAAGAGTTCCTCAAGGATCAGGGTTGTTAGTGGAAGGTCTCAGGTGTCAGGGCCTTCAAGGTTTTGACCAGTGGGATGTTGACCTCAATAGCTTCCTTTCCAACCTCTTAGGGCTAGTGGTTTCCATGATTTTCCTGGGGGCCTTGGGCTAGTGTGTTTCAATTATGGGGTCTATGTTCATTGTCAAAATTATTTACCCATATTTATTAGAGCTTAGTATGGTGGAGGTGGTATGGTTCAACGTCATCCTCAGAAGCATCCACCTGTGAGGCCATTTCAGCAGTAAGAGTAGTAGAATTATGCTCTACTAAGAAGATATGGGGTAGGAAGAGGGTAACCTTAGGATATTCCTCATCCTCAAGGACATTGACCTGAGCATAGTCATGGGGGGAGGATCAATAGATAGATAGAATAACTAGGTGTGGTTAGTTTCATTCAGTGGAGGATCCAGATCTAGAAGGTCTATAAATCATTCGAGGAATGATAGGCTTATATCTATCATTGTTTGTACCTTATTAGATTCAGGATATTCAAACTCCTTTATTTCAACTTCTCTAGTCCATGCTTTGGGACTATATATAGAGTGGCTTCCTGTGCCCCTAGTGTTGACTATACTAGTCAGGGGCTAGACTAACTTGTTTGATGTGTGGTAGTGGTATAGAATGTTGATGGGGGAACATCACTCATGTGGGAATATCTTCTTACTTTATATATAACTATATGATTTCATCCTCAACATTGATTAGTTATATTCCATGCATGCTGTTATCAGCTACTTTTAAAGGAGGGTCTTGTTCTCAGATGTGGATGACTAGCATATGATTTTTTTAGTGAGTAGGGTTCTCAAGTGGGTAATAGATGCATGAATTCATTTCATTTATTTATGTTTGAGTTATCCATGGAGTCAATAAATTTTGGGATAGTGGAGTTTCCTAGGGTTGTTGGGGAGTTTTTGGATGTTTTTCCTGAGGAGGCTGTGACGCTACCCCCTCACTATGATATTGGGTTTGGGATAGATATGTATCCTAATGGTTCTCAGATTTTGATAGATCATTATTGAATGGAACCCTCAAAGTTTTGGGAGTGGAGTATCTAGATAAATGATCTGATGAAGAAGGGTTTCATCTGGTCCAGTGTGTCACTGTGGGGTGCTCCAGTGTTATTCTCCAAGAATGAGAATAATAGTCTAAAGCTACGTATAGACTACTAGTGGTTGAATCAGGTGATAATAAAAAATATTTTCCCTCTTATGTGTCTTTATGATATTTTAAAAGAGTTGATAGTTTCTAGTTGGTTTTCCAAGATCTACCTATTTCCAGGATATCAATAGTTGAGGGTGAAGTGGGAGGATGTCCTGAAGACTACCTTCAGATGCAGGTATGGGAAATTCAAGTTTGTGGTCATGCTGTTTGGTGTCATGAATTAACAAAATATGTTCATGGGATTCATGAAATCAATGTTCAATGAATTTCTATACTAGTTCTTATTCATGTTTATTTATGACACATTAATCTACTCGAAGTCATAGGAGAAGCATACCAGTCATCTCAGAGACATCTTGAAAGTTCTAAGATGCCACCATATCTATGGAAAGTTATCTAAGTGTGAGTTTTATACTTGAGATGTTCATTTTCTTGGGCATGTGGTGTCCTGAAAAGGTTCATTTTTGTACCCATCAAAGATCGAGTTAGTTTTTTCTTGGGTATAACCCAGGAATGTGGTAGAGGTTCATAGTTTTCTTGTTATTATGGGATATTATTGGATTTCTATATCATATTTATCATGTATTACAAACCCATTTAAAGATTTTATAAAGGACCATGATTTTATCTAGACTGATCAGTTTCAAGTAGTGTTTGAGTACCTGAAGGGGAAACTGGTCAGTGCTCTAGTGTTGCAGTTGCCTGAGGAAAGGGTGATGTTTGAGGTATTTTGTGATGCTTACTATTTTTCTTGGGATGTGTATTAACATATTATATGGTAGTGATATATTATGGGTATAGGAATTCTCCCCCCACAAGAATAGATATATCACCTGTGATTTGGACCTAATATTGGTTGTCTTTGTGATAAAGTTGTGGCGACATTACCTCATTGGAGAACACTTCATGGTCTTCCCCAACTGTAATAGCTTGAGGTAGATATTTTCTCAGTGTAACCTAAATTTATAGTAATAAAGGTTGATGTATTTTCTATAAATCTATGAATTAACGATCTCCTATAGCTTAGGAAGGGGAAATTTCATGGCTGATTCACTAAGCTGTATGTCATAGAGGGATATTGTTCAAGGTTCTAGAGATGCTTGGAAGACGATGGAGGAGTTGGATGCCTTAAACCTATATGTGAGGCTATTTGATGGTATAATTTTATTTTTTTAGATGAAATTATAATATTATTTGATATATAAAGTGAAAGAGTCTCAATGGGGAGACTCATAGGCATAAGTGACGTGTGATTGTGTTATCCATGGTGATGCCCTATAAGGATGGTCAGAATCGAATGTTACATTAGGGTTGACTATTTTTTATGGTGGAAATTCATTATGGGGTATTTAATGAGTTTTATATCCCAAATTTTGTGCAACACCTGAGAGTATCCAAGGTGTACTATGGTTTGAGGATATAATTTTTGTGTCCTGGGATAAAATGGGGGATGAAGGAGTTTGTTTCTTGGTGTTTGGTTTACTAGAAGTTAAAGGCAGAAAAACATGTTCCTGGAAGTTTGTTACAACCCTTGTATTTTCCTAAGCAGAAATGGAATGACATCTCAATGGAATTAATTATAGGATTACCCTTAACTCAAGGAGGACGTGATACTATCTGATTAATCATGGATCATTTGATGAAATCAGCTCACTTCCTAGCAATCAAGGATTCGAGAACCATTGATGTTTTGTCAAGGAGGTGTGTGGGTGAGGTAGTGTAGATACATGGAGTTTGAAGTCCATTATCTCATACTAGGATTATTATTTTACCTCATCAATATAGATGACATTGTAGCATGATTTTGGAACTAAATTATGCATCAACACTACTTTACACACGCATATGGATGGATAGATGGAGTGGACTCTCCAAATACTATGGGACATGTTATTGGAATGTATCTTGGACATTTTAGGATCTTGGGAAAGTAACTTAACTTTGGTTGAGTTCTATTATAAAAGAATCTACTAATAATCCATTGACATGGCCTTGTTTAAGGCATTGTATAAGTGGCCATGTCATTCTCCATTGTGTTGGTCTGAGATTGGGGAGTTATTAGTTCTCAGTCTTGATGCGGCATAGAGAACAAAAAATATTGTTTAGGTTGTTCATTAGAGGATGAAGGCAACATAGTACTGAAAAAAAGTTTTCTGTCAATCATAGGAGGAGGCCCTTGGAGTTTTATTTTGGAGACCATGTGTTTTTTTGAGACTCATCTTGATGTGGAAAATAGAGGTTTGGTAGGGGGAGTAAGCTATCATCTCAGTTTGTTGGGCCTTTTGAGGTGTTGGGTCATATTGGTGAGGTGTATTATCGATTGGAGATCCCACCATGAATGGACCAGATTCATGATGCCTTTCTCATCTATCAGCTCCACCAATATCTTGGTGATTACTTTCATGTCATTGACTAGGGAGATTTTGATATTGAGGATGACATGATGTTTGTGGAGAGACTATTGGAGATCCATGATCACTAAGAGTATGTTTTGTATGGAAGGACCATTCCATTGGTTCATATTCTATATAGGCATGGTGTCCTAGAGGAAAATATTTAGGAGTGAGATATGTATATGTGTTCCAATTAACCTAATCTATTTTCAATTTTTCCTTGTTACGTGTTTTTTGACAATGCAATGTTTGGATCTTATTAGTTTATCATATGTGTTTTTCCTTGTTATGTGATGTGTGTTAAAGCTTCTAGAATATTAAGATGGGAATAAGCCTTTCCTAATCAAGACACATTATACTAACTATGTGAGTGAGTTAGTGTCAACTAAAGTGGATAATATCTTGATGTGGGAAGTGGATTTAATTGTTTTTTGTGTCTAGGGTCATGATGTGTGTTAGTGTGGTAATAGTTGGATTGAAAAGTGTAGAGGATGAAATAGAGATGTGTATGGTTGTGTGATAAAAGTAGATTGAAGTTTATGTTTTATAGTGTGGTAGTGTGTTTGTGAGGGATGTTTAATGAACATTTTTGGCTGGTTTTGGTGTGTTTTATTAGTGGAAGTGTTCATATATAATGATATACTTGAGAGGTATCTCATGGGATGGTTGTTTGGACCTAATTTTCCATTTTCTTTTCATTATTTGTTTTAATTATTAAGGATGATAATAGTTTGATAGGTATTTTATAGACCTTTCTGACCTGTTACTTTGTAGGAATTATGGTAATGGAGGTGTCTGGGGAATTTTTGAGGGAGTTGGTGAGTAAATTGGATGAGTTGTAATTGAGAATTTAGCTTAGAGGATTCTTGTGGCTTGGAGCATCATAGAGGAAATAAGTTTCAATGTGGTGAGTCCAGTTGTGTCTTAGAGGCTCAGGAGGAGATTTTTGGTGCCTCTTCCATTTTTATTATGGTTGTGACATAGAGAGAGGTCATGGAATGAAGAAGAGTTTCTTACTTAAGTAGATGAATCATAGAGGTGTTAGATGTGGTGTAGAGTCTAGGATGAGTGATTTTTGATATTCAATTATTTTCAGGGTAGCTGCATCATGGAGTAGGGTTATGACATTACCCCTTATTGGAAAATGGGTTCTGTGGCATGGTTATTTCCATTGCACCATGGTCCATTTTCCTGTTTTATCTGATATACAATATAGAGATAGTCATGTTTCTTAGATCTGGTTTTACCAAACAAGATAAAGAATGGTATATCCCATTTTCACTATAGTATCCCCCTTTTCATCAATTCTGTAGTGTAGTGAGGCAGGCTGTTCCATGGTCTTATGTTTTGTAGACTACCTATAAATTATAAACCCCCAAACCCTATCATTCTATTGAATTTATTATTAGTTATTGTGTGAATAAAGTGCATACCTAGGTAGTCATTCAACCCCCTTTTAGTGGATTTCAACCTCAGATTTTGGAGATCGATCATTAGTAATTTTAGGGTGATCAAGTTGTTCTCTTTCATTAAGGTTCTTGGTGGTGGTCTCTTTATCATTCTAACCTAGTGCAATAGTTCATAAAGCTTCATTTGAGTTATAGGATCCTTTGTTTCTCAACTATTTGTATCATGAGGGAAGGACTATTCTCTTTTTATCCTTTGGTAATATAGTATGCACTATCCTAATGAAGATAATTAATTGGTTTAATTGAAATTGAAGGTTAAGGGGAAAAAATGAATATTTTATTGCTTTTGATGTTTTTGATTTTGATATTGTATGATATTGATTCTTTATATAAAATCATGGATATTGGGGGATTTGTTTATGCTGTAGTTTATTTGTTTGTGAAACCTTTCAATGTAATTGTTTGATATCACTTTAAATGAAATTGGATAAGAATGTATATTTTAAAAATAAATTATCTTCACATGGAACTTATGGATTGTGTGAGAATTCCCTTGAAATAAAGAAGTGAAAGTTATTAAAAGTACCCTGATAAATCTCAAAAATGATATGAGAATAATGTCTAAAGTGGTGTGATGTGTGATTGTGATGTGTAGGTTAGATGTGATTTTAAAAGTGTTGTGTTTTTTAGTTATGATGTGTGGGGAAGATTTTATGAGGAAGTGGTGTGATATGTGGTTGTGATGTGGGGGCAGATGTGTGAGATATGGTTGTGTTATGGTGGTTGTGATGGAAAGTGGTGGTGATGTGAATGGTAGCCATGTGGATCTTTTTGACATGAAAATGGGATGAGGGTGAGGGGATGTTTATGTTGTATGGTGGTGTACCAGTTTCTTAGTAGTAATATAATAATTTTTAAATAATGAAATTGAAATGGAATAGGTTAGTTTGAATAATGAACTCTCAAATTAAAATGGGAAGTGTGGATTAAATGATTGTGGTTAAATATGGAATAAATATTCTGAAATAATTAAAATAATGGCTTGGAATAATGAATTGGTTGGTAATAGGAAATCTGGAAATTTGATTTACTTGAAAAATAAGGAATGTGATTGTGTTGTGTCTTATTTGTGTGGTGTTTTTCATTTAGAAGTGGAATTAGAAGAAAAATGGTTGAGAGGATTTTGCGGATGTCATGAGTTGGTATGAAACTCTTTTTGTGAACCCTTAGGTTGGGATCATGTGTTTAGGCTACTATGTTTGTATCTTTATTGTGATTTTTATATGTTCCCCACCCATTTCAAGAAACTTGTGTTGACAACCAAATGTTTTGGGGATGTTTTTACCAACATTTTAGTGGTGATGATGGATGGTTCACCACCCACTCTTCCTATTTCCCTCTTCCAAGTGATGTTGAAATTCATGGGATGTGATAACGAGAAGTAAAAAGTGAATTATGGTGATGTTTAATGGGATAGATTATGGTGGGGTTGTGCATGGTAGGATGGGGGGTATGAGGTTGATGTCATTTATGTTCATGATACCCTACTATTTTGGTTATGTGGCTATATATGTGTTATGATGGACCAGGTGTCTATGGTAACGATGTGATGTGCTGTGATGGCCCAATTTTCTACAGGAGAGATATGATGTTTTTTTTTAGACCATGTGTCTGTGGGTGAGATTTGATGTGTTGTGTTGACCCAGATGTCTACAAGTGAGATGTGATGTGACATGATATGATGTGATGTCATAGTCAACTTTAGAAAAAATTTCTATATTGAAGAGATTAGAGCATCAAGACATAAAATTATGGGGTGTGAGAGAAGAAAACTAGTGGAAAAAAGGTGCATAGTACCCATTTATTGATATTATTATTATCATGTTACTATACTTGGATGCATTATTTTTTGAGAATCCCATGGTGAGGATAGGATTGGTTAGTTGACCTATTTAGGTGTTGTTGGTTCTGCTGTTTTCTCACTGGTGTATTAGTATGTACTTTTCAGATGTACATAAGAGACTTTGGGTATGATCCTATTGAGTATACTTGCATAATCACCTCACATATATGCAAAGTGTTTTTTAAGTTTCTAAGAGGACTTTATGGACTATGCTGAAATTTTCTAGCTCAAACACTAAAGTTGTTGCGACATCGCCGCCTTAGGTTTTTTTTTGATATTTTTATCTGGAAACTCATTGTATCTGTTTACTTTATACATGAATTTTGGTATGGTTTTGGTTTAATTTTTATAATATGTCAAATAGTTTCTTGTGGTTGATTTATCCTATCTCCTGATCCTATATTATAGAGGGTAATTCCTTCTATTTATGTGATATTTTTATACCCTCAATGATTTTCACTAGCCCCGGGCCTACTGAATTTGAGACTCGGGGGGTTATTATCTCTATTCCTTCATTGAAAAACCAAGAGGGGTACCTTTGGAAGGAGGGGTTTGAGAAAAAAAAACTATAATAGGTCATTTAAAGGATCCTTTTGGTACCCTTGAGGGTTCAAAAATTTTAGCACAAAATGATTTGGGCATATTAACAAATTTAAGTTCACAATTGTTGGAAAGTAAAGATTTAGGGACCCAAACATTCTTATAATTTTAAGATAGATTATAAGAAATTTGTATCAATTTGAATCTTCCATATATATATATATATATTTAAATTACACTCGTAGATATGATTACCATATTTATGACAGTACATAAAAATTTATTTTGAGAAATATATTTTACAAAAGAAGTGGGGTTTAAAGAAGTTGAATTATATTTTGAAAATCCAAAACCATGATTATTTATTTTAATGCATTGATAACCAAGAATTATATTAATATATTTTTAACCTTGGGTGAATTTTGAAAGAGATATTTTAAGATCCTTGATTTAATTTTCAAAAACTTAAATATTGGGTTGAATTTTTAATTTCAAAATTAAACCATCTTTTCCCCTGAAAATTCGATATTTTTCATTACAAATAAGATTTTTCTTATTAAGAACACATTTATATTTATTTTAAATATTTTCATATTTTGAAATAATTTATTTACAAAAATTTACAATTTCATTAATCAATGAAGAAGAGAATTATAAATAATATAATAAATATGAGAAAAAAGAGAAATGAGAAAGATAATGAGAATTAACCTCTTCACCTACGTCAAGTTGATCCATGAGGAATTTATGATGTGATTTTCAAGTTTCATAAGTTAGCATTGAATCTTTATTAGTACTCCATGTTGATAATTTTAGAACCTTCTTACCTTGCTTATTGTCTTTAGAAATTTTATTCAAGAGAAAATCTGGCTTGATGTGGCCCTTATTTTTAAAACTAAATTGCATCACTTCCATCACATCAATTTGATCTGTCTTTTTTTTTAACTTTTTTGAAGGATTTAATCTTTTCATCCATCTTTTTTAATTTGTTCAATATTCTCATCAAGCGTTCAATTTCACTTTCATTGTTGGTGTTTCTTTTAGAAGAATCATCATTATTTTCCTTAAAAGAAATTGTTATTTTAGTTTCCTTGAATTACTTAGACTATTTTACATATTTTATCTTCATGGTTATCTCATATTTCATGATATATCCTATTAGTTCCTTAACCACCATATTTTTATCATCTTTAGGTTTTTTGGATCATGATGAATTTTGGTGCCCAACTTCTTTATAAAACCAAAAGTATTTTCTTGACCAAAGTTTATATAGAAATAGAGTCACCAATAGATTTTTGGCCATTAAATATGTTAGTAAATCTAGTAAAAATAGTATTTATAGACTCATTAGGATGAATTAAGAAACTTTCAAAGTCTTATAAAAACATATCTAAATGGGTATTTTTGACTTCGTTATTTCCTTTATGAAATACTTCTAAAAGTTTCCAAATTTCATGATCCTTTTTTCATGGATAAATACGATTAAAATATTTTTTATCCAAACCAAAATGAAAGGAATTCATAGATTTATCATCTAATTGAAAATAAGGGGTCCATTTATCTTCTTTTTTAGTTGTGAGATTATAGCCATGTCAAAATATATTATAAACATGATAACCAATAGATATAATAAAAGTATTCATGTGATTTTTTCAATAACCATAATCACTTACATTAAGAAATAACATGAGACCTAAGTATTATCCTTTGTAACCACCATGGATGTTTGAAAAATACATTTTAAAAAGATATATTTATTTGAAAACTTGGTTAAAGATTTTGAAAATATAAACATTGAATGAATTTAAAAAAAAGAAATAAAAAAACCAAAACCCCTTTGACACTAAATTTAGGTCGGAGATAGGTAAAATGGAAAGAGGGAGGGTGAATTACCCTTTAAAAACTTAAATTAAAATAATCCATTTTTAAAAAATTATTTATAAAATAATGAATAAATAAAAATCTTTTGAATATAAAAAAAGAATCAAAGTATTGAAATTAAAAAAATATAATTAAATATAATAATTAAAGCGGAATAATAAAACAAAGAGATATTTAATGAAAAAATATATTAACCATGTTTTATGGATTAAAAATACTATGAAATAACAATTTAAAGTGATAAATAACTAAAAATGTAGAAAATAAATGAGACATGCTATTTGGAAAGGAAGTTTGAAAATAGTACCCAAATGTACCACTTGTAAGAACCTGGATCTTCGTTCAGGTATGTTTTTCCTTTTTCTGTAGTTTTTAAGAAAATTAAATTTTCTGGAAATTTTCGAAGTACACGCTGTGTACTTTCTGAGTACATGCCGTGTACTTTTCTCCGGCTCGAAGCTGTGTGCTGGCCATGCCTGGGCCACACACACGATGTGTAGAGGTGACGTGGAGGCCAATTTTGTCGGAGTACGGAAAAACCCACTACACGCCGTGTATCTTAAAAATACACACCGAGTACTTTTCTTTTTTTACTAAATGGACCGGGGTCGTGCCTAACCCCCGATTTCATATTCTTCTTCAGATTCCGTCCGCCCGAGAGCGACCGTACGGCCGGATCTTTGATGGGATTCCGCCTCTTCGTCCGTTCTCCGATTCGAGTGCGGTCGATTGCATTGGAATCGAAGCGGTGAGCTCTCCCTTCTGCTTGATTCTTGTTTCTTGATTCCTACTGGTTTCCAAGTTATCGTAGGTTGAGTGTTTTGTGTGTTTTCTCAGATCTACGTCGTTCCAAGGGGAATCTGTCATCATGGTTCACTTATATCGATCTCCTTGGATCGAGGTAGGTGGTTTGTGACTTTCCATAGAAAGTTGATGAATATTTTGTGAAAATTCCACCAATACCTTTGAACGGGGTATTACGTGTTCCTATTTTGCCCTTGTTGTATTGTCTTCTTTGCTTGGTTGCTAGAGTAGATGTTTTTCCTGTGATTATGGTATCTTTACTATACCTTGGATGTTTTCTATGCTTGTTCTTCCTATTTGGCATTTTTCCAGTTTCCATGCCTAGTTGTAGGATAGTGGAACTGTTGCTTTGTTATGCTACTGAGCCTTAGTTGATAGCCAAGTAGTTCTTGAGGTTTACTTGGACGATGCACACGCACGCTGATCATGTTTAGTTTCACTCAGGACTGTGAGAACCTAGAGTAGTAGACCAAAGGGAGAATTGACGGAAGGGCTTCTCTAGAGTGTCTTTTAATTATGATACAAGACCACAGGGGGAATTGACGTTGGGTGCTTCCTCAGAGAGTCTGTAGTTCCTCGACGCGGGCCACAAGGGTAATAGACATTGAGTGCTTCCCCAGAGAGCCTTTAGCATGATACGAGACTATATGGGGAATTGACGGTGAGTGCTTCCCCAGAGATTCTATTAATTTAATAGCTGAACCAGAGGGGTGAGACTATGTGTGCCTCCTAGAGGGTTGCTAGTACTTATATGTTGAACCATAGGGGTTAGGCTATGAGAGCTACCCAGAGGGTTACCTATTTTCTTTTTGTTGCTGGCTGTTTACTTGTGTACTCTATTGTTAGAACTGTGGTTTGTAGCTGCTTGTGTTTTCCTGTTGACTGCTTCTTGTTTTATTACTTGCCTTATATTCGTTGAATGTTAGGCACAGATCTTTGGGTGATTGCCTACTGGGATTGTATCTCACACCCTGTTTGGGCCATGATTTTGGGCCCAAGCAGACTATGTTGCTGCAGGTATAGATAAGGGTAATCTCCCTTCTACTTCAGGATCTTGATTGCGCTAAAGCTGGAGAGCATGGGACCGAGCCAGGGCTCACTATGATGAGGAGTTTATTTTGTTTTCATTTGCACTTTTTTTCGGTTGTATTCCAGCATGTTGTTGTGTTTGCTGTTTTCTATAGATACTTGTACCTGTCGCATGTTTTTCATCATTGCTATATATATTCATTGCTTCCGCTGTTTGGTTTCTGTTGTTATGCATGTTGTTACTGCTTTCGCTGTTGACTGTTTTTTTTCTGTTGTATACCTTACCAAATGAGGGCATCGTTTCCCCCCCGACTCACCAAGGCCCTCACTGCTAGTCGGCAGCCTCTGGCGTTTGGGGAAACATGCCTGAGGTCATGTGGTGAACCGGGTACGGGGCACCAGTGGAGGGGCTTCGGATTCAGGTCGTTACACCCCTACGTCTCCCTCCTCAATCCCTTGAAAACTTAATATATAAGTCCTTTGTAAATAATGGTAACCAAGATACCAAAACCATCATATGCTTTTTAGGTTATAATAAGAAACCAAATACAATATAAACTATCTATTTAATATAAAATCTTGAAACCACAAAAGAATATTCCCTTTACTTCTTAATATAAATGTGAATAAAACCAAGTTCCCTCACTTTAATGGAAATTAACACCAAAATTAGGAGGAGGAAGATAAGACGATTGATAGGAACCAATAATTTTGTAGTACAATC
The DNA here is from genome assembly GCA_963277665.1 of Viscum album. Taxonomy (NCBI): domain Eukaryota; kingdom Viridiplantae; phylum Streptophyta; class Magnoliopsida; order Santalales; family Viscaceae; genus Viscum; species Viscum album. The sequence continues at coordinate 1,865,014,483 of OY728164.1, read as the reverse complement.
TCAATTTTCTAAAAGAATATAATAAACACTTAGATAAAATGAGAATGATAAAAGAGTTATTAGATATTACAATTTAGTTCAAAATCTATAAAGAGAAAAAAGATTTATAAATGAGAGAACTTTGAGATCAATTGTGTACGTTGAAGAATGAGAAAGTATATTGATATTGATGTAGCTTTCCAAGGACTCTAAATATCTGATTTTATATCCTTCAATTACTTAGGTAATGTCTTGAAACCATTTGGGGGTATTTAAATCAAAGAAGTATTAGTTTGATGAATCTTGACTATAATTTGTCTAACCCTTTAAAAAAAATTAACTCAACATAGAGAAGAAAATTGTTAGGAAATTAAATTCATAATAGTAATGATAATATTATATAATTATCAATGATAGATATAAAGAGTAAAACACATTATATATAATTATATCATTTTAATTTAAAACTATTTGAACAATCAAAACCAATTTAAAAATATTTGGTTAAAGTGTTTTAAAAAATTTCCAAAATAAGAGTTCAAAGATATTGTATAAAGACTCACACAGTTTTATTATATAATACTCAAAATATGATTTTCAAATTTATTTCCATATTTATACATATGATAATACCAGACTTTAAAGATACAACATTAAAAACAAAAAAACAAGTTTGGATGAGTATGTTAGACTAAAACATGATTTTAGAATCATTAAAATCAAAGAAATCAACTCAAAATAATAAAATCAAAATATTGGAAACATTGACTACAAGTTAATGTGTAAAAGAATAAAAATATTAATCTTTATAAAAATGATTTTAAAACAATGAAAAAAAATACTTCTCATGTGTTTTATATTATTAATATGAATTTATACAACTATTAAAATAATGTAAACATTTTCTATACACATTTAGTAAATAAAAAAACAAGAATATCAAGAAAATAGATTTTTTTTGATTTCCATATTCACTTAAGGGTAGCTTAGATGCATGTGTAAAGGTATAACATAATTTTTTCATGTTATGTAAGGGTAAATAAGAACGTTAAATCACTATGTAAGGGTAAGATAGAAAACTTTAAAGGTAAAGAATATTTTATATAAGATGTGTAAAGGTAGAAAAAACTCTATGTAAGGGTAATAATTATTTTATATAGGCTTTTTAAAGGTAAAAATGAAGCTGCATAAGGGTATATGCAAGCTGCATTAGGGTATATTCAAAGATGAGTAAGGGTAAGCTGAGTTACATAAAGGTAAGAAGTAATTTTCACATAATGTATAAAGGTATAATAAGGTTTTATAAAGGTAAATAAGTAAAATAAATTATTGTGTAAGGTTACTTCTATGAAAGTGTAAGGGTACAAATAAGTATATAAGGCTTTCATAAGGGTATCCTTAAAACCTTTATAAAAATAAGTAAAAATAATTTTTCTCAGGGGAGAAGTAAAAATAATTATATAGAATAATAAGAATAATAAAAATAAATGAATAATAACTAAATAAAAATTAAAAATTAAATAAACAATAAATTTATAATTATCCAAAAAAATGAAATTATAAAATATAGAATATTGTAATTATCAAAACAAAAATTATTATAGTGGAAATGATCCAATCCAACACTACTCCCCTTGAATGTGAGACTCTTTATATGATGCCACTTGTTGATCACTTGAACTATGGGTCTTCTAAATTAAATTTCACTATAATTTCTCTCCCTTTGAAAATAAACCCAAAGAGACCTGCCAAACCCAAAACACCCCAAATAAAACATTGTATGCCAATAGAGAGAGGGGAATTATCTAAACCACCTCAAGTATAAGGTGGTGGTTTCAAACTGAGGTTCAACTGATGTTTCACAAAATATTAGAGTATCCAATAAATTTATCATTATACCCACCACTTTTTCATTAGTTCTAACATACTATATTATGATCATTCCTTACTCCACCTTTTCATTAATAAATTGATACATTATCTCAATATGTTTGGTACGAGAGTATTGTACCAAATTTTTCATTAGATCAATCACACTCATATTATCACCAAAGAGCATCATAGGCCACTTCACCTCTTCACAAATATCTTCAACTTGTTTCTTCATCCACCAAAGACTAGGTTCATTCCTTGGTTATTGATATGTATTCATCTTTCACCATAATCAATGAGGTGAGTTACTGCTTCTTGTTTAGCCATCCTACATAGTTTATCCTGATAAAGAATGCACTACCACTTTTGAACTTATGATCCACCATATCTCCAGCCCATTCCACCTTATATAATGCATATAACTCATGATCCTTCACAACATCAAAAAATACATCCAAAATTGAGAGTACCATGGATGTACCTCATGATCCATTTAACTAGTGTAAGATGTTATTCCTTAGGATTAATTTAGAAATGAGCTACTAAACATGTTGCAAAGAAAATTTATGGTTGTTTTTTAATAAAATATAGAAAAATTACAATAATCCACTTATATATGGTTAGATCTACTGATTTCTCATCCTCATGTTTTCCAAGATTAGTTCCAACGACAATCAGACTCGAATTTAGTTTATAATCATGAATTTTGAACTTATTTACAATATACCTTACATACTTTTCCTGAGAAATGATGGTATATCCCTCTTTTTGAATAACTTACAACCCCATAAAAATAATTTATCTCACTATTAATGGAAATTTCAAATTCAAAGATCATCAGATTTGAAAACTCCTTTATATATTTATATTTGTTTCTACTAAATATTATTTCATCGATATAGACCAACACCATGAATTATTATTTCTCATTTGATTTTATATACAAGTTGTGGCCGACACTACCTATATTGAACTCTAAATTCTTCATGTATAAGTCTAGCCGAGCACACCAAGCTCATAGTTCCTGCGTTAGATTGTATAAGGTCTTATTCAACGTATACACTTTAGTTTCATATTTTTTAATTAATAATCCTATTATTTGTTCAATATATACCTCTTTTTTAAGTACACCATTCAAAAATTCCATTTCAATGTTCATTTGATAAATCTTAAACCCTCTTCGAATCACTATTGCTAAGAAAAGCCTGATCAACTCTAGTCATGCTATAGGAACAAAAGTTTCTTTAACATCAACACATTTAATTTAATAATAACCATTTCACACCAGAAAATTCATTATTTATGATAACATTTCAACGTTATTTGAACTTATTCACGAAGATCCACCTCACCTTGACCACATTGTGTTGTTCAAGCTTCTTCACAATTTTTTAAGTTTTATTCTTATCTATTTGGTATAATTCCTTATTCATGGATCTAACCCATGATTCATTATTTATTTCTTCTTCAAATGATTTTTGTTCCACTATTAAGAAAATAGAATCATGATATTTATTTCTCATCCTTCATGTATATGTTGAAGTAGGTATATCTATGATTATTTTTGGCTGGAACAACCTTAATTATCTTATTTCTTCTATATGTCACACACTAATTTTCTTTTGGAACAAGATATTCTTATGATTCATACTTAGAATATTCATTATCTAGGGGACTTTTTTAAACCATGAGAGTGGTATAAACATTATCATCTTATTCAGATAATTTATCATAGTTCAAAAATGGAGTAATCTTTCCACCTTTTTCTTCAATAACTTCGGCATCATTTATTTACACAATTTTATTCAAACTTTTATAGAAACATTTATATGCCATAATATTTGTCGATTAGCCTAAAAATAACCTTCCATTGGTATAATTTCCATACTTACCTTGATTTCCTTTTTTTTTTGTGTGAAAAATTTAACATCTTCTTCCAAAAACCTGAAAATGTTTCAGTGAGGGATTTCTTCCATGCCACATTTCATAGGGTGTTCTCTCTTCCCTTGGAATCAAAATTTTCTGGTTTTGAGTTTACATAGAAAGTTATATAACTTCCTTCAAATAATGTATAAATACACCAATGTCAATGATAATTATCTTATCCATGTTTTTGAGCTATTTATTAGATCATTCAACGACTCCATTCTGCTATGGATTTTTCACCGAGGATACCTCATACTTAATGTAATATTTCTCAAGATAGTTTTTAAAATAAATGAATATGAATTATATTCCATTTTCATATCAAAATATCAGGATGGTATTACCAGTTCCATTCTCAACTCTTCTCCTATACCTCTTCATGCAGTCCATCACTTCCCTCTTTCTCTATATGATCATAATACATCCATTCTATTAAATTTATCAAAAAAATATTTAAATACCTTTTTATATATGTGATTAATATATTAATTGGTCCAAATACATCATTATAAACTATGTCAATGATATTTTATGCATTTTTATTCTTTTTTCAATACATATTTCAGACCACCTTTCCCCACATACAAGAATCACACATATTTTATCAATCCCACTTCAGAATATAAATGTCCATTAGAGACTTTAGATTAGATAATTTATCCATAATCTTTTTTTGAATGGATCAAAGAATTTGATGACACAACTAATGGGCTTCATTGGATCATCATATGACCCTCAATAGTGGAAGAAAACCCAAACATAGACAAATCTATCTCCAAGGAGTCAAAAACATAATTTTATTTAAAAACATAGCATAAATTACTATACCTAAAATGCTTGAACATCAATAGATTCTATCTCTATTCATTGATAAATTTATCTTGATAATGATCATGAGGATAAGTATACGAATTTCCCCTACCTATGATGGGGTACACCAACCAATGGATCTATGAATGCTTTGTGAGGACTGTTGAATGCCTGAATGGGTTCTAGAAGCTTTACCGACTGATGAAAGAGCTTAAAGAATAGAAGAGAGTATCAAATGGGTATCAATACTATCTCATATATAGGGGTAAAAAATTTAGTGATTGGGATAGGGGAATGTAGGTCCCATTTTTAATTCTTGAGTTTTCTATTCAATTAATAAAATTATTCTTCTATTGATTGATTTTTGTATTCATTGGTATGGTATTATTTTGAATGTGATTGTATTCAGTTTATTATTCCTATGAATTGTTTACTAATCGGTTTGAAAATAATACTTATCCCTTCATTTAGTTTTACTTATATATGATGAAATGGGAAATATTGAGTGGTGATTATCTAGAAACTATCACTACATGTGTGGAAGGTAGTGACTTATCTCTGAATTTCTTGGGAGAAACTTAAACTAATTTGGATTTTATTGATTAGTTTAGAGGTAGTTTATTTTTTAGGTTTCACCTAACATTATACAATATACATAGTAAGAAGTGTTGATCAAAATGGATTACTTATTGATTAAAACTCCAAAATTTTCTCAAACTAAGGTAAAAAAATAAAGCCATTGTGTATTATTATACTTTTTAGTTAATAATAAAAAATGTGAATCATTTTTAAGATAGGGATAAAATTAAATCTTTTAATCCAACTTTTGAACCAATAATATATCATCACTTTGAAGAAATATCACTCATTTAAATTATCTTCTAGTTTTATTAACCTAAAATTCACCAAATCCCTTTTTAATTGTGACAAAAAATAATCCTCCCACTCTTTAGAGACAACCTTTGAACCCCACTATTCTATAGTTTAACCTTAGGATTTTTTTTCATCCCCTCATGATAGGTGATACATAAATTTTATACTATTTTTAAGGAGGTGGTGTTAAATTATTTTCCATAATTTGAATGAATAACTCTAATACTGAAAACTTCTTACATCTTGATCAAGATATTGAGAGAAACTTACCAACTAAACTTGTAGAATTAAGAAACATTAAAAATTTGAAAATAGATTTTTGAAGCATTAAATTATCATACTTTAGTAAAAATTTATGTGTTCACTATGAAATTAATATTATATAAGGTCATATAAATCAAAACATAAAATATATTTATGAAAATCATTTTTTTAATAGGAATACACATATTTTTATGCCTATATTACAAGAATAATTTGGGATTAAGATTGGTCTGATTCAATAGTTTACTAGATTTTATAGTGTTATAAGTGAAGATACAAACACATATATTAAGGGATTTAACCAGATATGTACACCATAGAAACCCAAAGGAGTAGCTAAATAAAAAGTAAAATAGAGATCATTTCCATTCTCTTTGGAAGGAGTGGATAAATAATGGATATATATTCTACAACCTGGAGAAGTGAATGATTGTGTTGATCTTCATAGGATCTTCTTCCAAAGGTTATTTAAAACTTCAAGGATAATGAATATAAATAAATAGATCTATGTCATAATAAAGGTGTCATGAGAGACACTTTGAGTAATAGGAAAGATTCAAGAAGTTTTATACAAGATGTAATCACCACACAATTGATGAACACAACTTTCTATTTTTCTTATATCAAAGTCAGCATGATAGTGATAGGAATTTATTTGATGTACCATCAAGAGGATATTTGATTGGATAGTTTCAATTAGAATCTATAAGAATTATTGAGAATATAACTTAGAATTCATAGTGATTTGGTATAAGAGGTACTAGTACAAGAATATTTCATGAGGTAAGGTATGTGAATCACCTATACTAGAGTATAAACTTGAGTAACTAAACATTTTTGTTAGGCATGCGACTCTTAAGAAAAATAAAGTGAACAACTCACACCAGTTAAGGTATGTTGTATTTATCATTCTCAAAATCATTGTTTTGACCAATGTGATCAAGTACAGAAAAAATAGTTTTTTAGTTATCGTTCCATATATATTAAATTTCTATAATACCCTGAAATTTTATAATATATTTCTCTTTAAATAAATTTAATTACTTTGATAGCTCGTGTTACATGAAACATCGAGTTTAAACGAACCACGATATACTATTAAAATATTATTATTTAAACATGACCATTATAAATTAGCCTTTAAAATGGGAAGTATAAATAGGAATAACAAAATTTTTAAAAAAAATTATAAATGTTTTATATGAATCATGTATACTTTTAATAGTCAATATATGCTTTAAATATACATTTTCCTCAAAAATAGTTTTTATTGAATTTTTTGAATAAATAATATAAATAATTTATAACACTTGTAGAAAAATTATTTGAAAAAATGAACTTAATTATTAATCCAATTAGGATAATTTCAATTAATTTTACTCTTTATTTTTGTACACAAACTTTTTATAATTAGGAAAATATCTTTTTTCTTCTAAAAAACCGCTTTTCATCATGTTTTGTGGGTTTAATTTTAAATTAAATTATTTTAGTTATATTAATTTAATCTAATAAAATTAATTCCATATTTTTAATCATAATAATTAATATAATTTAATAGGGTAAAATTAATTTTTTTCCATTATGAATAGTGATTATGATAAATAGTTTTTACCTCAGTAAAAGAGGTAAAACTGGGTTAAAACTATGGGGTAAAAAATTATAATCTATTTAACACTTACCTTTATCCTATTGGATGAGTTTTATTTGAATAAATAAATTTCTTAGACGTTAAATCACGTATTTTAAAACATTATTTTGAATTTGGGAACCCAATATTGACTTTTGTGAAAGATAAGTTATATTTTATTCAAATAAAAAATTATTTTTGAGTCTTTGTAATTAATGGAATGGTTGGAATATTCCATTCAAAATTTTCTTGATAAAAAAGTATAAAAACCTTAATTTTTTATTATTTAACCAAAAAAATTTGGAAACCGATTTATTACTTTATTTCAAAGTGATTTGTTTTACTCTTAAATCATTTGTTTTCCTAAAATCTATTTTTTCATGCATTTTGTGTTCTTATATTAAAAGTAATTTCTTAAACCTATTGAAATTAAATATAATAAAATATATTAAAAATTTGGTATCATCATTTAAGTTGTTTTTTATAAGTCCCCTTTTATTTTTGGTCAAATAATTAAATTATCATAGTAAAAAAGGTAAATTATCATGGTTAAAGTTAAGATGATTTTAAAGTGGTTTAACTATAAGACAAGGCTTAATATGTATCCAAATACTTCTCAAATGTTATTGGTTGGTTTTATTTAAACCCTATAACATATTATATTTTTATTTGTGGCACCTTGGTTCCATTTTCCTATAATTATGAACTTTAAATTATTTTAAGAAAAGAATAAATACATAATGTGACTCTCTTGACTTTAATATTTATAAATTTTTTAAATAAGGATAAAAAGACGATAAGTTCAGTTATATTTTTTTGAAACTTGAATTAAAATTTTTATCATGTGAATTTATTTTTAAATTTTAGTGATTAAATAATTACCTTAAATGCTTACACAACACTGACATGATATTTATTCAATTAATAGAAAAATTCAACAAATCATTTTAAAAATATTAATAGTAATAAAATTTGGATGAATTATTTTATTCCACTAATTTTATAGATAAATTTAACACATTAAGGATGTTTTAAAGGTTTATATTCCAATTCATTTTAAGTCATTTTGTTTTCAACTTCAAATTAATTTAATGGTTCTAGAAATGACATTAATGATATTTTATAATAAATAATATTTTATTAAATGATTTAAAATTAATAAAAATCCTACCTTCCTCCAAGTTAATTTAATATGGTTAAAAATATAATCCATATTCTATTTATGTGTCAGTTGTCCTTTTATGGTGACATTATTAACCCTTAAAGATTATAAAACTTTAATATTATGGTAATTGTTAAAAGGGTTAACAGGAGGTTAAAACTAACAGATAAGGGTTAAAAAATCACATAAAATTATCTAAATATTATCAAATTATGGAATTTGGAATTATAATCATAATATATTTTGAATATATAAATTTTTATTCAATTGATTATAATTTTTTTTATTAATTTAATACTTTAATTAATTTCAAGAGTGCCCCTCCCCTCACTTATAGAAGGGAACATCTTCACTATTCATCACAACTTTATTAGCTTTATATCTCATCTAATACCTACCATAATAACTTCCAAGATTCAATCAACATATCATAGAGTTTTTGTTCTTTCCAAAACATCATCTCTTCATGGATTAAGGTGTGTGCTAAAAGAGTTCTCAATAAAGTGGTACAACTCTTAATCAAGAATTTTCAATTTTATTTCTTTTTATACCACCTCTTAATCCATATTATCACTTATAAAATAATTAATTATTTAAATTAAATATAATTAATTTTTATTATAATGATGTAATAACCATTATCTATCTTATTTCCATTATGCAGAAAGCAGGAACACCTCTCGTGCGTACATATGACTTACGATCTCCATGCAGCAGAGTAATTTTTTTTCATCACCACTTTACTTGGATGGTTAAAATGATATATTTAATGAATAAATATTATATATTTGATATAATAATGGTTCTGAAAAGTTTAATTATTATTTACTCTTTTGTTCTATCCATCAAAAAGAGAAAATAACGTTAATGCGTACGCACAACCTACCATCTGCATGAACAATATAATTCATTTTTCTATATCTACATTTTATAAATGACTCTATATATATATAATGAATATAAATGATATTTATATCATTATTAAAATTATATATATTATGTAAGCGTGATCAAATTATAAGGACCATGACTTCCAAACTGAAACATGCATGAAAAACAAAGTAGTTATCACATGAAATAATGATTTTAGCAAAGAGTTGTTAATAAATAGGTGATAAGATGTTATAAGTAAATAATATAAAGTATGATATAAATTATTAATGTTTTGGAAAATATTTATAATAAATATATATTTATTATATAGGTGGTTTGAATGTGTATGAATAAATACAAGACTTCAGGTAAGGGTTTCTTGACTCACTTTTATTTCTGTGAGACTTATGCCATTCTCACAAATTGTTTCCTTTGTGTAGTGTATATAATATCCATGAATTTATTTTATGATAATTTCATGAAAATTATTTGGATTTACAAATATATCTAAGGTTTACTCTTTCATGAGGTTTTGATATAGAGGTCACTAAATTAGTAAGGGATTTATGTTTCAATCTCATTTTAATTGGGATTATTTATACTTAAATTTCCATTGAAGGAATTTATATGGTAATTTTATGATAAATATATTTTATTTTATTTTACACTATTTATTTCTTTATAATACATGTTTTTCTTTCATTTACCTCACTTTAAGCACTCAAGGGACCAAAATAATATTTTAAGGAAAACCAAATTTATTTCTCTCTTCAGTCGAAAATCATTTTTCTTCTATGTCCATGTTTTATAAAAATATTCTCAGGAATTTTTTTACTATTCTTCTATGATTGTTTCAATTCATTTTAACCTATGGCTTATTTTTTACAAAATGTTTTAAAAATAATACTCTTATCATTTTCTGATTGAGGTCATTTGACTTTTAACCAAAAATGCGAAATGAATCTTTGTTTTAACATATATGAAATGAATGAAATTTCCTACCAATATTAACACTAATTTTTTTCAATATTACTTTATAAAATTTTAATTTTCTTTTCAAATAATTTTTTTTCATAATTTTTTTGAAAATATTTATATTTTAAAGAAGTGATTTCAAAACATAAAGAGAATTTTCCTCAAGAAATATTCCATGTGATCTTTTAAATGAATTTCTATATAAGATAGAATACTTTGATGTTGCATATTATTTAATATGGATATGATCTAATAATATCATCCTTATTATTTATTAATATGGTTTATGATTATGATGATGAGATGTTTGTGAAACCCATTTATTTTCCATGGGTTATGCTATGATGGATTTTTTTAAATGTTTATGGATCACATTTACTTTTCATGGATTATGATATATGATGAATAATTTATGATCTTGTGGCACACATATGAATGTATTATGATTATGGGATGTGTGGGCCCAGAATTATATACCCCTGTAATAAATTGGATAAATATGGACAACTCATGAGATAAATATGTTATGTATGAACCTAATTTCATGTTCACAATTTTATGAATCGACCTAGTTTTCATGTTCATAAAATTATGTACGAACATTTTTTTTCATGTCTATAAGATTATACAAGGACCTGGTTTTCATCTCCATAAGATTATGCGAGGGCCTGATTTCATGTCCTTAACTTTATGAGTGAACCTATTCCTATTCATACATGTTCACAATGTTATAAGATTATATTTTTTCCAAATTATTATATCTATGATATTCTCTCATAGATCATGAGAGATTATTGATGATTCTGCACTCTTTTGAATATTGTCTATTATTATGATAAAGTTTTATGCCATGAATCATGTTTATGATCTATGATAGATTGGGTATGAACTTTTTAATGTATGATCATTATCTCATACCCTAATTCTTATCTTATTCTTATGTATTATCATTTATTTATATCACCTATGTTTACCCTTAATGAGAATATGATCCCACCCTTCCTTATGTTTTTCCTTCCCTGGGTTAATAATAAATGTTTTTAAAAGGGTATAATTAAGAATAATTCTATGTGGGAAACATTTAATACCTTTCATGAAATGAGATGATTATATATCTAGTATCCAAACACACTAAACATTTATGGTTATGGAATGGATCGTAATTTTATGTATGTAATATTCATCTAAAATGATGTAATATTTATGTATGAAAATCTTGGTTCGCTATAGTTGGTATCAAAATAGGCTTTAGTTGATCTTTAGAGATTATGATTAGATAAATTTGGTAAAAAATATGAAGAAAAGTCTAGGTATAAGATAAAATCCTAAAATTTTTATAATTTAGAGAATATGTGGTTTTTCTAATAATACATCCCTGTCTGGATACTAAAAGTGGACATGGTTTTGGAACATATACATGTAGGGGTAATAACCTTGAAAATATTTGGCCGAGTATATCTCGACGATCAATCTAGTGTGTGACATGTATACCCTTACTGGACACCTAGTTTTAAAAATCTAGGGGATATATTGGGATTAATTCACATTTCTTTATGAACCATTATAAAGGATTTTAATAGATGATAACCTTGAATGGCCTAGGTTAAACCTAAGGTGTCATATATTAAAAAGGAGTCATAATTTAGACATCCTATATATTTTTTATAATTATGTGGTTTACCACTATGATTATTGTTGCTCACACTATGTTTTTTGGTTTTATTCAATGGTTGTAATTAGGATGAATTATGTTTATGCTAAATGTGAATGATAAGGAAATGATTTTACTCATGAGAAACCAAATAAAATGGGAACAAGAATATGAAACCCTGTGATTATTCCTAATCAAATATATCATTATATGTTTAACAGCCTCAACTTGAGTGAGATTCCTGAAACATCTAATAAGAGACAAATGGAGTTTCATGAAGACTATAAAGGGAAGAAACTCAGTTTCCTACAAGTCAAATATGTAGGAATAATCACTCCGGGAAATGTCTTATAAGAATCATAATATGTTTTATGTGTAGAAAAGAAAAGCATAAACCAAGTAATTGATGAGAAAAATGAAGAGTTAAATGGAGGGATATTAAGTTCACCATGAGACACCACATAGTTAAATGTATTATGTTTGGGGAATATGAGTATTATAAAGTGTTATATACTATAATCCAAGGGTTAAATCATAGAACAAGTATGGAACTATGTTATTCTAATCATTAGAGTGAAAGGACTAAAGTGTTTATGTATTAGTATTTTAGAATTATGTTGTATAAGTGTTATATCAATTATATTTTAGCTATAAGAAAGATGAAACAACTAAATATTATTATAAAATTGTTTTTCTTTAAGGATTTGAAAGCATATTTTTAATGGTATTGATAAACAAGAAAAGTGATTTTGTGGTAAGGTGATATTTTTAAGAATACATAATTAATGGAAATATAACCCTTAATATGTGCCAGATGTTGAGTTAACAATATTTAGTTGGGATAAATATGTGATTGACATTGGATAGTATTGATAACCTTGGAATTTATTAGTGATTTGATGAATAAGTGTTTTACTATATTTTTGGATTTATGGAATATACTCAACAATATATGATTTTATTTGAGGAATAAGGATATAGGTAATTTTCAGAAGAATTTATAATTCCATTGAGTTTTTATGGTAATTCAAATTATTTTGCAAAATGATTAGCATGTTTTAATAGAATATATGATCAAGGTATTCACATGTTTGGTATGTGACATTGTATACTAGTTTATGTTCATTTAATATAAATGTTAGAATTAATATTGGAAAAAATATGTGATCTAATCTTTTAGATTTTTAGGTTTTGAATTTGGTCAAAAATGTTTCGGAGGAGTCTTAAGTTAAACTATTTATGTAATGGATTAAGTTGAACCTTGATCGTTATTATTGAGGTTTTAGATATTATTATATTAAATTTATTTATATTGGATATCTTTTTCTAACCATTGGTTTTGGTAAATATTTATATATAGAAGGAATAAATTTTCATTCTTATATGGATCTTATGAATAGTTAAACGTTAATTTTAATGCTTCAATAATGATAAATTCATTTGAATATTTATTTCCTGGAGTAATAGATGAATTGTAAATTGATAAAAATACAACAAAAGGGTGGAATTGTTCTTATAAAATGGAAATAAATCAAGTAATTACATTTTCTCATGCACTTTATATTGATAGTAAAATAATCCCTCAATTTTAAGAAAAGGATCTTGAAATAAAAATGTTATTCTTTTATATTCATTTATTATTAATTGATGGTCTTTTAACCCCTCATGGATTTATGGTTTTAAACATTATCATGAGAATTTTCTCTATCACTTTATATTGTTTCCACCACTATGTTTATAATTTAACTTCCCACCAATTTTATCCTTATTTTATAACCATATTTTGTGTTATTTTAGGTAACCTTTATGTTTCCCACTTTCCTTTCCAAAGGATGTTTTTTATCCCTTTGTATGATGTGGGATTTAAACAAATTTATTTTCAAATATTAAACCTTTGATGACCAGGATAAAATTTTGAGGGTGAAAACTATTTAATGGAGGTATAATGTAATACCCATAGATTTTAGAATATATTTTGCTTTAAATAAATTTAATTTCTTTGATATCATGCATTGCAAGAAACACCTGGTTTAAAAAAACCTCAATATACTATTAAAATATTATTATTTAAACATGATCATTATAACATAGACATTCAAATTGGTGGTATTAGTTGGGATAAACACATATAAAAAAATTTATAAGGGTTTTTGATAAATCAAGTATGTTTTTAGTAAAGTCATTATATGATTTAAAAATTCAATTTTCCTCAAAAATGGTTTTTATTGTTTTTTTGAATAAATAATATAACTAATTTATACCACTATTAAAAAATGTATTTTAACAAATTAATTTCATATTTTAAATCATCATTTCATATTTATATTGGTGTTATTTTTATATAATTTTATGAAAATATTGATTTTTTAATAAATAGTGAAAATTAATGATTTTTATTGAAAACTCTCTTTTTGTTTAATGAATTTACAAAGGTATATTTTATTTTAAATGGTTTTAAAAAGTAAAATTAGTTCAATTATATTATTAATAATCCAATTAAGATAATTGGAATCAATTTTATTCTTAATTTTGGTACAAAAATCATTTACTCTTAAGAAGACATTTTTTCTGGAAAACCGTTTTTCATTGTGTTTTGTGGGTTCAATTTTAAATTAAATTCTATAAATTTCATGAATTGAATTTTATAAAATATATTAAATATTTTTAATCATCATAATTAATACAATTTTATAGGTTCAACTTAATTTTTGGTTATTATGAATAGTGACCATGGTAAAGATTTGTCACCTTGGTAAAAGAGGTAACATTAGGTTAAAAATATAGGGCAAAACATTAAAATATATTTTACACCTAAGTTTATCCTATTGTATGAGTGGTTTTAGATCAAATAAATTTTAATGAGTTAAATAATGTATTTTAAAATAGAATTTTTAATTTGGGAACACAATGTTGACTTTTGTGAAAGATAAGTTGTATTTTATTCAAATTAAATACCATTTTCGAGTCTTTGAAATTAATGGCATGGTTGGAAGATTCCATTCAGTTTTGGATTGATAAAAAAGTATAAAAACATTAATTTTTTTATTATTTAGCCAAAAAAATTCATGTAAACCTATTTATTAATTTATTTCATGTTTAAATGATTTTTACTCTTAAATCGGGTGTTTTCCTAAAAACCGTTTTTATGCGCTTTGTGTTACTATATTAAAGGTAATTTATTCCAATTATAAAATTTAAATATTATAAAATTGATTAAATTTTTTGAATTATCATGTCCATATTTTTTTTTATAATTTCTCTTTATTTTTAGTCATATAATTATTCTATCATGGTAAAATGTTAAATTATCCCAGTTGAAGTTAAAATGGGTTTAAAGAGGTTTAACTAGAAGATAAGGATTAAAATGTATAAAAAAATTACCAAAATTTTATTTTTTTGTTTTATTTAGACCCTATCACATCTTATATTTGTATTTGGAGTGTCTTTTTTCCATTTTTCATTTATTATAACATTTATATTATTTTAAGAAAAGAGTAAATACAAAATTTCACTCTTGATTTTAATATCTATAAACTTTTTACATAAGGATAAAAATAGGACAAGTTTAATTAAAAATGTTTATTTGAAATATGAATTAATTAATTAATTTATTTTTAAATTTTATTAACTGCATAATTACCATAAAATCTTACCTAGCACAGACACAATATTTATTCAATTAATAGAAAAATAAAATAAATGATTTTAAAAATATTAAAAGTAATACAATTTGGATGAATTACCATGTTCACGAATTTTATAGATAAATATAAAATATTAAGGATTTTGGAAAGGTTTATATTTCAATTCCTTTAATTTCATGCTGTTTTCAAATCGAAATTAAATGAATAGTTACAAAAAATGACATTAATGATATTTTAATATAAATAACATTTTATTAAATGATTTAAAGTTAATAAAAATACCACATTAATCCAATTTAATTTTATATGGTTTAAAATATCAACCAAAGTCTATTTATTGGTCACTTTTCCTTTTATAGTGACATTATTAACCCTTAAAGAGTACAAAACTTTAATATGATGGTAATTGTCAAAAGGGTTAATGGGGGTTAAAACTAAGATATAAGGGTTAAAAAATCACTTAAATTTGTCTAAATATTTTTGGATTATACGGTTAAAACTTATCCTCACCATATATTTGAAATATATCAATTTAAATTCAATTTATTTTAAAATTTAATTTTTATTAATTTAATAATTTAAGTGATTCCATGAGTGCCCCTCCCCTCACTTATAAAAGGGAACATCTTCTCCTCTCTTCCTCCCATATTTTGAGCCTTAGATTTCAACCAATACCTACCATAATACCTTATTATATTCCTTCACCACATCCTAGATCTTATATTTTCTCCAAAATACCATCCCATAAAGGCTTAAAGTTTAAGATAAAATTGGTTTCTCAACAAAGAGGTATAACTCTTTATCGAGAATTTTCAATTTTATTTATTCTTCTACCTCTTATAAATCCAAGGTATCTATTCTAAAATAATTAATTCAGTATCTTAAATATAATTAATTGTAATTATGAGGATGTAATGACTATTATCCACATTTTGAGTCAAAATTTTATACTTTCTACTTTTCCTTTATTTAGTTTGGAAAATTAAAAACAATTTATTAAAACTCTATTTTACTAAATTTATATGTACTAAGTATTTTAGAATGTTTTTTGTAGAAAATATAATTTTATACAAAATGTATAAATAGTTATTATAAATGAATATAAACTTTATATTCTTTAATCGGATACATTTGACTGACTTAGCATTTAGTCAATCAAATAGACTAGTGTTCTATCCATCAGATAGACTAGTGTTCTGTCCATTAGAATGACCGAAGTCATATCCATCAGGCTGAAAGTATTTCAGATCCATTGGATGAACCATAGTTTAGTTTTTAGATTGAAAATAGCATTTTATATCAAACTGTCAAAAGTTTATAATTGGAGTGTTGGAATTATTTCTATAGGGCTGAATTTATTAAAGTATTATAATGGCACAATCAAAATGACATCGGATGGAGATGTTTTTCTAAGATGTCAAGTGAAGAACATCTGAGGTCATTGAAATGAACTGTGAGATTCATAGAAATATATCCATTGGAGAGATTCTTATAAATATAATTGCATTCAAGGAGCTATAAGATGATTCATTTTCAACTCAACACGTTTGAGATTTTTCTCTTCCTAAATATCTCATTCTTACACTTTGTATTTTTTAGAGATTTTTGTTATAAGGATTATGAGTAAGGAATTGTAAAATAATTAGAATAGTTTTTTATGATGTATTAATTTGTCTGTTTTAGGTTTATATCAAGGGATTACAAGGGTAAGAAGATATGTGATTCTAATTATGCTGATCAAGAACTTCTAACGATAGGAAGAGAGCTAACTTCGATCATCTTATTGAGGGATTATAGGGGTTTGGAAGAAAGAGATATTCCGATATTCTTATCCAGGGATTTATTAATAAGGAAAGACATGAATTTATTGTTAGGTTGAAAACTGTGGATATCTTAATTTAATATTTCTGACTTCCTTAACTCTTAAGGTTAAAGAGTAGAATTTCTTTTATAAATATTGTAAGAAATTATCAATTTATTATAATCTTATATATTAATTGTTTCTATAAGTTTTATATTTAGCTGTGAATTTACATTAGAAATTTTGTTTTACTAATCTTTATAATATCTATTTTATCATGATTTTAGTGATCTGAATTAACAACTCTAATATATTATATAAATTTTGAATCTAATACACATACTCTGATCATAATATGATTTCTAAGTTAGATATTTTTAACAAAAGTGGTTCTGGGTTTTGTGTTAGTTTAATTTTTAAACTAAAATTATCCCCTTCTTTTAGTCATCATAAAATATTATAATCTAGAAATTGGTATCAGATGAGGTTATACTGATTTACTTGTTGTGTTTTTACTTTTTTTATATTCTGCAATGTTTTAAACTTTTTTTTATAAAATTATTGTTTATAAAATTTTATTAAACTAACATGTATTGTTGAAAGAGTTTATATTTTTAATAATATGGTACGATTTAATGTCGTTACTCTTTAGAATTTGAATCCAATAAAATCACCTATCTTCAATGGTAATGATTATGAATATTGGAGAGATATGATGAAAAAATTTATTATAAAAACTTAGTAGAAATGTTTTTTATGTTGAATAGAAATTGTGTGATTATAGTGAAAGAATTTATAGATTTTAATAATCAAGAAAATTATGAGTATCAATTGAATTATAGAGTAAGTAATTATCTATTATGTTTTATGACTAGGAATATCTATAGTCAGATATCTTCATCTAAAGTAGAAAATAGTATTTAGAAGAAGTTGGAGGTAACTCATTTTGGAACTTCTAAATTCATTGAGATAAAGAGATCTATGCTTAGAGATGATTAGAAATATTTTGATTTTTTACCTGTAGAAACTATAGAAAAAATGCATCAAATATTTATGACTATTATTAATAGTTTATAGTCTCTTAGTGAAAAAGATATTACAAATAGAATATTACTGGAAAAGATTATTGAAATAATATCTGGTTAATGGGAATAAAAGAGAAATACTTTGGATGAAATAAGTATGATTATTAATCAAAATCTTAATGAATTAATTGTAACCCTTATGTAGTATGAGGGAATACTGAAAAAGGGATGATGAAAAAATATAAAAGAAGAGTGGAGGATATTATTTTGTAAAAAATTCAAATGTTACTAGTAAAGTTCAATTTGATAAGAAAGTTGTGAAGTGTTTTAAAAAGAAGAAATTTATAGTTGAGTTAGATAGTAGTTCATCAGAACATTTAGGATATAAACTAGCTAATCATGCTAAAATGATGAACAAGGTAGTGGGAAATAAATATTTTTAGTATATATATAAGAAAAGTCACACGGATAAAGGTGATAAAAAATATTCTTTAGATGTTATATCTTATGAATATAAGAAGGCTAGATATATCATACTAGATTGTCCTAAGATGAAGATAAAGTAAATAAGGAAAGGAATTTTTATATAAATTCAAAAAAGTATTATAAGCACAAGAATAAGAAAAGTTTGAAATATTTAGATACTTGGAGTGAAAATGGATGAGATAGTTCTTCTAATAATTCATCTAATAATGAAAGTTCACGATAGAAAAATATTGAATTCTATATAGAAATTCCAAAGGTTAATAAATGTTACATGGGTATGGTAATTCGTGAATCTCTTATAAATCTTACCTTAAATATGAATTATCTTGATAGTAATGATGATGATAGTTCTATATATTACATTTAGGAATCTTATTTATCTGATGGAAATAATTCTTTTCCAAGTTTTTAAGAAGTATCAAGATTTTAAAAATTACTTGAAAATTAAAATTGTAAGATTTCAAAAAAACTTGAAGCTCCTCAAGAAAAACTTGTGAAAGAAAATTCAAGAATTTATATTTTAACTATTGATATATCAGATCTTTCTAAATATTTAGATAAATATAATTTTGAAAAATATAATCATACTAAAGATCTTGAAAAGTATTATTTTGAGAAAACTAGTTTAGAAAATGATAGTGTAAAACTTATTTTGAATAAAAATTCAACTTAGAATAAAAATTTAGTTGCAAAACTAAATTATGAAATTTACATTTTGAAAGATATTTTGTTAAAGTTTACCATTGGTGAGGGAATTTTTTATAAAATGTATAATCAAATAATTCCTCACAAAGATGTATCTAAAATGGGTTATAATAATAGAAAACTTTTTTTAATAATAAAAACTTTTTTATGAAAAGTGTTCTATTTTTCACTAAGTGTCAGAGTGGTGGGAACTAGAAGAAAAATCTCTTTAAATAAAATTCAATATTTACGATTTAAAAAACTTATTTTTTAAAATAATTGAAAATTTATCTACACAATAATGTTGTAAAAATATGGATTCACAAAAATCACAATTTTTGATAATATTGGACCTGGGATGGTTTGGGTTCCGAAGTGCTAATATTTTTTATTTTCAGGAAAATGAGGAATATACCAACAATAAAAATATTTTGGTACATGGATAGTGGTTTCTCTAGTAACATGACTGGAAAAAAATAATTCTTCAATATGATTATAAATATAAAATGTTGTAAAGTCACTTTTATAACTAATTCTCAAGGAGAAATTATCGAAATAGGTAACACTGTTCTTCTTGGAAAAACATTAATTTCAAATGTTTTATTTATTGTAGAATTTATTTTATAAAGCTTGGAAGCCATTCTTACTTTATTATAATATTTCATATTACTTGTTTCTATAAGTTTTATATTCTATTGTGAATTTAAATTAGAATTTTTTTACCAATATTTCTAATATCTATCCTATTGGACTATCTGTGATCCCAATTAACGTCTCTAATATATCAGACAACATTTTAATTTGATACACATACTCTGATCACTAGAAAAATGATGAGTTTGATATTTTTAACAAAATAGGTTTTGGGTTTTGTGTTAGTTTAATTTTTTAAACTAAAATTCACCCCTTATTTTATCCATCATAAAATCTTACAATCCAACACCACCTTCTTTCAATCCTACAAAAAGTGAAAACATTGCTTGTGTGTATGTACATATTACCGTCTCCACGTAGCAGTGTGATTCATTTTTCATAACCACTTTACTTGGATGGTTATAATGAATTTTTAATGAATAAATATGATATATTTCTTATAATAATGGTTCTTAAAAGGTTAATTATTATTTATATTTCTTTTTTTATCCTTCAAAATGTAAAAAAAACATTCATGTGTACATATAACCTACCTTCTACATGAACAATGTAATTAATTTCTATATATTTAAATTTTATGGATGAATATAAATATATATTTTTATATAATTAGTATATATATATATATATTATATTTATATCACTATTAAAATTCTGTACATGATGGAACCATGATCAAATTATAAGGACTAGGACTACCAAACCAAAATATATATGAAAAATGAAGCAGTTATCACCTAAAATAGAGATTTTAATAATAATTATTAATAAATGTGTGATATAATATTATTTTTAAATAATATGTGGTATGATATATTTGATAAAAGTTATATAATACATATATAATAAATATATATTTATTATACAATATGTTTGAATGTGTACAAAGAAAGGCAACACTTGAGGTAAGGGTTTCTCATCTCACTTTTATTTATACGAGACTTATGACATATTAACCACTTGTTTAATTTTTGTGTTGTATATAATTCCCATGAATTTATTTTATGATAATTTAATTAAAATTATAGGTATTTAAAAAACTGTCTAATTTTCTCTCTTACATGACGTTTTGATTCAAAGGTCACCAAAGCAGTAAGGGATTTAGGTTTCAATATTATTTTAATTAGGATTGTTTATGATTTAATTTAAATTTAAGTAAATTATTTGGTCCTTTTATGATAAATTATTTCAGTTTATTATCATATAATAATTTATTTAGAATACATATTTTCCTTTCATTTACCTTGCTTTAAGTACTCAAAAATTCAAAATATTTTTTTAAGGAAAACTGATTTTATTTCTCTCTTCATTCGAAAATACTTTTTCTTCATGTCCATGTTTTGTTAAAATGTTTTCAAGAATGTTTTTACTCTTATATTATGATTTTTAATTTCATTTTCACTAATGTTTTTAATTTTTTTTAAAATGGTTTAAAAATAATATTCATGTTGTTTTCTGATTGAGGTATTTTTGACTTTTTACCAAAAAATGTGAAAGAATATTTATTTTAACATATATTGCATGAATGTAATTTTACACCATCATGAACACTCAATTTTTTGAATATTTAAAGTAATTTTAATCTAAGATGACATATTTGTTTGTTACTTATGATTTAATATGGATTTTATCTGATGACACCATCCTTATTCTTTCCCCAGATGGGTTATGATTATGATGATGAGATTTTTATGAAACCTATTTATTTTCCATGGTTTATGCTTTGATAAATAGTTGAAATATTTATTATACTCATTTAATTTTCATGGGATATGATATATAATGAATTATTTATAATCTTGTAGTACACATATTAATGTATTATGATTATGTGATGGGTGGTCATGAAATTATATAGCTCTCCAGTGCATTGGGTAAATATGGATAAATCATGAGATAAATATGTTATGCGCAATCCTAATTTCATGTTCATAATTTTATGCATGGACCTAGTTTTCATATCCATAAGACTATGAATGGAACTTGTTTTCATTTCCTTAATATTATACATAGACATAGTTTTTATATCCAAAATATTATGCATGTGCCTAGTTTTAGATCCATAAGTTTATGCGAGGGCCCGATTTCATGTCATTAACTTTATGAGTGCAACTGTTTCTATTTATACATGTTCACAATTTTATAAGATTTTTTTACATTCATATGTCTATATTATGCTCTCATATCTCATGATATATTATTTATGATTATACAATCTTTTTAATATTTTCTATTATTATGATAAAGTTTTATTCCAAGACTCATGTTTATGATTTATAAATATTGGGTATGAAATTCATAATTTATGATCATGATCTCATACCCTTATGATTATCTTATGATCTTGTATTATCATTGATTTATATCTACTATGTGTACCCTTATTAAGCATCTAATTTCACCCTTTCTTATGTTCTTTCTTCCCCATGTTAAGAAGAAATGTTTTAAGTAGGGTACACATAATAAGCATTATATGTGAGAAATATTGAATATCTTTCACAAAATAGGAGGATTATGTATCTAGTCTATAAATACACTAAAACTTTATGGTTTTGGTGTGTATTGTAATGTAATGTGTTTAATATTCATCTAAAATGATGTAATATTTATATATGAAAATCTTAGGTCACTATAATTTCAACAGCACAATCAAGGAAGAAGATACACTTCCCAAGTCCAATATGGATTTTAAAACCATCAAAATCAATATTTTCTACCCTTTTAATAAAAATTCCATCAATATCCACCATTCAAACAACCTTTGAAGCAACTATACAAATAATAAACCTTCCAACTTCCTCTCTTTTAATAAAAGATATCCTTTGAAAAACCATCCACTAATTCATAATTTCATGTGTGGAACCAACCATATTTAGTAATTAAGGATCTAAGAAGTGAGATGAATTAATTAAAAATATAGTTAGGAAGCCTTGTAGAAATTATGTTCCAAAATCCAAGAAAAATTCCAGCACAACACATTCTAAATCCCAAATTAATTTGATCATGTTAACAATAAGAAGTGTAAAGGAGATTCAACCTATTCTAAAATCTAACTTGAAATAATATAAGGAATAGTTGAGGTTTGATCTTCAATAAGTGATCTAGTATATGACCCACTAATCCAAATTAGCTGATTAGAGTATGCATGATCAATAAACAACACAAAATTTTGTATCAAATGAAATGCAGTTAGAAGAGTACACATGAAATTATCGCCCACTAGGCGATCACATACACAAAATAAATAAAAGAAACAAAATACAGAAGAGGATATAATATCATCCTAGAGCATCACCTCATCCCAATATCTAATCCATATCAAGATTCTATAATCAAATAATCTAACACAGGGACTATATCTTACCATAATTTTTGATCAATGAGGTCTACTCGAGTATCAAAGTGTCATGGCCACCCAAGAAGGGGGTTAGTAAAACTCAGTAGATCACCACCAATGGTGTCCCTAATATAACCGGTAATACTATGTATACACATGTGATATTATCAAAATAAATAAACAAAAAAACATGTAGGATCATATATGTAGCTTTTGAAAGATATAGTTACAAGAGGGTGGGGGTGAATTGTAGTTTAAAAACATAGTTTAAAATATTTAAACAAAGAAAAACAAAAATCCTCTATAAGTAGGGTTATCGGAATTATAATCAATCCAATTACCAAATTCAAAATTGTAATCTAGATCCGTCTGATTATATCATATTTAAAAAGATTTTAATCACTATGTATCTTATTATCAAAGCATATTTATCATATTTAGATTGATATTGATTAAAAAAACACAATATAGAAAGATGAATATGATGACCAACATTCTATTACATGCAGTAGAATAGATACTTGTAAAAAAAGTAATACAATGGCTATGTAGAAGTAAGAATGAATTAAAAGATATATTAAAAAGATAACTATTTTAACCTAAAGAGTAATTTAGTCAATAAAATTGACTTAATATATCCCCTATTTTATACTTATAGTAAAGTTTTTCTTTCCTTACATGAAAATTCCTCAATACTATGATCAGATTTTCTATGTCTTTTTATCCTCAAAATCCCTCTATATGATGATCAAATCTATATTAATATACCCATAAGTCCTTAATCCAATGGATAATATTCTTTTAATTCATATCACTATAATCCCTCCATAATAATATCATACATAGATTCCAATTATAAAAGTTATTAAGAAAAAATCCTTAGTAAGGATTCCTTAAATCCAACAACTCTCTAAAGATCTACACTGGCTAGGAATGTGATGTTCATGCAGATCAATTCTTAGAAAACTTGAGTTGAAAAAATGAACAAATAAATTATCACTTGTTAATGTAATCATATCCAAACTATTAAAATGACCTAGTAGTTATAGGAATCCTTCCAATGGTCATATTTTGGAGTTTGTTGCAATGACCTTGGAGAGCCGATGCTTGATAACTCATCATAACTGAATGCCCAACATCGTATTGGTTTACACAATTACAATAAGTTTCTGTATTATGATTATAAACTTAGGTGTGTCCAATGGACTTTCTTATTATAGTGACCTGACCCCAGAAATCCTAGAGCATGTATCTACTACCATTACATTGGCATGATTACAAGGAATATAATCCCAAAGGAACATTCAGTTCAGTAATATTGGTAAAACAGATACATACATGAGTCTTGTATTACAAATTAATACACTAATTAAATAATAATTTATTTATTTCAAAATAAATAACTTTGAGGATAATAAATTTATTCTATCTAGAGTATCCATGCATATCTTTCTTAGTACACTTCTTGGACACTTGGGGAAAAGAAAAATAATAAGGGTGAGCTCAAATTCTTAGTAAGGGTAAAGTTTAGTGGAAGAAATAATGAATCAATGATAATAATCAATATTTCAAGGTAATAAATAGAAAAATATTCCATTAAAATAAATATATAATGAAAAATAAATATGGAAAGGTAAGAAACTAAAACACATACCATTTAATCAATTAACTGATAATAAAATGCATCCATATATATTTAAATGAAAAATATCATGGATAAATAATAACTTAATAAAAATAAAGGAAATTATTAATTATTATATATCATGTATAAGTCACATGAAAACCTATACCATAAAGACCTTTCACAAAATGGTTTAAAACTATGGATATAAACTTGTTTAATTTTCACAACTTATTTGTCTAATGAGAACCTATCAATACATCAAGGGGCTATATAAAATCTGGGCCCCACCCTTCATTTCCTGTCCAAATCATTACTCATACCGAATAGTGAATTTTTAAGGATAAAGTTAACAATAAAAAAAGTAAGTGAGATTGAAAAGACAATTTTCAATAACATTCTTTAGGAAAATAATCTTTAAATATTCCAAAGTGTCTCATACAACTTTGAAACATTTAAATCATAATACCCATGAATGTATGAAATTAAATGAAACTTATAAAATCTTGATAATAAGGAGATTCATGACATTTCATGTCAAATGGTAGTATATACACCATATAAAGTTGAATTGGTTCATAACAACAAATAATCTCAATGAAATGTAAATTTAGATTAGATCCCTTATCTTGAGTCTGACCTGTCTTGTGTGCATTAATATTACTGAATAATTCACTTATTTTAATTATTTACTTACTTTAGAACATTTTTCATGTTTATCATTACTCTTATTTCACTTATTATTATTTTGGGGACAAATAATTAAACAATTATGTTTACATTAGTTGTTTTGACCAAATTTGATTTATGTGTCAAAAGAAACTTTGGTAGGTCAACTATGATCGGAGGGGTCATTATATAACATATACATAATAATAATCATGAAATAATTATAATATTTATAAATCAATTATACTTTTAAAAACAATCATTAAATATTTTTATTAAAAACGAATCAACATTACAATCATAGAGATGGTAGGCCGTACGTACGCATGATTAACATTCTCATTTTTCAATGATCGTTATAGAAAGAAGGTAAGTAGCATAATATCTTTCCAGAATGATCATTATATCATAAATAATATATTATTTAATCACAAATACACACACAAATACACAAACAAACATATATATAATTCTTATGATGTAAAGGGAATCACATCATTTTGAGGAGGTAGTAGTCCACACGTCCACGAATGACGTTATCACTTTTTAAGTGTGTGAAAGGGTAATAAAGAAAATTATATATAATATATTTATAGAAAGTTAATAATTTCATGAATATAATATATATTTTTTCTATTTAACATATTTTTAATTAAAATCATCTTTTATACATTTCATGTATCATGTTAATGAATCACATCACTTTTAGGAGGCGATAGTCCACACTTCCACAAATAATGTTATCGTATTTCCAAAAAATGGAGTGCATAAAGACTTGTGTTATAAAATATTTAGAGAAATATAAAGAAATTATAAAAATCATATATAACATATATAAATATAGTTTCCATCATAATTCCCAACCATGGAAGGTGGTAAAGGAAAATGAACAATCATCGTTTCGTGAGGCAGATCCGTACACAAAAACAGTATGTTCATTACCTATTAGATGAAAGTGTGTATGAGTGTAGGTAAAACAATTAGTATAAAAAATAATAGTATATTTTGGATATTTTTTTTGTTATATAATCATGGAATAATCATAGTTTAGGGTGTGTAGAAAGAAATAAAACTAAAGAGTTTGAGGGAAGATGTTACCACTTAATAGGGTAACTCCTTTTGGTTTGAACCAAAGGGTTCCTTGGATTGATATATACACAAGGGGAGGATTATAGGTTTAGGATAGGGATGTTGAGTATATATTTGGGGAGATATTGGTTGATCCAAAGTGTCTTGATAGGTTTGAGTAAGTGTGAGGAGAGGAGGCCTTTTTGTAGTGGAGGAGGAGTGACACTCTTGTAAATTTCAGGAAAGGGAATTCCACCCACATTTTTACCATGGAAAGTGGCCCCCATAATGGAATTATTTAGATAAAATTGAGTATAGGGTATAAAAGTTCCATCCAATGTCTCTTGGACTAGTGTCTATTCTATTTGGTCCCTTAATATTAAGGTTTAGTCCTTTATTAAGCCTAATTTTACCTTAATCGTTGTAATTAATTTTAATTAATTTCACTAATATATTTAGAAAAAACTAAATTAACATTATTATAAATTATAAATTATTATAATTCCAAATATTTAATACATTTTTCAAAAGTTCAATCAAAACGTGGTATAAATTAATTTAAGTTTAATCCTGTTGATGGGACGACAATGCTGGGTTTTAAAGTGAAAATGTTCAAAAGTTTGGTATGTTTTTTATAGTCAATTTCAAAGTGAAATTGATAAAAATAACCTAAATTGGATTAATTGATAAAAATATTATCTAATTAAACTTTAAAACTAATTTAAAATATGATTTAACCTTATAAATAAATTAGATGAAAAACAGTTTTGAATTAAAATTCTGTATTTTTCATTATATATTAAAAAATGAAACTTAGCAGAAAAATACAAAACATTCTCCCTAACATAATTTTTATGTTTTTTATTTAAAATATAATGTTTATTCTGACATATATAATCTATAAAAGTTCCATAAATTGGATTTAAAATAGGTTCTCCATTAAAAGGCGATAATAATTCCTTAATAAAAATATAGGTTTTTATGCATAAAATTGGCTTTGTTCTTATCTTATGCTTATAAAATATATTGGATGAATATAAGAAATATTATATATAATAATAACATATATATTAAATTAATATCAATCACTAATTGTAATTAATTTAATCCATTAGGATAAAACAACTTTGTGATCATAAAAATAGTTTTCTATAAAATTATTCTTTTTATATTCAATTGGTTCTTATATTCGTTTATAGTTAATTTGTAACCCATGAAATCATTTTGTATTTTTATAAATAATATATTTTCATAAGTTAGTTAATAATAATTATAAACACTAATTTAATGTCTAGGCTATGTCTTACTATATTAAATAATAATATTTTAATAATATATTATTGTTTGGTAAAACTTGGTCTTGGGTGTAACGCAAGCCATTGGAGAAACTCGTTATTGCATGCGATGTATTCTAACTTAGTTTCAGGTACATTTAAATCTATAAAATATATTTAATTTATTTAAAATAGTAAATATATTATAAATTATCATTATATTATATTCCCTCATGTGCTTGGTGCTGCGTGTCGTACATGCTATCCAACACAATGTTCCTACTTTTGATTTTCAAGGTGTTACACTTATCTGATGTCTATAAGATTATTGTAATGTGAGTCTGTCTAGTTTATCAGAACCGAAATAATTTTGATACTTATAAATTTTTTTTTTCAGTATGAAAGACATGACTAAATCCTAACTCCTAACCTGATTAAGGTGATTCAAATTTATCAGACACCTACTCATTACAATTATCGTAATGAAGAAAATAAAGTTTATATTAATAATTTAATAGAACTTATTATATATATGGTAAAATAAAATGTTTTCTAAAAAAACAATATAAACACTTCAGAAATAAAAATTTAGTAAACATGTATTTAAGAAAGTTTTTGTGATTTCCAAAACTAAAGGAATTGAAAAGATAGAATAAAACTTATGATTTAAAAATCTCCTCCTGAAAACAAACCCAAAAACTTAAATGAAAAATAACTAGAAAAAATTAAAACCCTTTTCTTTTAAGAACTTCATATCCAGAGTTAATCTTTAATCCTCAACTCCCATGAGTTTAACTCTTCTGAATATGATGGAGAGTATTCTGTTGAATACAATAGACTCCTCCTTAGGATAAAATCGTCCCTTTTGATAAAAAAATATCCCTTAGAAAGATATTCTACCCATTAAAGTAACACCTTACCCTTTATATAACAACTTCCATTTTATAAAAACTTCTCTTTATTTAATAAATTCTCCCCCTTTATAAACACTTCACTCCTTTTGTGATTTACAAAAAGAAATAGGGAATATATTATTATGTTTCCTAAAAGAGTTAGAAAAGTAACACATGAAAAAATATTGAACTACCTAGTAATACATGTAAGTATGAAAGAATATAAAACAAATCAGAATTAGAAAAACATTTAGATATAAAATAATTGGATAAAAATATAATTCAATTAATCAACAAAACAAATGATTTAAAAAAATGAATACATAAAGTTTTCAAAAGAAAAATATATTCTTTATTCATCAAGGTTTTTACAAAATTATTCATCTTCTTAAACTCTTTTCTATCTTTCTCCAGCTTCACTATCTTTTATTCTTGAGTATGAACTTATTAAGAAATTTTTTTTGGGCCTTCGAGTATGATAACTTTATATTCAAAAGACTTTACTTTTCTTAACTCTTGCTCCAGGTCTTGAATCTTTTTCTCTAAAACACTGACTTCATCAGAATAATCATTGATGGAATCATGAAAATATTACACAAATGACACTCTGTTATCCATATATTTTGATAACTAATTAAAAGAAAATGATAACTCTACCATTAGATTCTTAATTTCATAAAATTTTTCATCATGTATTCTAATATCTGATTCAAATTGGTGTGACCACTTCACCATATAATTACAAAACCTTTTAAAATTTTAAGAAATTTATTATAAAGTCTTCAACTAAGATTAACTCGGAATAACTAATTCCATTAAATCTTTGACTGAATCCAATTTCTCATTTATACTATTCTAGATAAGCTGTCATCAGGATTCAAGGTTTTGAAAATATGAAATAGTTCATTCCATCCTTCTTAAAACATGAACAATGTAATCAACTCTTTTCTGAACAATAGTTCCTGTTGAATCTTATTGTTTTAGATTAACCACAAAAGGTTTTATTTGACTGGTATCGACTTACATTTCTTTTCCTTTCTTCTTTTCTTTCTTTGAAACAACATTTTAAACTTCTTTAATACTTTCTTATGAACTAATTATTTTCAGAAAATTCCATAATCTCCACATCATTGATATCAAAATTTTCAGAAATTCTTGTTTGTGAGTTTTGATATCCTTCTTCTTTCTTAGATGAGGATTCATATTTCTTTGATAATGATTGTTCCTTCGAAGAACTTTCATATTTTTCTCATTTATCAGTCTTAGAAGGTATATCCTTGAAAAGTCTTTTCTTAGTCAACTTAAATAAGTTTCTAAAGTTATAGTGTCCTAACCTTCTATTCCGTAACCAAGATTGATCTTCCATTTCACTAAGACAAGGTAATTCTTAGCTCCTAATGTCTTCTAAGTTTAGTGTATAAACATTCTTATACCGATTAGTAGAAATAATAAATTCATTATTGGAACTATGTAGTAAACATTTATCATTGCTAAATTACAAAAGGTAAAATTCATCACATAATTGACTTATTATTTTAATTTTGTGCTTAAGATATTTAATAAATATATTTTTTTAAAGTAATATCTTTACGAAGAAGAATAATGTTACCTATTCCGATAATCTCTCCTTGAGAATTATCTACAAAACTTTCCCACCTTTCATATTTATAATATTTGTGAAAAAGTATTTGTTACCAATCATATTCCTGGAACATACACTATCCATTTACTATATATTCTTATCATCGTTAATTTATTTATTTTCTTAAAAATAAAACATTATACTTTCGACACCCAAACCTTCTTGGGTTTGATATAATTAGAAAAAATATTTGGTAACCACATATATATTCTTTTATTTTGTGAATATGTCACATCTTTTAAAAAATATTCTTTATGAAAACCAAGTGAATTTACTCTTTTCAAAGAACAATTCTTCTTCCAATTCCCATCACTTTGGAACTTGGTGAAATAAGGTTTACTTTTCCGAATAAAATATGTTTTACTAAAAATAGGTTTTTACTTGTAAAACCAATTCCAGAACTATTACCACGAGGTATAATTTGTTTATACATTCTGTCAAAGTTTTATTTTCTAGTAGTAAAATTTTATAGTATTTTCTTCAAAGAATAAATTTCATATTTTAGTTTAATAGCTAAATTTTTATCCACTTCAGTATTAGTAATAGAACTTAGTTTTCCTTGTAAAACATCTTTCTCAAAAGTAACTTTTTCCAAATAGTTTGAAATAGTTTATTTTTTAGAATTATTCCCATTAAAATCTTTAGATTTAAATGTTATTTCAGTTTTTAAAACACTTATTCATGAATCATCCTTAACAAGTTTTTCTTTATAATTATTAATTTTTTTTTGAAAATTTTACAATTCTCATTTTTAAAAGTTTAGAAAATTGAGATAATTCATCATAATAAAGTAAAGAATTATCTTCAATGGATGAGGAATATTATTCATTAGAATATTTTTAATTTTTATCATCAGGATAGTTTTAACTTAAATAAATATTGGTAAGGTTTTCACCTATTCATACATTTTCTATAAAACATTTATTTACCCTAGGTACATTAGAAGAAAGAACTATGTTCCTCTGTCCGGAACTTCCATTATCCAATGAACTTTTAGAAGAATCACCTTTTCTGGCACTCCATGTGTCAGAATATTTTATAACTTTATTTCCTTTGGATTTGTAATACTTATTACCATTTATTTCATAATTTCTATCTTTCCTATCTTTCCTCTTTAGAGTTGGATAATCTGGTCAGATATTTACAACTTTCTTACATTCATAGTAAGTGACTTCATCTTTTTTGTCACATTTATCCTTATAAATATATTTTTTTATCAATATTTAAAATATTTCTTATCAACTATCTTGTTCATTCTTCTAGATATATTAGCTAATTCACTATCAAAATGTTCAGATATGCTAGAATCAGATTGAACTACAAATTTCTTCTTCCTTGAAGATTTAAAATCTTTATCTGGTGTTTGAGATTTAGTAAGAATAGTATTAGATGAAAAATAAACACCACCATTTTTCTTAAAATATTTTTTATTATCTCTATTGATTCTACCTTCATATTGAATAAGAGTTCCAATGAGATCATCCAAGGTAATATTGTTAAACTTTATTATCTCATCAACAACAGTTCTCTTTGATTACTATTCATTGGGCATAATATCAATAATCAATTCCATAAGAATATAATAATAAAGACCCTTTTCTCCAATGGATTGTAGACTATTTATAATTGTCATGAACCCTTGGTGTATCTTTGCAACTGATTTTCCAGGAAGAAAATCAAAGGCATGGTAATCTTCTCTAAGCATTGATCTTATGGTCTCAAAAACATTAGAAGTTATAAAGTGTGTGACTTAAAACATTTACTAGATACTATTAGCAGCTTCACTGAAGATATCTGACTATAGATACTTATTATCATAGAATATAACAAAATATTCCTTACTTTGTAATTCAACTGACAATCTTGATTTTATTGATAAGTAAAATAAATGACTTTCTTATCATAAATATTATAGTCTCCAGTAAACATAAAAAAAATATAAACTCCAATATTTATAAAAAATGTTTTAATCATATCTCTATAGTACTCATAATCATCACCATCAAAGATAGGTGGTTTGTTCAAATTTGGGTTATCTATTGAACCAAAATTAAGACCTACCATCTTAAAAGAATAGAAAAAACTCTTTATAAAATCATGTTAGTGTATAAAAAAAGTTCATAAAAAAACTTAGTAAAAACTTACTGTTGATAGAAGAAGTAAAAACTCAGCAAGTATAAGAAGTAAAACTTGTTTTGATACCAGATGATGGCTATAAAAATCCCAAATCTCTTTAATTGTCTTTCATACTAATTGTAGGATTTCATGTGTATCCTATGATATTTATACTTATAAGAGGGTGGTGAATTTAAGTTTAAAAATTTGGTTTAAAATATTTAAACAAATAAAAACACAAATCCAATTAAGTAGGTTTATTGGACTTGGACCCAGTCCAATTATAAAAGTGAAAATTAGAATCTATATTTTCTTAATTATATCATACAATACTAGAAAAATGATCTATAGACACATACCTATAGGAACAATTTTATAGTTACATGGATAAATATTAATTTATAGCCTTAGTTTAATTAAAACTATGGATATATGGGTAATTGAAGCCACAATTTACAAAAATCCATGGTAATAGGGTTGATTAAGTTGGGTGGATTTTCTCCTCTTCGCAAAACCCTCCCATTACCCTCTCCTCTACATAACCCTACTCCCCCAACATTTCCCGATGCGAGCTCTCCTCTCCTTAACCCTCCTCCCTCAAAACTTCCCCTCATGTCTCTGCCCCTCACTTCCACCCAACAAGGCCACCCCACAGTGAGCTATCCTCTCTACAACCATCCTCTCCCAATGCTACCACTGAACATGGACACCTCACATTCCCACCAATGCTGATCCTAAGTGGCCTCCCACCTCCTCCTTAGGTGCGCCTTCGACATGACCACCACACCTCCCAGAGATCATCCTTCTCCTTGTGAATCTAGGCTAGTCAAAACTCCTGAATTCGCATACCCACCCCATCGAAGGTATTTAGGGTTCTCTTTTCTATTTTGGGTGACTCATATTTCTAATCAATATCAAGGGATAAGTTTAGATAAAATAAAGATTCAATTTTTTTAATGAGGGAGTTATAAAGATGATAAACATATGAATAATAAAAATAAAATTAATTTAGAGATTTGTTTACTACTTTAGGTTTCTCAATTGTGAGTTCTTGGTCATGAATGACTACCTATAGACTGGGTTTTATTAGAGGGGGAAATGGATCCATATGTTTCCCTTCAAATATCGATATATAATTTTATTTATCTTCTCACTAGTCATAATCATTTAATTATGAATATATATCATTAAAATATATTGGTTAAATGTTAATGTAAATTCTTGAATAAGTAAAAAATAGGTGGTATATGGTTTTATCATCCCCTTACAATAATTTAGTTGTTAACATGGGTTTATACTGGAGTTCCATAGGAAAAATATTAGAAATGTGTTTGAGGGAAGTGTCTTTAATTATTTCATTAAACTCTTGTATAACTTCTTGGTAAAAGAATAATGCCAATTATTACTCTTAATATTCTCTTAGATGTTTTCCATACTCCATAAGTGCTCAAAATGTGGTGGATATCATGGGAAACATGTCCTTAAACTCTCCCATCTCACTCTATTGGTCATTAAATTATTTTTACAAAAGCTATGAGAAAGTTATGCAGTTTTTAATCTCCTCTAGTGTAGTTTCTTCTTCACACATATGATTTCATGTAATATATAGTTTATGTTAATTAATATCATTTATTTTGTATAATTCATCATCCCACCAATTAGTGTTTTCCAATATCTTCTTAGGCTACTACCTTTGAGTTTATTTATTCTCAGGAACCTATGGTAAGATAGATTGATTAGTGTTAAAAAATTTTGTTATGTGTGGTTAAAAAACTCAATACTATTTATGTAAATATATTTAAAATTTGAATAATGTTTGAATATTATAAAAAATTTCCCAACTTTCATGCTTAATGAACTTATAGAAAAATAAATAAATAAGTAAAGAAAAAAATAAAAACAAACATCAAAGTTATATAAATTAATGAAAAAAACTAATTAAATTATGTAAGATATAGTAAATTCCAATCTTATATTGAAGGAAATAGTTCCATGTTTGAATTTTCATTGTTTTGGATGGATTCTGATATAGATTTTAAATTTTTTATGCACATATTGTATCACTGTACATCACACTTAGGAAAAAATATATGTTCTCATCCCACCACTCTTTTAAATAAATGAAAACCATAAGTAAATCCACCCCTTAAACAATTTATCCCATCACACACCAGTGATAAAACTATAATGGATTGATGGATTTTATAAATTTCAATGAAAATGGGGGAATATTAATCTTAACATACTATCATTTTCCACTAACTCACATACATCTAAATTTATATAATAAAATATAAAACACAAGGCTAGGTGTTTGAGCTCTAGAATCATTGTTTTCTATCCAGTGGGTGATCATTGAGTGAGCCTCCCATCATGGATGTGATATTGAGAATCACTAAAATATTAATCAATAAAAAATAGAAATGAAGAAAAATGAACATAAATGAATGTCTATATATTAAAATAAAGGAATATTATATAATACCAAAGCAAATCATGCCAAGACTTAAGGAAAATGAATAAAATCCAATCCACCACTATAAGACTGAGAGGGAAAATTATTTATATGTTGTTCCCTATACTATTCTACCATATCATAGCTTTAAATATAGTGTATGATTAACTACTTAATTGAATCATATTTATGTTTAAAGGATCAACATTATTGATGTTTTTATTGGTCATCTCTCAAATTCTCTCCCTGTCTTATAATTCCTTCCAATGACTAATGTATCCTTCTTCAGCTGGATGAGTGCCATGTCGATTAGTTGGAGAAGATTTTACTAATGTGGTTGAAGTAGATAAATTATACATTAATATTAGGTAACAAATTTTCCATTAAATTTATTTGGGATGTCACACTCCCCTTATCCATATTCTAGAAATTTCCCATTTTATATACTGTGAGGAGGCCTTATGCAGTTCCCCTAAAGTAATATGATGACACAAAGTTATAACACCGTGGATATGTATTTACCATTGAGGCAAAGGTATTACATAGATGAATAGAGTCTTAGATTATTTTAAATTAAAATTCACAATGTATTATATTTAAACTGAAGTCTTACATGTCTAGGATGCAACTGATTCATTTGTAAAATTTCAGAAAACTCAAATGTAATATGCATAGGGAATTTATTATGAATAAAGAAACCAAATACTTATAGGATAACATGGAAATACACACACACTAACTATAATATTACATTAACTATGAAAATTTATATGAAGATAGGAGAAACATATAATCTCAACACCTCTTCCTTTATCTCATGATTGAATCAAAAATTAACTTTTGATATTTTTTCACTGGAAGTTTAGCTCCTGTATCTTTTGATTTTGTTCATTAATTTCTATTTTTTTTGAAATATATATATTTTATCACTTAAGTCTTGGGTAAATTACTATCATTTAATATAATAATTATCTCCTTTATCTCATGTATGGTGATCAAAAACCCACACATTCAACTTGAAAATTAATGATTTTGTAATGATTTAAACTCATTTAGATATCTTGATCCTTAAAACAACTTCATATTCATTATTCTTGAAAACCCATGTAGTTTTATTCATATTTCTCATACAATATTGAATCATGCCTCTTCAAGACTCAATGATTTTATGATCTTGATAGAATATCCTAGAATCATTAGATTTTATTTTCATTAAAATCCTTGAAATATTGAAAATTAATTTTGAGACATTAAAGTCTCTTATATTATACTTATTTATTCGATCTTCATATCCGAGCTTAATGATAAGCTATCATAATTTTATTAATCCAATCACAAAACCCTAATGGGTGTTTGTGATGTTAGGGAATTTGTAATTATGGTAATGGAGTATCTATTCAGATTATAAAATTTGGAAACTTTGTATTTCAATCTGCAAAATTTATAATTTCTCTAAGTTTTGATGCTAACATAGATTATTTCATTATTACACAAACCTAAATAATGTTTATATATAGATATAATTATGTATATATAGGATAATATTTTTTCATTAAAAAGGGTTTATGACCACACATCTATATTTTTCATACATAAAGGAAAAATGATGTTTACATAAATATGGATGATGATTATATAGAACAAAAATTTAATATTTTTCCACTAAGACACACTAGATCATGGTTATTAATGTCATAAATGATACTTATGAAAATAATATATTATACTTACATATAATAGATAAATAACCCATACACAGTTCTCCAAACATAACCATTTTTCAGCCTTAACTTCAAAATTATAGTTTTCCTTAAATTAATTTAGAGCTAAAAAAACTAACTTCAAGCCATCTATAATCTTATTATAAATTAATAAAAGTGTTATTAAATACTTATATTTATAATCCTTCATGTGTGATATATATTGGATGGTTTCTCATTAGATATATCAATTTAATTCCTATTCAAAGTGGATTTAATTTTTTTAATAATATCTCACACATTGTACAAAAAAACTAGCACCTCATAAATTTTTTAAACGTTGTAGATAATAGTTATAAATCCTTGTTACATTTATTTAGAATGAACATTATTTTAAAAATGATAACATGTAATTGGTTTCTCACCCAATAACTACTTCATTACCCATATTCCATGGGTAGTCTCTTTACTTATGTTTTTTATATTAATCCACTTTATATTTTTTAACTTCAATGGAATCTTCCAATATAAATTTACAACATACAATGAAACTTACTAAATGATAAAAAATAAAAAATTATATTTACACATCCAAGGAAACATAATTCTACCCCTTTAAAGTTGTTGTAAATTCCAAATTTTCTTAAGATGCAATCCAATACTTCTCTACCTAATTGATAGTAAATTAAATGGATGGAAATTTGGTCTCTCCAATTTTTAGAATTTTAGGGAATCCTTAAAATTCACTTAATACCCATAATTAAGAAAAAAATTCCAGTGGATAGACTTCTCATATCAATCTCTTCTAATTTTAAGAAAATCATCTTCTCCCAATGAACTCATACAATTTCCATATTTTTAATTATTTCCATGTGAGAAGGGCGTAATCACAATTTTCCTTGCAATGCACCATCAACTAGAAAACTCTATGTCTACTTGAGATATTCTAATTTAGACAAAAAAGTGAAACATTTTGATAATAAGTATTTCCATAAATAAAACACAATTTAATATTACTTTTGACTTTATTTCTCATGGGGCTGCCCAATTATATTTACAAGAAAGTGTATTAACATTTTTCTTCAATTTTATAAAATCCATCTAGAATTATAGATTCTTGTGAAATGAATATTTTTTAGAAGATTCTACTTCTTTAGTTTCTCCCCCTCAAGTGATACCATATATTATTCACCATGGTAGTTTCTAGGCATGCATAATATTATTTGAGATGTTTGATACCAATTGAGAGATGAATCCCAATTGAGATAGTTCATGGTGGCTAATATTTAGACACTATAGAAATTATATCTTACACCATTTCTCCCATTTTCAAAATTCTCCTTCAATTACCTCTCAATGATTTATGACCAAGAAAATATAGAAATAAGTTATAATTCTATAATATCCCCAATGATAGAAATAGGGCTGAGACTTATTACTCAAACAATACATTCCTTTATTTAAAGCTATATAATGTCTAGACCTCATCATGCATACTTCACCATTAAATTTCCATATATGAATTTAATTTAATATTATTGATATCT
Source organism: Viscum album (assembly GCA_963277665.1). Lineage (NCBI taxonomy): Eukaryota > Viridiplantae > Streptophyta > Magnoliopsida > Santalales > Viscaceae > Viscum > Viscum album. Next base: position 1,864,975,853 of record OY728164.1, on the reverse strand, counting down.
TCTTGAATTCACCTTTATTATTAACAGTAATAAGAATCATTACTTTAGCTATAAAGGCACAACCATCTTTCACATTTTTTTTTCTATTTTCATAGCCTATTCCAATTTGGATGGACATACTATCCAACACTAATTATTAACATGATAACCATTATTCATGTGTGTTTTCTCCTTACTTATAGTATCTTTTTTAATGGAACGAGTCATTATTGTATTACCTTTGTTCTTAAAATGATCAGGAAAAATAGTTATACAATTTATAGTATTATGTCTAGCCTATTGACACCTTCCAATAACTTATTTTACCAAATTTGAGCTATACTTTTTGGTAGCCTATTAGCCTCTTCATAAAGATTTTTAATCACTAATATAATCCAAAAATATCTATCTTGGATGGATTTTTTATTTATTCTATCTTATTCTATTTTAAGATAATGTTTATGTATATATTACAATGGTCTATGATGTGGAATATTTTTTATATAGTGAAAACAACTTATACTTGTTGGTTTGATATCCTTTTGAGATTTTATTACTAACATATTGGGTGTTCTTTGTTCAAAAAACTTCTTCACTTATTTTAAACCTATAGTAGACTCAATTCTATTCCATTGATTCATAACTAATTGTTGTGACCTTTTCTTCACATTATCATAAGGGTTGTGTTGGATTGGTATTTACCAACACTCCTCATAAAAGTGATAATAAATATTTTAGAAAAAACAAAATTTAACAAGAAATTCAAATCAATTACTTATGAAAAAATTTATTTTGTTCTATGAATCATTCATCAGTCCAAAAGGTTTACTTTGATTTTAAACTTTTATCACCATTATCTAGGGATTATATAGTCTCCATATGTTGACATGTATGGCATCCTGCATTTTTAGTACATAACTTTTCATTACATTTTACATACAGAGGATCTTTAAAGTCTAGTGTCTTGGAAATCAAGAACATAATACATGAAAACAACATAAAAAATTATTCTAAACCACTTTTAAGGATTCATCATATGTTCATGATATGTAAATTTACTGCATCTCATATCCTGGAGACAGACATCAAAGGAAAGGGTGAGTAGAAGGCCCAGTAAGGGTAAACAAGGGAATCAATATACTTGTGATATCAATAAGAACTTGAATAAAAACATAAAGACATGAGAAATGAAATAATAGGCATATAATAAAGAAAAGAACTTGGAAAAGAACTTGAATATATGGCTACAATATTTCATTTAGACATTCATGAACATATCACAAAGGTCCATCCACAAGGTGCCATAAAAATTACCAAGCTTATTCACTAAGGTATCGTAAAACTTGTCATCTCTAGAGATTAATTATTTACCCAATGCATTGGAGCACTATCAGGGCACACCCTTAATATGTCTTTAATTTCATGTGATCCACATAGAACATAATCAAACATTTTATAAATAACCCATATAGAATAAAATAAATGGGTTACATTTCAAAATCTTGACGTTTTAAAAGTTCTTAAAAATAAGATCATTATGTCATTTATAACCCATGGAAAGGGAGTGAGGGTTATATGTGTGTCAATTACAGAATCAAATATATCATCTTTATATATTTATGAACACCCATGTAAACAAAATAAGTCTGGGTATTCACATAAATAAACAATAGAATTTCTTGAGAGAAAGAGATAGAAATTTTGAGACGAAATTTCTGTAGCATAACAGCTATGTAACATGGTTTTAGAAAATATTTAAAAGAGAGGGGAAAAGGGTCACCCAATCATAAATAACTCATAATACAGTATGGGTACTGAATAAGACCATTGTATGGATATTTTAATGGCATAACACATGAAAAAGGAAATATGAAAGAAAAGAGAATGTACGATTTCTTTTACGAAAAATTCGGTAGCCTAACGACGTCACTTTAAAATTCAGAAAACAAATTGATGAGAGAGGAAAAGGTCTCTCAAAAATTAGACATGAAATTTATAGAAATGAGAATATAATATCATACCCTCAACATAAATAGGTGGAAATTATAAGACACAACATAAAGGAAGTCATGACTTAAAAGAGGAGGGTGAAATGATCCCTTACCTTGAAGAGTAACATCAAAATCTTGAAGGTTGGGACCTTGGGAGGATTGATGGAAACTTGGGAGGACTAATTGGGAGGTAAGGAGACAAGAAATTCGTTTATGAGGATTTGTAAATGAAAATAATGAGGGAAAGTCTTGGTATTTATAGGAGAAGTGAGGGGACAAGTCATTAATGGCCAAGGGACACCTCATCGGTGGTATTGGAAAAACCATGGGCTTTCCCATGGTATTTCCCCATGGTATTGGCCACTTGGGACACCTAATACCTTATCTTACTATTCATAAGTCTAACATAATGATTACATAATTATTACAACCTTAATGATGTCATTAAACACCCGAAACTAAAAACTGTATTTTCACTATTCACCGAAAATTCATCTTTTTTAGAAAAATCCCCAAAAATCACCTTAACCTAATATTGTTGATCTGAATTCAAAAATGAACTTCATTTTATAAAAATAAATTTCTAAATATTTTTAATTTAATTTTTAATTAAAAAACACTATTCACCCGAAAAAACTAATACTTGACTAATAATTTTGGAAACAATTATTTACCTATTTTATTGAATCACATTACTTAATCAAGGTGCCTAAATTTTATTAATACTTTATTTAAGTGATATTACTAATTCATTTGGTCACATTACTATTCCTATGCGTAAAATCACTATTCATAATTTACTATTTACAAGAAGTTAAGTTGATCTTATTAGATTCTAAATTTCTTAGTGAACACATTTCCAGAAGACCATTTTTTGAAAATCATTACACATAATTAATTATTTAAGGTTTACATAAATATTTTAAAATATCCCCTTTTTCCAAAATTCATCAATATATATCCTATATTTATTCTAACATCTGAAAAAACACACACACTTCACCATAAGAAGAAATCACAACTTTATTTATCTCAAAGGATTACACAAAGTATCTACGGTCTCATTACATATCCTCTTATAACCCCAACATAGGTTCTAAGTGTAAGGTGTGCTAAGGTGAGAGAATCCGAGGGTGGCTCAACCAACATTTCCTGAGTAGTGATTTCTATAAGCTTGAACTTCTCGCAAAGGCGATTCCGTTCCAACTTCACACGATGAAGTTCGGCTTGGATTTGGTCTAGTGTAAAGACCAAAGGTGATACCTCATTCCTGAGTTTCATCAGATGGGCTTCGATCAGCCCGAGACTACTGGATGGGGCCATCAATTCTTCTTTCTGTATTAACCAAGATAACTTTTATTTATAGGCAATAATCGAAACATTTAGTTTCTAATGGACATATTGACCAACTGTCATATAATAGTCGAAACCCAACGATCTCATTTTAATTATACTCATTTCATCAATTGAAATAGTTTGATTGAGTATAAAAAAAAATAACACACAAAATTAGGAAACAAAATTTATTCAAAATTTCGGGTCGTTACATTCTTCCCCCCTTAAGAAATTTCATCCTCAATTTTTTTAACTCATACCCTCATAAGAGAAAAGGTGTGGGTACTTCTTCCTCATAGACTCCTCTGGTTCCCACGTGGCTTCTTCACATTTGTGGTTCCTCCACAACACCTTAACAAGGTGGGTAGTCTTGTTGCGTAGAACCTTGTCTCTACGATCCAAGATCTCCACCGGATGCTCCCCATAAGAGAGTTCATGTTCCATTTGTACCACCTCTAGGTTTAGTACAAGTGAAGGTTCAGGTATGTACTTTCTCAAGAGGGATACGTGAAAGACATCATGAACTTGTGCTATATTTGGAGGAATTGAAAGACGATAGGCTAGTTATCCCATGTAATCAGGGATTTCATAGGGGCCAATGTACCTAGGGCTGAGATTCCCTTTCTTCCCAAAACTCATGACTCTCTTCCAAGGTGAAATTCTAAGAAAAACCTTGTCACCGATATCAAACTCCAAGTCTCTTCGATGGTTTTCAGTATAGCTCTTTTTCCGACTTTGAGTATCCTTAATGTGTTGTTGGATGGCATGGAATTTTTCTGTCATCTCTTGCACAAGATCAGGCCCAAGAAGCTTTCTCTCACCAGATTCATCCCAACAAGTAGGAGTTCTACATCGCTTCCCATATAGAGCTTCATAGGGTGCCATTTGAATGCTCGAGTGGAAGATGTTGTTGTAAGAGAACTCAACTAAATGGAGATGTTGATCCCATCCACCTTTAAAATTCCATTGAGAACATTCTCAACATGTCCCCCAGTGTTTGAAGAGTTCTTTCAGATTGACCATCAGTTTGTGGGTGATAGGCCGTACTGAAATTCAATTTAGTGCTCAGAGCATGTTGAATACTTCTCCAGAATTTTGATGTGATCCTTGGATCATGATCAGATACGATAGAAAGTGGAACTCCATGCATCCTTACTACTTCCTTCACGTAAATCCTGGCAAGTTGATCAAGAGAGAAATCTACCCGAATGGAGATAAAATGGATAGTCTTGGTGTGACGGTCCACAATAACCCATATCGCATTGTTTCCTATGGAAGTTCTCAGAAGACCAGTGATGAAGTATATAGTGATATTGTCCCACTTCCATGCTAGTATGGGTAGTGGTTTCAATACCCCTTTAGGAAGTTGTCACTCTACCTTCACTTTCTGACATACTAGGCCCCTTGAAGTGTAGTTAGCAATATCCCTTTTCATATTATCCCACCAATAATGATCACGAAGGTCCCTATACATTTTTTTGCTTCCCGGATGTATAGAGAAAGTAGAGTTATGAGCTTCATCCACCAGCTCCTTCTTAATTTTTGGAATAGATGGAACACATAGTCTTGTACGAAATCTCAATACACCTTTTTGATCAATATTGAACTCAGGAAACTTTCCATCCTTTACAGCCTCAAACTTCTATTGTAATAAAGGATCTTCTTTCTGAGCCTTCTTGATCTTCTCTAGTAATGACGGTTGAGAAATCATTTGGGTTAGGGTTGATTATGTACTTTTCCTTATAATTACCATGTTTAGCTTTACTAGGTCATTGATCAAAGGATCTTTTTGAATCCAAATTATGGAAAGAACAACTGGTTCTTTCCTACTTAATGCATCAGCAACTTTGTTTTCTCTTTCGGGATGATAATGAATTGAACAATCATAGTCTTTAAGAAGTTCCAACCATCTCCTTTGTCCCATGTTCAATTATTTTTGTGTGAAAATATACTTCAAACTTTGTTGGTATGTGTATATATCAAATTTCCCCCAATAAAGATAGTGACTCCATATCTTCAGAGCAAAAATGACCGCAACCAGCTCTAGATCATGCGTAGGATAATTCTTCTCATGAGTCGTCAACTATCGAGATGCATAAGCAATGACCTTGTCATTTTTCATGAGGACTCACCCAATCCCTTTTAGATATGAATCACTAAAAATAACGAATCCTTCTCCACTTGAGGGAAGATTTAACATAGGTGAAGTAACCAATCTCTTCTTCAACTCTTGGAAACATTCCTCACACTCCTTTGTCCAGATGAACTTGACCCCTTTGCGAGTTAACTTGGTTAATGGATTATAAAGGCATCAAAAGTTTTTCAAAAACACCCTATAATATCCTACTAATCCAAGAAAACTACGAATCTTAGTTATTGTTGTAGGTTGAGGCCACTCCTCTACAAATTTTTTCTCTGCAGGGTCAACTGTGATTCCTTCATTGGTAATAATGTGCCCCAAAAAAGAAACTTGTTGTAACCCGTATTCACATTTATTGAACTTCCCAAAAAGTCTCTCCTTCCGTAGTGTTTGTAAAATAGCCCTTAGATGATCCTTATGCTCCTAGAAACTTTTGGAATATATCAAAATATCATCAATAAAAACTACCACAAAGTTATCAAGGTAGTCCTTTAATACTCTATTCATCAAATCCATAAAAATAGCAGGTGCATTAGTTAGTACAAAGGTCATAAAAACAAACTCATAATGCCCATATCTTGATCGGAAGACAGTTTTTGGAATATATTCTTTCTTCACCCTCAATTGATGATAACTAGATCGAAGATCAATCTTAGAGAAGAATTGAGCCCCATGAAGTTGGTAAAATAAGTTATCAATTCTTGGAAGAGGCTATTTGTTCTTCACTGTGATCCCATTCAGTTTTCTATAATCAATGTATAACCGCATCGATCCATCCTTCTTCTTTACAAAGAGAACAGGTTCTCCCCAAAGAGACACACTTGGGCGGATAAACCCCTTCTCCCAAAGATCTGGTAATTTTTTCTTTAATTCCTCCAGCTCCACATTTTCCATCCTATATGGGGTCTTTGATATTGGATGAGATCCAAGTATGAGCTCAATAGAGAAAATCTACCTCTCTTTCAGGGGAAGGTCCAAGAAACTCCTCAGGAAATACATCAACATATTCCTGGACGATGGGGACACTTTCTATTCTTAAACTCTCATATTCTTCTTCTTCATCGATCAACTCCATAAAGAAGGATATAGGGGGTTCTTTTAGACAAATATCAGGTTGAGATATCTCTCCTTGTAAGATAACTGTAGGTTTTCCATTAAATACTACTGATATTTCTTTACTTATACAATTTATCTTAGCATTATACTTTGAGAGCTATTCCATCCCTAGTATAATGTCAAATTCCAGCATGAGAATGACTACTAGATTTGTGATAAGATTGTTCTCACTAAAGTAAACACTAGAGTTTCTAAACATTGATGATTCTTGGATAGTCCCATCAGGAGTCTTGAATAACAAATCTACTTTTAGCAATTAGGGGGTTGATTCTAAATTCCTTACAAACATGGAGAAAATAAAGGAATGCATAGAACTAGAATCAAACAAAGTGCTTGCTAGCTTTGAGAGTACAACAAGATTACCTGCTACCACATCATTTGAAGCATCGACTTCATCTGTCACGATAGAAAAATCATGGCCTTGATCCCTTGGCCTTTTCTGAGGCTGATGGTGGTTCCCCTCCACTGCCCTCGAATTTGGAAAGTGATTGGAAAAGTACCCACATTGTCTACACTTGAAGCACTGGACATCAGGTAGGGCCTGCACCATCTTTCCCTTTTCCTTTGTGTTTGTAAGTTAAGGTTTCAACTCACCATGACAATTCCTCGCAATGTGTCCATCTATGCCACACTTGTAGCACTTCCCACCCCTGAGGAGGCAGTTCCCCGAATGCTTCTTCCCACATTTATTACACGTCGGAAGTTGCACTTGCTTTCCTCCTCTTCCCTGATCAAAAGTCCTCCCTAATCTAGGCTACATCGATCTCTTCTTGTCATTGGATTTATGAGACCACAACGTCTCACCAAACTCTAGATCTACTTTCATCGAACTCCGCACAATCTCCTCGTATCAATCATAGTCTCAGTTGGTTAGATTATTCCGCAGATGAGGTCTCAGTCCACCTAAGAATATATCAACCTTATCATTTGGATACATGAAAAAGCTAGAGGTATATCATGAAATCCTTGTGAAGTTAATATCGTAGCTTCCCACATATTCATTCTCCTTCTTCTTCAGCTCAAGAAACTCCTTCTCCATTCCTGTTCTCATGGAATGAGGGAAATAATTACTGAAAAAGACCCCTCTGAACTCTTCCCATTCCATATCTTCAACTTCCTCTATTTGCCTCATGTTTTTGATCAGTTCCCACCACTGATCAACTTCTCCCTCTAAGTGATAGACTACCAGGGTGACATTCTCTTGCTCTGAACAACGTAGCACAAAAAAGATCTTCTCTATGGAGCTGATCCACTGCTCAGAAATCAATGGGTCAATCGATCCACTGAAGGTTGGTGGTCGTTGATGCATAAAGGACTCAATAGAATGTTGATCCCTTCACAGTGATATTGGTCTCTCAGCTTGATTCAAGTTATTTCCCATAACTTGAGTCAGTTGGTTCATCATTTGCATGAATGTTTCCATTCCGGCTTCCATCGGAGGGCCTTCAGCACATGGTCCATTGCGGTCACCATTTGCACAGTTCCTCCTATTGCCCACCATTTTCTAAAAGAATAAAATATTAGTGAGAAACTTGTTTCATTTATGAATATTTTAACTTTAAAGGATTATACATCTTAAAACTTCTTGCTTAAACAATTATATTTCTCCAAAATTACTTCATAATGATTCATAAAAATATTGCGATTAACCAAACATATCCCCCGGGAGTGTCGTAACCAAGAGTGAAACAATGAACATTGTCGTGCACCAGTTCCCATTCGAGTCTAGCTCAAAGCAGTGTTTTCAGGTTTTTCCCCTATGTACATCTGTGCCAGAGCCGCCTCTACTGGCTCGTATCCAGATAGGGATGTATTTGTTTGATAAACCACTTACTCAATACTCACCAAAATACCAGGAAGTTTTCCCTATATTTAAACTTTCCTATAGGGTTCTTCCTAAAGTTTTCATAGCCTAATTTCCATAAATAACTAAACTATCCTTTGATACCAACTATGGGATCCCCCCTTTTTAGTATATAACTTTTCATTACATTTTACATACAGAGGATATTTAAAGTCTAGTGTCTTAGAAATCAGGAACATAATACATGAAAACAACATAAAAAATTCTTCTAAACCACCTGTAAGGATTCATCATAGGTTCATCCTATGTACATTTACCGCATCTCATATCTTGGAGACAGACATCAAAGGAAAGGGTGAGCAGAAGGCCCAGTAAGGGTAAACAAGGGAATCAATGTACTTGTGAAATAAATAAGAACTTGAATAAAAACATAAAGACATGAGCAATGGAAGAATAGGATTATCATACATAAAATAACATGGAATATAACTTGAATATGTGGCTAAAACATTTCATTTAGACATTCATGAACATATCACCAAGGTCCATCCCCAAGGTGTCATAAAAATTACCAAGGTTATTCACCAAGGTATCGTAAAACTTGTCGTCTATAGAGATTAATTATTCACCTAATGAATTGGAGAACTATCAGGGAAAACCCTTAATATTTCTTTACTTTCATGTGATACACATAGAACATAATCAAACATTTCATAAATAACCCATAGAGAATAAAATAAATGGGTTTCATTTCAAAATCATGACGTTTTAAAAGTTCTTAAAAATAAGATCATTATTTCATTTATAACCCATGGAAAGGGAGTGAGGGTTATATGTGTGTAAATTCTAGAATAAAATATATCATATTTATATATTTATGAACACCCATGGAAACGAAATAAGTCTGGGTGTTCACATAAATAAAGAATAGAATTTCTTGAGAGAAAGAGATAGAAATTTTGAGACGAAATTTTTGTAGCATAACGACTATATAACATGGTTTTAGAAAACATTGAAAAGAGAGAGGAAAAGGGTCACCCACTCATAAATAACTAATAATAAAGTATGGGTACTGAATAAGACCATGTTATATATATTTTAATGACACACCACATGAAAAAGTAAACATGAAAGAAAAGAGAAGATATGATTTCTTTTACGAAAAATTCGGCAGCCTAACGGCGTCACTTAAAAATTCAGAAAACAAATTGATGAGAGATGAAAATGTCTCTAAACAATTAGAAATGAAATGGAAATAAATTAGAATAGATAATATCATACCCTCAATATAAAGATATCGAAATTATAATACACAAGATAAAGGAAGTAATGACTTAAACGAGGAGGGTGAAAGGATCCCTTAACATGAAGAGTAACTTAGAAATCTTGAAGATCGGGACCTTGGGAGGCTTGAGGTAACCTTGGGAGAACTACTTTGGAGGTTAGGAGACCATAAATTTGTTGAGGAGGATTTTTAAATGAAAATAATGACGGAAAGTCTTGGTATTTATAGGATAAGTGAGGGGACAAGTCATTAATGGCCAAGGGACACCTCATCGGTGGTATTGGAAAAACCATGGGCTTTACCATTGGTATTTGCCCATGGTATTGGCCACTTGGGACACCTCATACCTTATATTACTATTCATAAGTCTATCAGAATGATTACATAATTATTATATCCTTAATGATATCATTAAACACCCGAAACTAAAAACTGTATTTTCACTATTCACCGAAAATTCATTTTTTTCAGAGAAATCCCCAAAAATCACCTTAACCTAATATTGATGCTCTGAATTAAAAAATTAAATCCATTTAATAAAAATAATTTTCTAAATATTTTTAATTTAATTTTTAATTAAAAAACACTATTCACCCGAAAAAACTAGTACTTGAATAATAATTTCGGAAAAAATTATTTACTTATTTTATTAAATCACATTACTTAATCAAGGTGCCTAAATTATATTAATACTTTCTTTAAGTGATATTAATAATCCATTTGGTCACATTACTAATCCTAAGCGTAAAATCACTATTAATAATTTACTATTCACAAAAAGTTATGTTGGTCTTATTAGATTCTAAATTTCTTACTGAACACATTTCCAGAAGGCCATTTTTTGAAAATCATTACACATCATTAATTATTTAAGGTTTACATAAATATTTTAAAATATCCCCTTTTTCCAAAATTCATCAATATACATCCAATATTTATTTGAACATATGAAACAAAACACAAACTTCACCATAGGAAGAAATCACAACTTTATTTATCTCAAAGGATTACACAAAGTAACTACAGTATCGTTACATAGGCCCTTATAACCCTAGCAGAGGACCTAAGTGTAAGGTGTGATAAGGTGAGAGAATCCGAGGGTGTCTCAGCCAACATTTCCCGAGTAGTGATTTCTATAAGCTTGAACTTCTCACGAAGGTTATTCTATTCCAGCTTCACACGATTAAGTTTGGCTTGGGTTTGGTCCAGAGCCAAGCCCAAAGGTGCTATCTCCTTCCCGAGTTTCGTCAGATGGGCTTCGATCGGCCTGAGTCTACTGGATGGGGCCATCAAATCTTCTTTCTGTATTAACCAAGATCACTTGTATTTATAGACAATAATCACAACATTTAGTTTCCAAAAAACATATTAACCAACAGTCATATAACAGTCAGAACCCAACGATCTCATTTTAATTATACTCATTTCATTAAATGAAATAGTTTGGTTGAGTATAAAATAAAACAACACACAAAATTAGGAAACAAAATTTATTCAAAATTTCGGGTCGTTACAACATGTTATTCAAAAATTCTATTCAGTGTAACTAAATATCCCATAGCACCGACATCTTCCAATTAACCGCATTATTTTCACTTTAGATGAAGTCTATATAACATGACATGATTACTATTTTTAGGCTAGAACAACAATCGTTTGGGGTACTTTTAGGAGGAAATATTTATTTAGAATTATTACCTATACACATGATGTTGTGGTGGGTGTTTTAGTATTTTTACACTTCCAAATTTGTATTATTTTTTAAATTTTCATGAATTTCTAGAAAACATTGATCCATAATTGTCTGTTTGAACTGGACAATGGGTTACCTATTTGTATAAGCTAGTTGAGTGTTGATAGTCAGATGAATTAAATCTATTATTACTATAATTTAAAGTATTTATTAAAGATATAATCTTATTTGAAATGTGTGTGATAATAGTTTTTTCTCAATTGTTTGGGAAGACTCAACTTTGTTAGAACCCACAATTCTCATTTTAAATTAAATCTCCAAACACAATAAAGTAAGTTTATTATTATTACATATAACTAAACTAAATATTTATTCAAAATCATTCTTTATTTCTAAAAATGATCCATATTTATTTTACTTATCTCTTGTAATGAATTTTCATGTTCTTTTATCCTTTTTTCATTAGACTCTGGTTGGGAAGTCATGACATCCATAGAGAATTTTTGGTATTTATCCAATGCATGGAACACTTCATGGATGAAATTTTTAAGAAATTATTTCTCACACAATTATATTTTACAATATTCATCAGTTTGATAGAAATAATTTCTTGTTTTAATTTCAACAGCTTTGTGATATTATTAAATAGATTATATTATTAGTTAATGAATATTCCATCACATCGGCCTATTCTTCCATTTGTGACTTATCATCACAAATTACCTTGATAATCCATTGAACAAGCTCAAATAATATCCTCCAAATTCTAAATCATTCACTCTTACTATCCATCAAATTGAGGATGAAAGGCTGTACAAAAAATTAATTAACTGCCAAATGAATTCTACTATTCTTTACTGAAATTAGAGGTACATCTGGGATCATGATAAAATACAATGGAAAGTGGGAATATAATTAATCTAATAATATCTTTTAAATATATTCAATAAATTTGACGCAATGTCATATTTTCTTGAATTGGAAGAAATTGAGCATATTTAGTTAATCAATCAAAAATTACGCAAATCATATTAGTACCTTGATATTACTTTAGTAATCCCATAAAAAACAAATTGATATATTCTCAAATTTCTATTCTATAATTGGAAATGGGTTAAGAACCCCTTTTAGTAGTTTTTATTCAGCTTTAACTTATTGATAAGTGGAACATTTTATAGTAAAATTATCAATATATTTCATTATTTCTTCCCACCATAAATGTTTCTGAAGGTATTTATACATTTTATTTCTACCATTATGAATATAAAATATAGAGTTATGAGACTTAATCAATAGTAATTATTCAACTGGGGGTCACATGAAACACATAACCTTTTTATGAATCTCAAATTACCTTATTTATTAATATTAAATTCAGGAAACTTACCTTTCTTAACCAAATATACCTTTTCCTATAATTTAAGGAATTTTTTATAATATTTATCAGTACTTTATAACAAAGATGATTATACTAAAACCTAAAACAAAATATAGGGAGTTCTTACATTCACAATTTCTAATCCAACATTCATAAAATAATTACCTAAACGATCATGTTTGAGATTTAGTATAATTAATGATGTATTATATTTTTGAATTAAATCATCAACTACTATGATTTACTTTCACTACTAGAAAAATGATCTATAGAAACATACCTATAGCCCTGATTTTATAGGTTTATGGCTATAACGTAATTTATAACCCTGGATTAATTAAAACCATAGATATATGGGTATTTTAAGCCATGGTTTTAGTAAACCATGGAAATATGGTTCATTTAATCAGACTACCACATGAGACCCCCTTCCATTACCCTCATGAGACCCTCGTCTCCGTGACCCTCATCCCATTACATTTCTCCTCACAAGATCTCCTTTCTGGAACCCTCCTCTGATGATGCTTCCCCATGCTGCCACCCAATGCAGCCGCCCCACCACAAGATGTCCTCTCTACAACCCTCCCACCTCGGTGCTTCCAACCAACATGGCCACCCCACATCCCCACTGATGCTGCTCCTAGGCGGCCTCCCCATCTTCTCCTTCGGCACACCTCCGACTTGGCCACCCCACCTCCCCGTGATCACCCTATTCCTCATTACACATCCTCATGTGGCCTCTATATCTTAATGCACCATGTTCCTTTAAAAACTATGAAGTCATTTATGAAAAAAATAACCACTAAAAGATTCTAATAACAAATAAAATCTACCCAATAGGAATAGTTATTAATGGTGCATGTCATGGTGCACCATTGTGCCATAGTTAGCACCAGGGACCATTGAACCACACAATGCTTGTACAATTGACTAGTTGAGATGGTGCATCAGGACATGCTCTATGTTTCACCATGACACGATGTGGATTTGTGTGTTACATTATGCCATTATATATTTTTTTGTTTTTTTCACCTTTTTTATCCATATAACCCACCTTTATTAAAATACATTATTAAAACACCCTATTGTAAGTCAAGTGATGCCCCTCCTTCCTCCCCATACTCTATGTGATGCATTGATCAAGTGCCATGAACAAGAAAAAACATCAAGTCTGTCACTTTCTCATTATCCTTCCCATGATCAAATTGTGATTATTTGTTATTTGAATGACTAATATTCAATTATTAAAAATATATTATTTTTCAAAATAAATTTTCACTAAAATTTATAAATATTTTTTATATTTTTATATTTTTATTATTACTTATAATTTTACCATCTAACTTCTTATTTGTTATTATTTCAATGTGATTATATTCCCTTTGTGTTTCATATATTAATATTTCCATGCACTGTGTGACATGCTTGCACTTTTGCGTCAGAGGTCCTTATTGTCATTATGCACCGAGTGCCATAAATAACTATTTCAATAGGGATCCCATAATTCAAGAACCATAATTATTTCATTGAAGAAATATAAAAATTTTGTAATGAATTTGAATAATACATTGAACTCAAAAACATATGATATCTCCTAGTAGTTTATACATATATTATTTTAATCTCAATTTTAGATATTTGTTATGATTTTTTTATAAACATGTTATTGATGATTACTTTTTATCTTACAAAATAATACATATCATGTTAGTTAATTTTCTAGATTATTTATTTAATATATGTTGATTTGTATTAGGACGGATAGAAGTTGGATGTACAACATTGATCAGATCAATGATGAGTTTCAAAAGGAGTTATGATATTTTTTGGACTTTGCATTCAATAATGATTCAGATGGAAGATTGATTCAATGCCCGTGTTTTGATTGTTTTGGAAGAAAATGGTTAACTCATGAGGAAGTGAGTTAACATATCACTAAACATGGTTTGAATAAATATCATGTGTGGTATCATAATGGAGAAAAATCTCAAGTGGAGAATGACATTAATTCGGTTGAAAGGATTGGTATGGAAAATTTGAATTCTGATCAGTTTCCATTTGTTTCTGAATCCAACTCCTCAAGTAGACCAGTGTAAGAGGAAATGAATACCAGAACATAGTTTTCATATATTGATCAGAATGACAATTTTTAGAGTGTTAGAAAGATGATGGAAGATGCGAATACCCTAGTATATTAGGAATGTGAAAAAATAAGTAAACTTGATTTTTTATTTCCATTATATCATGGGAAAGAAATGTATGAATTTAGTAATACTATGGTTGAATATATCCTTATATTTATTAAGGATTTACTAACTAATAATGCATGTGTTCCAAAAAATTATTACATGGAATCAAAGTTGGTTGAAAAATTTGGATTTTCATCTACTAAGATTCATTCTTTCCCTAAAGATTTTTGTTTGCATTGGAAGGAAAATAAAGAGTTGAGTCAATGAAAATAGTGTGGTACATCAAGGTGAAAGACTAATAAAGATGAAACTGACTCCCCTATACCAGAGAAAGTGATGTGGCACTTCCATTTAATTCCCAGGATTCAAAAAGTTTTTATGTCAGAAAAAATGGAAAGGAGTATGAGATGGAATAAAGATGAAATAAATAAGAATAATGATGAAATAATTCATCCTATAGATGAGTTAAATTGGAAGAAATTTGATCATCCATATAATGATTTTTCATCTAACCCATGAAATTTTATATTGGGATTATCCTATGATGGTTTCAACCCATTTATCCAAATTCATACTACACATAGTACTTGGATTATTTTAATTCACATTTATAAATTTCCTTCATGGATGTGTATGAAGAAGAAATTTTCTATCATGAGTACATTGATATTTAGGCCCAGTTATCCTGGAAATGATATTTAAATATACTTTTATCCATTAATAGATAAGTTAAAGGATTTTTTTATTGTTTGTGAGCAAGAGTAAGATGCATTTAAGAAGGAGTACTTTTATATTTTGTGCAGCTTTATTTTGCATGATAAATTATTTCCATGATTACATATTGATTTTTGGTTAGAGTAAAAAAGGGAAATTATCCTACCCTATTTGTATGAAAAATTCAAATTCCCAAAGTTTAATGATTCAATGAACTTTCAGCTTTATAGGGCATTGATTATTTCTACCCATGGATCATCTATATTAGAAAAATCGGAGATAGTTTGATAATGCTATAGAGATAGACGAAACAACTCAATGAATGTTGGGGAATGATATTATTAAATAAATTGATGGTTTGAATTATGTTCTTGGAAAAATTAAATCACATATTATAAAGGGAAAGCATGTTAATTCAAATTCCAATAGTAATGGGATAAAGAAAAGTATATTCTTTGAGTTGTTTTATTTGTCATAAAATTTAGTGCATCATTGTTTAGATGTAATGAATATTGAGAAAAAAATTTGCGAGATGTTACTTGATACTCTTTTAAATGTTGAAGGAAAAAAAGATACAATTTTCAGTGATGTCACGATTTAATTGATTGGGTAATAAAAGTAAGACTTCATCCTAATTTAGTTAGTCAAAACAAGTGTAAAGTCCCTTTTTCCTGTAATTCGATGAAAAATTAGGAGAAAAACCAATTTCTTCATGTCTTTGAAAGTTTGAAGGTTACATATGGTTATTAAAGTAACATTTCAATAAGGGTGAATACAAAATATGTGAAATTGAAATCTCTTAAAACCCATTATTATCATGTCTTGTTACTTGTATTGATTCCCATTTCCATTCTACATTTACTTTCACATAATGTTAGAGGTGCTATGATTAATTAAGTCATTTTCATTGAGACCTTTATTGAGATGGAACTACAGGAAAAAAACCATTTAGTGGTGGTTTAAACCGCTGCTACATGTTTTGGCGGTAGTTTCTGTAAACCACCGCTAAATTTGGCGTCAGAAAACTATTAGCGGCAGTTATTTCGATTTAGCGGCGGTTTAAGGGAAGCGTCGTAGCTGCCTCATTTAGCGGTGGTTTTACTGAGTTTAGCGGCAGTTTCTATAAGCGCGGGATTTTATTTTATTAGTGGCGATTATAACCGCCGCTAATAAAATAAAATCCAATGGCTATAAAACCGTAGCTAAAGTCACAAGAACCGCCGCAAAATGCACCCGGGTGATGTGACTCTGTAGCGGCGGTTAAAACTGCCGCTAAACGTAAAAAATACTTACATTTAATGGTAGTTTTAACCATAAATAATGTCTTACCTATATACATTTCATGGCAATTAAAACTGCCACGAAAAGCTGACTAGAAAATAAAAATAAATTTTCTGCTTCCACTGCACTAGTGCCCTAAAAAACAAATCAAACCAGAAAATATTCCTCACTATATCATACCGATCTGGAGAATTTCTCATAATCTTCATGACAATAGTAATATCATCCACAATATCACTAAACACAAAATATTCCTCACTATATCATTCAAATTTTGGAAATATTCCTCAATATTTTCTTCATCATACATTTTAATATCCCCAAGACTTCTCATCCACACCAATATCTTGGCCTCCTTTACATTGATCTTTCCTTCATCACTTCTTCCAAAATTTTCCCAATTTTCATTGGAAGTATAAAGTCCCATAACTTTTTTGTATACCATTTCTAGTAAATACATCAAGATTATATTTTTATCCATTGTATAATTATTCATATTTTCTTTGTCATCTAAATTCATTGCAATACCCTCAATAATGGGTGGAGAGACTATTTTTCAGTATGCCTTACTACTAGGTTGAGAGGGAGAAGGTAGGGGACAATATTATTCCTCTATTTTTGGAAATTAATTCCATTGATATTTCATAATCCTTAGATTTTTATAGAGTTATGTTTCAATATTTATCAGAAATTTCTTAGTTATTCATAGTGTATCATTGATTTGATACCAATTATTGACAACAATGACTGGCATGGTACCACTTGGAGAAGGTGAGTTTGTGGTACACTAATTTTTTGGTTTATTTCACTTTTTAATTCAATCTCTAATATTAGTTAAAATCTCAGTACCTCATGTTTATTTACTCAAACTCACCTAATACAACGCATGAGGATTCACTATCTACACATTCTGCCTCACCAAAGTGTCCACAACACTATCCCCTTGGTCACTATGAAATGACCCAATTTGTTCAACGCATCAACAATGGGTTTAACTCTTAGTCATCCAAAATCTCAACTACCAATTCAAACACAGGCCTAACTGGAATGATGTATACCACACTCCAGAAATCAAGACATAAAAGGAAACATCAAAAATCAATAAAATGCATAAAAGGAAACATGAGAAATCAAGAAAATGTTAGGACACGAAAATGTTTGGTGAAAACTATGTGCCACACATGTTACATATACAAACCAACTGTTCCCATATTTGTTCGAAACATCAAAAATACAACTACGCATGGTTTGATGATGCATCGTCACCCTCTCCGCCTCCATATCTACTTTATGCTGTCACCTGTAAGAACATTATATTGAAAATTAAATACTATTGCATATTTATATTAAAACTTAAAACAAATAAAAGTTTGAAAACTAAATGATTTTGATTTTTTTGTGATTTACCTACTGACCACCAGTCGATGCACTACCATCGGGGGCATATCTGCTCATCTGCTGATGTATATCAGTCATCGCTTTCTGCAAAGTGGATATCTGAGCCCCCTGATCTTGAACTGTGGTTCGTAGAGAAGAAATCTCCCTCTGAGCATCTTCGGGTATGGAATGACTATAACCAGGAGTAGATGCAGCTAGAATCCATGGTGGCATGCCAAAGACCTCAGATGGTACGGGTCCGAAATCCATCCCGTGCACTCTACCAGGATGCTCCTTGCCAAGGAATTTAGCAACTGGGTCATCCTGGGAGACTGAGTAGGACTGCCCAGGATCAGAATCCCATAGTTCTTTAATTTTTACCTATAAAACAAATATCAATATATATTAACACAGTAAAAACTGATAATAAGTTATTATAATAAAAAATTTACTTCATACCCCAACTTCTTTGGCAGGATCATTAACAAAACTTCCATATGATTTTTTGTGAACATCCAACCACAGTTTATTTCGGGATGCGTCGTGCCCTAAACTCTATAACTGCATTAAGAAAAGATAAATCAACAATTCAATATATTAAACAGATAATTTTGTCTTATAAATATTTAAAATAATTAAAATATTACCAATTTCGTTCGGCTTTTAGAAAATCCTTTTGAGCCCGCAGTGTGAGGGATGACTTTCTTAGCCCGGTTTGATGCATTCTGTCGTGAGAGATCCTGAAATAAATAAAATTCAATTTAACAGTAATGTATTCAATGTCATATCCTCTTCATATACATGTATAAATGTAAAATGAGGATAATATAATAATATATATTTCAATACCATCCACTTCTCATCACGATGTCTGTCAATAAAAACTTTACACTGTTCTTTCAGTACCCCACTAGGTAGATTCTCATACATTTGTTGCACGATCAATGAAGTATCTTTGACATCACACCACAATCTCCATTTGAAATCTTTCCATTTATTACCAAGATTTTTCAACGTCCACTTCCGTGCTATCACATCAACAACTCTAAAGTGGAAGAACATCTATGTATAGAAATTCATTTTGAACATATTAGTAACACGACATTCAATTAAACCATAATGTAATAAAATTAACTTTATTTGAGAATCAAAAACATCATTTTTCCATATTGGAGGCATATGTCTCCAATCATCATAAGAAATAGGAAGGGAAATGGACTTCATTGCCAGCTGGACTAGAATCTGGCCAAGTAACCCCGCGACGTCATCCGTAGGGACCCCATAAGAATCAAATGGCACGACTATCTTCTCACCATTCATATTAAAAACATCTGAAAATATTAAGTTTTTTTCCACAGTTTCATTTTTTTCATCTTTAATGAGAAAACAATTAGTATAAACAAAATGCAATAAATTTATTTAATTAAAATTTATACCTATGACAGTGACACTCCAGTATGTCCGTGATGAACTGGAAGGGGTGTGTCGCCGCCCCACTACTGAGGTTTCTGAAGGGGGAGTCAATGACTTAAACTCTAATGGGACACCCACATATGGTGTGAGAGATGGTGTAGGGGGATATGGTGTAGGGGTGTAGGTATCTAGGGCCTCAGATGCCGTGGGGAGGGAGCCAGATGGATCGTTATCTGTCACAGAACTAGATGAAATAGTGTACCGCTTCCTCCATGGAATTCTTGTCATTTAATCAAATAAAATTTAGTTCAAAATATATATTTCAAAAAAATTATGCAGAAAAAAATTAAAAATGATAATAGATGCCCATTACTAACAGACAAAATATATATAACAATGATAATGAATGACTGCAGAAATGAAAAAAGTGGTTGATGAATGAATAAATAATTGTACATACAATCGTTTTCCCCTTAAATCATGTCAGTTTCATTATCCATTGCTTCATCCAATTAATTCATCCTTTCTAGACTAATATTTTCAATATCATGATGTACAAATAATTCTGCTTCCTGTTGTTGATGAAATTCAATTTTAGAGGTCAAATCTTCCACTTTATCACCCATATCATACAAATATATTTGTATTACGTGAGAAACTACACTACACCCTTCATCCACAACATCATTCACATATTATACCATTTTTTATTGCGATGCTAAGATATATGGATTATGTAGTTCATGATCACCAATATCTATCAAGCAATAGAAGTTCACAGAAGTAAATTGCAAGGAATATCTTTTAACACCTCTGATAATATCGACCCATTTTCATTTGAATAAAACAACAGAAAAATGTCCGTGGTAGTTTAATTCAATAATATCACGAAACATTCCATAGTATCCCAATTCAGTAAATGTAAATATACCACTATTCTGTGTTTTTAAACCCACTTCTCGATCGACTGTACGAAATCTA
Source organism: Viscum album (assembly GCA_963277665.1). NCBI lineage: Eukaryota > Viridiplantae > Streptophyta > Magnoliopsida > Santalales > Viscaceae > Viscum > Viscum album. Next base: position 1,864,955,177 of record OY728164.1, on the reverse strand, counting down.
AAGCCATTCACATTATAAGCGTCGAACTTTCTAACTTGTTTTATAGGACCTCTAGAAAGAAACTTCAAATCTTCTGACAAGTCTGCTCGAGTATCAGTATTCATGATCTGAAAAAAGAAATATAATTTAATAGATTTACAAAATGTAAGTGTCAAACTAATATTCGTATTTATTTCAATATTTATGAACTTACACATCGTACAAACCATTCTACAAGATCTTTATTCACAACTTTTGTTATATCTTTCTCATTTCATGTTCGAAATATCATTCTTCTCTTTTTTTGTATCCTCAAATCATCAATAAATGGATCTGTAATTTCACTATTCAGCATCACAAATCTATGTGCCTGTAATAATTCCAATTCTATCAGTGTCACATTTGAGGTCCTCCTAACTGATTGGCCAATAGCAGGAAACATTTTTGATTTCTAATGCATTTGAGATTGAGTTGATGTGTCGTTAACACGTACAAGTTGATTAAATTTTGTCTCAATATCATCCAAATATCTGGAACAAAAGGTAAGAAACTCCTCATCTAAATAGCCTTCAGCAATAGAGCCTTCAGGTTGAGATTTATTTCTCACATATGCTTTCAAATTCCCAAGATATTTGTGAAATAAAATAATAATATTATGTATTTATTTAAATGCCAAAAATTATTTACTTAACTAAAAAATATATAAATAAAATACCTCTCAATTGGATACATCCATCTATAATGAATGGGGCCTCCTAATTTAGCTTCCTTATCCAAATGCACAGTTAAATGCATCATGATAGTAAAAAACGAAGGAGGAAAGATCATCTCCATTGCACAAAGGGTCAATACAAACCTCTCATGGATGTTGTCAAGATGAAATGGATGTATATATTTCTCACATAATTTCCTGAAAAATGTGCCGAATTGGAGTATAATAGTAGTAATATTTTTAGGTAATAATGTACGCAATGCCAATGGTAGTAACTGTTGTAACAAAATATGTGAATCATTACTTTTCAATCCATGTTACTTATGATTATTCAAGTCAACAAACCTCGAGATGTTACTAAAATACCCATTAGACACCTTCACATTCTTTAAAATTCAAAAAAATGCATCTTTATCCCTATTTTTCATTGCAAAAATGGCCAGAGCATACTTTTCATTCTCATCTGGCCAGAGATCGCATTTTATGTTCATTACTTGTAAGTCTTTGCGAGCATTGAGATGATACTTTTACTTTCCATGCTCATTAAGTAATGTGAAAATCAAATTATCATAGAAATTCTTTAAATATTCATCACATCAAGATTGTGCCGCAACAAATTATATTCCAAATACGGAAGTTTGAAGAATATAATTTTTTTCTTCCATTGTTGCATTCTGATTTCACTTGACGATGTACTTCAGGCCCGTTTTCCTCTATCATTCAAATGATGAACCTTCCCAAATTATGTTTCATCATTTTCAACCTGTTTCAATATTTCAAAACCAGTTAAAAACTTTGGAGGTGGTCTACGATCAATGAAACCATTAAATTTTGATCTGTTCATCCAAAATCTATGAGATGCATCAAGAAATATTTGATGGTACAAGAAGCACCATTTTCTACTATGAGGTAGCCGTTTGGGCTCAAAATCAAAGTTACAAATGGGACAAGCCAAACCCGTGTAAGTGTTCCAACCAGATAAATTCCCAAGCCCATGGAAGTCACTAATGGTCCACATTAAAGAAGCATGAATTTTGAACATTGTTTTAGAAGAAACATCAACTGTCTCAACACCGTTTCTCCATAACTCCGGAAATTCATCAATAAAAGGTTGAAAGTATACATCAATATCATATTCAGGCATTTGTTTTCCCAGAATAATCATCAAAATGATAAAATATGTTTGTTGCATACACATCCACAGAGGTAGATTATAAGGGATCAAAACAACTGGCCAAATGCTATAATTGGTACTCAAAGTCCCAAATGGGTTGAGTCCATCGGTAGCCAATCCCAATCGAACATTCCTAGGATCAGCTGAGAAATCTGGATGTAATGAATGAAATGTATTCTATGACTGGGAATCTCATGGATGTCTCATTAACCCATCATTGTTATTATCTACAGAATGCCACTTCATGTGTTTGGCGGTTTTTGATGACATGAATAGTCTTTGCAATCGAGGATTCAAAGTAAAGTAATGAAAAACCTTTGTAGGTGTGTTCATTTTCTTCTTCTCCATGAAATTATGTTCATTCCTACTTCCAACATCACCATTTGACTTCCATCTAGAAGAAGAACATTTCTTGGAATTCTGTCTACTTGAATCCTCTCCCCAATAAAGCATACAATCATTGGGACACGGATGTATTTTTGTATAATTCAGACCAATCTTGTTAGCAACTTTTTTCATATCATAAAAAGATTCTGGGATTTTTTCTTCAGGAAATGCATCATGAATCAATTACAATATCATGGAAATTGCCTTATTTGTAATTCCACTTAGACATTTGATATGGTACAACTTCAGTAGAAATGAAAGATTTGAATATTTCAAACACCCACTATACAACTCTTGATTTCCATCGTCAACTTAATCATGAAACACATTTTCCTCAGTGAAGTGTTCTCTTACATTTGGCTCCACAAAATCAAGAGGAGGATCCAATGATATGTTACAATCTTGATCTGTCTGTGTTACAGTCTCAAAAACATCACTTGTCACATTGAAATTTGTAGCACCCTCTTATGGTTGTTCTGATATGTTTTGATGCTGATAGTGGTGTCTTGCAGTGCCGAATGCATCATTTATGAGGTTTTTCATTTCATTTTCCATTGTCGACGAACTTAGGACCTCATTCTGTGGATTAACATCAGTGCTCAATCTTTCTGTAACGTTTGATTCTCCATGCCAACTCCAACACAAATATCGACCAGGGAATTGCTTCAGTATTAAATGTTCATAAACTTCATCTATCTTCAACCATGTTCTAAATTTACATTTAGGACACGAACATTTTATTCTCCCTTCAACGGATTGATTAAAAATTGAAAAATCTAAAAACTCATTCAAACCCTTAACATACTAAGGTGTGTTCCTCGGTAATGTGATCCATCTTTTATCCATGTATATCACAATGTTCCTACACAATAATAAAAAAAATTAAAACACATAGTTACTACTAAATAGAGAAAGAGATTCATATATACGAAAATGTATGATTACAGAAACATAATATTCAATGAAAGTGATTACTTTCATCTATGACTATACATATTAATGAAAAATCATCTAGTTTAGATAACATATAGAGAAAGAAAATACAAATAAAATTTAAATACAAAATAAACCTAGTTGAACTATCTCACAATAAAATTTCCCAAAAAAAGTCACAACCATATTCACAACTCAAAACATCTCCATGTGATCCCCAAAAAGTCACAACATTCCAATGTCCATTAATGGAACAAGAGGAAAAAAATAACTAGAAATCACAATCTTTTAATAAGAATGAAAAGATAGAAGTTACAAACACACATGAATGTGTATGAAATGTGTGATATAAATAGTCCTAGAAATATTTTTTAATTCATTTTATAAAAAAGATTAAAAAATACTTATTTTAATATAGTTCTAGAGTTTATTATTCACATATAGAAGTTTTAAAATACATAAATCACATGATTTAGAAATTTTGGTAAAAAATATACAATTCCTATATAATACATGGGTAGATTTAACACATTATATAGTAAACATTAAACCAAAAAATAACTAAAACAAGAAATGAACATAAATAAGCACCAAGATATTACTAAATAACTATATAAACATCCACCAATAAATGGTTCCAAATTAAAAAAGCAAGGTCTATGGGTTCAATCTAGGTAGGAAATGGGATACACTAAGTAATCATCAATGGGAACCAAGAATTATGTGTAACTCACTGGGTTATAACATGAAGGATATTAGAACACACATATGGACACCAAAATTTTTATCGGCCAACCCTATTTGAACTAAAATCCAATTTCATATGTCCAAGTGCTCCAATACATTATATATAATCCCACCTAAAGACACCTAGTCAACTACATCATACCAAGCACCCTGTGTGTAACTAGCCATCTCATCTTTCCCAAAGACACTTGGAAACTGCATCATATCAATCAACCCACCTTGGAGCCTCAGTCTAGGTGAATTACCCCACCATGGAACATTATTACAGTTACATTACCTCCTCTTGGATCCTATTTCTATGTGAATTACCTAACCCTATAGCCTTAATCTAGGTGAATTTACACTTTCATTAATTAGGGACATAGAGCCTCAGTATTACTCCCTAACCCATACAATACTTTGGTGGTCCTAGAGTATCAGTCTGATCAACCCGTTGGAGGAGAATCAATCCAATACCACACCCACTATTAATCTATGTGAACATGATTCTTTATAACTAACTAATATATCAACTAAAAAACACAACCATTGAACATATTTAGCATTTATAACCATAAACATTTAACACATTTATCTTTCACATACATAACCCATTACACATATACCATTATTCCATACACCCCCTTATCATGGTTTTTTAACTAGTAACATTCATCATTTAGTTCATTTCATAACAATTTTCACATGACAAAAAAATCCCCATGGGTTATATCTCACTAAACAATATATACAATTAATTATTATGGTCCCAAAAAACCTTTAAAACCAAATAATGTTATAAACACAATTCAAGTACTCATTTGAAATCATTTCGAACCCACCACTTAAAACAAGGGTATTCCACTTTTAAAACAAAACAATTACTCAATGATTTTATTTCTAAATCAACCATTCAAACCAACCATTTAGAGTTTTCATAAGATATTTTTTAAACCCCAAATTCAAATAATCATTTGAAATCTCATAATAAAACTCACCTTTAAAGCATCATTTTCATCATATAAAATTAATAACCAGATTAAAATCCCAAACAAATATTTCAAACCATTTCAAGAGACCCTTGGTAATTTCAAAAAGAATTACATATAATCATTTCATTTTACCCTTTAACCACACCCACATTCCCAATTAAAATTTAGAACACATTCGCTCTAACATTTACCCTGTTTTAATGTTCACCAATTTATTTCACCATTCTCAAGGTTTTAGAATATTCCATGGGTATCACTAGGTTTGGTCTTACATCATCAACAAACACAAAAAGGTTTGTGAAGGGTTTAAAAATTAAAACCTCAATTTAAGTCCCCAAATCACATTACATAACCTAGGACTCTAAATGAAGCAAGGAAACACATAATCACAAACTCATAAACATTTAGACTATTAATACTGCTGGATAATTCTCTAAATGAATAATGAGAAGAAAAAAAGGATAAAAAAAGAGGTGAATGATCAATATACCTAGGTCGTTGGGGACGCGGGGGGCTGGGGGAACCGGGGTCGCGGGGTCGCCGGGGTCACGGGGGTCCGGGGTCGCCGGGGTCGTTGGGTCGTTGGGGTAGCTAGGGTCGTGTGGTCGCCGGGGTCATGGTGGGCCGGGTTCGCGGAGGAAACCGGGGGCCAGGGGAAGTGGGGGAAGTAGGGTTAGAAGAGGGTCAGGGTGGGGGGAAGGGTCGGTGGTGTTAAAAAAATGTTTCACGGCTCTTTATTATAAATCTCAGCGAAACCATTTTAAAAAAAGGTTTAGCGATGGTTCCCAAAACCGCCGCTAAAAAACCACCGCTAAACACAATTTCTATTATAGTGTGGTATGTGAGTATGATATACTCTATAATACCAAATGTTGGATTGAAATAAAAGAGATACTGAGTAAAGTATCTAATGATTATCAATATACAAGAGGGGGGGGGGGGTGAATTGTATACTTTTAAAAAAACCTTTGGAACTTTTAAATATGGTTATGTTTAACAAGTTAAACATTGTAATTCACAAAACCTCCAAGTTCCTCACACTTGCTTGTTTCGGGAAATATGATTCTGAGAAAGTGAATCTGGAAAGATGGTTCCATAAAATGAAACTTAATAAAAGTTTACAAAGATAAATATTCTAACTTAAAGCGTATAGAATCTTACTATATCAGAGTAAAAGTATAATGAAGTATAAGATAGTTATACTTTACATAAAAAATAAAATGCAGCGAAAAACTTATAACAAAAAAAGTAACAAGTAGTAAATATTTTAACCCAAAGAGAAGGGTATCCAAAAACCTTGGATAAAGGTCCCTTGATTTATACTTTCAAGAAAGTCTGTCTTACCCACACCAGGGTAAGCCCTCGATACTAAGATCGAAGTCTGTCTTGCTATCCCCGAAAGCCCTCAACTTCAAGGTAGTCAGCACCTCTGTATTCCTCAGCAGGGAAGCCCTCAACTTCAAGGTTGTTGGAACCTCTATCTTCCTATCCCTGGAAGCCCTCAATTGTACACATCAACATTCGTAGTTGCACAAAGAAAACCTGAACAAGAAGTTCAGTATGCACAAATAAATAAAGCCTCTCTCTTTATAAATAACTTTAGAAGCATGTAATATCTATATTGATCGGCTTGTTGTGAGCTCTTTCAAATGAACTATTATTTATAGGCACGACTTCAACGGTTGGATCCCTATTCCAAAGTTCATATTTTTCCTTGAATTTTGGAGGGACCTGTAAACATGTCACTCAAACAACAGTTAGCCAATAACTGAATGCATGAAATCATTTTATAACAAAACAAGTGTAAGCAAAAATATGGTTACATAACTAAAATACAATATTCGGAATGTAAGGAAATAAAAGTTCAAAGTCTAACCAAAAGTGAATTCGGAGTCTATAATACAAGGATATTAGGATTCTATTTTCTAGGAATTCAGAACCTGAAATCTATAGAATTCCGGAGTCTGAATTTCAAGGAAATTTGGAATCTGGATTCACAAGAATTCGGAACCAGAACTTACAAAGTTCGAAGTTAGAGTTCATGAGAATTCTGAGTCAGAAATCAGAAGAGTTCGTAACCAGAATTCATATTCAGAATTCGGAGTCAGAACTCAGAAGAGTTCGTAACCAGAATTCGTATTCAGAATTCAGAGTCAGAACTCAGATGAGTTCGTAACCAGAGTTCGTATTCAGAATTCAGAGTCAGAACTCAGAAGAGTTTGTAACCAGAATTCCGATAATTCAGATCCTAAAACAGAATGCTTCATATCTAGGTATTTATAAGATTCCAAGGTTTTGGTTACAAACCTAATTTTACACTTAGTAAAATTATGATATGAACAATTAAAACATGGTAAGGATAAATTTCCTTGTGGAAGGAAATTTTTCCTTATAGAAGTAAAACACAGGTTAAAATGAAATTTTTCTTGAGATAAGGTATTTGTGATTTTCAAAAAAATAAGGAATGGTAAAGTCATAAGGAAACCTTATGGACTTAACAATCTCACCCAAGTATGAAGTAATGGAAAATTCATAAGGAAAACCTTATTGAATCAACAACCTTTGTACCATATGACTGATCAAAAGTTTTGTTTTTAAATTGCTGAGAGATGCACCAATTATTCTTTTCAAATTGGAGAAAATTTTCCCACCATCACTTCTGATATGTATGTTACATCTGACTTTGAATCTTCCCACAAAAGTTCTTTTTGGTGGTGTTATTTTGAGTCAGTGGATGTATATAATAGAAATAATGATGTTTACATTGAAATATTATGTGAGAAATAAATATCACCCTGAAGGATCTATTGCGAAAGACTATTTATCATAATAATTCTTGGATTTCTATTTATCATACTTGGATAACTTTACTATGAGGTCTAATCTACTAATGAGAACTGCGGATGAAAAATATGATCCCATTGATCATTCATTTCCTTCACTACCCTAAACAAGGGGGATATCTGGATTGTACTCAATGTGTACTTTAAGCAGGGAAGAGTGGAAAATGGATCATCATACATTATCATTCAACTGCGTCATGCTTGATGATCACATCAAGTAAGTATACTAATAAATATGCATTTTTTTGTGGTGCAATTTCTTCATATCTTATGAAATTTTAAAGATTTAATATTTGTGGATAAAATTTAGAAATTATAAAATGGAGACATCTTTCTATATCTATGAAGAGGAAGGAATAATTACACATTAAAAGAATTTACTTCTTGGTTAAAGGAAAAGGCAATATATTTCCTTTTTTTTCTCATAACATAATCAAAGTTATATGTTTAGTATTTTATGTTGGTAGATTTCTAATTTTAACTTTACCAATGAATGATGTATCGGATGAAATAAGAGCATTTTACTTTGGTACAAACAATGTGGTACATGATTGTAAGGAAACAGTTGTCAATGGATTTAAATTCTTTATAAATAGTTTTTTCAACAAAATTGTAAATATAGAATCAAAATGTCATGATAAACACTACAACATATTTTTATGAGAGTGCATCATACAAGAAACCTCAATCATAAAATATATCATATTATGGGTTTGTCAAAAGAATCATTTTATTAGATTACTATGCACATGGTCGTGTCATAATCATGTAATGAAGGTGATTTAATTCAATGACACAACAAGAAATATATATAGATAACTATGGATTTTGAGTGACTGATATAAACTACAATCTTCATACTGATGAACATTATATTCTTGCATCATAAGTTGACATGTGTTTTATGTAACTCACCTGTTAAAAAAAATTGGTGTTATTGTTGATGTCATTCCTAGAAATATTTTTGATAAAGGCATGGATGATAATGATGTTGTGGATGAACCTGTCAGTATTTATTTGAATGTTTCATTTTATGACACAAATGATTCAATTATTAGAACAAATTTTGAACCAAAAATTGTCATAGAGCACACATAGAGTTGCCACATTTTTTAGTATTTACCTGATATAATTGTAATATTGTATGTGTTTTTAAACTTTCATACATGATATCAGATTAACTATTATTTTCCCTGTGAAATTGCATGAGATATGATGTTTTTTAACATAATGTGTTGATTATGAATTAAAAATATCAAACATTAAACTATAAAAAATAATTTTTTAAATGAAATACTGATTTTTTATGTTCCCATAATATTATATTTAATGACATGTAGAGCCCAGGTATATTACTACAATTGTATAGATCATGTGCACAACATTCAATCTGAAATGTTGGGTGAATGATTATTAACCTTGCATTAATGTGAATTCATAGATGAGAATTAATTCATAAAATGAATAAAGAGTTATAATTTTTAAAATCTAGGAGTAGGATTCCTTAATTCAAACTATTTGAAAATTTACTTTTTACTACTTAGTTAAACCTTAGAAATATGAGAAAAAGGTTAAAATGAGCAGTTAAATTTAATAATATATAAAAAAAATAAAAATTGAAGAAATATTCTTTGGTAACCAAATTAGATACAATCTAGGTGATGCTATATTATAGTACCCAGGGAATAAAATTTGAATACAAGTCAAAATGAGAAAAAAACCTCTCCATAATTAGTTCTGATGAAAGAGATGTTTCTAGAAATAATATATAAAAAATTACAAGAAATGCAACAGAAAATTTAAAATCTACTTGGAATTAATTGATTGAATCTTCTATTGGTTACTGAAAATCATTTTCTATGTGAAAATTTATATTTTATATAGAAATATGTTATAAATTTGAAAATTATGGCACAAAAAATCGATTTGAAACTTTCTTTAAAATATTATTGAACTCTATTTTTTACTATTAAAATATGTGTTTTTATCTCTGTTTACTAGTTCTTACATATGTTAATTTTCTATAATTTATAACTATAATTTTTTTTGTCAAATGATGATAGTTTGAGATTAAAAATTTAGTTTTAATCCTTACTTTTTGAATAACTATAACAATATGTTTACTGATTTTATTTATCAATGTTGAAATCTATTTATACAATTTTATTGCTAAATTTTTTCTTGTTTGTGTTCTTTTAGTGGATAAATTTTAATTAAACACTACTAAACTTGTATTCCTAGGATTATAAATAGTAAACTAGAAAGATCATGAAAAAACTTCTATTTTTTAAGAAAATATTACTGTTCCTTTTGAAAACCAAGCTGTTCTGATTGAAAAACCAGCTCATTTCAGTGAATCTTCCTCTACTAATTCATGTTTTGAACCTTCCAAACCAACCCTTGTTCTGACTTCTATTCTTTACCCTATAATTCCTTTTCCTCAGGATATAAAAAATGATAAAAAACTTGCTGAACCAAAACCTAAGTTACATTATATTTTTAATAAAATTGAGTTAAATATTCTATTTCTTGAGGCCATAAAGAAAATCCCAAAACATACTAAGTTTTTAAAGGAAATTTAAACCAATAAGAGAATGATTAAAGTGGTTCAAAATGTATCTCATTGATTGATTTTAAAGTTTTATTATTTAACATTTTCATTATTTATATTTATCTTAGAATATTATTTTAAATTTCCAGGTCAAAATTTATGATTATAATGATGTTAGAAGAAGAATAATACAAAGAAATGCACAACGTATTAGAGATTTAGGCATGTATAATTTGGTCACCATTATAAGCAAAATATTTGTTTGAATATTATGTTCTTTCATATTATTTATCTTATTATCATTCATTTTATTTTATCATCCATGTTATTTTAGGCTACATAGTTGAGGAGACAATTGGATTATGCTGCGGAGACTGATAGTATGGTGGGGGGGTAATAACACCATTGATTCTATAGTTTAACCTACCACTATGCCACTTTAGTCACCAAGAGTTTATTTGTTTAAGCCTCCCTTCATCCAACTTCGGTCACTAAGAGGCCATCATCAGATTATTCCATCTCCATATTTTCCATACCCACCTTTTCCATAACTCACACCCACATAGGATGGTAGTTATCAGCCTCCCATCCATCCTTACTACCCATTCACACAATCCAATGTACAGGGAACTGCTCCCCCATATATCCCACTACCATATCAATATCCACATCCATATCCACCATTATCTATATAGGGCTATCCATCATGTTTTCTCCCTCCATCAGTACACTTATTACCATAAACTATATACAGTAATCCTACTGTAGATATCTTAACTACCACAGAAGCTACTCCCACTCCTCTAGATGCATCACTTGAAGGGTCATCAGATCCCCCATCTACTTGTACATGTTTAAACATTACTTATAGTGATTAATGATAAATTAATATATATTATTTTCCTTTAATAATTATTTTTCATGATTAGATACAACCTTCACCAGATGATGAGGCTACAAAAAATGCGATTACTTTGGAATTGAAATACAAATATTATGGTTTAATATAATGAATAAAATTCTATAAACAGAGAACATAGAAAGGAATGAAATTTTTTTATGGGAACACTTTCTAAAAACAAAAAAGTCATTCCGATTCAACCAATAAGTTGGTGGGAAGTTGGAGAACAAATAGAGAACAATTACTAGGTGGAGATTAGGGTAAGTAATGTTTATCATATTATTTATATATTAATTTATAATATTTTATAAACAAATATTTTTTCCAATGTAGCTTCGATATAATTTTCTTGATGGACAAAATTCCAAGGCCGCAAGGTTAATGGAATTAGGTTATATGTGGAAAGCATACAAGAATGACTTGTATGTTTGTTGGAAATAGAGATTTGATATGGATCTTGAGGAAATTCTAATCATTCAGGATTTCCCAATATCACAATAAAGAGAGATGATCAGATATTGGAAGAGCCCATAGTTTAATGTATTTGTTAAATTTAAATATATAATAATTTATTTATTTGAATTTTTTTTTAAATTATAAATTAATTATTTCATTTATGTTAATAGAATTATATAATTTTTTTAAATGAGAAAAAATATATAAATTAAATAAATAAGAGTGATATGATATACATTCATACTCTTGGAAACACTTCACTCCCAAATCAGGAGCAAGAACTGGTAATCTATTTTATTATACCCTCACCATTAATATTTTCCTTTTATTTTTAAGAATTATATTCATAAAAATTCACATGAAGCATTTAATAAGTAAAATAAATAAACATGATAAAATTTCATTGTTCTTAGTGACTGTAATGTAGGAATCCTTTGATGTTTCCAATCATATTATGAAAAATTTCATTAGGATCTCTAATAAAAGACTGTAAATTTATAAGCATGGGTGTTTAGAGACTATAAATGTGGGAGATAGTACCACTCAAAGAAACAAATAAACTCTTAGAGTCCATCATGGATGAAATTTATGACCATATTTTTTATGACCCACCAAACGAAAATATAGAAGAATCCTAGAGTGTCATCATTCCTTCGAGCACTATTAAGTTTTAGATAGTTAATAATGACCCTGATATCTTCCTCTATAGTAATGTTATCAATTATATTATTAAGTTAGTAACCAATTGGAAAATGTATATTATTGAAAATGGAGACATCTATATCCTCTCATATATATCTACTCTAATCCGCCCATAAATAGAATATAATAGAAGAGATGTAAGAGACAAAAAAAGGAATGATGAACTCAATATAATTGATATATAAACCATCTTCATGTTGAATATTGAGGGTCCTAATAAATTTCATATCATTGATATAATTTTTGAATTAAATTATATTCTTATCATGATATTTTATCCATAGAGAAAAATATTTTTCATGAATAAGACTCTCTTTCTTTGAAAATATTTCAACAAGTAATATTTGTTTGTTAGAAAGAATCTTGAAATTTTCATCATCAAATGTATACTGATGTCCAGTGTTAAATTGATTAATATGTAACTTGAATTAATTAAATATATATCTTCTTTAAATTCAACTCATGGTTCTTATTAATGTATTATAAAAATAGAATAAAAAAAATATGGATGTATGTATTCCATGATATAACTTATTTTCCATACTATTTTAGGAAAATTATTTATACTATTTTAGCATCTAATGAGAGCACTTACATGTCACATGGTTTATATTTTCAATTGATTTATGAAGACCAAGAGAAGTTTTAGCTGGAGAAACCTGAAACAATATCTCTTTAACCCAACTCCGATAAAATCACATTTAAGGGTTATTTTTTTTGGAATTTTATGATAATATTTTCATGTTATAGTATCAATTATTATTTAATTTAGAAATTATTCAAAAAAGGGTAGTGTCTTGGAAAACTAAAATTCTTATAGTTTCTATATTAGGGAATAATTTTTTTAAATTTTTTTCTTGTAATTCTTATCTCTTTTTTATTTTGTTGCTAATTTTAATGAATTCAAATTAATTGATCTAAAATTCATTGAAATATATGTTAGAATCATCTTGGAAATTTTATTAGTTACTACAAATATGTTTAAATATTGTTTTACTTAATTTAAGTCAATGTTTACTGATTTATGAGCATATTTAATGGAATTTTGAACCTATAATGTTTTACCTTGAAATTTATAATTTTTTTTGTGTTAATGATGTTAAGTAATGTATAACTAGAAACATTTCTCTCTCTTAATCTATCTGATTATTTATTATTGTTTAAAATATGTTCTTTGAATTTATCTCAACACATTGAAAAATATTTTTCATTACATAATTACCAAATCTTTTTGAACCATACTACTTTACTTGATTCTCCCACATTTAAAGATAAATACTAAGGATCAACTCCTTACTTTGTTTCCTTTCTCCCATTGAAAAAAAATGTTGTGAAACTATATTTCATAATAATTCCAAAGGCCACTATTTCTAGTGTGGCTCCACCTTTCTTTAAGTAGGTATTTCCTAGCACTCAATCTCCATCTCATTTGGATGTCATCCTTCTTATTATTAAGATAGTGGGAGAAAATAAATATTTGGATCTCATTGAAGGTATTCTATTGTTTTATATTTGAATTTCCAAACTCTTATCTTTTATATAGTAGTATATTTGGTCATCTTTAGAGATGTTCAAGAGGGTTTAAACAAAACTCATTGTATTTTGAAATTTTATTACATTGTTGTATCTATCTTTCACAACTATAATTTCATCTTTGGATCTCATTGAAGGTATTCTGTTTTTTTCCATTTGAATTTTCAAACTCTCATATTTTACACAGTATCATATTTGGTCACCTTTAGAGATGTTCAAGATGGTTCAAACAAACCTCATTATATTTTGAAATTTTATTAAATTGTGGGATATCTCTTCTAAAACTATAATTTCTATGCTTAAGCATCACTCCTTCTGAATCCATATCCTTTAAAGGAATGGTTTCATGGATTATTAGGTTTTGGAGTATCAATATTATAGAACTCAATTTGTATTTGTTTTCTTGGACATTGATTTTCAAGAAATTTCATGACTTTTAACTGTATATTAAGATCAATATGATTATATTTATCTTGGTTTATTGTAATTTAATTGAATTTTTGTTTTGTTTTATTTTGATTGTTTTTTTCCAAAAAAATGCACTGAATATCGAGGGTCACGTTCCTTGTTCTAACTTGTTTTGTTTATGCAGGAAAAAGCGAGATGGTACTGTGATAAATAACAACACACAAAAGATGATTGTTAGTATATTTTAATTTCTTTTATTTTGAAAAAATTGAATTCTTTATATTATTTTATCATTTTAATTTATGTTACTCAACATCTTTCTTTGGAGTCATTGACACAAAAAGAATTCGACAATTTGGGCCTAAACAATCATCTGCTTCTGGTATTAGGAGATGAGCATAATAGAAAAATGAATTGTCGAATAGGGAAGAAGACTTTTCTATATAGATATTTTTATTCCTATAATGTTTCTTTGAGTACTAGTTCTAGTATGGTTATAGTGGAATAAATGATCATTGCAATCAAATAAGTAGATAAAAAAGTACGTCAAAAAGTAGCTCAAAAACTAGAAGAAGAGACTCAATGTAAAAAGATGATAAATGAACATAAAATTAAATCTAGGTATGCTATTTATTCAAAACTTTCACCATAATATACTGCAGTGGTTGGTGCTTGTTTGATGTTGATATGTTCTGTTTATGTAGATTTCTCTGATCCTACTAGTGCCGGTCCTAGTGTCGATATCAATGCCGATGCCAATGAGGATGATAGAGGTGTGAGAGGTGGTGATAATGTCTCTATATAAGGTATAGATAATGGTTATCATGGTTCTTATGATACTAATATTAAGGCTCACTTTTGATGTAATTTGTAATTTTATTTTTTTTATATGTTGAATTTTTTTATGTAGTTAAATTTTCTTATTTTTATATTGAACTGTATTTTTGGGTGACTGTCTGTTTATATATATATATATATATATATTGAATTATTGTATTATGTTGTCTATATATTTATGCAGTAGTTTAGTATTATTATTATTATATTTAATTGTATCCTCCTCCTTTGACATAACCACTACACCTCCTCCCTGACGCTGCCCCAAGGCGGCCTCCCTACCTCCTCCTACTACATACCTCTTACTATATGTGTTAATAAAGTTGTGAGCTAGTTTTTTTATTCTTTTTATATGATGAATATATTAAATGTTATACCTCTAAACTATTTCTCCTTTTACTTATTCTAGTGGAATGTTCATGAGTGTTGTATCCATGACCTTCCATATGTGGGACTCACATGAGATGACCCCTACCATTTCTACAAACCATACTCTCGTTCGTAGTCAGTATTTTTCCTTCATACAAACACTTTTTTTGTAGTGTCTTCATTTTTTGTTACACAATACTCTAATTAATCGTAAGTTCTATTTCATTTTGTTTTTTCCATATTTTATTCATGTTTTTGTTTAGTCCTTGGTTTATTTTCAAGTATCAAGCACCTTAAATTATGTTCGATGTCTCTTTTATCTCTACACTGGTTATGATTTTCAGTTTTATGTCCAACATATGTTGTTGATTTCCATATCTAATGATCTTTGTATTGAGATTTTGGATTTTTATTGACTTTTATTATTTTTTTATCTCTAGGTACAAAATATTAATGTTGACAAGAAGGTTAAAATTTACAAAACAGAACTTGATCTTCAAATATTTGAGGTTAGTGATCCCTCCCATCATGTTACTTTCATAAAATGATGTATGCAGGTTCATCATAATGAAGTTTTAGGAATGTTTGTTAACTAAGTAAAATAAATGGTTATCTTTACAAATAGTATCATTGAATTAAAAAAGAATCACATCATTAGGTTTTTGGGGCTCAAACATAAGAACCACTTTTTCACCTACTTGTGTATTCATATCTTCTATGGAAGATTCAAAGATATGTACTCAGAGGGTATTTCTTCCAAAATATCATCTTAATTGGTGAGATATAAAGGAAAGATCCTCTTACAATCCAAATAATTTTCCTTATGAACCCTATCAACTATTTAATGTTTATATATATTTTCCCTACAAATATATATAACTAGACTATAATGTATTGTAATAGAATTGAATAGAATATCATAAATTTTTTTAGATCAGTTTCATCCATAAGAAAATATTAGATACAATTTCATGGATAAAACATTTCATACTACCTTTGAATTATAGGATATATTTTAAAATAATTTTCACATTCAACAATTCACTTATATCAAGCTACCCATGACACCATCTTAGAAACAATGGATACTTGAATATTTTCTTGAGTTTTATGATTATTGAAAAACTTCATAATGGTTATAAATTATACTTACATTCCTCTATATCCCTTTCCATAATATAGGCTTGTGGTGAGATGTCTCAACATATCATGTGGGTCCCATCAAGGATGTCAAAGATTAACTTTTGGGGATAAAATTTTATCTGTGAATATATTTCTAGCATTTTCCATACCCCTATACACACATGCTCAATAATCACTCTATTTTAAATTATTTTATTAAGATGGAACTTATTGTTGGATATCTACTATAACTGTATCATAATATAGATTATATATTACCATTTCCTCGACCTAGAATCCTATCATTAGATATCAATCCATATGGTATTTCATAATAGTAACATTTAATATAGGTGGGAATGTAGAAAAATGACACTTTAACAAAATGGATACGAATATTCAAGGAAAAATTCATCCTAGAATCCAATTTCACACTACATTGAAGAATATGAAATAACTATCTTATGATAGATGTCCAAATGAGAGTTGATGGTTTCTTTGTTACATATCTTTGTGTTCTCTACCTTAAATCCTAAGAAAATTTCATGAATTTTTTTCATAATTATAATTCCTAAAGATCAATACAGTTATTCTTCTCATCCCAATTCTTTATTCATACTCAATGTGATACTAGATATGAAAAATTTATGAACTAATTTTTAAATATTTTTATCCGTTAATAATTCTCCAATTTGCTTCCTCATACCCTGTACACAAAATTATTTTATATTTGGGAACCCTACAACACCATTTTATTTTATGATAAACCTATACACTTTAAGATATTTTATACTGATATCATGGTGTATACTCAAAAGGCCTCCAAATTTCAAATATTTCCAATGAAAAAGTGAAAATGTGATTTGAAATTTTCCATTAAAGGTAAACTTATAGGTTTTCCAATGAAGATATATCAAAATAAAAAAAATTCATTATAAATCCAAACCAATAAATAGATTGAGGAAAACACTGAAGGTGTATCACATGGAGTGCAAGTACGGTCATGTAATAGATATATCCTCAGAATATACTGTGGATTTATAGAAGTCAACTTATTAAATATATGGGAATCATTATTTTTGTTTAATACAAGATTTAATATATTATATTTTTTATAATATATATTTGAATTCATGGATGAGACATGATTTGTTCAAGAGTGACTAATTAATATTGGTTAACATTGTAAATTTTTTTCCAAATATTTCCCTTTGGAAACTATACATGGAGTGTATAAAATGATTAATGAAACATAAAATTATGAATGTTATAATCTAACACATCTATAGGGATGGAAACACACCTATAGTTTCAATTTATAAAAGAGAATTTAAAGATTCTAAATTTCAATTATCCTTTATTATTTATGAGGATTTGATGAATTTACTCTTTTTGAATGTAAGGGGTGATGTGTACCCATGTATCATATAAAGGAATTTATTGTTTAAATTATATTTATTTCAATGTAAGAGTGTGGGTCATATGATAATGTCTGCATCTATTCATATCTTTCATTATCGGTTCCCCATTTTAGGTGCTTCACGATGTTTCTGTTTGCAACAATGATTTGTGTATTTCCGATGATGGTTTCATAGATTGAGTCTCCAAATGCTGAAGGATGGAAAATCTTGAAATTTTATGAGATTTAGGTCATGCTCTATTTTTTTCCTTCTCATTGTATTGAGATTGTGGGATGGAGTTTGTAGGACTGGTCTATGAAGTCTAGCACTGTTATGAAGAGTCATCTCTTAGACTTGACATTTTGTGGATCTTTATATTGTCATGAAACTGATTCACTCTCTCTATAGCGGGGTTTTTAGCTCCATGGTGGATGTTCTGGAATAATTTTATATGATGAAGGTACGAAAAGGCCTTTGTTGATGAAGTAATACACTGCTAAATTTGAAGGAATGAGAATCAATGATGTATCCTTCACATTTTATTGCTTCGAGTGCGGGGTGTGGTGGGGTGCAGGGTACAAAAACATTGTTTTTTTATAGAAACTAATATTTATCCATGGTTTAAAATCATGGTAGTAGAGTTAATATTTTTTATGGAAAGTGTAGGCTCTAGCCATGGTTTCAAACAATGATATTAGACCTATTTCCATAGTTTAAACTGCGACATTAGACTTATTACCACGCTTTAAACCATGGTTATTGGACTATTTCCATAATTTCAAAACATATAAATAAATCTCAATGAAATAATCTATATCCATAATGGAAATTGTGGTTATATCTAAGGCCCTATTTCCATGCCAATAGGAGCCACATTTTTCCAAACCGTGGATACAACCTATAGCCATGGTTTTAGGTCCTATAGCCATAGTTATAAACCATGGATATTGATTGAATTTATAGTAGTGATATTTAAAAGGATCATAATCACTATGGATCTGATTATCAAAGTATTTTTAAAATATTTATTTTAATATCGATTAAACAAATACAATATATAAAGTTGAATACAATGAAAAACTTTCCATTACATGCAACAAAATAGATACTTGTAAAAAATAGTAATATTATAGCTATGTAGAAGTAATAATTACTTACAATATATATTAAAAAGATAAATCTTTTAACATTAAGAGTAAGGTACACAACAACCTTTACTAAAGGTATCCCATTTTTTATACTTACAGTAAAGTATATCTTTCATTAAAAGGAAATCCCTCAATATGATGATCATATTTTCTCTGTCTTTCTATCCCTGAAAGCTCTTGATACAATGATCAAATCTGTATTACTATCCCTGTAATACATCGATCTGATGGATAGGACTATCCATATTCCTATACTTGTAATCCCTCAAAACGAATATCAGATACAAATTACAATTGTTAAAGTTCTTAAGGAAAAATCCCTGGTAAGGATTCCTTAAAAATGAAAACTCTCTAAAGAATTTCACTGACTAGGAATGAGATGTTCATGCAGAGAAATTCTACAGAAAAATTGAGTTGCGAAAATGAACAAATGAATCAGTTCTCACTAATGTAATTAACTACAAACTCTTTAAATGACCCTGTATATATAGGAATCCTTCCAACATTCATATTTTGGAGTTTTTTAATGGACTCAAATAGTTGGCGCTTGATATCTCATCATAACTAAATGCTCGACATCATATTGGTTTACACCGTTACCATGTAATTTTTTTCCTTACAATATAATTAAGTTTATGTATTCTGATTAAAAACATAGGTGAGTATTATGGAATTCCTTATCTGCTGTCAATACAATTATCATAATGTGAGTCAGTCTAGTATATTAGTACCATAATTAGTAATATAGTTAGGAATTTTTGTCAGTAACTCTCGGTTTGATTAAGGTAAGTCTGATTAATCGAACACATACTCATTATGATTACCATAATGTAGATATTAAAGTTTATATTCATAATTTAATATAACTTATTCTGTGTGTGGTAAAATATAATGTTTTCTACAAAAACATTCAAAAAAACTTGGGATATCCAAAGTTAGTAAACATGTATTTAAAAATGTGTTAGGGATTTCCAAAACTAAAGGAATGGAAAAGTAATAAGTAGAACTTATGACTCAACACAATGTGCATGCATAATAAAATAATCTCCATCAATCATTGGGTTCCAAGGTTACAATCAGAATAAATCATACTTAATTCAACCAGTGTTAAAGTGTCTCTTAGAACAAAGTATACCACCTATGGGGAACCACATGCCACCCTTTAAGCATATAAAACATACACCCAAAGTAAAATAATCTCACCCCAAACCATATAAGGAGTATACACCCAAGGGGAACTGAAATATCCCCCGAAACATATAGTATAATACACCCATAGGCAACTTACCTCACCCAAAAATCATATCACATATACCCAAGGGACGGAACCCCACCCTAGAGTAGTTTCATACCTCCATTACATGGGGGTTGTGTCCTACTACAATACCTAAACCTACAATTATCATATCACAAAAATAAGGGGAAACTTAACTCACCTTGAAAGCATGTCACATTCATCCAAGGGGTCTCACCCCACCCTAGAACAGTGCTAGACCTTCATTACCTAGGGGTTGTATCCCAACTCAACATCTAGACCCTAAATTTTCACACCACACATAAATACATAAAATTAATCAAACATACCCTATGAAACATTCTTCCCAAAACCCCATGTCATCCCACATGATTCAACCACTTGGATGAACCCATCATATGTCTCCTAGGTTGGACTCTCATGAACAAAACCCATCCTGGTTACTATAGGCATGTCATGCTCACACCATCGATATTCAAGTTCAAAGGTGACACCCAAGATTGACTATACCTCTCTCTTTGTACTACTACTCTCTAGGATAAATATAATACTAGGGAATCCATAGAGGTCCCTTAGGTCACTATAGTATGAAAACCCCACATGGGATCTTCTTTGCTTATAGGCCCTCTCCTGACTCTAGCCTCAAGGGGCCAGTCCAAACCTCATAAAAATACTATGTCACTACTCAATCCCGCTCACTAGGGAACATCCCAAGAAAAATATCTCCAAAAAACTTGGAAAATCCATGGCAAGTCTTTTAACAACATGCATGACCCTCATTGGGTCCATCCCACTTCTCCCTTAGGTGAGGTAAGAACCCATTATCTAGGGGAAACCCCTCACTATCATTCCACATCTAGTCCTTAAGGTCTCATCACAATAATGGAACTTTCCAAGTCCCTATTCCACCCTCATATGGTTGTTCCCCATTTTACATGATACATTGGGTCTTCCCACCATCACTTCTTGGCCTAATCCTCTTTTATATGCCCCACCAACATTAGAAAACCAACCTGGAATATGAGTATCGCATATCAATCCCAAGGAACTATCTTGATATCTCATGATTTATACCAACATACTTACCCCTTGAAAATATAATTGTTTTCCAATTATGTTTCTATGATTACCTCTAATCACCTCCTTCGAAACTAGGTGGCTTAAGACACCCTTTTATAGCCAAGCCCTCAGTCTTCAGAGATAGAGGCATTACACTAGTGTCAAGGGTATATTGTGTCCCAACACACTCCACTAATTCTATGAAACATAGATAAAATAATTATTTTATTTTAATTTTTAGGTTGATCTCCCATTAGTTTCAATACTACATATTACATGCCACATGAAAAATTCATAAACTTAATTAAATTCATAGAGACCTCATAACTCATACAGAGTTATTCTATTTAATCAAAACTCAGATATTATTTCCCAATATCATCAAATCTCTATAACATCACTCACTCCACTAACTCAAGTCAAGATACCGATTATAATTATTTATAATTAATTATAAAATTTAAATTAAATAGGCATAATTTCCTAAAAACTCACCTAGTTTCATAACAACACCAAAACAATGAGAAATGGGATTCGATCAACTCTCATCATGAACCCAAACCTAATACACCCAAAATCCTCAAATTAATCATCCAAATTGATAACTAATTAAACTCAATTTAAACAAAACCCTATAAAAATTCATAGGGTAACATACCTCAATTGAAATGGTGAGTTAAAACATGTATTCATCCTCTCAGTATGTATTCTATAAACACTGAGAAAAATATCCATCATATTGATAAAATTATATCATTATTTGGTGGAATAATTTCTAAGACCTAACCCAAAACCACATGAAATTATGGACTAATGAAGGAAAATAAGAACAAATGAATAAAAAAGAAAGGAATTACCTTCAATCCAACGTGGAATACCTAAGAAACCACCCCTCTATAAGGGATTTAAATAAGAAATAAGAATGAGATAATTGACCACTTGTGAGGGATAAAAATAGGGGAAAATGATTAAAAATTTAATAGGGGAAAGATGTTAAAACCCCATTTTTAAAGAATTATAGGCATCCTCATGGTTTTGCCACACGTTTTTTCAAGATGCATGCTAACCGTGTGGCTCTCATTATCTCAAGCCACACCCCCTTGAATATTTTTTGATACAAAGTTTTCTAAACCATCACCAACCATATAGTATTCTCTGATATATTTTATAACCATGCATAGTTTTCTCACATGGTTCTTTGTAACCGTGCATAAGTCGTGCACCTAAACCCTAAGTGAAAAATCACCTTGCAATATTTTCTCTGGTTACCCACAAGGTTTTCCCTAAACACATGGTGACTAAAAACAGGAGTAAAACTCCTAAAAAATTTAAAAACATCATCCCAAATCTATATAGAACCCTAAACCTCTTTTGGGACTAATTAATATAAAAAAACATCTCTTAGAGAGGTTCTAACTCTTGGATTTTTGATCTGAATCTCAATTCACAAAACATCACCTACTTTGGGACCCAAATTTTAAATTCTCTTTTAATTTTATAATCCATAAATTTGAGGGTTTTTATACCTATCCTAACCATAATATCATTCTAATAATCTATAATGGGTGTTCTAGAGAAGGTTCCCATAGATAAGGTAACAACAACATCTCATCCTTGCTCTTTTTTTTTCATCATTATCTTACCCACGCAACCTATATATAATATTATAACACTAATAACACTAGATAAGTAACATATTTATAATCCTATATAATTATAAAATTCAAATATTTACTAATTTTCATCTCTTTTAATAATTTTCAAAAAAACATTGTTCACACTATGGTGGGTTCATACCACACAGGTGAACTATGAATTTTTTTATAACCATATTTTCTAATTTTTTTTAAATTTTATTTAAATTATAATTATAATATTAATAATGAATTTAATTCAAGTTTAAGTTTTTGTAGTTATAATATACCTTGATAATAAAATATTATAAATAAATAATTTTGGGCATTTGGACTGCTCAAAACAAGAGTATCAAGCACAATTCATATTTTACAATAATTATTGTATATCTCTTGGAATGTGGAACTTACTAGATGTACATGAAAATGGGATATTAATATGATTCATATCATACTTAAGGATATTTTTATTACCAAGGTAACCTTAAGTAGAATCTTGAGAATGCATTGATAACAATGTAGTCTAGATATTGATGCCAGTGTAGTCTAGTGTGCATGCGATGTATCATGAGACTATGTTACATCTAAGACAACATATGATTATGGTGGGAATTTCCACATTTTCTCCCCCATGGTTTCATCAGTTATGAATCGAAGGGTTGATTCATTTATAGCATTATGAACTATTTTAAATTTTCCAATGGTAACATACACCAATAATAAGTAATGTATTAATGGCATGTGATGGAACTTGATACGACATGCACTCTTTATTAAATTAAGAGATTAGGGGATGAACTATAAATGGTAAAGTGTTACCTTCATTTGTGATCACCCTTTTTGAATAAAATATAATTGGAACTCTCTTTTATTCCTTGATCATCATTTGTCCCACGTAGAAGGCGCTAACACCCCTTCAGTGATCGAGTATCCTATCATTGTGAGTAAGGATCCAAGGTCGGTATATTGTCATAGAGGTGAGAATAATTTGTTTATTAGTTTGATGATATTAACCAAGAATACATATAAGAGTAAAAGTTTTATTATTTGACGATACATGCATTCTTGATATGTTATTTATTTAATTACATGTTGATACAATTGACGATAGACCAGACATTACATGGTCTTTCATCAGCTACCAAATTCATTTGATGAATGTAAACAACTAAGCATAACATTGGTTATACTACAATGATAAAGAATATATACCCTTATAATTGTGAAGAGTATGAAACCATTTTACAATATCTCTAACAATTACCAATAACTGAAGCTGTTGTGGAACAGTCGACTGAACAACCCCAAATGATTAACATGAGAAACATAAATCTAATTAATAAATAACATTTAATAATTAATATATTAAAAAAGATGAAATAAAAATTATTAATGTTTAGGATTATACAATTAACATATATAACTCAACTATCCTGGAGGTTAATGGAGAATATAATCAATTCAAGGTTTGAGGTAAGGGAACTGTAAAACCACCTTTCTCTATTTGGATTATGCTCTCTCTTCCTTCCCATATACTATATGTACGTCCTTTATACCTCATTTCATATTCTTTTGTCTAAGGGTATTCATGATTTTTTTTTCCTTCAAATTATTACTCAAAATCAAACCCTATGAAGTATAATAGGGAAATTTTTAAATAATTTTTATTCTTATAAATATTTCTTATGTTGTTTCATTTACCTTTATTCTTCTATTCATGGCCAATAATATTTTATGACATGCTTATTCTAACCGTTGAACATCTAATATGATGAATCCATCTCATAATTTGGGTATTTACATAATTCTCCATTTGAATTTTTCATTCAATGTCATTAAGTAACTCATTAATTTCTCATGGGTCTATTTCATGTTTCTAATTGATATATGTGTGATTTATTTTCTATGTGGCACATATATTCATAAAAAATTATGATACGATGAGAGGTCATAGAAAAATACATCCTCAATTGATTGCGTAATGATTATATCTTATGAGATACTTTGTATGGTGAATGGTTGGTGTCACTAACACATTATGTTATGTTGTCTTTAAAGGTTTTATATGGATTGAACAACACTAATTCAATGCTATGGAAACAATAAGAAACCCAAAACCAAGATCATCCATGTATGAAATCTGAATCCATGAAACTACAAATGAAGAAAAAATTATATACCTTTCACCATTTATTTCCACTGATTTTAGTCTTTAATCATATATTTAATGAAAATCACTAAGAGGTGGACATCAAACTCCCTCCTCCATCGTGTATCCATGGGTTCGTCTAAATCACCCAACATTTGGGTGGGATTCTTCTTCACCCATGATATTCTAGTATCTCGAAGAGTAAAGGGTGAAGAAGAAAGAGAGATCCTATCTAGTGATAATTAGTGGATAAACCCTGATCAAGTCAAGAACACACATTCTCATGGATAATTACTACTTATATAAGAATCAGACATCCCCTAGTCATCTATTTCATTTACTCAAACATTACGAGTTATGCATGAAATTAACCCTTACCCATTATTATTTTCTCGATATTTTCATTATATAAAACATATTATTAAATTATAGACAACATATAGGTGATCTTAACATTAACCACATAACGTTCTACTACTTCAATGAATAAAAACACTTCCAGATGAATCATACCATACGATTCATGGCCTTACGACATTTCCAGGTCATACAATATGAATGCCATTGGTATCATGCATGATATCACATATCATTCCCTACAATATCCTTATACTAGGGCATACAATATGCCTTAAATAAAATAATTCCATACCTTAAAATGTACTCATATTATAATATATTATATAGCTAATAACATCATATGAATTACATTGTATTTATGATGTATCTCCATCAATCTCCCACTTTCTCTAAAGCCTCATCAACTTTGTGTCATTTCACCTTATATTGTATCATATACAATAAATTATGAAACAATATCAAAAAATACTTTTTGATATGTTCCAAAACACTTTTTGGAAGTCTATCATTAACTTAAATTTATATAACAACATATGAATTCCTGATGAATTTCCATCCAAAACTCCTTTTGAACAAACTCTAAAATCATTAAGTAGCTCTATATGTTTTGTAAAACTCCATCCTCATTCATTCAGCCATAAAATGTGGCCTAATGGGCTTTTGAAGTGATGAAAAAAATATGAATTCTAAAATTCATATTTGTAAGAGAATAATGGGCTCTAGAAAATAATCAGTGATACTCAAACTACAAAGAGATTTGACGTGATCACCATTAAGCACATGTATCTCTATACATGTTTCCACCAACTTTTCTCATATATAAGATGTTCATTTTCATATGATCTATTTATCCAAGACATTGAGAAAACATTGGACAACAATTATGTAAATCCCATAAATCCTACTCATTTGATTGTCCTATTGGGAATTTAACTCATCAAACATGACTTGCAACCAACTTGGGTAGGCTTTGTCCTCGATAAGGGTATGTGGGAAAATCACTATGGATGAAGTGATGATAAAATTTGTACCTTATGAAGATAATACCTAGTAATTTTGAGTATAAATAGGAGACTATTTGAAGGTACGAGTACCTTTCTACAAGTAAATTAAGAGGTCCTAAGTGGAAGTTGTGGAGTTAATGATAGAGCAGGTATATAGGTGTTAGTAGGAACTATAAGATAGGTGTCATGTAGGTGATGAGTATAGAACTGACCAAAGTGTAAAGTACTAGGATTATGAGGATATGGGTGGGTAGGTGGTATAGGAGGCACACTACCTAATTAAAGACCACCGACCTCAAGAGGATAATATGGTGGAGAAGAGGTAAATTAAGTGATGGTGAATGAAAGACAACCCTCATGATCAATAATTGTGGTGGTTAATTATGTGAATGGTGAAGAAAATAAGGATGAAAAATAAAAGGAAACAACACTAGACATAAGATACTGACCCAAATATAGAGAGTAACAATGATATCCACATTTGGTATGAGGATAGTCAATAAAAATGCATCTAATAGAACATGAATCAAAATAAGTTCCATTGGGAAAAATATCATGAATATATAAAAAAATTGAAGACACATAGTGGCAACAATTGTGGTGGATGGTATAGATAAAGTATGTGATATGGAGTCTCCCCAAAAATAACTAGTAATATAATATTTGTTGATAAGATATGTTTTTGTCAGAAAGACATCACCCTTGAAGGTTGTAGGAACTTTAATATGAGAAATAAGGGCTTAGAAAATTTCTAATAATTGGAGTTTTTTCATTAAATCACACTATTTTGGTGAGGTGTATCAGGGCATGATGTCTAAGGTATAATCCTAAGAAATGTGGAAAAGGAGATTAATAAGGTTTCATTATTTTTATCAAAATATAATCATTTTATGGAGATAGAGAACTAATTTTTAGTGTAATGATAGAAGGAGATAACATAGGAATACATCAACCTGACTTTTCAATTGATAAATCTAAGACATTCATGCAAATTCATTAGTGAATGCCACATAATATTAATGAACCATTTCACTAGGAATTGTATCGGGGACCTGATCAGTCTGAAGGTTGTCACAATCATCACAATGTAATTTATAAACCCACACTATCATATCAGTGAAGGGTAAAACACAATGGAAGGAGGTTTAATAATATAAGCACTTTATTTACCTCTAAACTATTTAAAACCATGAAAAAAATCTAGTGCGAGAGAAAAGTGTGTGCATAATTAAAGTGAGTAAGTGAGTGTGTCACATTAAAAATGTTAGTCAAAGGGTTATATAATAGGAGACATGAAATATGATTGTGTGGAAGTACAATTGAAGAAGATTATGAAAATATTATGGTCTTAAAAATGGGTTCATCTTAACATGAAAACTCCATAAAAAAATTCTTATAATATCATTTGAGAATTATAAATACTACTAAAGTTAAACTCAATATTTTTCGAGAAGGGTTTTTATATAGACAGTATAAAAACAATGTGATATGGGGTAGTTCAAAGAATACACCGTCTTTTACCCATGAATGTTCATTCTTTCTAATTCCGTCTACTGAATCTATTGATATTTTGTAGTTGGTAAAATATTTCAAAACTGTCTCAATATTGATTTTCATCCATTGATACATTAAACAAAATCAATATTGAATCAAAATAAATATGGACAAGAATAATTCATTAAATTTTTAAAGGAAGGAAACAAAATCATAAATTAATTAACAAACTAAATGATCATTTACCCTAAAAAATTTAGCTATTCTACATGTTTGTAATCATATGAATCTAACACAAGAACAACATAATCGAGACACAGAAGAATAAAAATAAGGTAAAGGTAAAGGTTCTTCTTTATTACCATAATTTGCCTTTAAATTTCTCTCTCTTTAAAGCTCCTACTCGTGATTTCCTATAATATATTGTTCTAGGAATACTCTATTATATCCTAGTCATTCTCTGTCCCAAATTTTATGTATCTCCCAGTCTATGTAGAAATTCTCCTTTTATTATATTTTTTTGTCACTGAATTAAACTGTTTACAAGATCATCCAATTTCACCTCCTCAAACTATTAATAATTTTGTTTAATGCTTTACTTATCCGATTGTTCTTCCTAAATCCTTGAACAACTCGACACAAATACTATTTGATTAATTTTAAAAATAAAATATCACCACCTAGAGACTTTCAAAAAATGTTTGGTGTCATGCTGTGATAATCAGCAAAGGGTGGTTCCACTAAAGAAGAATTGTAGAATGGGTTGGTTCCACCAAAAAAATTATAGTAAAGACCTGGTGGCCGCCCATAGAAAAATTGTAGTGGATTTTTTCTGTTTTATACTTCTCATCTCATGCTATAAATTTGGGTGTCATTATATGGTAAAATCATGGAAAATCAATAATTAGTGTTCTCCTATTAGATAATAAGAAATATCAGCTGCCTTCCCCATGGATATAGGAAACCCTGACCAAACCACATAAAAATTTATGTGTTCTTTATATTTTTTTCCCATGCTTGTGCCTGTAGATTTGAGTGATATTGAGTGCTTCTAAATAAAAAATTGGTAACATAGTGGGTCTCTTATCAAGAGAAGAAATAATAGCAACATTGTTTTTCATGCTTCTAAGTTAGATCTTCTATGTGCAACTACCTTACTGTCTACCCTCTATAAAGCCTCCTCACTGTTATCTATCGCTCTATAATCCCTCACTATTAAGCCTTCAAAACCTCTAGGTGATTATCCATGTAAAAACCCTTAACACTACACTTGACTCCTCTGATTATTTACTTTATGAATTCTAAACGTCTGTGACCACCTCTATAATGCCCCTTCTTTAGTGGGTGTCAGTGTTCTCCCATATGCAACACCTAATTCAGCAATGTATTATTGAACTTAAAAAATTCGAAAGGTGTTTTTTTTATATTTGGGATATAAGTCATGCGGAGATCCATATAAGGAAAAAAATAATTAGAGAGAGTCCTGGGTTATCTATTGTGGCGTGGAAGACAATTGAAAAGTTGGGGACATTGAATTTGTCTTTTTGTGCATGTAAAATTCAAAAAAAAGTGGAGTGATTTGCTTATCCATGCATGTGTTATAAAAAATGAAATATTATTTTTATGAAGTGACAAATTTTAAGGATTTTTTTTCTTTTTTTATTCAATAGGTTATCTTGTTTATGTAATTAAATAGTTCATTGTATCATTTTTGTATTCTTTGGATTCATCAGTGTCGTCTATTTTTTTTTGGAAATTATGATTTATTTTTTGATGTATAATCCCCAAGATGAAAAAAATATCATGACACCCACAGATTCTATTCTAGATCGACATACTAATATGAAAACTACTTCTGGATGTCGAATTATAGATTCCAACACCAAATTTGAGTTAGATAAATTTGACGTGATAGATAACTTCAACATTTGAAAATGTGAAATTATGGATGTTCTAACTTAGTAGGAGTTAGATATCACCTTGGAAGAAAAGTATGCCAATATTTGTGATGGTTATTAGAGGAGAATAAACCATAAAACCTATAGTATGATCTGTATTTATTTTAATAATGGTCATAAATATAGTCTGATGCATGAGAACTCTTTAAAAAAGTTTTTGGAAGATTTTGGAGAATAATTACATGGAAAAAAGCATAAAAATGGATTTAATGGAAAAATAAATTATTAAAATTTTAGTATAAGGATGGTATGTAAATTATTGAGAACCTAGAATATTTTAATAAAGTCCTGGTATATTTTCAAAGTTTTTAGTTAATGATTAGAGATGGAGATAAGAATATTTTTTTGGTGAAATCTGTACCAAAGATTTATGATCATCTTACTATAACATTGGTTTATGTTAAGGGTGAGGTAATTTTTTTATGTATCAAATGTCTTAGTTAAAAATGTGTACAGGTGAAAGGAAAAGTATGACTATATATATTTTTCATAAGAGGAATTGATGGAAACTAGAGGAAGTTCATTTGGCCAGAAGGTAGATGATTTAGAAGAAGTGAATTGTGATTGAAGTTAAGTGGTGAGTTCAACTATAAACTTCCAGCAAAATATGAGTGTGACTACTATCATCAAAAAGGGAAATGGAAGAAGTAATGCCCCAATATTGGGAAGATAAAGGTGAGTGTTGTACAAAATTTTTTTGGATGTTGAAGATATTTCTTTCCTCATTTCCTTGCATCTCCCAGTAAGCATATAAATAACTCATCCATCACTTTAAGTTTATGTGAGCAATGATTGAGATATAAAACAATATTTCAAGAGGGAATTAATTTCCACAAAAAAATTACTCATTAAATAACTCCCCTATCTTCATGTTTGATAAAAAAAATTCATCTACTCCCCATGGATCATATCTCACTTGGACTTTTATAATATATAATCCCCTTGAATGTGATAGTCTTTCTCTAACACCACTTGTTGATCACTTGAACCATGAGTCTTCTCTACTTAATTCCACTATAATTTATATCTCTTTGACAACAAACCTAAAGTGACCTTCCACATCCAAAACACCCCAGTTAAAATGTTATATACCAATGGGGAGAGGGGATGCATCTGAACCTTTTCAAGTAGAGGGTGGTGGTTGAACACTGAGGTTCAACCAATGTTTCTAAAAAATCAGAGTGGACAATGAGTTTTTCATGATTCCTAACACTTTTTCATTAGTTCCAACATTCCACACTATGAACATTCCTTGCTCTATTTTTTCATTAATAAATTTTTAAATAATCTCAATATGTTTGGTACGTGACTGAAACACTATTTTTTCATTATATTGATATCACTCCTATTATCACTGAAGATCATCATAGTATTCTTCACCTCTTTACTAATATCTTCATGTTGTTACTTCATCCATAAAATCTGAGTACATACCTAGGTTACTGATATGTATTTTTCTTATATATTACCCAATGAGGTACTTTCCTACTTCTTACTTAGTCATCATGAATATTTTATCCTGATAAAGAATGAACCACCATTTTTGTACTGATGTTCCACCACATCTCTAGCCTAGTCCACATTAGAAAACTCATATTACTCATGATCCTTCAAAAAAAAAAAAGAAATCCAAAATTCATAATACCATGGATGTACCTCAATATTCATTTAACTATTGTGAGATGTTCTTACTTATTATTAATATGGAAATGATCTACTAAAGTTGTTTCAAATACAATGTTCTATTTTTTACAATCAAATATAGTAAAATTCCAATAATCCACTTATACATGGTTGGATCCACCAATTTCCAATCCGTGTGTTTTCCAATATTGGTTCTAATCACAATCATAGTCATAATTAGTTTATAATTTTTCATTTTGAACTTATTTAGTAGATCCCTTTCATGCTTTTTCTAAGATATAAGTTACATCTCTATTTATGAATGACTTACAACCCCAAAAAATAATTGATCTCACTAATAATGGACATTTTAAATTTTAATATCATTAGTTTCAAAAACTCATAAAAATATATCTATTTGTTTTTACAAAATATGATATCATCCAAAAATAAAAACACCATGAATTGTTATTTCTTGTGTAATTTCATATACAAGTTTTTGTTGACATAACCCCTTTTGAAATCTAACTTCATTACATATGAGTATACCTGGTCATACTATACTTATAGTGCCTTATTTAGGTTTTATAAGGTTTTATTCAACCCGTACAATTTAGTTTCACCTTTTTTAATCAAGAATCCCATTGGTTGTTAAATATAGACCTCTTCTTGAAGAAAACAATTCAAAAATTCCATTTCAACGTATATTTTACAAATCTTGAACCCTTTTTAAAATCACCATTTCTAAGAAAAGTTCGATCAACTCTAGTCATGCCACAAGAAAAAATGTTTCTTCAATATCAACACCTTTAATCCAAGAATAGACTTTATACACCAGACATTCCTTATTTTAGATCACATTTCTGTGTTCATCAAACTATCTTTTGGATATCCACTTGGCACCAATCACATTATGATGTTCAAGCTTCTTCTCAAGTTCCTAAGTTTGATTCTTGGATATTTGATCCCATTCCACATTCATGCATCTAACCCATGATTTATCCTTTGCTTCTTCTAAAAATGATACTGGTTTTAACTTTTATAAAAGATTATCATGATTTAAATATATCATCCTTTACATTTATGTTGGAGCAGTTTTGTCTCCAATTATATTAGACAGATCAACCTACATTCTTATTTTTATCCTCTAAGGCACACTATAATTTTATTTTGGAACATCCTATGATTTTGATTCAGACTTATAATATTCATTAACTATAATACTTTATTGAACCATGGGAGTGGTATCAACATCATTCTATTATTCAAATAATTCATTTTAGTTAAAACTTTGAGTAATATTTCTACCTTTTTCTTTAATTACTTAGAAATAATCACTTTCCACAATTTTATTCAACATTTTTTTGAAGAATTTATAGGAGTTACTCTTTTTTGAGTAGCTTAAAAATACTCCTTTTTCTATATAATTTCTATACGTATCTTGATTTCATTATTTTTAGTGAATATAACATCTACTTACTAAAACATGAAAATGTTTCAGTGAGGGATTCCTTCCATGACACATTTTATAGGGTGTTCTCTCTTCCCTTCGACTCAACATTGCTTATTTTTGAGTGTAAACTAAAACTTGTATATATTACTTGTAATAATGTAGAGAGACACTAATACCAATGAATATTGTCTTATCTATGTTGTTCACCTACTAATTTAATTATTCAATGACCCCATTCTTCCTTGGAGTTTTCACTGAGGATACCTCATCCTTAATTCCATGTTTCTCAAGGTAGTTTTCAAATTCAATGAACATGTAATTTGTTCCATTGTGAGATCATAATATCTTGATGGTATGACCAATTTCATTCTCAACTCTTATCCTGTACCTCTTCAAACTGTCCATCATTTCCCTCTTGATCTTTATTAATATAATTCATGATATTATACTAAAATCATAAAAAAATAATTTAATACCTTTCTCCATATGTTCCCAATGTATTCATTCTTCCATACACATCAGTATACACCATTTTAATGATATTGGATGAATTTTACTTCTTTTTTCTATATATATTTCAGCCCATCCTTCCCTATATACATGCATTAAATGTATTTTCTCAATAAGTCTTCATAATAGGAATTTTCACTATTTTCTTTATCTTGGTTAAGATCTCCATTATCTATTGATGAATGTGTCCAAGCCTTCAATACCACAAGTTATGGACTTCATTGGATCATCATATGACCCTAAAAAGTATAAGAGAACCCAAACACAAACAAATATATCTCCAGGGAATCAAACATATAAGGGTATTTGAAAAACAATGCATAAAATGGGATACCTGAAATTCCCAAACATTAATAGATTCAATCCTAGTTCTTTAAAAGAGTTATCTTGATGACAAACATGAGGAGAAAAAAAAATAAATTCATCCTACCTCTGAGGGGGGAACATCGACCAGTGGATCCGTGAATGATTTTTGAAGACTCCTGAATTACTTAAGGGGTGATAGCACATTCACCAAGTGATGAAAAAGATTCAATAATGGAAGAGATTATTGAATATGGATCAATCATGTCTCACATCATGGGGTAAAATCTTTGGGTGACTGGGATTGGGGAAAGAGGGCCCTTTTGTAATGCTTGAGTTTTCTCTTCATTGAATAGAACTCATCTTAGATTGATTGTTTTTTATATTTAGTGTAAGGGTATTATTTTAAATGTTATTGTGTTTAGTTTATTATTCCTATAAATTTTTTAATAATTTTGTTGATAATAATATTTCTCCCTTTATCTATTTTTACTTATATATGATGGAATATGTAATATTGAGTGGTGATTATCTAGTGATTGTTGATACATGTGTGGAAGGAAATGACTTATATATGAATTTATTGGGAGCAACTTAACATTATTTGGATTTTCTTAAGTAGTTTAGGGGTAGTTTATTATTAAGGTTTAATCTGATATAATACCATGAACATATGAAGTAGTTTTTATCAATAGTGATCACATATTGATTAAACCTCACAGTATTTCTCAATGTAAGGTGAAAAAATAAATACATTGTGGATTATTTCACTTATTAGTTAATAATAAAAAGTGTGAACCATTTTTATGATAGAGATAAAATTACAATTGTTAATCCAACTTTTTAACCGATTTTATATCATAACTTTGAAAAAATATCACTTATTTAAATTATTTTCTTGTTTTGTTAACATGAAATTCACTAAATAAATTTTTATTAATTGTGATGGAAATAACCCTTAGAGACAACCTATATAACCCACTCTACTATAGTTTAACATTAAATAATCAGTTTTTTGGCATCACCCCATGATAAGTTATCCAAAAACTTGGTATTTTTTTTAGAGAGGCGGTGTCCAATTCTTTTCTTTAATTTTCATAACGCACTCTAACACTGAAAATTTCTTACCTCTTGATCTAGATAATGAGAAAAACTTCCTAAATAAACTTATATAATTAATAAACATTGAATATTTTAAAATATATTTTAAAAACATTACATTTTCAGACTCCAATGAAAATTTAAGTATTCACTATGAAATTAAGACTATGGCAGGTTATCCAAACCAAACCTTAAAAGATATTGGTGCAACTAATTTTATTAAATTAGAAAAACTCTATTTCATTTTTTATATTACAAGTATACTTTGATCTTAATACTAGCTTGATTCAATTATTTTCTAGATTTCATGGACTTACAGGTAAAGATCTAAACAATCATATCAATGAATTAACCCTGGAATGTGCACCACTGAAGCCCAAATTAGTAGATAAAGAATAAGTCAAATGAAGAGAGTTTACATTATCTTTTTAATGAGTGGATAAATAATGTCTATATATACTACACCTTGGAGAAGTGAATGATTGTGATGATCTTCAGAGGATTTTCCTCAAAATGTTATTTCTAACTTCATAGAGAATAATTATAAATAAATAGATCTATGTCATAAGAAATATATATAGAGAGACACTTTGAGTATTAGGAAAGATTCAAGAATTTTTGTACAGTATGTCATCACCAAGAAATTGAGGAACACTACTTCCAAGTTTTCATCTATCATAGTCTTCAAGATAGTGATAGAAATTCATTTGATGCACCATCAAGATTATATTTGATTGAAAATATTCCATTAGAATCTATAGGAATGACTAAGAAGATATCTCAAAATATACAATAGTTTGGTATAAAAGGTACTGGTAAAAGAATATTTCATGAGGTAGGGTTTGTGAATCACCTTTACTATAGTATAAACTCATGGAACTAACCATTTTGGTTAGGCATGCAGATATTAAGAAAAATAGTGAACAACTCATACCAGTTAATTTATATTGTCTTTATTCTTCTCAAAATCATTATACTAACTAATGTGATCAATTAAAGGAAAAAAAGTTGTGTAGTTGTCTATCTTTTGTAGGATCGTAATAATGATGTAGATACTCAATATATAAGAGGGGGGGGGGGTGACTTGTATACTTTAAAAATTCCTTTGGAAACTTTAAAGTTGGTATAATAACTTTCGTTTTTAACCTTAAGCAAAACTATGTTTAACAAATTTAAACAAGGTAAATTCACAAGACCTCTTAGTTCTACAAACTTGCTTGATTCTGGAAATTTGGTTCCAGAAATGAAACATCAGAAAATTTTACAAGGAAAAAGATTCTACATTAAAGTGTATAAAATCTTACTAATAAAAGTATACAAAAACAAGGAAGTATAAGATAGTTATACTTTACTTAACAATCAAAATGCAGCAGAAAAAAAACTTGAAACAATACAAGTAACAAGTGTAGAATCTTTTAACCCAAAGAGAAGGGTATCCAACAACCTTGGATAAAGTTCCCTTGATTTATACTTTCAAGAAAGTATGTCTTACCCACACCAGGGTAAGCCCTCGATAGGAATATCTGAATCTATCTTACTATCCCCGCAAGCCCTCAACTTCAAGGTAGTTGGCACCTATGTCTTCCTCAGCAAGGAATTCCTCAAACTTTAAGGTAGCCGACACCTCTGTCTTACTATCCCTGGAAGCCCTTGAATGTACACAACAACATTCAGAGTCGCATAAAGAAATATGAACAAGATGTTCAGTATGCACAAAGCATGAGAGTCTCTCTCTATAAATCACTTCAACAGCATATAATCTCTAGATTTGTAGAATCGTGTTAGCTCATTCAAATGAGATCATATTTATAGGCATGTCTCCAACGACCGACTCCCTCCTCCAACAATCATATTTTTCCTTGAATCTCGGAGGGAACTATACACGTGTTACTCAAAAAATGGTTAGTTAGAAATATAATTTATGACATTGTTTCATAATTATAGCACGTGTAAGCAAAAAATAGTTGCTTGAACAAATCCATTTTTCAGAGTCTAAGAAAAAATAAAAGTTCGTTGTCTAACCAAAAAACCATTCGGTGTCTATAACACATGGATATTTGGATTCTCTTTTCCAAAGAATTCATAACCTGAATTCTATAGAATTTGGAGTTTGAATTTCAAGGAAATTCGAAGTCTGAATTCAGTAGAGTTCGAAGTTGAAATTTAGTAGAATTCAGAGTATTAATTCATAAGAATTCGGAGTATGAATTTTTGAGAATTCGAAGTCTGAATTCAGAAGAATTCGGAGTCTAAATTCAGAGATCCTGGAGTCTGAATTCATTAGAATTCAAAGTCTGAATTTAGAGTTTTAATTTAGAGAACTCAGAGTTTGAATTCATAAGAATTCGGAGTCTGAATTCATGAGAATTCAGAGTCTGAATTAAGAAGAATTTGGAATCTGAATTCAGTAGAATTTGGAGTCTAAATTCATGAGAATTCAGAGTCTGAATTTAGAAGAATTCAGAGTCAGAATTCAGAAGAATTCAGATCCTGAAATAGAATTCTCTATATCCATGTATTTATATGATTCCAAGGTTTTAGATACAAAACTGATTTTTACACTTCGAAATAAAATGAGACAAGTTTAGAAAGACTATGATATGTACAATGAAAACATGGTAAGGATAAATTTTTCTTGAGGAAGGAAATTTTCTTTATTAAGATAAAACACAGGGAAAAACAAATTTTCCTTAAGATAGAGTGTTTGTGATTTTTAAAACATGAAGGAATGGAAAAGTCATAAGGAAACCTTATTGAATCAAAAATATCCCCCTTTTTGGAAAGCACAAAAATCCTTACAAAAAAGAATATAAGGACATAGAATTTTCATGAACTTGAAATTAAAAACTCATCTCCCTTTACTTATGGATCATAGTGAATATGGAAATCTTTATAATGAAAACTTCCCCTTTAGATAAAATCCCCCTTGGATGGGGAAATTTTTTCTTTACATAGTATTCTTTTTGAAATTCCTTTCTCCCCCTTTGTAATTTTCAAAAAGGATTAAAGGGAATGGAAAAGAAAAAAAATGGTACCTGAAATATTAGAACTAAACAACAAAATACATTAAGAGTAACCAAAAGAATTCCATTATGATTAGAATAATTTATACAAGGTAAGTGAATAAAACAAAATATCGGAATAGAACAAGATTATCCTTCCTTTTCTTTCGGCATCAACTTCTTCACTATTATTTTCAAATTTTTGAGCTCCATGTGATCTTCCTCTGCACGTTTGAGAAGCTGATCCTGGTATTCTACTTTCTTATCTAAGGATTTGATTTTTTCTTCCTGATCCTTGAGAGATTTTTCCTGACCCTTTAGAACTTATTCTTGCTTAATTAGCTTCTATTCTATCTCAATCCTAAGATACCTTTCTCTCTTCCAACTCTGAGCAACTGAGTATAACTTTCCATTCAGGTCATTCACTTCTTGCATCTGAGAAGTCTATTCCAGAGTTAGATTTTCCTCAAAACAATTTATAATATCCTTGATCTTCACATCTTCAGTGTCAAAAGAATCCTTTAAACTTTCTTGAAACTCATAAAGAATTCTCATGTCTTCCAAAGTTTTCTTTGACCAGCTATTCATTTTCCTGCAAGATCTTTTGTGATCTTCATAGATAATAAGAAAAGACTTGAAGTCTTCCTTGAGACTAACACACTTATCCCTCACAATGGATACTGAATCCGATTTTTGATTTAGGGTATGATGAAGCATCTGGCATCTGAAGTCTATGCTGGGAAATAGAGGAATAGTACCAAAAAGCTTCTTCAAAGACTGGACTACAAAATCATGTCCAAGATATGATGATTCTGAATCAAAGATTTTTCTTGGTGTGGTTTTTTTTTCTAAATCTGCAAGTTTCCTCTTCGATGAAGTACTCACTTCATTCTTCTTCACCACTGCTTTTCTTGGTGTATCAAAAACCACCTGTTTTCCCTTATCAGCTTTCAGAATTACTTCCTCTTGATCAGAAGATTCATGTTCACTCTCAGATAGCTGAACAATTTTGTCTTCATCAAATTCTTCCTTTTCAGCTCCGACCTCAACATCCTCTGTGTGAATGAAATCTTAATTGATGCTTTCTTCTCTATATGGTTTGTCTACTTCGTCTTCATCCTTTTATTCATCCTTCCCAGGAGTAGTAATCTTTGATGATTCAGATTGAGAGATTTGGAATGATAATTTCTTAGAAGGGCTTTCCTTCTCATGAAACTCCTCAACTTACTTTATCAGATCTTTGGTATCACCACTGCCTTCTTCCTCCTCTTCTTTTACTTCTTCTTCTTCAACAACTTCTTCTTTTTGTTTTTATATAATTTGAAAATTCTTTCCCGGATTCTCTAGTAATGGTTCTAACAAAAATTATTCTGGTACTGGAATATTTTCGGAAGCTTTCTCAGCAGCCTTTAGAAGTGATTGAACTATCTCAACCATAGACAACTTTTTATTCTGCTTCTTATCTTTCTCTTGATTCTTAAGCTCTTCTACTACCTTTTCCTTTAAAGATTTTTCCTTAGCAAGGTCCAAGCCAAACTTAGGCTCCCCTTCTTTTTGATTTTTCTTGTCTTCTCTATATTTAGCCATAACCTCATCAGGATAGGCTTTTTGCTTCTTTGGCTTCGGTGGTACGGATTGGGTTTCCTTAGCCACTGGGGTTTTTTCTTCTCTTCCACTTCCTTCAGATTCCTCTTCCGTCCATCCATTTTAGAGGTTTCATCTACCTCCGGTTTCTTTGAAAGAGATTCAAATTCTTCTTCAAGAAAGTCATATAATTCTTCGAATTCTTTTGAAAATCCAACTTTCATCCTTCTCAAAGTGTCATCACTCAACAACATAACTTTACAATTTTAAGACATAGATTTTCAAGAAATTTTGAAGGATTATAAACACCGAATAATCATCTTTGATAGAATGGCTGGATACATGATAATCCGAGCCTTCAGATTTCCATTATTTAGATTCTCAATTGTAACCAAGATATGCTTAACCATGTTTATCTTCCTTAGATTTACCAAGAAATCCAGAATGTACATATCACTTTTCATCAAAGTATCCTTATCTCCTTTTCTTGGTATGATGAATCCTTGAACTCACAATTCCAGAATCTGAAAATTTATAGACAGGTGAAGAATCTTCAGAGTCTTTACCTCTGAGAGACCAAGTCAAGCCATGGCCTTCACCTTATCAAAACATCCTTGAACATCAGGTAGCTTGTGAGAACAAAAATCAGTTTCCACTTCATATGGAATACTAACTAAGCTTGCAGACTTGGTGTAAGAAAGTGAATATGTCTTTCCATAACACTTGAAAGAAAACTTAATCCTGCCATCTTCCTTGAAGAAAGTTACTGACTCATAAAATTCTATCAACAGTTCCGAATATACCAAATCCTGAGCTTTTGGTTTTGAAAGGAAAACACTTTCCCACCCATTGAGTTTGATATTCTTGGCAATAATAGAATCATATTTTACGAAAAACTTTGGATCAACTAACCTTTCTCTGTATATCTGCCATTCATATATTGGTTTGATAATTGACATATCTTTCTGATAGGAAACTTGGAAAACATTCAGAAGTAAGGAAAAAATATGAGAAGTTCGGAACGAGATTATGTAGGAGGGGAAGATCTTTAGCACGCGAAGGCTGGATTTTATATGTGGGAAAACCATTGAGAGGCATTTATATAGGCAATTTAAGCGACGATTTAGCTCCCATACTCAATCCAATGGTTGAAAAACCTTCGATGGATTTTGATATTTTGAGGTTTTTTAAGGAAAAAATTCGGATTTAAGGAAAAGAGAATCTGAAAATTTTAAAATTAAAGGAAAATACCAATAAGTAAATGATGATTTCAAAAACTCAAGACATGAAACATACCTTTCAGTTTTCCAGGAAGATTATTCATAATGAGGAAAATTATTTTTGAAGAACTTTAGATTCTGAAAAATTGATTACGAAAAATTTTACTATGAAAATCTATATTACAAAAAATTTAATTACAAAAATACTCATTACAAAAATTTTAAGTACCAAAATATTCATTATGAATATTTTGAGTATGAAATTCTTTATTATGAAAAATTTAAGTACAAAAATATTCATTATGAAAATTTTAAGTACCAAAATATTCATTACAAAAAATTTAAGTACCAAAATCTTCATTATAAAAATTTTGAGTACGAAAATCTTCATTAAAAAAATTTTAAGTATCAAAATATTCATTACAAAAATTTTAAGTACCAAAATATTCATTACAAAAATTTTGAGTATGAAAATATTCATTGCGAAAAAGTTGAGTACTAAAATCTTCATTACAAAAATTTTGAGTAATAAAATATTTATTACAAAAATTTTGAGAAAGCCGAACTATGAAAATTTTAGAAAAAATGATTACAAAAATTTTCATTCTGAAAAATTTAGAAAATCTGACTACAAAATTTTTTAGAAAAACTTCTTACGAAAATTTTCATTACGAAAAATTTAGAAAATCTGACTACAAAAAGATTCATTACTAAAATTTTTGAACTAAATATCAAGAAAATGTACTCCCCATTTGAAAAAAGTTTGTTTCTGTAAGGAGATTGGTTTCAAAAAGAATTTAACACGGAAGATTACATTACAGTTATCATTCCTAACTTCAGTTTAATGTATTCAAATCTATTGGATGGTAAAGATTTTTGAAAATATCAGCAAGTTGATCTTGTGTTCTGATAAATTGAAGAATGATATCTCCTTTTTGTGTGTGATACCTAAGAAAGTGATGCCTAATATCTATGTGTTTTTCATGAGAGTGATGTGAAGGGTTTTTGATTAGGGCAATGGCACTGGTATTATCACACAAAATTTGTGTTTTGTTAAAACTCTTACCATAGTCTCTGAGTGTTTGTTGCATCCACAACACTTGATCACAAAAACTTCTAGGTGATATATATTATACTAAAGTAGTGGAAAGTGCTACTGAGTGTTGGTTGTTTCATGAACATGAAACTAATGAATCTCCTAAGAAATGAAAAGTTTTGGATGTCCTTTTACTATCCATTCTACATCCACCAAATTTAGCATCCAAAAAACTTTTTAAACAAAATCATTTTCAGAAGTATAAAGGAGTCTTAGATCCATGGTTCCCTTTAAGTTGAGAAAAATCCTTTTCACTACCTTTAAATGAGACTCCTTAGGATTGGATTGATATCTTGCACATAAGAATACCGAAAACATTAAGTATGGATGACTAGATGTCAAGTAAAGTAGGCTTCCTATCATACCTCTAAAAGATGTTTGATCTACTAGTTTTCCATATTCATCAAGATCAATTGAATTTGAGGTACCAATGGGAGTACTAATAATCTTAGTGTTGTCATATCCATACTTTTTAAGAAGATATTTGATATAATTATGTTGGTATATATAGATTCCCTCTGGTTTTTGAGAAATTTGAAAACAAAGGAAAAATGTTAACTCACCCATCATACTCATTTTGAACTCATATTTCATTAGATCCTCAAATGAATCAGTTAAATATTTCTGATTTGAACCAAATATAATATCATCAAAATAAATTTGAACAATCAAAACATTTTTCTTATCTTTATTTATAAAAAGGGTTGGATCATCATTTCTCTTATCATAATTATTTTGAAGAAAAAATCCTGTAAGTCTATAATACTAATCTCAAGGGGCTTGCTTAAGTACATAAAAAGATTTGGTAAGTTTGTAAACTTGTTTAGGATGTTTTGAATCTTCAAAACTAGGAGGTTGTTCAACAAAAACTTCCTCTTGAACAGAACCATGAAGGAAAGAACATTTAACATCCATTTGAAAAAGTTTGAAATTGAAGAATGCTGCAAAGTCAAGTAGAATACAAATAGATTCAAGTCTGGATACTGGAGCATAGGTTTCTTCATAGTCTATTACTTCTTGTTGATTACAGCCTTTAGAAATCAATCTAGCTTTATTTCTTACAATGATTCCATTTTCATCACACTTATTTCTGAAGACCCATTTGACTCCAATAACAGAAGTTTTCTTAGGTCTTTCAACCAAGGTCCAGACTTTATTCCTTTCAAATTCATTTAGCTTATCTTGCATAGATTTTATCCAATCATGATCACTTAAGGCTTCATCAGTGCTTTTTGGATCTAATTAGTAAAGGAATTCTAGATTTTCTACTTCATTCCTTTAGGAACTTCTAGTACTTATAGGTTGATTCACATCACCAATGATACTATCACTAGGATGATTCTTAAGAAACAACTGATTTGGGTTTTGTAAAACCTGTTCATCAACATAGGGTAGGAAATATTCTGGGGTAAATGTTTCAGAAATACATTCTTGAACGTTTTCATTATCAGAAGGATCTTCTAACAACGGTGGGTAATCAGTTTTTGAAAACACATCCGAGGATGTAGGTTTAGGTTGTTTAAAAACAAAAGGATCAGTTTCATCAAATTTGACATGTACTATTTATTCAAAAGTACAAGTATTTTTATTGAAAACTCTATAAGCCTTAGAAGTTGTGGAGTATCCTAAGAAAATTTCTTCATCTGATTTTGGTGAAAATTTGTGTAAATTACCTTTAGTACTCAGAATTAATACCTTACAACCAAAAACCCCGAAGTAGGAAAGTCTAGATTTTCTACCATTCCATAACTCATAAAAAGTTTTATTAAGAAAAGGTATAATCAAAACACGATTTATAGTATATCAAGTAGCACTTATAGATTCAACCCAAAAATGTTTGGCTACCGAATAGTTACTCAACATGGTTATTGTTATCTCTTGAGGAATTCTATTTCTTCTTTCAACAATACTATTTTTTGAGGTGTTATGGGTGCTGAGAAGTTATGAGTAATTCCTTTTTTACTACAAAAAGTTTCAAAATTAGAATTTTGAAATTCTCCTCTATGATCACTATGAATAGTTATCAAAGGAAGTATTTTCTCATTTTTAACTTGGGATATAAAACTTTTGAAATAAGAAAAATCTTTAAACTTCTTTTCTAGAAAATAGACACACTTAAATCTAGTGT
The DNA here is from genome assembly GCA_963277665.1 of Viscum album. Taxonomy (NCBI): domain Eukaryota; kingdom Viridiplantae; phylum Streptophyta; class Magnoliopsida; order Santalales; family Viscaceae; genus Viscum; species Viscum album. Next base: position 1,864,911,071 of record OY728164.1, on the reverse strand, counting down.
AATCATCAAATAAGACAAATACATAATATTTGCCTCCAATGCTTCTAGTTTGTGTTGGACCAAAAAGATCTATATGAACTAACTATAATGCATCAATGGTTGAGACTTAAATGAATCACTTAAAACATGATTTATGTTGCTTTCCATATTGAAAAGGATCAAAAACTTTTGAAGAATCAAATCTAGGATCCGGTAGATCCTTAACTAGTCTTTTCTTTGAGAGTTTTCATAGGTTTCTAAGGTTACATTGACCTAACCTTCTATTACATAACCAAGAATTATCTTCCATTACACTAAGACAAGGTAGATATTGGATCCTAAGGTCTTATAAGTTTATTCTGTATACATTCTCTTACCTATGGGCAGAAAGAATAAACTCTTCCTAGGAATTGTGTACTAAACAATTTTCATTCCTAAAATTAACAAGGTAACCTTCATCACATAATTGAATTATACTAATGAGGTTGTTCTTAATAACCTTAACAAATAAAACATTTGAAATCAAAGTTTTTTCAAGAAGAAAAATGTTACCTATACCGATAATTTCTCCCTGAGCATTATCTCCAAATGTTACTTTTCCTCCTTTCGTCTTGATAATCTTTTCAAAGATGTTTTTGTTACCTGTCATATACTGGGAACATCCACTATCCATGTACCATGTGTTTCTATTGGTACTTTCTCTATTTTCATAAAAATAAAAGAGTTAGACTTTAGGAATCCAAACTTTATTAGCCTTATCTTTACAGTACTTCTTTCTATTCCTCTCAGAATGCTTTTCCGTTCTATCCTTTCTCTTAAGAATATAACAATCTGGCCTTATATGCCCTTATCTTTTTCATTCATAACAAGTGAATTCTAAGCCTTTATTATCTTTTATTTATTTCTTCTTATATCTATACTGAAAGTCTTTCTTCCCAACTATCTTGTTCATCCTTCGAGCAAGATTAGCTAGTTCATTTTCAGAATGCTCACTTTCACTTGTTTCAGATAAAATAGTGACTTTCTTAGAATTAGATCTTATAACTCTCTCTGGAGTCTTGGATTTTATATGATTTGAAGTTTTTGTAAAATAAACACTTCCATTTCCATTATTCTTCTTTATATTATAATAATCTCTCTTCATTTTAGTTTCATGTTGAAGAAGAGTTCCAAAAAGTTCATCAAGAGAAACCTGCGTAACTTTTCTATTCTCATCTATAGCTTTCTTCTTTGATTCCCACTCGTTGGGAATGATGTCTATGATCTTGTCCACAAGAGCTTCATCATATAATCCTTTCTCACACATATATAGTAAAATATTAACAATAGTCATGAATCTTTGTTGTACCTTACATATGGGTTCTCCATAAGGAAAGAAAAAGCCATGATACTCAGCTCTTAGCATAGTTCTTCTAGTTTCTATAACTTTGGAAGTTCTAAAGTGAGTTACTTCAAGATTATTCCAAATAAAATTTGTAGCTTCACAAGATAAAATATGGCTATATATATTTCTAGTCATGGAACAAAACAAAGTATTGCGTACCTTATAATTCAGTTGATATTCATGCTTTTCTTGGTTGGTGAAAGTACTAACTTCCTTGTCATGGATTTTATATCCTCTAGTAAGTATAACAAAATTTTCTACTCCAGTATTGATAAAAAAGTCTTCATGTGATCTCTCCAATATTCATAATCATTCCCATCAAAAATAGGTGGGTTATTAGGATTTAGGTTGTCTATGGAACCAAAATTCATTCCTGTCATCTTAAGAAAAAATCTTTCCACTCAAACTTAGTTAATAGTAAATATGAGTGAATAAGGAAAATATTACTAAGCAAATAAAATAATATGAACAATGAAAACTAAGCAAGAAAACTTATATGTGAATATAAGTATTTCAGATACCTCCTATGATACCAATTGTAGGATTGAAATAATGATGTAGATGATCAATATACAAGAGGGGGTGAATTGTATAATTTAAAAATTTCTTTGGAAGATTTAAAGTTGGTATAAAAACTTTCATTTTTAACCTTAAGAAAAAATGTGTTTAACAATGTTAAACAAGGTAAATTCACAAGGCCTCTTAGTTCTACAAACTTGCTTGATTCCAGAAATATGGTTCCGGAAATGAAACTTAAGAAAATTTTACAATGACAAAGATTCTACCTTAAAGCATATAACATCTTACTAATCAAATTATACAAAACAAGGAAGTATAATATAGTTATAATTTCCTTAATAATAAAAATTCAAGAGAAAATAAACATGAAACAATACAAGTAACAAGTGTAGAATCTTTTAACCCAAAGACAAGGGTATCCAAAAAACTTAGATAAAGGTCCCTTGATTTATACTTTCAAGAAAGTCTGTCTTACCCACACCTGGTTAAGCCCTTGATAGTAATATCAGAATCTGTCTTGCTATCCCCACAATCCCTCAACTTCAAGGTAGTCGACACCTTTTTCTTCCTCAGCAAGGAAGTACTTGAACTTTAAGGTAGTTGTCACCTCTGTCTTCCTATCCTTGGAAGACCTCGAATGTACACAACAACATTTGGAGTCACACAAAGTAATCTAAAAAAGATGTTCAGTATGCACAAAGCATGAGAGTCTCTTTCCAGAAATCACTTCAACTGGATATAATCTCTAGAGTTGTAGAATCCTGTTGAGCTCATTCAAATGTGCTCCTATTTATAGGCATGTCTCCAACGGTCATATTTTTCCTTGAATCTTGGAGGGACATGTACACATGTCAGTCAAACAATGGTTAGATAGAAACAGAATGTATGACATCATTTCATAACTATAGAATGTGTAATAAAAAATAGTTTCTTGAACAAATCCATTTTTCAGAGTTTAAGGAAAAATAAAAGTTCAGATTCTAACCAAAAAACAATTCGGTGTATATAACACATGGATATTTAAATACAGTTTTCCAAAGAATTCGTAACCTGAATACTATAGAATTAGGAGTCTAAATTCAGTAGAGTTTAGAGTAGGAATTTAGTAGAATTCGGAGTCTGAATTCAGAATAATTCAAAGTCTGAATTCTTGAGAATTTAGAGTCTGAATTTAGAAGAATTCAGAGTCTGAATTCAGAGAGCTTGGAGTCTGAATTAATTAGAATTTAGAGTCTGAATTCAGAAGAATTCAGAGTCTGAATTTAGAGAACTCTAAGTCTGAATTCATAAGAATTCGGAGTCTGAATTCATGAGAATTCGGAGTCTAAATTCAAAACAATTCGGAGTCTAAATTTAGTAGAATTTGGAGTCTAAATTCATGAGAATTCAGAGTCCGAATTTAAAAGAATTCAGATCTTGAAATAAAATGCTCTATATCCAAGTATTTATATTATTCCGAGGTTTTAGATACGAAACTGATTTTTACACATAGAAATAAAATGAGACAGGTTTAGAAATACTAAGATATGCAAAATGAAAACAAGGTAAGGATAAATTTTCCTTGAGGAAGGAAAATTTTCCTTATCAAGATAAAACACAGGGAAAAAAAATTACCTTAAGATAGAGTGTTTGTGATTTTCAAAACATGACGGAATGGAAAAGCCATAAGGAAACCTTATTGAATCAACATCTATTATGGTAATTTCAATATCCCAATAAAGGATGAAGAGACACTTCCAAATTCCAATATGGATTTAGAAACAAACAAAATCAAGATAGTCCACTCTTTAAATAACAATTCCATCAATATACACCATTACAATGACCATTGATGAAACTATAAAACCAATAAACCTTATAACCACCACCCTTTAAATAAAAGAGATCTTTTAAATAGCCCTCTACTAATTCAGAAATGCATGTGCAGAACCAACTAGATTCCGGAATTTAGGAGTTAATAATTGAGATAAAGGAATTAAAAATATATTTAATAAGAATTGTATAAATTATGACAAAAAATCCAGGAAAACTACAAGTACAACCCATTATAAATAAACAAATTTGAACATACTAACAATAATGAGTGGAAAAGAGATTCACCATATTTCAAAATTTAACCCCAAATCATATCTCAAATAGACGAGGTTAACCAATAGAGAAGATAAAGTTATAGTAGAGAAGAGTACAAAGAAATTATAAACACATTTACCAAAATATCATAGTGGAAAAATAGACCTTCCACTATTATTTCCCTTAAGAATAGTGTAATCAAAGAAGATAAAGGAGGAATAAATCCAAAGAGAAACTCTGAAAACTTATAAAATATTGTAATCAATATAACTAAATTTCAATCCCTAAAACAGATTCCAAAATTTAATATGTTACTCATGAAATTATGTGTCAAAAAATAATACTTCAAGGAAACAAGAGAGCGAATCTAGTGGTAAATTTTTTATCCTTGATCATTCTATAATTTAAAAAAAAATTCAGCATCCAAGGGCTTTTTCAATTCCTTGTGCAAATAGATCTATGTCTTTCACATATACATTGTGTGATATTTTAGCTTCCATTAATTTTAGCAAACATTTTTTATTTTCTTATTTATAGAAAAGAGAGTGCAACCAAAAAGAGTGGTTGTCTAACTATTTAAAAAATCCACTACTTTACTAGTTGGAGTTCTTGAATATGTTTTGGATATAGTATAGAATTTGTCTATCCTAGATAATTTTTATGTGTTGAACACGAAATATGATAACAAAATAGCTCAGTTACTCATCATTTTGGGAAGAAACTTCCTAAAAAAACATGAAAAATCATAAATTTATATGAATGAACTCTAATAATGGAGTTTTTTAGAACAATCTCCAGTTTAGTTTTTTTAATTCTATGAAATATCCATAAGAACATCAATATATTTTCACAGTTTCATACTATTAAAAGCTTATTGCACATAGAGAATATGGTTTATTAAAAGAAATTTTTAGTTTTAGTAACCAATAAATATTATATTTTTTTAAGAAATAATTTATAGAAATATGAAAATTCTATAAATACATCTGAAGATGATGTAAGTTATAAGTTCTTTAATGGTATTTATTAATTATTATAAAAAAAAGAAATAGGTAGTGATTTTCTATATAGGAATCTATGGTTATTGGGTAATGTAAAACAAATATTATTTCCAATTTAACCTAACCCCCAAATATAGAATTGAAATCATTACTATATAATTTAAAGTATGTGTTTTTAACAGAAATAAAAAAGATGCTAGAAATTATTGCAATAAAATTTTATTTTAATGAAGAAAAAAAATCTAATATGTATTTTAAGATAAAATGTGATATCTATAGGATATAATTCATAATACATTCCTAGGATTATTTATAAAATTTGCATGAACATATTTTTTTTGGAAAGTGAGGAAAAACCTGTTTGAAAACCTTAGAGAAAAATTAACCCAACAATAATGGATGTGGTTAAAAATGAAATTGAAAATTTATTGGAAGTAGAAATCATTTACCCAATTTATGATTCACAATAAGTCTGAAAAATTCATATAGTTACCAAAAAATATGGAATAAAAATTATAAGAAATTAATAAAATGAATTAATTATTATGAGAGTCTAAAATAGTAGGATAGTTTGTATTTATTATATTAAATTGAATTTGGTTATAGTAAAATATCATTTTCCTATACTAGTTATTGAAACAAATCTTAAAATAATATCGAGAAAACCCATTACTAATTTTTATATGTATTTTATGATTCTTTTAGATTTCACTTAAACCTGAGGACCAAGAAAATAAAACCATGGATTTCCCTTATATTATATATACTTATAGAATAATATTATTTGGATTTTGCAATTCACCAAGTACATTTAAAATAAGAATGGTAAGGATTTTCCCTAATTTAATTGAGGAATGTCTTGAAGAATTTATGGATGATTTCACTATGTTTATAAATTAATGTGATCATTGTTTAGGAAAATATAGAAAAATTCTTAAAAACTTGTATTGAAAAGAATATTGTTTTTAACTTTTAAACGTTTCATTTCATGGTTGAGAGAGGCATAGTGTTAGACATGTAATTTTAAAAAAAATTTGAGGTTAAAAAATATAAAATTAAATTTATCAATAAATTACCTTAATTTACTTATGTGAAACAAGTTAGATACTTTTAAGGGTATTCATGATATTATAGAAGATTTATATGGGATTTTTTTAAGATTGTTTTTCCACTTTGTGGACTTCTTTTAAAAGACTCTGAGTTTATATTTGGTGATCATTGTAGGAAATATTTTAATGAGTTGATGTGTAAACTGACCACACTACCAGTCATGTAGCCACTTATTTGGGAGAACCCATATGAACTATTTTATGATGCTTCAAACTATGCTGTTAGAGTAGTTTTGTCTCAAAACAATTTAAGGAAGATATCATGTCATTTCATATGCCCCCAGAACACTAGATATACCTAAATCCCATTATACAACCACAAAAAAGAGTTTTTAGTAGTTGTTTTTTTCCTAGATAAAATTTGATTAGATATTTTGAGAACCAAAGTAATTGTTTTATAGGATCATGTGTCCCTTAGGTACTTATAGAAGAAGGAGAAAAGAAAATCCATGGATGATACTATGGATGTTTCTGCTATAGGAGTTTGATTTAGAAATAAAAACAAAAGAGGAACTAAAAATCAAGTAGTATATCACTTGAGTAGGCATCCTCACACAACCAAGGTAGAAATTCCTAATAAGGATCAATTTAATGAATTTTTTCTAGGTGAAGATATTTATTTGGTTTAAGGTGATGTACCATGGTATGATGATATGCTAAATTTTTCAGTAACTTCTCAAGCATCATCATATCTAAACCAACAACAAATTTATATACTGAAAGTTAAATCAAATTTTTGTGTTTGGGATAATCTATATATTTAAAATATTTGTACTGATCAAATGATCCGGAAAATATTTCCTTGGAGATAAGTACAATTTTCGCTATAGTTTTTTTATACCTTAGACTATGGATTGGAAACATTTGACCTTAAAGAACTGCTGGTAAAGTCTTATAAAACACCATTTAAACATTCCTATGAGTTTTGTGAAAAAATTGAGAATTTCTAATTCACTTTAGATATAAAAAAGAAATATGAATTTACTTAAATATCAATGATATTTTTTAACTATAGGGAATATATTTTTTAATGACCTTTCCCATGTCATTTTTATATTCTTATATATTTTTAGTCGAGGACTATGTTTCAAAATTGATGGAAGCTAAATCTAGAAAAACCGATGATACCATTATTTTTTTAGTTTTTTTCTTAACTAATATATTTTAAATATTTTTAATCCTTAGTGAAATAATCTATTACCAAGGAACTCACTTTTACAATAGGATCATAGAATATTTAATGAGGAGATATGTAGTGACCCATAATACATAAGCACCCTACCATACACAAACCAATAGAGAATATAAAGTTTCAAACTTCGAGATTAAAGGAATCCTAGAAAATAAAATCAAGATAAATAGGAAAGATTGGATCCAAAGGTTGGAAGAAACCTTGTGGGATTAAAAATAATTTTTAAAAACCTTAATTAGAATGATCCCATACCAGTTTATCTTTGAGAAAAGCCATCATTTTCCCATATAGATGGAACAGAAGGCTTACTTAGTATTCAAGGAAATGAGTAGGGATCTAGAAAATGTAGGATGACATTGGATGATTTAGAAAATTTATAGAATAAATTAGGAGAGAGGAATTTTTAAATTCTAGGATTTATAATGATAGAACAAGAGTGTCACATGAAAAGTTGTTTCAACAAAAAAATTCCATTAAGGAGACCAAAATATACTCTACAAATCAAGACTAATTTTTTTAGGTAATACTTGTTTTAAATGGAAAGGGAAATTTACTATCAATAATTTTATCCATTTGGAGAGTTATAAATAACTAAATAATAATATAATAAGTTATTCATTATCAATGGTCATAAGTTGAAGAAATACTATAGGAATGTACCAGTGGAGGAGATCACACTCCTATAACCCTTCAACCAATAGAACCCCCATATTGTACCTTTATTTTACCTTTTTTATTTCTATACTTATATTAACTCTGATCATACTATCATTTATGTTATAATTTATTAATGACACTATATCATTCAAGTGTGGGGGAGAGACCCTTTGTATTTTTTAGAAATTTCAATTTTTTCATCTTCTTCTTTATCATTTTGAGTGTTTTTGTTTTTTTTTGTATTTTTGAAACCCATTGAGCTCAAAATGAATATATTTATAAGTGTATAACCTATATAAATTTTGAAAAACTAATTTGACCCAAAAATCAACTTAAATTAATGCTGAAATGATCTTATTTTCAAATTCAAAGTTTGGGAAATTTATGAAATGACCACTGTTTTTTAAATATCATGCCATAAAATTCCGTCTAATATGAAAATTAGATACAAGAGAGGATTCTAAACCATTTTTAACTTATTCTTCATAATTCCAACATTTATTGAGAGAACCAATCCATGCTTTAATAACCATAATTTGTTGTGAATTCAAGTAATTGATTTAGACTATTGAAGATCTTTCGTCAGAAATGATTGAGAAATTAATTTAATTGAATATCAATTTTTAAAATAAATATATAGTCTATCCTAAAATAACATCTAATTTTTTTATCCCCTAGTATTTATAGAAACCCTTTTTAATTAGGCACAATATATGTCTGGAATCCCTAACTACCCAAATTTGTAAGTAAATACATGATCATAGTTAAACTCAAGTGTAGAGGAGAAGCTGTTTTGTGAGAAGGTTTGGGGATAAGCATCATGTGTTGGAAATATGAAAAGGAAAATATCATTAAAAATTAGGAAAGTAATATTATATAACTATTCAAATATCAAATATTCCTCTCTACCTTCAAAATTTAAATTTTTGAAAAATTGACAAGAAAATAAAAACCAGAGATACAGAGATGCTGAAGAAAGTTAATCTATTAAAGTTATTATTATGTGAAAATTTATACAACATACACAAGGATTCAGGATATATAACACTACAAAGAGAGTGATTTAGGATAAAAATCCTGAGTGTAAGCTGTTAATCAATAATTTTTCTTCAATTAGATCCAAAAACTTCTCATTCTACCTTAAAATTTTTAACATTAGAACCCACTAAAAATTATCTACAAAACAAACCCAAAAATTAAAAATGATAAATACATGTAATTGAATCATTATCTGGAGAAATAGAAACACATCAAGCCCATGGTTTCCCCTGTATAATTTTTGAAGAGAATTTTTTTTCTTAAAATTCATACTTTGCATAATGAGAGAAATAATTCTAGGAAGGTAGGTATAAATGAGCATATGAATATGGAACATGTGGAAATTTTTTTAATGTGATCCATAGATAAAATTAAATTAAGAACATTTAGAAGGAGTGATAAGATTGGAGAAATATCTATTAAAAAATTTGGAACTAACATTAGCCAGTGTTTTAAATTTTTCTTGGGAATTTTTTTATACACATGTCTTGGAGTCCAAGGTTTAAGCATGGGTAAATTAATAAAGGTAATGAATTAATTATATTTTTATGTTATTAAATTATTTTCATTCCCTTATATTTATTAATAAATCTAGTTTTACAAAAAGTTTGGAATTAAAGGATCATTTCATTGGATTTTGTGAATATTTCTTTATATAGATGAAATTGTAAATTTAAATGATTTATAGAATAATATAAATATCTAGATATTGAAAATACATTAGTTTGTTTTCTTATAGGAGGAGAATTTGGTTGATGTAGATGAATAGGAATATATTGAAAAGTAATCACCTGGTTTCTAAGAAATTGAAAAAGGACCCTACAAAAGGGTACACAAATCATATGTAGGGGATGATATGATTTCCCAACCAATGAATAAGAGTCTCTAGCCTGATATATTGTAACGAACCAATGTTTTATCAATGGAAATTCCTTTATTATAAATATTTAATATAATCACATGAATTCACAACATAATGAACTACTAAGTACTGTGCGACCCATAAACATAATTTTGTCACTTCTGTGATTTGAATTTTGAAAATCTGACATACACGGTTGGGATCAGTAAGTTATTTGGAGTCTAATATGACTAAATTAGTTTTTTGTGATTATTAAAATACCATTATGAATAGTATTTTTACCCTTATGAATAGTAATATACCCTAATGAATAGTATCCTTACCTAAAATAGTATATAAATAAGATTTAAGTGAAAATATGATGTACCTATATTTTTGAATAAGTAACTAAATGTTTTAAAACTGGTTTTTTAGAATAAATTATTATTTTTAATAAATATTAAGTTAATCATATTTATAAAATTATTTTTGAAAAATGGATTTCATTTTTGGATTTTACACATCAAAAAATTGTTAGGGTAAATTTTTGGTATTTTTCTGAAATACTTGAATTTGTAGTGAATAGCAAAACACATTAATTTACTGTGTAAATACATTATAATTTAAATCCAATATTCCGGACATCATAAGTGATGTAAGCAACCAAATATCTAACTCACATGAATTTATTACTATTCTTGGTCATGGAATCATCCCTATTGGTTATCTTATGGAAAAATAATAAATTAATGATTATAATATTATGAAAACTCTCCTCTCCTCCACTATAAATACCACCCCTCCCTACCTATTTTATTCACTCCTCTCAAGACTTGTGACTGGCCTATATTGTACCCAAATATCTCCTTAATCTCCTCACCTATGTCCAATATCACCTAGTCTCTTCAAAATACCAAATCCTCTCCCCTTATGAAGGCTCTCAAGGAAGATTGATTCAAGAGGTAAATTCCTCTTTTCTTTTTGTTCTTTTTCTTTTCAAGTTCATTAGTTTTTTTTTCTATCCTTACATATCCTCGTCCAAATGTTATGATAAATCCAGTACCATACATGTACTTTAATTTTTTTTTATGATAATGGAATAAGTTATTTTCATCTCTCCTTTACGATTCTTTTGTTTTAATAGTAAAGACACCATCCGAGATGTGTTAATTTACCACATTCAAGGACGATGGGTCTTCAATTTCCATCACAGTTTCAATTATGGTCAAGAAACCATTATCATGGTTAAAACAGACCATAATATATGTATTATGACTCATCTATATTTCTATAATCTTTTTTACACATGGTTTTGGTTTATAAAACAAAACATGTTCGTTGTGGCAAAAAATGCCAATTATCCCAAAAGGTTGTCACTAAAGTTTTACATAATGATTCAAAATCACTCAAGTAACCAAATTAAATTTTAAACCATGTAACCTTATACTTGTTAAATAATAAAATTTAACCTCATTTTTGTATGAACACCATCATCATACATGTTTATCCTAACATGAACCGATCATTAAAACCAAGGAAACTAACAGACCCGAACAATGAAATTGAACATTATAACCAATCAAAATGGTCTTGAATGAAATTAAAAAGGTTATAATAAATAAATTACATATATAATAAGTTATGTAATTATTAATTAATGAACCTAATTTTTTTATTCAGGTCATTAAGTTCAAGAAAAGATCACCATCAGATTTAAGGTAAGGGATCCTCTCCATTTCACTTTTATTCAAGAATGTCCTCTATGATATGACATTTTATGTGTAATCCATAATGATGGGGTATGATTTAAAACCTACCCCATACTCCCATAATTATTTATAAGTGATGAGAAACCCCTTTCTCTCTCATTAATCCCTCTTAAGTACACCCAATACCATGCCGATAATCCGTAAGGAATTCTACCCAAACCACCTTTATCCCTTCGGGTTGCTCTATATTTATTTTTACCCAAATGAAGTTGTCCTTTTGTTTTTATGTAAAACATATACATGATTTTAATGTGCTATAAACTAATGTTTCAAAACCCATCCCTCATTATCTTTCAGGGATATGCATGATTTTAAGTGATTCCCTCCTCGATACTTTCCAATAAGAAAACTCGTTTTAAGGGAACTTCCCAAAATTTTACCCAATTTCAAGTGCACTCTATCCTCTATTTTAATCCACCATCGTATTTATAAAATCAGTATTTTTATTATGAAAACCTTTTTGGTTCAATTTTTGTTTTATATAAAATATTGTTCCCTTTTCTATTTTAAAATCTCTATAGTATTTTCCATAAAACCGCACAAAAATGTTTTAATGCTAAAATTTCCCAAATACATTTCTGAAAAGTTTTCAATTCTATTTTAAATCACTTACCATGATATATTCTTATTTAACTTCAATTTATGTTCTAATTCCTTTCTTTCATGGATAATTTCATGATATACCCATTGGTTATGCTTTATGTCATGATTGTGGTACCCAATTCTTTCCATGGGTAACCATTATGTTTATGTATGATTGATTATGTATGATTATTTATGTGGAAAACATATTTATGAAATGTAATATGTGTGTACCAAGATAGCTATTCAATGCATTGGGTAAAGTTTAGTCTCATGAGACATTATATGCGACGGTCTTGGCGGTTAGCCTTGGCTTGTGCTACTATGCACGACGGTCTTGGAGATTTTCCTTAGCTTGTGATACTATGGGAAATGGTCTTGGAATTTAGCCTTGAATCATACTAAATTCATGTTTTTTGTTTCTGCCACATTTCTATGATTCCAAATTTAAAATATCCCATGTTTATATGTTATGATTTCATATGTTACATGCCTTTTTATATGATCATGTCATGCGTTATATCCCATGTGATAATGCTTTATTCTTATGGTTATTCCCTTACTGGGATTTTAGCTTATCCCTTTGTTCATGTTATCTCTAGGTTATCCTATGCAGATGTATGAGAACAATGGAAGATAAGAACTCATTTTGAAGTTTAAATAAAAAGTTGTTTTTATAATGTTTGATTATGTACCTAGTCTTACAAGACACTAGAATTTATGATCTTTAGCTTCTACTATAATGTATAATTATGATTAAAATCATGTAATGTTATATGTAAAAGGGTAGGATCTCTATAGTTGGTATCAGAGGGAGGTTTAGTTATTTTTGGAGATATAGAATAGAGTACTTTAGTAAGAACCATAAGGATGAGACAAAGTATAAGAAAACATCCCTAAATTTTGGAAAGTATAGAGTAAGTGGTTTATCAAGAAAATAAATCCCTGTATGGTTACAAATAGTTAGAGGTGGCTCTGGAATAGATGTACCTAGGAGTGAAAAATCTGACAAGGAGTTTTGAGCCTGACTGGGGTATCTTGGTACACGAGAAAAGGGCCTGGCTGTACTCTTGGTTTGACACTCTTGGGGGATATGCTTTTATAAATTCTTGAGCTTAGTACAAACCATTTTTAAGGGAATAAAAAAATCCCATAAGATTATAAGTTAAGAAATAGATCAAGGATAACCTAGATTTAAACCTAAGGAATCACAAGTTAGGACATACTTATCCTCTACAATTTTATCATTTTATGTTCAAAAGTTTCCTTTTTTATGTTAAATAACTATGTATTAAATCCCTCTAATTGTACATTATTTTTCTTAGTTAGTGGCGGGAAATAGAATAACACATTCCAACAACCAATGTGATAGGAAATGTAAAGATTTCTCTAATGATATGTCTGATATGATGGGAAAGATTGCTCAAAAATTAATGACTATACTTGCTTAGATGTCTCAAGTTATGAATAATAACTTGAATCATGTGGAACGACCTCCTCCTCCAAGGAAAGAGAAATTTTCCGTAGAGTCCTTCATATAGAAATGGCCTCACATGTTTCGCAGATCTTCTGATCCCCTCCTCATGGAATTGTGGATTAACTCCATTGAAAAGATATTCTCCGTCCTCCAGTGCTTGGAAGAAGAGAAAGTTGTACTGGCGGTCTATCATTTTGATGAGGAAGCTGATCCGTGGTGGAAACTAATCAATAATAAAAAGTCCCAAGATAAAATTGATTCCATGGATTGAGAGGAATTCAATAGGATGTTTTTCAGTACATATTTTCCTCAAACCCTCTGTCTCAAGATTGAAAGAGAGTTCCTTGATCTCAATTAGAAAGAAGATGAGTGCATTAGGGCGTATGAAGCAAACTTTACAAGGCTTGTAAGGTTTGCCTCTGGCTTTGTCATGAAAACTGAAATCAAGGTGGATAACTTCTTTAGAAGGATAAAGACAAGTCTACAGAAGTTGTTGGTGATTTGAGACTTTTACGGTTATGAGGAGATTGTCCATTGTGCCCTTAAGGTTGAAATGGAGATCAGATACTCTCAATGTTCTCATGGTCCTGGTGACAAGAAACAAAAAATGGAGAACAACATGAGTGGTTCAAAAACAAAATCCCAAGATGGAAAGAATCTTGAATATCCCACTTGTAAAAGTTATGCGAAGAAGCATCCTGGGAACTGTCTAAAGGGAACCTGAATTTTCTTCAAATGTGGAAAGCTAGGACATCTGGACAAGAACTACCGAAGGGATATGAAAAATCATACTAATGTATAATGATAAAGGAATGTTCAGATCAATGCTTATCCAGTGGTGTAGTTTTACAACTGCAAGGATCATGGGCATTATGCAAACAATTTTCATAAGTGAAGGGTTGTTAGAGGAAATCAACAACAACCTCCAAGGAGACAAGGAAGGGATTATTCTATCACTACTGCTGTGGTGGAGCCAAAAAATGATGTGGTAATAGGTACGCTAGTTATTAATTCAAGAATAGTGAACATACTATTTGATTCTGGTTCTATGCATTCTTTTATATCTTGCAATATTAGTAGAACTATTCAAAAACCACCTCAAAATTTGGAGGACAAGTTATCTATGAGAACTACGAATGAGGAAATTATTGTATCCATGGTTTAGAACTCCTCCCCAGTCAATTTTTGTGAACTGAACCTCTCAAAGAATCTTGTTATACTTCCTTTAGTGGTGTTTGACTCTATCTTGGGCATGGATTGTCTATCTTTATACAAAGCCAACATCAACTGTCGGGAAAGTGAGATCACTCTTCACATTCCAAATCATCCTCTAATTATTTACAAGTGTAAGGAGGAATATGAATCTCCTTTAGAATCATCATCTCATGTGTGGGTATTTCTTCTTTATGAGAAAGAATATCTAGCCCAAATTATGGAGACAAAGGAGAGAATCATTCTTGAAGACTTTCCCATCATGAGGGATTACACTAATATATTCACTAAAGAGTTTCTTGGTATTCATCCTAACCGAGAGGTTGAGTTCTCAATTAAAAGTATTCCTAGATCTCTGCCTATATCAAAGACACCATATAGAATGGCCACCATAGAGTTGGAAGAGCTGAAGAAGCAGTTACCAGAGAATCTGGAGAAGGGTTTTATATACACGAGTGCTTCACTGTGGGGTGCGCCAGTCCTCTTCATCAAGAATAGGGATGGATTAATGTGCATATGCATTGATTAATGTTAGATTTATAAATTCATGATAAATTACATGTATCCCCTTTCACAGATAGATGAATTGTTTGATCAGCTTCGTGGGGCTGGTTATTTATCTAAGGTGGACCATTGGTCAGTATATCACTCATTAATGGTGAGGAATGAAGATATTCCCAAGACTACCTTTCGAACGAGGTATGGACACTATGAGTTCATAGTAATTCCCTTCAGACTCACTAATTCTCCAATAATTTTCATGTATTTAATGAATAGAGTCTTTAGAGATTACCTTGATAAATTTTTGATAGTATTTATTGACAATATTATGATATACTCTAAGAGAAAGGAGGAACATGAGGAGCATTTGAATACTATGTTAAAGACTTTGCGAATGGATAAGATGTATGTAAAGTACAATAAATGTGAGTTTTGGATGGAGGAAGTATCAATCTTGGGGAATTTTATCACCATCAAAGTGATATATGTGGACCCTTCCAAGACAAAGAAAATTTAAGAGTGGCCCATGCCATCAACTGTAACCGAGATCAAAAACTTTTTGGGTCTAGCTGGTTATTTTCAATGATTTGTGAATAAATTTTCACAATTTTCAAACCCAATGACCAAGATGACATAAAAGGGAGTAAAGTTTGTATAGACTTAGGAATGTGAAGACTGTTTCAAGGTGTTGAAAAAGAGGCTTATCACTGCACCAGTACTCACACTCCCAAAAAGTAGAGAACGCTTCTTGGTGTATAGTGATGCTTCAAAGAATTTATTAGGTTGTATGCTATTTTAAAATGATAAAGTGATATCCTATGCCTTAAGTCATCTGAAAATACACAAGCAACACTATACCACACATGATCTGGATTTGGTGGCTATGATCTTCATGTTGAAAATCTGGAAGCATTATCTATATGGGGAGAAGTGTGAGATATATATTGATCACAAGAATATAAAATATATATTCACACAGAAAGAGCTTAATATGTGCCAATGAAGATGGATAGAGCTCATCAAGGATTATGACTGCTCAATGCACTACCATCCTGGTAAGGAAAATAAGGTGCTAGATGCTCTAAGTAGAAAGGATCCTGCATCTTTATCAATGATGAGAATTGAAAAGGATTCGATATTCTTAGATTTTCAGAGAATTTATATAAGAATAATTAAGGGAGGAACATCATCAATCCTTTCTTAAATTATTGGTCAACCATCCCTCATGGAGAAAATAAAGGATTCTCAAAGAAAATATATGGAAATTCAAAAAAGGGTGGAAGCTATAAGAAATGGTAAATCCTCTGAGTTCATGATTGATGAGGAAGGAGTTGTAATATTAGGTTCATAATTATGTGTACCATCCAATTCAGAGATAAAAAAGGAGTTTCTGAATGACGTACATAACTCAACCTTCTCTATCCACCTAGGGAGCATAAAGATGTATCGAGATCTTCCAGAAAACTATTGGTGGGAAAATATGAAAAGGGATATTGCTAAATATACATCAAAGTGCCTGGTACATTAGCAAGTGAAGGATGAAAGACCAGAGTCTAAGGGGGTGATGCAACCACTAACCATACCAACATGAAAGTGGGAGAACATCACCATGTACTTTTTCACTAGACTTCCAAGTAAATCTAGAGGAAACAATGCTATATGGGTTATTGTGGATCGTATTACAAAGACAACTCACTTTATCGCAATTCGAGAGGACTTATCATTAGATAAACTTGTACATATATAAATAAAATAAGTGGTAAGGCCGTATGGATTACCAATATCTATTTTTTCCAATCATGATCTGAGATTCACCTCGATGCTCTGGAATAGTCTCCAACATGATCTAAGCACTAAACTAAAATTTAGTACGGCCTATCATCCTCAAACTGATGAAAAATATGAGCGAACTATTTAAACACGAGAATATATTTTGAGAGAATGTTCTATGGAATTCAAAAGAGGATGGGACCAACATCTCCCACTGGTCAAATTCTCCTACGAAAATAGTTTCCACTCAAGAATCCAAATGGACCATACAAATCCCTATGAAAAAATGTGAAGAACACCGACATGTTGGGATGAAGTTGGTGAGCATATGATTCTAGGGCTTAAAATGGATGAAGAAATGGTGGAGAAGGTGAAAAACATTTAACATCACATAAAGGAAGCCCAAAGTTGACAAAAGAGTTATGAAGAGAACCGTCAATGAGACCTTGAGTTGAAATTTGGAGACATCATATTTCTATGCATATCTCCATGGAAGAAGTTCATGAGGTTTGTGAAGAAAGGGGAGCTAAGTCCTAGGTACATTGGCCCCTTCAAGATTCTTGATCGAATTAGGGTTGTGGCATATTGAATGGAACTTCCACCTACCATGGATAAAGTACATTATGTCTTTCATGTATGCATCTTAAGTAAGTACATACCAGACCCTTCACATGTACTCTCTTCAGAGGTGTTATAGTTAGAGGATGATATTTCTTATGAGGAGAAGCCAGTGAAGATCTTGGATCGTAGAGATAAATTTATACATAAAAAGACTACTCACCTGGTCAAAGTACTGTGGTGGAACCATAAGTACGAAGAGGAAACATGGGAACTAGAGGAGGCAATGAAGGAAAAGTACCCACACCTGTTTATGTCTTAGAATGTAAAACAAAATCTCAAGGGAGAAATTTCATAAGGGGGAAGAATGTAACGACCCAATGTTATATCAATGGAAATTAATTTATTATAAATATGTTATATAATCACATAAAATCACAACACAATGAACTACTAAGTATTATGTGACCCTTAAACATAAGTTTGTCACTTCTGCAATTTGAATTTCGAAAATCTAACCTACACGGCTGCGATCGGTAAGTTATTTGGAGTCTAATATGACTAACTTAATTTTTGATGAATAGTAGCATACCCTTATGAATAGTAATGTTACCCTTATGAATATTAATATACCCTAACGAATATTATTGTACCTATGATAATATATAAATAAGATTTAAGTGAAAGTAGGATGTATCTATATTTTGGAATAAGTAACTAAATTTTTTAAAACTGGGTTTTAGAATAAATTATGATTTTAAATAAATATCAAATTAATCATATTTAGAAAATTATTTTTGAAAATTTTATTTCATTTTTGGATTCTGCACATCTAATAATTGTTTGGGTAAATTTTTGTGAATTTTCTAAAATACTGAAATTTTTAGTGAATAATAAAATACATTAATTTACCGTATAAATATATTATAATTTAAATCCACTATTCCTGACATCATAAGTGATGTAAGCACCCAAATATCTATCTCAAATTTATTTATTACTATTATTGTTCATGTAATCATTACTATTAGTTGTATTATGGAAAAATAATAAACTAATGATTATAATATTAGGAAAACTCTCCTCTCCTCCACTATAAATACCATCTCTCCTTACCTCCTCTCTTTACTCCTCTAAATTATTGTTCTTTGACTATATTCTGGCCAAATATCTCCTCAAGCTCCTCCCCTACATCCAATATCCCTTAGTCTCTTCAAAATACCAAATCCACTCCCCTTAAGAAGGCTCTCAAGGAAGATTGATTCAAGAGGTAAATTCCTATTTTCTTTTCTTTCCTTTTCTTTTCAAGTTCATTTGTTTTCTTTTGTATACTTACCTGTACTCATCCAAATGTTATGATAAATCCCATACCTTCCATGTAATTTAATTTTTTTATGATAATGTAATAATTTTTTATCATCTCTCTTTTACTCTTATTTTATTTTAATAGTAAAGACACCATCTGAGATGTGCTAATTTACCACATTCAAGGATGATGGGTATTCAATTTCCATTACTATTTTAAAATATGGCCATGAAACCATTTTAATGGTTTAACCATACCATAATATATGCATTATTCCTCATCTATAGTTTGGGAATCCTTTTTTACACATGGTTTTGGCTTATAAAACAAAACATGTTCATTGTGGCCAAAACCACCAATTAACCCAAAAGGTTGTCACTAAAGTTTTACATAATGATTCAACTTCACTCAAGTAAAAAAATTAAATTTTAAACCTTGTAACCTTATGGATTTTTAATAATTAAATGTAACCTCAATTCTGGATGAACACCTTTATCATACATGTTTATCCGAACATGAACCAATTGTTAAAACCAAGGAAACAAACGGACCCGAACAATGAAATTGAACCTTATAACCAATCAAAAAGGTCTTTAACGAATTTAAAAAGGTTATAATAAATCAATTAAATATATAATAGGTTCTGTAATTATTAATTAATGAACCTAATTTGTTTATTCAGGTCATTAATTTCAATCAAAGATCACCATCAGATTTAAGGTAAGGGATCCTCTCCATTTAACTTTTATTCAAGAATATCCTCTATGCTATGACATTTTATGTGTAATATATAATTATGGGGTATGATTTCACACCTCTACCATACTACCATAATTATGTATAAGTTATTATAAACCCCATTCTCTCTCATGAATCCCTCTTAAGTACACCTGATACCGTGCCGATAATCCGTAAGGAATTCTACCCGAACCGCCTTTATCCCTTCAGATTGCTCTATATTTATTTGTAAAAAAATGAAGTTGTATTTTATTTTTATTTAAAACTTATAAATTCTGTTTATGTTCTCCAAAATCATTTTTCAATACCTATACTTCATTCTATTTTGGGTATATGCATTCTTTTATGTGATTAACTAATCGATACTTCCCAATAAGCTAACTTGTTTTAAGGGAACTTCCCATTTTTTACCCAATTTCAAGTGAAATATATGCTCTATTTTAATCCAACATTTTATTTATAAAATCATTACTTTTATTATTAAAACCTTTTGGGTTCAATTATGGTTTTATATAAAATATTATTCCCTTTTCTATTTTAAAATCTCTATAGTATTTTCCTTAAAACTGAACAAAAATGTTTTAATGCTAAGATTTCCCAAATACATTTCTTATAAGTTTTCACTTATGTTTGAAATCAATTACCATGATATATTCCTATTTAACATTCATGTATGTTCTAATTCATTTCTTTCATGGACACTTTCATGATACACCCCTTTGGTTATGCTTTTTGTCATGATTGTGGTACCCAATTCTTTCAATGGGTAACCATTATGTTTATATAAGATTGGTAATGTATGATTATTTATGTGGAAAAAATATTCATGAAATGTAATATGGGTGCTCCCAAATGGAGCTCCAATGCATTGGGTAAAGTTGAGTTTCATGATACGTTTCGTGTGATGGTCTTGGCGGTTAGCCTTGGATTGTGCTACTATGTGCGACGATCTTGATAGTTATCCTTGGCTTGTGATACTATGGGAATTGGTCTTAGAGGTAATCCTTGACTCGTACTAAATTCATGTTTTATGTTTCTTCAACAATTCAATGATTCCATGTTTAAAAGATTCCATGTTTATATGTTAGGATTCCATATGTTACATGCCTTTTTATATGATCATGTCATTCCTTCTATCCCATGTTCTAATGCTTTGTTCTTATGGTTATTCCCTTATTTGGATTTTAGCTCATCCCTCTGTTCATGTTATCCCTAGGTCATCCTATGCAGATATATGAGCATAATGAAAGATATGATCTCATTATGGAGTTTAAATAAAAAGTTGTTTTTATAATGTTTTATTATGTACCAAGTCTTCTAAGACACTAGACTTTACGATCCCTGGATTTTAATCTAATGTATAGTTATTCTTAAAATAATTTAATGTTATATTTAAAAGTCTAGGGTATCTATATATATCATATATTTATCAAAGTTCCTATGAGAATACATAGGGATATGTATGAGTGATTATTCTGAGGCCTTGCAAGCGTAAACCTTATAAAGATGCATATGTAAAAGTTACCACCTAACAGGTAAAGGTTTCTAGCTTGATATGTAAGAGTTATCATATTTGTGATGATATTTAAGAGTTTATCATTTATATATATATATAAGTTGATAGATAAATACTGATTTTTAAAGGTTTATACCTAAGGTTCACTTTAATATAAGATATGATACATAAGGGTCCATTCCATTAAAAAATATAAAGAATTGTATGTTGTGTGGGTATAAATATTTAAAATACCCAAAAGAGAATTTAGATATTTATATCAGCACAAAGCTACATGGAGACTATACATGCAAAGGGGAATTGGAGATGTTATTTTAATTATAGAAGAAAGAATCTCTTGAGTCAAAAATGTCAACCAATCTATGGAGGAAATAATTTTAAGACGTGAATTTATAGGAAGAATGAAATATCAAAGAAGATATTATAAATAAATGATGAGATAATATCATGAAATATTTAATGTAATTAAATAAGGGAATTAAATTACTATTAAAAATAAGGTTATAGGAAAAGAATAAGGGATCAATGTTTTGAGTTTTGTTTTATTCAGCTACTATATTTTTATATTTTCCATTTCTACTACCAATAACCTCTCATGTGGAGGGGTAAACCCTTTTGGTGGTTGGGATATGGGGAAAGAGGAACCTTTTGTAATTATTTAGTCTAAACTTTAATGAATAAAATTATTCTTATGTTGTTTTATTTCTATATTCAGTGGTAGGGTATTATTTTAAAGCTAATTTTGTTTAGTTTATTATTGTGAATTATTTACTACTTGGGTTGATAATTTATTTAGACCACTATTTATTTTTTCTTATATATTATAAAATATTAAATATTTTGTGGTGAGTATCTATAGATTGTAGGCATGGTTGTGGAAGGTAGTGAATAATCTTTGAATTTCTTGGGAGAAACTTAACCTGATTGGGATTTTCCTGAGTGGTTTAGATGGTAATTTATTATTAAGGTGTATTTAATGTCATCCTACATATATAGAGTGTAGGTTTTATATGATATCATACTATGAATATAGAAATTAGGGTTTAACAGTAATGATTACTACTTGACTAAACCTTAGAATTTTTCTTAACCTTTGGTAAAAGATAAATAGATTTTGGATTCTTTCACTTATCAATTAATAAGAAGAAGAGTGAACCATTTTTAAAAATGGGACAAAGTTATATTTGGTAATAAAAACCTTGAACCAATAATATATCATCACTTTGATAAAATATCACTTTTTTAAATTGTTTTTAGTTCTATCAAAATGAAATTTAACAAACCCCTTTTTAAAAATTATGACAAAAATAATTTTTACCCCTCCTTAGAGAGTTCCTTTAGTCCCCACTATACTATAGTTTAACCTTAGGTAATTCAAATATTTTTTCACAACCCCATGAAAAGTGAGCCATATTTTTAACCTAGAGTTTATTGTATAGTTTTTCATATAGTTTTGTGTATACATTACATTCATTAGATTCTTCTGGGTATTATTTTACAAGGATGCGATAATCATTGGGTTGGAATTTTATACTATTATCTATGTTATGTGGTGCATGTTTTAATTTTATTATCAATACTTTGAAGATTATGGGATGACACTATGGGTCAAGTAACATTTCGATTCAACTCAAGGTTGAGTTTGATAGTTAGACTAGGTAAGTATGTTTCTGATGTGGGAAATATACAGAAATGTAATCATGAGAAATGAGATCATATGAAGATCATTCATTCATGGGTTTTGAAATCATGTCATAGTTTCAAGAACTTTATTAGTCAGAAAAAATTATATGTAAATGTAAATCTAAATAACTAAGTTTGATAGTGGAGGATGCAAACCCATAATATTTTCATAATAAATCCATTAAACAGAGACATGATAATGTGTTTAAAGGTTTAAAGGATGACTCAGGTTAGTGTTGGTTAATATAAGGATTGTTAGTAGATGATTTTACAAATATTTTTTAACTGAGTCAACTTTTAGGATTAAAGAAGCATTACAATTTATGGATTATATAGTTACTAATCAAATGCATGATTATCTTTCTTAAGCAATTCATGAATTTTAAATTCAAGAAGATCATTTTTAGATTGATACTCTAAAAACTCCAGAACTAGACAACAAGTATACACTTTTTTCCAAAAATATTGGCATATTATTGGATCTAACGTGACATCAGTTGTTATGAGTTTTGTCACGACCCATCCTCGGGGCCCGTGCCATGACAACCCCAAGACCGCCTTCCATAGGCCAGGGGCTGGCGACTAGCACCAAAGGTGTAAATCCCGATAATAAGGGAAGGCATTTCCTTTATGAAACGTAAACACACACAACCAGAGTACAAGCAGAATCAAACACTAAGAAAACACTATATAACAAAATATGTGCTGGAGAGTAAAGGGGACAGAAATACAAGCCCAACATTAAAGTACAAGGTATAGACAAAACAACAGGATGGTGTCAAGCTGCTCCTGGATCATCCTCCGGAGTTCCTACCTGAAGGGTAGGTACAGATGGCCACCTCAGCTCTCCACGCCTGTCTATCACCTCCGGGTACCGTCTCATCGTGAAGTCCACCTCTGGGTACAGTATCTTCATCAAGTCCACCTCCAGGTACCGTCCAGCTCTAGAAGCCTCAACCACAATCAGTGTTGTCCGTCGTCTGCATCCAACACAACGAGGTATGGGCATAACCCGTGCAGGGGTGAGTATAACGATACTCAGTAGGGACCCCGAGACCCTCAAAGTCTCACTAAAACCAACAAGGATAAACCAAAATGAAATATCTCAACAGATAACCTTTACATAGGCATATGCCTATACATATACCTAAGTTACCAAGTAACCCATCTCAATCATGAGGTAAACACAAAGGTCATTGACTCAGCTCAAACCAGGATTTTCATTATCGAAACCAAAACTGCTGGAGAACTCCTCCTCTGTTGAGTACAGTGGCCCTGTCACAACTCCGAGGCGCTACTCACTAATCTTAGAATGCTGAGGTACTCCCCCTGTCGAGTACCATGGGTCTGCTGCCAAATACCGGGCGCTCTGTCCGCTGAAGGTCTGCCGCCAAATACCAGGTGCTCTCCCTAATATCCTATAGAGGTACTCCTCCTATCGAGTACCGCGGGTTTGATGCCAACTACCAGGAGCTCCATCCACCATGGGTCTGCCACCAAATACCGGGCGCTCCGTCCACTGGGCTAACCGAGTCACTACGAGTCGAATCGGTCAAGCAGTCATCAGGTCTACAGCTACTTGGTCTCCGCACTCCGTACGCTCATCTCTGGGAGGGTCCGCTCCATGAGCTACTAGTCGTTACTTACAATTTTCATGAAGTCTCACCTAGAAGTATCAAAAAGGACCACCTCGTCATAGGGGCCTCAACTCAATAGACGGTGCGTCAATCGAATGCACGGTCTGTGAGTTATTAGCTTTTCCATTCGAGGGGCCCGGTCAGTTTTTAAGCTAAAACCAACCCGACCATACTCCAATATCATCTGAAACCCATGTGGAGTATTCCAAAAGAACCTTCTCATAAATAAGAATTCAATATAGTCTATGGAATTTCAATTGGACGTCCGACCCTCGAGTTATAAGCCTTTCTGATCTGAGGGCCCGATTGGTTTCGGGTTCGAACCAACCCGACCATACCAAAACTTCACTGAAACCTTGAGTATAATATACCGAAATGACCATTCCGATCTGAGGAATCTTACACAACTGACGGTGTATCGATCGGAGGTCCAAAACTCATGTTATGGGTGTTTAACTGAAGAAGGACCGAAAATAGGGGGTCTGGGCCCGGTCCGACCCGACCCATCACCCCCTGGGTCGGCCCGAACAACGTCGACCCGATCTGAGTCCGGGTTCAGCCCGGTTGAGCACGGCCCGGACCGGCTGGTGTGGTCCGGCCCGCGGCTGGCGCGGCCCGACCTGGGGTAGGCGCAGCCTGACCCAGTGCACATGGCCCATGCGGCTGGCCGCGTGACTGGCTGACCATGGGGGCCGATGGTGCCTAGTGGGGCCTGCCCTAGCTGCTGGTCTAGGGGGTTACACTCCCTGGTTTCTTCAAAACGTCCGGCCATGATGGCCAACCCTTGGGTAACCGCGGGACCCCCTCGGGTCTCGCCTCTTGGTGGCACCGGCAGCCGGCACAGCCGGCCACCCTTCCAGATCCGCCGGGGCACGACGGCGCCGCGCCCCTCCGTCACGACCCACCCCGGCCGTGGTCCGACTCTACCCTGCACAACGCAATGGTGTCGCACCTTTGCGGTGACCCATCAATCATGCACTGACGATCTGCTCGTGGTGGGCCCGTCGCCGGCCGGTTCTTCACAGTCTGCCTCCATCGTCCACAAACAAAAAACGAGAGGGGAAGGGTCAGACCGTGTTCACGCAGTCCTAGCCCTTCCTCGTCAAGATGGTATCATGCGGCCAAATGAAACTCAAGAATTGAATAATGATGATTAATAGTATTAAAACTTGAACATAACAACCCCTACCTCATAAAACGACAGTAAAGGATGGCGAGTCGTAGAAGATGGGCATCGCGGAAGACAGGCGTCATTCTGTCAACATCGGGAAGGAAGGAGCCGAGGGTGGCGTCAGTGTTCTTCGTTCTTCGTTCTTCGTTGGAGGAAGAGGAAAAATCTCCAAGTGTTGAGCGCTGTTCTTCGCTCCTAGCGTTCCTCCGCTTGAAGAAGCTGTCTAGAACTCCTTCCTCTAGCCTCCTTTATATAGGAGTTGGAGGGTTCATCGTTGGCATGCAAGTCATAAATAGAGGATTTATGATAGAGGGCTCCACCCAATTAACCCACTGCGATGGCGCATTAAAATGGGGAGGAAGTCAAAAAGGGGGTTATTGGCCTGGGTGGTCCCCACAGAAGAATATCCTCCAACGGGAGGAAATTTCCTGGCGGGCCCCACCATTAATTAACCACAAAAAGGAAAGGGGGGGGGGGGGGGGTTAATGCTTGGGTGGTCCCCTCATTAAAAAGGGAGGTTTCATCCTACTCAATTAAGAGGGGGATTTAAACCTTGAGTCTCTCCCTCATAAATGAGGGGGAGTCAAGGAGTTATGATTCCCCTCCCATTAATGGGAGGCCTCGTGTGGTTTCCACCACAATCAACCTCACATGGGAGGTTGGATATCGGTGGGCCCCACCACCATAACCTCTCATGGGGGGTTAGGGTGTGGCAGTCCCACCACCAACTCCCAAGTGGAGCTTCTAACCACTTTATCCGCCTGACATGTGTTTAACAAAAAAAATAATTTGCCCACTTATTTTATTTTATTAACCCACGTAAAACCCCAAAAACTAACCTTCATACCCGATCATCTGCCGTCGAGGTGAAAGTCTTATTAAGAGAAACCCCACGCTGTGAGTTCAACAGTGCCCTCAGATTTCAATTCTAAGAACCGGTTCAAAATATAGAAAAACCCATTCGTTCGTTTACTGAACGTACCCGAGCTAAACTTCGGAAATTGATTCCGGGCACACCGGGCCTCGGAAACAAGTGCCGTCAGAAGCCACAGACTCATAAAATTCCAAAGAAATTAAGTAAAATTTTTTTTCTTGAAATTTATGGGTCTTTACATTACTCCCACCTCAGGTATTTACATCCCCATAAAAATACGACACAAAATAGGGAAACTAAAGGAGGTACCGGACAGACATCTGAGCCTCCCGCTCCAATGTTCTCTCTTGGAGGTTACCGTGCTGCCAATGAAAGTGCACAAGAGGATTCGGTCGTCCTCTTAGGACCCGCTCCTGTCGATCCTCAACCTCTACTGGAACCCTGTAAAGGTCACCCCGTCATCGATGTCCAGTTCCATGTGGTCGATGATGACGGATTGGTCGTGCACACATCTCCTCAGCTGAGATATGTGGATGACGTCGTGCACCTGGTGCATCTAAGGTGGAAAGGCCAGGCAGTAAGCCACCTCGCCCACTCTGCTGAGGACCTGGAAAGGCCCGATAAAATGGAGAGATAACTTTCCGCCCCAGCCAAAACTCTGTAGACCCCATCGAGGTGATACCTGTAAGAAGACGTGGTTGCCACCCTTGAACTCCAGTGGTCTCGTCTCTTATCAGCATATGACTTCTGTTTGCTCTGGGTAGTCTTCATCCGCTCCTAGATGATCGGCACCTTCTCCATCATATCCTGAACCATCTCTGGTTCTACACGTGCTGACTCCATCACTATCCACAAAGGATATCTGAAACGTGGCCAACTGCTGTCTCACCACACCTAATAGCTGAATGCCCGATCTCATACTAAGAGCATCTGATACAATGTTCCCCTCCCCAAAAGTATAATCTACCTCGAAGTCATAGTCCTGGAGGAATTTAAGCCATCATCATTGTCTCAAGTTTATGTCCTTCTGAGAGAAGATACACCTGCGACTATTGAGTCAGAGAGATCCTTAAACCGTTCACTCAACGAACAATGGGTGAGACTATCCAATTGTAAGAACTCATCTCCACCCTTCTTTGTCTACGTTCTTTAAGAGCTGCTGAGATTTCTCCTCTGCCTAAAAGAGAAATTTGGTCTCATCCCCTGGATGAACCACGTTCTTTGCCCAATACGGTCAATCCTGATAGGAATGGTAAAATTCATGTCATGGATGACATCGTAAGGCCTCGACGCTACTACCAAGAGATCCAACCGTTACTCTCGCCTCCAGGGGTTGAGTCACACTGTCGGCATCAATGTGTGGTTACTGGGTCTCCTCCAGTAGGAATATCACAAGTGAGGGTCAAGTCAACAGTTTTAACTGGAACCTCTTAGTATCAACTATAAGAAAAGGACAGGAAAGTAAACGTCACAATGATAAGTGCCTTTTATAACTATAGCTCAAGTACAAGACACAAAGTAAACACAAAAACAACTACACAGAAACTAGAAGCACCAAGAACAAAGGCCTATATGCCTGGAACTAGTCCCACTCTAGTCCACCTACTTCCAAAGCTCCATAGTCATATGCTTCAGTTGCCTAAAATCTGTGATCTCCCTTGTCCACCTACTCTTTTCGGTCAGGGTGGACCTCCGGGTGGTGGTGGTGGCAACACCTCGAAGCGTCGTCCTCCTCCATCTGCATGACCAGCTCCTCTGCCTCTGTCTCCTACTCCTTGTTGTCCGCCTCGATCGAACCTCTGCCTCTGCCTGGGAGGTTCTTCATCTATCTGCTGATCGTCTGTACGGTGGGTCAGATAGTCACGTTCCATCTGACTAAGCCCGCCACAAGAGTAACATTTCCCACTCTTGGCACGGCTGGCTCTGACTCCACTTCGGTTTCCCTGCACAACTGAACCTGAGTCGTGCAGTCGGCCACTAGTGGGTCTGTTCCTCCTAGACCCCTGTGTCGTCTGTCTAATTCCAGCTACAGAAGACTCCGCTGCAAGTCAAATAGTGGTGGGTCCCGCTACTAGAGACTACTCAGTAAGAAAACTCTCCACTAGAAGGGCTCTCTCCAACACTCCCGTCTGCATCAGAAAGTTGTGAGAAACAAATGAAGCTCTAATCTCCTGCCTGAGCCCCTGCTCGAAGGTCCGGGCCCTGAAGAACGGGCCCCATACCATATCTGTAGAGTAGCATGAGAGGTCTGTGAACCTCGCTGATTACTGAGCTACACTCATACTGCCCTGCTGCAGATGAAGTAGCTCCTGTATCCGCACCGCTCAAAAGGGTGGCTGGTACGAACTCACCCGGAACAGGCTCTCAAAGTCTACCCATAGGAGTGATGCCTTGTCATGCATCTGGAGCATCAGGCTCCACCATATGCTTGCAGATACATTAAGGAGGCCAGGTAACAAGGATCACCATGAAGTCCGCTGGTGTACCTACTAGCCTGAAGACTCTCACCACAGCCTCCAACCAATCCTTAGCTGTCTGTGGGTCCGTCTCTCCCCAGAACCTGGGTGGCCTCTGACACTGGAACTCGTACAGCGCACTTAAGCGGCGTGCATCACCTGTTGCTGGGCTGGTGGCATTGGTGGCCCAATGGGTGGTAGTACCTCTAGTGCCTCCGCTGGTGACTCAAATGAAAGAGGGCCCTGTACTGAGGCCTCTTCGCTCGGCAGGCTGTCAGTACGTACAACTCTCGGGCTCTAGCTGGTCATCCACGGGGAGGTATCCTGAAAGAAATAGATGCGACATGGTCAAAAGACTATACCTGGTGAGCTGACCTCATTTAAGATGAATTAAAATAAACTTTTAAAACACACACACAAACAATGTTTTTGTACATTGAGTTAGAAATCAGAAGTCAGGGTCTTGGTGTATGGATACGTCGGCCGCCCGAACCAACACTAGACTCCATGAACTGAAAACACACATAGTACCCTTAACACTATTGCTTCATAGAAAGAAAATATCAGAGTTCTATGTTCTGGGGTAGAACCGACTCCTCTTATACCAATTTGTCACGACCCGTCCTTAGGGCCCGTGCCGTGACTACCCCAAGCCCGCCTTCCATAGGCCAGGGGCTGGCGACTAGCACCAAAGGTGTAAATCCCGATAATAAGGGAAGGCATTGCCTTATGAAATGTAAACACACACAACATGGGTAAAAGCGGAAGCAAACACTAAGTAAACACTATATAACAGAATATGTGATGGAAAGTAAAGGGTCTAGAAATACAAGCCAATAGTAAAGTACAAGGTATAGACAAAACAACAGGATGGTGTAAAATTGCTCCTGGATCGTCCTCCGGAGTTCCTACCTGAAGGGTAGGTATAGATGGCCAACTAAGCTCTCTATGTCCATTTTTCACCTCTGGGTACCGTCTCGTCGTGAAGTCCACCTCTGGGTACCATCTCATTGTAAAGTCCAGCTCCAGGTACCGTCCAGCTCTACAAGCCTCAACCACGATCAGTGCTGTCCATCGTCTGCATCCAACACAACGAGGTGCGGGCATAGCCCATGTAGGAGTGAGTATAATGATACTTAGTAGGGACCCTGAGACCCTCAAGGTCTCACTAAAACCAAATAGGACAAACCAAAAAGAAAGATCTCAACATATAACCTTACTTAGGTATATGACCATACATATACCTAAGTTATCAAGTAACCCATCTCAATCATGAGGTAAACACAAAGGTCATTGACTCAGCTCAAACCGGGATTTTCATTATTGAAACCATAACTACAGGAGAACTACTCCTCTGTCGAGCACAGTGGCCCTGTCCCGACTCTGAGGTGCTACTCACTAACCTTAGACTGCTGAGGTACTCCTCCTGTCGAGTACCGCGGGTCTGCTGCCAAATACCGGGTGCTCCATCCGCTGAGGGTCTGCCGCCAAATACTGGGCGCTCTCCCTAATAGCCTACAGAGGTACTCCCCCTCTCAAGTACCGCAGATCTGCTGCCAACTACCAGGTGGTCCGTCCGTCGGGGGTCTGCCGCCAAATACCGGGCGCTTATTCCAAAAGAACTATATCATCAAGAGGAATTCAACATAGTCGACGACATGTCAATCGGACATCCGACCCTCGAGTTATAATCCTTTCCGCTCCGAGGGCCCGGTTGGTTTCAAGTTCGAACCAACCAGGCTGTACCCAAACTTTTCCAAATCCTTGAGTGTAATATACCAAAATGACCATCTTGATCCGAGGAATCTTACTCAACTGACGGTGTTTCGATCAGAAGTCCATAACTCATGTTATGAGCGTTTAACTAAAGAAGGTACGAAAATAGGGGGTTTGGGCCCAGTCCGACCCGGCCCAACACCCCCTGGGTCGGCCCGAACCGGGTCAACCCGATCCAGGTCCGAGTATGGCCCGGTTGGGTGCCATCCAGCATGGCAGGCGCGACCTGGCCCGAGGCAGGCGCGGCCCGGCCCGAACGGCGCGTTCCGGCTCAGCCGGCGTGGCCCGGCGCACATGGCCCACGTGGCTTGCCGACCAGGGGGGCTGGCGGCGCCTAGTGGGGCCCGCCCTAGCTATTGGTCCGGGAGGTTAGACCCCCTGATTTCTTCAAAATGGCTGGCCATGATGGCTGACCCTTGGGTAACCGTGGGACCCCCTCGGGTCCCGCCTCTTGGTGACACCGGCGGCCGACACAGCTGTCCGCCCTTCCAGATCTGCCTTAGGCCTTAGGCCATGGCTTTGTTCAACCGGAGCGACGCGACGGTGCCGCGCCCCGCCGCCACGGCCTGCCCCCAACCGTGACCCCTGTAGCTCTGGGGCGGCGCGACGGCGCTGCGCCCCTCCGTTGCGGCACGACGGCACCGTGCCCCTCTATCGCGGCCCACCCTAGCCGCGGTCCGGCTCTACCTTGTGTGGCACAATGTTGCCGCACCTTTGCAGTGACCCGACAACCATGCACTGACGATCCGATCATGGTCGGCCTGTCACCGGCCAGTTCTTCGCGGTCCGCCTCCATTGTCCACAAGCAAAAAACGAGAGGCGAAGGGTCAGACCGTGTTCGTGTGGTCCGAGCCCTTCCTCGTCAAGATGGTATCATGCGGCCAAACAAAACTCAAGAATTGAAGAACGATGATGAACGATATTAAAACTTGAACATAACAACCCCTACCTCGTAAAATGGTGTTAAACGATGGCGAGTTGTGGAAGACGGGCATCACGAAAGACATGCGTCATTCCATCAATGTCGGGAAGGAAGGAGCCAAGGGTGGCATCAACGTTCTTCGTTCTTCATTCTTCGTTGGAGGAAGAGGAAAACTCTCCAAGTGCTGGGTGCCGTGCTTCGCTTCTAGCGTTTCTCCACTTGAAGAAGCCTTCCAAAACTCCTTCCCCTAGCCTCCTTTATATAGGAGTGGGAGGGTTCGTCGTTGGCACGCAAGTCAAAAATGGTGGATTTATGACAATGGGCTCAACCCAATTAATCCGCTGCGGTGGCGCATTAAAATGGAGAGGAAGTCAAAAAGGGGTTTATTGGCCCGAGTGGTCCCCACAGAAGAATATCCTCCAAAGGGAGGATATTTCCCGGCAGGCCCCACCATTAATTAACAACAAAAAGGAAGGGGGGGGGGTGGTTAATGCTTGGGTGGTCCCCTCATTAAAAATGGAGGTTTCATCCTACTCAATTAAGAGGGGGATTTAAACCTAGAGGCTCTCCCTCATAAATGAGGGGGAGTCAAGGAGTTATGATTCCCCTCCCATTAATGGGAGGCCTCGTGTGGTTTCCACCACAATCAACCTCACATGGGATGTTGGATCTCAATGGACCCTACCACCATAACCTCTCATGGGGGGTTAGGGTGTGGCGGTCCCACCACCAACTCCCAAGTGGAGCTTCCAACCACTTTATCCACACGACATGTGTTTAACAAAATAAAAATAAATTGTTCACTTATTTTATTTTATTAACCCACGTAAAACCCCAAAAACTAACCTTCATACCTGATCATCTGCCGTCGAGGTGAAAGTCTTCTTATGTGAAAAACCACGCTGCGAGTTCAACGGTGCCCTCAGATTTCAATTCCGAGCACCGGTTCAAAAGATAGAAAAACCCGTTCATTTTTTTACTGAACGTACCTGATCTAAACTTTGGAAATTGATTCCGGGCACACCGGGCCTCGGAATCAAGTGCCGTCAGAAGACACTGACTCGTAAAATTCTAATGAAATTATGAAAAAAAAATTCTTTGAAATTTATGGGTCTTTACAAGTTTATTAAATTTGGGTCTCTATTTTAAATTTGAATCATAATGACATTGTTTTAATTTTAAAGGTGTATGATACAACCTCTATTCATTAGTTTAAACTTATTATTTTATGCAATGTTATGTATAAAACTTATTCTAAAATTATATATAATTGGTTAAAAAAGGCTTATTGGTTATTATTTTTCCTTGCTTAAGTACTTCTATTTTGAGTAGAAATATTATTGAAAATATTATGGTTTCTTTTGAGTATTTTCATCATTTTTAAAATATGAAAAGGGGTAAATGTGGGTGTAATAAACTTAAACTATATTTTATTAAAACTTATTATAGGATAGGTTGGTATTTTATTAAAAAAGTGATATATTAGTTGGTAATTAATGATAGATTTGTTAGAAATGTAATTTTTTCATTTATTTGGTTTCTTTTTTTTTCTGATAAATAGAGAGGTCATAAATTTTGTAGAACCATTTAAGGGGTATTCATTAGGGGGATTCATTATACCCATGAAAATTTATAACGTGTATGGAGGTTTTGGATTCTCTTTTTGAGTGAAAACCAACATGAGGTTAATTTGGTTGGAGTCAAAATTTCTCATTCAAGACATTGTATATCTCATTTCTATAGATGATGCAATTATTTTTTCAAGATCTTTACTTCAAGATTATAGAGTCATTTTGAGAGTTTTGAATAAATTTAAAAATATATATTGTTAAAAATATAATTTTATAAAATTGTGAATGTTATTTATCCCAAATAATTCTCAGGTTATAATGACTTAAAATATTAGGATAGTTGGGCTTAGAATGTTTAAACTTTTGATAAATATTTATTGTAAAATCCAATTATTGGCAGGTCTCTAAAGGATTATTTTAAATGAAAAAATAGAAAGTGGTGAATTTATTACAAGGATGGAAGATGTACTTATTATATAAAACTAGTATATTTGTCCTTATTTATGTTGCGACATTGGTCTAGAAGTTTTTTTGATGAGATGATTCTAGATTTTGAAGATGGTTTGTAATATGCTTAATTCTCTAATAAACAGGTATTTATGGAATGGGGGATTAAAGAGGAAAGGAATATAATTTGGATTAAATGGTATGTGTTATGTTACTAGTAAAGAGAAAGGAGGTTTGGGGTTTGATGACTTTAATTCATTTAATATAGTTATGCTAAGAAAAAAAGTATAATTTATTTTTAAAAATTTATATACTCTTTGGGTTTAATTATTACACGGTAAATGTTTTATTGATAGTAGTTTCATGAAACCTTCAATTATAAGAATACCATTGTATATTTTCATTATTTATTGGAGGTATATAGGGTCCTTAAATAGTGGTCGATATGGATGGGGGATTCTAGTTATAATATCAATGTTTTGAAGAATTAGTGATTTCCAACACCTACAACATTTAAGGTGGATTAACTTATGGGGATGGTTGATATTAATTTGATGGTTAATGATTTTATTTTTTTAGAGGTTGGGAAGAACATATAGCTTAGGAGGGATGTATTTTAATTATGAATAATAAACTATATTAAATATTATATTATTTTATAATCATATTTTGAATTTTCATAATTCAATTATTTATTCGCTAGATGATTTTCAATGGATTTTACTTATGTCATGGTAAGGAATTTTTTGTGGGGTACAATGTTGAAGGATCTTGGAACTTCATAGGTTATTTTTTGTAAGAATTAATGATGATATCTTTCCATATGTTCATTCCATGTAAGATTATATTTTTTATTTTACTTTTTATGAATAATATTTTATCTATTGAAATTTCATTATCCATATTTTTAATCTATTCTTGATCATGTCAATCCTAAGTGTTTCAATGATTTTTTTTTTACTTTAATATCACCAATGAAGAGGTATTAAAATGCCTCATACTGGAAAAATTTCATGGCCATGGGGTAGTAAATGAACAACCACTAATTAGTGGTAGAGATTCATGGACCATCGTTTTTGAGGTTTAAAAATGTTGGATCCCCAACCCTTAAGGTGAATTTTCTTAGAAATCATATGTTATCATTTCATGATAGGTCAATTTTATTGTTTACCTCACTATTAACTCAAATGATGAAATACTAAGGGGATTACAAGAACACTTTGATAAAGTAACATAAACTCAACCATCATAATTATTTGAGATCAGGTCTTAGAAAGTGATTAACTCAACTATTTTGGCCCATATAATGGCTATAACTTGACCTATAGATGGTTCAAGGAACCCAGACGGCTTTACAATGCCAAATCAATAAAAATAACTAATATGGACTAATTTTTTAGGCCCATTTATTAATCAGGCCTTAATTTACAGCACAATTAATAATAGGTTCTAGATCGATATTTAATAAGTGATCTAGTACATTACTCATCTATCCTGATTAAGATATATTATAAATAAAGTTTTTAAATAATTAAAATATTATGTATTTTTTATAGAAAACCCAACCACACATACAATCCATGATATTCTCAGCACAACCCCCATGGTTGTGGGTACCAGACCCCGGGTCTCATTATGTGGTCTTGCGGTTGACTGGGTAAACCTTTACTGACCACTAACCCCTAAATAAATTGTGGATTTGATCATTTATCATGGAATTTATATCCATATAAAAAACTAGTGTGAATCAAACCACTAACCTATATGAAGCCAAGTGAATGATCAAACCACAAGAACACCCATGATATTATTCATTTAATATTTAAAATAAATAAATAATACATATAATTTAATTAAATTAAAAATATATTAAGACACTATTAATAAAGAAGAAGATCAATTTTAAATAGAACTTTACTCAATATTTTTTTTCAAGGACATATTAAAAAATGGGCCAGGTTAGGGTCAGTCCAGTTAGACTCGATTAATAATAGGACCAGGATCGAGCTTCATTATGTGATTTGGTATGTAACACACCAATACCAATAAACTAATCATAGTATGCATAATCAATAAACAAAACAATATCATGTATAAAATGAAATGCAATCAGACAAGTACACATTAACTTATTTTCCACTGGGCTGATCATATACAGAAATTAAATAAAATAAATAAAATACCAAAGAGCATATACTACCATACCTAAGCCTCACCTCACCCTATTATAAAATCGATATCGAGATTATCTATCTCAATCATCCAACATTAGGTCTCTTCCATACCCGAACTTGTGATTAATGAGGTTTACTTGGGTACCAAAGAGGAATGGCTACCTGAGCGGGGTGTCAATAAAACTCTATATGCCACCAGTAGTAGTTTCCATAACATAACCAGTAATACAGTGTATGCACATGTGATATTCTCATAAAAAATAAATAAAATAATGTGTAGGCATAATAAAATAATCACCATAGATCCTCATGTTCTAAGGAGACACTAAAGATCAATCATACCTTCTTTGACCAGTGTTAAAGTGTATCTTAACATAAAGCATACCACACAAGGAGAGCCATATACTACCCTATAACCATATACAAGATACAACCAAGGGAAAATTATCTCACTCTAGAATCACATAAGGAGCATATACGTACGAAAAAACCAACTCAAGTTGGAACTATATAGAATCATATACCTAAGGGAAACTCATATCACCCCGAAATCATATCACATACACCCAAGGGGTCACACCCTACCCTAGAGTGGTACCATCCTCAATTACCCAAGTTTCATATCCCACCACTACACCTAAACCCTAAATTCTCATATCACATACACAAAGGGTAACTCATATCACCCCAAAACCATATCATATACACCCATGGGGTTGCAACCAACCTTGGATTGCTACTAGAACTCCATTACACAAGGGTTGTATCCCAATCCAGTTCCTAAACACTACATTCACATATGAAAAATAAATACATAAAATAAATCACATATAACATAGGGAACATCCTCCCGAAAACCTATTTTCATCCCACACGGGTCAACCACTTGCCCGAACCCATCATATATCTCATAGTGTGGCCTATTATACACCCAACCCATATTATTCACTATATCCATGCTAGGATCACACCATCAATACTAAGGTTCTAAGGTGACACCAACTATTGACTATACCTTCCTCTCTATACCACCCCTTTTTAGGGTCAATATAATACCAGGGTACCCACTGAGGACCCCTAGCTCTCTATAGTAAAGAAACCCTACATGAGATCCTCTCAGCCTGTAGTCCCTCTCATAACTCCAGACTCAAGTATTCAGTCCAAACGTTTTAAAAATATCATATCACCACTCAGTACAACTCACCAAGGACCATCCCGAGCTAACTCACTCTAATCCCCTTGGAAACACTATGCCAAGTATTTTAATAACACGCTTAACCATGACTAGGTCCATCCCACTTATCCCCCAGGAGAGGTCTCAACCCATAACCTAAAAAACCCATATTTGTCACACCACATATTTTCTTGGAGGAATCATCGCACTCATGGCACTTTATAAGTCCCTATTCCACCGTCACGAGAGTGTTCCCCATCATACATGAGACAAAGGGTCATTCCACCATTACCATTTGTCCTAAACCTATATT
The DNA here is from genome assembly GCA_963277665.1 of Viscum album. Lineage (NCBI taxonomy): Eukaryota > Viridiplantae > Streptophyta > Magnoliopsida > Santalales > Viscaceae > Viscum > Viscum album. Next base: position 1,864,873,654 of record OY728164.1, on the reverse strand, counting down.
ACCCACCCCACCATCTTTAGGAAAAAAATATAGACTATATATATCTCATCCCAATATCAAGGACCAATATTTTTCTCACATTATTCATACCAAAATCCTTTCCCCTTGGAAATATCATTATTATGTGAGTATATTTCTATAGATACCTCATAGAACCTACTCCAGAACTAGGTGGCTTAAAATACCCTTTTATGTCTAATCCCTTGATCATTTGAGAGTGATGAATCAAACTAGTGTTAAGGGTACATTATGTCCCAATAAATTCCAATCATTCTATGAAATATAGATATTTTTTTTTAAAATTTACAGGCTGATTGACCATAAGTTTCAAGACTAAATATCACATTCCACATAAAAAATTCATAAAATTAGGGTAATAAATAGGGAAAAACTACCTCATATGGAGTTATTTCCTTTAAGTGAAGCTCTACCATCATCACCCAATCTCATTTAAGCTTTATATCATCACTTGACCCCCTAAATCAATCCATAATGCCCAAAATAATTATATTAAACATTTATAATTAATTATACAATTTAAATCAAATAGTAATAATTTCCTAAAAAATTACCTGGTGGAATAACAATACCAAAATCATGATCAATGGGGTTCAGTCCTCTATTGAAATTCACCCAAAACCAATCCATACAAAATCCTCAAATTAATCATCCAAATTGATACCCAATTGAACGTAATTTAATCAAAACCATTGAAAAATCATGCAGTAACATATCTTAATTGAAATGGTGAGAAACAAAATGTGTTCACCCTCTTGGGATGTCGTCTATCCACAATAAAAAAATCCCCACATTATCGAGATGATTCCTCCATGATTCAATAAACCCATCTATAAAAACTATCCTAGAACCCCCATGAAATCAGGGAATAAAAAGGTAGAATAAGAATGGAGGAATAAAGGGAAAGGACTTAACTTCAATCCATCATTGAATACCCAAGGAACCACCCCTATAAAAGGGGATTAAACAGAGTAATAGGAGGAGAGAATTTTCCATGTATGTGGGTTGAAAAGAGTGGGAGGATGCTTAAAAATTAAATCAGGGAAAGATAGAAAAAATTCTATTTTTTAAGAATTTTGGGTTTTTGTATGGTTTGTCAAACCACACACCAAATATGTAGCTTGAACAGTCTCAAGCCACACCCCTGTGCATAGTTTGTCTATGCAATTTTCCAAACCATTCACCTTCCATGTGGCATGCTTTGTGATATTTCAGTACCCTGCATGGTTTCCTAACAAGGTTATTTATAATTGTACATAAGTTTTGAACCTAAAACCTAAGTGAAAAACCACTTTTCACAATTTTCTCTAGTTACCACAATAGTTTTCCCTAATCAAATACTGATTGTGAATAGAAGTAAAACTCCTCCAAAATTTATGAACATCAACCAAAATATATTGAGAGCCTAAAAACTCTTAGGGTCCTTGATCCATATCCAAAATAATCTACTAGCGAGGCTCAAACTCTTTGAATTATGTTATGAATCTAAATTCTCAAAACATACCATACTCCGAGACCAAAATTCAAATTTGTTCTAAATTTTACAACCCTTGAAGATGAGGGTATTTACACCTAGTCTCACCAAAATATCATTCAAAGAAGTTATAAGGGGTTCTGTAGAGGAGGGCCCCAAAGAGAAGGTAATAAAAACATCTAATCCTTACTATTTTATTTTCATCCTTCTCTTACTCCCACATATATCTAAGATTATAACTCTAATAACACTAGATAATTAACATATTTAACATCATATATAATTATAAAATCCAAATATTTAATAATTTCCATCTATTTTAATAATTTTTTAAAAAATATCATTCACACTCTGGTGGGTTCATACCACCTAGGTGAACTATGAAATTTTTTATAAACAAAATTTTGAAAATTATTTTAAAATTTTAAATAAATTATAATTAGAATATTAATAATCAATTTAATTCATGTTTATTTTTTGGATAGATAATATATAAGATAATACAATATTATAAATAATATTTTTTGGGTATTTGAACTGCTCAAAACAAGAGTACCGAGCATACTTCATATTTTGAAACAATTATTGCCTATCTTTTGGAATGTTGAAATTATTGGATGTTTAATAAAAGAGGATATGAATATGATTCATATTGGACTTAAGGATACATTTTTTACTAATGTAACCTTAAGTAGAATCTTGAGAATGTGTTGATGGCAACAAAGTCTAGACATTGATTCCATCGTTGTCTGGTTTTCATGTGATGTATCTTGAGCTTGTGTTACATATAAAAAACATTTTATTATGGAAATTACTAACACATATTCCACCACATGGTTTCATTGGTTATAAATCAAATATTTTATTCATTTATAGCATGATGGACCATTTGAAATGTTCAAATGGTAGCATACTCTAACAGATAATAACGTAAGAGTTTGATGGAACCAGATACAACTAGCACTCTTTATTAAATGAAGAGCATAGGGGGTATAATATAAATGGGAAGGATTTACCTTTTTTGGTTACTAAACATTTTATGTTAAATCTAATTGAAACTTTATTTTGTTCCTTGATCACCATTTGTATCACAGAGAAGGCACTAGCACCCCTTTGGTGATCGGGAATCATCCCATCGTGAATGTGGATCCAAGTTCGGTGTATTCCCATGAAGGAGGGAATTTTTTTGATAGTTTAATGATCTTTATAAATCATATGTTCAAGATTAAAAGTTTTATTATTTGATAGTAAAATCATTCTTGACATGTTAATTATTCATTACATGTTGATACAATTTAAGATATATTATCCATTACATGGGTTTTTTATGCTTCCATGTTTATTATATGAATTAATAAAACACATTAGAACATTGGTTATACTATAATGATAAATAATATATACCCTTAAACATGTGAAGAGTATTAAATCTTCTGAAAACAACTTTAACCATTAATGACGATCAAAGCAGTTTTGGAATAGTCAACCAAACAACCCCAAATGATTGACACAAGAAACATAAATCTAATAAATGAATATAATATAATAATAAATAGATTATAAAATATTAAATAAACATTATTAAGTTCCAAGATTATGCAATTAACGCATATTATTAAATTATTCTAGAGTTTAAAGGAGTATTCAAGCGACTTAGGACTAGAGGTAAGGGAACTCTCAAACCACCTTTCTCTTCTTGGGTTATGAACTCTCTTCCAACCCATATACTATATCTAAATCCTTTATAACCCATTTAATATTATTTATTCTAAGAATTTATAGTCATTAATTTTGGGTTTCCTTCAAATTATTTCTTAAACTCAAACCTTATGAAGAATAAGAGGGAAAATTCTACATTTATTTTTCTTCTTCTCAATATTTCTTATGTTGTCTCCTTTAACTTTATTATTCTCTTTATGAACAATAGTATTTTGAAACCTAATAATCCTAAAACTTTAACATATAATACAATGAATCCCTTTTATAATTTGGGTACTTACATGATTCTCCATTTGAATACACCTTTAAGAATCATTAAGTAACTCATTCATTTCTCATGGGTTTATTTCATGTTTCTTATTGATATTTTTATGATTTATTTTCTATGTTGAAAATATATGCATGAAATTTTATGATATGATATAAAGGACTAAAACAATACTCCCCCCAATTAATTGGGTAATTATAATATCTTATGAGATATTATGTGTGGTTCATGGGCGATGTTCCCAGAACATTATTCCTTGTTATCTTTGAAGGGTTTATAAGGATTGAATAACACTTATTCAATGCAATGGAAAAAATAAGAAACTCAAAAACATGATCATAAACATATAAAACATGAATCCATGAAACTATAAATTAATAAAAAACTATATACCTTTCACCATTGATGGACAATAATTTCAGTATCCAGTCATACATTTGATGAAAATCACTAAGAGGTAGATATTAGTCTACATCCTACATAGTGTTTCCATTAATTGATCTAAATCATCCAATATTTGGGTGGAATTTTTCATCACCCATGATATGCTAATATCTCGAAGATTAAAGGATGAATAATAAAGAGATATCTTGGTTAGTGAGAATCAGCAGCGAAAGCCTAATAAAGGCATTCAAATACGTTCTCATGGATACTGCATGTTTATATATGCTTAATACATCCTTGAGTCATCCATTTCATTTACATGAACTTTATGAGTGATTCATGTGATTAACCCTCATCCATTACTATTCTCATGTAATTTCATTATATGAAACATATTATTAAATGATAACCAACATAAAGGTGATCTAAACATTAACCAATTAAAATTTGACTACATTAATGAATCAAAACACTTCCATATGAATCATACCAAATTATTCATGAACTTATTGAAGGTGTTTTTCAGAGTCTAGTCACATTTATTAGATCACATGGAAGTAATTTAAACCCTTGTATGAGGATCTCCATACAAGATAAATATTAAACTGGTAAAAATACAAAAATGAAGAACATGTTGTAAAATGTGTACCTTACACTGAAGATCCATTACATCTTTCTTTATCTCATTTGAATAAGTTTGAGAGATATCACAAAGTGGAAAACATAAGCATCCTAATTAAAGGGTATATCTATGGGATAATCTGAATCAAATGTTGTATATGTGGGATTCTCCTTTCTCCCATGATGTTCTAGCACCACAATATGCAAAGGAAGAAGAAGAAATATAGAAAAAGGTTCAGGGAGGTTCAACCAAGAATAATAGAATTCCCATCCACTACCATATATAACAGAAATTAAATAGAAAATAAAAGAATCTCCTTGATTTCTCTCTCATTTATTCATTTTTTGAAACACAAGAATAAATACCAAGGATGATTCATGCATCATATGCATTTACCCCCAAACTTTTCATCTAATGAAATGATATAATAAATGATAGATAATATGGTAGAATAATAAATGATTACAATTCATCAATTTTTTGTATGTTTCATGGACTGATATTCTGTACATGTAAATTATAATTTTCATACAATAAAAACTACCTATATATCATATATATATATATATATATATATTTAGGGAATATATCTTTTAATCTCCTACTTGTACTAAATCCTAATAGACTTTGGGTTATTCTATCGTATATTGTATTTTATAAAATAACTTGTGAAACCATATCCAAAACATATTTCAGATATTTTCCAAAATACTTTTGGAAAGACATCATTACCTCCACCTTGTATCATATCATATGAAATACCTTTTGAATACCTAAAAAAAATTGATTTGGATTAACACTAATATAATTTTAGAGTAGGTTTATGATACAAAAATTAATCCCCATTCAATCAACCCCAAAGTGTGACCCCATGGGACTTCATATAATTGACAATAAATAAAAATCATCGGATCTACATATTAAAGAAAAGAGATGCCTCTAACAAAGTATCAATTCTAATCATGATATAAATGGATCGGGCATGGTCTTCATCAAAAATATGTATCTTTATACCTATGTCCACTAGTATGCATTTTATGCAAAAATGAATTCTTATTTTATTCCTTTATCTAAGACATAAAGTATCTTGGGACATAAAACATGTTAATTCCATATAGTCAACTCATCTGTTCTTGATTCTCAGAGTGTACACTAATTTGATCAATGAATACATCACATATCATTCATCCTTATGGATAATCACATCACATGTCCCCAATCCAGATAGATATAAAATATCTAGGTGTGACCACACACTCCCAAAATATATCTTAATTGATGTACCATATGGAATACTAATAATATGATAGGAAAAATCTCATCTTGGTTAAGATCCAACCAATGAAATGATCAAAAAAATACCCAACCACCCCAATATTAGATAAGTTCATATGTTGACATGTGCAAGTATGGTATCAAAGTATAAAGGTTCTAATTATAGGTATCTCAACAACCTTAGGTTCTAGTGACTAAAATATGATCCATGCACCCCTAGTATACTAAATTCATCTATATAAAACTCCATGTGGTATACTTAGTGGGTCATCCAACACACACAAATAATATCATATTCTCTATTTTATTCCTGAGGAGAATATTATCTATCTCTATACAAGAATCCTACTCACACTAATCTTAACATTTCATCATATCCTATAATACTCCATGATGATAATTGGTTAGTGATAAACTTAAAGTCATGCTTTTATAGGTCAATTATCATTTCACTTTAAAAAATATACATCTATATATACATTTATGTATCCAATGTGAAAGAATGATAAAATGGAGGTTTCCTTTAATATGGTATATTAAAATATTCATAATTTTTTTAAAAATATAAATATGTTAATTTTTAGTATTCTTAAACTCTTTATGAATACTTAACAAAACCAAAATATGCACCGTTTTTTCATATCATATATGATAAACTACCAAAGCATCCTTATGTTTTCTATAATTTTTGGATTTTGTTAACTCATTATATCATATGTAATCCATTCCATATCTATATATGACCACATAATATCTCTATATGGGTCAGAGTGAGTAACTAAAGAGGGGTTTAACTGAGTACCCAATAAAAATTTCAGTTCAAAATAGATTAATAATAGATTACCCCAATTAATCTAAAAATAGCCCAATTAACAAAAAAAATAGATCGTTATAAGTTCTAATATTTCATAATATTTCTTAAAATATTGAATTTTTATCAGGTAAATAATATAAAATATTACTTATCCTTTGAAATAAATCAACTTAAATAAAATATTATCAAAAAAATAATGAAGGTTAATTATAAAAGTATTAATTTTGTTTATAATTAAAATAATTTTCAGTTTTAGAGAACAAATTCAAAAAAATAAAAAATAAAACCAGTAGATAAATTTTGAATACAAGAAGTTCAGTCTCAAATTGAGACTTATTCCTCTCCACATGGTGATCAACTACCAATAATAAGTTTATATAAATAAATAGTTTGATCCAAAACCTGGATCAGGTTTTACCATAGTATACAACTATCCAAACCACACAGGGCCTCTTCCACAATTTCTATGGGGAAAAAATAAAACAGGTCACACGTGGCCTCTACCATAGTTATAAATGAGATTAAAATTGTAAAAATATTTAAGAAGACATATATGTATCTTCTAGTTATATTGAGGGAAAGCATGTTGTGAAATAAATAAAGTATCACACACTACTTGTATTGTATAAAGAAATAAAAAAAATGAGAAATCTAAAAGTATGAAGGGATATAGATGATTGGTTTGTAATTAAGTGTAGCTAGTGACTCCTTTAAATTGTTTTGAAAATTCATATTGAGTTAGTCTCTTGAAACTTCAGTAAAATAGAGTGTCATGGACACTTATTTTCTTGACTGTAGGAAGGAAGCTGATGTGTATTGATCTTTGGATTCCTGAATCAAGTGTTAATCAAGTGTGTTCTTATAATGATCTAGAGCTCCCATTTCATGTTCAACTTTCAGCATGTTCCTATTTCAACACATCATTCATCACACTTCATGAGTAATTCTTATTCTATTTTATCAGCATCATGCATGAGTATCGACATGGGAATCAGAATATTATGCATCCTCATACTCAGGAATGACACATACCTTAATGCATTTATCAAGCCATTTAAGAAACAATAATTAAAATAAAAATCAACATTAAATTAAATAAACTATCCCTTAATGAAATTAATTCAAAAAGCTATGTTAAGAAATAGTGACGGTGATTCATGAACAATGACTCATAGTCTGATAGTGTCTTGTTCCATCGGTGTCTTAGGATAATGGAGTCTTAGGCTTACAATGTCTTGTTCTGGTTGTGAGACATTGTAATGGTGTCACAATGCTAGTGGTGTCTCAATAGATGGTGACTCATCCTTCTGGCAGTGACTCCTCCGATGGTCGGTTAGGCTGGTGGTGTCTCTAATTTTTCAAAATTCCATTCTGATAGTGTGACATCCTGATATTGAGTCATTTAAGTACTTGCAATTTTTCATGTTAGTAGTGTGTTGTGTCAATAGTGACTCATAGGAGAGAATGGTGTGATATGGTTAGCAGTGATTCATCCTTAGCGGTGTCTCAAGACGATGGTGAGACCTTGTTTGACATTGATTCAGTCTTGATGGTGACTCATCCTCAGTGGTGTCTCAGCTTCAACGATGACTCATACTTAGGAAAAATTTCATCACCTGTATGAGATTATAAGTTTATTATAGAGAACATGGAACTCATTAATATTATTAGAAGCATGATTTAGTGATCCTTAAAATGAGGAGGTTAACAATCTCCCACTTTTTGATGATAAAAAATAATTCAATCAAAGGTAAATAATTCATAGCATCAAATATAAGATCAAAACATAATTTCAAAGAGAAATTATAACAGTACGCATATATATCAGTGTGGTATCAAAGAAATAGAATAAATATTATTAAAGAAAGATCACTATAATAGTCAGAAAGAAATGAAAAATAAATGCCATACTTTTATCCTTCTCCTCCTATTGGTGTTATAAAAAAGGTGAAATATAATAAAAATAAAAATAATAGAGGTGGTAATAATGTAAATACAAAGAACATAAAAGTAAAGTAATAAGAAAGAGAATGAATAGTCAACCAAATGTTTCAATCATAAATTTATTATAAAAACATTCCAATCAAAAAAAATTTATAATCAAACAACATTGTCAAGGATGGGTAGAAGGGTCCTTAAGAGATTTTCCTTTGTCCTTGGATTTATCTTGATCTGAGACAGTAGGGGCAACATGATCTAATGGAGCTCTATCCAAGGTAGATGGAACACCAGTCGAGATTCCATCTATAGCTTTATAATGTTGATGCTCTCTAAAAATTACTAGCCTGAGTTATCTCATAGCTTGTGCAAGATAAAGAGAGAAGGGTTAGAATTTGGCAGGTAGAGGTGTAGTTGTATACCTGGTAACTCTTGGTATAAAATATTCTTTTCGAGTAATATGAATTTATTCTTCAGAAACAACAACTGTTCCATGTACATGGATACATGGTTTCATAAGTTTTCTAAAATCTATTATTATCTGAACACCTCTCTCAATGGAACTTAAGAAATATTATTTCTCTTCCATAAACCAATTCAACACTAGAGTCAACTCCTTCAACAATCTATGTTTCTCCTTAATGTCTTGGGTAAAAGGTGTAATCCTCAAATTCTCATCCCAAAACATGAAATTGGAATCCATGGCATGTTTGGTTAGATCCTTGAGAGATAATATTTGATGGATTTGGTAATTTTATCTCTATCCTAATTCATACCCATAGCATAAATCCTTATCATTAGGTGATCATGTTTTGTACTATGCTTAAACTTCCTCAAAATTTCTATAGGAATGATAGGTTCTCCACTTGAAGGACTACTAGACACAACAAAAAATTATTCTCTAACCATAGTTTTGATCATATTAGCATCAAATTTAGGTAAAATAGTGGTAGAAGTAATTGAAGATACATTCTAAAGGTTTTGAATAATTCCATCCCAAGAAGATATAAAATAATACTATAAATCTTCAAGAAAAGATTGGGGTGATTACATGTCATTACTTATCCTCTTATTTTCAATCTAAATATATTCGATGTGATGCATCATATTTGGTTAAATATCATGGATCACTAATTTAAATAGATACTGTGAATCATTTTCACTGAAATTTGTGAGAATTGGTGCTTTATCCTTCAACAAATTGTCAAAAGATGAAAAAAACTATTCCCTAAAAGCATCTAAGTCACTTCCTATGACTAAATCAACTGGGACAGTAGGTACTGAAGTAGGAGGTGTAGGTTCCCTAATGAAATAACATTTTTCTAACATACTAGAAACATCAACTTGAGAAATCATTGATCCCTATGGACCCCTCTAATTTCAAAGATTAGGTCCACCATCTATTGGTGGACACTCAGCTCCACCAGAGAACATACCCCATTCCTATGGAATCGAGTCGATACATCTATCTGAAGTCTTATCAAAAATGGTTTCATCGATAATAAGTAATACTCCAACAGGTACCACAATAGTGATCTAAACATTCCGAGCATCTGTACTCTATGCAGTATCGGCAGACTCATCAACATTAGGTTCTTTATCCATCTGAACATCATATTTCTCAACATCAACAGTAGCCGATTCAACTTCAAAATTCCTATCAACATAAGTCTCATCAGAAGCAGCAATAGTGTGTTCACCACTGGTAGACTCTTCATTCATCTGAACATCATCATATTTCTGACTAGAAATAAGATCTTTCTTCATTTTTTAGCTACATGTTACTAAATAGTATCAATCACTAACATCTTATCCACCTTACCATAATAAGAAATAATCTTATCATTAGAAACATAATCAACACTTGGGTACTACTCCCCATTAATAGATGCATCCTTTTCCTTAAAATATGGGTCCACCTATACTGGAAAGTTGGGTATATCTATAGATACATCAAGAGAATAAATTATATCTGAAGGTATTTACACATCCATTCTTATAATTCTTCCAACTAAACCATCAGATTCAAAATAATAATAATAATCATCATCATCTTTAGCATCACCATTTCCATTACCATTACCACTATCTTATTCTTCTTCTTCCTCATCATCATTATTAGTATTTGAACTTCTTTTAAAATGTTCCTCTTCATAAACTTCACTTTCTTCTTCATCACTTTTCACTAATTTTTTTATTTTGGGAAGTCTCATAGGTGGGCTAGGTGATCCATAAGTAATAGGTGGTAATTTGGGAGATAGATTGGGGTCACTCCCCTCATCAACATGATAAGTTTCTTCCTACTCTTATTTTTTTGAGTAAGAAACATCTTATTCATCCTCATACAAATAGTCAAAATCCTTATCTAGTTCTAGACCAGGGTTTACAAGATCCCTTGGTCTGGATGGATGATCCAAAGGGTTAAAATCCACACACCATTTCTCACTATCATGTACCCACTACTTCTTCTAGGTTTCCAACTGATTATCATTATTGAAAAAATTACTTTTGATATAAAAAAACATTGTAGTCAACTAAATACTCTTAAAAATATAAAAATAACCCTTTGGTTTACAACATGGTAGAAATGAACTTTGGGTAAATTAGATAATTGGATCTAGATGTAGGTTTGATCATCTTAGACAAGTGAACCATAAGGTATCTACATAAATTAATATTATGTCCCATTTTCATAATATATAGTAATTAGACATCCAGATACCTTAAGGTGGAAAATTCACCTTCTCTATAGCATAACATGTGATGTATAAACTTGGAGAGCAGTCTACATTCCCCATCCAACTCAGAAGCTACTGGCCTGCTAGTTATTCCATCATCATTTAGCTATGTAAGAAAATACTCATAAACAAACAATTTTCTATTCTCATGAATGGTGCCTTTACAATCATCATATACACCTTCATGTGGAACAACCAAACAACTTTCCCACTATTTTGAAGAAAAGAAAACATTAGGACCATTGATTCTTGTTCTAATCTAATATTCGTTATCTTGAAAATACAAATCCACAAAATGATAAAACTAATATACTATCCTAGGATATAATGGAATCTCATTTGAAGAGAACCAATCTAACCATCCTTGTCTCTATAGTACATTGAGCACCAAATACTTACTTGAGATCAACTGTGAAAACTGAACTTCCTTTTAGAAAATTACGATAGGTTTTTCAAGATTAAGATGAATAGGTTCAATAGTAGTAGATCCACTTTAATTTATTTTTTGTTTCTTATAATGATATGATTCATCTGGATAAGACTCAGAAGGAAGCTTTAGTCTGGCCATGGATATTAGTATGGTAAGTTCGGTCATAGGTTGAGAGGAAGGTTGAAGGTTTTAAAGTTGAGAGATGAAGGGTTTCACTGGGATTGAGAGATAATAGAAGGTCATGAGAAATGAGGTGTGTTGGAACTAGACTAATTTCTAATTCATAACATTTAGAATTTAGGTATTTGAAAAATAAAAATCTAAATAATACATGAAAATAGAATTCAGAAGCAGAGAAAATATTTGTATCGGGTTACAAAAATAAAATAAACTGTAAGAATAAAAAATAAAACTGGTGGTTTATAAAACTTATAAGAAATGAAAATTTTAAAAGGCATGAATAGGTCAATGGTGTGAAAAACCAATGGTTTGAAGTTTCATAATGGTGATACGATCATAATGGTGGGTCAATTATAATGGCTTGTCACCCAACAGTGTGTTATCCAACGGTTTGTCACCCAATAGCGTGTCACATAATCCAAAAATATATTTAAGCAAAGCTGATCATTTATAATTCATGTTTTATATAGTTAATTTTATCATAATTTAAGGTCTTGGTAAAAATATAAGCTAACTGATGTTCAGTAGCAATAAATTCAAGAGTGATATAATTTTTTAGAAAATTATCTCTCAAAAAGTGATGTATTATATCAATTTTATTTATCCTAGAATGTGATGTAGGATTATTATAAATATTTATAGACCTTGTTTTATCATAATTTATGGGGACATTTTGGAATCGATATCTGTAGTCTATTAAAGTGTGTTTCATCAAAAAAATTTGTGCATAGAAACTATCAACAACTATATATTCAGCTTTAGATGTAGATAATGAAACATAATTTTGTTTCTTACTATAACATGAAACTAGAGAATTTATTAAAAAGTGACATGTTCCAAAGGTTATTTTTCTATCTAACTTACATCCACAAAAATTAATATGAGAATAAGTAACTAGATCAAATTCTTATTCTCTTGAGTCAAAAAATCCTAAATTGGTTGTATATATGAGGTATTTGAAAATTATTTAAAAAAAACCAATTGCGACTCTTCTGGATTAGCTTGAAAGTGGGCACACATACCAACACTAAAGATTATATCAGGTTAGATAATAATCAATTAGAGGAGACTTCAAATCAGACCTCTGTAACTGGTTTGATCCATAGGTTTCTAGTTTCATCAAGATCTAACATACATGTGGTACTCATAGGAGTATCACTACTCTTAGTGTTATCCAACATAAAACATTTTAGAATATAATTTTCATATTTACTTTGATTTAAAATAATTACTTCTTTATTTTGAAACATTTTAAATCCAATAAAGAATTGCTGTTCACCCATCAAAATCATTTCAAATTCATTTTGCATCATTTTCGAAAAATTAGTACAAATATAATTTCTTGAAGATCCAAAAATAATATCATCTACATAAATTTTTAATACTAAAACATATTTATAAATTTATTTTATAAAAATATTAAGACTATTTATACATTTTGAAAAAACTTTTGAAATAAGAAAATATCTAATCCAATCATACCAAGCTCGAGGAGCCTATTTCAAACCATATAAAGCTTTAAATAATTTAAAAAATTGATTTAGAAAATGAGGTTTTTAAAAACTTGAGGGTTGTTCAAAAAAATTTCCTCAACTATAAAAACATTCAATAATGAACTATTGACATCTATTTGATACATTTTGAAATCTAAATGAGCTATATATACAAGAAGTATTTTAATGGATTCAAGTATCGAAAATGGTGTAAACGATTTCTCGTATTCTATTCCTTCTTCTTGACTATAACCTTGTGTAACTAGTCTTTCCTTGTTTCTAACAATTATGTTTGACTAATTTACCTTGTTCCTAAATACCCATTTAGTTCTTATAGTTAATGTTTCCTTGGGTCTATCTTCAAGTTCCAAAACATTATTTCTTTCAAATTTATTCAATCCTTATTTCATTTACATTACCCAGAATTCATCATTAATAACTTCATTAATGTTCTTAGGTTCAAGATGAGATAAGAATTCTTGATGTTCAACCTAATTTCTAAGAGAATATCTTGTATGTGAACCACTATCTGGATCTCTTACAACAATATCTAAGGGTCAGTACTTAAGATTTAGAATATCTCTAGAAAAGGTAGGGACGATCACTTAGGGATTTTCTATATGTCCTGGTTTAGGAAGTTCTATAAATTATTCAAAATGGGATTATTTTTATGGCTATTTGAAAACAGAATCAGAAGGTTTATAATTTAAGTTCAAATTTGATAAATCATCCTCAAGATTTTATAGAGAGGTTTTACGCTCATGTGGATCGGTTTCATCTAATTTTACACGAAAAGATTCTTCCATAGTTTTAGATTTTTTTTGGAAACTCTATAGGATTTAGTAGAAATTGAATAACCTAGGAAAATTCCTTCATCACTTTTAGAGGTAAAATTTTCAATATTTTCCATAGTGTTAATAATAAAGACCTTTCAACAAAAAACTCTAAAGTAATTAACATTAGTATTTCGGTTGTTCCAAATTTCATAAGGGGTCTTCCTCAAGATGGTTCTAATTAAAAATATATTTGTGATATAGAAGGCTATATTCATAGCCTCTTTCTAAAAATAGATAGGTAAGTCATACCCATTGAGCATAGTACGATATATCTCTTGAAGGGTTCTATTTCTTCTTTATATAACTCCATTCTCCTGTGCGGTCCTAAGAGAAGATAAATTATGAGTGTATCCATTTTGTGAATAAAAAGATTCAAAATCATGATTCTAAAACTCATGGACATGGTTACCTCTTAATGTCTTAATTATAATTCCTCTAGTTTTCTATAGATTTAGAATACTTGGAGAGTTAAGAATAATCTTCACTTTTGTGAGCTAAAAAGAATACCCAAGTATACCTTGAGAAGTCATCAACTAATACATAGACATAATGATTCCCATTTAAACTAGAAAATATATATGGTCCAAATAAACCCATATGAACCAAATCAATAGGTTGAGAAGTTGAAACTTTTTTCTTTAATTTAAAAGAAACTTGGTGTTATTTTCCTTTTTGTCAGGGGTTACTAACTTTATAATTTGGGAACACAATTTTAGGTAGATCACTGACTTACCCTTTCCTTATAAGCTTCCTATGTGAGTGTATATTGCAGTGGCCTAGTATCTTATTCCAAATACAATATTCTTTGTGAAAAAAAACTTAAGTCGAAAACATTTTGACAAATTAAAGAATTTAGATCAATATCATAAATATTATCATTTATTAAGAAAGTAAAAATTAATGAATTTTTAGAATAAAAAAATTGCATGCATCACACTCAAATTTAACATAAAAACCATCATCACATAACTGTAAAATACTAATCAGGTTATATTTCAATCCTTCAAGAAATCATAATTTATAAATTAAATCAAAATTACTATTATATATTTGGCCAAGACCGATGATTTTTCCTTTAGCATTATCACCAAAGTTGACATGACCACCATAAACCATAATAAGGCTCTTGAAGCATGAATAATATCCTGCCATATGTATTGAAATAAAACTATCCACGTACCATAGAATCCTATAAGAGGTATTAAAATAGTTTTCCTATAAAACAAAATTTATTCAAAGAATGACTTTGGTACCCAGATCTGTTTGGGTCCAGAGATGTTAATAATTTAAGGCTTAAGAACCAAATTTTTTCTGACAGGTTTCCTATAAAAAGAATGATGAATTTTTGAAATAAATACCTTATTTGTTCCTCTAGAAAAATATGTAGTAGTAGAACTTTTTGGTCTTAACTTAAGTAAAAAATTATTCTTTACTACTCCCCTCTATCTAGGTTGATAACCTATACCAATAACATATTTAGGTGTAACTTTCTTTCCTAATTTTTTTGTGAGAGTTTCTATACCATTAGTAGTTTTTTCTAGGTCTTTCCTTAGTTTCTCATTAAAATGTTTAAGTTTAGTATTCTCTTTTAATAGTTGAACATTATTTTCCTTTTCAACAGAAAGATTAGATTTAATGTTTTCAAATAAATAATTCTATTTTTAAGAACTTTGTATTTATCTTTAAGATCATTACAAGTATCTTATATCATTCTAAAGTATTCAAACATTTATTCCTAAGACATTTCATCATCATTATATTCATTCTTATAATTATTGGAATTAATCATAGGAAAAATATTAGAAATAGAAGATATAGTAGGTACCTCAGTGACTTCTATCATAAAGCACATATTGGATCGATCTAATTTATCTTTAAGAGATGAATTAGAATCACTAGAGATATCTTCTAAGGCACTCCAAGTTTCTTTCATGTCCTTATTATATCTTATATCCTTTTCATTATATCCATTTCTGTACTTCAACTTTGGACAATCATCCTTTACATGACCTTTCCTCTTACACTCATAGAAGACAACCTCATTTTCATATTTCTAATATTCTTTCTTCCAGGTTCCCTGGGAATAATATTTTCCTTTATAATTTTGAATTTTTTTTAAAAAAAATTCTTCCTAAAATATTTATTAAACCATTTGACTAGATGATCCATATCCTCACCACTATCCGGTAGTGACTAACTATCACTAACACTTGAATCTTGAACTTTTTCCTTTTAATTTTGTTTAGATGCAATAGTCTAAAAGGATACATAATTTTTCTTTGTTTCTTCATAATATTATAGATTGACCTTTAAATCCTCTTCATAAATCATTAGATTACCAATCATATCTTTGAAAATTAGCTTACTTATGTCATAGGATTCTCTAGTGGAGAAAAATGTGCCTCTCCATCTTTCTGGTAGAGATCTTAACAGACGCATGATCTGGTCCTTATCTGATATAGGATTACCAAGTGAGTTCATTTTATTCATAATCTCATTGAACCAAGGTACATGTCAGAAATAGGTTCACCAATCTTCATCTTAATGTTATCATACATAATAGTATATGTGTAAAGTCTCATCTCCTTGACATTTGTTGTCCCCTCATGAGAAATAGATAAAGTATACCAAATTTCATATGTTGTTTTTCATGCATATATTCTATTAAATTCTTCATATCATAAAGAACAATAAAAGGAATTCATAGCTTTGCAATTAATTTTGTAAGCAAGCTTTGTATTATTATCCCAAGTACTCATATAATCCTTAGGTAGTTCATATTTATCTTCTATGGCAGTCAAAATTTCAAAACCCATACTCTCCATATGAATTTTCATCTTGATTTTTCATTAAATATAATTATTATCATTGAAAAATTAAGGTTTTTTGGTAGGAGAACATTCTTATCTAGAATCTATTTAAAAGGACTAAATTTAGAAAAAAGATAAATTTTAGATCTATAAAGTGTAACTAAAATCACAGTTGAAAATATTTCAAAAACTATAATACCAAATAACTATTCCTTTGATACCAAATGTTTTTCAGAGGGAGTTACTCAAGAGGTGAGTGAATTGAGTTACCAATAAAAATTTATGTTCAAAATATATGAAAAATAAATTCCCCCAATTAATTTCAAAATTTCACAATTAACCAAAACAAAAGATTGTTATAAGTTCTAATCATTGAAAATATTTATTAAAAGATTGATTAGTTATTGGGGAAATAATATAAAATATTACTTAGCCTTTTAAATTAATTTACTTAATTAAAATATTATAAAATAACTAATTATGTTTAACTATCAAATTATTAATTTTTTTACAATTTAAAATAATTTTCAATTTTAAAGAATATATTCAAAATAAAGGAAAATAAAACAAGCAACAAAATCTTTAATACAAGATATTTAGTCTCAAACTAAGACTTAGTCCACTCAAATTGGTGATCACCTAGCACTAAATAGTTTATATAAATAAACAGTTTGATCCATAACTTGGATCGGGTTTTACAATAGTAAAAAAATAGAACAAGTCACACAAGACCTCTACCATGGTTATACATGGGAGTACATGTGTAAAATGAGTTAAGAAGATATCCATGTATCTTCTAGTTATAGCAAGAGTTAGTGTGTTGTGAAATAAACAGAGCACCACACACTTATCATATTGTGAAAATAAATAAACAAACTAAGAAATCTAAAAGTATGAAGGGATAGAGTTTCTCAGTTTGTATTGTAGTGAATCCCAAGACTCCTTGAAAGCGTTTTGAAAATGTAGCTCTAGTCAGGCTCTTAAAGATTCAGAAAAATAGAGTGTCATGGAAAATTCTATTCTTGAATAGAGGAATGAAACATATTTGTATTGAGCTTTGGCTTCCTTAGTCTATTATCAGTAGAGTATGTTCTTGTAATGATCTATAACTCTCGTTTCATGTACAACTTTCGGCGTGTTCCTCTTTCATCACCTCATTCATCACACTTTCGTGAGGAATTCTGCTTCTCTTTTATCAACATCATGCATGCGTATCCATGCGAGAATCATGATATTTTTCATCCTCATACTCAGGGATGACACATAATTTAATGTATTCTATCAATACATTTAATAAATAATCACTAAAATAACACTAGACATTAAATTCAATAAACTATTCATTATATAAATTAATTTAAAAAGATAAGTTAAGAAATGGTGATAGTGAGTCATGTATGGATATTCATAGTCAGTAGGTGTCTTGTTCTAGTGGCCTCTTAGGCTGACGGTGTCTTGTTCTGGCGGTGAGACATTGGAATGGTTTCAAAATGCTAGCGATTTCTCAACGGATGATGAGTTATCCTTATGGTGGTGACTCCTCCAATGATAGGTTAGGCTGGCAGTGTCTCATACTTTTTTAAAATTCCATCTTGATGGTATGGCATATGAATAGTGAGTCATTTCAGTACATTGCCAATTTTTCATGCTAGTGGTGTGTTGTGTCAACAATTACTCATAGACAACAACAATGTTATATGGTTATTGGTGAGTCATCCTTAATGGTGTCTCAAGATGACGGTGAGACCTTGTTTGGTGGTGAGTCAGTCTCAGTGGTGACTCATCCTCAGTGGTGTCTCAACTTCAACGTTGACTCATACTTTGGAAAAATTTCATCAGCTATCACAGATTATAAGATGATTACAAAAAACATGATACTCATTAATATTATTAGAATCATGATTTAGTGATCATTAATAAAGTAGGTCAACACTCTATGAGATCATTTGATAAAACCCTCCCTCTAAACTCTTTATCGAGAAAAATCTATGAATTAATCCAATTTTAAAAATGGCGAATCTTAAAATCATATTCCAAATTGTTCAACTCTTTGAACATATTCAAAACTCATAACTTCACAACATAAAGTGTTGCGATGTTAACCTTTTTTCTACTGAGAACTCTTTCTATGTTCATCATCATCATACTTGGAACCCTATTCCATCAAACTATTTCCTTCAAATAATGTAATGACTTAAATTATAGTTAACTAATACTCCTAAACTCTTTTAGGAAAAAGTGAAAGATACTTTTTTTATGGTAACTAATGTAACTAATTACATTTATCTTTACTTACAGACCCTAAACTCTTCCAGAATATGAATTTTAATTAACTTTTCATTTTGACTAGGATAATACTTCCAGAAATAGGATCTTTAATTTTTCATGATAACTAAACGTAACTCTTTACATCGTCAAATATCATAAACTCTTTTAAGATATTAAGTTAATACACTTTAATCTTAGACTGGTATAATATTTTAATAAATAGTGATATCCACTATTTAAATGGTAACTAAATGTATCACATTACAATTTTCTATACCAAAAAAATATCCTAAACATTTTACGATATTAAGTTGAAATCACTTTAAATTTAGATTGGTGTTATCCTTTATTTTTTAATTTTGAACTTCTATAAGTCCAAAAATTCTCCTACTGGCCTCGTAGACACTGTATTATTTTCAGAATATATTGCTTTGATACAAAAACCCTTTTGTGTTTAGTGATAACATTTATATCCTTTTATTATTAATATTTGAAAAATATACTATTTTTTCCATATCATATTGTGTATTCTATGTGTTTACAACATTTGTTTTTCATTTAAAATAAGACTATTAAAATATACCATTGATTGGTGGTGGGAACACATTCCATCAAATCTTAATAAAAATTTGGGAAAACATTTTATCCTTAATAAATAGTTTTATTCAAATATTCTTCTAAAAAAATGTTATATAAAAATTTGAATCATAATTCTTGTTCAAAAAATTAATCATCACATACGTGTTCACAAAAACTATTTTTAATCAAACAACTTCTCTTATCACATAAGAGAAATGAGATGTAGATACACATATTTACTTATATTCATTTGTGCTTGATAAAATAATTTACATTCAAATCCTTAATGTAGTAAATATTTTCTACATATCATGAACATAAACAACAAGATTAGTCAATTATTCCTTTGATTTTTGAACTCCTATATATTTACAACACTTTGTAAAATAAACATTTGGTGCCACATACCTTTCAAAATCAAAGAATTAATTTCTATAACTTTTAAAACTCACATGGTAATTCCATGGAGTATCAAAAACTAATTCAAGTATATATTGGATAATTTAATCATATTTAATTATAATATTTCCTAGAAACCCTAGGTTTCATTGACCATTATTGTCTTCTTGAGGAAACATTGTTTATTTTTTTCAACCAACTATTCTTTTTCCAGTTTGAACTTTTACACACTTATATTATTCATATAATGCCAGAATCCAAAAAACATATGCCTAGTTCAACCATTCTCAACACTTTTAGAATATCAGGTAAAATTTTCTTGAATTAATTAAATTTTTCATAACATTCCATATATGAAGATAGAATAAATTTCCTAACAATAAAAATCCATTTTATTCTCCCCTTAAAGCATGTTACAGAATTAAAAAAATCATACACCATGTGTATTAAAAACACTCATATCATATCATATAAACAACTATTGTTTTCATTATTTTCTTAATAGATAAATTATATAGAATATACATCTTATGATGAACTTATCCAAGATTTAAGTATTCAAGTTATCAATGAATAAAATATTTTTCCCCATTAATTCAAAAAAAAAAAAATTCAAACTTCAGTTATTTTCATAATATAAACTTTTTTATATTTAAAACACTAGTAAATAATTCAGTCAATGTCATATATCTGTTAGAAAAATAGAATTGATTTATATAACAAATAAATCTATAGGGAATCGTTTAGTCTCACCAAGTTATTTATAATATTCAGTCATATTGAATATCATTTGATATACCCAATCATATTGGGTATATGAGACTAAAATTCCTTTGGTCATTATCCACCAAATGATTTTGAAACCATAAATGAATCACCATATGCTTCTATAATCATCTAAATTCACTTGTTGAATAATTTCAACACTTGGTTACTGAGGAAGGAACTGTTCTGACACATAAATTTATTCATAAGAAGTTTTCTTAAATTAATAATATTACTTAATATCTTTTCTTAAGTTACTAGTTTTAGGAGTAACCTAAATTAAGCTTCTTCTTATCCAGGATTGTTCATAAAGTTTACCTTGATGATGATGATAATATTTATCTAAAATAGAATATTTTATCTAATGATTATCATATATTATTAACCATATAATAAGGACTTTTATAAAATGCGATCCAACTAAAATGATGGCCCCTTTTGTGCATCATATATTTTAGTAGATCAATATTCATAGTTCACCAAGTAATGAGTCCACTTGGGTGTTCCTCTCATCAGTAAATTATTTAGGTAGGGAATTATCCCATCATATCATATATGATTCTTTGATACCTAATCATACAACCCTTTTCCCAATCCCTCATATGGATAAACTCAACTTCATTCATCTGGTATCCTTTCTAAGGGTCTCTTACCTAAGTGTAAACTAAATCAAATGTTAAAAAAATATTAACAAAAGACAACCTCAGGGAACCATCTGAAAGAAGAACCTACCCAGATGAATGATTGAGGTCCCGAAAAGTGATACTTTGGAATAAATTTCACACTTAGTATTTAAAAGTGGTTTTAATTTCACCATATTATCTCATGTTATTCCATTTTATGTATGCATGCTTCTCGTAATTTAGTTTGGAATCCTATTCCATCCACTAAATCAATATGTTCAAATCACATGGATGTGTAACTCTTTACGTAAGCCATAAGTTTTTGTTACTTACCCAAAAATAAAATTCAAACATATTCAAACATATCTAGATGCATCATATGTATAAGGTACATGAACACTTAATGTAAAGGAAAAGAGTTATATGAGATTAAAAATATCCACATGAGTAAGCATAGAGAAATAATAAAAATACCCTATTCAGTATCCTAAACAAGGTATATTCCCACTGGTAGGTTGGTAGTCTGACCCCAAGTCCCTATACCTAGGGATACGCTACTCAAGATAGAATCTAATTAATCAAAACTCTAACACAGAATATGTACAAAGTATATTTTAAAACAAAATCCAAGATAATAACTTCAATTAAAAACTAAGTTCAAGTTAGATGAAAAGTTAAATTCATTATAGAGTCAATCCTAGTGTGTAATGCAAAGATATATCCTAGAAGTAGTTTATCATTTTAAAATAAAGACTACACAACTTTACATTTCTTAAACAATTTACTAAATATGATCAAAGTAGGGAGTACAATTTTAAATAAATGAACAATTCAAATAGAACTACTACAAAACTGGTATTTAACAACCCTAGAAATGGCCTTTATCAGTTCTAGAAAAGCACTGAATTTCTAAAAACATTAAAATCCCAAACTTTTATTAGTTCTGAAAAATTTCTAAAAAAGTGGACATTTATCAGTGCTAACAAAAGAGATGATAGATGAGACCTTTACAAGTGCTTTTGAAAGTGGAGATAAAGGTCCCATTTATTAGCGCTTTTATTTAGAGCCACTAATGGAATCCTTTATCAGTTATTTTATAAGTGCTGATGAAGTAATTTTTATTAGTGTTATAGAAATATATATAAAATATACATTCATCACCACTTTTAGAAGTGATGATAAATGTTTCCTTTATCAATGCTTTTAAAAGCACTAATAAATGGGTTCTATATCAGTTCTTTTAAAATCAATTATAAAGGTACATACTACAATGTACTGTAATAGAACACTGTAGTTCCACTTTATTGTGTTGTAACAGCACACCATAGCACTAAAAGCACACAAAACACACTAGAAACACACACTAAACACACCATAAACACATCATAAACACACCAAATATCAATAATAACAATTCCCAATATATAATTTAAATGAAATGAAATTTTCAACACAAATAATATAAAAAACACTATATTATAAACATTTCAAACATTAGTTTATACAATTACATTAATACAAATTATTACATAAATTAAAAAACAATCCTAACTATCAATGTTACCCCAATTTACATTAACTTACTTTATCAAACTTCCGACACTACATGAGTAGCTTCAAAAAAACCACATCAACTCAAAAAAAAATTATCCACCTGTATAAGAAAACAATTATTATGAGTAATTCTAAAAAGAAATGAATTAAACATATCTGAATGGCCCAAAGGCCTTCATTTTTTTATTTTTATTTTTGATAACCCCCTTTTAATGTTTGAAGGGGAACCCTAACATTACATTACATGTATTCTTGGAGACCTTAAATGACCCATAAGTATTAAGGAAATCCTAAAAACTATGAATACTTGAAACCAACCCTCCCTAACATCTGCATCGTGATCAAATCTCCACCTGTACATTGCTGTTCGGATAGCTATCCTATGTAGAGATGAACATGCCTGGTACTGATGGAAATTCTATACCCTCACATTCTTCTAAATCTGTTATCCCTACTATGGTGAATGCGCCCTGCTCTTGAATCCTCCAATGGATTTGGTTCCTTGTAGAATCTGTCTGGGCATCTACACATCAGGTGGATCGAAGGCCATGAGGTGGCTCAGAGGCTTTGAGGTGGCCCAAAGGCCTTAAAAGGGGCCCGAAATCCTTACTGACCTGAAGGCCTAGGTGGCATGAAGGACTTAATCAATCTAAGCCTAAACTGGTGGCCCAAGGTGAATAGTTCTAGCTGCTATAATATTGAATAGTGCCTGCTACAATGACTGCTACAGTACTGCTACATTACCTACACAATACTGATACAGTGCTTGCTACAGTACCTAGAATTATGCTTCCGCCTGCTTTTGGACCTGGGTCCCATGGATGAACTTAGATAGAGAACTTGGAAGAAAGTGATAAATGAAACACTATAGTGGAGAATATGTTTTGAGGGAGAAGAACCATGAAAGTTGGACAGAGTAACCCAACTCAAATAAAAGAATCCACCTGTATAAGAAAAAAATTATTATGTGAGTAATACTAATAATAAATAAATTAAACATAAATATAAAACAATGCATTAATTATGTGGACAATTATTTTACTATGAAAACATAAGATTACCACTATGATCAAGTAGATACATCATCATTGTTCTTCTTGAAAAGACTTGACACATGGAAAGAAATCTTCTAAAACAAATAAACTCTACAAGGAATAATGAAAATTAAATCAATGTTTCTTTATATAATTTTTTGGTAAAATAGATAAATTATATCATAAAATTACCTTTAAATATTTTCAAAGGGTTTCTTCGGTCCAGATATAAGCGAATAACAAAACTAAGGATTCTATGTGCACTTCACTACTATTGGTTAACTACCTCTTAGCATATAATTTGACATGAACTTCATACCCAATGTCCCTGTGATGATCTCATCTCACACACGCTTTCCACCGTCTCTATCATATCACCATTCAACATTAACTTTTCCTTATCTTATTACACCCATTTACCACTTGTAAAGATGCATGATGCATGCAGCAGCATGCATATAGTAAATGGGTGTAGGAAGATAAGGAAAAGTGAATGATGAGTAGTGATATGATACAAATGGTGGTGAGTGTGTGTGAGATGAGAGAATCACGGGGACGCCGGGTAGGAAGTTCTCATTGGATGCTATGCTAAGCAGTAGTTAACCAAAAGTAGTGAAGTGCATAGAGAATCCTTATATTTGTTATTAAATTTTTTAGTGATGTTAAACCAATCCATTTCTGGATTCCTTGATCAATAGAGACAAATAGACATCATTATTCTTCTAACACACTACATCAGTAGAAATAACAACATAATTGACCAAAATATAGAATATAAATGAACCCACACATAAGGAATAAAGAGCAATTTCCTAGAAAATAGTCATCTCCAAACAAGCATGATAGAAATAGGGGAACTAATTCATGAAAGTCTAACCATTTAAAGGTTAAAATTAAAAAAAACAAAACCATTTTAACTATGAAAGGATAATTTCATCATACTTTTATAATGAAACATGAACTTACAATATCCACAAAAAAACTAAGAAACACCAAATGTCTTCACCCAAACACATGAGACAACAATTGAGCTAATGTGTTTATGCTTATTTAAAAAAAAACTCATCCAAAAAATGATTCCTCCACCAACTTCACAAAATGGAGATCCTTGGAGAAGAGGAATTTCTCCTTGATCTATGGATGAAGACCCCCAATGAAAAGATAATATTTTAATAGATCTTGAAACACAACCTCCAGACAAAAAAACAAGATCTTTGAAGTGTTCAACATAAGCCTTCACCATCCACTGACCTTATAGGAAACTTATCACCTATTTCCTTTTCTTCATCTCAACCTCCTTAGGTATAAACCATTGGACAAAAAGGAACTTAAAATATCCCCATGTCATCCCAAATTGCATTATTGGTGGGGAAAATAACTCCCTTAATCCCAAAGATGGACCCCAAGTAGACTCATAACATCACGAACTCTAACAACTTTAGGATTTCCAAAAAATTTAAAGACATGATCGACTTCTTCAAGCCACTTCAATACCTCTAAAAACCCTCAATTGCCATGGAATATGGGCAAAAACTAAGGAGAACTCGAAACAGGGAGAGGCCCACTAGAAACTTTGGGGACCTTTCGGGGTAGGATGTTTTGATTAACAAAAAAAATAATAAAATCAGGTTCTGAATCAATATGAAACACAACCGAAAGGAACATCTTAGGCCAAAAAAACTAGCTCACAAGCCAAATTTCATAATAAAACAAGAATTATCTATTCACAAACAACTATTTCATTTTCAATATCAAACCACCTTCTTCTAAGGATAATTTTTACAACATAATAAACCACATTTTTAAAGCAAATAGAATTCTAGAAATCAATTTCCCCTTTCTAAAAACCATTTCGGAAAACCAATCCAAGATGATACACAAAACATAGCATGCACATTGGCCACCATAGATGACGAATGACTAAAAACCCACACTAATACAATATTTCTCATGAAATAATTTTCTTAGTGGTCATAAATCATCTCACTTAATACTTCATGATGTTAAAAAACACAAATTAATCCTAGAAGAAACAATTTAAACTGTATAGAGTCTCTCGTTCTGTTTTCATAATGTTAAACTACACAAATTAATCCTGGCAGTAAGGCATCAAACTGCACACTATATCTCATCCTAGACATGGGATGTTAAACTTCAAAAATTCATTCTATAATAAATATGTTATATCATAGCATCTCTCATATTTGTTTCATGACATTAAACTACACAAATTCATCATGGAAGTAGGAATTTAAATTGCACAGTGTCTCTAATCCTGGTTGCATGAAGTTAAACTACAAATATTATTCTTATCAACAAGCCATTAAAATTCACAGTGGATTCATGTTGGAAACAGTGAGAAGATGAGAGGTATGGTTTTTCAAGGTTAAGAACAATGAAAAAACACAAAATGAGGAACCCAAAAGGTCAAACAACAATATAGGAAAAGTAGAAAATAGCATATATTGGATTCTATCCTTGATTCGTTTGATGGATCATAGTGGAGTTGTACTGATAGTAGAGGAGTTCTGCAAGAGCTTCAAAATCGCGATGAGTGAGTACCATTTAGTGTTCTTTTAAATAGTTCGAGAACACTTTTAACAACGCTTTTAGAAAAATGCTAATAAATACCCTTTTATCATTATTAAATTTATAAGCATTAATAAAAGGGATCTTTATCCGTGCTAAAATTTTAGCACTGATAAAGGATTTTTTTAAATAAATTTATTATAAATTTATAATTATTAAAAATTGATTATTACTTATTTATAATTATATAAACATTTATTTAAAAAATAATAATTATTTATTTATAATAATTATAAATATATAAATTTATAAATATAGTAAATATACATTTATAGATATATTTTCTTACAAATATATTTTTAACATTATTACTAGATATATAATCTTAAATACATGCACTTTAAAAATGAGTGAAATTGAAAAATTCAAAATGAGTGCACTTTAAAAATATTGAAAAAATGGATGATTTTTATTAATTAAATATAAATTATTAAAAAAATATGGAAGTATATATATATATATATTAGTATTGATGAATACAAACTGAAAATAATAAAACATAATAAATAAATAAATAAAAATAAATAATTAAAAATGATCAAATTCAAAATTAAAATAAAAAATAAAAAAATAATAAAAATGAATGCCCTAATAGTAATAGTATTAAAAATAAGTAAATAAAATTGACTAATTAAAAACATAATATATTAATTGTATTATGTTAACAATGAAATTCTAATATATACTAAAATTTGAATAAATTACATAAATATTAGGTGTATGTGTTTCTATATACTACATAAATATATTTTTGTGTGCGTTTATATATAAACTATAATAATTACATATATATATGTATGTGAAATCAATTTAACACACGACGTTTGATATATGTTAAATTGAAAAATCAAACAACCTTAAAAATGAATAAGGCATTAATATGTTTTTAATTAACATTTTATTCATTATATATATATATATTTAAGATATATTATTTATTACTATTTATAATTAATATATATATATACATTATACTTATTCTTTTTTATTAATAATTGTTTGATTATTAAATTTTCAAATAATTTCATATTTTATTCATTTTTAAATTTTTTTGTTTAATTATATATTAATTTATATATCTACATTTAATATATACTATTTATCAATATTTATAATATATATATATATAAATATTAAATTTATTCATTTTTATTAATAATTATTTAATTAATAAAATGTTTAATATTTTTCTTAATTTACTCATTTTAAAATTTTATTTGTTTAATTATTTCATTTTATTAATTTTACATATCTATATATTTAATATATACTATTTGTCATTTTATGAAAATTTATATATATGTTTATTCATTTTTAACAATAATTATTTAATTAATGAAATTTTTATTTTCTAAACCTTTATCAGCACTAATAAAGTGCTCATAAAGGTTACCATTTATCAGCACTTTATTGTCAGTGCTCTGAAAGGTTAACTTTGATCAGCGCTAAAATAAAGCGCTGATAAAGATGGACTTTATCAGCACATTTTTCTAGCACTAATAAATACCGACATTATTAAAGCCCAGTTTTATAGTAGTGTAGTTAAATAAAAGATAAAAATTTATGAATAATTCATAATTAAAATCTAACTATAAACCCTTTTGAAATTTCATCCTCAAATTATATACATTAAATAATTATGAATATAAACATTTTGTATTCATTCCAATATGAACTCTTTCATATTAATCATTATATAGAATATCCATTTTTTAAATATATGATATATATTAACTATAAATAATTTATAATCCAATTTTTGTTATGTAAACATTTTACATAATATAAATATCATATACTTAATCCTTGATCATATCAATTATGAATTTCTTTGATGTGGTTCAAATAATATCCAAATAAGGGTCATTTCTTATGTAAATATACACTTTTTATATTTTCTTACTTATTTAATATTTTAAAATTATTTATAAATTATCACTTATGATTTATAAATAAGAACATTTATTTCTAAATCACAATTCATGCCATATAATTTTTTTAAAATGCATTTTAACTATTAAATTTTAATATTTGTGAATAAAATGTTTCATAAAAAAATAATTAATTAATTATAAACAACTTAGAATTAATTAATTTATAAACCGTTTATAAATTAAAATATCTGAAAATACCTTTTTATAATGGTTTATATAAATTTTATAAACCATATAAATCTTTTTATATGTTTAAAACATTATTTAAGAAATATTAAAACAATTTTGATTACCCTTACACATAAGGGTATTCCGACATAAGGGTAAACCCTTTTACACTTATGCAGGCCATCTGAAACCCCTTGTATAAATTTAGGTCACTACATACCTTTACAAAACTTAAATATAAGGTTATTTTAAAGGTAATATGAATATCATCTTTACACATATCATTTTACATAAGGGCAAGACCCTTACATGAACGCTTCATGTATGAGTAATTCTCACTTTACCTTTACATACCCTTTTGGCACCGTTGTGTAAGGGTAATGACTTGAATAAGGGAATAACCTTTACATAGACCTTTTTAATCCTTAATTACCATTATACAATTCTTACAAATAAGTAATACATTGGCTACCTTTACACAACTAGCATTCTGCATAAGGGTAAAAGACTGATTATCTTTAGGCAACCTTAGAAAAACCTTTGTTACCATTACACAAATCATAATTTCCATGAATTTTTTGGATATATTAGACAAACACACACACAAGGCTTTATGGAATATCACTTTCACTTACAACATATAAAGTTCATACAACATGACTGACATAGGAAGTAAGCATGATATCTCATATCAGGCCGTATGATATATGTTATACCAGAGCATACAATATATCATAAATATATGAACTTAATACCTTCAAACATGATTATATTCTCACATATGATATAGGTAATATAATTATATGAATTATGTTGAATTTATGAGGTATCTTCATCAATCTACCACTAGCTCTAAAGCCTTATAAACTTCATTCCATTTCACCATATATTGTATCACATGCAATAAATTTGGAACTATATCAAAAAAGATTTTGGGATATCATCTGAATCAAATTTGGTAGGCTACAATTAACTTTATTTTATATCACATCATATGAAATACCTATGACTATCCATCCATAACTCCTTTTGAACAAACTATAAACACTTAGTGCAGTTCTCTAGGTTTTATAAACACAATACCCATTCAATCAACCACAAAATTTGGCCCCATGAGATTTCATAGAATTGAAAACAAATATGAATTCTCATATTCATATATTTAATAAAATAATGGCCTTTATAAAAGAATCAGTGATACTCAAACTAAAAATGTATTTGACATGATCACCATCAAAAACATGTATCTATATACATGTGTCCACCAGCTTAGATCATATACCAGATATGAATTTTCATATAACCCCTTTTCTAAGACATCAAGAAAACATATGATATAAAATATGTAAATCCTATAAATCATAGTCATAAGTTTTTCTTGTTGGGATTTTAACTCCTCAAACATGGCCTGTAACCAACCTGAATGGATTTTTCATTAGTGAGAGTATGAGGAAATGTCTTTATGGCTAAAGTGCGGATGAAATTTATAGTTTTTGCAGATAATACCATGTAAGTGTGAGTATAGAAAGGAAAATATAAGAAAGTAGGAGTAAATTTCCATAAGTCAATCTAGATATACTTAGTGGAAGATTGTGTAGATAACAACAAAGTAGGTATAGAGGTGTCACCAGGAACTAGAGGATAAGTGTCATGCAAGCAACGAGTATAGACCCGACCAAAGCGACAAGTGCTAGGATTAAGAAGAGGTGGAATGTAACACCCCAAAATGATAAAGGGTTAAATGACTAAATTATATGACTCATGTCAACAAAGTGCACCTTCCTTTTCAGGAGCCTGTCTGATTAGAACTCCAAAATTAAGCATGCTTGGCCTGGAGTTGTGATCAGGATGGGTGACCTTCTGGGAAGTTTCCCAGGGTGTGTGTGAATGAGGACAAAAGCACATTGAAAAGGACATGTGTTAGCCTGTGGGGACTGTCATTAGTCAGATGACCCGTTCAGGCACGTGGGTGGGCCCCGGGGTGGGGACCACACGTCTGCGGGTCAATTGGTGGAACTTGGAGAGCCAGGACCCGACAACCATGTTAAGGAGGGGTGTCTGTGCTGGCACCGGGACCCAGTTGTCACATTTGGTATTAGAGCTGGTACCCAGCCTTAAGTGCGGTGCACTGCCTGGGTTGTGATGTAGGGCCCACAACGAGGATGTTGCGATCTAAAGAGGGGGGGGGGTGATTGTAACACCCCCCAAATGATACAGGGTTAAATGACTAAATGATACGACTCATATCAATAAGGTGCACCTTCCTTTTCAGGAGCCTGTCTGATTAGAACTCCATAGTTAAGCGTGCTTGGCCTGGAGTAGTGATCAGGATGGGAGACCTTCTGGGATGTTTCCCAGGGTGTGTGTGAGTGTGGATAAAATCACACTGGAAAGGACATGTGTTGGCCTGTGTGTTGAGTCAATAAGGTTTTCCTTATGACTTTTCCATTCCTTCTTGTTTTGAAAATCACAAACACCTTATCTTAAGGAAAATTGCTTTTATAAGAAAAATTGATTTCTTAAGAAAAATTGCTTTCTTAAGGAAAATTTCTTTTATAAGGAAAATCGCTTTTATAAGAAAAATTATCCTTATCATTTTTTCATCCATATTTTTCTTAAGTATGAGATTCAGATTCATTTTCTCGGAATCATTGAAACTTTGATATAAAGCATTCTGCTTTAGGATTCGGATTCTGGATAAGAACTATAAGGAAGTTTCATTCCGAATTCCGGATATGAACTCTGACTAAGTTCTATTCTAGATTCAGGATACGAATTCTGATAAGGAATTCTCATTACGAATTCTGATGACGAATTCTCATTACAAATCTTGATGATGAATTCTCATTACGAATTCTGATGACGAATTCTCATTAAGAATCCTGATGATAAATTCTCATTACAATTTCTGATGACGAATTCCTATTCCGAATTCTCATTCCGAATTCACCTATTAAACAGAATTTGAGTATCTTTGTTTTATACACTCTGAATTAATTCAGACTCTGAAAAATATCTTTGTTTGAATCCGAACTTTTATATTGCTTACACTTCTAAAATTTTTCTACTCTTTACTATTATTCCTTACACTCCGAACCTTCACTCCGAAGTTTTCATTCTGAACTTTTATGTTAGAGTTTAAAATGATGTCGTACATTCTGTTACACTTGTTTTGTTATAAAACGATGTCGTCTGTTTTGTTATAAACTAACCGTTTTCTAAGTGACACGTGTACAGGTCCCTCCGATCTTTAAGGAAAATATGACCATTGGAGAAGGAGCCGACCTTACCTATAAATAGGAGCTCATTTGAAAGAGCTTGAAACTGATGACAGATGAACAACTTGGTTTTGTGCATACATGCTATTGAAGTGAATTCTAGAGAGAGAGAGAGGCTCTTATTAACTCTCAACGCTTCGTGCGACTCCGAATGTTGGTGATTACATTCGAGGGCTTCCGGGGATAGGAAGACAGAGGTGCCGACTACCTTGAAGTTCGAGGGCTTCCTTGCTGAGGAAGACAGAGGTTTCCAACTACCTTGAAGTTGAGGGCTTGCGGGGATAGCAAGACAGAGACTCCGATCTTCGTATCGAGGGCTTACCCTGGTTTGGGTAAGACAGACTTGCTTGAAAGTATAAATCAAGGGACTTTTATCCAAGGTTGTTGGATACCCTTCTCTTTGGGTTAAAAGAATTATATCTTGTTACTTGTAGTTTTACTACTTGTTTCTATTCCGCTGCATTTTGTATTATAAGGAAAGTATAACTTTCTTATACTTCCTTATTTGTACTCTGTTTCATTTAGATTCTATACGCTTTAAGGTAGACTCTCATATTGTAATCATTTGTTAAGATTCAATTTCCGGAACCATATTTCCGGAACCCTCATTTGGAATCTCTTTCCTAGTTTGCATTCGGTGTTAGAGGTGTTGTGAATTTTCTTAGTTTAACTTTGTTAAACTTAGCCTTTTCCTTTGCTTAAGGAAAACATAGTTATTCTTAACTAGCTTTAAAGGTTCCAAAGGAATTTTTAAAGTATACAATTCACCCCCCCTCTTGTATATTGAGCATCTACATCATTTTTTTCGATCCTACAATTGGTATCATAGGTTGGAAAACCTCTTACTCTATACCAATCTTACACTGTGGGGACTATAATTAGTCAGATGACCCGTTTGGGAATGTGGGGTGGTCCATAGGAGATGACCCGTTTGGGAATGTGGGTGGGCCCCAGGGTGGGGACCACGCGTCTGCGGGGCAACTGGTGGTACTTGGCGGGCCAGGACCGACGACCATGTTAAGGCGGGGTGTCCGTGCTGGCACCAGGACCCAATTGTCACATGGAAGGGAAGGTGGGATGGGAGGTACCCTACCTAATTGAAGGACACCAACCTCAAGAGGAGGATGTGGCAGATAAGAGGTAAACTAAGGGATGGTGAATGGTAGACAACTCTTGTGATCAGTAATCATGGTGGTTGATTAAGTTGAAGAAGAAGAAAATAGGCATGACTCATCAAAGGAAACATTAATAGAAACAATATATCGACCAAAATATGGAGGGTAACAATGACATACAAATTGGTTATGAGGATATTCTAGAAATATGAACCAAATAGAACAATCATAAAACTTGGTCCGAGTTGGATGAATGTTACAAACAAAGAAAAAACAAGCAAATAACCATAGTGGAAAAGATTGTGTTGGATGGGATGTATAAAGTACGTGATATGGAGTATCCCCCGAAAAGGTAATGATGGAATATGTCAGGGAATGAAATCTGAGGGATAATCCCATGGTCATTAATAGATGTGGAAAAGGATATCGGTAGTGTTCATGACCATTGTCCGAATGTGAATATTTTATAGAGATAGAGAACTAATTTTTTATCATGATAAAAGGAGAAAAACATACAGAAAACATCAAACCCACTTTTCAATAGATATATCTATGACATTCATGTGAAGTAAACTACCTAATTGAAGGACACCAACCTCAAGAGGAGGATGTGGTAGAGAAGAGGTAAACTAAGTGATGGTGAATGGTATACAAGTCTTGTGATTAGTAATCATGGTGGTTGATTAATTTTAAGAAGAAGAAAATAGGCATGACTCATCAAAGGAAACATTAGTAGAAACAACATATCAGACAAAATATGGAGGGTAACAATGGTATACACATTGGTTATGAGGATATCCTAGAAATATGAACCAAATAGAACAAATCATAAAACTTGGTACGAGGTGGATGAATGTTAGAAACAAAGAAAAAACAAGCAAAGAAACATAGTGGAAAAGATTGTGCTGGATGGGATGTATAAATTACGTGATATGGAGTATCCCCAAAAAAGTAGTGATGGAATATGGTCGACAAGATATGTTGTTGTTATAATGAAATCACCTAAGAAGGTTATAGGAACTTTCATTTGCGAAATAAGGGATCAAAAAATATCAAATAAATGGATATTCTTTTTCTCAACTACCATATTTTGGTAAGGTGTGTCAGGGAATGGAATCTGAGGGATAATACCATGGTCATTAATAAATGTGGAAAAGGATATCGATAAGTGTTCATGACCATTGTAAGAAAGTGAATATTTTATAGAGACAGAGAACTAATTTTTTTATCATGATAAAAGGGAAAAAACATAGGGAAAACATCAAACCCACTTTTTAATAGATATATCTATGAAATTCATGTGAAGTACACTACCTAATTGTAGGACACCAACCTCAAGATGAGGATGTGGTAGAGAAGAGTTAAACTAAGTGATGGTTAATGGTAGAAAACTCTTATGATCAGTAATCATGGTGGTTGATTAAGTTGAAGAAGAAGAAAATAGGCATGACTCATCAAAGGAAACATTAGTAGAAACAACATATCGACCAAAATATGGAGGGTAAAAATGATATACACATTGGTTATGAGGATATCCTAGAAATATGAACCAAATAGAACAATCATAAAACTTGGTACGAGTTGGATGAATGTTACAAAAAAAGAAAAAACAAACAAAGAAACATAGTGGAAAATATTGTGGTGGATGGGATGTACAAAGCACATGATATGAAGTATCCCCCAAAAAAGTAGTGATGGAATATGGTCGATAGGATATGTTGTTGTTAGAATGAAATCACCTGAGAAGGTTATAGGAACTTTCAATTGTGAAAGAAGGGATAAAAAATATCAAATAAATGGAGATTTTTTTTCTCAACTACCATATTTTGGTAAGGTGTGTCAGGGAATAAAATCTGAGGGATAATCCCATGGTCATTAATAAATGTGGAAAAGGATATCGATAAGTGTTTATGAACATTTTCAGAATATGAATATTTTATAGAGATAGAGAACTAATTTTTTTATCATTATAAAAGGAGAAAAACATAGGGAAAACACCAAACCCACTTTTCAATAGATATATCTATGAAATTCATGTGAAGTCATAAATAAATTACACATAATATTAATAGACCATTTTAATAGGAATTGGATTGGATCCCTGATTATCCTGAAGATCATAACAATTATCATAATGTCATTTATAAACCTACATTAGCATAGTGGTTGATTAAGTTGAAGAAGAAGAAAATAGGCATGGCTCCTCAAAGGAAACATTAGTAGAAACAACATATTAGCCAAAATATGGAGGGTAACAATGATATACACATTGGTTATGAGGATATCCTAAAAATATGAACCAAATAGAACAATCATAAAACTTGGTATGAGTGGGATGAATGTTACAAATAAAGAAAAAACAAGCAAAGAAACATAGTGGAAAATATTGTGGTGGATGGGATGTATAATGTACGTGATATGGAGTATCCCACAAAAAATTAATGATGGAATATGGTCGATTGGATATGTTGTTTTTAGAATGAAATCACCTGATAAGATTATAGAAACTTTCATTTGAGAAAGAAGGGCTAAAAAATATCAAATAAATGGAGATTTTTTTCTCAACTACCATATTTTGGTAATGTGTGTCAGGGAATGAAATCCGAGTGATAATCCCATGGTCATTATTAAATGTGGTAAAGGATATCAATAAGTGTTCATGACCATTGTTAGAATGTGAATATTTTATAAAGATAGATAACTATTTTTTCTATCATGATAAAAGAAGAAAAACATAGGGAAAACATCAAACCCACTTTTCAATAGATATATATATATATATGACATTTATGTGAAGTCATCAATAAATTACACATAATATTAATGGACCATTTTAATAGGAATTGGATTGGATCCATGATTAGCCTGAAGGTCATAACGATCATCATAATGTCATTTATAAACCTACATTAGCATAGTAGTGAAGGTTCAATCCCAATTGAAGGAGGGTTAGTAATATAAGTTCTTTATTTAACTCTAAAATATTGAAAACTATGAAAAAAATACTGGTGTGAGAGAAAAGTGTGTTTATAATTAATGATAATAAGTGATTGCGGTGTTAATAATGTTAGTCAAATGATTATATATTAAGATAGATTCAAAAAAATGATTGTCTGGTAGCTCAATTGAAGTAGCTTATAAAAATATGATAATATTGAAAATGGATTCAACTAAAAAAGAAAATTCAATCACTAAAATTTTTATAATCTCAATTGAGAATTATAACTATTACTTTAGGGATTATTTACCCAAAAAGAAAAGAAAATTATTGGATATAATTCATAGAATACACTATTTTTACCCATGGATGTTCATTATTCAATCTGTTGATATATTATAGTGGGTAAAATATTAATTTTTTTATCAATATTGATTTTTATCCATCAAAACATTAAGCAAAATCAATATGGAATTGAAATAAATATGGAAAAGAAGAAAGAATTTCCATTTTAAAGGAGGAAAAAGAACATAAATAAATTAACAAACCAAACACATATATACACTCAATATTTTAACCATGATGCATGTTTTTAATCAAAATAATCTCATGTAACCACAACATAATAGATCTACAGAAGAATAAAAATAAGGGAAAGGTAAAGGTCATTATCTATTACCCTCATTCATCTTCAACATATATCTCCTTTAAGATCCTACTCATGCTTTCTCAGAATATCCTACTTGGGAAAAATTCAATCCATCCTAGTATCTCTCTATCCCAAATTTTGTGTCTCTCCTAGCCTATTTTGAAACTCCCATTTTATTATCTTCTTTTCATTGAGTTAAACCATTTAACAACTCCTACGGTTTCACTACCTCAAACAGACATGGAAATTTTTTAATTCTTCCAACCAGTACTCCTCAATCCTTTCACAACTCCACACAACTACCATGAGCAATTATAATTCCAATGTAAATAAGGAATTTTGAAGAGCATCTGGCCATCCTCTTCATTAGTGAACCAATTTCAATAAACAGTGAGTGTGGATTCTTATTTTGAACTTGAATAAGGAACTACATCCATATTATCAACTATTTATATCCCTTCAATCTAACAACACTAAATAGATTTAGCTCATATGAACCCAATTCATCTTCATTGATGATTAAACTCTTCATCATTAAATCGGTATCTTAGGCTTGTATTTAAATTATAATTGTCAACTGAACTCACAGAAACAAAATTTCAAAAACCTCGTGTGCACTCCAATCTAGATTCTATCATAAAATACAACTAATAAATAAATAATATACAATCTAGACCTATATAAAAAATGAAAACCAACAAAAAAAATCTATTAGATTTATTTTTTTGATAGATTTTCCATCTGCTTTGGTAGGTGGATGGTGCATCAAATCCACCCACCCAGGTAGGTGGGTATTGGTGGGGGTTGGTGGGGGAGCTGTGTCAAACTTGAAACCTCCCACCATTCCTAATTAAGGATGGAAGTGGGGGAATTCAACCATAAAAAATGAGATTCAATAAGGATTCATCATATATAAGCAAAGAGATCTATTCTATTTGGTGAGAGAGTCTTGAGAGATCTATTTTTAGAGAGATATGTATTGAGAGGAAGTTAATATAATATTTGTTCAATTTAAAATAAAGCCCATTTTTCCCATTTTATTTATCTATTATTCTATCTTTGTGATTACAAAATCCCAAAAAGTGGTATTATAGGTATGAGAGGTGAAATAGTGGTGATCAGTAGTGATTTTCTGATGATTGGAAAATTCAAGTTTCCCAGAATTTGATTTTGAAGTTATATTCTTAAATTTCAGGTCTAAGAGATTCCAACGGTGAAAAGAATGTTGAAAACGGAGCCAAAAAAGATCCCTAGGCTCGTTCAAAGTTAATTCAAATTTTGGGTGCTATAATAATCCCTTTCCAGAGAAGAAGATATTGTTTTGGCATCAACAAAATTTCTGGTGAGATTCTAGTAGCTGCACTGATGTGCCACATCAGCACCACATTATTTCCACGTTATCGGTCTTTATTGGCCATCTACATTGATTTGGTCATATCATGAAGAATCAATGTCTAAATTCAAATATCCAATAGTCGATTCCAGCATTTTTGAACACTCTAGACACAATGAACAAGAGATTCAACCTTGATTCCACCAAGGAAGAAATGAAGAAGAAGCTAAAAAAGAATATGATTAGTCAAATCTGCCAATGGATTGATCATAACATCTACCACCATGTTTTATATGAGACTTCCACATAAGGACTTTGGATGAATTTGGAAAATATGTACCAGTCAAAGACCACTCAAGAGAAGATCATCTTTTTAAAGAAATTGATTATTATTTGACTACATATTGGAATCTATATAGCCAAACACACTAGTGAGTCCCAAAGCCCAAAAAATCCATTAGAGGTTGTAAGTAAGACTCTGAATGATGAATATCAGGAAAAACACTTACTATGAACACTTCCCAATAGTTGGGATATGCTTATGGTCTCACTCAGAAACTAAATGCCCAGAGGAAAACTTACCATGGAAATGTTAAAGGATGTACTATTCAAAAAGAAGGCTCAAAGGAAGGATGCATGATATAACCAGATGCAAACTCTCATCTGAGAGAAGTGAGGGATAGAATAAGGAGGAGGTCAAGGGGTAGGAAGTAGATGCTGAAGTAAGAGTAAAGGAAGGTCCCCAGATGGAAGGAGTCTAACATACAAGTGCTACCACTATGGCATGGTGGGACACATGAAGAAGAAGTGCCAAAGTTTCTATAAGAATGGGGACAAATTAGCAATCAATAAAGAAGAAATGGAGACACATAAGTAAGTGTTACTGAATAAGTTGTTATTTGATCCAAAGATGAAGAAGATACATGCTTTCATACATCATTCCAAGACACATAATGGGTGGTTGATACTGTAACATTGTACCACATCACTCCACATCATGATTATTTCTTAACTTATCTAGCTGGTGACTTTTGTGCAGTCAAAATGGGTAATACCAGTTTAGTAGAGATTGTTACCATGGGTGATATCCAATTCAACTTGAAAATTGGATTTAGAATCACTATAATGGATGTTAGATACGTTTTAAGCCTTCATCTCAACCTATTATCAAGAATAACCATTGAACAAAAAGGTTATGACAATATATTCAGTAATGGATCATAGAAGATAAATAAAGAATCCATCATCATCACTCAAGGACATATATGTGTTACATTGTACAAAACTCATGTGAAGATATGTGCAGATAGACTCAACATAGTGGAAGGAGTGACTTCATCAAATATGTGGCATAAGAGACTCATCCATGATTGAGAGGGTTATTTACCTTGATGAATAAGAAGTACATCAATATTGACAAGGATACATCACTTGATTCTGGTAAATACAGCTTGTATAGGAATAAACATAGTTTTTCATTAAATATTGATTCATCAAAGAGATTAGAGTTACTGGATCTAGTGAATTCTAATGCATGTGGACCCATGGAGGTGGATTCACTAGGAGGTAACAATTATTTTCCACCCTTTACTGATGTTTCATCTGAAAGGGAGTGAATGTTCTTCTTTCAAATGAAAGACCAAGTACCCAAATACCTTAAGATGTTCCACACTATGGTGAAGCATGAAATTGGAAGGAAGATGAAGTGTCTTTGTTTATAAAATATATAAGAGTACACATATAGGTAATTTAATTCCTTTTTTAGGATTCATGGGATCTAACATTAGAGGATAGTCCCATTCACCTCACAACACAAGAAAGTTGAGGAAAGGATAAATAGAACCATTATGGATAAGGTCAAAATCATAAAGAGTTTGGATAAGATACCTAAGACATTATGAATAAAATCTATTATGCTTTTAGGCTACCTCATCAATAGATCACCATATATCCCACTAAATTTTGAGATTCCACATAAGAGATGGTCTGGTAAACATCCTTTTTACTCTTATTTATGAGTATTGGGATGTTTAGAATTTTCTCAGGTATCTAAGGGTCTCAGAAAGAAGCAAGATGAGTGATCTATTCCATGAATATTTATCTTATATGGAGACAGAGAGTTTAGATATAATCATTGGTGCCCAAAGGAGAACAAGGTGATCAGAATTAGAGATTTCATATTCTAAAAGAACTCGATGATTGAGGACATTCAAAATAATACATTTTTTCAAATGGAAAGTGTCGAGGAATAAATTCATTTTCCAAAACTTATACAAACACAACCTATTAATTAAGAGGAGGATGTGTAAAAAGACTTATCGATAGTAGTCCGGGAAGAATTGGACTATTCAATAGAGACAAATCCAAACTAGTGAAAATTAATCTTTCCTACTATTTGAATTTGACTAACAGTTCATGTCCATCGTCCAAGGAATAAATAATGGAAATTGATATGATACCATATTCCTATATAGTTGGAAGATTGATGTATTATTTGGTGAGTATGAGGATACAAATTTATAATGTAGTGGAGATCATGAGTTTATTTCTCTCCAATCCCCTAAATCATCACTTGGATGTAGTGAAATAGATTATGAGTTATTTTAAAGGTACATGAAAGCTATGTTTGTGATACATGGGAGCTGAACCTATCTTGAAGGTCTATACAGATACAAATATGGTTGGAAATCATGATAGTAGGAAGCATACATCAAGATAAATCTATATTTTTCCAGGAGGTTCTCTATCATGGATATCAAGGTTGTAAAGGTGTGTCACTTTATCTATGATAGAAGTAGAGTACATTGCTACTTTGTAAGTTGGTAAGGAGATGTTGTGGCTAACTCATTTTCTCTAAGAGCTCTAATTTTTCTAGATTGATTACAAGGTTAATTGTGATAGTCAAAGTGCTTTGTACTTGATAAAGAACTCCATGTACTATTCTCAGATGAAGTACACCGACAATCACTATCATTGGATACGTGAAGTGATGGATCGATAGTTTTTGAGACTTATAAATATCCACACTAAGGATAAACCCATGGATATATTGGCAAAGGTTGTTACTCAGAAGAAACTAGACCTTTTAATATGCTCTAGTGGATTGTTGATAGAGAGATAGAATTGATGTATTTTTCCAGCTCCCTTGGTAGGTGGTGGGTGTACCAACTCCACCCACCATGGTAGGTTTGGATTAGTAAAGGTTGGTGGGGGAGTTGTGTCAAACTTGACACTTCCCATGATGCCTATTTAAGGAGGTCTATGAGATAATTACACAATAAAAAAATTACATCCAAGAGACATTATTTATACAAAATCTAAGAAATCTATTATATATGATGAGAGATCCTTGAGAGCTACATTTTTTGAGAGAGAGGTTTTTAGAGGATTTTTTTTGTAAGCTTTTTTCAAGTTGAAATAATGCCCATTTTTCTTCCCATTTTATTCCTCTGTTATTTTCTATTTATGATCAGAGAATCATAACATTTTCATCATCTGATTTCAAGGTTCTTCCATAATCCTTTTTCCAAACTCATTTCCATCTAATTCCATCCCTGAAACAACCATTGTTATTCATTAAGCACACAACCAAACTAAGTTAATCAGCTCAACATCTTTAGGTTTAAACACCAAAAATTCAATGTGAGATTATTTATCTAGTTTGGTTCATTCCATGTTCTATAATTGGTTTAATAGTGGAATAATCAATAATTGATTTTGGTGATTTTATGTTCAATGTACCCAATCACCCTTCATAGATATGAACACACCATAATCTTTGATCAAATTTTCTTTGACTGGCATATTTTATTATAATGTATCTATGGTTTATTTAGACTAACCATAAGATTTATGTTCATCCATAGTTTGTCGAGCTTCAGTCTCGGTCATCCTTGACTCAATAGTAAAATACAATTCATAAGAAGCAATACCCCCACCTTATGAATGAACAACCTGGCCAAGGGAATCTTATATAACTTCTCAATTAGAATTTCACAAAAGGGTGGGAGAAATGACTTTCATAGAGGTGGAAGTAATTTTTATGAATTTCCACCGTTACTTTTATGCATTCTATTTATACTCTATTAAAGGGCGTTCATGTTACATTGTATCTAAACCTAGCCATACATTTTAATTATTTTACTCTTATGTGAAATATTGAAAATTTTGAAAAAGGGTTAGATATGCCTTATCCTCTATCACACTAGAAATAATATCCTATATGAATTATTTTCATTTATGCATCAAAATTACTGAATTGACTTTCACGTATATTTTTTAGTCTTACGTAACTAGAAGTCAAATTTTATGCATTACCTTATTCAAAATAGAAGAAAATAGTTGTGAAAATATGTCATAAAATAATCATATAAATTTAAATGCCCTAAAACTTCTATCTATATCCAAAAAAATTCTAAACATTAAAAAAAAGTAGTACCAATAAAATATAATTAAGATAAAAACTATAGAATATGAAAATATTAATTCCAAAACATGAAGCCTTTTACAAATTCTTAAAAATACTATTTTAATTAAAATATCAGTAAAAAATAAAAAATTATGGTTT
Organism: Viscum album; assembly: GCA_963277665.1. Lineage (NCBI taxonomy): Eukaryota > Viridiplantae > Streptophyta > Magnoliopsida > Santalales > Viscaceae > Viscum > Viscum album. Next base: position 1,864,830,862 of record OY728164.1, on the reverse strand, counting down.
TTAAAATATATAGAAACTAAAGAAAATAGTACTAACCAATTAAGCACAAAAAAATTTCATTTTCACAAAAATATCAAAATAATTTCATTTTCCACATAAAAGGATCAAGAATCAATTATATACCATTAAAATTAAAGTAAAACACCAAAAAACCACGATTTTCATAAAATATATGTGGAAAACATATATCAAAATAAAGTCACATCAGGTCCCATGCATCCGGATGAACTAACTCAAACATACCTGATAAGTTATTTTTTGAACAACATATAAGTGACCCGACGATATTTGACAAGATGGCATGAATCAAAATAGATATGTGAAAGAGGGACAAATTTTGTATAAATCTACTAGAGAACTATCACAAGTGGTTAACCATGTTAGAAATGAAGTTCCTAGGCATGGGTAAAAAGAGACGAATAAGAAAAGGATGGGGATGAGTCCATTATATACACCACTCCATGCGATCAACCTCTACCAAGGACTCAATTCATCGATAAATCTTGAAAAATAACATCTTTTGTTGAGATGAAATAGAGAAACATAAATCACAAGTAATCTTAATGATAGACAATAAACTGAATAGTGTAGATGAAACATAGGCCGAAATGGATAGAGTAATCTTGGAATTGGTGTTGTAAGTTCTAAAACTAGTGATAGGTATGGAGGAACCATCATCCACAGTGATAGTATTTCCATTTAAAATCAAGTGGAAGGGACAAAGAATACTTGAATTGTCAGTGATATGTCTAGAAGAACCAGTATCTTATAACCAGGTTATAAGAAGACAAGATAAACACATATAATACTATAAATTCTGATCTATACAAGCACTAGAATAGGCAGTTTCAGCATGATGGGACTACAAAAGGTAAAAAACCTCCAAAAAAACTCAAGAATGTGGTGATGAGTACTATTATGGGTCATAGAATCAGTCACTACAGTTTGAATAGTTTGAGAGTGGAAAAATGGTGGATGATTATGAAAAACATGGAGCTACCAAAAAATTATCAATGGTGTGAATAGTATAACCATAATGGGAACATTGAGGTCAAGGGAAACTATGGCCCCCACCAACTAATTGACCACCATAATTTCTATTATTATAGAAACAATGGGAGATCCTATTGTAAATGCGGGTTACCTAGACCCAACTTGAACAACACTTTTCTATTATCATGTCATGTATGCATAGATTTAGTCATCACGTATTCTTACCGTAATAGTGTTCATATTTTAGTGTCCACTATTAATATAGAATTTTTCTTAGACCACTTGTCATGTCAAAAGGTTATAGCAGTTCCTAGTCTACAATGAGAACCAAGAGATACCATTAAAGTAACCTTAAACTTATTTCCTATGGCATAAATAAATCATGTTGATAAGATACAAATGATGTTCAACCATATAGTGTTGGGGGCTCATAAACATTGACACTTCTTCTCACGAAGTTCTCACTTTGTGATCTCAAGAGGATGAGATCATGGGGAATAAACTACAAATTGGAACACCACATGTTTCAAGTTTAATTGGTAGTTCCTATCTATGAATACATGTAAGGGTATCCCAACTTGAGATTAATATAAGTGTATAATATTTTATTATGTATTAAAATGAAAGATAAAAACCATGGAATTTATGGCATGGTGAGGTATCTTTTGTTGGGTGTGTTATTTGTGGTATGTCATTGATTAAATAATAAAGATATAATTTGTCTATTCTAAAAGAAGATGATATCTCATGCCCAATTGATCAAGATGGTATTAACTTTGTTAAATCCATGTCTATGGTAAAAGAAGGTAAGTTCATCCAGTAAGGTCAGTAAATAATAAGGCAATAATGGATGATGACACAAAGTGTGCATCCTACTTTATGAGATATCATGAGATTAAGAGAGTATACTACATAGCGTGTGTTCATAGGTGGTTATTGTTACTATGAATATTACTTATATCCATAGGGGACTTGATGGATTTCTAGGCCTTTCTCATGGTCTGTGATTAGTACTTACCAATTTCGAGAAAAGGTCCTAGTGGGTCACACACTTAGAATATCCAAAAGTCTAGCCTATTCTACTAAACACGAGTATATGACATGGGGGAACCCACAATGAGGTTTGGAAGATGTATGAGTTTAAATTCTAATTAAGGAATAAATAAAATCATTTTTATTTGAGTATATAATAATTACAGTTTAATCTATTTATTTTATGTATTTATAGGTATTAAAGTGAATACATGGAAATATATTTAATGAAAAAATATAATTTAAATATTCATGGATTCTTTAATATTTATAGAAATATTAAGTCAAGTTAATGAATTTTTTTATCATGTAATATATTTATTATTTTACAATTAAGGGATAAAAAATATTAATGATGTTTATGACATAGTCAATTGGTTATAACATGTCATTTGTGACTTATTTAGGGGGTAATAAATGTTCAGGGGTTGGGGATCCATTTCAGGGTTTTTGTTTTACCACACTATATAAGTGAGTGGAGGCTCTCATTTAGTGTAATATTTATCACATGAATTTGAGAGATCCTTTATCATCTCCCCCTTATCCTATAGAGAGAATATACAGATCCATGATTTTGATCCATTTTTTTCTTCATGGATTGAAGGATAATCATAATAGTGATCGTCAAGATGTCGAAGACATTATCGGATCTCCACACTAGCACATGGATATTGAAGATCAAAATTCCCATAGACTTTTGATGTGCATGTGGAAAATCTAGAGGGATCCTATGTTAGTTAATTCAAGAAATGGTTACCAAAAAATGGATAGTTGTCGAAAGCTCTTTCAAATCAAATGTGGTATATGTATATGTTGGATTTATTTTTCATCTTAATTTAATAATGTGGGATCCTCATATTTATTGTCGGGTTTTTTCATCACTAAAGAGGCTATAGTTATGTTTATTTGATGATGAAAAATTTTAAATCCCAAACCCATATGCATATTCTTCATGCCCCGATACCATTAATTGGTATCAAACTGATCATGTGATGTTTTAAGGGAAGAAAAAAAAATTAAAATTTCCATAAATTCATATAGAGGGAATGGAAATGGTCCCATTACATAAAATCACACTTCTATCTGATCTTAGAAAACCATGTTGTTACCATCAGAAGATTGAAATCAGATTAAAACCATTTTTATTGATGTTTTAAATTAAAGAACACACACACATACACACACATACACATCTCTCGGTGTGTGTGTGTTTTAATTTTTTTTGGATAAGTTTTCCAATGAACCCCTAGATTCTGGTGGCCGAAATAGTGTTTTTTATTTGCACCAAATTTCCACACACTTGTGGAAAATAAAAAAAACAATAGGGTAAAAATCATTAAGATTGGATTTGGAAAAGACAAATATTAAAAAAAATTATAAGTTTAGATTACTTTTCATGTAAATAGTACCATGGGTACTACTCACATGAACAATAACTCAAGGATGGGCAGCTTACATGGTGGGTAAACCATGGTTTTTAATATATATATATATATATTTTAAAACATATATATATATATATATATATTAATATATGTGAATAGTAAATCAATTACTATTCACATTAATAGTACTCATGAGATACTTTTCACATGGATTGTACAAGCATGTTACTATTCAACTGTGTGTTAAAATAACTAGAACCCCTACCCAAGTGTTTTAAATACCCAAGAAGCCCAAAAATTCAAGTGAAAAAAACTAGGAATGAGTGACAAGGAAGTTATGAATTAAAATTACTTAAAGTTATTTTAATTCATAATTTATTCCCTCAAGATAAATTGTCTGTAAATTTAATTTAATTTTGAAAATTTATTGCTTGTAGACTGATATTGAGCATCGAATGACCAATTTATGTTGGGGTTTTTATCTATTTAATTTAATTATTACAATTCATGTTATATATGTAATAATTAATTTATTATTGACAGTCTGCACATCATCGTTCTCCACTTATATATATAAGGGTTTCCCTGTCTGTTGGTATTTTTCTACAAGTATTTTGTATATACCCAAGTGTTTATGTATAATGTTGATGATGTTATAAGACACATAACACACCAAGAGGAGGAAGTATTATAAACAATACATAAATAAATTATAAAGGGGTGTGAGATGAAATACATTTCAAAGGTGACTCAAGTATTCAACCCATATGGTTATGATTGATCAATTTACATGTAATGGATTAACCAATAGTAACTAATCATGATTGGTTAGATTGTTTATTTAATTTATGAACTGTTTATTATTGTTTTGTGAAACAGAAAGTTTACATGATCACATAAAATAATATACTAAAATGCATAGATTAATTTTTTTTGACACGAGGAATGTTTTATATTTACTACATAGTCATGTTTTGAAGGAGATCACATTGTACATCCATGCCTAATAAAAATTGATTTCACTCATTGATAAATAATAAAATACCTCAAAGAAATATTAATATGTGAAACCTTTGGTCATTTGAATTTGAACAAAACTAGGTGTATGAGGTGCTCATTAGTCCTAGTAGAGGGTGCCTCCTACTAATGGAGAGTTATTATGAAAGCGATTGGTTGGTTTGACTAAAGATTTTAGAAATGAAGTAGTCATGGCTATCTTGTTATCAATTTAGAGGCGAAGAGTTTAGTAAATCATGTCTAAAATTTCTAGAAGTTGGGACTTCACTCAATAGTTTAGGGAGCTATGAGTTAATGTGGTTGGTCAGTGAAATTCCTACCCTAAAACTCTCTAATTAGAATTTTATCGATAACTTAGACTATAAGGAGAGGTTTTAGGGATTATTTCCACTATAATACTAAAGATATTAGGTATTTTGAATCTAGTACTAAGGGCTACTAGTGTTTGGAGTCTCTAATACATATTGAGACACCTCAAGAAGTGAGGGTGAGAAAAATTCTTATAGGAGACACATGCATATTGAATTTATTGTTTTCATCATAATGATACCATCAACGTCTAATGAGTTGTGGAAACAACATCCTAACATGGATGGTTTCACATGTTTTCTCATCTTCGAGAAACCAATGTAAAGTGTGACTCGAAAGGAAACTTCACAAAATATATCAAACAAAAGAGGATTATCATCATACAAGAGTATACTTTATTCATATGTTGTGAGATAAGTATATATAAGATTAAATGTAATGAATTGAAGTAGAAGTAATAAAGGACTTCAACTTAGATAATATTCATCATTATATGTGATGTTTATGTTATAATTATTAGGTATTAAATAAAATATTACTATCACATATGTGTATTTAAATATATTAACTATGTAAGAAAAGAAACATTAAAATAAGTAAGTTAAATTCTTTAAGCATATGAGAAAGAGTGATTCCTAAGTCAATGGTGAGAAGTACGCAACTTCTAATTTCCATGTTTAATGGTTCTAGTAAAAATTTTGTTAAGTATTTACAAAATAATCATCTCAAATGTCCATTGGAAACAAGGATACATTACTACATATGGGAATGAATGTTGTTTTTGGTGTATAATACTCAACTAATAGTCCATTAATTATTTAATCATTGTAATAACTGATGAATATAAAATGTAATATTTTATTATACTTGGTTATGGAAAGATAATTTTTATCTAATAAAAAATAGTTTTCAATGATATAACCATTATTATATAATAAATTTTGGAGCTAAATTCCTTAGGTATTATCAACACATTTACTTGTTTAGTTTTGGACAAAAAAACTTTATAAATTAAGGTAGGCCATAATGCTTTCATAATTAGTTTTTCTAGAGAGCATGAACTATTCCAAAGTTTTACTAATAGTAAATATACTTCATAAGATTCCTTTATGGGTTTTAGGGAATGTAAAGGTGAAGTATATAACATGCATGGTTATAATATATGAGTTTCTTTAGGCCCAGGTGCTGAATAATATCTTGACCAAGTATTCATCGATCATGAAAATGTAGAGTGGATTTATTCCTAAAATCACATTTCCTTGTACACATCAAGGATATGATGTTATTAATGAGGATAGACGATGATAATTACATGGAAAATTTTAACAATAAGATGTTTCATGGAGTAATTCATAAACATAAATTTCATTATACACATCAGATTCATGATGTAAGTTAAATGGTTGATAATATAGAGACACATATGCGTTGAAAAATATTCCCTTATTTCTCAGACATGCTTCACAAATAATAGAATCTTCACATAAACATATGCCAACTATAATGAAAAATGGACATCTTATGAGTTCTTGTATGATATAAATCCATTATTTCATAATAATATGTGTTTAGATGCAATGTGTTCTTTATGAATATAAACAAACTTGCATTAAAAAAAGTGCATATGTGTTATTATCCTAAAGTTCATATAGGATATTATTTAAATCTACATGATATAAGAATTATAGTCAAGTGATAGAATAAATTTCTATAAAAGAGTGAACATATTTATTTTAGATAGTGGGAGAAATATTGACTTGGGATAAGTCAAGGATGAAGATGCACAACTAGTTGGAATAGAAATTAGTTCCAAAAGAGCTTATTGAACATTAATGTTATAGAGAAACATACTAAATATGATGGATAAAAAATTTTGGTGGTTTTATATTCAATATGGTTATTGATACATTATTCATTGAGAATAATGAATCCTATTAGTATGTAGTAAATGGAAATATTGTAATATTTACACATTTTATTAAAATTAAATAATGGATTTCATTTATCAAAGTAGAGGTGGTTAACATTTTTAATGTTTAAAATATTGATACTATAGTGTTATTTAAGAGAATAAATACATGTATGATAAATTTTTCACCAATGATGCATGATTAATGGTCAGAAGATTTAGAAATTTGTGTCTAGACAAAGTTTATAATGAAAACATTTCACCAATTATCATGATAAATCCATATGAATTATTATTTTCATAGCTAATTTATAGAATAATTATATTTTTAATTGGATGTAAAAAAAACTTTAATGAAAATTATATAAATAATATAATCAAAAAGAATTGGTGACACCATAGAATTCTAATAAGGGAGTGTAAATGATGGAAATCCAATTTTTGATTGATATTAGAAACAAGATCATCAAATATTAATTTAGAATAAATCTCAACCATGTGACTACATGAAGTTAGTGGGAGAACTACTATTTTCAATGTAAAATATGTTTATTACCTATGGAAAATAATTGTTTCATATTACAATTAGTTGATACTAGAATGAAAGTAACTCTCTAAATATTGACTAAAGTAGAAACCTAATTTCCCGAGAAAAATATCTACTAAGGTAAATATAATGGGTTTATTAGACCAAGTAAAAATATATATACTGACAAAGTATATAATAATCCAAGTTTGAATAATTTGATAGAGAATAATTTCCCATGTCACATGGAATAAATATCTCCAAGAATACATGTATGAGATATAGGATGAGATTAAAGTGGTGAGTAGAATACCATAAGCACCAAGAATGGTTCTATCCGTGGAAAGTATAAGATATGATATTTCCAAAATATAATTTATGGTAGGTAAATGTTAGTAAAATATAGGATAACTATATGGGAAGAAATAAAAACTATCCAATTTTACTTGAGAGAGTAATAGGGAAATGACCCTAGTACTTGAAAAGTAAAGGAATCTAATAATAAAGGAACAAAAACTAGTATTACTTTAGATCAATATGATTTAATATCATTTTCAGTATAATTTAATGAGAAAGATAAGCTCATTCAATCCAGTGGTATCCATATTTATAAATATTAAGTGTGTTGCATATTTTGATGTAACTAAAAAAATTAGTATATAATATGAAATGATTTATTATAGTTCATAGAATCAAATCTAATAAGTAAGGTGTTATAATAATATAAATTATTACAATCCTACTATAATGATAATTTCCAAGATTTCAAGTTTATATTGAGGAAAAAAGGAATATTCTCAGTGATATCATCACTTGAGGAGTATTAATCAAAGAGGTGAAGTCATAGATAACCGAGTATTCATGAAGCAAAGAGGTGGAAGACCCAATTATTAATCCCATAACTCAAAAGAATCATGATTTTCATGTGAGAGATAATAAGGATATTTAGAAAGTTGGATCTAGTGAAAGTGGGAGTGTTGTAAGAGTGGGTTCCCTAGACCCAACATGAATAATAATATTTGATTACCATATCATGTATACAAAGATTTATTCATGATGTATTCTTACCATAATAGTGTTGATATTTATACATACAATATTTATATGGTAATTTCCTTAGTTTACTTGTCATATCAAAAGTATATGGCAGTTTCCAAGCTATAATGATAACCTAGAGATACCATGATAGTAACCTTAAACTTATGTATTATGGTCTAGATTCATTATGTTGACAGGACATTGATGACGTGTGACCATAATGTGCTAGGGGCTCAAAAGCATTAAGAATTATTCTCATAAAGTTCACACTTGGTGATATCATTTTAATGAGATAATGAGTACTAACCTACCAATATGAACACCACATCTTTAAAGTGTCATTGGTAGTTACTATATGTGAACTCATGTAATGGTCTCATAAATTGAGATTATTATCAGTATATACTATTTGATTATGTAATTTGATTCCAGAAAGAACCATATAATTTATGTTGTGGTGATGCATCTTCTGTTGGACATGTCATTATTGGTATATCATTGATCAAATAATCAAGACAGAATTTGTTGATTTCGAAAGGAAGTCATATCTCAGGCCAAGTTGTTCATGATGGTGGGAAATTCATTAAATACATGGACATGGTAGAAGACTAAAAGTTTTTCCAATAAGTTCAATGAATAATAAACCAAGAATGGATGATTAAACAAAGTGTGCATCCAACATTATGAGATATCACGAGATAAAGAGATTATATTACACGACATATGTTCATTGGAGGTTGTCACTGTTATGACATTTACTTATCTCCTTAGGGTCCATTATGGGTTCCAAGACCATGATATTGGTATATTATTAGTACTTAATACTGTCCAGTTAAATTCCTAGAGGGTCACACACTTAACACATTCAAAATTTTGGCATATTCTATTGAATATGAGTATATGACATGGTGGGAACCACCACGAGGTCTTGGAGACGTCTGAGTTTTAATGATAAAAAAGGAATTAATTAATTAATTATTATTAAAGAATAAAATAATTAGATTTGAATTTATTTATTTAATGTATTTAAAATTATTAAAGTTAATACATGAAAAAAATATTTAATGAACAATTTTTTAATATTCAATGTTTGTTTAATATTTGTAGAAATATCAAGTTAAGTTAATGAATTTATTTTATTACATTATATATTTATTATATTATAAATAAGTGATAAAAAATATTAATGACATTTTGACATAGTTAATTGGTCATAACATGTAGTTTATGACTTATTTAGTGGTTAATAAATGTTCAGGGGTTAGGGATCCATTTTTAGGTATTTTGTATCACACTATATAAGTAATAAGAGAATATAATTTAGAATACCATTCATCACATGAATTTTAGAGATACTCTATCAGATCTCCCCCATCTTATATATAGAATATATCAATCCTAGAATTTGATCCATGTTCTTATTCACATATTAAAAGATCATTATAGAAGTGATCATTGAGACGTCAAAGAAATCATCAGATCCCCATGCTAGCACTCATATATCGATGATCAGTATTCCCATAGACTTTCAAATCATGTGTGGAAAATATAGAGGGATCTGATATCAATTCCTTAAATAAATGGTTGTCGATGACAAGTGATTGTTGAAAGTGTCTTCAAATTGAATAGGGTATATGGCCAATTTATTTTTGTTCTTAATTCCTTCATGTGGGATCCACCGATCTCTTACCAGGTCATGCTTTATAAGAGAGGACATAGTTATGTCAATCTAGTGATAAAAGATTTTAGATACCCATATGATATAATTCCTCTATGGGACTCAGTAACATCAGATCCAATGACAAAACAAATTCCAGAAATAAGACTAAAATAAAGAAAAGGAAAGAATAAGAATATCACGAACACAATTATTTTATGGTTCAAGAATATTCCTATAATCCATGGAGAGGCACACAAAAAATCATTATATTTAGGAGAAAATTACACGGGATATACTCTATGTAAATAAACCCTATCTTGGAATGAACTTACAAGAATCATGGTGCTATAATAACCCATATTTCCATAGTTCTAGAACTCCATAGTTGATCACAATGGTTGTAAATTCTATGAAGCTACAATACCCATGTCATAGTACGCACTACTATAGTACTAATTATTGGTGTCTCTAGCCAAATCCTCCATGTTAAACTTATATTTAGATTCAAAAAAATCTAATTTAGATGTATTTGTGTATTTTATTGACAAAATAATTTAATTTAAACACACTACTATCAAATAAAGCTTTGAAAAAAAAATAATTTTTTTCCCATACATTGATTTAATATATAATTGTTTTAAAAAAGTACATGTTTATGTTTCACACTATACTCAAGATAAAATCTTCAAAGAATATAAATGGTTCAATATTCTTGATCTAATTAAAGAAAATTGTGACTTTCAACAGTAGAATGTTTTGGGTACGACATGTGAATGAATTTGAAATATATTTAAATAAAGGTTAGTCTAGTTGAAGAAAACTATGTTTGTAATTTTTTTAGATGAAGCATGATTTTTCAATTAACTTGATTTTTTACAGGTCAATAGATTTTTTAGGATACTATATTTTAGACATTTGGGAAAAATTATTGATTGTCAAGATGAAGTGAAAAGGTTAAATTTTTTTGCAACCAATCAAATTTTTAAAAAGGTTAGTTTTAGAAAAAGATAATAGGATATTTGAGAAAAAATAAGTCAAAGAACATGTTCATAAAAATTCACATAGATGTACAAGATTAGAGGATAAATAAAATAATATAAAGTATCTTAATATACCAAATCAAGATCCTCAAAGACACAATTATTCTAAGACATCAATATTTTCAGGGTTAGATTTAGAATCCCCCCAGAAACTTGTAAGGCATAGTTCATATATGAATAGTGTATTATCATTACAAAAAAAAGACTGTTATCGGTGGTTGTTTAGTGGTCTAGTGGAAGTTTAAACCACCACCTAATTTTTTAGTGGTGGTTTCTAAGACAGTCGCTAATTGCATGGTCGCTAGTCAATTATCAACAATTTATTTTATTTAACAGCCATTTTTTAAGTTTTGTTTTGGAAAATTTAGAAGTGGTCTGTTGTTTAATTAAAAACGGTTATATAATAAAAAAATTTCCAATGGGAATATAAATAGAATTAAATTAACCGCCACAAGGCATTTAGTAGTGGTACATTTGAACCTCCACTAAATACATTCAATAATATATGTTTAGTGGTGGTCACAACAAACCACCACTAAATTTTATTTTATTTTTTTAAATATTTAATAAAAAACTATAAATATACAATAATTGACATGCTATAAATTCAAACATAAATATATGATAAACCCATAATTCATACATCACACACTCACAGTCATAAAATTATCCACATTCATCATAACCTAAGTCTCAGTCACTCCATACAACAGCAAATAACTCGGTCATAAATATATACATATAAAATATGTCCAATAACAACCCATGCCCAAGATACATCCATTTAATTACCTCTAATACATATGTTTGACTCCACATCACCTCATCAACTAAAACCGAACATGTCATCTCATTAGCTGTAATAAAAAATAAAACAAAAAATAAAACAAAAAATAATAATTCATAATTACAGTAGAATAATTGATTTTTTTAACATACCATGGAAACTAAGAACCATCATGATTGCCTTCTGAAAACTATTATTGATCAGAATGATCAACCTCTTGCCTACTTCCATCATCTGCAACCTACAATGAAAGCCATAATATCTAGGAGAAGAAATGAAAAAGAGCGAAGATAAAAAATATATTCATAATGATGCACATAACTTTTTTTTATTTTTTTAATAAAAAAATGAATTAAAAAAACAAATAATATATAATGATTTTTTTTGAAAATTGAAACATACCTATTTATGATAAAATTCAGCACTTAAAACTGAAAAGGGATAAGAAAATAATATTATTTATTTTTAAAGCGACATGCGGTGTACCTGAAATTTATTTAGTAATTTTTTTTAAAGATTTTGATATCAGAGCATTCCCTATAATTCAAAAACTACTAATCGGCGGTTTTCCCAAGATTTCACATCAATATGAGGTTGTTTTCTATGGTTTTGACCATTCCACACTTATTTTAGTGTTTAAAAAAAAATTAAAAACATGTTTATAGCCATAATAGTAAAACCGTTAATCAGAATGAGGTTCCATCACTTCTTACATTTCAAAATTAAATATATGGTCGTTTTCCACTAATTTCAAGACAATATAACATTGTTTTCCTAGTTGGGACCGTTCCATGCACGTTTTAGTGTTTTAAAACACTAAAAAAATCTTTATGGCCATACCGGTCAGACCGTCACTCAGAATGACATGTCATCAGTTCATAAATTTAAAAATTAAATCTATGGTGTCTTTCCCATAATTTTAGGACAATCTAATATTTTTCTCCCTAGTTTTGACCATTCCACACAAATTTTAGTGTTTTAAAACACTAAAAATGTTTTTAAAGACATAATGGGAAAATCATCATTTAAGATGATGTGTAGTTAGTTACTACATTTAGAAATTAAATATAATTTGGTTTTACCATTATTTAACATTAATATGTGGTTTTTCCTTATTTTTACTATTCCTTGCATGTTTTAGTGTTTTAGAAAACTAAAAATGCATTTATGGTCATAACGGGAAAACCGTCATTCAGAATGATGTGTCATTGATCCCAATATTTCAAAATCAAGTCTATGATAATTTTCCTATGATTTTAGTACAATATGACCTCATTTTACAAGTTTTGACCATTCCATGCATGTTTTAGTGTTTAAAAACACTAAAAAAACGTTTACGACCATAACAGAAAAACCGTCACTCAGAATGATGTTACATCAGTTCCTACATTTTAAAATTAAATATATGATGCTTGTACCCTAATTTCAGGATAATATAATGCCATTTTCCAAGATTTAACTGTTCCATGCATGTTTTAGTGTGTTAAAACACTAAAAACACCGTTACGACTACAACAGGAAAACCGCCATTTAAAATGATGTGCCATTAGTTCCTATATTTCAAATTTAAATATACAGTGTTTTTCCAATGATTTCACATCAATATGAGGTTTTTTTCTTCTTTTGACCATTCTACACACGTTTTAGAGTTTGAAAGTCACTAAAAACACATTTATAGACATAATAGGAAAACCATCATTCAAAATGACATGTCATTAGTTTCTACATTCCAAAATTAAATTTATGGTCATTTTACCCTAATTTCAGGACAATACAACATTTTTTACATGTTTTTTCCATTACATGCATGTTTTAGTGTTTTAAAACAATAAAAATGTGTTTACAACCATAATGGGAAAACCATCACTAGGAATGGCGTGCTAGTTGGAACCAAGGCTGTCCTTTGGTGGGAATGGAGTATGATTTGTTTTTTTGTAAATACCCACATAGAAGATCACAAAGCTTACAAGGAAAGGGATCTTGTAGAAGAAGTTGAAAATAGTTTTTATGGCCATGTCACTTCCCAATTTTTACCAAATTTTCATGGTCCAAAATTTGGGGGATGGAAATCATTGTGAAAATTGGTTTTTCTTGAAGGCCTTGTGAAAATATAGAAAATGCCTGAGTTTTGTGAAGATGATCTTTGGGAATTATATTTCGTGAAGGATTAATGAATTTTGATAGTGTACCCCATGATTATGATGAGCATCATGAACAATGAAGAATTGGAGCATTGTAATCGGTGATAGTGATCTAGAAGATTATGAGAATTGGAGTATCACAACGACACAAAGGGGTGATAGAAAGCTTCATGACGATGTCAAATTTCCCTGGTGCATCACAATGTGAGGAGCACCATAAATACATTTTTGAAAGATCCAAAAATCCACAAAGAGGTGTTGGAGATTCACTAATGAACATGTTTATAAATAAGAGGCTACCCCTCTTCACTCAGAACAAATTTGTTTTCCAAGGAAAATTCAAAATCGCTCTGATTTCAAGAAGAAAATGGAGCTCCACAAAATAGGGTTTCTACATGATTTTGAGAATCATGAAAAGACTTCTTATGTCTTAACTGATTACAATTATTTTTATTAAAGGGTGATTCATGATTATGGGGTATATTAAGTTGACTTAGTGATCTTCATGAAAGTGTTTGTTCCTTGAAGGTAGGAGAGCTTCATGAATGAAATTTGTTCTGTGAAGGTATGACAACTACATGAAGGAAGTTTGTTCCAAGATGATAGGTAGTTTCATGAAGTGTGTGAGATTCACAAAGGAGCTTCATGAAAGTTAGTTTTGAATATCAGTTTTTAGTGAATTGTGTTTTCAGTTTGCATTAATTCAGGTCTTCAGTTTAAGCAGAGTCTCGTGTTAAGTTAGGGATGAAGTATTTAATTCCAATCCATTAAAGCGACCTTCAAGTAAATAAAATGAGTTAGAGTTCTCTCAAATTAGTGAGAAATGGGTATTCAATATAATTGATTCGAGGGACACAATGTGATATCCTTAAAATATTGTAAACGATGTATTCCTGACAGAGAGTGACTGTGTCAAAATTTCTATATTCCACATCCAGTAAAGATTAGTTGATTTAGGTATGACTGACACACTGTAGGCGTATTCTCCTTAGACCACCCCTTATTGGTGAACCATGTAAAATTACTATGTTGTATCTCTTTTCACATGAATGTTTTATTACTACAATTCTCTAACAGATAGGTTTAACAAGTCTCTACCAACATGAGAATAAGATCCATCACTTTAGTAGAAAAAGTTGACACACATATTCACCCCTCCCCTCTCAGGGTGCTCTGGGGTCCTAAAACATCTTCAGTTCCTATATTTTACAATTAAATATATAGTGGTTTTCTCTAATTTCCGGACAATATGATGTTTTTTTCTAGGTTTTGACCATTCCATGCATGTTTTAGTGCTATAAAACACTAAAAACACATTTATTACCATAATGGGAAAACCATAATTTGGAATGATGTGTTGTTGGTTCATAAATTTCCAAATTAAATATACAGTAGTTTTACCATGACTTTACATCAATCTGAGGTTGTTTTCCTGGTTTTGACCGTTCTATGAACGTTTTAGTGTTTAAAACACTAAAAACACGTTTATGACCATAATGGGAAAATCATTATTCAGAATGATGTGCCAATGGTTACTATATTTCAAAATTAAATCTACAGTCTTTATCCCCTGATTTTAGGACAAATTGACATTGTTTTTCTAGTTTTGACCGTTCCACACACGTTTTTGTGTTTTAAAATACTTAAAACAAGTTTATGACCATAATAAGAAACCCGTTACTGGAAATGACATGATGTTAGATACTACATTTAAAAATTAAATATTCAGTGGTTTTACCTTGATTTTAGTATAATATGACATCATTTTCCTAATTTTTACCATTCCATGCACATTTTAGTGTTTTAAAACACTAAAAATGTGTTTACAACCATAACAGGAAAACCATCATTCGGAATAATGATCTGTAGGTTCCTATATTTAACAATTAAATATATGGTGGGTTTTCATTGATTTAACATCAATATGAGGTCATTTTCTTGGTTTTGATCATTCGGTGCATATTTTTGTGTTTTGAACACTAAAAAAACATTCATGACCATAATAGGAAAACTATCATTTGGAATGATGTGATATGAGTTCCTATATTTCAAAAATAAATCTTTGGTCTTTGTCCCTAGATTTTAAGACAATTCGATGTTGTTTTCCTAGTTTTGAATGTTCGGTGCACGTTTTAGTGTTTTAAAACACTAAAAATGCATTTATGACTATAATGGGAAAACCATCACTTGGAATGATGTGTCATCAGTTCCTACATTTATAATTAAATCTATAGTCATTCCCCTAATTTCAGGACAATATGACATTATTTTCCTAGTTTGAAATTTCTACGCACATTTAAGTGTTTTCAAAGACTAAAAACACATTTACGACCATAATGGAAAAACCATCATTCAGAACGATGTTCCTTCTATTAATATATTTAAAAAAAATACGGTGGATTTTCCCATGATTTAACATACATATGAGTTTAGTTTTCTAGTTTTGAGAATTCGACGCATGTTTTAGTGTTTTGAAACACTAAAAACATGTTTACAGTCATAATGGAAAAAACATCCTTCATAATGACATGTCATCATTTCCTACATTTAAAAATTAATTCTACGATTGTTTCCCATGATTTCAAGAAAATCTGACATCATTTTCCTTGTTTTGATTGTTCTATGCACATTTTAGTGTTTTGAAACACTAAAAACACATTTATGACCATAACAAAAAAATCATCACAAGGAATGATGTTCCGTATGTTCCAAAATTTAAAAATTAAATGTAAGGTTGGTTTTCACTGATTTTAGGGAAATATAATTACATTTTCATGGTTTTTACTGTTCCACGCATGTTTTAGTGTTTTATAATACTAAAAACTCATTTACATCCATAAGATGAAAACCATAATTCAAAATGTTGTTCTATTAGTTCTGAAATTTAAATATTAAACCTATAATATTTTCATTAGATTTTATGAAAACCTGACATCATTTGTATGGTTTTGACAATTCAATGCATGTTTTAGTGTTTTAAAACCCTAAAAATGACTTTACGACCATAATTGGAAAACCGTCATATATAATGATGTGATTTCAGTTCATACTTTTAAAAATTAAATTTATGGTGGTTTAACTTGATTTATGGATAATTTTATGTCATTTTCCTAGTTTTTTCATTCCACAAATGTTTTAGTGTTTTAAATCACTAAAAACATGCTAATGGACATACCAGGAAAACCATCATTCAGAAAGGCATGTCATTGGTTCTTACATTTCTAATTAAATATTTGGTCAGTTTTCCTTGATTTTAGAAAAATATGAAATCATTTTTCTGGTCTGACCCTCTCACACTTGTTTTTAAAGGCTTGTGTACCTTTAATAATTGTTTACTGGGTCAAAATTGAGTAAACAAGCATATATTATTATTAAACTTATGGATAAGGATCTATAATTTATTTTTGATGTGTATAAATAAATTACATGTCAATATGTCATAAGATGTTGTCTGTATAACTCAAAATATGTGTTTTCTATATAAAAGTTTCATTTTAGTTTTTTTATGGATGTTGTAGGTGTTATTTCAAAAGTCTATGGGTGTGAAACAGAGTCCGGGACATCAAAATAAAAAAACTTCTAAAAATAAAAAATATAACACTTTATAATAATGTTAAAAAATTTACCCATGTCTTTTAAATTAGTTATCAGGGAATATTAAATTAATATTACCTTTACTTGATTATTAAAGAGATCTTTTTTCCAAGCTCTAGGAATATGCCTCCAATCGTTATAATTAATGAGAATGCTCACTGTATCATAAGAAAGATACCCAAGAATCTGCCCATATATTTTGGAAACGTCACCGATAGGTATCCCAAACCCATAAAATTGAATAATAATCTTTAATTCCTTTAGGTCACATACATTTGTTGTGTTTATATTTGTATCCCTTCTATGATTTTCTGTATATGTTTGAAAAATGAATTAAAAATTTAATAAAATATAATGTTTTTTTTGAAAAATGACATACATAATAATAACGGTAACCTTCCAATATCCCCTAGATGGGGGGGGGGGGTGACCAACTACTCTATCACTATAAGTGAATCAATTGGTGGGATACCAATGACATTTAGGGAAACATCTTTCTCACTAGCAGTATCAGGTACAATATAATCACTAGGATCTATAGAAAATGATAGTAGCGGTGGAATTCTCTAAGATACTGATTTTCTAGAATCCTATTTATTTTTTTCTTAACAGTCCTACATTTAAAATGGTTAAGGTATATTAAATATATAAAAAATGAAAAACTAAAATATTTAAAAAAATAAAATAAAAACTAGAACAATGTATATATATAAGAAACACTTATCTATGAGAAATTGTAATATAATTTCATTATGAATTTATAAATTCAATTATCTTTATCTTCATTATCTTATTTTTTATAAACCTCCATTATGACAAGTCCTTCATTCTCACCCTCACTTTCATGTTCTACAGTTTTGATGTTGTCAGGATAAAACTATTCAACATTTTGTGGTTGATAAGGTTTTCTATCACAAAGAACCAATTGATCTTCACTTCCAATATCATATAAGTCTCTCTTATTTAAGTTTACAATAACAATCCAAACTTTATGTATTTCATCGTCCACATAATAAACCATCTTATCTTGTGAAGCCAAGATAAATGGATCATGCTATGCATGATCACTAATGTCCATCAAGTGAGAGAAGTTGACAAAAGTAAAATGTAATGAATATTTCATTATTCCCCTATCAATGTTGAACTACTTTAATTTGAATAAGATAACTAAAAATTGGACATGATAGTTTACTTCGATTTTATAAATCATCTTCCCATAGTATCCCACCTATAAAAATGTAATTACTCCACTATTTTGAGTCTTTTAAGTCTTATTCATGATAAATTGTACGAAACCTAAAGACATGAATATTGTAGGCATCAAATCTCTTAGCCTTCCTTAGAGTATGTCAAGCCAAAAACATAAAATCATTTGATATTTCAGCTTGATTTTCAACATTAACTATCTAAACAAAAAGATATAATCTTTTACTTTTAACATAGAAAATAACTACATGTCAATAATTTGAATATGAGTATATACTTACATATTGGGAAAACCATTCAATAAGCTCCTTATAAATAGTTTTTGCTAATTACATCTCATTTTGAGCTCAACCACTTAGTCACCTACTTGTTTGTATTTTCAATTTTTCAATAAATTAATCTACAATAACACTATTGAGTAGTACATATCTATGTTCTTGTAGAAACTCTAATTTAGTTAGTGAAAAATTTGACCCCTTTCCAATTGGTCATCCAATAGTTGAAAATACAGATGACTGATTTTCATAACTAGAATTAGTGGAGATGTTTTCATCACATCCAGAATGATTGAATCTAGTCTTAATCCCATAAAAATTCCTAGAATAGAAGGCCGAGCACTCTTCAGCTATGTAACCTTCATCAATAGAACCTTCTATTTTAGCTTTATTCCTCACATATAATTTCAAATGACCTAAGTACCTAATGAAGAAAATGAAACATATTAAAAAAAATTTAGGAAATGATTGATAAAATCAAATTCACTAAAGAAAATAAAAAATATCAATGTGACTCTCAATTAGATACATCCATCAATAGTGTATTGGTCCACCAAGTTTATCTTCTTCATCCAAATTAACAGTCAAATGATTCATTAATATGAAGAATAAAAGTGGAAATAACATCTCTAAATGACATAATGTCAAAACAATTCTTTCTTGAAGTTTATCAATATCAGTTGTGTAACGCCCCGACCCCAGTTACCCATAGGTGGTTCATTATTACATAACATTGGCATGATCACAAGAAAGATCAACTCTCGAAAGACCGATTAGTTTAGTAGCCTTGGAAACACTAGATACATTCATAAATTTTACATTACATCATAAAATGAAAACTACAACAACAGTCTCCATAGTCCACACTCATATCCCCTCATACTATCCCTACAGGTCATTCATAAAATACTTCTTCACATCCTTGGAAAAATAAAACATAGATAGGGGTTAGCTCAGATGCCCAGTAAGGATAACAATATAGTGGAAACTTTCATAAATAATCACAAACATTTAAGGCAATGTATAACTAAAACAAAAGCCTTTTAAACTTGAACTTCTGCATAATATGGCAGAAATAAAATAAAATAATTCCACTTACTTATTCACATGGATATTCTACTAATAGAATAATCACATGCAATATCAATAACCACTTTGATAATGATAGAATGCATAATGCTAGACTATCATAATCACATAGCCAAGGCCTCGTGCCAAGACTACAAATAAAATTTTTTAAGGCCTCATGCCAAGAAACTAGTTTGTCTCATGAGACCTACCGATACATCGACGAGCTATAGCGGGCTTCACCCGTCACTTATTAAGTCCAATGCATTCCTCATATGAACATGTTTAAACATAACATAAAGATCTATATTAAAACTAGCAAACAAAATGTCAATACTTTCTCCATAAACCATGAATGGTATAAAAATAACATATCCACAGTCAAACATATCACAAAACCTCTAATAAAATATGGAAGTTTTGTATCATAATAACTCAACTTCAAATAATCTTAAAATCCATCAAAGGATGTTGACATAGATTAAATCAAAACTTTTTGAAGGAAATATCTCTTTTTTAAAATCATTTAAAAGTAAAAAAATTATAAAATAAAACATTTACTTTGAAAATATTATTATAATATTTTAAGGGAAGCTTTGAAGATTTTATAATGGTGGAAAGTAGCCGCACCCGCCGTATAAGTTAAAAAAGGCATTCTTATCTTAATTCTGTTGAAAAGGTTAAAAAGGACCTTGTGTGAAAAAATACGGAAATATTCTTTTATAAACTTCTTATAAAAAGTCAAACAAGGGTATAAATGACTTTAACCCATATTATGTAAAATAGTTAGAATGATTTTAAATACATTTTTAAGAAACATGTATGTGGATGATAAAGAGGTCCCAGTAGATAATTAGGTATAAACAACCTCGAATAATGAAGAGATTGTGAAATAAACCCTTACCTTGTAATTTTCCTTGGATGAGGGTAGGTTAACCTATTGTATAATAGTGAAATAATTGTTTTTAAATTATACAAGAATCATATAAATTAATATGATATCATATATGATCTTTTAACATTTCTTTGTTAATAATATTTTAGTATTATCGTCGTTTCGGGTGTTAACTTACTCATTTTATTTTATATGTTTTGTTACATAAGACATGTTTGTTATGGATAGGTTGTATCTTATTCAAATACAGAATGATATAAAGTCCTTAAACATTATTTTTAATCATCGAATGAGAATTATACTTGAATGGATACGATGGGGAATGAATCTCATCGTGTTCGTGGAGACAGTAGTCCATACGTACGCACGAGCAACAATATCATTCTTTTGACATTAAAATTATATATAATTGGATGGTGTATCATATATACAGAATAATTACCATGTTATTTTTATTATTTACATGAGTTACACTTCATTATTATTCCCATCCAAATAATAATGTTTTGAATAACAATTATACCACAACGTGGAGACGGTAAGCCGTACGTACGCACGTATGGTGACATGTCATTCAAAGTATGGATAGAATACTGAATATGGTTGTAACATATTTATAATAACATAAAAGTATTTATAAGATACTGGATTTATTGTTTTAGAATGTAAATAACAAATAAAGAATAAGTTGAAGAAGAAAGGAACTTGAAAGAGGGTGGTGAAAACATTACCTCTTCTTCGGGTTCTTCCTTTTGATTTGATGAAAAGGGCTCCATAGGTTGGCTTTCTGATCAAACTAAGGACTATAGGTTGAATTGAGGGAACTAGAGAGAATATTTGGTCAGGGGTTGGCCGAACCAAAAGGATTTGAAGGTGTGATGAATTGGTTAGAAGTTGTGTCCTTTTATAAGGAGGAGGAGGGGATCTTTAGGAAAAACTTAAAGTATTAATTTATAATAAATTTATATTTGGTTTCTAATGGGTCCAAAGTGTATTATTCAATGTATAAGGTTGGTATGAGTCTAAAACCACCCAATCAATATATTTTAGACAGGTCTGGGTCACTATAGTAACCTTATCTTTTAGGTTTAACTCGTAGTTAAACAGTTTGACATTTACCAAGTCTCTTTGTTTTTTTATATTATATAGTTAATAAAATTACTATATACATCCAAGAAAACCCCAAGTGGTTCATTAATGATACACCTATAATTATATAAGTCTATTTGAAGAACCTTAGATTTTTAGGAATTGAATATCAATTAATAATATAATAATTGTTTTAAAAACACTTTTATGTCAATTTTGACACTATTTGGTATTTGATTTTTGTTAAAATCATAACAGCATGATTACTTATAAAAAACTTAATTAAATCAATTATAACATGTCATTTTAACCTATAAAATTAGTGTAATTCATAAAAAGTCTCAAATTACATTTATTTTGATATTTATAATACCAATAATTATATTATTTCATTAATTAGGTAATTACTGCATCACCATTGTGTCATAAATACATTAAATTATTTAATGTCTAAAAATTATAAATAAAATACCATTATGTAAGAAATATTTTTGTATCTAATGAATATTTACAATATAATTTATCTTTTATATAACCCTATATTAAAAATGTTTTAGTAACTAAACTTTGATTTTAACTCTTTTAACTCTTCTTTGAATTAAATAATAATAAATGTCCTAATCTAATCCAAGTTGACCTAAATGATAATATTTTATTCCTAAGGTTGTTTTTTGTCGATATACACTTGTCAAATAGAATTAGGACACGTGTTATGGTAATATTAATATCATTTTTACCCTTAATTACCCTATTTACTTTTAACCGTGGTAAATAAAACTAAAAAGTTAATATTCACCAAAAATTATTTTTATCTTATTAAACCAAATTTTACTCCTTTATATTAACCGTGACTCTCAGATTTTCGAAATTACGCTCACAAAAGCGGTAAAATTAAGTTTTATGTGAATTTCCAAATTCTCCTAGGAGGTGGGTAAAAGACGGTGAAAAGTTCAATAAACTTTTTATACATCTAAAATTATTTTAAACTAACTCCAATGAATTAAATTGAACTTATATGGGTATTATGTATCTATTTTGAACTTAACTAAATTTAAATAAAATAAATAATTATTTAAATAAAAATTCATTTTTAAACTATAACTCAGTGTTTTTTCACTATTCATCAAAAATTGAAAGTTTTCAGAAAAATACCCAAAATTCACCCTAGGCTAATTTCAATATTCTAAATCCAAAAATGAAGTCCATTTTGAAAGATAAAATTTATAAAATTTTAAAAAGTGGGTATTACTATTCATAACGGCTAGTTTGATTGGTTGTGGTGTGTGTTAGAACTCGAAGTTGCATACAACACACACTACTGTATTATTCAAAGAGAAACGTACCATGGAATCTTGGGGTGTTACATTCTCCCCTCCATCAAATAATTTCGTCCTCAAAATTTCAAGAATACTACTACTTGAAAAGACTCGGGTGGTTCTTCATCATAAGTTTCTCGTGTTCCCATGTTGCCTCTTCCATATTATGATTTCTCCATTGAAATTTTACCAGACGAGTCGTCCGGTTTCTCAGCACTTGTTGTCTCATATAAAGAATCCTGACGGGATTTTCACAATAAGATAGATCGGGTTACAGTTCTACTTCCTCATAGGTGAGTACATGTGTTGGGTCAGGCATGTATTTTCTCAATAGTGATACGTGGAACACATCGTGAAATTTGGAGAGACTTGGCGGCATTTCCAACCGGTAAGCTACAGCCCCAATTCGTTCTAGAATTTCGAAATGTCCTATATACCTGGGACTCAATTTACATTTCTTTCCAAAATGTATAACTCCCTTCCATGGAGATACCTTCAAGAAAACATGATCTCCTACCTGAAATTCCAAATCCTTCCTTCAGTTATCGGCATAGCTCTTCTACCTACTTTGAGATTCTTTGATGTGGTTTTGGATTACCTTCACCTTTGAAATCATTTCCTCCACCAGTTCTGGGCCTACAAGTTTTCTTTCACCAACTTCATCCCAACAAGTTGGTGTGCGACATCTCTTTCTGTACAACGCTTCATACGGTGCCATCTGAATACTAGAATGAAAGCTATTATTATAGGAAAATTATAACAAAGGTAAATATTGATCCTACATACCCTGAATGTCAAGTGAGAAAGATCTCAACATGTCTTCCAAGGTTTTAATAGTCCATTATTATTTTCCATCTATTTGAGGGTTGTAGGTAGTGCTCAGATGAAGTTCTGTATCCGAGGCCTTCTGAAGACTCTTCTAGAATCATAATGTAAAATGGGGATCACGATCCGAAAAAATCGATAGCGGTACTCCATGAAGTCTCAAAACTTCATTAATATATAGTCTTGCTAGATGTTCAAGTGGTAAATCCTCCCTCATAGAAAGAAAATGTGCTGACTTGGTAAGACAATCAACAATGACCCATATTGCATCGTTCTTTCTAGTAGTCTTTGGTAGTCCCATGAAAAAGTCCATTGTGATATTATCCCATTTCCACTCAGGTGTGGGAAGAGGTTACAATACTCCTCCAGGCTGTTTCCTTCTAGCTTTCACTTATTGACAAACCATACATCTTGACACAAAATCAGTAATCTCCCTCTTCATGTTTTCCCACAAAAAATGTTCCTTCAAATCTCTATGCATTTTGGTGCTCCCAGGGTGTATAGAGAAATTGGAACTATGAGCATCATCCAACAATTATCTATTTAGATCAGGTATATTGGGAACACAAAGTCTCTTCTCAAATTTCAAAATCCCATCTTCATACCCAAAGTCACTCAATATCCCATCATTCACAGCTTTAATCTTCTTTTGAAATTCTTCATCATCGGCCTGAGAACTCTTTATCCTTTTTAGTAAATATGGTTTGGCAACCATTTGAAAAAGCATCAATGTTTTACCTTTTATGGTAATTCCCATATCCATCTTCACTAGATCCATGAAAATAGGATCCCTTTCAATTCGCATCATGTTCAAAAATCCATGATCCTTTCTTCTCAAAGCATCTGACACCTTATTTTCCTTCCCCGGGTTGTAGTATATCGTGCAATAATAATTATTGAGTAGTTTGAGCCATCCCCTTTGCATCATGTTGAGTTCTTTCTGTGAGAAAATATACTTCAAACTCTTATGATCAGTATAAATCTCACATTTCTCACCATAGAGATAGTGTCTCCATATCTTCAAATAAAACTATCACAACTGCTAACTCAAGATCATGAGTAGGATAGTTTTTCTCATGAATTTTCAGCTTTCATGATGCATAGACAATAACTATATCATTCTGCATAAGGACAGAACCAAGTCCTTTCTTCGATGCATCACTATAAATAACGAACCCATCATTCCCTGATGGTAGGGTCAATATAGGATCATTGACTAATCTTATCTTCAGTTTTTCGAAACATTCTTCACACTATTTTTTCCAAACAAATTTAACCCCTTTATGTGTGAGCTTCATTAAAGGGTTACCTAATCGGGCAAAATTCTAGACGAAACGTCAATAATAACCTTCTAAACCAATAAAACTACGTACCTCGGTTATACTCGTTGGTGCTGGACAGTCTTGGATTTCCTTGGTCTTAGAAGGGTCAACAGAGATTCCATCCTTAGAGACAATATGGCCAAGAAAAGAAATCTCTTGACGCCAGAATTCACACTTTCTAAACTTCCCATATAATTCATGTCTTCTATGAGTCTTCAGGATAATACGTAGGTGATTTTCATGATCTTCGTAGCTTTTGAAGTATAACAAGACATCATCAATAAATACCACTACAAAATCATCGAGATAATATTCCTTGAAAACTTTGTTCATTAGATCTATGAAAACAAAGGGTGCATTCGTCATCCCAAAAGGCATTACTATAAACTCTTAATGCCCGTACCTGGGTCGAAATGCTGTCTTCGGAATGTCTACCTTCTTCACACACAACTGATGGTATCTAGATCGAAGGTCAATCTTTGAAAAGTATTGACCTCCATGCAGTTGGTTAAACAAATCATCAATTCGAGGTAGGGGATACTTGTTCTTTATTGTTATAGCATTGATCTCCCTGTAGTCAATGCACAACCTCATAGATCCATCTTTCTTCTTAACAAAAAGGATAGAGGCTCCCCATGGAGAAACACTAGGGAGAATAAATCGATTATTACTCAATTCCTCTAGTTGTTTCTTTAGTTCCAATAATTCCACAGTGGCTATTCTATAAGGGGTATTCGATATGGGCCTTGGACCCAGAATTAAATCAATGGAAAACTTAACTTCTCGTTCTGGAGGATGTCCAGGTAAATCTTCTGGAAACACATATACATATACTTTCACAATAGGTACTTATTCTATCTGAACATTACTTTCCTCACCCACAGTCATTTCATTATCTTCCTCCCCAATAATTGAATTTAGTTAAGCTACAAAGGGTGGATCTAGATAAGAAATAGGTGGTGACGATTTTACTCTAAAGATAAGGTGTTCCTTATCATCATCATCAACAATCATAACCTCCTTCTTCTTAAAATAAATCTTTGCATCATGGTCCGAAATCCAATCCATACCGAGGATTATATGAAACTAAATCATAGTTATGACAATGAGATCAGCAGATAAATAACATTTATGTGCTCTAATGGGGATTGATTCACAAAACTTTGTTGCAATGATACTACCCTTAGGAGTTTTAACTAACAACTACCTTGTTAAATCAAATTGTAAATATCTAATTTTATTAGAAACTAGGAAGATATGAAAGAATATGATGATTCAGAATCA
The DNA here is from genome assembly GCA_963277665.1 of Viscum album. NCBI lineage: Eukaryota > Viridiplantae > Streptophyta > Magnoliopsida > Santalales > Viscaceae > Viscum > Viscum album. The sequence continues at coordinate 1,864,804,151 of OY728164.1, read as the reverse complement.
AATAAAGCATTTTTTAAACTGGAGGAAACCATTAAATTACCTGCCACCACGTCTTTCAGAGCTTCTACCTCCGTAGTAGTGATAACATAAGCTTGGCCTTGATCCCTTGGCCTTTTCTGAGGTAAGTTCCCCTGATGCTTAGGAAATTCATTTTCATAATGTCCCCTATCTCTACAATTATATCATTCCACGTTGACAGCAAATCTCTTTCCCTTGCAATCATGTTCTTGATGTCCTTTTTCACCACACTTGTAACAGACTCCCATTCCCTTCAAGAAAGTACTGGGGTGTTTCTTCCCACATTTACGCAGGATGGATAATCAACTTTTCCCTTCTCCCCTTTATATTCATTTCCAGAGTGGTCAGCAGATCTCTTCTTCTCTTGTTTTGCCTTAAATTCGTAAGACTTAACTAATTCCTTTTCTGTCTTGATAGCACATGAGACAATATCTTCATACAATGAGAAAGATTGTGAGACTAATGCTCGATGGAGAAATAGTTTTAAACCATCAAAGAAATGATCAATCTTACTTCTTGGGTTACATATATAATCTGCTGCATGCCTCCCTAACCTTGTAAAGTTAGCCTCATACTTTGTGACATTCTCATCCTCCTTTTTCCTCAGACTCAGAAATTCCCTTTCCATATCTGCTCGATGGTCACGAGGAAAGTATTTTTCTAAGAAAATCTCTTTGAACTACCTCCATTACATATTTAATATTTCATAATCTTCCTTCATGTCTTGTATCAATGACCACCATTGATCAACATCTCCAGTGAGGTGATAAACTGCCATGAAAACCTTTTCCCTTTCACTACTCCCCAAAGCCTGAAATATTTTCTCTAGGGAAATTATCCATTTCTCAGCTACTAATGGATTTTTACTCCCATTGAATGTTGGTGGTTGCTGCCTCATGAAGTGATCTAACATTGATCCTCCACACTGCGGATCAGGGTGCTCCATACGGGCAAGGTTATTATTCAAACCTGAGTGAGTTGTCCCAGTATGGTGATTAGCTGATCAACACTAGTTGCATCACAAGCTCCACTATAATTATCTTGATCAGGATGGAAATCCCTACATGGAGTGCGTGCATTGATATGGTTTCCATTCCTTCCACTAGGATCCATTTCTAAACAATGGCATAAACTAGATCAATTTATGAATCAAAATACATAATTCCATACTTGTAAAACACTTAACATAAATTGAACTATTTATGGATATAATCCATAATCATAAAAAAAATTTCTTTGAGGAAGTATATAATCATAAAACCTTAATAATTGATGGTAATTAAAATGATAATTATCCTAAGCATATCCCTTGGGAGTGTCGTAACCAAGAGTGCAGCAAGGCCCGTTGTCTTGCACCAGTTCCCGTTTGAGTCTAGCTCAAAGCGGTGTTTTCGGGTTTTACCTCTAGGAACATCTGTGCCAAAGCTACTTCTACCTGGTCATATCTAGACAGGGAAGTATTTCTCGGAAACTCACAAAATCTCTACAATACCAAAGTTCTAGGAAGTTCTTCTATACTAATCATCAAAGTCTATCTTAGGGATATGTGCTCTAATTAGAGTTTATCTAAATCTAGCTTCCAAGGATTGTACTAAAATTCTTCTGATACCAACTATAACACCCCGACCCCAGTTACCCAGAGTTCGTGCATTATTACATAACATTGGCATGATCACCAGAAAGATCAACTCTCAAAAGACCGATTAGTTTAGTAGCCTTGGAAACACTAGATACATTCATAAAGTTTACATTACATCATAAAATGAAAACTGCAACAAAATAGTCTCAATAGTCCACACTCATATCCCATCATACTATCCCTTCAGGTCATTCATAAAATACTTCTTTACATCCTGGGAAAAATAAAACATAGAAAGGGGTGAGCTCAGATGCCTAGTAAGGATAACAATATAGCAGAAACATTCATAAATAAGAATAAACATTTAAGGCAATGTATAACTAAAAAAATCCTTTTAAACTTGAACTTCTACATAATATGGCAGAAATAAAATGAAATAATGACATTTAATTATTCACATGGATATTCTACTAATTGAATAATCACATGAAATATCAATAACCACTTTGATAATGATGGAATGCATAATGCCAGACTATCATAACCACGTAGCCAAGGCCTCGTGCCAAGACTACAAATAAGATTTTGTCAAGGCCTCATGAAAAGACACTATTTTGTCTCATGAGACCTACCAATTCATCAAGGAGCTATAGCGGGCTCCACCCTTCACTTATTAAGTCCAATGCATTCCTCATATGAACAGGTTTAAACATAACATAAACATTCGTATTAAAACTAGCATACGAAATGTCAATAATTTCTCCATAAACCATGAATGGTATAAAAATAAAAAATCCACAGTTAAACATATCAAAAAACCTTCAATAAAATATGAATGTTTTGTATCATAATAAATCAACTTCAAATAAGCTTAAAATCCATCAAAATATGTTGACTTAGATGAAATCAAAACTATTTGAGAAAAATATCTCTTTTTTGAAATCATTTAAAAGTCACATAATTATAAAATAAAACATTTACTTTGAAAATATCCTTATATTCTTATAAGGGAAGCTTTGAAGATTTTATAATGGTGGAAAATATCCGCACCCGTCTTATAAGTTAAAACAAGACATTCTTACCTTAATTCTGTCAAAAAGGTTAAAAAGGACCTTGTTTGGAAAACGACGGAAATATTCCTTTATAAATTTTTTATAAAAAGTCAAACAAGGGTATAAATGACTTTAACCCATATTCTATAAAATATTAATAATTTTTTGAAATTCATTTTTAAGAAACATGGATGTGGATGATAAAGAGGTCCCAACAAATAATTAGGTATAAACAACCTCGAATAATGAAGAGATTGTGAAATAAACCCTTACCTTGTAATTTACCTTGGTTGAGGGTAGTTTAACCTCTTTTATAATGGTAAAATAATTGTTATTAAATTATACAATAATAATATACATTAATATGATATCGTATATGATTTTTTAACATTGCTTTGTTAATAATATTTTAGTATTATCATAGTTTCGGGTGTTAACTTACTCATTTTCTTTTATATGATTTGTTACATAAGTCGTGTTTGTTGTGGATAGGTTGTATCTTTTTAATATACAAAATTATATCAAGTCCTTAAACATTATTTTTAATCATCAAACGAGAATTATACTTGAATGGATACGATGGGGAATGAATCTCATCACGTTCGTGGAGACGGTAGTCTGTACGTACGCACGAGCGACAATATCATTCTTTCGATATTAAAATAATATATAACTGGATGGTGTATCATATATACAGAATAATTATCATGTTATATTTATTATTTACATGAATTACACATCATTATTATACCCATCCAAATAATAATGTTTTGAATAACAATTACACCACGACGTGGAGACGGTAAGCCGTACGTACACACGTATGGTGACATATCATTCAAAGGATGGATAGAATAATGAATATGGTTGTACCATATTTATAATAACATAATAGTATATAGAAGATACTGGAGTTATTATTTTAGAATGTAAATAACAAAGAAAGAAGAAGTTGAAGAAGAAAGGAACTTGAAAGAGGGTGGTGAAAACATTACCTCTTCTTCGGGTTCTTCTTATTGATTTGATAAAAAAGGATCCTTAGGTTGTCTTTCTGATCAAACTAAGTCCTATTGGTTGAAGTGAGGGAATATGAGAGAATATTTGGGCAGGGTTTGTCTGAAACAAACGTCTTTTATGGTGTGAATAATTGGTTAGAAGTGGTGTCGTTTTATAAGGGGGAGGAGGGGCTCTTTTGAAAAAACATAAAGTGTTAATTTATAATAAATTCATATTCGGTTTCTAATGGATCCAAAGTGAATTATTAAATGTATAATGTGGGGATGGGTCTAAAACTACCCAAACAATAGATTTTAGATAGGTTTGGGTAATTATAGTAACCTTATATTTTAGGTTTAACTCTTAGTTAAATTGTTTGACATTTACCATGTCTCTTTGTATTTTTATATTTTATAGTTAATAAACAAACTATATACATCCAATAAAACCCCAAGTTGTTCATTAATGATAAACCTATCACTATATAAGTCTCTTGGACAAACTTATATTTTTAGGAATTGAATATCAATTAATAATATAATATTTGTTTTAAAAACTCTTTTATGTCAATTTTGACACTATTTGGTATTTGATTTTTGTGAAAATAATAACAGCATGATTACTTCGATAAAACTAAACTAAATCTATAATAAAATGTCATATTAACCTATAAAATTAGTTTAATTCATAAAAAGTCTAAAATTACATTTATTTTGATATTTATAATATCAATTATTTTATAATTTCATTAATTAGGTAATTACTACATCACCATTGTGTCATAAATAAATTAAAATATTTAATGTATAAAAATTATAAATAAAATACGATTATGTATGAAATATTTATATATTTCTAATAAATATTTACAATTGGATTTATCTCTTGTATAACCCTATATTAAAAATGTTTTAGTAACTAAACTTTGATTTTAACTATTTTAACTCTTCTTTGAATTAAATAATAATAAATGTCCTAATCTAATCCAAGTGGAACTAAATGATAATATTTTATTCCTAAGGTTGTTTTTGGTCGATATAAAATTGTCCAATATAATTAGGACATGTGTTAGGGTAAAATTAATATCATTTTTACCCTTAATTACCCTATTTAATTTTAACCGTGGTAAATAAAAGTAAAAAGTTACTATTAACAAAAAATTATTTTTATCTTATTGAACCAAATTTTACTCCTTGATATTAGCCGTGTCTCTCATATTTTAGAAATTCCACTCAAAGAAGCGGTAAAATTAAGTTTTACGTGAATTTATAAATTCTCCTAGGAGATGGGTAAAAGATGGTGAAAAGTTCAATAAAATTTTTATATATCTAAAATTATTCTAAACTAACTCTAATGAATTACATTGAAATTATATTGGTATTATGTATCTATTTTTACCTTAATTAAATTTAAATAAAATAAATAATTATTTAAATAAAAATTCATTTTAAACTATAACTTAGTGTTTTTTCACTATTCATCAAAAATTGAAAGTTTTCAGAAAAATACCAAAAATTCACCCTAGGATAATTTCGATATTCCGAATCCAAAAATAAAGTCCATTTTTAAAGATAAAATTTATAAAATTTCAAAAAGTGGGTATTACTATTCATAACTGCTAGTTTGATTGGTTGTGGTGTGTGTTAGAACTTGAAGTTGCATACAACACATGCTACTGTATTATTCAAAGAGTAATGTACCATGGAAGCTTGGGGTGTTACAAGTTGGATTTAGAGGTTTTCCATAGAGATCTCTAAAAATGGTACAAAACTCAACGGGAATCATAGTTTCTTTTTCTGGTAAAGTATTATGTAAATCGAAAAATAAAAACTTCTCTATAAAAATATATGATTCATGACTTTTCAATACATGCAACTTTTAATGTTTCAAGTCAACGCACCTTGATATGTTACTTGAATTGTCATGAACCATCCCCCGGGGCTCGTGCCATGACTACCCCAAGACCACCTTCCATATGTCAGGGGTTGGAAACTAGCACTAGAAAGGCATATACCTAAAATGGGAAGGCATTAACTTTAAACCTGCAACCACAAAGACCATGTACACAAAAAGAACAAACCACATAGTATAACTACTGGAAGTAAAAGTGTGAGCTAAATAAGAATGGACCAGAATGAAAACCCAACTAAAAGAAAATAAACCAGAAAGGCAAATAACTCCTAAGGTCATCCACCAAGGATTTTACCTGAAGGGTATGTACAACTCATCACTGTGGCTCTCTGCATCAACCGGTCACCTTTATGCAACTTCTAGTCCTGGCTCATAAACCTCGGTCAAAGCTGTCCGTCATCTATAGAAGACACAACAAGGTGTGGGCGAAGCTTGTGCAGGGGTGAGTATATCAATACCCAGTAGGGATCTCGAGAAACTCGAGGGTCTCCCATAATTACATAAAGGAAAAACCACAAATCATTATCTCAATTGCCAAGAAAAATGTAAAAGAATTAGTTCACAATAGGTATAACTTAAAAAACTGCTATAATAATGTTTATTCATAATGCCAAATCTTCTTATTTAGTTGATACGTTCCACTTTTGTACCACAAAGAAGTCATTCCAATACTGATCCACACAGGGTCGTAGGTCACCAATCCACACGGGGTCTTAAGTCATGGATCCACACAGGGTCATAAGTTAGTGATCCGCACAGGGTCATAAGTCACTGATCCATGAAAGGCCGCTCTAAGGCAGGCCCTCGTTGAGTCACACTACTTCTGATCCACATAGGGTCATAAGTCGTTGATCCACATAGGGTGGTAAGTCGCTGATCCACAACGGGCCACTCTAAGGCCGATCCTTGTTGGTTCGTGCTACTGCTAATCCACACAGGGTCGTAAGTCATTGATCCACATAGGGTCATAAGTCATTGATCCACGACGAGCTACTCTAAGGCTGGTCCTTGTTGGGTCGTGCTACTGCAAATCCACACTAGGTTGTAAGTCGTTGATCCACATAGGGTCGCTTTGATGCCGTTCCACAATGGGTCTCTCTTCAGTTGACAGATAGTCATAGGATTACCACACTTAGTGTGCTTGAGTTCTGTAGATTCTGCTCCTCAAGCAATTGGTCCTATTTCAACCACCATGATGTCCCACGAGGAAGTAACCTAAAGAACCTTCATTTTATAAGGGTTCCAACACAACATATGTCACGTCAATAGGATGCCTGGTTTGTAAGTTAAAAGAATAATAGTACCAAGGGCCCTGTTGGTTTTGAGTCCGATTCAACCCAGATGTATTTAAAATTTATCCAAAACCCAATTGGATCATCTCAAAAGGACCTCCTCATCCGAAGGGTTCCAACGCCATAGACGGTTTGTCAAACAGATGCTTGGTTTAGGAGATATGTCCCTTTAAATGAAACTAGTGTCAAAATGGGTCCGGGTTTGAACCGACATGACCCAATCGGGGCCGACCCAAACCCACATGGGTCCGACATGGGTCTGACCCGACTCGGCCAGATGGACATGGCCCGGACTGGCTGGGCCTGGACCAGACCGCCTGGACTCGGTCTGGACTGGTTGGACCTTGTCCGGTCCGTTGGTTGGGCGCTCCCACCAGCTAGGCGCGATCCCAGCTCCCCGCAAAATGGACTCTGTCCATTCAGTCTTCAACTAGTGGCACCAGGCTGGCACTGCTCCTTCGGTTGACCGGTTTAGGGTGGGACCCGCTGACACGCGTCCGCCACCGCTATGGCCGGAGTCGCGCGGTCTCCTCCGCAGAGCGCCATCTGCCCTCGACACAGCCTGCGTCGGTCGGCCGCCCCCTATCCTCCACAGCGCCTGCAGGCGTCGCCACCTCCTAGCGGCCGGTGAGAGCCAGCCGCTTCCGCTGTTTCTCTGGTGGTGCCATGCTGGCAACACTTCCGTGGGCCATCGGTGAAGCTCCGGTGGTCTGATTTTATTCCCATCTGTGCCTATGGACCTCCCGGGAAACCGCATACACTATGTGGCCCTTGGTTTCATATTTCTGTCATGTTGAACATTCTCCCATGAATAATTCATCAAAACCAAGAGTGGTGAGGGTCTGGGCCTTATTCATTGGACTGCGTCCTCCACATTGGTGTTTTAACAATGGAAAGTAATCAAATTGTTACCTAGATTAATTTCTCACAAATTCAAACGAGTCATGGATCAAAACGTTAGTTGGTTGATCTGTGTTCATCATATAATTCAGAAATGTGGTAGGTTGAAACAATAGTTTACTTTTAATAAACAAAACCCCTACCTTGAACACGCTGGATTCCACTGATGACGAAGGAGGAGAATCCGTTGTTCGAAAATGTTTGTCGAAATTTTTCATCTCTCGTTGATGTCTAGTTTGAATCCTCAATGGCGTCATCAAATATCAATTCTTCATTGGAGGGATATGTCATCGGAATTTCATCAGGGCTTCCTCTCGTAGAATTCCCAAAACCCATGCCAAAGTTTTGATTAAATAAGAGGGAAGGAAACACCTATGTTGTATTCATTAATGAGGTTCATTAATGAACCGAAATTAATATTCCATTAATCCTACGAGTGTCGCAGTTATGAAACCAAAGGACCATGTTAATAAATAGATATCAATCAAATCCTGACCTTATGCTACAGACCTGCCACCGTTGCTCAATGGTTGCAAAAAGAATAAAATAATTATTTAGTTATTTCATTACTTTTTCCGAAAGTCTGAAAAAGAAAATTTCCATCCAACTTTTTCCAAACAACGTTAAGGTTCTTCTAATTTATTACCTGAGCCACAAATTCAACGATGCCCTTAGATTTTTAATCCGAGCACTTTATCAAAAGATAGAAATTCTCACCCACACGTTTACTGAATGTACCTAAAAAAAGTTCAAAATTCTATTCTAGGCTATCCGGACCTCGGAATCATGTGCCATCAATTTTTTCACTCTCATAATAACTCCATTTAATTAAAAAATAATTTATATGAAATTTTTGGGTCTTTAAAATCTCCCCACATTAGGGATTTTCCTCTCTGAAAGCTGCAAAAAGGGTAAGAAAACAAATGGGGGTACTGAGCATGAATCTAAGCCTCCAACTCCCATGTGCTCTCCTGAAGGTTCCCAGAATGCCATCAAACATGATCCAGAAGAATCAAACATCCAAGAAAGATCTGGTCCTGTTGATCCTCTATCTCCAATGGGAACTCTAAAAAGGTCTCGCCATCGTCAATGTCCAGCTCGCCCCAGTCGATGACGTGCGACAGAACATGCATGTATATCCTCTGCTATGACACGTGGAAAACATTATGCACCTGGTGCATCTGTGGGGGAAGATCTAGGTGTTATGACTACTCTACAACTATTCTGATTATCTGGAATGGTCTGATGAACCATGGAGATAGCTTGCTGGCCTGAACAAATCTCCATAAACCACATTGAGGTGAGATCCGTAGGAAGACATAGTCTCCCTCCTCGAAATCCAAGGGTCTCCGTATTCTGAAAGCATAAGACTTCTACCTGCTCTGTGTAGTCTTCATCTGCTCCTGGATGACCTGCACCTTCTCAGTGGTAGCTCATACCAACTCTATACCCATAAGTGATGACTCCCCTAGGTCTGTCCAACATAGAGGTGATATACATGGTCACCCGTACAAGGCCTCAAACGGTTCCATGCTGATGGTGGAGTGATAGTTGTTTTTGTATGAAAGCTCCACCAATGGAAAGTGATCCTCCCAACTACGACCAAAATCAAGGATGAAAGCATGAATCATGTCCTCAAGCGTCGGTATGGTCTGCTCCATCGAGGTTCTTAAACGTAGCTGAGTCACAAACATCTCCTGCAATCCCTTCCACAACTTGGATGTAAAACAAGCACCATGATATGATACAATCATCGATGGAACCCCGTGAATCCATACTATCTCCTCTACATAGTGGCGTCCCAAGCCCTCTACTGATCCCTACTCTTGGATTGGTAGGAAGTGGGACAACTTGGTGAGTTGGTCAATGATCACCCCGAAGGAATTGTGGCCCCTGGATATATGTAGTGGACATTTCATGAATTACATGGAGATTCCATCCCACTTCCATTCTGGAACCTCAAGTGAATGAGTCAAGCTTGCTGGAACCTGGTGATCAGTCTTCACTTGCTGACAAGTGAGGCATCGTGAAACGAACTCTACCACTGATTTATTAAACTCTATCCACCAGTACTGACACTGAAGGCCCTAATACATCTTCTCCACACTAGGATGTACATAAAAAGGGGATGTGTGGAACTCCCTCAATACCTCCTCTCATAGCGTCACTAGTACCATGGTGAATCTTCTAAAAAGGATGACGTGATTCCCACCTTCATAAAATCATTTAGGAACCTATCCTAAGGATATCTGAGCACGTCGTGTCTCGCAGTAAACATCCCCAAGCTATGCCTCCTTGACTCGCTAAAGGACTGGGGGAGTGACTATCATAGACTAGAGGTAAGCTGCTCCATCACTATCCATAAAGGATAACTACAACACAACTAGCTACTCTTTTTCCTCACTCGAAAACTGTAAACCAGACCTTCTACTGAGTGTGTCTGTCACCACATTCCACTTCCCATGAGTGTAGACTATCTCATAGTCATATTCCTTGAGTAACTCTAGCCAACATCGCTATCTCAGGTTCAGGTCCTTCTGTGAGAAGATGTACCTAAGACTCTTGTGATTAGAGTAGATATTAAACCATTCACCCATAAAGTAGTGCTGCCACATATTCAGGGAAAAGACCACTACTGATAACTCCAAGTCATGGGTAGTGTAGTTATGCTGGTTCTTTATCAGTTTTCATGATCCGTAGGCAATCACAGCTTGCTCCTACATTAGGACACATCCTAGTGCATCCCCTTATGAGTTTCAATAGACTCCATACCAAACACCCTCTTCTAGTATCCTCAAAATGGGGGCACTCGTCAGTCTCCGCCTTAGCTCCTAGAAACTCTGCTGGTATCTCTCTATCCACAAGAAAGGTTTCAACTTCTTTTTAAAAGATGACTAGAGTGATTAAACTCTGAAAAAGTCATGTAAAAATCTCCAGTAATACCAATCCAACCCCAAGAATCTCCACACCTCAATCACACTCATGGGTGGCTCCCAAGAAAGCACTACCTCTATCTTTGCTGGGTCCACTGCAACTTCAACCTCCAAGATAACGTGTCCCAGAAATTGGACATACCATATCTAGAACTAGCACTTAGAGAGATTACCATAAATATGGTGCTCTCAGAGTGTATCCGAAACTATCAACAGATGAGTGGTATGCTCCTCCTCTGATGTTGAGTACACCATGATTTCATCAATGAAGACCGCCACGAAGTGATCGAGGTAAGGTTGGAAGATTCTATTCATGATTCCCATGAACACTACCGGAGCGTTGGTTATGCTGAAGGGAATAACCAAGAACTCATAGTGGCTATATCGACATCTCAAGGCCATCTTTTGTAGATTCTCATCTCATACCCTGAGCTGATGATAGCCTGATCTAAGGCCTATCTTTGAAAACCATTATTCTCCCTTCAGCTGATTGAAGATATCATCAATCCTTGGAAGTGGATACTTTTTATTCATGGTCACCTAGTTTAGGTGCTGATAGTCCACATAAAGACTCAAACTACCTTCGTACTTCTTGGTGAACAAAATCAGGGCTACCCATGGAGAAACACTAGGCCTTATGAACCCCTTCCCCTGTAAGTCCTCCAGTTGTACCCTCAACTCATGATGTTCCGTGGGAACCATTCGATATGATGGTGTAAATATCAGTTCCTTCCTAGGGTACATGTCAATGTATAAGTCTAAATCTTTGCGAGGAGGATGTCTCAGAACATCATTAAGAAAGACATCAGCATTCTGGTCAACCACTATAGGATAGCTCAAACCCCTCTCATCAACTGCTCTGAGGGTAAGGCTAGCCAACTGATGAGTGATTGGATACACCCTCCTCCGAGAAAGTCCATCCAGATCTGAAAAGGTTCCCTTATTTCTAGTGAATGAAAACCTGGTCCCATCCTCACCGACACACCACATTTTCACCTAAAATAGTAAATATGAGTATGGACCATGGAGAACCAGCACATACCCAAGATGAAATTGTAAGGCCTCGATGCTGCTACTATAATATCCCAACCGAATCTCTCACCTCCTAGAGTAAGCTCACACTGCCAGCACCAATGTGTAATCGTCGAATTCTCTCTCGTTAGAGTCTCTAATTGTAAGGATCGAGCCAACGAATCCATTAGAATCTCCAAGCTATGAACAAGAGTCATGGAAATAAAAGAGTGACTGAAACCTGTGTCTATAAGAACTGCAGCTAGGGTAGAGTTGACATAGATTATAGCTCACATCTTATCTAGAGCGCCATGGTTGTATGCCTCAGCTACCAGAAGTTGAGCTTGTCCCTGTCCACATGCTCCCTGAGGTCAGGGTGGACTGCCTGGGGGTGGTGGCAGTAAAACCTCAAATCGATGCCCACCGCCTTCTACATGACCATATCCTATTCCACCTCCACTGCCCTATAGAATTCCTCGCTCGAATCATTGCCTCTGCCTCTACGGTCCCTCAACTGTCTGCTGATCATCAGTGCGGCAGGTCAGGAAATCGAGAGCCATGTGACCCTGACCACTACACGAGTAGCACAGTCTACTCCTGTGCATACCTCCTCTATCCCGTGAGCTTCATTACTATGACCCTATATCTCTAGGTCATCTACTAGAAGGTCTGGCCCACTTGGACGTCTGCGTCATCTACCTACTACCTGCTACAGATGTCTCAGTAGCTTGTCGTCTGGTGGTGGCTCTTGCTGTCAGTGCTTGCTGACCGAGGAATCTCTCCACCAGAAGTGCTCACTCTAGCACTCCATCCTGCTTCGGTATGTTGATATATATCATCAATTCTCTAATCTCCCATCAGATACCATGCTCAAAATTCTTTTCCCTAAATAAAGGGTCTCATACCATGCTGGTGGAGTAGCGGGAGAGGTTAGTGAATATCACAGAGTACAGGGATACTTTCGGGCTGCCCTACTCTAAGGGAAGGAGCTCCTGAATATGCTTAGAGCATAGTGTCACTAGAACAAACTCTACCCTGAAGAGTCTCTCAAAGTCCAACCAGGTGAGGGTTACCTCATCATGTAACTAGAGAGTTAGGCTCCACCATCTCCCAACTATGAACTGAAAGAGTCTTTCAACTAGGATTAGCATCCGGTCTTCTAGTGTCCCCACTAGGTGGAAAACTCTAGCCACAACCTCTAGCCAGTCCTCAGACACCTGCAGATCCATCTTGCCTCGAAACCTCATAGGCCTCTACTACTAGAACTCGTGAAGCATGCTAAGTCGGCATGCACTATTCGTTGGTGGGGCTGGTGGAAACTGCTACCCTACGGGTAGTGGTGCTGCTGGTACACCACCTGAAGGTACCATCACCATAAGAGGTCCCTACACTGAAGCCTCATCGTTTGGTGGGCTGTCATCGTAAACACTATATGAAATTCTAGATGGCTACCTGCGTGGAGACATCCAATAAAGAAATAGATGCACCACGATCAATAATTTATACCTACTGAGCTAACTCAAAATAGATTAAAATAAAAACATTTCAAAAACACATGCAATAAGCATTTTTATGTATCGAGTTGGAAATTAGAACTCAAGGTCTTGGTGTATAGATACTTCAGCCACTACACCAAAACTGTACTCCCCGAACTAAAAACCATACTCAAAACACTTAACATTATTTCCCCATTGAAAATATTAGAGTCTTATTTATTTGGTAGAAATGACTCCTCTGATACCACTTTGTCACGACCTGTCCCCTGGGGCTCATGGCATAACTACCCCAATCCCACCTTCCATAGGCCAGGGGTTGGTGACTAATAGTATAAAGGCATATCCATAAAATGTGAAGGCATTACCTTTAAACTTGGAAACACAAAGACCAGGTACCAAATAAGAATAAACCATATGGTATAACTATTGAAAGTAAATGTGTTAACTAATGAAGAATGGGATTGAATAATAACCAAACTAATAGAAAATATAGAAAATTGGAAAAACAAATCCCGATGTCTTCCTCCAAGGATCCTACCTAAAGGGTAGGTAAAACTCGTCACTGCGGCTCTCCGCGTCAACTGGTCACCTATGTGCACCGTCTAATCCTGGCTCCTAAACCTCGATCAAAGTTTTCCATCGTCTGCACAAGACACAACAAGATGTGGGGGAAACCTGTGCAAGTGTGAGTATAACAATACCCAGTAGAGACCCCAAGACCCCCGAAGGTCTCCCAAAATTCCACAAAGTGAAAAAAACAAAGCATGATCTCAACCACAAATCACAAAGTAAAAGACTCAGCTCAAACTAGGTATAACTTAATGAATATGAATATTGATGTTTAGTCGTAAAGATAAATCATATTATTCAATTGAAAAGTTCCACCGTTGTACCATGAAGAAGTCATGCCAATACTGATCCACACAAGGTCGTAAGTCCCTTATCCACACAGGGTCATAAGTCATCAATCCACACAAGGTCTTAAGTCGGCGATCCACACAGGGGCGTAAGTAATTGATCCACGATGGATGCTCTAAGGATGGTCCTCATTGGTTCATGCTACTACTGATCCCCACAAGGTCGTAAGTCGTTGATCCATATAGGGTCATAATCCAAGGATCCACGATGGGATGCTCTAAGGATGGTCCTTGTCGGGTCACGCTACTGTTGATCCACATAAGGTCATAAGTAGTTGATCCACATAGGGTCGCAAGTCATCAATCCACGATGGGCTGCTCTAAGGCTGGTGCTCGTCGGGCCACACTACTACTAATCCCTATAGGGTCCTAAGTCATTTGTCCACATAGGGTCGCTCTGATGCTGTTCCATAAAGGGTTTCTCATCACTTGATAGCCATCCATAGGTTTCCCGCACTTAGTGCGCTTGAGTTCCATAGGTTCTGCTAATCAAGCCACTGGTCATATTTTAACGGACATGAATAAGTATCCCAAAGAACCACCCTGTCATAAGAGATCCAATATAACAGACAACACATCAACTGGACACCCGGTTTGTAAGTTATTAGCATTTTAGTACCGAGGGCCCGGTTGGATTTGAGTCTGATCCAACCCAGCCACACATTAACTTTATCCAAAACCCAAGTGGAGTTTCTCAAAAGGACATCCTCATCCTAAGGGTTCCATCACTGTATACAGTTCATCAAACGAATGCCTGGTTTAGAATATATGACCCTTTATACAAAATTAGAGTCAAAATGGGTTCGGGTTCGGCCCAACCTGGGCCGACCCGACCTGGACTTGCTGGGTCCTGCCCATACAGGCTCGGCCCATCATGGATCAGAAGGGAACCACCCGGACCGGCTGAACCTAGTCCGGTCTGCTGGTTGGCCATGACCGCCAACTGGGCACGGTCCCACCTCCCCACTGAACAGAATCCATCCGTTTAGTCTTCAACCGGCGGTGCCAGGCTAGTGCTGCCACTTCGATTGATCGGTCCAGTGGACTGGTATAGGGGGGGGGGGACCCGCAGAAGTGGGTCTTCTACCACTGCAACCGGAGCCACAACGTCTCCTCCGCATCTAGTGGCCGGTCGCCAGCACCAGCATGCCGGTGGTGCCATAATGACCGCACTTCCGTGGGCCACCGGTGAATCTTCGATGGTCCGAATTTTTTTCCATCTACACCTATGGGCCTACCGATACCCCTCCTACACTGCACGACCCTTGGTTTTACATTTCCATAAATTTGAACATTTTCCCCCGAAGAATGCACCAAAACCTGGAGTGGTGGAGGGTCTGGGCCTTATTCCTTGGCCCATGCCATCTGCGTTAGTGTTTTAATACGGGAAAGTAATTAAATCATTACCCAAATTAATTTCCCACGAATTCAAATGAGTTTCAGATCAACCCATTAGTTGGTTGATCCGCATTCATCATATAATTCAAGAATGGGGTAGGTTGAAAGATTAATTCACTTTGAATAAACAAAAACCCTACCTTGAGCATGCTGGATTCTACTGATGATAAAGGAGGAGAATCTATTGTTCGAAAATGTTCGTCGACGTTCACTCTCACCCAACAATGTCCGGTTTGAATCCTCAGTGGCATAATCGAATCTCCATTATTCGTTGGAGGGAGATGTCACCGACGTTTCGTCAGAGCTTAATCTCGTATATCTCCCAAAACCCTTGATAATGTTTTGATTAAATAATAGGGAAGGAAACACCTACGTTGCGTTCATTAATGTCGTTCATTAATGAAAAACAATTAATGTTCCATTAATTCATTGAGCATATCAGTTATGAAACCAAAGGATCGTGTCAATAAATGGATATCAATCAAATATAGACATTACGATGTGGACCCAACACTATTGTTCAATGATTTCAAAAAGAATAAAATAAATTCTTTTGTTGTTTTTTTTCCGAAAGTCTGAAAAAAAATCTGTCCGACTTTTTCCAAACAAAGTTAAGCTTCTCCTAAGTGATTCCTATTGCTGCGAATTCAACGGTACCCTCAGATTTTTTATCTGAGAAATGGATCAAAATATATAAATTCTCACCCACACATTTACTGAATGTTCCAAAAAAGTACAAAATTCAGTTCTGGGCTCTCTGGACGTTTGAATCACATGCCGTCAATTTTCACAGTCTCGTAATAATTCAATTTAATTAAAAAAATTATATGGAATTTACGGGTCTTTACATGAATATCAATATGTAACATTTAAAATCTTTAATGTTCGAAGGAATATATATTTTTCATGATTCTTCATTGTAAAAATAGCTAAAGGATATCTTCTATTGTCTTTTTTACACATACCATGCTTTATATTCCCTGAATCCTAATCCTTATGAGAATTAAGTTGATCCTTCAATTTACCCAACTCATTAAGCACTATAAAAATTATATTTTCACAGATGATCTTATGAATATGTATTATTTAAATATTATGACATATCAAATTAAACTCCGAATAAAGATGTTTAAAAAATATACTATTTTCTTCCATTTTTTTGTTCCAACTTCTTTGGATACAGTACTTCATAACCTTCCCCCTTATTTAAACTAAGGAAATTTTCTAAATTCTTTAGTGACATTTATTAAATTTTTCATGATTTATAAACTAGATAACACCTTTGGCGACTTTATCATTTGAGTATCTCTATTTAATCATGTCTTATTGAACCTGAATTTATGAGAAGCATTAAGAAATCAATGATGCCTCATAATTTTTTTTTACTATGTGGTAATCGATGAGGTTCAAAATAAAAATTACAAATTATATAAGACAAATTAGTATGAGTGTTCCAAGAAGATAAATTTCCTAGTCTATGAAAGTCACTACTTGTCCACATTAAAGTAGGATGCATTTTGAATAGTTGTCTCATTGGAGGATCTTATTTTTCTATTCCATTATCCCATAATTCTTGTAATTCTTTGATTAGAGGTTAAAGGTATACATCAATGTCATTTCCAGAAATTGTCCTTCTAGGAATAATCATCTAAATAATGAAAGAAGTATTATTCATACACATTCATGGAGGTAGATTATATGGGATAAAAATAACTGGACAAATGCTATTATTAGTACTTAAAGTACCAAAAGGGTCAAAACCATCAGAGGATAATCCCAAGCATACATTCCTAGGATCCAAAGAAAAATATAGAAATACCAAATGAAACATCTTCCATGATGTTGAATCTTTTGGATGTTTCTTCAAGTCATGTTTACTATCATGATCATTCCACTTCATGTCCTCTGCAGTCTTAGATGACATGAATAATATTTTCAAGAATGGTTTCAGAGGAATGTAATGTATTACCTTTGTAGGAGTTTTCTTCTTCTATTTCTTCCTGTGGTAACATTGATTTATAATCTTAATATTTTTCATTGACTTCCATATTATTGTATGGAATCTTTTACATAATTCTTTATCATATTCCTCTTCCATGTAAAGAATTTAATCATTGTGAAATGCATGTATCTTTGTATAATCAAGTCAAAGTGCGTTAAATACTTTCTTCATCTCATAGAAAGATACAAGGATCTTAGCTTCACTAAATGCAGCATGAAGAAACTCTAAAATCATGGAAATTACTTTTTTAGTACTAATATAGAGACACATGATATGATAAAACTTAAATAGAAAATACAACTTTGAATACTTGGAACAACCTTCATACAGTTCTTGCTATCCATATTCAACTAATTCATAAAATATTTTTTGGTCACTCATGTTTTGAGTAACATTAACCTGCTCATGATCAACTAAAGGTTCTATTGATCTATTGAAATCCTGGAAATTTTATTCTACAAAACCAAATGCATTATTTAACAAATTTCGAATTGAATTATCCTTTACCTGGTCACTTTGTATTTTGTTTATATTAGTGTCATTGTTTAGAATTTACATAAAACTTGGTTCACTATTCCCAACCCAACATACATATCAATCACGACAGTATTTCAATATCAAATTCTCATATACTTAATTTCTATTCAAACATCACTTGAATTTACAATCAGGAAACATACATTTTATTCTACCATCCAATCATCAGTTTCTAATAAAATTATCTAAAAATTATTACAAACCCTTGGAATATCAAGGTGTTTTTTGAGGTAAATTAATCCAAATTTTATCCATTGGTATTGTATTTTATTCTCCATATACATTCATATATATAGATATAAATGTTTAATTAAACAAAAAAAACCAAAATTAAATATCACCCAACATCACTATTGACTCTTTCTTAACAACTATAAAAGGAAAATGTGATGAAACAAATAATGAAAATTTTCTTACTAAACTTGTAATATTAAAACCAGAATAAAGTAAATTATTATTTCTCACAAACATAGATGAATGGGATGAATTAAATAAAAGTTAATTGTTTATTCTACCCTAGTGTCGTATCTAAGGATGGTTCATTCCATTGAAAAATTATCTACATTGATCAGTGTCCAAACCATTTCCCATGATCTAACTAAGACCAAGAGAACCCCTTTTAAAATACGACCGCCAAGTATACTTTATTTATATATCATTATATTTCTTGCATACCCAAAATATTCAACTCTATATGTCTATATTCTATTGAATTTGTTTAGTGTGACTTCATGTTATTCCATGAGTTATATAAATCAACTATATTCACATACCATCAAATTAGATGTTACTTCAATTTGATTTAAAAAATACAAAATATGATGTTAACATAAAATTGAATAATGTCTATTGGGATTTTCAAATAAAATAATAAAAAATTAGTCATTTGACTCCAAAAAAACTACATACATTAATTAGTTTTATTAAATATCATGTTAGTTAAAATAAAATCAATGAAAATGTGTTGGTTATTTCAGTTTCCATAACTAATAATTGATTATCATGCATATAAATATTAAACCTAACTACTCTATCATTATTCAATAGATTTTGTTAAACTAAATGATTCCTCACAAATGAATAAAATATTAATCATTATGATAAATTTAAAAAGGGTATAATATTTCATTTTCAAGGAATTTATCCTTAGATACCTTTATAGGGTTGGTGATGAAACTATGTGTGATCGAAAATCCTTTCACCATTTGGTCATGAGTTAAAAAATAGCCTCAATTATGTATCTTTCAAAAATTGGAGGCATTAACATATATAAAAAAAGTTTAATTCATTAATATCAAATGAAAACCATGAAATTACGAATGATCTAGATTCTATAGATGACATATATCATAGGTATATTTTTTTAATTTAAAACAAAATAAAAAAAATTAGTGATTATTATAACGAGAAACAACTAACTAAAAAATCCAAATAAAATATTATAAACCAAAATTACATATATAATTAATGTCCAATGAAAAAAACAAATTATATAATATTTATATCACCCATGATTTTCCATCTAATACTACTCAATAATAAAACTGGGGTGAGGATGATGCAACCTTTAGAGGAGTCTACATTGCCACTAAGGAGGGGATCTAAGCAAAGTGGAGGGAGCTCGGAGGGGGCGGGGGGGTTCACGTCACCAGTGAACCAGCTAGAGAGGAAGTCGAAGGGGATAGGGTTGTGGGGGTCGGGGTTTCAGGTCGTTGGACCGGGGTGAGGGAGGTCCCAGGGGTCCAGGGTCATCGCTGGGGAGAAGAGAGGAGGAGGGGTTTGGGGAAAGGGGGTCACGGGCTTGGGGTCACTACCAGGTAGAGTAGGGGAGGGGTCAGGGGAGGTAGGGGGGAGGGGTTGAGGTTTCACATAGGGAGAGGGGGATGGGGAGTGATTATGGGTTTTTAAAAAAAACCTAGAAGCAGTTTAATTGAAACCACTTTTAATTTAAAAAATAAAAAAAATACTGTGGTGGTTTTATGAAATCGCTACAATATTTTATATTTTTTTAAATAGATTTATTTTGTAGTGGTTACCAAAACCATCATGAATAAGCCACCACTAACCATAATTTTTTTCGTGTATTCACATCCATTATTTAATGGAATTATATATTTAATCAATCCTTATAGAGGTACAAGATATATCAATGATGAACATTATGAATTCCATGTAATAACTATATATCTCGGGTTTTATTAAAGTATCTATCCTCAAATTAAGATTGAAAATTCGTATTAAATGATGAAAAATACGTATAATAAACAATGTTTGGATCCAATTATTTGAATTGAATTTATCCCTCCTTTTATTTTCCACACTCAGGTCTTGAATCATCTAAACCTTAGATAATTATTCATGAAACTGATCTTCTAATTGCTTCTAGGTATGTGACATCTCATTTTTTAATTATTCATGGTAGTAAATTCTTACAACTCTAATCTAGTTCGCCAAAGTCTGGGTATCATCAAGTTATCTAATGAGATAGATGCTATAAATTTGAACAAACAACCCCTAGAACGCACAAGAAGGATAAGGAAGCGTGCATAATTCAAGATCAAATATTCATAAACAAATGACAACATACTGCGCTAACTGATCCATAAAGCATTGGTATAGCTTGTGAAATTAGTCCAAAAAAAACAATCCAACCATTAAAGACCATATGAATAATCCAAAACACACCCTGAATTTATTCAATCAATGATTAGACCATCACCCATTGATCAAACTCTAGAAAATCAATGTTTATCCCATTAGATAGTTGAGACTCCCTAAAAAACATCAAGATCACCCGAAGTTCAATGGGAAAAATGAATTAACACTAGAATATCATGTGATAAAAATCCTAAAATAGAAGTATCAAACCCAAGAATATAACCCTCCATTTATGTACACTAAATATACACCTAAATGAAAATAATATTATGAAAAAACCCATTATATCCTCAACCACCACCAACAACAACATAGGGAAACAATAGAAATCCAAAAAAAATTGTCCAAGGAACTTCATCATATATTTGGATATCATTATTGGAAGTATAAATTCCGTCTATGCCATGAAGCAATAATATTCCATGTTGCAACATGAAATATCATTGCCACTAATAATATTTCCAATGATAATTTACATGTCCATTAACCATAAATATTTTCATGTTTTATTGAACACTTATATATTGAAATTAGAGACCATACAATTTCAGATACTCAAATCCTATCATAGGTGATGACTAATTGACTAGTATTTGAACCTCTATCCTATATGAATATCTAAATTTCATAAAAAAACTCATTAAATAACACTCAATATCACTAAATAATTAATTAATAGAGTGATAGGAATACAAATATATAATTTGATATTAATCAAATAATTGTAGAAAATTTGTTACATAATTTGTGTAAAATTGGAGATGATGGAATATATTTAGAAAAAAGAACATTTTTCCAAAAGCTTTTACTAATACATACCTAAAAGATGATATCAAAATTTCAAAATATAAAGGGTAAAAGGATCAGTAAGTACTCAAATTAATCATTGTCATGGGGGCAATGACTAGAAAAAAATAGTAAGAAAAATACTACCATGAAGGTCCATGTATCTTTAGAGGCATTCCCATTTCATTTAAAACATATTCAATAAAAAAATTACAAGAAATGTTAAAATATTTAATTATTAAAACTAATTTTTTAATCATTTACAAGTTTCAAATAGGATCAAGGAACTTTTTATTTTTTTTCTTGATCTTAGAGACCTCCTTCATGATCTTCTGCTACTCTACAAAAAAGGCTATAATGATCATATTAAAAAAAATGTAATACATTAATCTTAAATATTTTTGATATATTAATCTCAAAAATCTCTATAACAAGCAAAAAAACTCTCCCTAATAGATACTCCATACAATACACTCCCATATGGGGGATTCATAGTCCTATGATTCCTAGAAAATCTAGACTTCTTTTATTTAGCACCTATCAAGTGGGGAATCTAAAAAACACACCAGGAGGGTTACACTGAGTTTTCATTTATACAAGTATTCTACTTTAAAGTAATGATATTTATATAATTTCATATAGGTAGGATTGATATAATAAATAAGATTAATATTTTGTTTAAATGAATGTAATTAGAATGGAAAATGGTGAAACAACACACATGTAAATAATTCATTTTCCATATTGTCCTGTCAGTTGAAAATGCACTTTCTACTTCCATTTATGGGCCCAAAAAGAAAATTTAATCTTAATTTTTGGAATTCAAATGAAGGAGCTTGAAAGACACAATATTGACAGTTTTCAACTTATAAAAGAAAAGAATAAATGGAAGGGTCATATCTTGAATAATTTAATTCTAGTTTGATTACTAAAATATCACTTCAATACGCCAAAAAATTATTGATAATTTTGTAGTGGATTGATCTTTTAAGACATCAACTAGAAAAAGTTTGAAAAATGGTAAAAATTGAAATCGAACCCACTTTTCGGTATCAAGTCGTAGGGAAACCCATGAAAATGGATTAAAAACAAAAAATCATACCCGATGTATCCTCTTCCCCAAAACATGGAATCTAAGAACCTTTTATTTCTTCTTTGTGCTCTAATACACAATATTTCTACCTAATGAATTTGAATTTTTTTGGATGAATAAGTAATCAAGAATCATCACTAAAAAATAGAACATATTATATCAAAATACCTAACATAATCCAGCCACACAATATGGATCAGGATTCATTAAATGATTAATTAAAACACCAACCGATATAGATTCAAGATATTAATAGGGGATTTTATGACTCTATTGATGTTGTATATCGTATTTTACCCATGACACTTACTATAAGCGAGTTTCTGCACAATCATCCTAAGCTAAAGGTCCCAAAGATTCTCTACAGACAGTTCGAATTTTCCCCATATCCCATGATTATCTAACCTTCATAAATTCTAGGATCAAAATTATATATGGTTATGCTCTTTTACTGAAAATTACAATATCATATAAATATTTTCAAGAATAAAAAATAAAATTTGGAACTCAGGTTAGAAAACCTACTATATCGAAAATTTAATAAATTAATATTTATGCCCCTTAATTTATAACTAACCATTTCAAATGAGAATAACCAAAGACGACACCAAATTATTTATTTATTTTTTAGAATATTTAAGAAATCAACAATTTATTTATTTTATTTAATTGTACAAAAATAACAAAATTTTTATCATTCAAAAAACTGATAAATTTTTCATTTTTATAAAAAAATTTATATTCAGAATTTAATAATTCCTAAATAATTTTTAAAAAACAATTTGTTTTTTATATCAAAATAGTATTTATTATTAATTTAATTGATAAAAAATAATATAAAGAGTTCAATTTTAATTTATTAAAATTCATATATTGATTATTAATGAGTAAAACTTTATTTTTTTAAAGTTTTATTTTTATAGATATTTAATTTAGTAATTTTTCAATAATACATAATGGTAATTTATATTAATGTTTCAAAGAAATAATATTTTTGAGATGAATTTATTAAAAGTGAAGTATTGATTATATAATTAAAAATATAATTCATTTTATCTGAATTTAACACTATAATAATTATTTAATTATTTAACATTTTAAAATTTTAATTTAATATTGTTATTTTTTGGATAAAAATATTATTTAATGGTGTAAAAATTAATAAAATTTTTATAGGCAATAATTTCATTGAATATTTCCTTAAGAAAATAATAGTATATTCTTTTTGTGAAAAATTATAGTGGAAAATTACACTATAATGCAACATGTAAAAATTTACGAGGTAAAAAATATACTTTATTAAATTCTATGAAAATTATCTTTAAAAATCCAAAATTTTTTCAATTTTAAAATTATTACTTAAAATTTCATTGAAACATTACAACATGAAATTTTTAGTGAAAACAAAAAGAATATACATTTGAAATTCTTTTTCAAAATTGTAATGATAAATTCTACTAAATAAAGTCATTGTAAAAATTCATAATAAGATTCAATTGGTTAAATACCACAAAAAAATATATTCAAAAATTTCAATGGGAAATTACATTCAAAAAATTAAAATGAAAAATTTTACCAAAGAAATTAAACTTGAAAAACTCATTGATTTAATTTGAAAATTCTAATGCTTTGTTTTTAAAAAAATATCAACATTTGACCGATTCAACTTGGAACTTATAATATAAAAGTCAAGTGAAAACTTATATAGTAAAATTTTAGTAGGATATTATGAGGAAAATTTTTATTGATTTAACTGAAATATTTTATTTAAAATTTCAAAGAAAAACCCAATGAACTTTTTCACCAAAAATTTCACTAATTAAATAGAATAAATTAAATGAAATATTATGTTATAAACATTTAATTTCAAATTTAATGATAAATTTCTATTAAAATGTTCTCTGAAAAATTCACTTATTCAACTCAAAACTTTTAATGAAAATTATGAGGTAAACTTTAATAATGATTTTTCATTGAAAACTCTAATGAAACTTTTCACTTAATAAGTCATTAATTAAACTATAAAACTTTAATAGAATATTTTGGATGAAATTTTCTTTAAAAATTTTGAATAGAATATTTTAATGAAAATTTTTACTATAATTTTCACTAACCTAATTAAAAATTTTCAATTAAAAAATTTATAGAATAAATCAAATGAAAATATCCATTGATTCAACTAAAAAAAGTTTCCCAAAAATTTCAATAGAACCATTCAAAAAAAATCTAGTGTAAATTAAAATTAAAAAATTCTTACAAAAACATTTATTAGAAAATTTGAGTATGAGATTTCACTGAAAATTTCAGCAGAATCTATCATTGTAAACTTTTAGTGGTAAACTTTATAAATATATTTTTTAAAATCACATTAAATTTTTTTAGTAAATAACTCTAATGAAAATTTTCATTAAATATCATTGATTAAACTTGACACTCTCCCAAAAAAATCATAGTAAAAATCTTTATTGAAAAATTCCAATGGAAAGTTTCAATGGAAAATTTCAGTGGAACTTTCACTAATAATTCTAGTGGAATTTTTACCAAAGTTTTCATTAAAATATTTCATTGGAAAATTTTAGTACAAATTTATCTATAATAATTTTTCTCTAAAAAAACCATCAAATTATTTTAATTTATAAATCTACAAAAACATTTTATTAAAAATTTCATTGGTTAAATTATACTCTTTCCCTAAAAATTCTATTGAAATCTTTCACTGGAAAATTATATTGGAACTTCCAATGAAAATTTCAGTGGAACTTTCACTAAATATTTTAGTAGAGCATTCCCTGAAAATTTGAGTGGAACTTTCACTGAAACGTCTAGTGAAAGTTTCACTGAATATTCCATTGGAATCTATGTGAAGATATTTTTTATTAAAATTTAACAATAAAAATTTCCACTAAAAATACCATTGAATAATTTAATGAATAAATCTAGGAAGAAATTTCATTAAAAAGTTAAGTGATTAAATTATACACTTTCACAAAAATTCTAGTTGAAAATTTTATTAAAAAATTCCATTGAAAACTTTCACTAGAAAATTCCAGTGGAACTTTCACTAGAAAATTCTAGCGGAACCTTCACTAAAAATTTTAGTTGAAATTCCACTAAAAATTAAAATGGGAATTCCACTGAAAACTCTACTCAAATCTATCATTGAAAAAATTAAGTGAAAATATACCAAAAATAAATTTTCACTAAGAATCACGTGGAAAAGTTTTAATGAATAAATTTCAGAAATAATTTCATTAAAAAATCAACTGATAAAACTAGTCACATTTAGAAAACATTCTATTGGAAAGCTTCATAAAAAAATTCCATTAAAAACTTTCACTGCAAAATTCTACTAGAATGTTCACTAAAAATTATAGTGGAATATTTACCTAGAAAATTTGATTCCAAAATTACCAAAAATAAATTTTCACCTCAAATTGCACATAATAATTTTAATGAAAAACTCAATCATAAAATTATATTAAAAAATTCACCAATTAAACTAGGAACTATCACTAAAAATTCTACTGGAAATATTTATTGAAAATCCCCATGAAAACATTCACTGGAATATTCTCGTGGAACTTTCACAAAAAATTCTAATGGAATCTATCACTTAAAAATTCTAGAAAAATATTCATTAAAAATTCTAATGGAATCCATCAGTTAAACATTTTAGTGTAAATACACCAAAATATATTTTAACCAAAAATTCCTTTGAATAATTTTAGTGAATAAATCTAATGAAAATTTTCAATAAAAAAGTAATTAATTAAAATAGAAAATTTCAATTAAAATTATATTTAAAATCCTCATTGAAAAATTCCTGTGTAAAATTTCATAAGAAAATTCTTATGGACATATTTATGGGAAATTTCAATGGAATATTTCACTCAAAAATTCAAGGAAAATTTACAAAATGAATTTTCATTGTAAATTTCACTAATAACGTTGAATAATTTTAATAAGATTTTTCATTCAATGTACCAGAAACAATCACAGATAATTTCAATGGAAAATTTTCTTATGAAATTTTATGTGTAACAAATCAATAAAAAAATTCACTAATTCAACTGTACAATTTTAGAGATAATTTCCACTGGATAATTTTACTGAAAAAATAAACAAAAAATTTCCATTAAAATATTCTGATAAAAAAAATTCTAATGAAAATTTTTAATTTCAATGATTCAATAGAAAAATTAATTTGAAAAACTTCTCTAGAAAATACTATTAGAATATTTTAATGGAAAATTTTAGTAAAAAAATTCATTTTAAATTTTCAATGAAAAATATAAATAAAAAATTACACTATAACATCATAATGAAATTCTTTAATGGAAAAATAAAATTCAAAATTTTTCATTAAAGATCCATAGTAATTTATAGAAAACATGTACTATAAAAATTCAATACAAAGTTTAAATTTAAAATTATATATTAATTTATCAATTAGAAAATATAGTATGAAATTATAATGAAGAATTATAAATAAAGTTGTAATTTGAAAATTAAATAAAATATTTCAACAGTAATGTCTTTGTTGAAAATACCATAGAAAAATCATAATAATTTCTTTTTCCATAAATAATCAAGGATAAATTATTGTAAAACATTTTTTCAAAATATTTTTTCAATAAAATTAATAAACTGATTTAATACTATGAAAATACAGGGTGAATATTTTATTAAAAAATATACTACAAATTTATTTTTCTAATTAAATCATTTATTTTAAGGAATTTTAGTTTTCCATTTTATTTTTTGGTTTAAATTTTAATAGACCATTTCCTTGGGAATTTCCATTATAATATTTTACATAAAAACTATCCAAATTTAGATACATTTTATAGTTTAAAAAAGAAATCATTATGTATCTTAAAATTTTATTGATTTTGAAAATATAATGTTCATTATTATTTCAAAAAATAAAATTTATTTGAAAAAAAATTCCAATAAAAAATATATTTATTATAAAATATTTCATATATTTTAAGAAATGTTAATTTTTTCAGCCATATTTTATTTTATATATTTTAAAAACATAATAGTTTAAAAAAAGAAACTAATTAAAGTAAAGAATTATTTTTAAATATATAAAATTAAATATTATTTACTTTAAGAACTGTAAAAAATATTTATTATATATTTTCAAAAAAAATTATGCATTTTAAAAAATATTTTTTTAAATAATATCATTCTTCAGTTTTCTTAAATGTCATAAAATATTTTCATCAACTTAAAAGATATTAATTATTTGATAAATGTAATTATTCATAAAAACAAAATAAGGTTATTATGACTCCTGAAACCGATGGGTTTTATTTTTACTGGATAATGTTTCCCATTCTATGGAAGGATTTTAAAAAATCCATGGGATATCCTCCACTTGTAAGAAATTAAAATGTCATAATCCTAATCAGGTATCACAACATCTAGAATTATCCATAACTAGAGATGATAATTTGTGCTTTTTCCTTGTACCGAGACTGCCACCTTTTCCTTTCTCCGACATCTTTCTCCCACTTTTATCGATATCAGAATTATTAAACAAAATTTAAAATATGACATAATATAAAAATAAATGGGCTCAGGTTTTTAATATCCTATGATTAATACCAAAATCCTAGCCTATTAATAACCCGACATTGGATTTGATATCTAAATAATAACTAAACCTAATTAAACGGTACCCGAACTTGATCTAATTGGGTTAGGTATGATTGGGTTTCAGATAATTAGGTACCCATTTTCACCCATAATAATAAAGCTAGTGATTGAAGAGGTTTATCAGCACCTCAAGATCCGCGCTCATTCCAAGATCCATCATGATCTCTAAGAAAAACTACTCAAATCCATATATCCTCTATGGTTTATGCCAACAATAGTTAATCATATAATTAGAGGGTTAGTGAGGCACTTATAGTGATAAGGTTTGGCCAACCATTTTTTTAAAATGCTTAAAATTAGCTAGGTTTAGGGCTGTTAACCTAAACAAAATTCATACCACTCCTACCAAAAAACCTAAATCTCTAGTAATAGTACCTTGATTTAATTTACATATGGGGTTCCATTGAATAGATATTAATGGTTTACATCACTCTTCTACACAAGATTAATTAGTTAATTAATTAAATGTTAAATAATCCATAAAAATTTATCCACAATGGAATTTCACCAAACATTATACCAAGGGTATATAAAATGCTCCATGATTAATGGAACCATCAGGATCTTTTTGAAGACATGTACCAGCTTAAATTTTCCATTTTACCTTCCAGGGGCTTGAGATCCCAAAACTGAAGAATGTTCCATGTCATTCCCAAGGAAAAACTCAAGTCTCTACATGGTTGGTGTGTGGTTTTAAGAAATGGATAATGCAAATAAAGCTAAATATTATGGCATAAAACCATATTATGGTATGAGTTAATGATACTCATTGATAGGCCTGGTAGGAAACAAGGTATTGGTTTCCACAATTATAAACCTTTTAATAGTTCACATAGATAATTGATGATGAGGACTGTTTAAACAATCGTTTTTCTTAGGAAATAGAAATGGTAGGATCCATACTTATACCATATTTTTAGGGGTCAAAAGAATGGTGATTGGAAGAATTTTCATACCCTTTTTTTGGGTTTCTTGATGGATTGTCTTTCAGGTTATTTTTTGAGGATGAAAAATGTATAAGGGGAATATAATTATTAGGATTGAGTATTGGATAAAGGGAGATTATTTGGTTTCATCCAGGTTATACCGTTATTGGAATTATTTTTGAGGTATTTAAAGGTTTTTAGAGACATTTAAGACGTGTTAGTAAGTGATGGGAGGTATTTGGTGGTGGTTTAATGTGAAATTGGGGGTCTGGATAGAAATTAATTGTTGGGTGCATGGAAACATAGTCCAATAGATCATGAAAGTTGACCATGTATCCTTGATTTCATAGTAGTGAGATATACACAGTCCTATGCATGGTTTGAAAGATTGTGAAAGATGAATGTGCAACATGGGAATCATGGAAGAATGAAACATGTTGTCTCATTCTTAGTGTGGAAGACCACGTTGTTAGGTAGTATATCTTTTAAAAATAACCTATAAATATGATTTTTGACCATGGACACCCGACTCACATTTCTATTTCTTCCCTAACATAGGGTAAGGGGTTTATTGGGTGTTTTTGGTGATCTATTTGACTATAGATCATGTATTTATTAAATATATAGATGATGGTTACTAGGATCAAAGATAAACCTACAAACTTCTTCAATATTTATCTTCTTATTGTTCATAACATGATGTGTTATTTGGTTTTAGGGATTTTTTTTGAGAGTCTCTATATGGAATGGTAAAGAATTTTTTAATAATAGGGATTTTTCTTGGAATATATATAGAAGTATTAGATATGAATTTTTCACCCTATTAGAAGGAATATTAATGTTGGTTGAAGTCTAGGTAAGTATTCATTCATTTGCCACTTATGAAATTTACGAGTTTTTCCTAGGATAAAATCATATAGGACTTATAATAACTACGATATATGAGAATGAAATTATAAAAGTGGTATAATATTGGTATATTCTTATACTTGATATTATATAATTAATTTTGTTTTCATTAATGTTTTATTTTAAAATAGATAATTTAAATCAATTTTAAAAGGATTTATCAATTTTGATTTTATGTATGGTGATGCTTGGTTTTGGTGTGTGTATATTTCAAAGAAAATAATTATAAATATTTTTGGATGTGTGAGTGTTTCTATAAAATATGAAATTTGGTGAATTGGTGTTTATTCTTGGGTTATTCTTTCTAAGTAAATATTTTACGAAATGTTATTATATTTGGGTTTTGATGAAATATATTGAACGTTTTGTATGGATTATTTTTTGGGAATGAGTGTTGTTTTATAATCCTACTTAAGTGTGAGGGCCTCAATGGGTTAGATAAGGATTGTGATATTTGTTAGGTCACTGATATGTTTTTTTTTCAGTTAAATTTTATTTATTTTGGAGTTTTCAGGAGTCACAGGTTAATAGTGTGGATTTTTGGAAAATATAGGCTAGTGAACATATTTAGTGCACGATTGGTTGTAACCATGAACCTAATCACATGATAGGGGGTTTTGAGGGACCATAAAATTTTTTATGGTTGTTGAATGGAGTTTCAAACCATGTGGAATCTCTATGAAAACTACTCAAACTGTTTTTAAAGAATAAGTAACCTACTTGGTTGGAACGTGGTTTGGAAAACTGTATAGACATACCATGTGGTCCGCCTAGATCACTTAAAAAGTGTGAATTTACTCACATTAACTTATCAATTTTTAATCATACCCCCTCATTTCTCATAAATCACATAACTTAGGACCCCTTTAATCATGGACCTCCATCCCCCCTTCATTTTTGGTGATATATACATTGGATTTACTGGGTTTTCTTGAGGAAACTTCCATTTTTCCTAGATTTCTTCAACTATTATTCCTCTATTTCCTTGTTCTTCATTTTCCTCTCTTTTAACTAAACCTTATGTCAATGAAGTTTCAAACCTAGGGTTTATGGTGAGGGTTTTGATGAATTTTCTTTGAGTTTAGGCTTGTAAGGATCCCTTTTCTTCATCCTTGGGGTAATTTTATAAAGGTAATGAGTTTTTGTTGAATCTAAGGTAGGTGTTTCTACATGACTTGAATTTGTATTTGGAATACTTATTATTCCTGTGACTTACTTTGGTTTATTGATGTAATATGTTTGGTATTAACTATTTGAGGGTTGTTGTGTGTTCATTCTTGTGTTATTTGGATTTGGGTGCCATTAATTTGGGTTTCCCATGGGTTTTTCATGGAAAACAAGATTTTATTCTCTAATTTGTTTGATAAATTATTTAAAGTGATTCATTATTTTCAAATGAATTTTTCATAGAGGTATTTGAAATAAAATTTTATTTGAATTAATATTCTTGAATGTGGACTATTATTGTTTATCTTGGATATTGATTAGGAATGGGTTGATTATACTGGAACTTGGGAGAACTCCGGTAGGCGGGTAACCAGACAAGTGTTGTTGTCCTAGATTTAGGTGTAAAATAGTAGGGGGTCATTTCAGGTGAGGCCTCATGAGGCCCTGAGCTAACTTTCTTGCTTTGGATTGCATGTTCTGAGAAAATGGAAGCTCTTGTATGGATTTTCCAACTCATCTTTTATGTCTTAATTTATGAATGATAATTTATTTACATAATTATTAATTTCATGACCATTATAATTCATATATTACTTGACTAGAGTAAGAACCAAAAAAAAATATGAGGATCTTCACATATAATTTAGAATTAATTTATGTGACGATCTATAATTACATGAACTTGAAAGTATTCTTTCATTGATGATTTGGTTGACTCGATCTTATCATACTATGATTTTACTATAGGATACTAGTAAAAAGCCCCTATAGAGGTGATCCACACATGCACCACTATCTATGAACATCATCGTAGAATCACTAGGTGCTATCACGACCAATCATAGTTGATTTCATTGTTCAAGGTTGATCACAAAAAATTATTCTATGAAGTTAAAGAACTATTGAAGTTTTCTTGATGGATTTGGAGAAGAGGAGGAGAAGATATAACTCTAGATCTCTTAATCTCTCTATAGGGATTGAGATATCCCCTTGATCCATCCATTGTGCAGAACAAGTGTGATCATGGGAAGTGATGTAATTAGATATTTATAAAGGTAGATCAAGGGTTTGTAATTAGAAAATGACCCCCATTCCAATTCCTTATTTCCTAGTGAACTCCATGTATTAATGATAATATAATTATTATTCACTTGGCATTGGAAACACATAAAAAAATATCATTTATATTATTTATAATGAGACCCTTAAACTCTGTCAACTTTTTCTCCTCAACATTTTAGGATCCTCAAATAATGTCTACTTTTTAATAAATAAATATCACTACATTATTCATCAATAAATATAATAAATATTATATTTTTCAATACTACTAAATAAAAATTTATTTTTATTATTTAAATCACTTATTATTTTTAATTATTTTTTATTAAATATTATTGATCAACAAAACCTAGAAAAATATTATTTATTCTAGCTTGTTAAATTCAATATTAAATTTTAATAAAATTTAGGATATACTTAGTATGTGACCCCTAGTCCTATTTCTTAGTGGAATTAGAAATTTTCACCTAAATCTCGAGGTTATCATCTAGAAACATGCCAAGGATCCCATAGAGAGATAAGTTAATGTCACAAAAACATAAAAACACCTATAAACACTTACCATGTAATATAATACTTGTATTGCGTTATCACAAATCAAGAAGGTTGCATAATGGTGTCATAAACCTATGTGATTGATGTATCTTTCTTTGAATTTCCTGAAATCAAATCTCCCACAGAATACCATGGCCATGGATTTATCCAGGAACTTCCATTCACATTAAAGAGACTAAGATTTCATCTTTCATCAATTGATAGATGAGATAAATCCTTTATCACATTATCCATTAATGTAATATCACTCATGAGACACCCAATGCATCCTACCTCACTGTGATCACGTGTCATCATGTTTTTCATAAATAAATCAAAGTACATGACTCATGGTATCCATTAATAAAAATATTAAATTCTAAGTATTAATACGCACATCAATAGATAGGAACATCCAATGAAATGTGTAAATGTGGGTTTCCCATTGACCCTACACTGGAAATTACTAGGGGAGTACACCATGAGAGGGTGAATCAAAGTCTTATGAGTCTCTAATCTTGATATCCCATATCATTTGTGTCCCATAAAAGGACATCATCTGGTTATATAACATATATTAAAAAAATACTATCATGGCACCTACTAGTTCTCATCATAGTAGGGAATTACTATGACCTTTCAGTGTGACATATATTCTTATGAGATTATCAAATAAAAATATCATGAAAAATAAAAATCATGATGTGATAAGAAACTCTATTAATAATGAATACATGTAATCAATTACATAGAATTTGGTCCTATGATACCAACTCTAACAGACTCTCACATGCACTAGAGAGAACTGTTAATAACCTTTAGTTTACTAGCGCTCACATGATATTCATGCCTCCACTGAGATAGAGCCTTCATCAAGGGATCGAAATCATTTTCCTCCATATATAATTTACTTTTGAAAACATCACCTCATTGATAAAAAATCAATCAAGGGATGATACTTTTGAAGTATTTGATTTTACCTTTGTTATAACCATAGATCTTTAGAAAGAGTCACCATTGGAGTGTTATCATTGTGAACTATGATAGGGTCTTGACTAGTAGGAACCAAATCAAGTTCTTAGAAAAATTTAAAAATCCAAACTAATTCCTTGTATACCTTAGAAGATGTAATATACTTAGACTCTACTATAGAATTGGTGACAACTGGATTCTTTGAACTATTTCAGTTCACAACTCCTCTGTCAAATCAGAAAAGATATCCTGGCCACACCTTTAGATCATTCTAATCTGTTTGAAAGATATCATCTATATATCCCAAGATGACTAACCTTTCATCTCCTCCATACGACAAAAACATGTAATTAGTTTTCCTTAGATATTTAAGTATAACATTAGTAGTGGCCCACTGTTGTTCACCTCGATCTGATTAACATCTTCATACCATGCTCAAAGATTAGGCCACATCAAGCCTTATACATAACATAGGATACATGATAAATATTATCCTAGAATCATGTGGTAAATTACTCATTATCTCTCTTTACTCTTATTCTTTAGGAAACATTTTATTAGAAATAATTATACCACATGACATTGGAATCAATCCCTTCTTGGATTGTTCTATACAGAACCTATTCAGTTTATGATTAATTTATGTACTTTGACATAGTCCAAGAAGCCGTTTGGAACTATCACACATGATCTTTATCCATATATTTTAGGTCACTTCACCTAATTCCATTATGGATAATCACTTACTCAACCACTTCTTAACCTCTTGTAAGGCCAATATCTAATTTTCAATCTGTAATATGTAATAAATATATAATACTATAAAAATGACCATACTAAAACTAAATTGCTTTTAAACATATGGCTCAAATTAATTGTTAATAAAAAAATTATTTTATAGATTCATTAAAATCAATTTTTGAGGACTTGAATGCTTGATTTAATCCATAAATGGATCTCTGTAACTTGCATAACTTTTTGAAATTTTTTCGAGTCACAAAACCTTATAGTTGTGGAATATACACATCCATCAGAAAGTTCTCATTAAGGAAATAAATTTTTATACCCATCTTTTAAATATCATAGTTATGATAATCAACCATGAAATCAAAATTTATGATATATTTAAACAAGGAAATTTGATAATCATTTTCTTCAGAGTCAATTCCTTGATGTTTCCCAAACCCTTTATCACCTAGATATGGTTTATAGGTATTTACTTTACCATCCATGACAACTTTTATCTTGAATATCCATTGAAACCCAATGTGATTTATATCAACTAGAAAATAAATCAGAACACAAACTTGGTTTTGATACATGGAAACCATCTCCAAATTCATTTCTTCTTCTATATTACAACTTCTAAGCTTTCAAATACCTCTTTAGAGAATATAGGACCATTATATTCAAAGAATAATGATTCATCATCATAAATGACTATCAAACCATGTATTTCTAGTTATATTACATCTCTATCATTCCTATGAAGTACTTATTTTTCATTAATTACTTCTTCCATAGGGACCTATAGAATCTATTCCTATACAAGATCTTGTGTATCTTGAGCATAAACTTCAATGAAGTCAATCTTTCTTCCATTACCCTATATTAAAATGTGTTCCCTCTCATGAAATATGTAATTTCTTATGATTATTACTTTCTTATCTAAAGGGTTGTATATATAGTATCCACTTATTTCCTTTGGATACCCTATAGATAAACACTTCATGCCTCGTGGTGCTAATTTTTTCCTTAATAGAGACATAAAAAACACCTCACAACCTTATGCATTAACATGGGACAAAAATAGTTTCTTTATAATCCATAACTGAAAGGTAATATCATTCTATACTTTAGTTGGTACTCAGTTTAGTAAGTATGATGTCATGTGTAATGATTATCCCCAAAAGGAAAATGGAAGGATTACATGACTCATCATTGAACTTACCATGTACAATAAGGAACAATTCTTCCTTTCCGAGACACTATTCCACTACGGTGTATAAGGTGGAGTGATTTGAGATAAAATCCCATGATCCTATAGAAATTCGATACACTCTTGGCTAAAATATTCACTGCGTTGATCTGGTCAAATTTTCTTTATCTGCTTACCAAGATGATTCTCAACCTTTTTATTGAAATAATTGAACTTCTCAAAGTATTCAGACTTATACCTCATCAATTAGACATAACCATACCTACTGAATTCATTGGTAAAAGTTATAAAGCATGAGAATCCACCCCCAGATTCTACTTGAAAAGGTCCACAGACATCAGTGCTTACCAATTTTATAAGCTCCGTGTACCTTTCACATTGACCAATAAATGGTGGGTTGTTCATATTACCTTGTAAAAAAGCATGAGATATTTCAAGTTGTTTAAGATTTATAGTGTCTAAATAACCATCTTGATAGAGCTTTTTCAAACATTTATCAGTTATGTTACCAATATGATGATGAAATAACTAAGTATTAAATGAATCACATGTATTTGATTCATTATTTTTTGAGAATATTTGTTTTCTAAATTTAATACATAAATATCATTATTCAACTGCACCATACCATAACATATGCTATCTTTATAAAAATAGTATATCTTACATCCAATAACTGAAAATAAATCCATCCAGGTATAAATAATAAATAGAGATGATGTTCTTAGTAACCCTAGAATCATAATAACATTTCTTTAAAACCAAAATCAACTATATTGGAAATATGATATGGTAGTCTCTAATGGATAGAGCATATAACCTCACTTCATTAGCTGCACATAGATCCATCTATCCTTTATAAAACCTCCAAAATATACTTGGTTCCTATATTTGGATACAAATGTGAGAACCATATATTGTATCTAATACCCAATTTGTATATATAGAAAGATTACACTCAATAATGAATGCCCCTAAATCTGCCCCTTGCTTCTTTGGATGGGTGAGATTCCTCTTCCAGTGCACCTTCTTTCCTCATGTAAAATATACGACATCTTATTCTTTTTCTTGTTACTGGATCATTATCTTCTTCTTGGAAGTATGGTGCTCTAGAGCCTTAAACTTAGAATGAGTCTTCAAACCCTTTATATTTTTCATTCTCTTTTTATTCACCATAAGAACCATGGAGTTTTTAGGCCCCATGTCTTTATCAACTTGGTGAAAACGAGTAAGAAGTTGTGAAAGAGTCTTCGCAATATTTCTCATATTATAATTAAAAAAAAAGATAAATTATTAGGCTGCGAGGAAAAATTGAGATCTATGTGCAACTCATCAGGGTGCTTAAGCCCTAATATTTATCGACCCTCTATTTAGAAAATCATATTGACTACATGAGGCCCATTTGGCACCAAATCTCTAAGATTTCTTGTGAACAACACATTAGAGATATCATATCTATCCTATATCATATTCTTCTGATAAAAATATTTAAGGTGAGAAATGATGTTATATGAATCCATATCCTCTTATTACTTTAGAATATTAATGGACATGGAGGATAACATGAAACATTGGAAATCCATTGCATCATCCATATTATTCACATAGATCAATTCTTCTTCCTCACTATTCTCTTTAGCATGTAACTCAGAAATTGGGGTTTCCAGCATGTATAATTTCTATTCATGGAATAGCATTACATGTATGCACTTATATCTTTATTAGAAATTTGTTCCAATGAGAAGGTCATACTTCACTACAATTGATCACAATGATATTGCTGATGTCATTTTATTTTCCTTTTCAATTAATTAAGATAAGACAATTAGTACTTCTTTGATTTAAAAAATATTAATAAATTTAAAATTTAATTCCATTAATCTCTTTCTATTTTATTGAAAACCAATATCCCTCACTAGTAGTTTCAAAATATCTCGGTCAACATGGCCTGAAGTCCATTGGGAATTTATCTTGTTCAACTAGGCCCGATGGCCTAAGAGAATTTTTTTTATTTCTATTGGATTAGGCCCCTTTTATGGGTTGAGGGATAACCCTTACTTAAAACATAGGACCTAATGAAATAAGGCCCGTTAAATGACCCAAAGGCCTAAGGCACAGTTCCTAATATATGGACTAGAGGCCTAAGACCCAAAAACGCAAGAACTTTATCTCCCCATCGTCTACATCATTGAAAGCATCTATCTCCCCACCTTGAATGGCTAATCAGCTTGCATTTCCCCATGTGAAGCTATAGAGTGCCTATTATCAATGAAAATTTTCATACCCTCTCTTCCTTACAATTCAATTAGCTCCAATTTTGTGGATGGAACTTTCTCTGAATCCTCATTTGGGGCTCACTCTTGTGTGATCCACCTAGGTTTCTTCTGGTCCTTTATGGCCCAGAGGCCCGGTGGACCAAAGGCCTTTGGTATCCTATAGGCCCTGTGTCAATGATTCATATTCACCTTCTCATAACCCATACCTGGGACTGATAAGTTATTTTATGGGTTTTAGGTTGTCTTAACTTTCCAAATACATTAACTTATAGTTCCTTGATCCGTTGAGTAGAATTCCTAAACCTGAAATCATGAATAAATATTTTCTCAACTACTGCCTCTCATTTACACCAAGTCCATCTTGGAATGTCAACCCTTGTTGTTGTCACGACCCAACCCAATGGGGCTTTCCTAGCTAGAAATGAGATTATTGTAACTACCCCAATCTTGACTCTAATAGGCTAAGGGATGGTAACTAACACTAATTAGGAATATCACAAACATGGGAGGCCTTATATTATGGTACCTATAGGCATGCACACACATCCATCTCCATGAAATAGTTCATAGGTAACAATATTACTGATACTAAAATGAATACATACATCTATCCAATAATTAGAGTGTAGAAAGGTATTGAAACCATGAAAAGGGAAAAATAAAATCCCACCAAAAACTATAAAAACATCTAACCTGCTCCTATAGAGGGGGAAACTATAAAATGAAACTACTTATACACAACTCAATCTACCTTTCTTGATATGATACTCTGTCTCTAGGTCCTCCTAGGACTGCGTAAAAAGGCCCATCATCTGCATAAGACATGACATGTGTGGCTAGATCCCATGGAGGGTTGAGTATAGAAATACATAGTAGATACCTCTAAAAACCCTAAATTAAATGGAGAAATGGATTAGAAAAAGTTTTCTCAAACCCTATCTAGAGGAGAACCCAAGATAGAGAGTACAAGAAAGTCCATCTCAACCATTCCAAAAATATATCAGACTTGTTAGATCATCTCTACATGGCGTGTAAATTATACATCACCATAAAGAATATCATAATAACCTAGATATACTAATCTCAGACTCCAAGTCTCATGGTCTCAACCATATAGCTTACCATAGGATTCTAGTCAAGGCTTTGAGGTAATGGTTGTCTAGGAGAAATCACTCCATGAGCCTTGCCATCTGAGACGGAACTCATACAAGAGATATCACTCATCGAGTATATATCTATCATCAATGATGGAAATCATCCAAGAGATCAAAATCATGAGGTTTCACTAAGCCAATGACACATCCCTTCCATCCTTTATGGCGTACATTCAAGAGGAAACGATTGTTTGGTATCACCATAAATAAAATCAAGCTGTCACCCTTAGGATCACAATACCATGCTAGGTGATCTCACCCATGTCTCATGGGGGACTCCACAAACCCTAATAAAACCATGGATATCTCAACTATTGGATAAGGGATTACTCCCAGGGCCACTAGGGGACACCGTAAACCCTACCAAGCCTCAAAAACATGATAGATAGATAAGGGGTATCACTTCGGACCACTAAGAGATACTATAAACCTAATATGAATCCATAATCTAAGTATGGTATTGTATAGATAACGATGTCCCTAACCCTACTAAAAGTTCCCACTAGGTAGGGGATAGTATAGACGATGATACCAGAAACCCTACTAGAAATGCCTGTTATGTAGAAGATCATATAGATGATGATACTGAAAAACCTACTGGCCTATCCTTCTAGGTAGGGGATAACTTCCTTGTATATTATGTCCATGATGATACCATGAAACCCACCTAGGGAATACAATACAATAGAGGATATTTCCCCGATGTCTGAGATAGATACACAAACTCTATCCAAACTCATCCTATATAGTGGATCACAATCCTGTACTGGGGGCATAATGAAACACTATACTATCATATTAATAGAAAAAGGAAACCCAATCAACTGATACTAGTCCACATGATGTTGAATGAATCATCCATATAGCTTCACCTCATGTTTCATCTATAACACGGAACTATGGCCACCATTAGGTTTTGTGCATAAAACTACTCATGGGAGGCTACTAGTGGGCCTCTATACGTATCCTACAGAAAGAGATTCATGAGGGAGATGTCTCGAGGGGGGTGGGGGTCGGGGTACAAGACATTTCTATTAAACCTAACCCTTGGTCATGTACCCTATCATTACTCAATGTGTACAAGGATCGTACACAATGTGTACACCATGTCACATGGTATGTGACCTCATCTGAACCCATGGGAAAGTCCTCACCCATAGATATCCTAGATAGACATGTCACCACACATGGAATGTACACTATGTACATGAAGATCCCTACGACTTCAGGCATATGGTCATTTCCATCAGCCCATTCCCATGTATTAACTCGTTCCTGTGTCATCTTTCCATGTACTTGTACAGAACCATGTCCCTTGACATGGTAAGTCTGACCATGTCCCCATCCACATGGATGGAGATCAATACATGGTTTATACCCCCAGTACATGAAATGTAGTCCCCAAAAGATCAAATTCCATGAATGGTAAGAACACATAGTGTGTGATCCTGCACTACAAGTAGTGTGATTAGGATTTCAGAATAGGAAATCCCAACAAGCCTCCTGAAACCCTCGATTTCCACCTAAAACCCGTAGAAATACCCCCAAGGGATCTCTATCTATTGTAATAGTATGTTAAAACCTTAAAACAATGAATAAATTGGTATTGAGACATAAAGATCTTAAGTCCTCCAACCTCATGTCAAAATGCTAAAGATTTGAGTCCAATGCAATACTCGAAAGCCACTGTACCTCGATTGGGTGACAATCAATATAAAAAATGGGGATCACCAAAATGTCCTCTACCTAAATTGTACCTTAGTTCATCCATAACATAAGGGAGAAACTTCCCCACTTTCTTATGAATGTGAAAACCAAGGGGGGATTATATATTAGTTAATTTATTTTCAAATAAACCAATATATCATCAACATGCCCACAAATGCTCGCTCTCAACTGAGCACCCGACACTAACATGCCTTATGTTTCCCCTAGGGTAAAACCCATGTTATGAACTCATATATAGTCTTATATTTTCAATCCAAGGCTCTAATCAAGAGTTAATCCACATTTTCTAAAAAACTGCATGTGCATGGTAATATATTAATTATATCCACACTGAGGATCTCTGAGCCTAAGAATTCCCTACCGACTCAGCACCTGACTCCAAAAATATTCCTAGAAATATTCAAAAGTATTATAATAAAAAACCTAACTCATTACACTCTCCCCACATTCCGTATTTTCATCTTAAAAAGTGAAATCCTATGAACAAGAGGGAAAACTGAGATCTTAACTAGGTCTCCGATATTAGTGAACTCACAAGAGGGTTCTCATGCTGTTAAGGAACACACAAATAGGGGAACCACAATCCCAAAAGGGCCCTTTATAGCTAGATCAGAAACACCACTAGGTACCTCAAAAGACCATTATACACCTATCATCTGTCTCAAACCAGACTAACATCACACAACAAGGCATACACATGTCTCTTTAGTTAGGATAGGTGGAAAAAACCAAACAACCAATCCAACTAAAGTCATAGGGTCTAGTGATACACCACATCTCTAACCCAATGCAGATACTGATATAACCGAACTATTCTAATCAAAAAACTAGATGAACTTCACCCTCAAAATCCATTTCCAGCACCAATTATAGGCCCAAAAACACTACCTCATACTGGAGATGACCATCACAACAATTACCCAAAGGGCCTCTCGAACGTAGCCTCAAAGGGTGCTATGCTGATAGTGGAGTGACAACTACACCACACCAACACAAAAACCTGAAGCATGTTCCGCAAAAACCTAATATTTTACTCTATTTGGAATAACCACCCCTCCCCAGGGTGTACCGTAGGGGGTAAAAACCTCCTCAACACCCCATCTCACAACATGACTAGTTTCATCATAAATCCTCAGAAGGTTGATGTACTCCCCACCATCATAAAATCCATCAAGAACTTGTCTAATATGTTTTCGATCATGTGATAACTCACAACCAAAATTTCCAAGTTTCACATCCCTAATTGACCAATAAATAGGAGGGGTATCCAGAAATATCTAGAAACATATCACATCATTCTCACCTATAAGGGACAACTTCAATGAGGTTAACTACACCATTACCATGATAAAAAAAATAACATATAAAAATCCTCATTGTGGGAATCATCTACTAAAACAACACCCTTTGGTGGATATTAAGTTAGAATGACCCCAAACTCTTCTGAGTGAACCATCAATCCTATATCTAAGCATACATATGACAATATGTGGGACTTTGGAATTTAAAAGTCACTCTATGAGTGCTCCCCAAGAGGCTGGTACTCTCCGAGCATGTCTATATTTAATCATACAGTGTCTCACATGAAAATTTTATGCTGAGAAAATGAGGTTATTAACAAAGAAGACTCCCATGAACTAATCAATAAGGGCTAAAGGACTTTTTCCATGAGTCTCTTTTCCATCTTTTAGGTGAACATATGGATGCAAAAGTGCACACACTGGGTCTTACTAGGACCTACTTATGCAAACCTCCAATAGAACCACAACTCAAGAAGCTCCATGGGAGTCAAAGAGTATACTGATGCAAATATTGAGACAGTCCTTGGGTGCCAACCTATAAATTTTTTAACTCTTTATAGGGAGGCATAACTGACACATCCCAGGGAAGACATCTTCAACTCTGACACCATAGTAGGGAACCAAAATATTATAG
Organism: Viscum album; assembly: GCA_963277665.1. Classification (NCBI taxonomy): domain Eukaryota; kingdom Viridiplantae; phylum Streptophyta; class Magnoliopsida; order Santalales; family Viscaceae; genus Viscum; species Viscum album. Next base: position 1,864,761,303 of record OY728164.1, on the reverse strand, counting down.
TACTACTATAAAATGGGACATACTATCAATATGATGAAAGTAAGCTATATCCTCTCCAAAAAGAGATCATCCTAATAGTTCTGGGATCAATCCTTTAAAAAGGAGTAAAAATGTATCCCACAATCCAGTAAAACTACCATATCCATTGGCGGCATGCATCTAACCAGGGATGGTGGGAAATGAATCCAGACTATGGAAATAATATTAGGGTCCCACTACCACTATGAAAAGATTATATGTGTGTTTATCTCCTCCAAAGTCATTCCAAACTAGTAATAGAAGTGAATGACCTCTGATCCTATCCACTGGACGCTCTAAGCATAAGTTTTGGGAAAAAAGGCTTCACTAGCTCCATTGGGCCTTGAATAGGGGCTGCACCCAGGGAAAAGTGGATAATGAATCCATGATACTACATCTAGGGTAGTAAAGTCACATGTTACACCCTGAACCGCACTTGAGTCTCTAGGATGGAATCCCTTTCTTCCTGAAGCTCATCCTTTCTATTGACCACTTGTTAACCACAACTAGGGCTAGCTTTGACACCCCCGTAATAATATTCCTAAACTAACAAGTCAAAGAAACTGCCCCCACACCTTGACACCATATAATTTGGGTTTCATTGACTCGAAGAAATGGTTTTTATCATGTCATAAGAACACATCTCAGTGGGGGAAGTGGCCCTATTTCTTCTGAGTTTGAAGCTACATCAAACATCGCCACCATAGGGATCTACCGACTACCCATTTCACCCTAGATAAGACTCTAGAAAAAAGTTTTTAGAAAAGGATATCCCAAAACAATGTCTAATTATAGTACTAAAAAAGTAGAAAGGATAAATATCATACCTATAATCATCCTTAGAGCCTCTAAGTTATAGGACTCTACATCTTATAGTTATCTTCACCCCCATCCTCCAGCTCCCTATGCCTAGCACAGACCACCTGGGTGTGGTGGTGGTAGCAGATCAAACTTTCTTCCACCTCTTGATGTTCTCCTTACTCCTCTACCATGTCTGCCATCATACATAACTCTATGCTCATATTGCTATATTTTCTAGGGATATCCATCAACAATATCACATTACGTAGCATGAAAGGTCAAAAAATCTCATGCAAGATGTACCTGTCTATTAGAAGTGAAATTGAGCCTCTCTCATGACTGATTGGAACCATCTTGGGATCCTCGAGATACAGACCCTCCATCATAGGATCATATCCTAAATCATTTTTCATTACTTGATCCCTGAGATTAATATTTACTCTAGATTCTATGGTCTCAGATTATGTGTTCCCAACACCAATAGTTGGAGTCTTCTCATTTAGGAATCTCTCCAATACCAAGTTCCTCTCGAGCACTCTAGTACAGGTGGGAATGCATAACGATATCACTGAATCCCTGATATATTATCATAATACCTACTTGAAGTTCCATTATTGTTAAAATAGATCTCAAACTATATACAAGGAGTATCTATAAAGGTTTATAAACCTCACCAAATACCTTTCCATGGTCATAATATCCTACCGAAGCTACAGAATCTCCTAGATACACACCGATCATAATGTAGCTGGATAAAACTATTCCCTAAAGAGACACTTAAACTCTATACAAGTGAGCATCATATCATCATGGGTCAATGTCTCTAGAATACACCATCTCTCAATGAATCCCTAAATAATAATATACACTAGGACCACCATATGGTCAAGAGGTGTCCTCACAAGGTGGAGAACACGCGTGACTGCCTCAAGTCTTCCACAAGATTCCTAGAGATCTAGATCACCCTAATACATGGGATGATTATGCCTATGAAACTCATGTGTCACACTCATTATACACACATACTTGGTTGGTATAACATGAGATATTTTTTCTTAATGGGTGTTGGCTCGAATGATGAGCCACCCAGAGGTACTGCCTCCTGTGTATACCCCTGCACCAAAGCCTCATCACCAGGTAGATCATCATAACAATCCTGTTGTGGAACCTTAGATAGATTTTTTCATGATGCAATCCTGAAATAGAATAAAGACACACCATGGTCAAATATTATATATTGGGAGATGAATCAAGAAGGACATGGAAACCACAACCTAGCCCTATATGATGCATGCACTAATGTTTCCATAAAAACAGTACCTACATGTTCCAAGTCAACAAGAAGGTTATCAAAGTCCAGTTGACTAAATATGTTGGACACATCACCAGCACTAGAGTCATTGTCCTGAATGATGAACTCAAAACATTTTAACACCGTCGCTATAAAATCCAAACAAATATCACAACCAGAAAACTCTTAACTCCTTTCCTATGGCTATGATACCACCTTTTCATGACTCAGACCAATAGTACCTCCTAGATAGCGATGAACCAAGTGAGACTACCCTAAAACCATCTCTAATAGGTTGGGGGATGCCAAACAGTTCCATTTAAGAATATTATACACATGGGAGGCCTTAGAATATGGTCTATATACCCACACATACACATCCATCTCCGTGAAACAGTATAGAGATAACAATATAATTGATACAAAAATGCATACATATATCTATACCATATTTATATTATAATAAATGTAATGAAATAATGAAGTGTTCAAAATATAATCCCACCAAAAAATTAAAAAGTGCTAAACCTTCTTAGACAGAGGGGAATTCTATCAAATGAAACCAGTGGTACACACATCAATCTATATTGTTCGCTATTCTCCACCTTCTCTGGGTCCTTCTATAACTCCATAGAAAGGCCTTTCGTCTATATAAGTCATGAAATGTGTAAGAAAATACCATTTAGGATTGATTATAACAATAACCAATAGGCACCCCAAATACCCTGAACAAAAGGGAGAAACTGATAGGAAATAGTCCGATCGACCCCTAACTAGAGGAGAACCCAAGAGAGAGAGTACAAAAAACTCAATCTTGACCATTCCATGACTATACAAGAAATTACCACATGGTGTTTCCATTTGAAATCACTATAATGAATACCAGAATAACCCATATATACCCTTTTTAGACTCTAAGTCTCATGGTTTCAACTCTACAGCCTACCACAAGATTCTACTTGAGGTATTTAGGTAATTCCCATCTAGGAGAACTCACTCTGTGAGCCCTACCACCCAAAATGGAACTTATCTAATAGATATCACTCATTGGGTATAAATAATTCATCCTTGATGGAAATAATCTAATATATCACACTCATAATATTTCAATAAGTATATGGAACATCCCCTCTATCCCTGATATCATACATATGAGAGGACATGCTCATTGGGTATCTCCATGTGGAAAGTCACACTGGTACCCATCATAACATGATAATCAGCTGGGGGATCTCACCCATGTATCAATGGGGACTCTATAAATCCTACTTAAACCTAGAAGATATCATATCTTAGATTGGGGACTTCACTTAGGACCATTGGGGGACACCATGAACCCAGTGCAGAACTTTGTAGTCCATAACGATCACATAGGGGATCACACCCAGAACCAATGGGGGATACTGAAAACCCTATAGAACCTTAGAACCATTATACATATATATGGGATCTTTCTTAGGACTGATGAGTGATTGTGTAAACCCAATCTGAATCCATTCACTATGTAGGGGATCATATAGATGATGATGCTACAAACCCTGCTGAAACTGCCTACAAAGTAGGGGATTTTGTAGACAATGATACCCAAAACCCTAATGAAACCGACAGCTAAGTAGTGTAGTGTACATATGATGATACCACAAACCCTAAGGGGCTAAAATACTGGGAAGGGGATCATTTCCCTTTATATTATGTATATGATGATGCCACAAACCCCACCTTAGGAATATGATATGATAGAGGATCCGACCCCGACCTCCTAGAGGGATACAAAAACTCTATTAGAATAAATATGGTATTGGGGATCAAAATACTGTACTAAGGATGTAATTCCACATTTTAAACTCATAGGAATGGACCAAGGGAACCCACTCAACTAATTTTGGTTCACATGATTCTAAAATAAAGTTCCTAAAAGCTTCATCTCACTTCCCATCTCTAATTACAAACTATGGACACCATCACATTCCATACATACAACTATATAGGAGAGACTACTATTAGGCCTCTATCCATTTCATGATAATAGATACATGTGAGGGATAATTTTAAGTGGGTGGGGTGGGGGGTACATAGCATGTACCCACAATTCACAATGTGTCACTCAAACCCATCTCCTTGATGTGTCCCCTATAAATACTCAATGTATATAAGGACCATACTCGAAATTTACCCCGTGTCACATGACATACAAACTCATTCGAATCCATGGTCTTTTCCTTTCCTGTACATGTCCTAGCTAGCCATGTCACCACACACAAAGTGTACCGAAAGTATACATTGTGTCTTGGAACTCGAGGCTTATGGTTTTGTCCTTTGGCCCAAGAATATGTCTCAAACTGTGCCTATGTCCTCTCTCCATGTACTACTACACAACCATGTCCCTTGATAGAAAAAATATGTCCATTTCCTCAGTTTCATGGCCTGATCTTGCTACATGTAATGTTACCTTAGTACATGGTTTTTAGTTCAAAAAAGATAATTTTCCTTGAATGGGAAGAACACACGACATGTGATCCTACACTACATGCTATGTGATCATGATTTCTAAATGGGAAATCCATGTGAGTTTCCTGAAACTTCTGATTTCCACCTAAAACCCATATATCTACTAGTAGGGAATCTATATGAGCTGTAACAGGTTTCTAAAACCAAAAAAACTTATAAACAAGGATTGGAAAGTACATCTCATAAATCCACCAAACCTTTTTGTGAAACATCAAAGATTCAGGTCCAATATGATACATAGAAGCTACTTCACTTCGATCCAGTGATGATCAACATAAAAAACGAGGTCTAGCGGTGCCTCATCTCCCTCAGTTTCACATCAGTTCATCTATTGCACAATGGATAAACCTCCCCTTCCTTTTGTGCGTGGAACCTAAGTGGGGATATATTAGTTTATTTTTCTAAATAAAATAATATATCTTAAACATGCCCTTAATTTCTCTCCCTCCACCGAGCACTCGATGCTAAAAAACCTTATGCCACACCTAGGGTAAAACACATGTTCTGAACTCAACCATGGTATTATATTTCCAATCCAAGATTCTAATTAGGATTTAAACCATATTTATAAATAAAATGCGCACACACGATATAATATATTAATTATATTCACACAGAGGCTCTCCAAGCTCTGGAATTCTATATTGACTTAACAACTAGCTCCATAAATATTTTTAGAAATATTACAGGGTCTTACATGAAAAAACCCAAGTCGTTACAATTGCAAACTATGTTAATTCAATACAAAAGTTCAAGCTAAAATTTCCTTGATTATTGAAATCACTTTGACTTGGTCTGGTCAATTACTTTGAACTATGAGGTTGATTCTAACTTAAGTAATGGAAGACTATAAAAACATAAAATTTTAGTTTATATATTTTAATCCTTATTCATATGAATCCTGGTTTTTTATTAAAACATTACATGTTAATATTAGTTATATTTTATTTAATTGATTAAATATTTATTATAAAATATTTACACATAATTGATTATATTTTATTTCATATGGAATTGTTGTCAATTTTTTATCAAGTGACCATGTAGCATTAAAAAACATAAATAATCAATCCATTAACTCATAAAAATAAAATATTAGTGGAATGATCAGTAGATTATATAATAGTTAGTTTATATAGAGGATAATAAACTAAACATAAAACCTAATAGAAAAATACTTTGAACTGTAACTTGGTTTGTGTTTTGGCATTACACCTTGGATTCTATGTATCACTTGGATTGGTTTTTCCTCATATTCTGGACACAGACTGCTGCCTCTCACATGGTATCTCCATCCTTACATAGGATTTTACTCACACAAAGGTGAGAGGATCCAATGGATTGGATAAAGGGGGTTTACATAAAATAAACTACGATCACACATTCGCTTACGTAATAAAGAGGAGGGGATGAATCGCATACCATCAATTTAATTTACTCATAGTAAATTAAAAGAATCTAATCACACACATAGGAATGGTCTAATATCATGTTCATCCTCATAGCATGGAATGAGAATACATATGCAATCTAGTTATCAGTTACTTTGATTCCTTCTTTAATTAAGATAAAAATCCTTAAAATAATTCAATTAATTAAATAAATTAAATGTATCTTAATTCTATCCAAGCATCCTTAAATTACAACCATTCATAATTTTAAAAAAATTAAATATATTAACTTAATTTAAAATTAATGAATCACACAAGTGTACTTGGAGGAAATGACATGTACCCGCCCAAACAATCCAAAATGATCCTTATGATTTTGTATTCCCTTAGCATCGAAAACACATTACATTATAGATAATTACATGGCATGTACTATCAAATTAATGAAACACAAATTTTTTTGAATTATACGACATGTGATGTCCTTGATTTATGCAGAGTACACTATAAGAAAATAAAATACACAACTTTTACTTTTAGAATATAACACAAAATAAATTCCATATAAAATTAATTATTTAATTTGTATTTAAATAAGCACGTTGTCTATAATAGACTACATAGTGTGTAGTGGGTTACATGACTTGTAGTCTCTTCTACACATGTACACTACACATGCTATGGGGAGTGGGTGTGTTTCCTACCACAAATGTGTAAAAGGTACACAACGTGTTATCCTTATTACACGACATGCGATCTCAGGGTTTAATGGTATATCGACCCCTATATTGTGTAGTAGATAGAATACATGATTAGACCCCCTATTTTCTCAACCATTACAAAATAGGGACTACACATCATGTATAGTGGTCACATGATGTGTAGTCACTCAAACCATGTGCCATAATTTCCAAATAAATGTATCGATCTACTTTTATCAAATATCTAATTTGTTTTTGTTGTTCCAGTCTGATTTTATTATAAGATATAAACAGGATACATGGGTACATAATGTTTGGTTTTTTGGTACACATCATATATTCTTGTGTTGTCTGGATATAACCTTTGGCACCTCTCGATGGTGTTTTCATATGTTTCTTCATTTTAATCTCAATAGTTCATTGGTTAAGTTAGTGAGAACAAAGAAATAGAAGAAAAGATGATGTTCATATTATAAAAATGAATCGATTTGAAGTAAAATAAATTAAAAACACATAATAAATATTAAATGAATAGTACATAATTATAAATTAATCATTTTAATGATATGATATGAAATATAGGTTTTGGGCATAGTGGAAGATCCTACATGGCATGGGAAACATGGATTTTAGGTATTTATTTATGAATGATCACTGTTTTACATAATAATTAACATTATGTCCAAAGGAATTCAAAGATTAATTGACTAGAGTAAATACTAGAACTAGAATAGGAGGATTTACACATGTGATTTATAATTAATCTATGAATTGATATATAATTACCTAAAAATATACTTCTTATTTTTTTGAGTATTTAATTTAATTTACTTTTCATACTTCCATTGTGCTATTGGATCCATGTGTAGAACCCCTCTAGCAGTGATCCACACATGCACTGTAACACCACGAGATTTTATGAAAAATATTATTTTTTAATTTTATTGATGTCTTGTGTTGTACGCTACATCAAAAGGATCTTGCACTATACACATCCCTAACGTGGATTGCATTACACGCAATCGTGACATTCCACAAGAGCGTGTGTTGTACGCAATACCGAGTTTCACTAAACAACGATATGTTATATAAACTAGCGGTTATGAATAGTAATACCCATTTTTTAAAATTTTATAATTTTTTCTTTTCAAAATGGATTTCACTTTTGGATTCGGAATATCAAAATTATCCTAGGGTGATTTTTTGGTATTTTTCTGAAAACTTTTAATTTTTGATGAATAGTGAAAACACTGGGTAACTATTTAAAAACCGACTTTTTTATTTAAATAATTATTTATTTTATTTAAATTTATTTTAGGTCAAAATTAATAGATAATACCTATATAAGTTCAATGAAATTCATTGGAGTCATTTTATAATAATTTTAGATATATAAAAAGTTTATTGAACTTTTCACCATCTTTTACCCACCTCCTAGGAGAATTTGGAAATTCACATAAAACTTAATTTTACCACTTTTGTGAGTGGAATTTTAAAAATCCAAGAGACATGGTTAATATCAAGGACTAAAATGTGGTTCAATGAGATGAAAATAATTTTTGCTGAATAGTAACTTTTTACTTTTTTTTATCACGGTTAAAAGTAAATAGGGTAATTAAGGGTAAAAATGATATTATTATTACCCTAAAAAATGTCCTAATTCTATTGGATAAGTTTAATTCGACCCAAAACAACCTTAGGAAGAAACTATGACCATTTAGGCCCACTTGGATTAGATTAGGACATTTAATATTATTTTATTTTAAGAATAGTTAAAATAGTTAGAATCAATGTTTAATAACTAAAACAGTTTTAATATAGGGTTATACATAAGATAAATTCGGATATAAATATTAATTAGAAATCTAGAAATATTTCCTACATAATGGTATTTTATTTATAATTTTTATACAATAAATAATTTAATTTATTTATGACACAATGATGATGCAGTAATTATCTTATTAATGAAATATTGACATAATTGATGTTATAAATATCCAAATAAATGTAATTTGAGAAATTTTATGAATTAAACTAATTTTATAGGAAAATATGACATGTTAGTATTGATTTAATTAAATTTTTTAGAACTAATAATTCTGTTATGATTTTCAAACAAATCAATTACCAAATAGTGTCAAAATTGACATAAAATAGTTTTTAAAACAAATATTATATTATTAATTTTTATTTTATTCCTAAAACTCTAAGGTTTGGAAAAATGACTTATGTAAGGTTATATATATTAATACTAAACAACTTGGGGTTCTTTTGTCTTGTTATAGTATGTTTATTAACCTTATAGTGTAAGAAAACAAGAAGACATGGTAAAAGTAAAATTATTTAACTTAAAGTTAAATCTAAATGATATGGTTCAAATAGAAACCTAAACTTGTCTAAATTCTATTGGATGAGAGGATTTCGAACCATCCCCACCTTAGATTCTAAATAAATCAATTTGGAGCTATTAAATACCGAATATGACTTTATAATAAAATAATATTTTTAGTTTTTCCTAAGGTGCCCCTCTCCTCCCTTATAAAAAGGCACCTCCTCCCTCTCTTCCTCACACCACTTTGAGCCTTCAAGATCGGCCAAAAACTTCTATCTTCTCTTCTACACTTCCATAGAAACATTATAGAGGTCCTGGTCTTCTTCAAATATCATTTTTAGTTCCCTAAGAGGAGGTCAAGAAGAGGCGCTTCAAAGAAGAGGTAATGTCCGTTACCGATTCTTTCAACTTTATTTCTTCTTATACTTCTTCTTCTTTAGTTGTTTCATTTTGAAGTAATAAAATCAGTATCACTAATATACTGATATATTATTATAAGTATGAAAAAAACCTATTTCACCATCTATCCATCCTACGGAAAACGAAATCACCGCGCGTGCGTACGTACGTAATACCGTCTCCACGCCGTGGTGTAATCTATTTTCAACCACCACCTTACTTGGATGGGTATAATGGTGTAAATAATAACTATATATGGTTATTGTAAATTGATATTGATTCTGTAATATTATACATACACTTCAATACAATTCCATGATCATGGGAATGATATCATCTCTCGTGCGTACGTACGGACTACCATCTCCACGAACGCGATGAGATTCATTTTCCATGATTAACCATTCAAGAATGATTATAAATTATATATAATGAATAAATATGAAATATATGAAATAATTAAGCTACTGAATTTATGTGTGTATATATATATATATATTTCATCTACTTACTTCCATTCAAGTCAATAAGGAAAAGAAAACAGCGTTTATGCGTACGTACGGCCTACCGTCTCCATGAACGGTGCATTTTATTTCATTTATCTATATATTATATATATATAAATACTGAATATATATGATATATATATATATCATGATTTACATTCTAGAAGTAATTAAATCATGATATAAGTAGTAATGATATCATGAACAACAAGTCCAAACATGTACGATAAATAAAACGCTTTACCCAAAACGCTGCTTTAACATGAAATTTACAAAAGAACGGGTTATATAAAGTCATAAGTGAACCATATATGATATCATAACAATGAATATGATTCTGTAATAAGTCAATGACATTATTTAAATCATTATAAAGGAGGTTCGGATACGTACGAAGTATATCAGACCTAAGGTAAGGGATAACCTTTCCAATCTTGTTCTTATCCGAGATTGTTTATTCGTAAGTATTTGCTGGGGTTATTGTTATCATCCAATTCCATGTTTTCTAAAAGTGTTTTTATGTATGTTTAATTTAATTTTTACCCATTTTGTCTTTTACTACATGGTATGTAAGGAATCTTTCTTTTGTTTACATTACGAGGTATTTTTTGACTTTTCCGAAAAAAGTACGAGAAGAATGTTATTTTTAACTTATAGGACATGAAAGGATTTTTAAGGTTTTATAAAGCCTTATTTTCATGAAGCTTCTTCCAAAATATTTCATGAATATTTTCAACAAAATCCTTTTCTTTTAAAATTTCATGACATTTTGTGAAAAGAAAATGATTTTGAAGAAAAAGGATATTTTCTTCAAGAATTCATTTCAAGTGTTTTATCAAATAGATTTTACATATAAGATGACATTATTTCATATGTGTATGTTTCAAGTATAATGTATCTATGATTTACAAGGTTTTACTTCTCTTATGATGACATTATATCCATTTTTTTATATTGATTATGTTATGATGGAATGATGTTTATGAAACCCATTTTATTCGTTGGGTTATTATGAATGATGTATGTTTATTTTGTGTCACAAGTAAGATTGATTTCATTATGAGATGGGTGGGACCTATATCTCCCTCCAATTCATTGGGTAAAGATTTATACCTCATGAAATAGACATGACTAGAATGGTAAGTTAATCCGGTTTAGTGTTACAGGACTGAAACGAGGAGTGAACTCAATTTAGAAAGGGACTTTGTCCACTAAGATGGTCATGGAAGCAATGACTTGGATACTATGGAAATCGTATCATGTGGTTAATGGTTTCCACAATCACATGTTTTATTCCCATGCTATTTTATCATGATTAATGTTTCTTTATGAACTATGCCTTGTGTACTACCATGTTTTATGTCATTGCCCAAGATTTTGATGTTTAAACATTATGTTCATGTTTTTAAGTTCAAATGTATATGATTTGATTTATTTTATCCATTCTTACCCTTACTGAGAATTTTAACTCACCCTTTATATGTTTTCTTTTCCCCAGGATATAAAGAAAGGTTTTAGGTAAGAAAACAAAAGGGGAAGATCTTTATGGGAGTTGTTGAAGATCTTTCACCAAGATTAGAAGATTATATTCCGAGTTTCAAAAGACACTAAACTATTATGATCCTTGAGTTTTGGTTTTTTTTATGTATTAAGTATTCCAAAAAAGTAATGTATTGTCCATGTACGTCAAGCTTTGGGTCTCTACAGTTGGTATCAGAGGAAAGGTTTAGTTAACCTTTGGAAACTAGGATGTGAAAACTTTAGTGAGATCCCTAGAGATATTTATAAAGTATGTCTAGGGATGTCCCTAAGGTTAAGTATAAGTATAGTTTATAGTCCTAGAATTATGGTAACGATATTAGAATTAAATCTAAGATGTTAGATATTGAAGGTACTCCCCCTTTATTATGTTGTTTTCCTAGCATGATTTTTGCCTCTCACACTGTTCTTTTGGGGTTTTAGACTATGGCTGGAACCCAAAGGAACCATGTTGGTCAATGTAATGGACAATGCAATGATTGTCCTCCCGAGTAACCAAATGTGATGGGAGATGGAGTGAAAAATCTTATTTCTATAATTACACAAGCTATGAATCATTCTGGATTTCCAAATGATCAGAGAAGGGAACAATATTCTATTGAGTCCTTCATGAGGCAACGTCCACCGTATTTCAATGGGTCTTCTGATCCACTTGTTTCTAAACAATGGATTGGTACCATTGAAAATATATTTTCCATACTTCACTGTTCAGAACATGAAAAAGTCATTTTAGCAGTTTACCGTTTAGAAGGTGAAGCAGACCAGTGGTGGAATCTAATTAAGAATACAAGGCCCCAAGATGAAATTGAATCCATGGAATGGGATGAGTTCAAGAATATGTTTTTCAGTAAGTACTTCCCTCAAATTCTTCGAACAAATATGGAAAAGGAGTTTCTGGATCTTAAGCAGAAAAATGATGAATCTGTTGGTATATATGAAGAAAATTTTACAAGACTTGCAAGGTATGAATCTGGCTTTATCATCCAACCTAAAAGTAAAGTTGATTGATTTTTCAGTGGCTTAAAACCAAGTCTTCGAAGGGAACTAGCTATAAGAGACTTTAGTAGCAATGAATAAATTGTGCGGTGTGCTATCAAGGTAGAATTGGAATTTAGTGTAACATATCCATCTCATGGTTTTGACAAGAAATGAAAGATGGAGTTCAAGGAGAAATCTCAGAACAATGGTGAAAAGAAGATGAACGTTTCTTTATGCTCAATGTGTGGAAAGAAGCATGGTGGAGATTGTATTAAAGGGACTAGAAAATGTTTTAAGTGTCGAAAAGAAGGTCATCGAGCAGATGAGTGTCGAAGTAATGGAAAAAGGGTTTCTAATGATGTGAATAAAGAAAAGACTGCAGAGAACACACCACCAACACTTCAATGCTTCAAGTGCAAGGAAATGGGGCATTATACTAATCAATGCCCTAATCCAAGGGTTAATGATGATCAACGTGAGCAACCACTTAAGGCAATGTATAAAGGGAAGTCACATGCGATCACTATTTGTGATGTTTAGTATGACAATGATGTTGTGTAATGATTAAGTGTTTATGTAATGGGATTTTAAAAATAGTATCATGGAATCTCATTTATAGTATCGTGGAATTTTGAAATATCTGTGTATTGGTCCATTCTGGTTTTCTAAAAGAATGTGGTACCAGTAACCATGAAAATTGATTCAAATATTTTGGAAAGCATATGATATGCACATAATGATGGGATAAGGATAAAATTAATTGTTTGATAGTATTCATGAGCTCATGATTGATATAAGGACTAAGTGATATCATGGTTTGAGTATATAGAATTTTGAGGATTTTGGTATGTGAAAAGTGTTAACTTTTAACTACATTCATGTTTTCACTAAGGTTCAATGGGTATTCATTTTTCAAGAGAATACATTATTAAGGCCTTCGAATGTTTGGAATGTGAGAAAAAAGATATATTGTATGATATATGAGGGATAAATGATGGTATTCACATGCTTGTTATATGACCCTTTTAGTAATCGTTCTCTTTATACTATGAGTTTGTAAAGAAGTATTTTGGATAATACTAATGATTGGAATGGATTATGTGGGACATCAAATAGTATTGTTTAAGGCTAGAACTTTTTGTTATAATACTATTGTTTTAGAAAAAGGATAACCTGCAGGACGGGTGACAACCTGTCGAGTCGGACAAGGTTGCGGGAATCGAACCCATAACCAAAGTGCGACATGCCTTTATCGCCTACCACTAGCCAACAGGAAGTCCTTGGTTATTAGAAAATAGTTTTATTATATTAAGTGGTATGATATATGAAGTATAATTCCATTTTAGGAACCATATATGATTAATCTCACTATAGATGGACTTATGTATTTTTGATAACTTTTTCTAACATTTTGTTTGAGACAGATGGAATGACCCATCATTCTATCACATGATTTGATAACACTTCAGGAATGACAAATTTAACTCCATTTATTTAAGATATGAAGTGGAAATTGTCCAATGAACGACCAATGGTGAGACTGTACCAAAATCAAGAAAGTATTTCTTCTGATTCCAATTTCTTCAACTTTAGGGAAATGATCTTGAAAACAAAAAATGTTGTCCTAGTGCCCTTATATCCGATGAATCAGATGGTACCTTCGATCATCACAAATCTATGGCTTAGTGTTTGTTGTCTTTTTCATAGCCATGTTCTCTACCACTCTCCATCAGAACCTGATGGTTATATTTCTCTTCCATAACCATATTTTCACCTATGTTATCCTATGTGGAAACCCACTGATTAGTTAATTTGGGTAACCATTACGTTTCATACTTTAGTTTTTAAATATTGGTTTGGTATTCCTTTTTACGATGTGGGTTTCTATTAGTAAACCATTTATAACCCCAATGAATTTTGAGGGTGAAATTCATTTTAAGGGGGGTAGAATGTAACACCCTGAAATTTTATGAAAAATATTCTTTTTAATTTTATTGATGTGTTGTGTTGTACAATACACCAAAAAGCGCTTTAACTACACGCATCCCTGACTTGGCTTGCATTACACACAATCACGACCTTCTACGATAGCATGTGTTGTACGCAATACTGAGTTTCACTAAACAACGATATGTTATATAAACTAGCCATTATGAATAGTAATACCCATTTTTTTTTTAAAATTTTATAAATTTTAATTTTCAAAATGGACTTCATTTTTGGATTTGGAATATCGAAATTAGCCTAGGGTGAATTTTTGGTATTTTTCTGAAAAATTTCAATTTTTGATGAATAGTGAAAACACTAGGTTACTATTTAAAAACCAACTTTTTATTTAAATAACTATTTATTTTATTTAAATTTATTTTAGGTAAAAATTGATAGAAAATACCTATATAAGTTCAACAAAATTCATTGGATTCATTTTATAATAATTTTAGATATATAAAAATTTTATTGAACTTTTCACCGTCTTTTACCCACCTCCTAGGAGAATTAAGAAATTCACATAAAACTTAATTTTACCGCTTTTGTGAGTGGAATTTTGAAAATACAATAGACATGGTTAATATCAAGGACTAAAATGTGGTTCAATGAGATGAAAATAATTTTGAGTGAATAGTAACTTTTTTACTTTTTTTACCACAGTTAAAAGTAAATAGGGTAATTAAGGGTAAAAATGATATTATTATTACCCTAACACATGTCCTAATTCTATTTAATAAGTGTAATTATACCAAAAACAACCTTAGAAATAAAATATTACCATTTAGGCCCACTTGGATTAGATTAGGACATTTAATATTATTTTATTTAAAGAATAGTTAAAATAGTTAAAATCAAAGTTTAATAACTAAAAATTTTTTAATATAGGTTTATACATAAGATAAATTAGACTATAAATATTTATTATAAATCTAAAAAAATATCCTACATAATGGTATTTTATTTATAATTTTTAGACATTAAATAATTATAATTATTTATGACAGAATGATGATGCAGTAATTATCTTATTAATTAAATATTGATATATTTGATGTTATAAATACCCTAATAAATGTAATTTGAGACTTTTTATTAATTAAAATAATATTATAGGTTAATATGATATGTTAGTATTGATTTAATTAACTTTTTTTGAACTAATCATTCTGTTATGAGTTTCAAAAAAATCAATTACCTAATAGTGTCAAAATTGACATAAAATAGTTTTTAAAAAAAATATTATATTATTAATTTTTATTTTATTCCTAAAAATCTATTGTTCGGCCAAATTACATAGATAAGGTTATATATATTAATAATAAACAACTTGGGGTTCTTTTGGCTTGTTATAGTAAGTTTATTAACTTTATAGTGTAAGAAAAAAAAGAAGACACAGTAAAAGTAAAATTATTTTACTTAAAGTTAAATCTAAATGATAAGGTTAAGAAAAAGACCTAAACTTGTCTAAATTCTACTGAATGAGAGTATGTAGACCCATCACCACCTTAGATTCGAAATAAATCAATTTGGAGCTATTAAAAACCGAATATGACTTTATAATAAAATAATATTTTTAGTTTTTCCAAAGGTGCCCCTCTCCTCCCTTATAAAAAGGCACCTCCTCCATCTCTTCCTCACACCACATTGAGCCTTCAAGCTCGGCCAAACCCTAACATTGTATCTTCTCCACATCCCTAGAAATATTCTAGAGGTCCGGGTCTTCTTCAAAGACCATTTTTATTGCCCTAAGAGAAGGTTAAGAAGAGGCGCTTCAAAGAAGAGGTAATGTCCGTTACCGATTCTTTCAACTTTTTTTATTCTTCTACTTCTTCTTCTTTAGTTGTTTAATTATGGAGTAATAACATCAGTATCAATAATATACTGATATGTTATTATAATTATGAAACCACCCTATTTTACCATCTATCCATCCTACGGAAAATGAAATCACCGCGCGTGCGTACGTACGGAATACCGTCTTCACGCAGCGGTGTAATCTATTTTCCACCACCACCTTACTTGGATGGGTATAATGGTGTAAATAATAACTATATATGGTTATTGTAAAGTGATATTTATTCTTTAATATTATACATACACTTCAATATAATTCCATGATCATGGGAATTATATCATCGCTCGTGCGTACGTACAGACTACCATCTCCACGAACGCGATGAGATTCATTTTCCATGATTAACCATTCAAGAATGATTATAAATTATATATAATGAATAACAACGAAATATATGACATAATGAATATACTGTATTTATTTATACATATATATATATATTTCATCTACTTACTTCCATTCAAGTCAATAAGGAAAAGAAAACAGCGTTCATGCGCACGTACGACCTACCGTCTCCATGAACGGTGTATTTCATTTCATTTATCTATATATTATATATATATATATATATACTGAATATATATGATATATATATATCATGATTTACATTATGGAAGTAATTAAATCATGATATAAGTAGTAATGATATCAATAACAACAAGTCCAAACATGTACGATAAATAAAACGTTTAACCAAAACGTTGCTTTAACATGAAATTTACAAACAAATGGGTAATATAAAGTCATAAGTGAACCATATATGATATCATAACAAGAAATATGATTCTGTAATAAGTCAATGACATTATTTAAATCATTATATAGGAGTTTCAGATACGTACAAATCATATCGGACCTAAGGTAAGAGATAACCATTCCAATCTCGTTCTTATCCGAGATTGTTTATTCGTAAGTATTTGCTGGGGTTATTGTTATCATCCAAGTACATGTTTTCTAAAAGTGTTTTTATGTATGTTTAATGTCCTTCTTACCCATTCTGTATTTTACTACATGGTATGTAAGGAATCTTTCTTTTGTTTACGTTACGAGGTACATTTTGACTTTTCCGAAAAAAGTATGAGAAGAATGTTATTTTTAACTTATACAACATGAAAGGATTTTTATGGTTTTATAAAGCCTTATTTTCATGAAGCTTCCTCCAAAATATTTCATGACTATTTTCAACAAAATCCATTTCTTTTAAAATTTCATGACATTTTGTGAAAAGAAAATGATTTTTAAGAAAAAGGATATTTTCCTCAAGAATTCATTCCAAGTGTTTTATCAAAACCATTTTACATCTAAGATGCCATTATTTCACATGTGTATGTTTCAAGTATAATGTATCTATGATTTACATGGTTTTACTTCTCTTATGATGAAATTATATCCATTTGTTTTATATGGATTATGTTATGATGGAATGATGTTTATGAAACCCATTTTATTCATTAGGTTATTATGAATGATGTATGTTTATTTTGTGGCACAAGTAAGAATGATTTTATTATGGGATGGGTGGGACCTATATCTACCTCCAATGCATTGTGTAAAGATTTATATCTCATGAGATAGACATGGATGGAACGATAAGTTAATCTGGTTCAGTGTTACAGGACTGAAAGGAGGAGTGAACTTGATTCAGAAAGGGACTTTGTCCACTAAGATGGTCATGGCTGCAATGCCTTCGATACTATGGAAATCATATCATGTGATTAATGGTTTCCGCAATCACATGTCTTATTCCCATGTTATTTTATCATGATTAATGTTTTTTTATGATCTATGCCTTATGTACTGGAATGTTTTATGTCATTGCCCAAGATTTTGATGTTTAAACATTATGTTCATGTTTTTAATTTCAAATGTATACGATTTGTTTTACTTTATCCATGCTTACCCTTACTGATCATTTGAGCTCACCCTTTATATGTTTTTTTACCCAGGATATAAAGAAAGGTTTTAGGTAAGAAAAAAAAGGGGAAGATCTTTATGGGTGTTGTTGAAGATCTTTCACCAAGATTAGAAGATTATATTCCGAGTTTCCAAAGACACTAAACTATTACAATCCTTGATTTTTGGTTTTTGTTATGTATTAAGTATTCCGAAAAAGTAATGTATTTTCCATGTACATCAAGCTTTGGGTCTCTACATGCACCACAATATATGAACATATTTATAGGATCATCATGTGCTGGAATGGTCAATCCTAATTGATTTCTTTGTTCACAGTTGATTACAACATAATTATTCTACAAGGATGAAGAACTTTTGAAGTTCTCTTGATGTCCTGAGAGAGTAAGAGGAGAAGATAACACTCTAAGACTCTTGATCTCTCTTTAGGGGTTTATAGAGCTCTTTGATCAATCTATTTTACATAATAAGAAAAATTATATAAATTGATATAGTTAGATATTTATAAAGGCTAGTATAGGGTATGTAATTAAAACATGTGTCCCTCTATGATTCTTTATTTAATAGTGAACCCCATGTCTTAATAATAATATAATTACTATTCAATTGACATGTGAATCACACAAGAATACATATCATTTATATTCTTTCTAACCAGACTATTAAACTCAGGCCACTTATCCTACTCAACATTTACTAATCCTCAAATAATAAGTATTAATTGAATAAAAAAAATAACTACATTATTCATTGATAAGAATAATAAATATTATATTCAACAATCCTTTTAAATAAATATTTATTATTATTATTTAACTTAATTATTATTTTTAATAACTTTTAATTCATCTTGGTGATCAACCAAACCCAAATAAGTATAATTTATTCCAACATGTTAAATTCAATATGAAATTTAACTGAGATTATAGATACACTTAGTATGTAACCCTCAAGGCCTCTTTCTAAGTGGCATTATGAAGAACCACCTAATGTCCAAGTTTAACATCTAGAAACACGCTAATGAACCCATAGAAAAATAATTTAATGTCACAACAACATACAAACCTAAAAAATTCTTACCTTTTAATATAATCATTTTATCATGATATCTTAAATAAAGTAGGTTGTATACTGGTGTCATCAACCTATGTGTTTGAGGTCACTTGTATTGAATTTTTGGAAATTAACCCACCAAAAGAAAACTATGTATGTGAATTTATCCAAGTAGTTCCATTCCCATAAATGGACTTGATATATCAAATTCCATCAAGCGGTAGAAGGAATAAATCCTTTTTTTTCATTATCCATTAATGTAATATCACTTGCGATGGACCCAATGCATCCTACGTCACTTTGAGTATATATCATCATAGTTTTCCTAAAAAATAAAATAAAATAAACAAATCATGGTATCCATGAATGATAATATTAATGTATAAGGATCAATACACATGTCTATATATAATAACATCTAATGATATATATATATATATATATATTTTCTATTAGTGGTTCTCTTTCTCATAATCTTATGCAATGGAAATTACCAAGGGCATACACCATGAGGGTTAACCTCAATGTCCTATGGGTTTCCAATCATGATAAACTATATCATTTTTATCCCATAAAATGATATCATTTAGTTATAAAACATATATTCAAGAATATTATCATGGAACATCTAGTTCTTTTCATAGTGGAGAACTACTGTGGATTTTCAATGTGACATATATTCTTATGAAATTATCACATAAAAATTTCAAGTAGAGGAACAATAATGTTATGTTAATAGACTTCATTAATAATGAATACATGTGATCAAGTACATAGAAGTCAGTTTTATGGAACCAACTTCAATAAGGTCACATCGGTCGACTAGTGTTCTAAGAGTGAGACCTAGTTACCATTGGAAATTATAGGTCATGTATCTTCCCACATGGCATGTATTATAATTGATTTGATTTATGCCATTATGATCAATTTTATTTTATTTATTAAAATTTTTATTATTAAATTTTTCCCTGTGTTCCTTTGTGTTTCCTTGTTTATATAATATTTCTATGAACTTGGATTATTTAAAGAAACCAATTTTTTGAAATGGTGATGTTTTAAAAAATAAAAATGTGTTTCAAATGGTTTTTAATCTTGGAATAAAATATTTCATTTTGAAAGTTGTTATGTTGATTCAAGGTGGAACCCAATTAGGATGTATCCTCACACTTTGTTTATGCCTTAAGGCATATGCAGACTTGGTTTTATAGGTCATAGGTAAAGGAAAGGGTGCCACAGATTTTTGTGGCTATTCCTAAATATTGTTTTCTATTATATTTTAGTGATGTAGGTGACCATTGGTCATGTGGAGTGTTGGTATCATGATGTTAATTTTGGATCCTCATTGATTTTGAGTTATCTTTTGTCTTCTACCTCATCCTTTTTACATTTTAGCATTTTTGGCTATGAATATTTGTTATTTTTTTATAAGTATGGTATCATGTTTATGAGATATTGATTTATTAATATTTCTTATTATAATCTATTTTTTAATTTATATTTGAAATATATTTATTTATTGGCTTGGTCATCCAATCTTTAGATGGGTCATGCATGAATTTTAGAATGAATCTCTGTGTTGTTTATTTGGATCATAGGGGTGAAACTATGGATAATTGGTTACATTTTATATCGTAGTTCTTTTCGCCATCCCATTGTGATTGGGAACACACTTCGGGACATATAATGAGTCGGGTTAGGTGAAAAGTCAGGTCAACCTGGGATGGTTCACTACAAAATGTTACCAGATCCCTCTTATGATTAAAGGAGTAACATATAGGAATGTCAAAGATCAAGAGGTAGGCACAAGGGAGTGTCTGGAATGATCTTTTTCATGTAAAACCTCAAGTTAATGTGGGTGTTCAGGAGTTTTATCTTTAATTAGAACCCAATTTTGAGTTTTTTTTGAAATTTGATGGTTTTTATTATTTCTTATTGGTTTTAGGAAGAAACCGTGTGTCTTTCTGATCAATTTTGAGTTTTAGTGTGAAATGGGGGAGGAAAATATTGGTGCATAGTTTAGGTGCATTGTTAGTATAAAATTTTATGGGACTAGGTCCATTTATATTCTAACTCAATTTCACACAGTTGGTGCATGGTTTTTCAAATCATTCCCTGAAACCATGAATGGTGAGAAAATGATAAAATTTTCTATGTTTTCACCCCTTTTTTATTTTTAATTTCTTATATTGTTGTTATTATTTATTTAAGAATAATTTAATGGGTTTTCTGACTAGATTTTTTATTTTAGGATTGAATTGATATTGATTTTACTTTATGTCCAATGTTTTATAAAAAATTTCTATAGAAGGACTAATAAGAATCAAATGGAGGAAGTAAAAGAGAATACACTATAGAGAAACCTCCCACCTCAATGAATATGCAACCAAAACTATTTAGTATCGTGATCAAGGTTGTGATCTTGGTGAAGTAAAGATGATGGATCATGCATAGAAGTCTACAAAGAAGAATCCACCAATGTTTTAAGGTGATCAATGAACTTAGAAATTAGATGAAATGTTTGAAAATATTGAATGCATCCTTCTATTCCTCTTGACTACTGAGACATCCAAGGTTTGTTTTGCCACTTTTTTGTTATAAGGGATCATTTATATGTTGTGGGACATGATCTTTTTGGATAAACTCCATGAAGATCTTTCTTGGACTGATTTTAAGAAGATGCTCAACTTATAATTTTTTATAAAGACTTTATGAGTGGCTAAATCTTGATATTTCATGAATATCGGGAAAATGGGACATTCTATAATTATAGAGACCCAAACATTTCATACATAGATATTAAATCTTATTATATGAATATTCATTACATAACATACTGATCCATGGAAGAATCATATAGGTCTAATATCATTGGAAACTTGGACACATAAACAACTGGTTCATAAAACATATACAACATCTCCTACTAAGTTATTTATAAATATAAAACTTTATAGACAAAAAATACTTTAAAAATTTCTTCATAACCTAAAGAAAAGGAAACAAAATAAAGAGTGATCTTAGATCTTAGTAAGGGTAAACAAGGGAGATATTAATGATCACTTGAGCTTAACATGAGCATAACAATTGAAAACCCTAACCTTTATATCATATATCATAATCTTGAGTCATAGATTAAATCTTGGTAGTTCAAAAGACATAAATCATACAATAATCAAAGAACATGATCCATGAGAGAATAACATAGATATAAGACATGTTTTTTAGTATACACATAGACATAGAAAATCATTTCCTTAGTAGTCAAGGATCACTACCTGAACTATCATAGTATATTGGGTTCACTCCCCAACACAAAATATTATTCAAGGTTCACTCCCAAGACTATAATATTAGAAAATGTCACTCAATGAACTAGGTTCACTCCCTATTTGATTCATATTTATCTAATGAGATATCTATCTTGACCCAATGCATTAGAGGGCTATATAGTTCTGGGCCTGGCCATAAAAAAATTAAAATAAAATATAAATGTACCACAAGATCATACAAAAATTAATTATATTATAACCCATGAAAATAAATGAGCTTCATAAATATTTTATCATAACATAACATGTGGAAAATAAACAGTTTTCATAAAAATTTCATCATAGCATAACCCATGAAAAAGGAATGAGTTTCATAAAAATATTATCATCATCAACATAAACCATCATGAGAAATAATAAGGATGATATATTTGGATTATATAAATATAAAATAATAAGTTAAATCATGTTTTTTGCCTTTTATAAATTGAAATACCATTACAAGATCATTAAAATAATCTTGACGAAAATAACCATTAGACTTTGAAAATTAATTTTCAAAAAAAAAAATATTATGAAAATAATTTTTTTTTAAAATATCCTTAGTACCATATAATGTAAGATTTATATTATTGAGCTGTGATGACTATCGGAAACTCCATTCATGTCGTATATGTTAAAAGAATACATTTCTTTCACATTTTTATAAAAAGTAAAAAAGCATCTTGTTTAGAAACTTACAAGAAGATTATTTTAAAAAAAAATCAAAACATCGTTAAATATTACTTTAAAAAACATAGTAAAATAGTAAAAACATTCTTTGAAATATTTTTAGAAAACATGGACTTGTAAAAGAACGAATTTTCGACCAAGGTGAGAAATAATGTCATTTTTCCTTAAAAATATTATTTCAATATATTGAGTACTTATAGTGTGTAAAATTAAAGGAAACCATCTATTATAAAGAAATAATAAAATTAAAATAAAATTCACGTGATTCTTAAGAGGTTTATCCTAATGTTTTATCACTAAAAACTTATTCATAAACAATCTTGATAAACAATGAGATTGTAAATCAAAACCCTTAACTCAGTTCCAAATTACTTTCTATGTATTTTAAACTATTGTATAATATATATAGGTTTGTTTTACAAATATTAAATAACTATATATTATTTTATAATAATCTTTTATCACCTTTTTATTAACAATTATTTATTAAAATCACTATCCCAAGTAATAATTGCTTTGCTTTTCATGTATATTTTTGTTTGGTAGTTTTAATACTTGTACTTTGATCATTGTTCCATCATCTAAATTTTATAATAATGATATAAATATCATATATTTTCATTATATATATATAGAATCTTCCATAATAGTTAGGGATATAAAAATTAATTACACAGTTCATAGAGAAGGTTGACCGTACATAGAGATGAATGTTGTTTCCATTTTTCGATGGATGGAATGAAGGAAATATAAATTATAATTCACCTTTAAAGAACTAATATTATATCATATAAATAATATATAATCATTAAATTAATCATAATTACCATACAAGTAAAATATAAATGAAAAGAAACTCACATCGCTATGTGGAGGTGGTTGTCCACACTATGGACGAGTGACGCTATCGTTACCCTTAAGATTGAAAGGTAATAATTTAGATATTATATTATCAATAAATAGTATAATTGTTTCATAAAGATAATATATTATCATTAAACCCATCATTAAACCCATCCATAAAATATGGTGATGAAAATGAATTGTATCACTATGTGGAGACGATACGTACACATGAGTAATAATTTCACATCCCATTTGATAGAAAAGAGGGTCGATAAGGGTGTTTTAATAAATATAAAAATATTTTAGAATATTTAGGATAATTTAGTTATCAATTTATGATTAATATAAAATATTTATAGGAGGTAAAACAATATGTAGAAAACATAGTCATTAGTTAAGGCGATTACCTCCTTTTTGAAAGTACTCCTTTAGATCTCCTCTTAAGGATCCTAGGTTTGGTCTTTAATGAAGAAAAAAACCTATATAATTTTTATATGTAAATTTACACGTTATTTTTTAGGGTATGATTGAACTATATGGCTCAAAGTGTTGTAAGGAATAGGAATTAGGGGTGTCCATTTACAAGGGAGGGAGAGGACACTCTTGAAATTTCATAAAAGATTAAAATATAATAAATTAATTATAAAGAAAAATTCTTCCAAATGAGAATTAATTATTATATAGGGTCTAAATTACATCATCCAATTAAAATTTATATAGATTTCGGTTTCCTTTTAGGCCTCATATTTTTGAATAATCCCATCATTCATCATTTTTACCTTAAATGTGGTAACAACTATTTAATTCTTATTGGTTAAATAATGTTACCATAAATGGAATAGATCCAAATTAATGTACCATGGCTTATTTTTTAAAATATTTTATATTCACATGTTTGAAGATAATATTTTTATGGATTTCAAATCATTTAATAAATTATAATTTATTATAAAATATCATAATTGTCAATTTTGGAACAATTCATTTAATTTGATCTTAAAGACACCTTGAAAAAGATTAAATTCTAATATAATAATTTTACACATAAATAATATGTTATATTTATCTAAAAAATTAATTTAATTATATAACTCATACTTTTAATATTTGTAAAATCATTTATTTTATTTTTCTATTAAGTTAATAGATACAATATTAGTGTTGTGCAATCATTTATGGTAATTATTTAATCAATAAAAATTATAAATAAATTACAATAACAAATATAATTTCATTATTCACAAAATAAATAGATATATTGGTTCATATATTGCTTTTATCCCTATGTGATCACATAAGAGATATTTAAAACTAAGAGAGTGACACTTTTAAACCATCTTTGTTTTAAATATTATATAGGTTGTTTTTATGGAAAAGTGCCCATTAAAAAATTAAATTTAAAGAATAATGTGATAATGGTCTAATTATATTCAACCAATAACAATTATTATTAAAACTTATGTTCTTATCACTTAGTTTTAACCTAGATTAACCTGATTTACCCTTTATTGTGGTGATAAATTTTACCATAGTCAATATTCAAATTGACAAAAAATAAAAGGAGTCTATTTAAAAAATATAAACCACACGATTATAAATACATAATCCATTTTTCAATATTAAATTACTATAAGGGGTATAAATTAATTTTAAAAGTAAGCATGCAAAAAGCGGTAAAAACCACTTTTTAGAAAAATACATTTTTAAGAAAAAAACATTATTCATTCTTATATCATGCCCAAAAAAAAATATTAAATTAATTTGAAAAAAATGATTGAATTTTTAATATATAAATTCAATTAAAATCTTTCAACTATAGTGATTATGTTTATTTATTAATATTAAAACGCATTGCATCTATAAAATAAAATTTCTAAAAAAACATTTTTTTATTATCAAATGATTTTTATTTTTACTTATAATTAATTGATAAATAATAAATTAATTTTATAAATGAGTAAATATATGTTTTTCATAATTTACTTAGTCATATACATAACCGCTAATCCAGTAGCTAGGAAATAACTATCAAATAATAATATTTGAATAGTATATTGTAGTTCATTTAAACTTGATGTTATGTGTAACACAAAATATCAAATAAATAAAATTATTTAAAGATAAATATATTATAAAATATTATGGTGTTACATTATATCCCCCATAATAAAATTATTTCTCAGAATTGGAATTTTTTCTCAGTAATCAAGGGTTTGAAATTTCAAAATTCTTTTATTAAAAACCAACATTGTAAAAAGGGTAATAAAATTTCACCTTAAAAAGTGGGAAAGAGAATTATTAAGGCCATAAAAATTCTAGGTTTCCAAATAGGATAACATAAGTGGGAAGTGAAAATATGGACATGAAGGAGAAAAATAATTCCCATGTAATAATACAGAGTGATAGTGAACTTGGTTAGGATATTGTTAATGACTAAAAAACAATAAATCTTTGATGGGTGAAAAGACTGTCGATTCATCAAAAATGGGGGTAAATGTATGAAATTTTATTTCAATATTATTTTCCTACTATTTTAGTAATTATTTTTCTGTCAATATTGGGACAACAAAAAAGCACGATTTCAACTTTTGGTTGTGCTTAAATCAATATCCAATTTATCTCTAACTCCATGAAATGATTACTCAAGATGAATTTTTCAAGATTGAAGTACTAAAATTAACTTTTAACTAATCATAAAATCCATAAAATGATGACAATAAATTATTTATATATCTAATAATCATTAAAACCAAAGTGGTTTACACAATTTATCTAATAAATATAATACATTAATCTATTAAATAACAAAATTAACTCCAAAAGATAAACATTATCCATTACATAATTAGTCCACCCTAATACTCCTCTAAAATATGTCGGACCAAATTCAAGACCATAACATCTGAATATTTTTATCATATATTTTTCTTTAAATATCATCTTTAACATTTATCCCCAAAAAAATTAATTATATCATAATGTTACATAATAAACATGTGAATAAATTGATAATATATTATCTCAAAATAAGTTAATCCATTCCCAAAATAATCCAAAATACAATAAAATCAAAATGGAATCATAAATGCTTCCAAAAATTAACCCCATCCTTATTCCCCAAATAAAACCATAAACTATTTAATACATTCCATAAATCCAAAAATTATGTAAAATCCACAAAATGGGACCAAGATCACTTATTCATCAAATCATTAACCAATTCCAAGGTCATTAATAATATCCAATTTAATATATTAATATCAATAATCTATTTGTCCCAACAAAACATTATCATTTTAATGTCAGAAATATATTAAGGTATATCTTTCCCTTAATCATATGTTCTCTAAAAATATTACATTACCACTTAATCACATTTTTTGGTTATCATCACCATTAAACATATATTTTTAAATCCTTAAAGAAAAACAGTTATGGAAAACATTTCGATATTTCATGATTCTTATAACTATAATATCATTGATAAAAATACTTCTATAAAAAAAATTCCTTAATTCCAATAGATAAACAATTCAATAATTCTACTTCAATGATCAACATAATATAGGCCCATATTTGGTTTATGAGCTAGGCTATAGAAGAGGGAATTGACTTAGATAACTCTGAGGTTACCCACATTAAAGACATAGAACTATAAATTGATCCCTAGGATGAAATATATTTCTCTACATCAATCTCCTAATTTTATTAAAAAATTCATTGCTCTATTCCTTTATTTTCCACACATTAAAAATTTTCCTATTCATTTGAGACATTCTCCTTGGTGTCCCGTTCCACATTTCTAACATAAAGGAAATCAAATATTCTTTCATCCATGGTCTCCACCACTAATGCCCTCAAAGAGATCCATCATACACTTCTTTAAAGAATCTGAGAGTGAGTAAAAGTGTAGGTTATTAATCATATATCATGATAATTCATTAGATATAATCACAATATATTTCATTCCAGTCATCATCCCATTTGGTTTCTCATAATAACCATAATGTACATTACATTCAACATTAAAACTATTAATTTGGGCTTTCTACATTGAATAAAACCAAAAATCATAGTGTGAGAAACAATAAACATAATGGGAAACTAAAAAATAATTTATCTAAATCATGACATATTCATTTCAATCTATGAAACCATAGGGTAAACCTAGTCCATTATGGGTCATCATCTATTATAATCTTTTATAATTGTTCATAAATAAAATGTGAATTAACCCAAGCATATCACCTAGGGGTGTCAAACTAGGTGTACAGGAAAGGCGCACTCACAATTCCCAAGAATGATGGATGAGATATACTCAAAAAACTATTTTTAAGGTCATTTATACCAAATTAAACTTATTCCAAAACCAAATCCACTTTTAGTATCCATATAAGGATGTTTTTCTTTGAAAACCACACTCCTTTTACTACCTTAACTTAGGATGTTATCCTATACATAGGATTATCCAAAGGTCTCTCATTAATGTTTTCCCATCCTAGTTTCCAAAGGTTATTTAATACTTGATATGATACCAACTATAGTCACCCATACACTTCATACATATATATTACATATTATTAGATGAATAATCATTATATATAATAATGATCCATGATATAATTATATAGGTCTAGTATCTTTGGAAAATTGGAAACATAAACAACTTGTTCTTAAAAGATCTAC
Source organism: Viscum album (assembly GCA_963277665.1). Classification (NCBI taxonomy): domain Eukaryota; kingdom Viridiplantae; phylum Streptophyta; class Magnoliopsida; order Santalales; family Viscaceae; genus Viscum; species Viscum album. The sequence continues at coordinate 1,864,732,492 of OY728164.1, read as the reverse complement.
ATCATCTCCCATTAATTTCTTCATAACTATCACCCTTATTATAAATATCATACTTAATGACTCTCTTCAAAACCTAAGAAAAAGGAAACACAAGAAAGGGTGATCTCAGATTCTTAGTAATGGGAAAACAATGGAGATTTCAATGATCACTTGAGTATTATATGATCATAAGGGTATGAGAACTTGATAATAACATATGAAAAACCATAGTCTGTATATCATAGATCATAATATTGATTCATGGAATAAATATTCGGTGTTATTAAGAGATGAATCATAAGTAAATCAAAGAACAAGATCTATTATATAATAACATAGGCATAAGATATGAGTTTGTGGCATACACATAACCCTATATAATAATTTCCTTAGTATTCAAGGATCAATTCCAGGACTATTATAGTGATTTGGCTTCACTCCCCAAACCATCATAGTAGTCAAGGTCCACTAACAAGACTATCTTAGTGGACAATGTTCCTTACTGAACTGGGCTCACTCCAGATTCTATTTCTATTTATCTAATGAGATATCTATCTTTACCCAATGCATTGTAGGGATATAAAATTACAATACAACCTTTAAAATAATTAAAATAATACTTATGTTTTCCATAATATAAAAAAACATTTATCATATCAAAAACCCTTAAAATAAATATATTTCATAAATATTTCATTATATTATAACATGTGTAAAATAAATAGGTTTCATAAAATTTCCATCACAACATAACCCATTAAAAAGGAATGAGTTTCATAAAAAATTTATCATTATAAACATAAAACATATAAATAATGAATAAGGATTGTGTCATTGGATAATATACCCATTAAATCATAATTTAATTCAATGGTTTTTTTCTTTTATGAATAGAAATACCATTATAATATCATTAAAATATTCTTGAAGAAAATACCCATTTAACTTTGAAAATATCTTTTCAAAAACTAAAAATTCCCAAATTATTGTGAAAATCCTTTTATTAGAAAATATCCTTATAAAATTATAAAGAAATTTTTATAGGGTTGCGTGGTCACGATTGGGGGAAATTTGACTCATTCCATATAAGTTAAAATAAAAAATTACTATCACATTTTTAAAAAAAAATTAAAAAAGTACATCGTTTAGAAAATGACAAGAAGATTCATTTGAAACCATTTTTAAAGAGTAAAATAGGGGAAAATATGAATTTTAAAAATCATATTATAATACTAAAAACCATCTTTAAAATTTTTTTAGAAAACATAAACAAAGAAGAAAAAGAATTTTTCACTGAAAGGACAAATAATGTCATTTTTCCTTAAAAAAATTCTTTTAGTCTCTTGAGTGTTTAAAGTAAAGAAAATGAATGGAAAACATATTTTCTCAGGACATGAACAAAGAATAAGAAAATTCCTGATATTATTGAGAGGTAGATCATGAAATTTTATCGTCTAAAACTTAATCATAGATAATCCGGTTAAATAATGAGATTATAACATAAAATCCTTACCTCAGGTCTGAATTACTTTATACATCTTCAAACCTCCTATATAATAAATATAGGTTTATTATAAATATATTCCAAATCCATACTCATATTTATCAAACCATATATGATTTACTTATAAAATTTTAGCACCTTTTTATTAACAATTATATATTTAAATTGTTATTCAAAGTATTAATTTCTTTATTTTTCTTGTATGTTTTGGTTTGGTAGTCTTGGTCCTTGTACATTGATTGAAATAACCTGTGTTTTTCTAAACTAGAATTTTGAATAGAAATCTGAGTTTTTTCTTTCAAATGTTTTTAAGGGGTAAAATGGAAATTTTACCATATAATATGATCTTGGATAATTTTTATGACCACTCTATTGGTCCTCGAATAATGTGTTTACCCTAGGAAAGGAGTTTTGTGTAATTATGGGCTATTCAAATTTTAGTGGAATAAATAATAATTAATATTTCATAAATTCAAAATTAATTTATTTCACATAGGTTCATTTTTTCATATATTTTTACAGGAGTGTTGGATTGATATTTCATCTCTATAATTGGTTTTGGAACATGGAGTTTTTTCTAGGTGGGGAATAAACTCAGTTTGGGTGACAGGGTCGGGCTAAGCCCACTTTTGTTTTTAATTTGATTTTCTTACTTTTCTTTTATTTTTCTTATTTTATTTCCTTGGATTCCTGTGTGTTTTCCTAGGGGATCCTCCTTCATCCTGAAATCAAGAGAGAAATTTAGAGGGAGATAGATAAAGAGAGATATTGGGGAATAAAGGTACCACCTCGATGCTCGAGATGCGCCGAATTATCATGCGGTTGCCATGGAACATGGAAATGGGTGAATTTTCAACGAATTATTCCTAAAGGTAGTGTGTTTGTGTATTTTTAGATATATCCCCATATATTTTCCTTTCTTATGTTTTAAACCCCTATTATGCCTGATTAGTACCTCGTGTGGGTTGATTTATTATTTTTTGGGGGAAAAGGGGTTTTTGGTGATTTGAGGGGTTTCCCACATGGAAATACAGATCAAACGACATGTAGTTTAGGAACAAATGCATGTGTTCTTCCTTTTTAGGGAGGTTAATATTTTTATAAGTACACTCCATGTTTGGGGTATACACTCCATGTATTGGGTCTTGGTCATGTAGCTGAGTACCTGACCAAAGAGCCCATATTGGAGAACATGGCTATGTAGAGTACATGTCTAGACCCCATGTGGGTTACACACTATGTAATGGTACACAAAAAATTGATGTAAATGGATATGCCAATTGAGGTACAAGGGTAGATACCTCATGTAGGGTACACACTATTTACATGAGGATCATACCATGTACATGGGATTTGATACACCATGTATGACTGAGGTACATGCCCATGTTGGGATTTGGGAGAACATGCTGTGTAATTGGTATACATGTCGTATACTAGCCCTCTACTACCATTTTGGGCTTTTTTGTGTCCTCATGCCCAGGAATCAGATTTGGACCCAATTTTAGTTCTTTGTGAGTATCTTTTCACATAGATCATGATGGTAAAACCATTTATGTGTTTTAAGGACTCCAATGTGGCATTTTCGGATTTACCTAAATGAAGAGGTTCTTCATTTGGAAATTGAAAATATTTTTATCTTGAGTGTTAGTCATTGATTTGAGATAATACATGATATATCTCTCTTGAATGATGATCTCGTATATTTTACCTTGAGGATGAATCCCTTAGGATATGTTCCCTTCTAGACCATGAGGTCATGAGTTTAGTTGTTTCTGAGGTTCCCTATATGATTCCCCTACCTACTTTTTGATCGAGAGGATCCCATGTTGGATTCCTATATCATCTCTTCCTTACTTTGGGTCCCATGAGTGATTCCTTCACTTAATTACGATTTTGTAAATCCCTTATAAGATTCCCTTACCTGTATACCGATATCAGCACCCCATGGAGGATTCCTCTATTTCTTATGCTACTCTTGAGGGTCACATGTAGGATACATCTTTGTATATATATATCTGAGGATCCTGAGTAGGATGTCTTTGTTTACTTACCGCCAAGTATCCCATGTAGGATTCCCCTTTTTTTCTTTACAACTAACGGTCCTTCATAGGATTAATTTGACTATATTTGGACCATGAGGATCCCAAGTAGGATGACTCTCTAGTGTTTTTACTTGAGGGACCTAGTGAGTTTCTTGATATTTGACTGACCCTGAGCTATTACATTGGGTTTGGCTAGAGATGGTATTGGGTGTGACCTTAGAACCAATAATGAACATGTAATCCCATGAAGCAATGGAAGTAGTGGTGGGTTAGGTGTTTGGTCACCCTCACCCTTTTATTTATGAATTCACCTTTTTATTCATGATGAAATGATGATTATTAAAGGTTCTTCCAGTTTGTGTATGATGTGACTGACACGATGCATCTTTCTTTCTCTTTGTGATACCCAGATGTTCTTCCAGGGATCCATATTATTCATATATTTGGATGCTTAGAAATTCTTCCTAGGATTTTGGTTCTTATCCATGTTATTTATTATGTTTATTAACATACTCATAGGTACTATCTTGGATTAGGATATTGAGTCGTATGTTTTATTATTATATTTTTTGGATTTCTATAGGAGCTTCCTAGGATCTGACTTTTGAACATGTGATTATGATATACATGCATGGAATCCCTAGTAATTAAAATCCTTGATTATTATTCTCTCTAGAGTGATGAGGATGATTCAACTCTCCTTGGATTTCCACGTGATGAGGATGATTATAATCTCCTAGATATGATTATACTCATGGATGATTACGCTCTCCCAAGTCATAGGTATGATTACACTATCCCTAAATGATTACTTAACCATGGTGTTGGAAATAATGTTTCATATAACTTGATACCCATGGATGATTATAGTGTCCCAGATGATAGGTATTATTATTCTCTCCCTAATTAGAGACCTAAGGGATTTGTATGAAATCTCACTAGTGATATCTTCTTACAGTTTGCCTCAAGGACATACCCTTAGGGTTCATCCGAGTCATAATGTCATGAACGCCTACACACTAAGATCTAGGGATTAGAAATTGGACTGTATTTTCATGGAATGAGTGGCATGGAATCTATCTCTAGTCCATTTATAGGTTGTGCATATATAATTCCCTAGAAACCATTATTACAGTGATTGAAGGCCAATAATGGCCATCCCAACGCTAGGAAATGTATCCTCCTATGGTGGCATAGCTTGAACAAATACATTTGTAGTTCTGGATGAATAAGGTATTATCAATTGGGATTATATACCTAGAGATTAAATTAATTTATACATGGATTGAGTGGTATGGCATCTAGATCATTGTCCTTCACACATGATGTCCACGTAATCGAAATTACATACCCTAGGATCGACTTAAGTTATTTTATGCTGTTTCTTTCACTTTACTCATACATAATCATATTTATTTATATATATACATGTATGGGAATATACATATATACACATATAAATATTAATACAATGAAATAACATTTCCTAGTTGGTCAGGATCTTAGAACTAGGTATCGACTGTGGTTTCACATTTTTGATTTATTTACCTTTTTAGTTGTGTCTTGGCTAGGTTGAGTACATTACATGAGCACACACTTATGACAACATATTTATAGGATCATTTTTGTGGTGGGATACTAAGAATATTTCTAACCCCTATACATGAACCCTGATGTGTGTGAAGACCATATGTTTTCCCTTTCAAATTTATCACAAATGTATGGTAGTTAGGGATGAGGCCCAAGGCTACAATATTGAGTTGATTTAGTCATGTGGTTTCTTATGATTGGACTGATCTACATCATAGTGTTTGGAGACCAATTATGTGTTCTGTCTTAGAGTTAGTAGTATATCCTTTTACATTTATTTTTGTTTCTTTATATACTTTTATATGCATGATCATCCCATTGGGTGACCAGTATTTTATGTATGACATGGATATTCGAGATTTTATATGATTTCATTTATTGTTACAACATGTTCTATTTCAGTTTATTTATTGCTTCCATGCTCTATTTATTTACTTCTTAGATGGTATCTAGTTATTCCCACTATTTTTTACTATGATATGAGGGCATAATATCTCCATAAACACACCCTAGCCATTCGTTGCTATTTGGTAGTCTTTGGCGTATGGAGAGGCATGCTTGAGGCCATGTAATGAACCAACTTAGAGAACCAGTTTAGTGGAATCCAAGTCATAATGTTACAAAGTCATATCAAAGTTGTTTATTTACTATTGATTTACTACTTTGGACATTGTATACAAGAGTATTAGGAATGTGTTAGAACCTATGTTGTATATCAGACTGGTGAATCTAGAACACTTGTTCTGGTGAGGGATCATGGTTTCCAAGGATATGTGATTATTGTTCTGATCTGGGATGTTATAGTTGAATACGATTTATGATTTGATCAATGCACATGTTGTGTGGATGTAATGATTTATTAGCCATTTATGGATTATTTCCATTATGAAGAGGCTAGTGATTGAGTTTCACTCTTATCCCACAAATTAAATAGGCTTCTCATGCATCATATTTGGCATATATGATTCACATGTTATAGGCATGCTATTGTGTGATTTTACTGATGATAGAGGCCAATTGTATAAAGTGTAAAAAAACCTAAATGGTGTTTTCCCATATATGTTTTTGGTAGAATTATGCTCAATTTAGATGACTTGCATGTATATTTCCTTCTGATGGAATGTAATGTGGATAGACAATGAGGAATTTGATGGTGAGGCAGATGAATCATTCCTTATGAAAATGAGGTGCAGTGAACCTAGTAAGTTAATAGGGAATATTATTCCAATTTTTTGGACTCCTTGTCGGGTGTTTTTTTCTTAGGTTCAGTTATTTAAAGTTGCAGTATCAATCTATATAGTTTTTCCTATATAGATTGGAATGAAATTATACTCAACCGACCTTCATTTGGGGTTATCTAGTTAGATCGTAGAGTATAATGCTGATGGGTACTAGGATGTTTCCCATGAACTAGACCTCGAGAGGGTATTACTGTATATAGATTCCCAGTGAGAGTCAGTTGAATATATCTTTTACATTGGTATCATGTCCTCAAGAGAGAAGTTCCTTATGAGGATTCTCAGTGAGGACCTAGACATTGTATGCCTTATTAGCGGTTTTGACCCTCATTGGTTGTTGTGATATTTACCTTATTTGGATAGGTTTGATCTTTTGGGATAGGTGGTTAGAACTTATGATCCATTTATGAAACTTGATCAGTAGGGATATGTGGGAGATCTAGAGGACCTTATTTTTGACTCAGATCCATGAAGGTTGATGTTTTTTTTGATCGAGGGAAACCTACGTGAAAGGTTTTCCTAGGTTAATTAATTCCTTTTTAGGAAGAGAGCTTGGTTATATTCTCATTTTGAGATCGATGGATGGTAGGTGTTTCATTTTTGATAAATAGGCATGTTGATGCCTTTATCTTTTGATGAATCACCTAGGGTGCTTTGGTATCAAGAATAGCTTCGATGGGCAAGATTTTTTTGGTGTTTGGACTGGTCGACCAATGTTTCCCCTGTTGATAATGTAGTAAGAGCACTGTTATATGCTCATGACTAGAATGAAATTAGGGATGGGGGTCATAGAATAAATCATTTCATAGGTGAGGTGCATGATTTTGAAGAGGAGTTCCAAGGGATATTATGTATTAAATAAACTAACATTCCATGCAACATAGTTAACTTATACTTGTGATGTAAGACTCACTGCAGTATGAGTCGAGTGATAAAGTCATACACTGATTAAATGTGGTACTGTTCATTTCTAAATCAGTGAGTACATGTGTGAGAGCCAATGAACGATGGTTTTAAAAACATGTTGTGGGCATGGTTGTCCAGGACTCATGGTTAAATGAAGAATGTCACTTTGTGTCAGAGGAGACATCATAAGTAAATGGGGTACAAAAATAAGGTTGACCCATATTAAGACTTAAATATGTAATTTTAGGAGATTTGGTGCCAGGTGTCAGTTAAATTCATGTGTACCCTATTGGATGAGAGCATGGCTCAAAGAGATTTGTACATGAATTTTTATAGAACCTTAGTGTACTTATAGTTGGATATGGTCATGATCTATCTTGAAATCTTCTTGAGTATGCCAATAGAGTTTCATCTATACACCAGTCTTATTTTATTTCAAATATCATTCTTGTTTGGTGAAATAACCTATTGAGATTTCACTTGAGGTGTGTTAGATGGTAATCCATATGGTGGTATGTGCACCATTGGTCATTTGGGGGTGGAGACCCTCATTTTTAGTTGAAATTAAATGTTTTTCATGGGATGTTGGGATTATATTTTGGTTTTGAGATGACGATAAGGGTATTCCTATGGTGGGGAGTACTAGATCGGTCATAGTTGAGTGTCTCTCTTATAGAAGATTTTTGCTAATTCCATGAGACTGGTTATTGGATTGTCAAGATGGAGCTGCTGTACAAATGCTCAAGTTGAGAGCATAACATCTAGTTTTTCCACCAAGTATTCTAAAGGATGAGAAGGTTTATGGCAGGGAGATTGTAAGGACCTATGTTTTTTATACTGGAATTTTGAGCATAAATTTGAATTGTTTGTTTTCAGATGCTTGTAATGGGTAAAACACTATTTTTACATAGAATAATACCTTAAATAATTTTTTGGGCCACTATGTTGGTCCCAGAATATGGTATTTACCCTAAGACATGTGCTTGGTATAACTCTGTGCCATTCTAATTTTAGCAAAATAATTAATAATTAATAATTAATAAATTAAATATTAATTTATTCATGTAGGTTCATTTGGAAATATTATTTTAACATAACATTGGATTGAGTTTCTATTTTCATCATTGAGTCCAAAATGGGGAGTTTTTTCTAGGTGGGGTCTAATCTTAGTTTGGGTGCTGGGGCTGGGTCGGGCCCCCTTTTCTCTTTTCCTTTTATTATTTTTCTATTATTTTTATTATTTTCCTTCCATGCCTTCTCATATAGACCCTTAGGGGGATCCTCCTTTTTCACATTACCAATAAATAAAGGTATAGTGAGATAGAGAAATAAAGATAGAGGGGAAGATATGTAACATCATGAAGCTCGAGACACACCAGATCATCGTGTGGTAGTCATGGAGCATGGAAATAGGCAAATAATAAGTGGATTCCACAAAAAGGTAGGCCATTTTTAGTTTTTGTTGCAGAACCCTATAGATTTTTTTTCTAGTTTTAAACCCATATTTTGGCTTCTTAGGACCCCTTGGGGGTATATCTTTTTTTTGGGAAAACTAGGGGTTTTAGGTGATTTTAAGGGTTTCCCATTCAGAAATCCCGATCACATGGAATGTTGCTTAGGAACACACATAGTGTGTTATTCATTATTGGGGAATATTATCTTTTTAAAATTATATTCCATGTATGGGGTATGCAGTCCATGTACTGGGACTTGACCATGTAGCTGAGTACCTAAATAGAGAGCCTGTGTCGGGGCACCCAACCATGTAGATTACATAGATAGACCATGTGTGGGTTGCACACCGTGTAAAGGTACATGATTAGGTGAAGTATATGGTTAGGACATGTGAGGTACATGGGATGGTACCCCATATAGAGTACACATTGTTTAAATTGTAAACATGTCATGTACATGGGATTTGACATACCATGCATGGTTAGACACTAAAAGAAGCTAATATCTATTGTCAATATCTTAATAGTAATGTGTTCCAAAGTCCATAAACATCATTTTCAGTGAAACATAGAAATTGAACTTCATTTAGTTTATTAAATGCAATTCAAGTTTAAAATGAAAATTTGGGCCGAATCATTCATCTGTTTGTGGACAACATTATATTAATTTTTTTGAATTTTATATTTTGGAATATGATTGATCACTTTTTTGAAACATTTTTTCTTTTAGGATCGATGGATGAATCCCAATGGAAGATGGAGATTTTTGGGGATGAATGCAGAACTTTTCTGGAGAAAGCATAATGGGCCTAAGGCCCATCAAACAAAAGTGGGGCCCAAAAACCAAGACCAATGAAGCTAATTTTTTTTACTGAAGAATGAAAAAAATGCGGGGATCATTTTATTCAACTATGGCTAGAGATAATTATGAAGTTTTCATGAAGATAAAGGGATCTGAAGTTGAAATTTAAATGGTTGGCCCGATCTGAATGCACATAAAGTCAACCGACCATTTCGACCATAACTTCAAAAAGACTTTTTACAAATCCTAGAGGACTGATGGATGATAATATTTCACTTCTATGACCCCTCCAGATTCAAATTCCTTCAATTACAAATTCACACGTCAAAATGGGGGACAAATCTGGACGAATTTTCTGGACAACTTTGAAACGTCGAAATTCCCTTGATTTTCTCATGCTCTTTTAACTCTCCCAATTAATGGGGTTGGAATTTATTTTTTGGGGGGTGTATCTATGTCTCCAAATATTCTTATTTAAGGAGCTGATTGTGAAGGGAATAAGAATATATTTTTTTCCTTTCAATGGAAGTTTTTTCTTTCATTTGTATTGTCATGCATTCATTTTGTAATCGCTTTGTCAATTTCTCCCTTGTATGTTTTTCGTTCAACATAATTAAATTAATAAAAGATAATAACCTTCTTATTATTAATTTATTATTTCTATTTCCATATCATGATGATACCCTTTCCTTAGGGAGGGAGGTTATTCAGATAATCTTTTGTGAAACTCTTCACACAACCATGGATTGATTGTTATTTATTTTTATTCTTCTCCAATTCTACCGTCATAAGTCTACTAACCAATTTAATTGATAGAATAAATTCAATAGAGAGATAATAATATAATGGGTTGATCCAATGGAGTATCAAGAAGATGAATTGGATGTTATTTCTTAATTTAATAATTCCTAATAAATTCTATTTTTGAGATTTTCATTAAATGATTTACATAGTCCTTTAAAATCACCAATTTTAAGGATACACATACCGAGTGCTAAAACGATCCTCTAACTTGGAGTGATCATCAATATGATCCTCCAAGTTCATAGGTGATTAGCCATAGTATAGTTAAAACTCAAAATCGGTGAGTGATTTGGGATTCTTGTATTTTTTTAAAGGAAACACTCAAACTTAAGACATTGAAATAATTTAAAAATAAATTCATCCAATTCACCCTCTGCGATAACCAAGGATCAAATCATGTTTTTAAATTGAATTCACTTACGTCTTTAAAATATCAAATAATCCAATCATTTCAAACCCAAGTTGGCCACTTCATAGCCAAATTAACATCATCAAATCACCTTCTTAGAATGAATGATTCGTAGGTTTCTTCTTAGGTCTATGAGGATCGATAACCCAAGACCAACTACAATGACCTTGTACACCATAAAACTTGGGTAAATTTGGGTGCAATAAAATTTTGGCACCGTTTCTGGGGACCAAGTATGTCACCTTAGAACATCTTTCCATTCTCACCCCCAAATTCTCTATTCTCACCCTAATTTCTCTTCTATATTCCCCTTTCTATTTCTGTGTGTCCAATGAATCCCAAAACCAATTTTCAATCAACTCTAATGGATTATATTCAAAAATACCCATTGATAGACCAAGGCTATAACCAACTAGAAAATCAATATCTGGACTCTCCTCATATAGAGAATTTCATTGCCAAACCTTGATTCAATACACCACACTAGATGAGATGTACAATCAATGGGATGCTGATTGTTTAAAGGATAAAATTCCATACCTCTGAAGGATGATTGAAGAGATCAAACTTAGTGAAGTTCATGATGTTAAAACTTATATCAATCAGAATCCTGAAATAATTCTTGAACATTTGTGTGAAAAAATGGTTAAAATGAATTCATAAGTTTCATCACTGAGATTTGAAATACAAAGTATTGAGAATTATGAAGAACCCATTCCCACTCAGGAGGTCCTTTCCTCAGCACCTATAGAAGAATATTTTATCCCAAAAACCAATCACGAATTTAAAAAAGAACTAACCTTTGGATATGGTATAACCAAATAAGATCAACGAAATGTTGAAGGGTTTTTAAATCAGGAATAAATTGATTTTTTGGACTCGAAAGAGGAAAATTTGACATCATTGATTGAGATTTCTGAATATAACTCCATTGATAAATTTTCAGAAGTACCAATAATTGAACCATTAAGATAGATCACAAAAAATGATTCCATACCCATTCCTGATATTCAAATGGACAATTTTGGGGATGAATCATATTTTCAAAAGGAACCAATTCTTTCAAAATGTTTTGTAGAAGAAACAAATTTGGATTTAAATTTCCATTATTCTTTGCAAAAATTCAATCAAACTGAACTCAATGTTATAATCCTTCCTTCCCCACTCAAGAATCCATCCATTTATGATAACCAAGACCATTAAATTATCATCCATTTTCATCAAGAATCTAACAAAGTAGGAATAAACCTTGAAATATTAAGAAATACTCCAGACGAAACTCAATCAACCATTACCGAAATTCTTTGGACATTCACACTCATTGTTAAGAATGGTTTTTCACATGGATTTTTTTAAAAAAAATATCTAATCTAAATCTTGTTGAGGTGGATAAAAATGGGGCCCTAAATAATTTGAAAGTTGGAATTGGATAATTTTGGCGGTTCAAGTCGAGCTATTGATGTTAAAAAAAAGCACTACATGGGAGGGAAACCATGGTTTTCATGTTTCCAATCATTGTGAATCATATTAATTTTTTTATTTTTCATATAATAAATTACCATAGATTGTTGACATGTTCTTATTTTATGAGTAAGGATGGGTATGAAAGGGGAGCGTCATATTCATCTGTGTCACGTGACATGATCTCTAAGTAATACCTTACCTATAAAATTAAAAAGAAGACATTTTATCATCAGTTTATTTTATTTTTTATGTTTTTTTGTAGTTAAAATATATATATATATATATATAATAAAAATTTTAAAGGACACATCATAGGTTGTAGGGAAAATCCCGTCACAACTTTCCAAGCCCCGAGACTCGAACCCAGGATTGAAGGGAGACTATGGCACACTCATTCATCATCAACCACCAGGTGACTTCATTTCATGATTCTCATTTTGAATTTTCACTTTTAACATCTCTCTTATACCCTCTTCTATGTTTTCTTTAAACAGTAGTGACATTGTTATTATTTGTTGGGGGGGGGGAGATAAAAAATGAATTTTTTTTTGTCAATAAAAAAATGCATGGAAACAAAAATTCCATTAACCTTGGACTTGATAACAGACATTAAAAACTATGAAATTGGATATTGAATAATTTTTCATGCCTTCATTCTGATTTTAATGCAAGTTTATGTTCATGATCATAGATTTTGGAAAGTGAGGTTGTCCGATGTGATTTTTGGAAGCTTACATTTTCATCCTCTTAATCAAAATTCCCCAATGCACGTCTATTGGATCTTGGGTGTAAAATTTAGTTCTTGGTGTGCCATAATAAATGGAATAGGTTTGGTGATCATTTTAATTTTAACATGAGTATTCTAAAAAAAATCAAAAAAAAAAACTCAATTGTGCATAAAGCAATGGATTGACCTAATGCATGGCTTTTTCCAATTTGGGATCATGATTCCATAGTTTTCTAGTCCGGAGTTGGGCATTTTATATCTATTTCTGGTAATTTGAATTTGTTTTTGATTAACTAAACTTGAGATGATGCACGAGTATGTGAGCTTCACTTGGTGCCCTAAGGTATTTTAGCCTGGGAGTCATCGACAAAGTCTTGCTACATGGGTTGACTTGATTGAGTTCAATTTCAATTACCATGGAAAAATTGAAAAAAAAAACAAAACAAAAAAAAACACAAAAAACGAAAACAAAAAAAATATTTGAACAAAATGAGTACTCATCTTAATATTAAAATTTTATTCCTCCTAGAACTTTCATCTTTTCTCCCTTGAATGAAAATGAACCCCCATGTCTATTGTGAGGCACAAGACATTATCAAGCTTAATTGAAATTGGATGAAATGTGACGATGAATTTGAACAATGGAATGGGCTTGGGATTGGGATATTCATATGGACCTAGCTTGTTTTAAATGATTTTGATGGGTTTCATAATTTTTTTGGTATGAGATCTTTGGGTGAGAAATGTGTATTAAAATGTTTTTGGAAAAGGGAATTTGGATTTCATATTTGTAATTTATTTTTCTCAGGACTAGAAAAACTCAAGTTGGGGGGGGGGTGTGATTAGCCACTCAAAGAAGATAATATTCATTTTAAATATATTAATAGTTATGTGTACTAAAGTACATAAACAATATTTTTCTTGCATTATAGAAATTAAACATCATTTCTTATCTTAAATGCATTTCAAGTATAAAATTAAAATTTGGGCAGAATAATTCATATGTTTGTGGAAAAATTTATATTCATTTATTGAATTTTATATTTCTGAATATGATTGAAAACTTTTTTTGGAACATTTTTTCTTTTAGGATCAATGGATGAATCCCAATGGAAGATGGATATTTTTGGGGATGAATGAAGAACTTTTTTAGAGAAAGCATAATGGGCCTAAGGCTCATCAAACAAAAGTGTGGCCCACAAACCAAGCCCAATGAAGCTTAAAATTTTTACTAAATAAAGATAAAAATATGGGGATCATTTTATTTAACTGTGGTCAGAGATAATTATAATGTTTTCACAAAGATAAAGGGATCTGAAGTTGAGATTTAAATGGTGGGCCCGATCTAAATGCACATAAAGTCATCCCACCATTTAGACCATAACTTCCAAAAGGATACACCAAATTTCTCGAAATTCTTACATCTCTTAGAGGATATATGGGTGAGAATATTTTGATTCTACGACCCCTCCATATTCGATCTCCTTCAATTACAAATTCACACGTCAAAATGGGGGATGAATCTGGAATAATTTTTTGGACAACTTTGAAATGTCAAAATTCCCTTGATTTTCTCACTCTTTTGACTCTCCCAATTAATGGGGATGGAATTTATTATCGGAGGGTGTATCCAAGTCTCAAAATATGCCTATATAAGGAGATTGTGGTGAAGGGAATAAGAATCTAATTTTTTTCTTTCAATGGTAGTTTTTTTCTTTCATTTGTATTTTCATGATTTCATTTTGTAATTGCTTTGTCAATTTCTCCCATGTAAATTTTTCGTTCACATTAATTTAATTAATAAAATATCATCATCATCTTCTTATTAATTTCTTATTTATTTTTTCATATCATGCTGATACTGTTTCCTAAGGGAGTGAGGTTATTCACATAATCTTTTGTGAAACTCCTCACATAACGGTGGAGTGATTTTTATTTATTTTTCTTCTTCTCCAATTCTACCATCATAAGTCTACTACCCACATTCATTGATAGAATAAAATCATCAGAGGGATAATACTATAATGGGTTGATCCAAGGGAGTAGTAAGGGTATGAATTGGATGTTATTTCTTAATTTAATAATTCCAAATAAATTCTATTTTTGGGATTTTCATTCAATGATTTACGTTCTCCTTTAAACTCACTAATTTTAAGGATACACTTCCCGAGTGCTAAAATGATCCTCTACCTTGGAGTGATCATCAATATGATCCTAAAAGTGTATAGGTGATTAGACTGAGGATAGTTAAAACTTGAAATCAGTGAGTGATTTGGGATGTTTGTATTTTGTTAAAGGAAACACTCAAACTTAAGACATTGAAATAATTTAAAAATAAATTCATCCAATTCAACCCATGTGATAACCAAGGATAAACTCATGATTTTAAATTTAATTAACTTACATCATTAAAATACCAAATAATCCCATCAATTAAAACCCAAGTACACCACTTCATAGTGAAATCAACATCATCAAATCACCTTCTTAGAATGTATTATTCATAGGTTTCTTCTTAGGTCTCTGAGGATTGATAACCCAAGCCGTACTAAAATGACCGGATACACCATAAAACTTGGGTAAATTTGGGTGCAACCAATGTCTGACTGAGGTACATTCCTCTATGGGGATTTGGGAGAACATGTCACGTACTTAGTATACACGATGTGTATAGCCCCTTTGCTACCCTTTTTGGGGTTTTTATATCTTTACACCCAAGAATCATAATTTTACCCATGATTTGTCCTTTATGAGTATCTTCTCATATAGATTGTAATGGTAACCCCCTTGTGGTTTCTGATGACTCTTAAGTGGAATTTTGGGATTTTTTGGAATAGAGAGGTTTTTCCTTCGGTAATTGAACCCTATTGTCTCATAAGAGTGAGATGTTGATCTAAGATGGTCAATGAGACATCTCTCCTGAATGAA
Organism: Viscum album; assembly: GCA_963277665.1. Lineage (NCBI taxonomy): Eukaryota > Viridiplantae > Streptophyta > Magnoliopsida > Santalales > Viscaceae > Viscum > Viscum album. The sequence goes on along the minus strand of OY728164.1, from coordinate 1,864,716,642 downwards.
AATCTTTTAGATTTTCCCTTGAGGAAGTCTAACTTGAGATATGTGACCTTCTAGCCTAAGAGATAGTGAAGTTAGTTATTTCCAAGGACCCCTGTAGGATTCTTCTACTTAAGTTTTGACCTAGAGGATCCCATGTAGGATGCCTCTATCTTCTCTCTATTACTAAGGCCCCCATAATGGATGCCATTACAAAATTTTAAATTATAAAATACCTTGTATTATACCTTTTCATGTATAACAATCTAAAGATCCCATATAGGATATCTCTGTTTCTTACACTACTCTTGAGGGTCCCATGTAGGACGTATCATCCTATATACCTTTTGAGGATCCCGAGTAGGATTCCCCTATTTACTTACCAATGAGGATCCCATATAGGATTACAATATTTTACTTTATATATAAGGATCCTAAGTAGGATTAATTCACTTATGTCTAGACCTTGAGGATCCCATGTAGGATTCCCCTCTAATTTTTTGACTTGAGGGACCCAGTGGGTTCCCTAATGTTGGATTCACCTTGAGCTAGTGCATCAGGTTTGGGTAGAGATAATAGCGGGTGTCACCTTAGAAACCATACAGAACATGTAATCCCATGAGGCCATAGAATCAGTGGTGGGTTAGGCATTCAACCACCCACACTCTTTTATTTATGAATTCTCCTATTTATTAATGATTCAATGATGATTAATAGAGGTTCTTCCTAGTGGGTGGATGATGAGCCTAACACAACGTATCTTTCTTTCTCTTTGTGATGCCTAGATATATTTTTTTGGATCTATCTTATTCATATATTTTTATGCCCATACCTTCTTCCTGGGATCTATATTTGGATCCATGTTATTTATTATGTTTATCAACATACCAAGAGAACTATCTAGGATTTGGCCTTTGAAACATGTTTTTTATTATAATATAGTTGGGATTTTTAGAGGTTCTTTCTAGGATCTTGCATTTGAGCCTATGATTATGATATACAGTCTTGTAATCCCTAATATTAAGAATCATGGATTATTACTGTATCTCGAGTGATGAGGATGATTTCAATATCCTCATATTGTCATATGATGAGGATGATTATGCTCTCCCCAATTTGCTTATGCTCAGGGATGATTATACTCTCTCGAGTCATATGGATGATTGCACGCTCCTTGAATAATGAATTTACCATGATGTTGGACATGGAATTTACCATCATTGGACACTCATGGATGATTATGATATCCTATAAGATAGGGATGATTATTCTCTCCATGATTAGAGACCTCAAGGGTGGGCATGATGTCTCAACCATGAGCTGTCCTTATAGTTCTCCTAAGGGTCAGACTCTTAGGGTTCATCAGAGTCAAAATTTCATGATGGCCTACAGACCGAGACATAGGGATCAGACATTGGACAAGATTTTCATGGAATGAGTGGCATGGAATTTGACCCTAGGAAATTTTTAGGTTATCCAAAAGTACTTCCCTAGAATACATTATTACAGTGATTGGAGGGAAGTATGGGTGAACCCAAGGCTAGGAGATGTATCCACCTATGGTGATGTATCTTGCTCAAAGATATTTCTAGAAATGGATAAAACATTTATTATCAATATGGATAATATAACCATAGATCTACTTAATTATAAATGGATTGAGTGGTATAAAATCTAGATTATTTCTCTTTGTGTATGATGTCTAGGTGATTGGGATTACGAACCCCAGGATTGACTACAATTATTTTATGTTATTTATTTCAATTTACTCATGCATACTCATATTTATTTATATATTTATATTTATTGGAATATATATATAAATAAATATGAATATACATTATTTCACATTGACCAATTAATCATGGTCACAAACCCATGGATCGAATGTGGTTTCACATTTTTGATTTATTTATCTTTTCAGTTGTGTCTCAGCTAGACCAAGTATACTTAATGAGCATGAACTTATGACATTAGATTTATAGGTTCATCATTAGGGTGGAATACTAAGATTATTTCTCACCCCTATACATGCACCTTAGTGTGCATGGAGACCTTATGTATGATTTTCACGTTAAGCACAGATGCATGGTGGTTAGAGATGAGCCATAGGGATTCATGATCGAGAAAATATGCTCATGTAGATTCTTATGATCAGGGTGATCCAGTTCGGCAATGTCTAAATACCAGGTATGTGGTCAGGATTAGAGTTAGTAGTAGATCCTTTCACTTTAACTTCAGTTTCCATATGTACTTCTATATGTATCATCGACCAAGTGGGTGAACAGTATTTTACGTATGACATGGATGTTCATGATTTTATAACATTTCATTTATTAATAAAACATTTTATGTTTCAGTTTATTTATTACTTCTATAGTCTATTTATTTATTGATTGGATGATATATAGTTATTTTAATTTTTTTACTCTAATATGAGGGAATAGTCTCTCCATAGATATACCTTATACCCTCACTACTAGTCAGCTGCCACTGGCATATGGAGAGGTGCACTTGAGGCTTTGTAACAAACCAGCTCAGAGAACCAGTTTAGTTTCATCTATTTTGGGATGTTACATTGATCCTAGTTAAATCATATCTACTATGTTAATAATTATATAAATATCATATATTTTCATTATATTTTTTTAGAGTCATTCAAAAAATTTAGGGATAGAAAAATTAATTACATAGTTCATGAAGATGATAGGTTGTACATATGCATGAACATTGTTATCATTTTTTGATCGATAGATTAAAGTAAGGGTGAATAATAAGTAACCTTTATGGAATCAATGTTATATCCTATAAATCATATATATAAATAAAATCTATACCCATTACCATCCAATTAAAATAGAATTGAAAAACAAATCACATCACTTTATGGATGTGATAGTCCACACATATGCATGAGCTACGTTATCATTTTCCAATGGATTGGAAGGCAAGAAGGTAGAGATGATATTATCATTGAAAAAGTATAATTATTTCATAAATATAATATATTAACATTAAAACTATCAAAATACCCATCCATAAAATATGGCGATGAAAAATAAACTATAGCACTATGTAGTTATGGTAAGTTGTACGTATGCACGAGTGATATTTTCACTTCCAATTTGATTGAAAATAAGGCGTATAAGGGTAGTTCATATAAATAATAACGTTTTAGAATAATTATGTTAATTTTTTTATTAATTTATGGTAAATAACATATATTTAGAGGATGTAAACGAATAGTTAAAAAGAATATGATTGATTGAGGCTATTACCTCATTTTTGAAAGTAGTGCTTTATATATCCTCTTAAGGATACAAGGGTGGGTATTTTTGTAATTCCAAAAACCTCTATAACATGTATTAGGAAGTTTAGAAGATACTTATTTAGGGTATGGTAGATATGTGTTGTAAAGAAGAGGAATGAGGGGTGTTATTTTATTAGGGATGGAGAGGACACACTTGGAATTTCTTACAAGATTAAAATATAATAATGTCATTATCAATCCAAATGCTTCCAAATGGTAATGAATTATAATAAAAAGTTTATAGTTTATAAATAAAATCGGAAAAATAAAATTTATATATGTTTTGGTGTTATTTGAAACACTATATTTTCTATCAATCCCTTTGTTAATCATTTTTGACCTTAACCATACTAACAATTGTTTTAATCTTAAAGGGTACAGAATGTTAAAATAAATAGAAAATACAATCATAAATGAACCGTAAATTATCTATTAATAAATATTACATTAAAATTCCCATATATTAGTTTTTATGAGTTTAAAATCATTTAATAAATTATTACTTAGTATAAAATATCATTAATATCAATTTTGGAACTATCCATTTCATTTGAAAAAAAGACATCAAGAAAATGATAAAATTAAAATAAAATCTTTTTCAAAATTATTAATATGTTATATTTATCTAAAATTTGTTATTAATACTTTAAATCACTCAAATTATATTATTTTTAATATATTTAAAATCATTTATTTTACTTTTCTATTAATTTAATAAATACTATATTATCACTACACAAGCATTTAAAATAATTATTTAATCACCAAAAATTATAAATAAATTAATATCATGAATATAATTTTACTTTTCACAAAAAATTCCTTTATAATCAATCATAAATTTCTTTTGTCCCTATGTGAGCACGTAAAAGATATTTAAAACTAAGAGAGCGACACTTTGTAACTTTCTATGATTTAAATATTATATAGTTTATTTTCATGAAAAATTTCACATTAAAAAATAAATTTCAAGAATAATGTGATAATGGTATAATTTAATTTATCATATATAATTAGGATGGAAATTTATGGTCTTATCACTTAGTTTTAACCTAGGTAAACCCAATTTACCCTTTAACGAGGCGATAAATTGTACCATAGTTACTCTTCATATTGACCAAAAGTAAAAGGGTCCTATTTACCAAATTTTAACCTCATGAATATAAAATGGAATAAAATTTTCTATATTAAATTTGTATAAGTGGTATAAAACAATTTTAAAAATAAGTGTGCAAAAAAGATATGAAAACCATTTTTTAGAAAAATAAAATTTTAAGTAGAAATATTGGTTTATTATTTTCTCATGATTATAAAAAAATATTAAATGAATGTTAAAATATTTAATTTAATATATATATATAATTAAAATCATTTATCAATATCGATTAATTCAATTTATTAAGATAAAAATACATTGTGCACATAAAAGCTGTTATTCTAAAATTCATTTTTTTATTTCATGATGTTTTTTATTTTTATTTCTAATTAATTGATAAATAATGAATTAATTTTATACATGTGTAACCATATGTTCTCCAAAATTTATTTATTCATATTTATACCTGAAAATACAATTGCTGTGTGATAAATTTCACATAATATAATTTTAAAAGTTTGTTGTAGTTTATTAAAACTCGATGTTACATGTAAGACAATACATCAAAGAAATAAAATTATTTAAAAAGAAATATATTCTAAAATATATAAGTATTATAGTAATGTATTATTATACTAGGTTTACCAAGTTGGTTCATCTTTGACCAAGTAATTTCATGAATGACCATATGATGGCCTGTCATTTTTAAATGGGTTTAAAACTGGAGATCTTATCATAGATTATTGAACTTTGTCTGCCAACCTATGAAAAAGTGGTAGAAAAGGTAGCGATGGTTGAGGCAGAAAAAGTCTATTTGACTTGTATGAGTGGTACCCCTATTGCTATAAGGGTGGTTAGATCTTTTCCTCATTCCAGAAGAGAACACACAAGGAGACTCGTAGGGGTAGCAGTAGAAACATGCAACATTCCGAACCAGATTTTTGTAAATCATTAGGATTCAAGAAAATAGTATGATATCAGTTCCATAGGTATGGTAATACCAAATAAGATTTATATGAGGCTCAAGGTACTTTCTATATGTTTTTATTCCTTTGGAATCCCTAGCATTATTGTAGATTCCTTCTTCAGGGTAGTAGGTTAGGCTATTCTCATACAAAGGGTTCCCAAGTGAATTTTGACATATCAAAGGGAGTGGGGACTTTACCTTAAGAAAAGGGTGAGTCCCATTTAGTAAATAAGACTTAGATTGGGACTGGGCCAAAAATTCAATTTTCATATAAGCATGTTATAGAGGACGTGGATGTTGGTCTATCCACTGTAAGAGGTACAATTCTTGTTTCTACTTCCATAGATTTAGAATTGATTAACACAGGTGAATCTCATTAATTCAATTCATTTAAATTGATTGATTATTTGGGGATGTGACTGTAGTTTATTTCATACATAATTGGTCTTTCTAGTCTATCATGAAAGTGGAAGGGTCAAGGTTTCTAGTGTTCAATGGTATAGGTTGTGATTACCAATTTTGATATTGTGTGGGATTTCTTGATTCTTGATATGTAAATTTTCAATATAATTGTTGGAATGGATTAGATATATAGATTCAAGGTTTATATCAATTTTCATCATCATAAATTTTAGTTCTTATCTCTTATTGTAAACACTCATGTATTTCTGGGTGAGTGGGACCCTTGGTTAAGGAGGGAATGACCTATTGTTATGGATATCAGAGTGATTTTTTACCAATTTGTCTAGATTTTTATTTGCTGTGATTGAGAAATTTTCAACCAATCATCTTCTATTGGTGGTATATAAATTTTCCAAGGTATGTTTGGATGAATTTTATAGGTTACCTCTTAAATGGGAGTTAGTGATTTTATGTCAAATTAATTCTCAGGATGAGCCTTATCTCTTTATTTTCTTATTAGATATCTTCCATAGATCTGAAGGAGTTAAAATCTCGATTAGAGGATCTTGAAGGTAAGGTATTTATTTTTATAGTATGTCACCATGGGTATCCCTGATTGTATTTACAGAGAAGGTAGATAAAAGCCTCCAACTTTACATTATTTTTATAAACTCAACTGGGTGAGCATCAAGAGTAAACAATCATTACCTAGAATTTATAATCTCTTGGAACAACTTATGAGAGCACGGTGGTTTTCAAAGATCAATTTATGATCGATATACCATTAATTGAGGGTGTGTTAATAGGTTGTTCCCAAGATAGATTTCAAGAGTAGGTATGAGAATTATAAGTATTTTTTATGCCATTTTCACTTACTAATGATCATGTGGTTTTTATGGGTTTGTTGAACCAGATAAATAGTTGTTATCTATATTTCCTTATGGTGGATGTTTTTGATGAAATCCCAGTGTAATCTAAGTTAAGAGAGGGATATGAGGATCATCTAGTCTGTGTCTTAAATATCATTATATAAAACTAATTGTTTTCTAATCTATCTAAATTCATGTTTTAGATTTATGAGGTGAGATCCATGGGTCATGTGATGTCTAATAAGGGCATCTCAGTGGGTCTTGATAAGTTTTAGACATATTTTGAGGGTTTAAAAGTGAGGTTGAATTTAGATCTAATTATGATTCCCCTAAGGCAGGTAAGGGTTATGTCATGTATTGTGATGCTTTGCATCTTGGATTAGGGTGTGAGTTATTGTAGCATGATCATGTGTTAGCATATAGATCTCAACAGTTATGCCCAAATGAGAAGAATCACCCCGCTTACGACCTCAATTTACCATTTGTGTTTCATTCATTAAATAAATGGAACCACTATCTTTTTAGGGTGTAGTTTACAGGATTTTCAAACTATAAGAGTTTAAATTGAATTTCCACCAAGAAAGATTTTAATCATTGATAGACACACTAGTTGAAGTATCTTTAGGCCTTCAATTTTAACATAGAATACACCCATAGGAAGGGAAATGTGGTGGATGAAGAATTGAGTAGTAAATGTTCATTCTTGGTATTGAGTGAATTAGTTGATGAATGGAACCTGATGTGATTATATTTTGAGAGTTGTTTTGATGTGAAGGAGGAAGATGATCATGTTTTATTAACTTTTTCTCAAGTCACATCCTCCATTGATGATTATATCCAGCTTGAGTAGTAAAAATATATTAAGTTCCAATATCTTAGTATATATTTAAATGGTGGGGAGACCTTAAGAGAATAATCTCTATCTCACTAGGGTTCTATCTTGTTTCAAAAGAGTCTCATCATTCATCTGGATTCAAGGAAGGATTCAATGGAGTATGTTCACCATTCCAATTGGGTATTTAAACCCAGTATTACAAAGATTTTGTATAATTTGAGATGTTGGTATTGGTGGCCTAGGATAAGGTAGTGAATTTCTTACTTCATATCTCAGTGTCTCAACTTTCATATGATCAAATTCAATAATTAGATACCATTTGTGAAATTCCAAAACCTATCTTTTTGGGTATAAAAGTGGGATAGAATTTCAATGTATTTTATGATTGGCTTTCCTCAGACCCCTAGTGGGAGGGACTCTATTTGATTTATTATTTATTGGTTATCTAAATTTGTCCGTTTCTTTCCTATTAAGGAGTTGATTAAGGTGGATGATCATGGAAACCTTTATATTTGAGTAATCATGATACTTTATGGAATTTCTTCAACCATTGTTTTTATATATACCCTCTATTCACATCATGGTTCTCGAGTAGGCTTTAGGAGGTTCTGGGTTCTATTCTAAAGTTGAGAATGGACTGTCACCCTTAGATGGATGGTTATACTGAGTGAACCATATATATTCTCAAATATATGCTTTAGGAATAAATGGCTGACTTTGGTGGTTCTTGGGAGAAGTAACCTTGGATGGTTTAATTTTCCTACATCAACTGTTACCAAACTTTAATCAAGAAGGATACCTTAATAGCTATATATGGATGATTATTTCTATCCCCTCTTAATTGGAAAAAATTTGATTAATGCTCCTTGTTGGGTCCAAGAATAATCTAAGAGATAAAGATTCAAGTAAATTGGAACTTGAATAGGTTGGATACAGATCAAAGTTATCAATAATATCATTATAATCATCATTGCCATCTATTTTTGTTTTTAAGGGTGATATGGTGTTGTTGCGAGTTCCTCGAAGGATGGTAAACTTTCAGTTGGGGAGATAAGGAAATAAATAATCATGTTATGTTGGGACATGTGAGATCATGCAGTTTCTCATGAAGGTGGTGTGTTAGTTTTATTTTCCAACTCATATGATGTTCATTCATGACGTATTCCAAGTATCACAATCGATAAAATACCATTTGGACCCATCCCATTTGATTGAATGGGAGGATCTTGAAGTTTACTTGATACCTTGTTTATTGAGTAGTTAGTTCATATTTATGATTATAAAAACAAGGTTTTGTGAAGAAAAATGATTCCTTTAGTCCGCGTGATCTGGTTGTTCGATTAAGATAGTCATGAGACTTGGGAATGTGAAACGTTAGTAAGGGAGCAGTGGCCTCCCCTTTCTGGAGATTTGGAACCTTGAGTATTTTTTTGGGGAAGAAAGGGGAATGGTGGAGATAATTGTAACACTAATAGGGTCACTCATATGTTTATTTTGTTTTCATTTTTTTATTTTATATTTTTTGAGACTTTAGGGTAAAATGTGTGGATTTTTTAGAGAATAATCCAATTAGTACAGCTAGTGCATGGTTAATAGTAATTATGCACCTAACCATGATAGGGGTGGATTAGAGGGTGAAAATATATTTTCCATAGTTATCTCACAATTTGTTTAAACTGGTAGACTCCCTGGGAAAATGGTGTAGCCCATTTTGTAAAGGTTATGTTTCCACATAGTTCATAAATTGTGCGGTCTTCCCTTAGTTCCACCTAAGTTCTTCTGTCATGTATGTGAAAAAATACATTCTTTTTAAGAATGGAACATAATGGGGGAGAAGATATATTAATTTATTTGTTTTTAAACAAACTAATACAATATCAACAGGTCCAACAATGCTCTCTCTCAAATGGGCACCCAACATCAACAAATATTATGTCACGCCCAGGGTAAAACCCACATTCTAAACTCAACCACAGTATGGGATTTCCATTCTCGGGCTCTGATTGTTAGTTAAGACAAATTTCAATCAAAAATACATGCGTTTAATATAATATATTAATTATATCTACATTGAGGCTCCCCAAAACTTGGAATTCCATGTCGACTGAGTGACTGACTCTGAATATATTATTAGAAATATTTCAATGTCTTATAGGAAAAAACCTACATTATTATTATCTCCCACGTTGAGTATTTTCATCACAAAATGTGAAATACTAAGCACAAGAGGGAAAAATGATATCTTAACCAGGTCTCCCATGTCACTGATATCACTAGAGGGTTCCCATTCTATCTACAAACAAACACTCAGTGGAACTAAAACATCAAAAGGGTCCTCTCTGGATTGGTCACAAACACTACTTGGTACCTCAAAATTCAACTCCACAGCTATCATCCATCTCAAACTAGACTAACATCATGCAACAAGGCATGTTAATGTCTCCTCATCCATTATAGGTTGAAAACACCAAGAACCCAGTCGAACTGTGGTCATATGGTCTAGAAGAACACCACCTCACTAACCTGACACAGATACAGACGTAACTCGATAGTCTTCATCCACCACAGGATGAACTAAGGCCTCAACATCCATCATTAGAACCAACTCTAGGACCATAAATTCTTCCTCTTATTGGGGTTTACTAGTATAGTGGTTGCTTAAAGTGACTACAGAATGTGTCCTTAAACGGTGCTATGCTGAAAGTGGAGTGACAACTGCACCACTCCAACATGAAAATCCAAAGTATATTCTAATGAACCTAAATAGTTCACTCTATTTGGAACAACCACCCTACCTTAGGGTGTGACACTGAGGGTAAGAAACCCCCTCAACACCCCATATCATAGCATGACTGGTGTCATCATCAATCCTCATAATGTTGATGTACTCCCCACCTTTAGAAAATCATTCAATAAAATGTATAGTAGATATATGATCATGTGATACCCTACAAAAAAAATCCTAATTGTTCATACCTACTCCATTGAAAAGTATAGGGTTTCAAGTAATAACTATAGACATTTCACGCCATTCTCACCCATAATGAATAACTAAAAAGACCTCAACTACACCATTAACTATCTAAAAAACAGTGGATATAAACCCTCTCTATGAGCATCTGCTACTATGGACACACCCTTAGGTGAATCTGAAGCTAGAACGACCCCAAACTCTACCAAGTCGACCATAAATCCCATGTTTAAGCAGACATACCATAAGAAGTGGACCTATGGAATTCAAAAATCTCTCTACTAGAGCATCCCAAGAAGCTATAACTCTCAGATCATGTCTAGATATCATCCTAAAGTGTCTCACATGCAACTTTGGAACCATGAACATGAGGGTACCAACAAATAAGACTCCCAAAAAACAATCCATAAGGGATGAAAGATCGAATCAATGATTCTATCATCAATATTTTAGGCAAACATAGGTCTTCCCATGTGGACACATTGGGTCTTACCATACCCTCCATATTCAAAACTGCAACTACACCAAAAATCATGAAGCTCCACATGAGCTAGCCAATATACTAGCACAAATATTAGGATATTCCATGTGTTCCAAAATATATATAAGTTTAGGTCTTAGTGGGGAGACATACTCGACACTTCCTCAAGAATATTTACTCAAATCCAGTACCAAAATAGGGAACTAAAACCTTATAACACTACTGCACCATGGACATAATATCCACATAATAAAATCCAGCTGTATGCTCCCACACATGAGATAATCCTTCTTGGTATAGGACCACTCCTCTAAAAAGAAGGAAAACATCATCCTATAATCCGGTAACAATGGCACCTGTATTGGAAGTAACCCTCTTATGATGGTTGGAATCCATCCAATCCACACTATGGAAAGTATCGCAGGGTATCACTACTAATGTTGTAAAATTTTATATGAGGCTATCTTCTCCAGCATTGTGGTCAAACTTCTAATAGATGTGCCTGACCTATGATCCTCTCTTCTGGAGGCTCCAATAATAAGGGTTGAGTAAAATGGATTCACTAGTATCATTGGGACTAAAATAGGCGCTACACCTAGGGAAAAGTGGATCATGACTCTATGCTATTTCATCTAGGGTAGTAAAGTCCTATGTTGCACCTCAAACCAAAATGGATCCTCATGTATAGAATCCCTTTTTCCTAAATACCATCCTTTTAGTTGAGCACCTATCTGCAATAACAAGGTCTCCCTCTAACACCCCTTCACCAATAGCCCTAATCTCACAACTGAAATGAAATCCTCTCCCAAACCTCAGCACTATCCTATTTGGGTAGAACTAAATCTCCCATATAGTTTTTTATTGGTTCAAAAGAATTCATCTTGGGGGGGGGGGGGGAGTGTACCTATGACTCATGAGTTTGAAGCTATTCCAAACATCACCATCATAAGGATCTACCAACAACCTTTTTCTACTGGGATAATCCTTGATCAAGAAGTGACAAGAAAAGGATATCCAAAACCTAAATATAAAAATAATACTGAAAAATTAGAAAGGTTACATATTGTCCCTCAAATCATCCTCAAAGCCTCTGGGTCATACACCTCTGTAGATTACAGCTATCCTCACACCCATCCTCCAACTTCTTGATCCTGGTACGGACCACCTGGGGGTGGTCTTGGTAAAAGATCGAACCTTATTCCACATCTTGTTGCTCTCCTTGATCCACTACAAAATCCACCATCATGGGAAACTCCATGATCCAATCACCATATATTCCAGGGTGATCCATAAACTGTATCCCTCTCAATAACATGGTGGTTAAAAAAATACCCCGTGAGATTTCACCATCTATCACAAGTGAAACACAATCTCTCTTATGAATGATTAGAATCATCATGGGAGCCCTGATTTGTAAACCCTATATCCTAGGATCATATCTTGAATGAAATAAAATTCTTTAATCCATGAGCCCACCATCAGCTACTAGATGTTGAGGTCTCATCTATTATGTTCCTAGAATTAACTATTGGAATATGCTCAACCAAAAATATCTCCACTACCAAGGCCCTCTCAAGCACTCCAACATTGGTGGGAATATATAGTGATATCACTAAAGCCCTGATATCTTAGATTAATCCCAAATAAAAGGTTTATGATAAAAAATTGATCTCAAAACATATCTAGGTAGTATAATAAAAGTTTTATAAACCTCATTTCATACCCTATTAGGGTTATGATTCCCTACCAAAGTTATAAAAGCTCTAGGATATGTACTGACCACAACATGGTCAGATAAAACTATTACCTAACGAGACACTAAAACTATATCCAAGTGAGAATAATCTCATCAGGGCTCTACTTCATTAGAATCTACCAACCCCCAGAAAATCCATGAATAAAACTCACCACTAAGACAACCATTTGATCGAGAGGTTTCCTCACAAGGTGTAAAACACGAGTGGCTGTCTCAAGTTAGTCATCAGGTGACTGGGGGTTTGTCTCAACCTGATACATGGGATGTATTTACCTATGAAACTCATGTATTTAAGTTACCTTTAAAACATACTCAAGTGGTACTGTTGGAGCTAATTGATACTTAATGGCTGCTAGATTGACTGGAAAACCACCCAGAGGTATCACTTCCTGTGTAGACCCCAACACCAAAGCCTCATCACCAGACAAATCATCATCCCAATACTACCATGGATCCCTATATAGATTTCATTATAGTAGAATAATAAAATATAATCAAGATGTGACAATTTCAAAGAGTATATCTAGGGAGAAGAATCTAGAAGAACATGGAAACCACAACCCAATACTATCTGATTCATGCATCAAAGTTTCCCTGTAACCAGTGCCTATATATTATGAGTCAGTAAGTAGGTTTTTAGAGTATATGTGAATGGATATGTCAACCAACCCACCAAATCTAGAGTCCCTGGTCTAAAATACAAACTTAAAACACTTTAACACCATCACCATATAACCAAAATCAAGATCAAATCTAAACAAATCCAATCTTCAGTCCTAAGGCCCTGATACTACTTTGTAATGACCCAACCCAATGAGGCCTACCTGACCAGTGATTATCCAATCGTGACTTCCCAAATCCCACGTCCAATAGACTAGGGGATGCTGAAAGAAACTATATAGAACTATCAAACACTTGGTAAGCCTTATCCTATGCCACCTGTATACACACATACACATCCATCTCCATGGAACATTGTAAATAAAACAATATAACTGCTACCAAAATGCATACATAAATCTTTCCCATAATAAGAGTACAATAAAAGTACTAAAAGAATGAAAATGGAAAAATAATATCCCCCCAAAAACTGAAAAATTTACAACTTTCTTAGATGAATGGGAATGTTATCAAATGAAACCACATGTAGACACCTCGATATATCTAGCTCTCTATGCTCTGCCTGCTCCGGGTCCTCCTATGACTCCGTCAAAAGGCCTATCTTCTACATAAGACATAAGATGTGTTGGAAAATACCATGTATGGTGAGTTTAAAAATATCCACTAGGAACCCCAAAAAACCCAAAATAAAAGGGATAAACTAATAGAAAATATTATGCTTGACCCATATCTAGAGAAGAAACCAAGAGAGAGAGTAAAGAAAACTCCATATCTACAATTCCCTGGCTATAAAAGACTTATCATCCCACCTCTACATAGAGTGTCCATTAGAGAAAACCATAATAAATCCTATAATAAACCATATATACATGTCTCAGACTCTATGTCTCATCATCTCAACCATACAACCTGCCATAAGATTCTACTCGGGGCTTTGAGGTAATGCTCATCTAGGAGAACACACTCAATGATCCCTACCATCTCATTTGTAACTTATTCGAGAGATCTCACTCATTGGGTCTAGATTTGTCACACCTAAAGGAAATAATATGAGATATTACAATCATTGGGTTTCAGTAATCTAATGGAACCTCCCTTCCATCTTTGATAGTGTACACCCGAGAGGACATGCTCATCGAGTATCACGATGAGAAAAGTCATGTTGGAACCTAGTGGATCATAATAATCAGCTATAGGGTCTCACCCATTTCTCATGGGGTAAACTAATAACCCTATTGAAACCCATAATATCTCAAATCTTAGATAGGGTATCACACATTGGACCACTAGAGGACATCACAGGCCCATTCCATAACTATAGATATCATAACGCTCATATATAGGATAACAACCAAGACCAATGGGGGACACTAAAAACCCAACTGAGCCTCAGAAACATGATACATGGAGAGGATATATCAATTAATACCACTTGGAGATTATTGAAACCTAATCCAAATACATCTGTCAAGTAGGGTATTGTGTAGATGACGATACCTCAAACCCTACTGAAATCACCCACTAAGTAGGAGATCGTATAGACGATGATACCAAATACCCTACTAAAACTGCTCGCTAAGAAGGGGATCATATGGATAATGATATCACAAACCATATTAGGATAACCTACAATTTATGGGATCATGGACCTATATATGATGGTAATTAAGATACCAAGAACTTGACCTAGGGAAAACAATATGATAAAGGATCTAACCCTGGCCTCTCATAGGGATATAAAAACTCAATATGAACTCATCCTGTAAAAGGGATCACAATCCTATAATGCGGATGTAATTCTACATTGTACCCTTATAGTAATGGACCATTGGAACCCACTCAACTGATATTGGTCCACATGATGCTAAAATAAGGGTCCCACTAATATCACCGAAAGTTGTATCTCTAACATCTAACAACATACATTGTCATGTTCTATACAGAAAAAAATTAATAGAGGATACTCACATGCCTCTTTTGAAGTCTTGAAAATAGAGATGAGTGAGGGGGAATTCTCAGATGGGTGGGGGTATATGGAGTGCACCCAAAATACACAGTGTCTCTCAATACCATCCCCTGGTCATGTCCCCAATCAGTACTCGACCTGTATAAGGATCATATATGGCTTGTGACCTCATACAAACCCATGGACATGTCCATTCCCACACCGGAATAGCTAAACATGTCACCACACAAGGTGTGTACCATAATTATACTATGTGTATTATAACATGGGTCATATGGTCATGTACTTCATGCCAAGCATGTGTCTCAACCCATGCCTGTGCCATCTGGCCTTGTACTTACACATGTCCATTTTCCTTGACATGGAGAATCTGACCATGTCCTCTTCTACATGACCTAATCTTACTACAAAAAGTGTACCCTCATAACATAATGTGTAGTCCCCAAAATATCATTTTACCTGAATGGTAAGAACACATGTTGTGGTCTCCAGCACCACACACTATATGGTTCGGATTTCTTAATTGGAAATCCATATGCGTTTCTTGAAACCTCTAATTTACACCTGAAACCCATAGACCTACCCCCAAGGGATCTCTAGTAGCCATAACTAGGATCGAAAACCTTACAAAAACAGTTACATGGGGATCAAGATTTAAAGATCATAAATATTCCTACCACATGTCCAAATATCAAAGATTCGATCCCAACACGATGACGAGAAGCTACCGCACCTCAATCCGGTGTTGATCAACATAAAAAATGGGATCTAGAGATGCCTCTTCTCCATCAGTTACTCGTTAGTTCATCTATCATACATGGGATAAACCCCCTTCCTTCAGCGTGTAGAACCTAAATGGGGGGGGGGGGGGATATATTATCTTATTTATTTTAAAATAAACTAATATATCATCTACATGCCTTCCAGCACTCTTCCTCTAATGGGTACCCAATTCAACAAAACATATGCAAGACCTAGGGTAAAACCGATGCTCAGAACTCAAAAATTCTCTTAGATTTCCAATCAAGGCTTTCATTAGGTGTTAAAAAATACACTTATATAAAAACTATCTATACATGATATAATATATTAATTTTATTTGAACTAATGCTCTCCAAGACCTAGAATTCTACACTGACTTAGTCCTTGGATCCAAAAATATTCCTAGAAATATTCCAAAGTCTTATAGGAAAAATTATGGGTCTTTATAGCTGTAAAATAAGTTAATTAAACCCAAATATTTAAGCTAAAATTTCCTTGATAATTGAAATAACCCTGACTTGGTCAAATTAAGAACTTTGAATGATGAGGTTGATTCTAACTTAAGTAATGGCAGGCTATAATAACTTAACTTTTTAGTTTATAGATTTTAATCCTTATGTGTATAAATCATATTTTTTTAATTTTCACATGACTTTTTAATATTAATTGGATTTTAATTAAGTTATTAAACATTTTTGATAAAAAACTTACTCATAATTTTATTAAATTTTAATCCATCTTGCATGCTTGTTAATTTTTTTATTAGTATGTCATGTAACATCCACAAACATAAAAAATCGACCATGAAACCGATGAAAATAAAATATAAGTTTCATGATCATGAAATTATCTAATGGTTAGTTTATCTAGTGAATGATAAAATAACATTAAACCCTAAGGTAATTTTTTTGAACCATATCTTGTTTTATGTTGCTGCTTTTCACCTTGGCTCCAATGTATCGCCTGGATTGGATTTTCCTTTACTCATAGACCCGAACTTCCTCATATCTCTTGGGATATCCATCCTTACATATGCTTTTACTCACACATATGTGATGGGATCTAATATATTAGGAAAAGGGGGATTACATAAAATAAACCATGAGAATGTAGGCCCTTACATAATAAAGGAGGTTGGGATGACTCATAGGCTATTAATTTTAATTTAATCATAATAAATTAAAATAAACCAATCACACACACAAGGCCAATATACTATCATGATCATCCACATAATATTCAATGAGCATACATATGACATATTGTTATCTATTAACTTTATTTGTTCTTTAATTAAGATAAAATGACAAAAATTAATCCAAATAATTGTATTTATCTCAATTAACTCCAAGAATCCTTTAATTACCACCATTTTGAAATTTTAAAGAAATTAAATATATTAATATGATTTAAAATTTAGAAATCAAAGAAGTTTACTTGGGGGAAATGATATTTACCCCTCTAAACTATATGGAATGATACTTGTGATTTTGTATTCACTTAGAATCCAACACAAATTTCATAATAGATAATTACATGGAATGTACTATCAAATGAATGATACATGGAACACATTTGAATTACACATTATGTGATGTACTTGATACATGTGGCATACACTATAAGGAAATACCATTCAAAAATTGAATTTTTAGAATTTAACAAAAAATTAATTTAATATAAAATTAATACTTCCCACTATATCAAATTGGGAACATTTTATATAAAAGACTACACAGTGTGTAGTGGGTTACACAGTGTGTAGTCTCTTCTACCTGTTTCCAAAGAACATGCCTTGGGGAATAGGAATGTTTTTTGTTGTAGACATGTAAAAGGTACAAAATATGTTATCCTTATTACACAGTATGTGGCCTCAAAGTTTCTTAGTCTATCAGTACATATGTTGTGTAATATATACACAATATTCTTGGACCCCCTATATTCTCATCCTTATGATAATAAAGACTACACATCATGTATATGGTTTATATGATGTGTATTTCTTCAAAATGTGTGCTAGCCTTTCTGGATCTACGCACTGAACATGTTTTATTGGATATTGAATTCAATTTTGTTAGATTAGTCCAATTTTATTATGGGATAAAAATGATATACATTAGTACACAAGATATGGTTTTGGGGTACACATAATATATTATTTTGTTGTATGGATAGAACCTTTGGTACCTCTATATGGGATTTTATAATGTTTATTCATTTAATTCTTAATAGTTCACTGGTTAGGTTAGTGATAAAAAGAAATAGAAGAGAAGAAGATGTTTGTATTTTATGAATGATTTGATTTGAAGTAAAATAAATTAAAAAAGAATAAAAGGAATAAATGAATAATAAATAATTATAAATTAAACATGTGACTGATCTGGTATCATTTTTTAGTTTTGGGCATCACTAAAGTGCCTATATGGAACGAGTGACTTGGATTTTATGTCTTAATTTATGAATGATCATTATTGTGCATAACGATTAACTTCATGTCCATAGGAATTCATATATTATTTAACTAGAGTAAATTCTAGAACCAGAAGTGAAGGATCTTCATATGTAATTTATAATTAATTTATTAATAGATCTATAATTACCTAAACTTATAATATTCATTATTTAATGATTCAATTGAATCTAACATTATATAATTCGATTATACTATAATAAAAAAGTATAGAATCCATCTAGAAGTGATCCGAACATGCACTACAATCTATGACCATCTTTATAGAATTTTCAAGTGCTAGCACAATCGATCCTAATTGATTTCATTATTCATGGTTGATTGTAGAAGAATTATTCTACAAGGATGAAGAACATTTGAAGTTGTCTCTAGGAATTGAGAAAGGAGGAGGAGAAGAGATAACTGATATCTCTTGATCTCCCTTTTAGGTCTTAAGATAGATATTTAATCTATCTATTTTACAGAATAAGAGTGATTATAGAAATTGATATAATTATATGTTATTAAAGGTGGGTATAGGGTTTGTAATTAGCACATGTGACCCTTTATAATTCCTTTTTTCCTAGTAGACCCCATGTATTACTAATAATATAATTATTATTTACTTAAAATGTGCATCACGTAAGAATAAATATTATTTATATTATTTCTAATCAGACCATTAAACTTGGTCCTCTCTTTCTCCTCAACATTTACTGATCCTAAAATATTAACTATTTATTAAATAAATAAATAAATATCACTATATTATTTATTGAAAAATATAGTAAATATTATATTCCCTAGGCATTGTAAATAAATATGTATTTTTATTTAACTTACCTATTATTTTGAATAACATGAAATTAAATCTGGGTGATCAACCAAAACCAAATAAATATTATTTATTATAGGTTATTAAATTCAATACATAATTGTACTGATATTATTGATACACATAGTGTGTGACTCTCTAGACCTCTTTCTATGTGGCATTAGAATAAACCATCTAAAGTACATGTTTATCCTTTATGAACATAATATGGAATCCATAGAGAAATAATTTTATGTCATAATAAAATAAAACCCCTAAAAATTCTTACTGTGTAATATAATTATTTTATCATGATATCTCAAATCAAGTAGGTTGCATACTGGTGTAATCAACGTATGTGATTTGTGTATCTTTTTTTGAATGTTTGGAAATGAACCCACAAATAGAACACCACAGACATGGATTTATCCAGGAAGTTCCATTCTCATCAAAGGACCTGAGATGTAAACTTCCATCAAGGGGAAAAAGGGATAAATCATTCTTCACATTATCTATTAATTCAATATAACTTGTGATACACTCAATGTATCCTACTTCACCATGATCATATATCATCACAATTTTCATCAATAAATCAAATTAAACAACTCATGGAATTCATTAATGATAATATTAAAGTATAAGGATCAATACAAACGTCCATATATTGGAACATCTAATAACACACATAAATATGGATTTCCTATTAGTGGGTATAGTTCTCATAATCTCTAACACTGTAAATTAACAAGTGAATAAACCAAGAGAGGGTTCCATAAATTATTATGAGTATCAACACATGATAGACTCTATAATTTTACTCCATCAAATTATATCATTCAGTTATGAAACATATATTCAAGAACACTATCATAGTACCTCTTGGTTATTATCATACCAGAGAACTGCTATGAACTTGCAATGTGACATATATTCTTAGGATATTATCACATAAAAATTTCATTTAGAGGAACAATCATGTTATGTTAAGAATCTTCAATAACAATTAATACATTTGATCAAGTACTAAGAAGCTAGATCAATGGAATTAACTCCAACAAGGATCTCATCGGTCGACCAATGTTCTGAGAGTGAGTCCTAGTTAGCTTTGAATCCTATAGGTCAGAGATCTTACCACATGAATTGTATTTTATTTGAGTTTTTGTATTCCATTATGATCAATTTAATTTTATTTATGAAAATGTGGATTATTACATGTTTCCCTATATTTTTATGTGTTTCCCTGTTCATATTATATTTCTTTGAACTTGTATTATTTAGAGAAACCAATGGTTTCAAATGGTACTATTTTAAGAAATGAAACTATATTTCAAATGGTTTATAAAATTGGAATAATATATTGCATTGTGAAAAGTGTTATGAAGATTCATGGTGGTAACCTACTAGAATCTGGCCTCACACTTTGTTTATTCATTTAGGCACATACAACCTTGGTTTTAAAAGATGAAAGTAAAGTCATGGGTTGCACATAGTTTGGTGGGTCTTACTAAATCTTATTTTACTTTTTATTATAGTGATGGAGTTCACCAGGGGTCATGTGGAGTGTTGGAATCATGTGGATCATTTTGGATCCTCAGTTATTTTGAGTTATCTTATATTTTTTACCCCATCCAAGTTATTTTTTTCGAATTTATAGCTATGAATATTGGTTATAATTTTTTTATAAGTATGGTATTATGTTCATGATCTATTGGTTTTTTAATGATGCTTCTTATACTAGGGTTTTTTGTATTTATATTTGAAATCTATATATTTATTGGCATAGGAATCTAATGTCTGTATGGGTCACGTCATAATTATATAAGGAATATATATGTTTTTATTTATATTCTAATGGGAAAAACATTTCTAATTGGTTAAATTTCATACCCTAGGAATTTTATCTAGCTCATGGAGACTGGGATCACACTTCCGGCCTTATAGTGAGTAGGTTCTGGAGACAGCACATGTAGAATATGGGTATTTCACTACAAAATGGATTCATATCCCTCTTGTGATTGGGGGAGTAAAGGTAGTATATATACAAGAATGTCAGATCTCAAGAGGTAGGTGTGGGGGTGGGTTTCATTTTTCCTACTCTTATTCATGTCTAATCTCAATTTACTTTGGGTGTTCAAGAGTTTTATCTTTAATTTTTACCCGATTTTGAGTTTTTATGGTATTTCATGGTGTTCATTATTTATTATTGGTTTCAAGAAGAAATTTTTTGTCATTTTGATCAATTTTGAGTTTTATAGTGAAATAGGGGAGGAAAACATAGGATCATGGGTTTGGTACACAATTATAATAAAATTTTATGGAACCCATGTGACTAGTTCTATTTCCCTTCCAATTCCATTTCACATGGTTGGTGCATGGTTTGTAAAATCATTCCCTAAAACTATGAATAGTGGGAAAATGCTTAAATTTTCTTTTTTAACCTACTTGGTATTTTTAATTTATTAGATTGTTGTTATTAATTATTTAAGAGTAATTGAATGGATTTTCTGACTAGGTTCAATATTTTAGGAATTTAATTGATATTGATTTTACTTTTTGTCCTATGTTTTATAAACCATGAATTCTAGAAGGACTCATAGAAATCATTTGGAGGAAGTCATGAAGAATACATCACATACCAATCATCCCAATTAATTGAATTTAAAATAAAAAACATTTATTATCTTGGTGAAGGTGGTGATATTGGGGAATTATAGATGATATATCATGCATAAGTGTTTACAAAGTAGAATCCACCATTCTTCTGAGGCGATCAAGTTCCTCATGAACTAGAAGATTTTTTGGAAGACATTAAATGAATTTTTTTCCAACAGAATCAGGAGACATACAAGGTTGTTTTTTCAACTTATGTGTTATAATTTCTTATTATTAGGTGGTGGGACTTGATAATATTTTCTAAACTCCATGAAGACCTTTCTTGGACTTGGTTTGAACCAAGAATTTATCTAGAGGATTCATTGGTGGCTAAATACTGATATTTAATGAATCTCAAGTAGAGGGACCATTATATAATTATAGTGACCCATAATTTTTATAACTAGATGTTACGTCTTATTATTTTATTATTCATTACATGTCATAATAATCCATGGTACAATCATACAGGTCTAGTATATTTGGAAACATGGACACATAAAAAACTGGGACCTAAAAGATCTACAATTTCCCCTTCTAATTTCTTCATAACTTGAACCCTTCCAAGATATATAATGCTTAATACCTCTATTCATAACATTATAAAATGGAAACATTAGAAAGGGTGATCTCGAATTCTAAGTAAGGTTAAATAAGGGACATATAAAGGATCACTAGAGATTTATATAAGCATAAGGGTATGAGAACATGATCATAACATTTGAAAAACCATAACCAACATATCATAGATCACAATCTTGAGTGATGGATTCAATATTGATAGTTCATAATACACGAATCATAAAAGAATAAAATAAAATGATCCATGAGAGCACAATATAAGTATAATACCTGATTTTTGGTATACACATAAGAATAGAAAATAATATCCTTAATAGTCAAGGATCATTTCCAGGACTATCAGAGTGGATTGGGTTCCCTCCCAAAACCATCATAGTATTGAAGGTTCAATACTAATAACATCATTATAGATAAAGTCCCTTACTAAACTAGGATTATTACCCATCCCAATCCTGTTTATCTCAAGAGATATCTATCTTTACCCAATGCATTATAGGGATAAATAATCTTGAATCACATAATGAAAATAATACATGCATGTGCCAGAAGTTCATAAAACATTCATTATATTAGAACCCATGTAAATAAATGGGTTTGATAAATATTTCATATTTTCATAACCCGTGGAATATAAATAGGTTTCATAAACATTTAATCATAGAATTACCTATGAAAAATAAATGGGTTTCATAAATATATTATCATTATAAACATAAACTGTCCTGTTAAAGAATAAGGATAGTATTCTTGGATCATATATCCATTAAATCATATAAGAAATCAAGGGTTTTTGCCTCTAATGAATAGAAATAACATAGGAAGATCATTAAAATATTATTTAGGAAAATAAATTTTATGTATTAAAAACCAACATTTCAAAATAGAGAAATTAGAAAATATTGTGAAAATAATTCTCATTGAAAATATACTTGGAAACCTATAAATTAATACTTCTATTATTGTGCGATCATGGCTACATGAAACTCCATTCAAGCCGTATAAGTTAAAAGAAAACATTTCTTTCACATTTTTGAAAAAAGTCAAAAATTAATGTAATTAGAAAATGACAAAGAGATACATTTTAAAATTTTTTAAAAAAAGTAAAACATGGTTAAATATGACTTTAAAGAATAATATTATAATAGTAAAAAGCCTCATTAAATCATTTTTTGAAAATATGGACATGGAAGAGAATAAATTTTCGACCAAGGGAAGAAATAATTTCATTTTTACTTAAAAATGTTATTTCAATATCGTATGTTCTTAAAGTGGGGAAAATAAAAGAAAAACTTGTATTCTAAATAAATAATAAAATTTATGATATTGTTAAGAGTTTTATCATGAACATTTATCACCAAAAACATAATCATGAACAATACTGATAAATGATGAGATTGTAACCTAAAACTCTTAACTCAGGTCTAAATTCCCTCATATGTATTTGAACATACTGTATAGTAAATATAGTATTATTATAAATATATTACATAACCATATTTTTTTTAATTATAAAATATTATCACCATTTTATTAACAATTCTTTATTAAAATCACTATTTTGTGTAATAATTGCTTCATTTTTCAAGTACATTTTGGTTTGGTAGTTTCAGTCCTTGCACTTTGATCATGGTTACATTATCTCAAAATTTTTAACATTTATATAGACATTATATATATTCATTATATATATATTTATATTCATCCATAAAATTATGGACAAAAGAAAGAATGATACAGTTCATGGAGAAAGTAGATCATACGTATGCATGAACACTATTTTCATTTTTCAATGGATGGAAAGAAAGAAAGGAAAATAATAATTCGCAATTAAAAAAAACTTTTATATAATATAAATAATATATATTCATCAAATAAATCCTCATTACCATCCAATTAAAATATAAATGAAAACCGAATCACATCACTTTATGGAGGTGGTAGTCCACACGTACGCACAAGAGACCATATCGTTTCCCAATAGATTTAAAGGTAAGAAGGTAGATAAGATATTATCAACAAATAAGTATAATTATTTCATAAATATTATATATAAAAATCAATCCCATCATAATATCCATCAATAAAACATGGTGATGAAAAATGAATTTTACCGCTACGTGGAGATGGTAAGTCGTACGTACACACAAGCGATACTTTCACTTCCCATTTTATGGAAAAGAGGGTAGATACAGGTGGTATCATAGACATAATAATATTTCAGACAATTTATTATACTTAATTTATTATTTTATGATAAATATAATATATTTAGATTAGGTAAAAGAAGTAAAAAATTCATCAATTAATTCGATTTCCTCCTTTTTGAAAGAACTCTTTTGGATATCCTCTTAAGGATACTAGGGTTGGTCTTTTTGGAATAAAAACACCTTTAGATTTTCTATATGGGAACTTATTGTGGTTTTTTAAGGTTATGGTTGAGATATATGGCTCAATGTGTTGTAGGGAATATGAATGTGGGGCATCTTTTATAAGGGAGGGAGAGGACCCACTTGCAATTTCATAAAAGATAAAAATATAAGAAAAGAAATCTCATTAAAAATGATTCCAAATGGAAAGTAATTCAAATATAGAGTCTAGGGTGAAAATAAAATCATCCAATTAATATTTATATATGTTTTCATGTCATTTTTAACAATATATTTTTTATTAATCCCTTCATTAATCATATTTTACCTTAACCGCGGTAACAACTATTTCAATCTTAAATGGTAAATAATGTTAGCATAAATGGAAAATATGACAATTAATGGAGAATTTGTGTTTTTAAACAATATTCAATTCATATTTCTGGAGATAAGTTTTTTATGAATTTTAATCCATTTAATAAATTATTATTTATTATAAAATATCATTAATGTCAGTTTTGTAACTATAAATTTAATTTTACCTTTATGACCACAAGAAAAAAAATCAAAGTAAAATATAATAATTTAAAACATCAATAATATGTTAAATTTGTCTAAATAATTTATGTAAAGCTATAAATTACTCAATTTATAATAATTTTACTATTTTTAAAATCATTTATTTTTTTCTATTAATTGAATTAATAATTTATTAGTGTTTCACAATCATTTTAGGTAACTATTAAGTCTATAAAAGTTCAAAATAACTTACCATAATCAATATAAATTAATTATTCAAAAAAGAGACATTTATATTGGTTCTTAACTTTCTTTTATCCTTATGTGAACACATAAGATATATTTAAAACCAAGAGTGTGACACTTTGTAACTTTCATTGTTTAAAATATTATATAGGACATTTTCCAAGAAAACTGCCCATTGAACAAATAAATATTAATAATAATGTGATAAGGGTCGAATTTAATTCATCAAATAAGAATTATGATGAAAAATTATGGCTTTATCACTTTGTATTAACCTAGATTAACCCGAACAACCCTTTACTGAGGTGAAACATTTTACCACAGTTACAATTCATATTGACACAAAATAATAGGGGTCAATTTACCAAATTTGAAACTTCAAATTCCAAATATGGAATAAATTTTTAAATATTCAATTTCTATATGTTTTATAAATTAATTGTAAAAATAATCATGCAAAATGTGATGAAAACCGCCTTTTAGAAAAATACATTTTAAGCATAAAACCTGGTTTAAACTTACATAATGCTTAGAAAAAAATATAAAATGAATTTTAAAAAAATTATTTAATTTATAATATATTGATTTTGTTAAAATAATTCAAAAATAGTTATTAATTTAATTTATTAATATAAAAATATGATCCATGCATAAAAGTAGTTTTTATAATTTTATATTTTCAAATGTTTTTTATATTTTTTCTAATTAATTGATAAAAAATGAATTAATTTTATATATGTTTAACCATATAATTTTATAATTTAGTTAGTTCTATTCATACCCTCAAATATAATGGCTTGACAATAACTATCATATAATAATATTTTAATTGTATATTGCGGTTCCTTTAAACATAATGTTGTGTGTAACACAAGCTATCAAAGAAATAAAATTATTTAAATATAAATATTTTCTAAAATATATGGTTTTTACATTCTCCCCCATTAATAAATTTCTTCCTCTAAGTTTTAACTTGTTCTATAAAATCAAGGTATTGAAAATTTTTAAATTCTATTTTGGAAAACCCACATTGTAAAAAAGGATAATAAAATTTCCTCTTAAAAAGGGGGAAAGATAAATTTGAATTCCATAAAAAAATAGGCCTTAAAAAGGAGAACAATAGAAGGAAGAGGAAATATAGACATGGAGATGAAAAATGATGCCCCAGAACTAATATATATTTATTAAAATCTTGGTCCTGAGAAATTTAACGACTACAAAACTATAAATATATGATGTGTGAAAATGCCATCAATTCATCAAAAATGAGGGTAAAAGTATGAACTTTTATTTAGAGAACATTTTACTAAAGTTTAGCAATTCTTTTACTATCAATTCTGAGAACAAAAAATCAAAATTTCATCCTTTGGTTGTGGTTTGATCAATTTACAGTTTATCTTTAACTCCATTAAATGATTATTCAAGACAATTTTTTCATGTTAGAAGTAATAAAATTAAATTTTAACTAATCATAAAATCTATAAGAGGATGATAAGAAATTCCTTCTATATCTGGTTATAAATAAAAAAATTGTTAACAGAATTTATCCCATAAATATAATACATTAATCTCTAAAATTTCAACAATAACTACCAAAGTTCAAATAAACCAATTATATAAATAGTTAACCCTAAGAATCCTATAAAGATGTCTGACCAAATTAAAAACCAAAAAATTTTAAATATTTTATTGCATATTTTTCTTCCAATATCAACATTAAAATTTATCCCCAAATAACATTAATTATATCATAATCTTTCATACTTAACATATGAATTCATTGATCTTATATTATATCAAAACAAGTAAATCCTTTCCTAAAATAATCAAAATCCCCCAAAAATCTCAATTGAATCTTAAATGATTCCAAAAATTAACTCCATTATTATTCCTCAAATAAAACCATATACCATCAAATATATTCCATAAATCCAAAAATTATGTAAAATACACCGAAGATGACCTAAATCACTTTTTCATCAAATCATTAACCATTTCCTATGCCATCAATACTATCCAATTTACTTTATAAATATAAAAAATATACTTATCCCAAAAAATAATTTATGTTTCAATATAGATAATATATTAAGGTTTATATTTCCCTTAATCATGTGTTCCACAAAAATATCACATTAATACAGGAACATTTCTCTTGGTTATCAATAACATTCATCATATATTTTCAAATCCTTAAATAAAAACTACTATAGAACAATATTTAGATGTTTCGTGATTCTTGTAATAAGAATATAAATTATAATAATACTTCTACAACATAATTTTTTTATTATAATACATGAACACTTCAATCATTCCACCTCAATTATCAACATACACTAGACCTTCCTTAGTTTGGGAGTTATCCTTTTGAAGAGGGAATTAACTCGGATAACTCCCAAGTTACCCATAATGAAGACATAAAACTATAAATGGATCCCTCAGATGAAATATATTTCCCCCTTAAAACACCCAATTTATCCTCAAAAGTTCATTACACTACTTCCTTCCTTTCCACACATAAAATTTTTCTTTTTTTCATATGATACATTCTCCCGGGTGTCTCTTTACACATTTCTAACATAAAGAAAATTAAACCTTCTTTACTCTATGGTTTACACCACATATCCTCTTAGGGAACTCTATCCTTAACTTCATTCTTGAGTCTATGATTTGGTAAAGGTGTAGGTTATTATTTATATATTGTGATAATACATTTGTTATAATCACAATATCTCTCACTCCAGTCATAATCCCATTTTTTTCTCATAATCACCACATTATCAATCACATTCATCATTAACACAATTCATTAAATTTTAAGTCATAGACTAAAACCAAAAGAGCATTGTGTGAGAAATAATAATCATCATGGGGAAATAAAAATTAAATTATCTAAACCAAGTAACCTTCACTTCAATCTATGAAACCTAGGGTTTAACTAATTCCATTCATGATCATCATCTTTTAAAGTCCTTCATTATGGTTCATAATGAAAACATGAATTAACCCAAGCATATTCTTTAGGTGTGTTAAATTAGGTTCACTGTAAGGTCACACTCACCATGCACTAAAATGATGGATGGGATATACTTCAACACCTATTTTCAGGGTTATTACCCCTAGATGCATATGTTACAAAACCACTTCCACTTATAGTATCTATATAGGGATGTTTTCTAGGAACACCACACTTATTTCTTAACCATAATATAAGATGTTAACATATACATATAATTATCCCAAGGGTTCTCACTAATGTTTTCTCATCATAGTTTCCAAAGGTTAACTAAACCTTAATCTGATACCAACTATAGAGACCTATGCTTTTCATACATTGATATTCCATCTTATTAGATGAATAATAATTATATGTCACAATGATCCATGCCAGAATCATGTAGGTATATTTTCTTTGGAAACATGGACTCATAAATAACTGGTTCATAAAAGATCTACATCATCTCCCACTAAGTTCTTAATAAATATCACCCTTCTTAGAAATATCATACCTAATAACCATATTTATAACATAAGGAAAAAGAATCATAATAAAAGGTGATATAATATTCTTAATAATGGTAAACAAGGGAGATATCCATGATCACTTGTGTAAAAAATTATCTTAAGGGTATGAGAACATGATAATAAATTTTTGCGAAACCATACCCTGCATATCATAGATCATAATATCGAGTAATGGAATAAATATTGGAAGTTAAAAAGACACGAATCACAAATAAATCAAAGAACATGATCCATGATATCATAACATATGCATAAGGCATGGGTATTTGGCATACACATACCATAGAAAATCATTTCCTTACTAGTAAAGGATCACTTATAGAACAATCATAATGGTTTGGTTTCACTCCCACAACCATATTAGTAGTCAAGGTTCACTACCAAGACTATGGTTCACTCCCAAGACTATCATAGTAGAAAAATTAACTTATTGAGTTGGGTACACTCCCCATTCTAATTTTGTTTATCTCATGAGATATAAATCACCACCCAATGTATTAGAGGGGTATATAATCCTAAGACCACTTGAAAAATAATGAAGATCATACATATATGTTTAAAAATATAATAAAACATTCATCATATTATAGCTAATAAAATAAATGTAATTTAAAAATATTTCATTACAGTATAACCTATGGAAAATAAACGGGTTTCATAAACATTCCATCATAGCATAAACAATTAAAAAAAACAAGTTTCATAAAAATAATATCATCATAAATATAAACCATCCAAATAAAGTATAAGGAAAAAGTAATTTGATCATATCCCCATAAAGCATATGGGAAATAAAGGGTTTTTTTCTTTGGTGAATATAAATACCACTGTAGGATCATTAACATATTCTTAAGGAAAATACCATTTTCAGTATATAAATCACTTTTCAAAAACTAAAAACTCAAAAAATATTGTGAAAATAAATTTAGTTGAAAATAACCTTTATAAATTATAAATTAGTGTTTATAGTATTGATTAGTAATTATTTTGGTAAATTCCATTCAATACTTATAAGTTAAAAAGAAATCATTACATTCACATTTTTGTAAAAGGTCAAAAAGTATCTCATTCGGAAAATGACAAGAATATTTGTTTT
This sequence comes from Viscum album, assembly GCA_963277665.1. Taxonomy (NCBI): domain Eukaryota; kingdom Viridiplantae; phylum Streptophyta; class Magnoliopsida; order Santalales; family Viscaceae; genus Viscum; species Viscum album. Next base: position 1,864,686,375 of record OY728164.1, on the reverse strand, counting down.
AAACAATTTTTTTAAAAGTAAAAAATGGGTAAATATGAAATTATAAAATCATATTATAATATTAAAAACCTTATTTAAATCATTATTATAAAACATAGACATGAAATAGGATTAATTTTTTTTGTGAATGGAGAAATAATGTCATTTTCAATTAAAGAAATAATTTCGGTGTCTTAAGAAATTAATGTGAGGAAAATGAAATGAAAAAATGTATTATTAACAAATTACCAAATTAAAATAAAATTCATGAGATTCTTGATATTTATATCACGAAATTTTATCTTTTGAAACTTAATCATAAACAATCCTAATAAATAATGAGATTCTAACATAAAACCCTTACGTCAGGTATGAATTACTTTATACGTGTTAAGAACTACTATATAATAAATATAGGTTTAATATAAATATATTAAAAAAATAATACTCACATATTTCTAATAATATATGATTTAATTATAACCTTTTATCATCATTTGATTAACAATTCTTTATAAAAATCGTTATTCTGGGTAATAATTGCTTCGTTTTTCATGTATGCTTAGGTCTAGTAGTTTCAAAACATGTACTTTGATCATGTTTAAATCATATAAATAATGTTAATAATTATATAAATATAATATATATTCATTATATATATATATATATATATTTAAATTCATACATAAAATTTACATATATAAAAATGAATTACATCGTTCATGGAGATGATAGGCTATACGTACACATGAACGTTGTTTTCATTTTTTGATAGATGAAATGAAAGAAAGATAAATAATAATTCAAATTTATTTAATAAATTTTATATCATATAAATAAAATATATACCTAAAATCTGTTCCCATTATCATCCAAGTAAAATAGAAATAAAAAACGAATCACATCGCTTCATGGAGGTGGTAGTCCACATGTATGCATGAGTGACGATATCATTTCCCAATGGATTTGATGGTAAGAATTTAGATATTATATTATCATTACCAAAGTATAATTATGTTATAAACATGAAATATAAACATTATAGCTATCATAATACCCATCCATAAAATATAGTGATGAAAAATGAACTGTATTACTACGTGGAGATGATAAGTCATACATATGTACAAGTGATACATTCACTTCTCATTTGGTGGAAAAGTGGCAAGATAAAGGGAGTTTAATTACCATAATAACATTTTAGAATATTTATTATACTTAAAATATTATTTTATGGAAAATAATATAGATTTAGATGATGTAGAAGAATAAGTAAATAGAAAGTGATCGGTTAGGGTGATTACCTTTTTTTTTGAAAATAGTACTTTGGATCTCTTATTTCGGATCCTAGAGCTGCTCTATTAGGAATAAAAAAACCTATATAATCTGTATATGGAAGCTTATGAAGTATGTTTTTATATTATGGTTGAGATAGATGGTTCAAAGTGTTGTAAGGAAGAGGAATGAGGGGTTTCCTTTTATAACAAAGGGAGATGACACACTTGTAATTTCTTAAAATATTAAAATATAATAAAATAAATCTCAATAAAAATGATTCAAAATGGACATGATTTATAATATAAGGATTATAGTGTCTAAATAACATAATAAAATGAAATTTATATAGGTTTTAATTTTTCATTTAAAACCATATCTTTTTTATTAATCCCTTCATTAATCATTTTTGACCTTAATTGCAGTAGAAACTATTTCAATCTTTAAGGGAAAACAATTCTACCATAAATGGAAAATAGACTCATAAATGGTCCATTTATTTTGTTTTAAACTATATTCCATTCAAATTTCCATATATTTTATTTTTATGAATTTAAAATCATTTAATAAAATTTTATTTAGTATAAAATATCATTAATATCAATTTTGGAACTATTCAATTTAATTGACCATAAAGACATCAAGAAAAATATGAAATTATATAATAACCATTTAAAAAATTATTAATATGTTATATATATATATGAAATTAGTATGACACTATAAATCACTAAAATTATATTACTTTTAATATTTTTGAAGTCATTTATTTTATTTTTCTACTAAATGAATATATACTATATTAGCTTTCAGAATGAATTTAAGGTAATTATTTATTAAATAAAAATTTAAAATAAATTAACATCATGAATATATATTAATTATTAACATAATAGACCTTTATATGCATTCATTACTTTATTTTTTACCAATTTGAACACATATTATATATATTTAAAACTAAGAGAGTGACACATTGTACCTTTCATTGTTTCAAATATAATATATGTAGTTTTTTCGGAACAAGTGTCCATTATACAAATAAATTTCAATAATAATGTTATAAGGGTATTATTTAATTCATTCGCTAAGAATTTGGTTAAATATTTATGGCCTTATCTCTTAGTTTTAAGCTAGATTAACCTAATTTACCCTCTACCGATGTGATAAATTTTAGCACAGCTATACTGACCCAAAATAAAAGGAGCCTAATTGAAAAATTTAATCTTCATTATTCTAAATATGGAATATGTTTTTCAAGATTATATTTCTTTAATTGGAATAAATTAATTTTAAAAGTAAGTGTGCAATACGTGATGAAAACTACTTTTTAGTAAAATATTTTTTAAGCATAAATATTTATTTATTATTATCTCATGCTTAAAAAAAATATTAAATGAATGATAAAATATTTTATTTAATATAATATATATATATATATATAATCAAAATCATTCAAAAATAGTGATCAATTTAATTTATTAATTTAAAAATATATTGTGCACAATCAAGATGTTATTCCAAAAAACAATTTTATTTATTTTTTAATGATTTTTATTTTTATTTATAATTAATTAATAAACAGTGAATTCATTTTATACATGTGAACCATTTGTTTTTTATAATTTATTTATTCCTATTCATACCCTCCATCCCAATTACTAGGGGATAACTATCACATAAAACTATTTTTATAGTATGATGTTGTTTGTTAAAACTCGATGTTACTTGTAACGCAAGCTATCAAGGAAATAAAATTATTTAAAGAGAAATATATTATAAAATATAGGGGTATTATATTAATGTAGTATTCTACTAGGTTTACTGAGTTGGTTCATGTTTTACCTAAGTATATCACAAATGACAATATGAAGACCTACCATTTCGAAATGGGTTTAAAACTGGAGATCATACCAAGGATCATTCTTCATTCTCTTCCAGCCAACATGAAAGTGGTAGAAAAGGTGATTATGTATGATGTAGAAAATTTCTATTTGACTATTATGATTGGTTCCTCTATTTCTATAAGTTTGGTCGGGGATATTTCTTGGGTTAGAAAAGGAAACACTAGGAAACTCAAAGGGGTAATAGTGGAAACATGAAACATCATGAATTAGAATATGGGAAATCATTTGGATGCAAGAAAATAGTATGATATCATTTCAAATGGTAAGGGAATACAAAATAAACCTAATATAATTCTCTAAGTATTTTCCATTAGTGTATATTCCTAGGGAATCTCTAGTGTTGTTGAAAATCCTCTATTCAAGGTTTTAGGGTTGGCTATTCTCATACTAAGGGTACCAAGTGCATTATAACATATCAAAGGGGGTGGGGTATTTATCCTAGAAAAAGGGATAGTCCCATACTACAAAAAATAAACAGAGAGGGAATTATCCCATATTCTAGTTTACAGTTAAGCATGTTCTAGAGGATATTGATGTTGGTCCATCCATTTTGAGAGGAACAATGCATGTTTCTTATTCTCTAGCTTTGGCATTGTTTAACATAGGAGAATCTAATTCATTAATTTCATTCAAATTGATTGATTAATTGTCTATGTGAGTGGGTTTCATGTCATAATTAATGGATGTTTCCACTCTATTATGAAAGAGGAAGGATCAGGGTTTTATGTGTTCGAGGTGACAGGTTGTGATTACCGATTTTTGAGATTGTGTGGGATTTCAGGGTTCTTGATCTATAAATTTTCAATATCATTTTTGGAATGACTTATATGATCATTTTTAAGGTGTAGATCTATTATTATCAACAAAAATTGTATTTGTTATCCTATAATTGGAACAATGATGTATTTCAAGGTGAGTGGGTTCCCAAGTTAAGGACGGAAGAACATATTGTTCTTGATATCAGAATGATTTTGTGCTAATTGTATGTTTTTATACTTGATGTGACTAAGAAGGGTTCAATAAATAATCTTACATTATTGATATACAAGTACTAAAATGTCTATTTTGAATTAATTTTTTGGGTCACCTCCCTAGTGGGGGGTAGTGTTCGATATCAAATTACTTCCTAGGTTGAGCCCCATCTCTTTTTTTTCTCACTGGATATCTAACACAAAGATGAAGGTGTAAAAATATTAGTTAGAGGATATTTAAGGAAATGGATTCATTCAAATAAGTATGTCACCATGGGCATCCCTGATTCTATCTGTAAATAAGGTAGGCATAAGCCTCCAACTTTTCATTAATTATAAAAAATCCACTAGGTCACTGTTAAGAATAAATAATCCTTAACTAGAATTAATTATCTCTTTTTCCAACATATGGATGGCCAGTGGTTTTCAAATATCAATATGAGATCGAGATACCATTATTTGAGGGTGTGGGAAGAGGATTTTCCCAAAATATATTTTATGAGTAGGTATGAACATTATGATTAATTTTTTATGTTATTTGGACTTACTAAAGATCTTGCGGTTTTTATGGGTTTACTGAACCATATTATCCATCTCTATTTGGATTTCCTTGTGGTGGTGTTTCTGGATGACATCATAATGTACTTATAGTTGAGATAAGAACATAGGGATCATCTAGTCATTTTTCTAGAAAACTTTAGATAAAAAACCTTATATTCTAGGCTGTCGAAATTCTAGTTTTGGATTCAAGAGGTGAGATCCTTGGGTCATGTGATAAATAAGGGGGGAATATTAGTGGATCATGATAAATGTAAAATATCTTTTTAGGGGTTAAAAGTGTGGTTGACTTAATGTCCAAATTTGGATTCCCCTAGGTCAGGTAAGGGTTATTTCATGTATTGTGATTCTTTAGGTTTGATATTGGGGTGTTGTTGAAGTGTGGTCATGTGTTGGTGCATGGATATCATTAGTTATTCCCTTTTGAGAATAATTACCCCACTCATGACCTCTATTTAGCTATTGAGATGCATGCCTTGAAGAAATGTCCCCACAATCTTTTCAAGTTGAAATTTGTAGTGTTTTTAAAACAAAAGAGTTTGAAGTAAAATTTCACTAAGAATGATTTGAATCTTTAAGAGAGACTATAGTTTAAGTACCTATAGACCTTTGATTTTAATATATAATACACCGACAGAAGTGGAAATGTGTTGGTGGATGCCTTGAGTAGAAAATTATTGACCTAGGTAGTGGAGGAATTCGATGAGGAATGGAACTTGATGATATTGTTTTTTGAGATGTGTTTGGATGTGAAGGAGGAATAAAAGAATGTTTTATGGACTTGTGTTCAAGTCATATCTTCCATGGATGATAAGATATATCTTGATTAGTTAAAAGAGTTTGAATTACAATTTCTTAACAAAGCATTAAATGGTGGGGAGACCTAATGCGATTATTATTGGTCTCTTGAGGGTTATATTTTGATTAAGAGTCTCATCATTCATATAGATTCAAGGAATGAGTTGATGGAGTATGGGAACCGGTAACATTGAGTTGTTCACCCCAGGGATTCCAATATTTTCTATGATTTTATATGTCAGTATTGGTGGCCTAGGATGAGGCATTTAATTTTTTATTTTATATCTCAGTGTCTCACCTATTGGATGATGAATGCCAAGAATTAGAGACTAGTTAGACTATTGCATCCCCATCCTATACAAACATCAAAGAGGGATAATATCTCAATGTGTATCACGATCAACCTTCCTCGGTACTTTGAGGTGGGAGATTAAATTTTGGTTATTACTGATTGGTTAACTAAATAAGACCATTTCCTAAAAATTAAGGAGTCGATGAATGTGGAAGAGCTTGGAAACCTTTTTATTTAATTGATCAAAAGATTTTATGGAATTCATTCAACCATTGTTTTTGATCAATACCCTTTATTCACATAGTGGTTTTGGAGTAGGCTTTAAAAGGTTAGGGGTTCTCAAGTAGATTTTATCATGGCATGTCACCCTTAGAAGGATGGTCAGGCTGTTCGGCCCATCCAGATTCTTAAGGATATGATTTGGGAATAAGTGGTTGTCTTTAGTGGTCCCTGGGATCAGAATCCTCTATTGGTTGAATTTTCCTAGAAAAAAGTTCCCAAACCTAAATCAATATCACTCTCTTTAGATATCTATATAGATGGTAATTTCTATACACTATTTATTTGGAAAAAGTGGGTGAATGCTTCTTGTTGGGGTCAAGAATCATCCAATAGATGTTAATTCCAATTCCGTTGAACTAGAAAATGTTGGAGATATCTCAAAGTTATATAAAATATTATAATGATAATAACCATCATCTATTGGAGTTTTTGGTAGGTAATCATGTGTTTTTGAGAGTTTCTCCCAAGTCGGGCCAACTTCGGTTGGGGAGACAAAGAAAGTAAGCAGCACATTATTTCGGGGGACTTGAGATCAAGAAGTGTCTTAGGAAGGTGGTTTGTTAGTTTTCTTTTCCGACCTAGATGATGTTCATTCATGATTTATTCAAAGTATCTCAATAGAAAAATACCATCTGGACCCATCCCATGTGATAGAATGGGAGGATCTGGAAGTGAGCTCGATACCTTATTTATAGAGAATTTAGTTCATATTGTGTATTATATGGAAAACAAAATTTTGAGGAAAAATGGTTCCATTAGTATATGTTCTTTGGTTATGTGGTTAGGATAGTCATGAAACTTTTTAATGAGAAATGTTAGTGAGGTAGTAGTGGTATCCACTTTTTGGATATTGGAAACCTTGAGGAATTTTTGGGGGGAATAAAGTGGCATGATGGGGATAATTGTAACCATAATAGGGTCACTAATATTTTTATTTTATGTTTTTTTTCATTTTATTTATTTTTTAGTTTTTGAGATTTAGTGGTGAAAATTGTGTATCTTTGCAAAAAAACAAGGCAATGAGAATGGTTAGTGCATTGTCAATAGTAATTGTGAACCTATCCATGTGAGATGGGGTTTAGAGGGAAAAAACCATTTTTCAAGGTTATCTCCCAATTTTTCTAACCTTGTAGACTCTTTAGGAAAACAATGTATCTCGTTCTGTAAAGGGTAGGTGACCATCACAATTTCCACATGATTTGGAAAACCATTTGGTCTTTCTAAGTCAAATAAAATAGAAAATTAAATAAAACTGAATAAAATGGAAAATAATTTGATGATTTTTCCTAATTGAAATACCATTACAAGATCATTAAAATAATCTTGAGGAAAATACCCTTTAGACTTTGAAAATTAATTTTCAATTTTTTTTTAAAAACAATTATGAATTTTTTTTGAAAATATCCTTAGTACTATATATTGTAAGATTTATATTATTGAGCTCTGATGACTATCAGAAACCCCATTCATGTCGTATAAGTTAATAGAATACCTTTCTTTCACATTTTTATAAAAAGTAAAAAAGCACCCTATTTAGAAACTTACAAGAAGATAATTTAAAAAAAAATCAAAACATGGTTAAATATTACTTTAAAAAACATATTAAAATAGTAAAAACATTATTTGAAATATTTTTAGAAAACATGGACATGTAAAAGAACGAATGTTCGACCAAGGTGAGAAATAATGTCATTTTTCCTTAACAATATTATTTCAATATATTGATTACTTACAGTGTGTAAAATTAAAGGAAACCATGTATTATAAAGAAATAATAAAATTAAAATAAAATTCACGTGATTATTAAGAGGTTTATCCTAAAGTTTTATCACTAAAAACTTATTCATAAACAATCTTGATAAACAATGAGATTGTAAATCAAAACCCTTAACTCAGGTCCACCTTACTTTATATGTATTTTAACCTATTGTATAATATATATAGGTTTGTTTTACATATATTAAATAACCATATATTATTTTCTAATAATCATTTATCACCTGTTTATTAACAATTCTTTATTAAATTCACTATCCCAAGTAATAACTTATTTGCTTTTCATGTATATTTTGGTTTGGTAGTTTTAATACTTATACTTTGATCGTTGTTCCATCATCTAAATTTTATAATAATTATATAAATATCATATATATTCATTATATATATAGACTCTTCCATAATAGTTAGGTATATAAAAACGAATTACACAGTTCATAGAGAAGGTTGACCATACATACACATAAATGTTGTTTCCATTTTTTGATGGATGGAATGAAAGAAATATAAATTATAATTCACCTTTAAAGAACTAATATTATATCATATAAATAATATATAATCATTAAATTCATCATAATTACCATACAAGTAAAATATAAATGAAAAAAAAACTCACATCGTTACGTGGAGGTGGTTGTCCACACGTACGCATGAGTGACGTTATCGTTACCCTTAAGATTGCAAGGTAATAATTTAGATATGATATTATCAATAAATAGTATAATTATTTCATAAAGATAATATATTATCATCAAACCCATCATTAAACCCATCCATAAAATATGGTGATGAAAAATAAATTGTATCACTATGTGGAGACGATACATACACATAAGTAATAATTTCACATCCCATTTGATAGAAAAGTGGGTGGATAAGGGAGTTTTAATAAACATAAAAATATTTTAGAATATTTAGGATAATTTAGTTATCAATTTATGATAAATATCAAATATTTATAGGAGGTAAAAGAATATTTAGAAAACATAGTCATTAGTTAAGGCGATTACCTCCTTTTTGAAAGTACTCCTTTAGATCTCCTCTTAAGGATCCTAGGTTTGGTCTTTAATGAAGAAAAAAACCTATATAATTTTTATATTTAAATTTAAATGTTATTGTTTAGGGTATGATTTAACTATATGGCTCAAAGTGTTGTAAGAAATTGGAATTAGGGGTGTCCTTTTACAAGGGAGGGAGAGGACACTCTTGAAATTTCATAAAAGATTAAAATATAATAAATGAATTTTAAAGAAAAATTCTTCCAAATGATAATTAATTCTTATATAAAGAGTATAGGCTCTAAATTACATCATATAATTAAAATTTATATAGATTTTTGTTTCCATTTAAACTTCATCTTTTTGAATAATCCCCTCATTAATCATTTTTCCTTAAATGTGGTAAAAACTATTTCAATATTATTAGGTTAATAATGTTACCATAAATGTAATAGGTCCTAATTAATGTACCATGTATGATTTTTTAAAACATTTTATATTCACATGTTTGAAGATAATATTTTTATGGATTTTAAATCATTTAATAAATTATAATTTATTATAAAATATCATAATTGTCAATTTTGGAACAATTCATTTAATTTGATCTTAAAGACACCTTGAAAAAGATTAAATTCGAATATAATAATTTTACACATAAATAATATGTTATATTTATCTAAAAAATTCATTTAATTCTATAACTCATACTTTTAATATTTGTAAAATCATTTATTTTGTTTTTATATTAAGTGAATAGATACTATATTAGTGTTGTGCAATCTTTTAAGGTAATTATTTAATAAATAAAAATTATAAATAAATTACAGGAACAAATATAATTTCATTATTCACAAAATAAATAGATATATTGGTTTATATATTGCTTTTATCCCTATGTGATCACATAAGAGATATTTAAAACTAAGAGAGTGACACTTTTAAACCATCTTTGTTTTAAATATTATATTGGTCATTTTTATGGAAAAGTGTCCATTAAACAATTAAATTTAAATAATAATGTGATAATGGTATAATTGTATTCAACCAATATCAATTATTATGAAAACTTATGTCCTTATCACTTAGTTTTAACCTAGATTAACCTGATTTACCCTTTATTGTGGTGATAAATTTTACCACAGTCACTATTCATTTTGAAAAAAAATAAAAGGGGTCTATTTACAAAATATAAACCACATTATTATAAATACATAATCCATTTTTCAATATTAAATTACTATAAGGTGTATAAATTAATTTTAAAAGTAAGCATGAAAAAAGTGGTGAAAACCGCTTTTTAGAAAAATACATTTTTAATAAAAAAACATTATTCATTATTATATCAAGCTGAGAAAATAAATATTAAATGAATTTTAGAAAAATTATTGAATTTTTAATATATAAATTTAATTAAAATCATTCAACTATAGTGATTAATTTTATTTATTAATATAAAAATGCGTTGCATCCATAAAATCAAATTTCTAAAAAAACATTTTTTTATTATCAAATGATTTTTATTTTTACTCATAATTAATTTATAAATAATAAATTAATTTTATAAATGAGTAAATATATGTTTTTCATAATTTAGTTAGTCCTATACATAACCTCTAATCCAGTAGCTAGGAAATAACTATCAAATAATAATATTTTAATAGTATATTGTAGTTCATTTAAACTTGTTGTTATGTGTAACACAAACTATCAAATAAATAAAATTATTTAAAGATAAATATATTATAAAATATTATGGTGTTACATTCTATCCCCCATTATAAAACTATTTCTTAGAATTGGAATTTTTTCTCAGTAATCAGGGGTTTGAAATTTCAAAATTCTTTTATTGAAAACCCACATTGTAAAAAGGGTAATAAAATTTTACCTTAAAAAGAGGGAAAGAAAATTATTAAGGCCATAAAAATTCTAGGTTTCTAAATAGGAGAACATAAGTGGGAAGTGAAAATATGGACATGGAGGAGAAAACTAATTCCCATGTACGAATACCGAGTGATAGTGAACTTGGTTAAAAGATTGTTAATGACCAAAATACCATAAATCTTTGATGGGTGAAAAGACTGTCGATTCATCAAAAATGGGGGTAAAAGTATGAAATTTTATTTCAATATTATTTTCCTAATGTTTTAGTAATTATTTTTCTATCAATATTGGGACCACAAAAAAGCACGATTTCATCTTTTGGTTGTGCTTTAACCAATTTACAATTTATCTCTAACTCCATGAAATGATTACTCAAGATGAATTTTTCAAAATTGAAGTACTAAAATTAACTTTTAACTAATCATAAAATCCATAAAATGATGATAATAAATTCATTATATATCTAGTAATCATTAAAACCAAAGTGGTTTACACAATTTATCTAATAAATATAATACACTAATCTATGAAATAACAAAATTAACTCCGAAAGTTAAACTTTATCCATTACATAAATAGTCCACCCTAATACTCCTCTAAGATATGTCAGACCAAATTCAAGACCATAACATATGAATATTTTGATCATATATTTTTCTTTAAATATCAACTGTAACATTTATCCCCAAAAAACATTAATTAGATCATAATGTTACATACTGAACATGTAAATAAATTGATAATATATTATCTGAAAACAAGTTAATCCATTCCCAAAATAATCCAAAATACCATAAAATAACAATGGAATCATAAAGGCTGCAAAAAAATTAACTCCTTCCTTATTCCCCAAATAAAACCATAGACTATTTAATATATTCCATAAATCCAAAAATTATGTAAACTCCACAAAATGTGACCAAGATCACTTATTCATCAAATCATTAACCAATTCCAAGGTCATTAATACTATCCAATTTAATCTATTAATATCAATAATCTATTTTTCCCAACAAAACGTTATCATTTTAATGTCAGAAATATATTAAGGTATATCTTTCCCTTAATCATATGTTCTCCAAAAATATTACATTACCACTACATCACATTTTTTGGTTATCATAACCATTCAACATATATTTTCAAATCCTTAAAGAAAAACTGTTATGGAATAATATTTAGATATTTCATGATTCTTATAACTATAATATCATTGATAAAAATACTTATACAAATAAATTCCTTAATTACAATAGATAAACAATTCAATAATTCTACTTCAATGATCAACATAATATAGATCCTTCCTTGGTTTATGAGTTAGGATATAGAAGATGTCATTGACTTAGATAACTCTGAGGTTACCCACATTAAAGACATAGATCTATAAATTGATCCCTAGGATGAAATATATTTCACTACATCAAAATCCTAATTTTATTAAAAAATTCATTTCTCTATTCCTTTATTTTCCACACATAAAAATATTCCTATTCAGTTGAGACATTCTCCTTAGTGGCCCTTTCCACATTTATGACATTAAGGAAATCAAACCTTCTTTCATCCATGGTCTCCACCACTAATTCCCTCAGGGAGATCCATCATACACTTCTTTAAGGAGTCTGAGAGTTAGTAAAAGTGTAGGTTATTAATCATATATCATGATAATTAATTCAATATAATGACAATATATTTCATTCCAGTCATCATCCCATTTGGTTTCTCATAATAACCATAATGTACATTACATTCAACATTAACACTATTAATTTGGGTTTTCGAAATTGACTAAAACCAAAAATCATATTGTGAGAAATAGTAAACATAATGGGAAACAAAAAAATAATTTATCTAAATCATGACATATTCATTTCAATATATGAAACCATAGGGTAAACCTAGTCCATTCTGGGTCATCATCTATTATAATATTTTATAATGGTTCATAAATAAAATGTGAATTAACCCAAGCATATCACCTAGGGGTGTCAAACTAGGTGTGAAGTAAAGGCTCACTCACAATTCCCTAGAATTATGGATGAGATATACTCAAAAAACTATTTTTAGGGTCATTTCTACCAAATGAAACTTATTACAAAACAACATCTACTTTTAGTATCCATATAAAGATGTTTTTCTTTGAAAACCACACTCCCTTTATTACCTTAACTTAGGATGTTCTCCTATACAAAGGATTATCCAAAGGTCTCTCACTAATGTTTTCCCATCCTAGTTTCTAAAGGTTAATTAATAATTGATATGATACCAACTATAGTCACCCATACACTTCATACATATATATTACATATTATTAGATGAATAATCATTATATATAATAATGATCCATGATATAATTATATAGGTCTAGTATCTTTGGAAAATTGGAAACATAAACAAATAGTTCTTAAAAGATCGACATCATCTCCCATTAATTTCTTCATAACTATCACCCTTCTTATAAATATCATACTTAATAACTTTATTCAGAACCTAAGAAAAAGGAAACACAAGAAATGGTGATCTCATATTCTTAGGAAGGGAAAACAATGGAGATTTCAATGATCACTTGAGTATTATATGATCATAAGGGTATGAGAACTTGATAATAACATATGAAAAACCATATCCTGTATATCATAGATCATAATATTGATTCATGGAATAAATATTGGGTGTTATTAAGAGATGAATCAAAAGTAAATCAAAGAACAATATCTATTATATAATAATATAGTTATAAGATATGAGTTTGTGGCATACACATAACCCTATATAATAATTTCCTTAGTATTAAAGGATCAATTCCAGGACTATTATAGTGGTTTGGATTCACTCCCCAAACCATCATAGTAGTCAAGGTCCACTAACAAGACTATCTTAGTGGACAATGTTCCTTACTGAATCGGGTTCACTCTAGATTCTATTTCTATTTATCTCATGAGATATCTAACTTTACCCAATGCATTGTAGGGATATAAAATTACAATACAACCTTTAAAATAATGAAAATAATACATATGTGTTTTATAAGATAATAAAACATTTATCATATCAAAAAACCTTAAAATAAATATATTTCATAAATATTTCATTATAGTATAACATGTGAAAAATAAATAGGTTTCATAAAATTTCCATCACAACATAACCCATTAAAAAGGAATGAGTTTCATAAAAATTTTATCATTATAAACATAAAACATATAGATAATGAATAAGGATTATGTCATTGGATAATATTCCCATTAAATCATAATTTAATTCAATGGGGTTTTTCTTTTATGAATAGAAATACTATTATAATATCATTAAAACATTCTTGAAGAAAATAACCATTTCACTTTGAAAATATCTTTTCAAAAACTAAAAATTGCCAAATTATTGTGAAAAAACTTTTATTAGAAAATATCCTTATAAACTTATAAATAAATTTTTATAGGGTTGTGTGGTCATGATTGGGGGAAATTTGATTCATTTCATATAAGTTAAAATAAAACATTACTATCACATTTTTTTAAAAAAATTCAAAAAGTACATCGTTTAGAAAATGACAAGAATATTCATTTGAAACCATTTTTAAAGAGTAAAATAGGGGTAAATATTAATTTTAAAAATCATATTATAATTCTAAAAACCATCTTTAAAATATTTTTATAAAACATAAACAAGGAAGAAAAATAAATTTTCACTGAAAGGAGAAATAATGTCATTTTTCCTTAAAAAAAGTCTTTTACTCTGTTGAGTATTTAAAGTAACAAAAATGAAAGGAAAACATGTTTTCTCAGGAAATGACCAATGAATTTAAAAATTCTTGATATTATTGAGAGGTAGATCATGAAATTTTAACATCTAAAACATAATCATAGACAATCCCAATAAATAATGAGATTTTAACATAAAACCCTCACCTGAGGTGTGAATTAATTTATTCATTTTCAAACATCCTATATAATAAATATAGGTTTATTATAAATATATTCCAAATCCATACTCATATATATCAAACCATATATGATTTAATTATAAAATTTTATCACTTTTTATTAACAATAATATATTTAAATTGTTATTCAAAGTATTAATTTCATTATTTTTCTTGTATGTTTTGGTTTGGTAGTTTTGGTCCTTGTACATTGATTGTAAGAACCTGTGTTTTTCTGAACTAGAATTTTGAAGAGAAATCTGAGTTTTTTCTTTCAAAAGTTTTTAAGGGGTAAAATGGAAATTTTACCATATAATATGATCTTGGATAATTTTTATGACCACCCCACTGGTACTAGAATAATGTGTTTACCCTACGAAAGGAGTTTTGTATAATTATGGGTATTCAAATTTTAGTGGAATTATTAATAATTAATATTTCATAAATTCAAAATTAATTTATTTCATATAGGTTCATTTTTTCATATATTTTTATAGGAGTTTTTGATTATTATTTCATCTCTAGAATTGGTTTTAGAACATGGAGTTTTTTCTAGGTGGGGAATAAACTCAGTTTGTGTGCCAGGGTCGGGCTAAGCCCACTTTTGTTTTTAATTTCAATTTTCTTACTTTTCTTTTATTTTTCTTATTTTCTTTCCTTGGATTACTGTGTGTTTACCTAGGGGATCCTCCTTCATCCTGAAATAAAGAGAAAAATGTAGAGGGAGATAGAGAAAGAGAGATATTGGGGAATAAAGTTACCACCTCGATTCTCGAGATGTGCCGAATTATCATTTGGTTGCCATAGAACATGGAAATGGGTGAATCTTCAACGAATTCTTCATAAAGGTAGGCTGTCTGTGTATTTTTATATATATCCCCATATATTTTCCTTTCTTATGTTTTAAACCCCTATTATGCCTGATTAGTACCTCTTGTGGGTTGATTTATTATTTTTTGGGGGAAAAGGGGTTTTTGGCGATTTGAGGGGTTTCCCACATGGAAATACAGATCAAATGACATGTAGTTTAGGAACACATGCATGTGTTCTTCCTTTTTAGGGAGGTTTATCTTTTTAGAAGTACACTCCATATTTGGGGTATACACTCCATGTATTGGGTCTTGGTCATGTAGCTGAGTACCTGACCAAAGAGCCCATATTGGGGAACATGGCTATGTAGAGTACATGTCTAGACCCTATGTGGGTTACACACCATGTAATGGTACACAAAAAATTGATGTACATGGCTAGGCCAATTGAGGTACAAGTGTAGAGACCTCATGTAGGGTACACACTATTTACATGAGGATCATACCATGTACATGGGATTTGACACACCATGTATGACTGAGGTACATGCCCAGGTGGGGATTTGGGAGAACATGTTGTGTAATTGGTATACATGTCGTGTACTACCCCTCTACTACAATTTTGGGATTTTTTGTGTCCTCATGCCCAGGAATCGGAATTGGACCCATTTTTAGTTCTTCCTGAGTATCTTTTCACATAGATCATAATGGTAAAACCATTTATGTGTTTTAAGGACTCCAATGTGGCATTTTGGGATTTACCTAAATGAATAGGTTCTTTATTTGGAAATTGAAAATATTTTTATCTTGAGTGTTAGTCATTGATTTGAGATAATACATGAGATATATCTCTTGACTGATGATCTCGTATATTTTTCCTTGAGGATGAATCCCTTAGGATATGTTCCCTTCTAGCCCAGGAGGTCATGAGTTTAGTTGTTTCTGAGGATCCCTATAATATTCCCCTACCTACTTTTTGATCGAGAGGATCCCATGTTGGATTCCTATATCACCTCTTCCTTACTTAGGGTCCCATGAGGGATTCCTTCACTTAATTATGATTTAGTAAATCCCTTATAAGATTCCCTTACCTGTATACCGATATCAAGATCCCATGCAGGATTCCTCTATTTCATATGCTACTCTTGAGGGTCACATGTAGGATACATCTTTGTATGTATCTTTCTGAGGATCCTGAGTTGGATGTCTTTGTTTACTTATCGCCAAGGATCACATGTAGGATTAGCCTTTTTTTCTTTACAGATAATGGTCCTTCATAGGATTAATTTGATTATATTTGGACCCTGACGATCCCAAGTAGGATGACTCTCTAGTGTTTTTAGTTGAGGGACCTAGTGGGTTTCCGGATATTTGACTGACCCTGAGCTATTACATTGGGTTTGGATAGAGATGGTAGTAGGTGTAACCTTAGAACCCATAATGAACATGTAATCCCATGAAGCTATGGAAGTAGTGGTGGGTTAGGTGTTTGGTCACCATCACTCTTTTATTTATGAATTCACCTTTTTATTCAGGATGCAAATATGTTTATTAAAGGTTCTTCCAGTTGGTGGATGATGTGACTGACACGATGCGTCTTTCTTTCTCTTTGTGATTCCCAAATGTTATTCTTGGGATCCATATTATTCATATATTTGGATGCCTAGAAATTATTTGTAGTATTTTGGTTCTGATCTATGTTATTTATTATGTTTATTAACATACTCATAGGTACTATCTTGGATCAGGCTATTGAGGTAAATTTTTTATTATTATATTTTTTTTGGATTTCTATAGGAGCTTACTAGGATCTGACTTTTGACCATGTGATTATGATATACATGCATGGAATCCCTAGTAATTAAAATCCTAGATTATTATTCTCTCTAGAGTGATGAGGATGATTCCACTCTCCTTGTATTTCCACGTGATGAGGATGATTATTTTCTCATAGATATGATTATACTCATGGATGATTATGCTCTCCCAAGTCATAGGTATGATTACACTATCCCTAAATGATTACTTAACCATGGTGTTGGAAATAGAGTTTCATATAACTGCATACCCATGGATGATTATAGTGTCCCAGATGATAGGGATTATTATTCTCTCCCTAATTAGAGACCTAAGGGATTTGTATGAAATCTCACTAGTGATATCTTCTTATAGTTCACCTCAAGGACATACCCTTAGGTTTCATCTGAGTCATAATGTCATGAACGACTACACACTAAGATCTAGGGATTATAAATTGAAATGTATTTTCATGGAATGAGTGGCATGGAATCTATCTCTAGTCCATTTATAGGTTGTGCATATATAATTCCCTAGAAACCATTATTACAGTGATTGAAGGCCAGTAATGGCCAACCCAAGGCTCGGAAATGTATCCTCCTATGGTGGCATAGCTTGAACAAATACATTTGTAGTTCTGGATGAATAAGGTATTGTCAATTGGGATTATAGACCTAGAGATTAAATTAATTTATACTTGGATTGAGTGGTATGGCATCTAGAGCACTGTCCTTTACACATGATGTCCATGTAATCGAAATTACAAACCATAGGATCGACTGAAGTTATTTTATGCTGTTTCTTTCACTTTACTCATACATAATCATATTTATGTATATATATACCTGTATGGGAAGATACATATATACAAATATAAATATTAATATAATGAAATAACATTTCCTAGTTGGTCAGGATCATAGAACTGGGGATCGACTGTGGTTTCACATTTTTGATTTATTTACCTTTTTAGTTGTGTCCTATCTAGGTTGAGTATATTACATGAGCACACACTTATGACAACATATTTATAGGATCATTTTTTATGGTGGGATACTAAGAATATTTCCAACCCCTATACATGAACCTTGACGTGTTTGAAAACTATACGTTTTCCTTTTCAAATTTATCACAAATGTATGGTAGTTAGGGATGAGGCCCAAGGTTACAATATTGAGTTGATTTAGTCATGTGGTTTCTTATGATTGCGCTGATCCACATCATAGTGTTTGGAGACCGATTATGTGTTCTATCTTAGAGTTAGTAGTATAGCCTTTTACATTTATTTTTTTTCTTTATATACTTTTATATGCATGATCATCCCATTGGGTGACCAGTATTGTATGTATGACAAGGATATTCAAGATTTTATATGATTTCGTTTATTATTACAACATGTTCTATTTCAGTTTATTTATTGCTTCCATGCTCTATTTATTTACTTCTTGGATGGTATCTAGTTATTTCTACTATTTTTTACTATGATATGAGGGTATAGTCTCTCCATAAACACACCCTAGCCATTCGTTGCTAGTTAGTAGTCTTTGGTGTATGGAGAGGCATGTTTGAGGCCATGTAATAAAAAAACTTAGAGAATCATTTTAGTAGAATCCAAGTCATAATGTTACAAAGTAATATCATAGTTGTTCATTTACTATTGATTTAATACTTTGGACATTGCATACAAGAGTATTAGGAATGTGTCAGAACCTATGTTGTATATCAGAATGGTGCATCGAGAACACTTGTTCTGGTGAGGGATCATGGTTTCCAGGGATATGTGATTATTGTTGTGATATGTGATGTTATAGTTGAATATGATTTATGATTTGATCAATGCACATGTTGTGTGGATTTAATGATTTATTAAGTATTTGTGGCTCATTAAGAAGAGGCTACTGATTGAGTTTCACTCTTATCCCACAAATTAAATAGGCATCTCATGAATCATATTTTTCATATATGATTTACATGTTATAGGCATGCTATTTTGTGATTTTACTGATGATAGAGGCCAATTGTCTAAGGTGTAAAAAAAACTAAATGGTGTTTTCCCATATATGTTTTTGGTAGAATTATGCAAAATTTAGATGACTTGCATATATATTTCCTTCTGATGGAATGTAATGTGGATAGACAATGAGGAATTTGATGGTGAGGCAGATGAATCATTCCTTATGAAAATGAGGTGCAGTGAACCTAGTAAGTCAATAGGGAATATTATTCCAATGTTTTGGACTCCTTGTAGGGTGTTTTTTTCTTAGGTTTAGTTATTTAAAGTTTTAGTAACAATCTATATAGTTTTTTCCTGTATAGATTGGTATGAAATTATACTCAACCGACCTTCATTTGGGGTTATATAGTCAGATAATAGAGTATAATGTTGATGGGTACTAGGATGTTTCCCATGAACTGGACCTCGAGAGGGTATTACTGTATATAGATTCCCAGTGAGAGTCATTTCAATATATCTTTTACATTGGTATCATGTCCTCAAGAGAGAAGTTCCTTATGAGGATTCTCAATGAGGACCTAGACCTTGTATGCCTTATTGGTGGTTTTGAACCTCATTGGTTGTTTTGATATTTACCTTATTTAGATAGGTTTGATCATTTGGGATAGGTGGTCAGACCTTATGATCCATTTATGAAACTTGATCAGTAGGTATATGTGGGAGATCTAGAGGACCTTATTCTTGACTCAGATCCATGAAGGTTGATGTTTTCTTTGATCGAGGGAAACCTACACGAGAGGTTTTCCTAGGTTAATGAATTCCTTTTCAGGAAGTGATCTTGGTTATATTCTCGTTTTGAGATAGATGCATGGTAGGTGTTTTATTTTTGATAAATAGGCATTTTGATGCCTTTATCTTTTGATGAATCACCTAGGGTGATTTGGTATCATGAATAGCTGCGATGGGCATGATTTTTTGGGTGTCTGGACTGGTCGACCAATGTTTCCCCTATTGATAATGTAGTAAGAGAACTATTAGATGCTCATGACAAGAATGAAATTAGGTGATGGGGGTCATAGAATAAATCATTTCATAGGTGAGGTGCATGATTTTGAAGAGGAGTTCCAAGGGAGATTATATATTAAATAAAATGACATGCCATGCAACATAGTTAGCTTATCCTTGTGATGTAATACTTACTATAGTATGAGTCGAGTGATAAAGGTATACACAGATTGAATGTGGTACTGTTCATTTGTAAATCAGTGAGTACATGTGTGGAATCTAGTGACCGATGGTTTTAAAAACTTGTTGTGGGCATGGTTGTCCAAGACTCATGGTTAAATGAAGAATGTCACTTTGTGTCAGAGGAGACATCATAAGTATATGGGGTACAAAAATAAGGTTGACCCGTGTTAAGACCTAAACATGTATTTTTAGGAGATGTGGTGCCAGGTTCCAGGTGTCAGTTAAAGTCATGTGTACCCTATTGGATGAGAGCATGGCTTAGAGATATTTTTACATGAATTTTTATAGAACCTTAGTGTACTTATAGTTAGATATGGTCATGATCTATCTTGAAATATTTTTGAGTACGCCAAGAGAGTTTCATCTATACACCAGTCTTCTTTTATTTTAAATATCATTCTTGTTTGGTGAAATAACCTATTGAGATTGCACTTGAGGTGTGGTAGATGGTAATCCATATGGTGGTATGTGCACCATTGGTCATTTGGGGGTGGATACCCTCATTTTTAGTTGAAATTAAATGTTTTCCATGGGATGTTGGGCTTAGATTTTGGTTTTGATATGACAATAAGGGTATTCCTATGGTGGAGAGTACTAGATCGGTCATAGTTGAGTGTCTCTCTTATAAAAGATTGTTTCTAACGCCATGAGACTGGTTATTGGATTGTCAAGATGGAGCTATTATAAAAATGCTCAGGTTGAGAGCATAACATCTAGTTTTTCCACCATGTATTCTAAAGGATGAGAAGGTTTATGACAGGGAGATTTTAAGGACCTAGGCTTTTTATACTGGAATTTTGAGCATAAATTTGAATTGTTTGTTTTTGGATGCTTGTAATGGGTAAAACACTATTTTTACCTAGAAGAATATCTCAAATAATTTTTTTGGCCAATATGTTGGTCCCAGAATATGGTATTTACCCTAGGACATGTGTTTGGTACAACTCTGTGCCATTCTAATTTTAGAAAAATAATTAATAATTAATAATTAATAAATTAAATATTAATTTATTCATGTAGGTTCATTTGGAAATATTATTTTAACATAACATTGTATTGAGTTTCTATTTCTATCATTGAGTCCAAAATGGGGAGTTTTTTCTAAGTGGGGTCTAATCTTAGTTTGGGCGTTGGGGCTGGGTCGGGCCCCCTTTTCTTTTTCCTTTTATTATTTTTCTATTATTTTTATTCTTTTCCTTCCATGTCTTCTCATGTAGACCCTTAGGGGGATCATCCTTTTTTACATTACCAATAAATAATGGTATAGTGAGAAAGATAAATAGAGATAGAGGCGAAGATATGTAATATCGTGAACCTCGAGACACACTAGATCGTCGTGTGGTAGTCATGGATCATGGAAATAGGAAAATCATAAGTGAATTCCACCAAAAGGTAGACCAATTTTTAGTTTTTGTTGCATAACCCTATATATTTTTTTCTAGTTTTAAACCCGTATTTTGGCTTCTTAGGACCCCTTGGGGTATATCTATTTTTAGAAAAAAACTAGGGGTTTTAGGTGATTTTAAGGTTTTCCCATTCAGAAATCCCGATCACATGGAATGTTGCTTAGGAAAACACATAGTGTGTTATTCATTATTGGGGAATATTATCTTTTTAGAAGTATATTCCCTGTATGGGGTATGCAGTCCATATACTGGGACTTGACCATGTAGCTGAGTACCTAAATAGAGATCCTGTGTCGGGGCACCCAACCATGTAGATTACATAGATAGAACCAATTTGGGTTGCACACCATGTAAAGGTACACGATTAGGTGAAGTATATGGTTAGGACATGTGAGGTACATGGGATGGTACCCCATATAGAGTACAAATTGTTTAAATTATAAACATGTCATGTACATGGGATTTGACATACCATGTATGATTAGACACTGAAAGAAGCTAATATTCATTGTCAATATCTTAATAGTAATGTGCACCAAAGTCCATAAACATCATTTTTAGTGAAATATAGAAATTGAACTTCATTTCTTTTCTTAAATGCAATTCAAGTTTAAAATGAAAATTTGGGCCGAATCATTCATCTATTTGTGGAAAACATTATATTAATCTTTTTGAATTTTATATTTTTGAATATGATTGATCACTTTTTTTGGAACATTTTTTCTTTTAGGATCGATGGATGAATCCCAATGAAAGATGGAGATTTTTGGGGATGAATGCAGAATGTTTCTGGAGAAAGCATAATGGGCCTAAGGCCCATCAAAAAAAAGTGGGGCCCACAAACCAAGACCAATTAAGCTCAAATTTTTACAAATGAATGAAAAAAATACGAGGATCATTTTATTCAACTGTGTCTAGAGATAATTCTTAAGTTTTCATGAAGATAAAAGGATCTGAATTTGAAATTTAAATGGTTGGCCCGATCTGAATGCACATAATTTCATCCGACCATTTCGACCATAACATACAAGAGACTTTTTAAAACTCCTATAAGACTGATGGATGAGAATATTTCACTTCTATGACCCCTCCAGATTCATATTTCTTCAATTACAAATTCACACGTCAAAATGGGGGACGAATCTGGATGAATTTTCTGGACAACTTTGAAACGTCGAAATTCCCTTGATTTTCTCATGCTCTTTTAACTCTACCAATTAATGGGGATGGAATTTATTTTTTGGGGGGTGTATCTATATCTCTAAATATTCTTATTTATGGATCTGCTTGTGAAGGGAATAATAATATTTTTTTTCCTTTCAATGGAATTTTTTTCTTTCATTTGTAATGTCATTGTTTCATTTTGTAATAGCTTTGTTAATTTCTCCCATGTATGTTTTTCGTTCACCTTAATTAAATTAATAAAATATAACCATATTCTTCTTTTTAATATCTTATTTATATTTCCATATCATGCTGATACCCTTTCCTTTGGGAGTGAGGTTATTCATATAATCTTTTGTGAAACTCTTCACACAACAGTGGATTGATTGTTATTTATTTTTATTCTTCTCCAATTCTACCATCACAAGTCTACTAACCACTTTCATTGATAGAATAAATTCAATGGAGAGATGATAATATAATGGGTTGATCTAATAGAGTATCAATAAGATGAATTGGATGTTATTTATTAATTTAATAATTCCTAATCAATTCTATTTTTGAGATTTTGATTAAATGATTTACGTTATCCTTTAAACTCACCAATTTTAAGGATACACATACCGAGTGCTAAAAATATCCTCTACCTTGGCGTGATCATAAATATGATCCTCCAAGTGTATAGGTGATTAGATTTAGTATAGTTAAAACTCAAAAATAGGTGAGTAATTTGGGATGATTGTATTTTGTTAAAGGAACACTCAAACTTAAGACATAGAAATAATTTAAAAATAAATTCATCCAATTCACCCCATGCGATAACCAAGGATCAACTCATGCTTTTAAATTGAATTCACTTACGTCTTTAAAATATCAAATAATCCAATCATTTCAAACCCAAGTTGGCCACTTCATAGCCAAATCAACATCATCAAATCACCTTCTTATAATTAATGATTCATAGGTTTCTTCTCAGGTATATGAGGATCGATAACCCAAGACGTATTATAATGACCATGTACACCATAAAACTTGGGTAAATTTTGGTGCAATAAAATTTTGGCACCGTTGCCGGGGACCAAGTATGTGACATTAGAACATCTTTCTATTCTCACCCCGAATTCTCTATTCTCACCCTAATTTCTCTTCTCTATTCCCCTTTCTGTTTCTGTGTGTCCAATGAATCCCAAAACCAATTTTCAATCAACTCCAATGGATTATCTTAAAAAACACCCATCAATAAACCAAGGCTATAATCAACTAGAAAATAAATATTTGTAATCTCCTCATATAGAGAATTTCATTGCCAAACCTTGATTGTATACACCACACCAGATGAGATGTACAATCAATGGGATGCTGATTATTTAAAGGATCAAATTCCATACCTCTCTCGGATGATTGAAGAGATCAAACTTTATGAAGTTCATGATGTTAAAATTATATCAATCCTAATCCTGAAATAATTCTTGAACATTTGTGTGAAAAAATGGTTAAAATGAATTCAGAGGTTTCATCACTGAGATTTGAAATACAATGCATTGAGACTTATGAAGAACCCATTCCCACTTAGGATGTCCTTTCGTCAACACCGATAGAAGAATATTTTATCCCAAAAACCAATCATGAATTTAAAAAAGAACTAACCTTTGGATATGGTATTACAAAATAAGATCAAAGAAATGTTGAAGGGTCTTTAAATATGGATGAAATTGATTTTTTGGACTCAAAAGAGGAAAACTTGACATCATGAATTGAGATTTCTGAATATAACTCCATTGATAAATTTTCAGAAGTACCAATAATTGAACCATTAAGATAGATCACAAAAAATGAGTCCATACCCATTGATGATATTCAAATGGACAATTTTGGGGATGAATCATATTTTCAAAAGGAACAAATTCTTTCAAATTGTTTTGTAGAAGAAACAAATTTGGATTTAAATTTCTATTATTCTTTGCAAAAATTCAATCAAACTGAACTCAATGTTATAATCCTTCCTTCCCCACTCAAGAATCCATCCATTTATTCTAACCAAGACCATTCAATTATCATCCATTTTCATCAAGAATCTAACAAAGAAGGAATGAACCTTGAAATATTAGGAAATACTCCAGATGAAACTCAATCAACCATTACTGAAATTCCTTGGACATTCACACTCATTTTTTAAGCTTGGGATTTCACATGGGAAAAATTTAAAAAAAAGATTTAATCTAAATTTTGTTGAGGTGGATAAAAATTGGGCCCTAAAAATTTTGAAAGTTGTAATTGGATAATTTTGGGTGTTCAAGTCGAGCTATTAATGTTAAACAAAAGCACTTCCTGGGAGGAAAACCATGGTTTTCATGTTTCCAATCACTGTGAATCATATTTAATTTTTTTATTTTTTTTATTTTTCATATAATAAATTACCATAGACTGTTGACATGTTCTTTTTTATGAGTAAGGATGGGTATGAAATGGGAGCGTCATATTCATCCGTGTCACGTGGCATGATCTCTGAGTAATACCTTACCTAGAAATTTAAAAAGAAGTCATTGTATAATCAGTTTATTTTATTTTTATGTTTTTTTTAGTTTAAAAAAAATAAAAGAAAATTATATATAATAAAATTTTTAAAGGACACATCTTAGGTTGTAGGGAAAATCCCGTTACAACTTTCCATGCCGCTGAGACTTGAACCTAGGATTGAAGGGAGACTATGGCACACACTTTCATCATCAACCACCAGGTGACTTCATTTCATGATTCTAATTTTCAATTTTCACTTTGAACACCTCTCTTATACCCCCTTCTATGTTTTCTTTAAACACTAGTGACATTGTTATTCTTTATTGGAGGGGAGATAAAAAATGATTTTTTTGTGAATAAAAACATGCATGGAAACAAATATTCCATTAACCTTGGACATGATAACACACATTGTAAACTATGAAATTTTATATTGAATAATTTTCATGCCTTCATTATTATTTTAATGCAAGTTTGTGTTCATTATCATAGATTTTGGAAAGTGAGGTTGTCCGATGTGATTTTTCAAATTTTACATTTTCATCCTCTTAATCAAAATGCCACAATGCACGTCTATTGGATATTGGGTGTAAATTTTAGTTCTTGTGGTCCCATAATAAAAGGAATAGGTTTGGTTATCATTTTAATTTTAACATGAGTATTCTAAAAAAAACAAAAAAAAAACTCAATTATGCATAGAGCAATGGATTGACCTAATGCGTGGCTTTTTCCAATTGGGGATCATGACTCCATAGTTGTCTAGTCTGGAGTTGGGAATTTTATTTCGATTTGTGGTAATTTGAATTTGTTTTTGATTAAGTAAACTTGAGATGATGCCCGAGTATGTGAGCTTTACTTGGTTCCCTAAGGTCTTTGAGCCTGGGAGTCATCGGAAAAGTCTTGCTACATGGGTTGACTTGATTGAGTTAAATTTCAATTACCATGGAAAAATTAGAAAAAAAACAAAACAAAAAAACACAAAAAAAGAAACCAAAAAAATATTTGAAAAAATGAATACTCATCTTAATATTAAAATTTTATTCCTCCTAGCACTTCTATCTTTTCTCCCTTGAATGAAAATGAACCCCCATGTCTATTTTGAGGCACAACACATTATCAAGCTTAATTGAAATTGGATGAAATGTGACGATGAATTTGAACAATGGAATGGGCTTGGGATTGGGATATTCATATGGACCTAGCTTGTTTTAAATGATTTTGATGGGTTTCATAATATTTTTTGGTATGAGATATTTGGGTGAGCAATGTGTATTAAAATGTTTTTGGAAAAGAGAATTCGAATTTCATATTTTTAATTTATTTTTCTCGGGACTAGAAAAACTCAAGTTGGGGGGGGTGTGATTAGACACTAAAATCGGATAATATTCATTTTAAATATATTAATAGTTATGTGTACTAAAGTACATAAACAATATTTTTCGTGCATTATAAAAATCGAACTTCATTTCTTATCATAAATGTAATTCAAGAATAAAATGACAATTTGGGCAGAATCATTCATATGTTTGTGGAAAAAATTATATTCATTTATTGAATTTGATATTTTGGAATATGATTGAACACTTTTTTTTGAACATTTTTTTAGGATAGATGGATGAATCCCAATGGAAGATGGATATTTTTGGGGATGAATGAAGAACTTTTCTGGAGAAAGCATAATGGGCCTAAGGCTCATCAAACAAAAGTGGGGCCCACAAACCAAGCCCAATGAAGCTCAAAATTTTTACTGAATAAAGATAAAAATATGGGGATCATTTTATTCAACTGTGGCGAGAGATAATTATAAAGTTTTCATAAAGATAAAGGGATATGAAGTTGAGATTTAAATGGTGGGCCCGATCTGAATGCACATAAAGTCATCCCACCATTTAGACCATAAATTCCAAAAGGCTACACCAAATTTCCCAAAATTCTTATATCTCTTAGAGGAAAGATGGGTGAGAATATTTTGATTCTACGACCCCTCTGTATTTGACCTCCTTTAATTACAAATTCACACATCAAAATGGGGGATGAATCTGGACGAATTTTCTGGACAACATTGAAATGTCAAAATTCCATTGATTTTCTCACACTCTTTTGACTCTCCCAATTAGTGGGGATGGAATTTATTATTGGGGGGTGTATAAAAGTCTCAAAATATTCCTATATAAAGAGATTATGGTGAAGGGAATAAGAATATAATTTTTTTCTTTCAATGGAAGTTTTTTTCTTTCATTTGTATTGTCATGCATTCATTTTGTAATTGCTTTGTCAATTTCTCCCATGTAAATTTTTTGTTCACATTAATTTAATTAATAAAATACCATCATCGTCTTCTTATTAATTTCTTATTTATTTTTCCATATCATGCTGATACCGTTTCCTAAGGGAGTGATGTTATTCACATTATCTTTTGTGAAACTCCTCACACAACGGTGGAGCGATTGTTATTTATTTTTCTTCTTCTCCAATTCTACCATCATAAGTCTACTACCCACTTTCATTGATAGAATAAAATCAGCAGAGGGATAATAATATAATGGGTTGATCCAAGGGAGTAGCAAGAGGATGAATTGGATGTTATTTCTTAATTTAATAATTCTTAATCAATTCTATTTTTGGGATTTTCATTCAATGATTTACGTTCTCATTTAAACTCACCGATTTTAATGATACACTTCCCGAGTGGTAAAACGATACTCTACCTTAGAGTGATCATAAATATGATCCTAAATGTGTATAGGTGATTAGACATAGGATAGTTAAAACTTGAAAACAGTGAGTGATTTTGGATGTTTGTATTTTGTTAAAGGATACACTCAAACTTAAGACATTGAAATAATTTAAAAAGAAATTTGTCCAATTCACCCCATGTGATTACCAAGGATAAAATCATGATTTTAAATTGAATTCACTTACATCCTTAAAATACCAAATAATCCAATCAATTCAAACCCTAGTTGGCCACTTCATAGTGAAAACAACATCATCAAATCACTTTCTTAGAATGTATTATTCATAGGTTTCTTCTTAGGTCTCTGAGGATCGATAACCCAAGACGTACTACAATGACCGAATACACCATACAACTTGGGTAAATTTGGGTGCAAACAATGTCTGACTGAGGTACATTCCTCTATGGGGATTTGGGAGAACATGTCACGTACTTAGTATACATGATGTGTATAGCCCCTTTTCTACCCTTTTTGGGTTTTTTTCTATGTTTACACCCAAGAATCATAATTTTACCCATGAGTTGTCCTTTATGAGTATCTTCTCATATAGATTGTGATGGTAACCCCCTTGTGGTTTTTTGAGGACTCCTAGGTGGAATTTTGGGATTTTCTGGAATAGAGAGGTTCTTCCTTCGGTAATTGAACCCTATTGTCTCCTAAGAGTGAGATGTTGATCTAAGATGGTCCATGAGACATCTCTCTTGAATGAAAATCTTTTAGATTTTCCCTTGAGGAAGTCTAACTTGAGATATGTGACCTTCTAGCCTAAGAGATAGTGAAGTTATTTGTTTTCAAGGATCCCTGTAGGATTCTTCTACTTAAGTTTTGACCTAGAGGATCCCGTGTTGGATGCCTCTATCTTATCTCTATTACTAAGGCCCCCATAATGGACGCCATTACATAATTTTAAATTATAAAATCCCTTGTATTATACCTTTTCATGTATAACAATCTAAATATCCCATATAGGATATATCTATTTCTTACACTACTCTTGAGGGACCCATGTAGGACGCATCTTTTTATATACCTTTTGAGGATCCCGAGTAGGATTCCCCTATTTACTTACCACCGAGGATCCCATATAGTATTACTCTGTTTTACTTTATAGATAAGGATCCTATGTAGGATTAATTCACTTATTTATAGACCTTGAAGATCCCATGTAGGATTCCCCTCTAATTTTTTGACCTGAGGGACCCAGTGGGTTCCCCAATGTTGGATTCACCTTGAGCTAGTGCATCCGGTTTGGGTAGAGATAATAGCGGGTGTCACCTTAGAAACCATACCGAACATGTAATCCCATGAGTCCATAAAAGCAATGATGTGTTAGGCATTAAACCACCAACACTATTTTATTTATGAATTCTCCTATTTATTGATGATTCAATGATGATTAATAGAGGTTCTTCCTAGTGGGTGGCTGATGAGACTAACACAACGTATCTTTCTTTCTCTTTTTGATGCCTATATTTAATTCCATGGATCTATCTTATTGGTATATTTGTATGCCCATACATGATTCATGGGATCTATATTTGGATCCATGTTATTTATAATGTTTATTGACATACCAAGTGGTACTATCTATGATCTGGCCTTTGAAACATGTTTTTTTATTATAATATTGTTGGGATTTTTAGAGGTTCTTTCTAAGATCTAGAATTTGAGCCTATGATTATGATATACGGTCTTGGAATCCCTAATATTGAGACTCATGGATTATTACGCTATCTCGAGTGATGAGGATGATTTCAATATCCTCATATTGGCATATGATGAGGATGATTATGCTCTCCCCGATTTGATTATTCTCAGGGATGATTATACTCTCTCGAGTCATATGGATGATTGCACGCTCCTTGAATAATGAATTGACCATGATGTTCAACATGGAATTTACCATCATTGGACACTCATGGATGATTATGATATCCCATAAGATAGGGATGATTATTCTATCCATGATTAGAGACCTCAAGGGTGGGCATGATGTCTCAACCATGAGCTGTCCTTATAGTTCTCCTAAGGGTCAGACTCTTAGGGGTCATCCGAGTCAAAATTTCATGATGGAATACAGACTGAGACATAGGGATCACACATTGGATAATATTTTCATGGAATGAGTGGCATGGAATTTGGCCCTAGTAAATTTTTAGGTTATCCAAAATTACTTCCCTAGAATCCATTATTACAGTGATTGGAGGGAAGTATGGGTGAACCCAAGGCTAGGAGATGTATCCACCTATGGTGATGTTTCTTACTCAGAGATATTTCTAGAAATGGATAAAAAATTTATCATCAATATGGATTATATAACTGTAGATCGACTTAATTATAAATGTATTGAGTGGTATAAAATCCATATTATTTCTCTTTTTGTATGATGTCCAGGTGATTGGGATTACGAGCCCCAGGATTGAGCACAATTATTTTATGTAATTTATTTCAATTTACTCATGCATACTCATATTTATTTATATATTTATATTTATTGGAATATATATATAAATAAATATGAATATACATTATTGAACACTGACCAATTAATTGGGATCACAAACCCATGGATCGACCGTGGTTTCACATTTTTGATTTTTTTATCTTTTCAGTTGTGTCTTAGCTAGACCAAGAATACTGCATGAGCATGAACTTATGGCATTAGATTTATAGGTTCATCATTAGGGTGGGATACTAAGATTATTTCTCACCCATATACATGCACCTTAGTGTGCATGGAGACCTTATGTCTGATTTTCACGTTAAGCACAGATGCATGGTGGTTAGAGATGAGCCATAGGGATTCATGATCGAGAAAAGATGCTCATGTAGATTCTTATGATTAGGGTGATCCAGTTCGACAATGTCTAAAGACCGAGTATGTGGTCAGGATTAGAGTTAGTAGTAGATCCTTTAACTTTAATTTCAGTTTCCATATGTACTTCTATATGTATCATCGACCAAGTGGGTGACCGGTATTGTACGCATGCCATGGATGTTCAGGATTTTATAACATTTCATTTATTAATAAAACATGTTTTGTTTCAGTTTATTTATTACTTCCATAGTCTATTTATTTATTTATTGGATGATATATAGTTATTTTAATTTTTTTACTCTAATATGAGGGAATAGTCTCTCCACAGATATACCCTATACCCTCCCTACTAGTCAGCTGCACTGGCATATGGAGAGGTGCACATGAGGCCTTGTAACAAACCAGCTCAGAGCACGAGTTTAGTTGCATCCATTTTGGGATGTTACATTGATCCTAGTTAAATCATATCTAGTATACTAATAATTATATAAATATCATATATTTTCATTATATTTTTTTATATTCATTCAAAAAATTAAGGGATAGAAAAATTAATTACATAGTTCGTGAAGATGATAGGTTGTACATATGCATGAACATTGTTATCATTTTTTGATGGATAAATTAAAGTAAGGGTGAATAATAATTAACCTTTATGGAATCAATATTATATCCTATAAATCATATATATAAATAAAATCTATCCCCATTACCATCCGATTAAAATAGAATTGAAAAAAATCACATCACTTTATGGATGTGGTAGTCCACACATATGCATGAGCTACGTTATCATTTTCCAATGGATTTGAAGGTAAGAAGGTAGAGATGATATTATCATTAAAAAAGTATAATTATTTCCTAAATAGAATATATAAACATTAAAGCAATCAAAATACCCATCCATAAAATATGGCGATGAAAAATGAACTGTAGCACTATGTAGAGATGGTAAGTTGTACGTATGCACGAGCGATTTTTTCACTTCCAATTTGATTGAAAATAAGGCGTATAAGGGTAGTTCATATAAATAATAACGTTTTAGAATAATTATGTAAATTATTTTTTAATTTATGGTAAATACCATATATTTAGAGGATGTAAATGAATAGTTAAAAAGAATATGATCAATTGAGGTTATTACCTCATTTTTGAAAGTAGTCCTTTGGATATCCTCTTAAGGATCCTAGGGTGGGTATTTTTGGGATTCCAAAAACTTCTATAACATGTATTAGGAAGTTTAGAAGAGATTTATTTAGGGTATGGTTGAGATGTGTTGTAAAGAAGAGGAATGAGGGGTGTTATTTTATTAGGGATGGAGAGGACACACTTGGAATTTCTTACAAGATTAAAATATAATAATGTCATTATCAATCCAAATGCTTCTAAATGGTAACGAATTAGAATAAAAAGTCTATAGTTTATAAATAAAATCTGAAAAAAATTTATATATTTTTTGGTGTTATTTAAAACACTATATTTTCTATTAATCCATTTTTAATCATTTTTGACCTTAATGTCACGACCCGTCCTCGGGGCCTGTGCCGTGACTACCCCAAGCCCGCCTTCCATAGGCCAGGGGCTGGCGACTAGCACCAAGGCGTAAATCCCGGTAAAAAGGGAAGGCATTGCCTTTGCAAAGTAAACAACAAAAACCACAGAGCAAGCAGACAGAAGTAAATACTAAGTAAAAACTGGTACAACAGTAAGTGCGGAAAAGGTAAAGGGGGCCGGAAATACAAGACCAACTGTAAAGTACAACTGAAAGGGGAAAAACAACAACTGAAAGAAAAAGCCACAGCGTCGAG
The DNA here is from genome assembly GCA_963277665.1 of Viscum album. Classification (NCBI taxonomy): domain Eukaryota; kingdom Viridiplantae; phylum Streptophyta; class Magnoliopsida; order Santalales; family Viscaceae; genus Viscum; species Viscum album. Next base: position 1,864,653,471 of record OY728164.1, on the reverse strand, counting down.
CCATCATCTGGAAGTCCCACCTCAAGGGTGGGTACAGATAGCCTCCACAGCTCCTCAGTCCAGCCGTCCGCTCCGAGTACACCCCGCCCAGTGGTCTACCTCCAGGTACCGTCCTGATCCACAAGCCTCCACCGCGATCAGTGCTGTCCGTCGTCTGCAACCAACACAACGTAGTGCAGGCATAGCCCGTGCAGGGGTGAGTATAATCTACTCAGTAGGGACCCCGAGACCCCCGAAGGTCTCCCAAAATCCACAAAGGATAATCCACAAAGGAAGAATACAATCACAAAGTAACATCTGACACTGCTTAGGTATATGCCCATACATATACCTAAGTCATCAAATCTCGTTCGGCTCCAACATCCGAGCCCAAGTACAACCCTGTCCACACAGGAAAGAAAAACGTAAATCCACAAAGGATAGCATGACACAATCCACAAAGGAAAGAAAAACAGGAATTTAGCTCACGCAGGTATACTTCTTCAAATGATGATAGAGATGATCACTGATCCATCTAAGTAGTTGGACCCACAAAGGATCGATAGGTACTAACCCCCGCAATGACCAAAAAAGGATCTGACACACAATGGATCGATAGGTAACTAACCCCCACAAAGACCCACACAGGATTGGTCCCACACAGGATCGGTAGTGTTGATGTATCCAAAAGTTCCGTATCGTCAACAGGAACTCAACGTCATAGACGGTGCGTCAATCGGACGCCCGGTCTGAGAGTTATTGGCTTTTTCGTCCCAGGGGTCCGGTTGGTTTTTAAGGAAAAACTAACCCGACCATTCTCCACCTATGTCGAAACCCCGGGCGGAGTAATCCAAAAGATCCGCCTCACTTAGTGGAATTCAACAAAGTCAACGACACGTTAATCGGACGTCCGAAGCTCAAAATATGAGCGTTTCCGCTCCGAGGGCCCGGTTGGTTTCGTGTACGAACCAACCCGGCTGAACCCAAATTATTCCGAAACCTTGAGTGTGATATACCGAAATGAACGTCTCGATCAAGGATCGCATCACCGCTGATGGCACGTCGTTCGGAGGCTCGTATCTCAAGTTATGATCAAAAGACCGAAAAAGGTCCAGAAACGGGGGGTCTGGGCCCGGACCGACCCGGCCCGACCCCCCCTGGGTCAGCCCGAACCGGGTCGACCCGAACCGGGTCCCGGTCCGACCTGGTTTGGCGTGACCCGGCCTGGTCAGGGCGGCCCGGCCCGGCCTGGGCGCGACCCGGCCGGCGGGTCGGCTCTGCTCGGCTCGGCCGAGCAGCCGAGCAAAGGGAGCCACGGGGCGGGCTGTCCCCGTGGGAAGAGGAGACGTGGACCCAAGTGGGGCCACACTTGGTCAGCGGACGCGACTCTACCGCGTCCCTTGTCTCGCCGGACCCGCGCGGTCGCGGGTCCGGTCGGCCGCCGCCGCGCTTGCGACCCGCACCGCCGGTGGATTCCGCGGGCCACCGGAGTTGCTCCGGTGGTCCGATTCCCTTTCCGTCTGCGCTGTATCTCCTCCTGGGTCCCATTCTTCACTGCCAGGCCCTCAAATCGCCATTGTGGCCCCATTTGTCATAGTCTGCCGTTTCGCGCACCAAGAACGAAAAAGTGCGGTGGGTTCGGACTTGTTCGTTAGTCCGCACCCACCGTGTTAGCGGTTTAAAAAAAATTACACAATAAAAGTTTAACAAACGTCGTGGGAATAAATCACAAATATTTTTAAGAATCAAACCCCTACCTTGTCGTAGTCGTCGGACGAGCGTTCTACGCGGAAATGATCGTCGCGGAAGAAGAGGATCATCACATCGCGGAAGGGCGTCGTGTCGTCGCGGTATACGGCGTTGTGTCGACGAACTCTGAGGATTAAGAACATACAGATTTAATTATAACAATTAAATCCATGTTGTTGTTATAAACCACAAAGAATTAAAAGGTCCGCAATCTCTTACCTCAACGGATGATCGAAGATTTGTCGCGGAAGAAGGAACGTCGTAGAAGAACATCGCGGGAGAAGAATCGTTGGCGTCGCGGTACTTGGCGTCGCATCGTCAATCTCCGAGGGATCAACGTTCTTCGCGTTCTTCGCGTTCTTTGCGAAGGAGGTTGAAGGACTTAAGGTTTTTGTCAAATCCTCTCAACAAACAAACCTCAAGAAGACAGGTGTGTTGGTCTTATTTTATTAACATGCCAACAAATTGAAAAACAAACTAAATAACGACCCATTAATTCATAGAATTAATTAAACGAATAAACCACCCAATTAATAGGAGGGATTAATTTTTTAAGGAAATGCCCCGATTGACTTTCATTTAATAGGGGTTTTCGCGGGTGCGTTACTTAGCGGAAAAGAAATGGTGGGGCTCGTGCGGGCCCCACCCCACAAATATCCTACCAAGAAGGTAAGATATTTTGAATTTCACCCTATCCACTTCAACTCATCTTAAGCAGCTTTAAGCGGGTTTTAAGTGGCTTTATGTGAAATAAAAATAAAGTTGTCGCACACTTTAGTTTATTTCTTAACCTAACCCCAACAATTTAAAAACCACACCCGAGCAAACGCAACTCCGGAAGAGGCGTTTCTAAGCAAATATCGGTGCTGCGATTCCACCGGTGCCCTCGGAATTTGATTTTGAGCACCAGTTCAAAAGTTAGAAAAACCCGCTCATTCGTTCACTAAGCGTACCTGAGCCAAACTTCGAAAAATGATTCCGGGCACACCGGGCATCAGAATCACGTGCCGTCAGAAACTGCGTTCTTGTAAAATTCCAAAGAAAATTAAGAAAAATAAATTCTTTGAAATTTATGGGTCTTTACATAACTCCCACCTCAGGGATTTACGTCCCTGTAAAGATATATCATAAGCTAGGGAAACAAATGTGGGTACTGAGCACGCATCTGAGCCTCCCGCTCCCAAGTGCTCTCCTGGAGGTTCCCGTGCTGCCATCTGATTCGCACAAGAGGAATCGATCGTCCACGTAGGACCCGATCCTGTTGATCCTTGATCTCCACTGGGACCTCCGCAAAGGTCGCCCCATCATCAACGTCCAGCTCCCCATGGTCAATGATGTGTGTTGGGTCGTGCACGTATCTCCTCAGCTGAGATACGTGGAAGACGTCGTGCACCCAGTGCAACTGAGGTGGTAGAGCCAGGCGATAAGCCACCTTGCCAATCCAGTTGAGGACCTGGAATGGACTGATGAAGCGTTGAGACAACTTTCCGCCTCGGCCAAATCTCTGTAATCCACGTCGAGGTGAGACACGCAAGAAGACATGGTCTCCATCCTCGAACTCTAGTGGCCTCTGCCTCCTGTCCTCATAAGACTTCTGTCGGCTCTGAGCTGTCCTCATCTGCTCCTGGATGACCTAGACCTTCTCTGTCGTGGCCCGGACCATCTCTGGTCCCACAAGTGCTGACTCCCCAGGGTCTGTCCAGCACAAAGGAGATCTGCAAGGCCTGCCGTACAACGCCTCGTATGGTGCCATCCCGATGGTGGAGTGGTAGCTGTTGTTGTACACGAACTCCACCAAGGGTAGGTGGTCCTCCCAGCTGCGACCAAAGTTGAGGACACATGCGCGGAGCATGTCCTCGAGAGTCTGAATGGTCCACTCCGTTTGACCATCCGTCTGAGGGTGAAAGGCGGTGCTCAGACGTAGCTGCGTCTCGAACACCTCCTGCAACCCCTTCCAATGCCGGGAAGTAAAGCGAGTATCTCGATCGGAGAAGATAGATGATGGCACACCATGAAGTCATACAATCTCTTGAACATAGAGACGCCCCAAGCTCTCCATTGAGCCCTGCTCTCTAATGGGTAAGAAGTGAGCCGACTTGGTGAGTTGGTCGATAATCACCGAAATGGAGTCGTGACCTCTGGAAGTGTGTGAAAGTCCAGTCATGAAGTCCATAGATTTCCCGTCCCACTTCCACTCCAGGACCTCCAAGGGTTGTACCAAGCCTTCTGGTACCTGATTCTCTACCGCCACCTGCTGGCAGGTTAGGCATCGAGAAACGAACTTCGCCATAGACTTTTTCATGCCTGGCCACCGGTGTTGTTGCCTGAGATCCTTGTACATCTTCGCCAGTATAGGATGTACCGCCAAAGGAGAAGTGTGAAACTCTCTCAGCACCTCCTCCCGTAAAGAAACTGGTACCAAGGTACTTCCTCTGAAAAGGATGTCGTGCTCTGCTCCAAAGGAGAAACCATCAGGTGCCTGTCCTGAGGATATCTGCGCACGCCGCGTCTCACAGTCAGTGTCCCCATGCTGTGCCTCTCTGACCCACTGTAGTAGTGGAGGAGAGACTGTGAGTGACTGAAGGAAGGCTGCTCCATACCTATCCACAAAGGATATCCGCAAAAAGGCTAGCTGCTCTGTCGCCTCCTCGAGTAGCTGAATGCCCGTCCTCCTGCTAAGAGCATCGGCTACCACGTTCCCCTTCCCATGGGAATAGACTATCTCAAAGTCATAGTCCTGGAGGAACTCGAGCCATTTCCGCTGTCTCAGGTTCAGGTCCTTCTGAGAGAAGATGTATTTGATACTCTGATGGTCAGAAAAGACTGTAAAGCGCTCGCCCATCAGATAGTGTCGCCATGTCTTCAGAGAGAAGACCACTGCCGCTAACTCCAGGTCATGGGTAGGGTAGTTCTGCTCATGTGGCCTCAACTGACGTGATCCATAGGTGATAACTACCCGCTCCTGCATCAGGACACATCCGAGTCTGGTCCCTGATGCATCGCAGTAGACTACGTACCCAACTCCCTCCTCAGGCAACCTCAAGATAGGGGCCCTGATCAATCTCTGTCTCAGCTCCTGGAAGCTCTGCTGACATCTGTCTGACCACACAAAGGGTTTCCTCTTCTTCGTCAAAGCTGATAGTGGTGCCGCATCTCTGGAGAAGTCCGGCACAAATCTACGATAGTATCCAGCTAGTCCCAAGAAACTCCGCACCTCCGTCACGCTCCTGGGTGGCTCCCAATCTAGCACTGCCTCGATCTTCGAGGGATCCACTGCAACTCCCACCTCAGAAATGACGTGTCCCAAGAAGTGGACCTCACGTATCCAGAACTGACACATCGAGAGCTTTCCATAAAGCTGGTGCTCTCGGAGTGTGTCTAGTACAACCCTCAAGTGGTAGGTGTGCTCCTCCTCAGTCGTCGAGTATACCAAAATGTCGTCGATGAAGACTACGACAAATCGATCGAGGTATGGCTGAAAGATCCTATTCATGAGTCCCATGAACACTGCTGGAGCATTGGTTACGCCGAATGGAATAACCAAGAATTCATAGTGGCCATACTGACATCTGAAGGCCGTCCTATGTACGTCCTCATCCCGAACTCTGAGCTGATGATAGCCTGACCTGAGGTCTATCTTTGAGAACCACCATGCTCCCTTGAGGTGATCGAAGAGGTCATAAATCCTCAGTAGCGGATACTTGTTCCTCACTGTCACCTGGTTCAGGCGACGATAGTCGACACACAGTCGTAAGCTCCCATCTTCCTTCTTGGCGAACAATATCGGGGAAGCCCAGGGTGAAACACTGGGTCGGATGAAACCCTTCTCATTCAAGTCCTCCAACTGTACCCGTAGCTCTCGAAGCTCAGCGGGGGCCATCCGATATACTGAAGTGGATATCGGGGCTGTCCCAGGGTACATATCAATATGAAAGTCTACCTCTCTGCGAGGAGGTAGCATTGGAACGCCGTTGGGAAAGGCGTCCGCATACTGATCCACCACTGCAGAAAAACTTGGACTCCGCACGTCAACTGCTCCTAGGATGAGGCTAGCCAACTGATGAGTGATGGGCTGTCCTCTCCTCTATGGAATTCCATCCTGTGCTGCGACGACTCCCTTCTCGCCGGTGAAGGTGAACCAGATCCCGTCGGTGCGTACACATCGCACCTTGCACCTAATAGAGTCAATCTGTGCATGGACTCTAGATAACCAATCCATGGACAAGATGATGCCGTAAGGCCTCGATGCTGCTACAAGAAGATCCCAGCCGAAGCTCTCGCCTCCTAGAGTAATCTCACACTGCCGGCACCAGTGCGTAATCGTTGAGTCTTCTCCCGTAAGAGTCTCTAGCCGTAAGGATCGAGCCAACGGCTCTGTCGGAATCTCCGAGCTCCGAACAAGGGCAGTGGCTATGAAAGAGTGACTCGCTCCTGTGTCTATAAGAACTACAGCAAGGGTGGAATAGATACAGATGGTACCTCGAATCATCTTGGACACACCGTGGTCGTAGGCCTCCGCTGCCTGGAGCTGTGCCTGTCTCTGCCCGCCAGCTCCCTGTGGTCGGGGCGGAACTCCTTGTGGTGGTGGTGGTAGAGCCTCAAAGCGTCATCCACCACCTGCTGCTCGGCCAGCTCTTCTGCCTCGTCCGTCTCCTCCCTGCGGACCATCACGGTCGACCCTCCCCCTCTGCCTGGGTGGACCCTCAACCGTCTGCTGCTCCTCGGCATGGTGGGTCGGGCAGTCACGAGCCATGTGACCCTGCCCGCCGCATGTGTAGCACTGCCTACCTCTCAAAAGACTGGCTCCACGTTGTGTGCCCCGCACTGGTGAGCCAGTGTCCTGAGGTCGTCTGCGTGAGGGTCTGGTCTGCCTGGACCCCTGAGTCATCTGTCAACTGCCTACTGTGGAAGACTCTTCTACGTGCCGCCCCTCGGTAGTTCTCTCCGCTGGAGAAGTCTCAGCAAGAAATCTCTCGATCAAAAGGGCTCGCTCCAGTACTCTTGACTGAGTCGGAATGCTGAGGGAGATCAGTGATGCCCTGATCTCATGTCTCAATCCCTGCTCAAAGGTCCGGGCCCGGAAGAATGGGTCACATACCATGTCGGTCGAGTAGCGTGAGAGATCGGTAAATCTCACCGAGTACTGGGCGACCGTCAAGATGCCCTGCCGCAGCTGAAGAAGCTCCTGGATGCGCACTGCACAGAGGGTGGCCGGGACAAACTCTGAGTGGAAGAGGCCCTCAATGTCTGTCCATAGGAGAGATGCATCATCGTGCACCTGGAGCATCAAGCTCCACCATCGGCCCGCTGCTGCGTGCAGTAGGCTCGCTGTGAGGATCACCATGAGTTCTGCTGGTGTCCTCACTAGCATGAAAACTCGCACCACTACCTCCAGCCAGTCCTCGGCTGCCTGGGGGTCCGTCTCCTCGCGGAACCTGGGCGGTCGCTGGCGCTAGAACTCATGCAGTGCACTGAGGCGACGTGCATCGTCAACGGCTGGTGCTGGAAGCATCAGTGGCTCGACGAGTAAAGGTATTGCCGGTGCCTCAGCTGTCAAAGGGCCCTGCACCGAGGCCTCATCGCTCAGCGAGCTGTCGTCTCGCTCAACTCTCAGAATCCTAGATGACTGCCGTTGTGGGGCCATCCTTAAAAGGAAACAGGTGCGCCATGGTCAGAACAGTATACCTGGTGAGTTGACGTAAAGTAATCACAAAGAAAACTTGTAACACACATGCAATCAATGTTTTCGTGCATTATGTCGTAAATCAGAAGTCAGGGTCCTGGTGTACGGATACGTCGGCCGCCGCACCAACACTGGGATCCCTGGACTGATAACCACACTCAATACGCTTAATACTATTTCTTCACATAGAAGAAAGATCAGAGTCCGCGGTATAATCGAACTCCTTTGATACCAATTTGTCACGACCCGTCCTCGGGGCCCGTGCCGTGACTACCCCAAACCCGCCTTCCATAGGCCAGGGGCTGGCGACTAGCACCAAGGCATAAATCCTGGTAAAAAGGGAAGGCATTTCCTTTGCAAAGTAAACAAAAAACACCACAGAGCAATCAGGAAGAAGTAAATACTATGTAAAAACTGGTACAACAGTATGTGCGGAAAGGTAAAGGGGGCCAGAAATACAAGCCCAACTGTAAAGTACAACTGAAAGGGAAAAAACAGCAACTGAAAGAAAAAGCTGCAGCGTCGAGCCATCCTCTGGAAGTCCCACCTAAAGGGTGGGTACAGATAGCCTCCACAGCTCCTCGGTCCAACCGTCCACTCCGAGTACACCCCGCCTAGTGGTCCACCTCCAGGTACCGTCCTGCTCCGCAAGCCTCCCCCGCGATCAGCACTATCCGTCGTCTGCAACCAACACAACGTAGTGCGGGCATAGCCCATGCAAGGGTGAGTATAAGATACCCAGTAGGGACCCCGAGACCCCCGAAGGTCTCCCAGAATCCACAAAGGATAATCCACAAAGGAAGAATACAATCACGAAGTAACATCTGACACTGCTTAGGTATATGCCCATACATATACCTAAGTCATCAAATCTCGTTCGGCTCCAACATCCGAGCCCAAGTACAACCCAGTCCACACAGGAAAGCAAAACATAAATCCACACAGGATAGCATGGAACAATCCACAAAGGAAAGCAAAACAAGAATTTAGCTCACATAGGTATACTTCTTCAAATGACGATAGAGATGATCACTGATCCATCTAAGTCGTCGGACCCACAAAGGATCGATAGGTACTAACCCCCGCAATGACCCACAAAGGATCTGACCCACAAAGGATCGATAGGTAACTAACCCCCGCAAAGACCCACACAGGATCGGACCCACATAGGATCTGTAGGCGCTGGCCCACACAGGACTGCTGAGCGCTGACCCACACAGGATCGGACCCACAAATGATCGGTAGCACTGACCCACAAAGGATCGCTGAGTGATGTAGTCATCGCCGTCGAATCCACTGAGGATCTCTGCACAGTCTTCGTCGTCACAGTAGCAGTCGCAACCATCTCTAGGGTTCCCACACACAACAAGCTCATTCGGGAGGGTCCGCTCCACGAGCCGAGAGGCTGATACATCAATTGATACATAGTCCATAGTTGATGTATCCAAAAGTTTTGTATCGTCAACAGGAACTCAACGTCGCAGACGTCGCGTCAATCGGACGCCCGGTCTGAGAGTTATTGGCTTTTTTGTCCCAGGGGCCCGGTTGGTTTTTAAGGAAAAACCAACCTGACCATACTCCACCTGCGTCCAAACCTCGGGCGGAGTAAGCCAAAAGATCCGTCTCAGTTAGAGTAATTCAACAAAGTCGACAACACGTCAATCGGACGTCCGAAGATCATGATATGAGTGTTTCCGCTCCGAGGTCCCGGTTGGTTTCATGTACGAACCAACCCGGCCAAACCCAAAGTATTTCGAAACCTTGAGTGTGATATACCGAAACGACCGCCTCGATCCAAGGATCGCATCGCCGCTAACTGCGCGTCATTCAAAGTCCTGTAGCTCATGTTATGGTCAAAAGACTGAAAAAGGTCTGGAAACGGGGGGACTGGGTCCGGACCGACCCGGCCCGACCCCCCATGGGTCGGCCCGAACCGGGTCGACCCAACCCGGGTCCGACCCGGTTAGGCGCGACCCAACCCATCCCGGGCGCGACCCGGCTGGCGGGTCGGCTCGGCTCTGCTCGGCCAAGCGGCCGAGCACAGGGAGCCGCGAGGCAGGCTGTCCCCGCCGGAAGAGGAGCCGAGGCCCTGCGTGGGGCCGTGCTTGGTCAGCGAACGCGGCTCTGCCGCGTCCCGTGTCTCGCCGGACCCACGCATTCGCAGGTCTGGTCAGTCGCTGCCGCCACGACGGCTCCATCCGGCTGCGTGCCGGGGCGCCGCCGCCGCGCCGGCGACCCGCGCTGCCGGTGGATTCCGCGGGCCACTGGAGTTGCTCCGGTGGCCCGATTCCCTTTCCCTCTGCACCGTAGCTCCTCCCGGGTCCCATTATTCACTTCCAGGCCCTGAAATCACCATTGCGGCCCCGTTTTTCATAGTCTGCCGTTTTGCGCACCAAGAACGAAAAAGTGCGGTGGGTTCGGACTTGTTCGTTAGTCCGCACCCACCACGTTAGCGGTTTTAAAAAAAAATTACACAACAAAATTTTAACAAATGTCGTGGGTATAAATCACAAATATTTTTAAGAATCAAACCCCTACCTCGTCGTAGTCGTCGGATGAGCGTTCTACGCAGAAATGATCGTCGCGGAAGAAGAGGATCGTCGCATCGCGTCGTCGCGGTATACAGCGTTGCGTCGACGAACTCCGAGGATTAAGAACATACAGATTTAATTATAACAATTAAATCCATGTTGTTGTTATAAACCACAAAGAATTAAAAGGTCCGCAATCTCTTACCTCAACGGATGATCGAAGATTTGTCATGGAAGAAGGAACGTCGTGGGAGGAGAATCGTTGGCATCGCGGTACTTGGCATCACGTCATCGATCTCCGAGGGCTCGGCATTCTTCGCGTTCTTCTCGTTCTTCGCGTTCATCGCGTTTTTCGCGAAGGAGGTTGAAGGACTTAAGGTTTCTATCAAATCCTCTCAACGAACAAACCTCAAGAAGACAGGTGTGTTGGTCTTATTTTATTAACATGCCAAAAAATTGAAAAACAAACTAAGTAACGACCCATTAATTCATAGAATTAATTAATCGAATAAACCGCCCAATTAATAGGAGCGTTTAATTGTTTAAGGAAACGCCCCAGTTGACTTTTCATTTAAAAGGGGTTTTTGCAGGTGCGTTACTTAGCGGAAAAGAAACGGTGGGGCTTGTGCGGGCCCCACCCCACAAATATCCTACCAAGAGGGTAGGATATTTTGAATTGCACCCTATCCGCTTCAACTCAGCTTAAGCAGCTTTAAGTGGCTTTTAAGTGGCTTTAAGTGAAATAAAAATAAAGTTGTCGCACACTTTATTTTATTTCTTAACTTAACCCCAAAAATTTAAAAACCACACCCGAGCAAACACAACTCCGGAAGAGGCGTTTCTAAGAAAATACCGGAGCTGCGATTCCATCGGTGCCCTCAGAATTTGATTCCGAGCACCGGTTCAAAAGTTAGAAAAACCCGCTCGTTCGTTCACTGAACATACCCGAACCAAACTTCGGAAAATGATTTCGGGCACATCGGGCCTCAGAATCACGTGCTTCCAGAAACAACGTTCTTGTAAAATTTCAAAGAAAATTAAGAAAAAAAAATTTCCTTGAAATTTACAGGTCTTTACACATAACCATACTACCAATTGTTTTAATCTTAAATGGTACAGAATGTTAAAATAAATAGAAAATAGAATCATAAATGAACCATAAATTATCTATTAATAAATATTACATTAAAATTCTAATATATTAGTTTTTATGAGTTTAAAATCATTTAATAAATTATTACTTAGTATAAAATATCATTAATATCAATTTTAAAGCTATTCATTTCATATGAAAAAAAGATATCAAGAAAATGATAAAATTAAAATAAAATATTTTTCAAGGTTATTAATATTTTATATTTTTCTAAAAATTATTATTAATACTTTAAATCACTCAAATTATATTAATTTTAATATATTTAAAATCATTTATTTTACTTTTCTATTAATTTAATAAATACATTATTAGCACTACACAAGCATTTAAAATAATTATTTAATCACCAAAAATTATAAATAAATTAATATTCTAAATATAATTTCATTTTTCACAAAATATTCCTTTATAATCAATCATAAATTTCTTTTGTCCCTATGTGAACTCGTAAAAGATATTTAAAACTAAGAGAGAGACACTTTGTAACTTTCTTTGTTTTAAATATTATATAGTTTATTTTCATGAAAATTTGCACATTAAAAAATAAATTTCAAGAATAATGTGATAATGGTATAATTTAATTTATCAATTAAAATTAGGATAGAAATTTATGGTCTTATCACTTAGTTTTAACCTAGGTAATCCCAATTTACCCTTTAACGAGGCGATAAATTTTATCATAGTTACTCTTCATATTGACCAAAAGTAAAAGGGGCATATTTACCAAATTTGAACCTCATGAATATAAAATGGAATAAAATTTTATATATTCAATTTCTATAAGTGGTATAAAACAATTTTAAAATTAAGTGTGCAAAAAATAGATGAAAACCATTTTTTAGAAAATTAAAATTTTAAGTAGAAATATTGGATTATTATTTTCTCAAGATTATAAAAAAATATTAAATGAAAGTTAAAATATTTAATTTAATATATATATATATATATAATTAAAATCATTTATCATTAGCGATTAATTTAATTTATTAAGATAAAAAGACATTGTGCACATAAAAGTTGTTATTCTGAAATTCATTTTTTTATTTCATGATGTTTTTTATTTTTATTTCTAATTAATTGATAAATAATGAATTAATTTTATACACGTGTAACCATATATTCTCCAAAATTTAGTTATTCATATTCATACCTGAAAATACAATAGCTATGCGATAACTTTCACATAATAGAATTTTAAAAATTTGTTGTAGTTTATTTAAACTCGATGTTACATGTAAGAAAATACATAAAAGAAATAAAATTATTTAAAAAGAAATATATTCTAAAATATCTAATTATTACAGTAATGTGTTATTATACTAGGTTTACCATGTTCGTTCATCTTTGACCAAGTAATCTCATGAATGACCATATGATGGCCTGTCATTTTTAAATGGGGTTAAAACTGGAGATCTTATCACGGATTATTGTACTTTGTCTGCCGACCTATGATAAAGTGGTAGAAAAGGTAGCGATGGTCGAGGCAGAAAAAGTATATTTGACTTGTATGAGTGGTACCCCTATTGCTATAAGGGTGGTTAGATCTCTTCCTCATTCCAGAAGAGAACACACAAGGAGACTCGTAGGGGTAGCAGTGGAAACATGCAACATTCCAAACCAGATATTTGTAAATTGTTAGGATTCAAGAAAATAGTATGATATCAGTTCCATAGGTATGGTCATACCAAATAAGATTTATATGAGGCTCAGATTACTTTCTATAAGTTTTTATTCCTTGGGAATCCCTAGCATTATTGTATATTCCCTCTTCAGGGTAGTAGGTTAGGCTATTCTCATACAAAGGGTTCCCAAGTGAATTTTGACATATCAAAGGGAGTGGGGACTTTACCTTAAGAAAAGGGTGAGTCCCATCTAGTAAATAATACTTAGATTAGGACTGGTCCCAAAATTCAATTTTCATATAAGCATGTTATAGAGGATGTGGATGTTGGTCCATCCACTGTGAGAGGTACAATTCTTGTTTCTACTTCCATAGAATTGGAATTTATTAACACAAGTGAATCTCATTCATTCAATTTATTTAAATTGATTGATTATTTGGGGATGTGTGAGTTTATTTCATACATAATTGATCTTTCTTGTCTATCATGAAAGAAGAAGGATCAAGGTTTCTAGTGTTCAAAGTTATAGGTTGTGATTACCGATTTTGAGATTGTGTGGGATTTCTTGGTTCTTGATATTTAAATTTTCAATATAATTGTTGGAATGGATTAGATATATATTTTCAAGGTTTATATCAATTTTCATCATCATAAATTTTTGTTCTTATCTCTTATTGGAAATACTCATGTATTTCTGGGTGAGTGGGACCCCTAGTTAAGGAGGGAATGACCTATTGTTCTGGATATCAGAGTGATTTTTTACTAATTTGTCTAGATTTTTATTTTCTATGATTGAGAAAAGTTCAAACAATCATCTTCTATTGGTTGTATATAAATTTTCCAAGGTATTTTTGGATGAATTTTATAGGTTACCTCCCAAATGGGTGGTAGTGATTTTATGTCAAATTAATTCTCAGGATGAGCCTTATCTCTTTGTTTTCTTATTAGATATCTTCCATAGATCTGAAGGAGTTAAAATCTCGATTAGAGGATCTTGAAGGTAAGGTATTTATTTGTGTAGTATGTCACCATGGGTATCCCTAATTGTATTTACAGTGAAGGTAGATAAAAGCCTCTAACTTTACATTATTTTTAAAAACTCAACTGGGTGGGCATCAAGAGTAAACAATCATTACCTAGAATTTATAATCTCTTGGACCAACTTATGGGAGCACGATGGTTTTCAAAGATCAATTTTTGATCAATATACCATTAATTGAGGGTGTGGTAATAGGCTATTCCCAAGATAGATTTCAAGAGTAGGTATGAGAATTATAAGTATTTTTTATGCCATTTTCACTTACTAATGATCATGTGGGCTTTACAGGCTTGATGAACCAGATAAATCGTTGCTATCTAAATTTCTTTGTGGTGGATGTTTTGGATGAAATACGAGTGTAATCTAAGTTAGGAGAGGGATATGAGGATCATCTAGTCAGTGTCTTAAAAATCATTATATAAAATTAACTGTTTGCTAATCTATTTAAATTCATGTTTTGGATTTAGGAGGTGAGATCCATGGGTCATGTGATGTCGAATAGGGGCATCTCAGTGGATCTTGATAAGTGTTAGACATATTTTTAGGGTTTAAAAGTGAGGTTGAATTTAGATCTAACTATGATTCCCCTAAGGTATGCAAGGGTTATGTCATGTATTATGATGCTTTGCGTCTTGGATTAGGGTGTGAGTTATTGTAGTATGATCATGTGTTAGCATATGGATCTCAACAGTTATGCCCAAATGAGAAGAATCACCCCACTTACGACCTCAATTTACCATTTGTGTTGCATTCATTAAATAAATGGAACCATTATCTTTTTAGGGTGTAGTTTTCAGCATTTTCAAACTATAAGAGTTTAAATTAAATTTCAACCAAGAAAGATTTTAATCATTGATAGACACAATGGTTGAAGTATCTCTAGACCTTCAATTTTAACATAGAATACACCCATATAAAGGGAAATGTGGTGGAAGACGACTTGAGCAGTAAATGTTCATTCCAGGTAGTGAGTGAATCAGATGATGAATGGCACCTGATGTGATTATATTTTGAGAGTTGTTTTGATGGGAAGGAGAAAGATGAGAATGTTTTCTTAACTTTTTCTCAAGTCACATACTCCATTGATGATTATATCTAGCTTGAGTAGTAAAAATATTCTAAGTTCCAATATCTTAGTATATCTTTAAATGGCGGGGAGACGTCAAGAGAATAATCTCTATCTCACGAGAGTTCTATCTTGTTTCAAAAGAGTCTCATAATTCAAGTAGGATCCTAGTACAGAAGTCATCGCTGTTGAACCCACAGAGGATCCAAGTATAGTAACAATCGCTGCCGAACCCACGTAGGATCCACTTATAGTCTTCATCGTTGCCAAACCCACATAGAATCCAATTAAAGTCGTCATCACTGCCGAACCCACGTAGGATCCATGTACAGTCATCATCGTTGTCGTAGTCGCAACCATCTCAAGGGTTCGCACACACAGCGTACTCATTTCTCGGAGGGTCCGCTCTACGAGTAAAAGGGGTTCGATACACCAACTGTGATGAAGTCCAAAGTTGTTGTATCCCAAAGATCAGTCTCTTCATAAGGAACTCAACGCGATAGACGACGCGTCAAACGTACGCCCGATCTAAGATATATTGGTGTTTCCGTTCCAGGGGCCCGGTTGGAAATATGCTTTTTCCAAACCCGGCCATTTACAAAACATTTCCAAAACTCACTTAGAGTATCGAAAGTGGAACGTCTCATCGAAAGAGTCCCAGTGCCGCAGACGGCGCATCGATCGGACGCGCGGTCATTAAGTTATTCACGTTTAAGTGAATAACGGGCCCAACCCATTTAGCCTAGTGGGACGACGGGTCGGGTTAACCTAGTTTGATGGGTCCAACCCAGAAGGGGTTTCAGACCGGTCCAAAGGAAAATTAAGATCGGCCTGAAGGGCACGACTCCGCCCGAAGTGGCGCGACCCAGCTCGGAGGGGCGTGGCCCAGCGCGGCCCGGCTGGCTAGCCGAGCGGCTCAGCCTGGAGGTCGAGCGGTCCGGGGGGTGCGACCCCCACTGGATGCCCACACCGGAAGCACCGCCCTTCCCAAAACCATCCGGCTAGGCCGTCCGGACTTCTGGCGCACGCGGCCCGCATGGGCGGGCCGCCGATCTTCCAGCGCGGTGCCCTCCAGCTACCGTGGTCCAGCTCTGCCCGGCTGGCCAACTGGATGGCTGGCTCACCAGCGCGGTGCCCTCCTAGCATTGCAGTTCGCCTTTTCCCGGACGGCCGATGGGTCGGCCGGTTCATCCACCGAAGTGGCCCATGTAGTGGGCCACAGTTCCTCCCGCACATCCGGCGCGACGGTGCCGGTTTCCTTTGCCATGTTTCTAGCATGGAGCGAGAACACCATTCTTTCCCCACCTCCAGTTGCCAATTCCAAAAAGACCATGAAACGACGGAGGGTCGTCAGGCTATGTTTGTTCAGCCCGCGCCCTCCGCTTTAGGCGGTAACAATAGGCCGAAGATGATAATTGTTTCACAAAGCACAACAAACAATTTTTATTCAAATAAAAATTGGAACAAAACACCCTACCTCGAATATGGTTCGTGGTTGACAAGTGTCAGATGATGGTGCTGTTTCCGTCATTGTCGGTGTGCACCCGAGGAAGTGTCGTCTCCTATTTTGTCACGGAGAGAGGAATAGAATATGCACCTTCTCTAGTGAGTTCCCGCGTCAGTGTCTCCTCCCTAGCCGCATAGGAAGAAGAGTATGAAGAAACTAGGTCACCTATTTTATGCTCTTCATCGGAGAGTTGGTGTTCTTCAACAAAGGAGAAATCCTCCTCTTCTTTACAAGAGTTCTCTCCCAAAAATTTCCCCCAAAAAACAAGAAAAAATACATTAAAATAAGGCCACCCCTTATTTTAAATTAACTTGCCATGAATTTCAAAATTCAGAAATCTATTTCACTTAATTAATTAAATCTTGAGTTGTTTAATTAATTAAGTGATAGGTTGGAAAGTTTTAATGAAGTTAGAGAGAGAGAGAGTAAGGGTCCCCATTAATTTAGGGGAGTTGTCATGTTTAAAGGGGGAGTTTATTAGAGTTAAAAGAGTGTTATGGGAATGTGAAAGGTTGGCGCTCGTGTGGGCCCCACATCACAAATATCCTTACACGGGTAGTTAGAAGCTGGAGGGTCCCATCACAACTCCCCCGTGTAGTGTATAACCACTTTAGATATAAAAAAAAAATTTCCTACAATTTTATTCACTTCTCATTTAAACCACAAATTTTAACTTCTCCTCTCGTGCAAACGCAAACATGGTAAAGGTCCCCTTAAGAAATTACCGGCGTTGCGAGTTCATTTGTGCCCTCAGATTTCAATTCCAAGCACGAGTTCTAATGATAGAAAAACCCGCTCGTTCGTTTACTAAACGTACCTGAGCTAATCTTTGGAAATTGATTCCGGGCACACTGGGCCTCGGAATCAAGTGCCTTCAGAAGCCACAGACTCGCAAAATTGAAAATTATTTATGAAAAAATATTTCCTTGAAATTTCAAGGTCTTTACATTACTCCCACCTCAGTGCTTTACGTCCCCGTAAAGCGACATCATAAACTATGGAAACAAATGAGGGTACTGTGCATGAATCTGAGCCTCCTGCTCTCATGTGCTCTCCTAGAGGTTATCGTGCTACCAACAAATGCGCACAAGAGGAATCAACCATCGACATAGGACCCGCTCTTATCTATCCTTGATCTCCACCGGGACCTCCATGAAGGTATCCCCATCATCAATGTCTAGCTCCCCATGATCAATGATGTGGGTCGGGTCATGCACGTATCTCCTCGGCTGAGATATGTGAAAGACGTCATGCACCTGGTGCAACTGAGGTGGAAGGGCCAGAAGGTAAGCCACCTCGCCCACCCTGATGAGGACCTGGAAAGGTCCGATGAAGCATGGAGATAACTTGCCTCCCCGACCAAATCTCTGTAATCCACGTCGAGGTGAGACCCATAAAAAACGTGGTCACCGTCCTCGAACTCCAGTGGTCTTCACCTCCAGTCAGCATAGGACTTCTGTCTACTCTGTGCAGTCCTCATCCGCTCCTAGATAATATGAACCTTCTCCATCATAGCCTGGACCGTCTCTCGTCCTACAAGTGCTGACTCCCCAGGGCCTGTCCAGCACAAAGGTGATCTGCAAGGTCGGCCGTACAGTGCCTCGTATGGTGCCATCCTGATGGTGGAGTGGTAGATGTTATTGTATGCAAACTCTACCAAGGGCATGTGATCCTCCCAGCTACGAACAAAGTCGAGGACACATGCACGGAGCATGTGCTCAAGAGTCTGAATGGTCCTCTCAATCTGGCCATCCGTATGAGGATGAAAGGCGGTGCTCAGGCGTAGCTGCATCCCAAATGCCTCCTACAACCCCTTCCAATGCTGGGAAGTAAAGTGAGAGTCTGGATTAGAGACGATAGATGATGGAACACTAGGAAGCCGTGCGATCTCCTGAATGTAGAGGCATCCCATGCTCTCCATGAGCCATGCACTCTGATAGGTAGGAAGTGGGCCGACTTGGTGAGTCGGTCTACGATCACCCAAATGGAGTTGTGTCCTCTGGAAGTACATGGGATCCCCATCACGAAGTCCATGGATATCCCGTCCTACATCCACTCTGGATCCTCCAAGGGATGTACCAAGCCTGCTGGTACCTGGTGCTCCGCCTTCACTTGCTGGCAAGTGAGGCATCGTGAAACGAACTCTGCTACAACCTTCTTCATACCCGGAAACCAGTGCTGTTGTCTGAGGTTATGGTACATCTTCACCACTTCTGTATGTACCACTAGAGGGGAAGTGTGAAAATCCCTCATTACTTCCACCTACAGTGCAATTGGTACCATGGTACGTCCCCTAAAGAGAATGACGCGCTCTGATCCTTCAGTAAATCCATCAGGTGCCTGCCCTGTAGAAACTTGATCACGTCGTATCTCAAAGTCAGTGTCCCCACGCTGTGCCTCTCTGACCCGCTGTAGTAGTGGTGGTGTGATTGTGAGAGACTGTATAAAGGCTGCTCCATCTCTATCCACGAAGGATATCTGCAATGCGGCTAGCTGCTCCATCGCCTCGCCATGTAGATGAATGCCCGATCTCCTGCTGAGAGCATCAACTATTATGTTTCCCTCCCCAGGAGTATAGACTATCTCAAAGTCATAGTCCTGGAGGAACTCGAGAAATCACCGTTTTCTCAGGTTCAGGTCCTTCTGTGATAAGATGTACCTGAGACTCTAGTGGTTAAAATAGACTATAAAGCACTCCCCCATAAGATCGTGCCACCACATCATCAAGGCGAAGACCACTACTGCTAACTCTATGTCATGGTTAGCCTAGTTCTGCTCGTGTTTCCTCAACTATCGTGAACAGTAAGCAATCACCGCTCACTCCTGCATTAGGACACACCCGAGTCCGGTCCCTGATGCATTGCAGTAAACTATATATCCAACGCCCTCCTCTGGTAGCCTCAAGATGGGTGCCTTGGTCAATCTATGTCTTAGCTCCTGGAAGCTCTACGGGCATCTATCTGACCACACAACGGGTTTCCCCTTTTTCTTCAGAGTTTAAAGTGGTGTTGCAACTCTGGAGAAGTCTGGTAAAAATCTCCGATAGTACCCTGCCACCCCTAGGAAACTCCGCTCCTCAGTCACGGTCCTGGGTGGCTCCCAAGAAAGTAACGCTGCAATCTTTGTCGGTTCTACTGCAACCCCTGCCTCCGAGTTGATGTGTCCCAAGAAATGTACCTCTCAAATCCAGAACCAGCACTTCGAGAGATTACCATAAAACTGGTTCTCTCAGAGTGTATCGAGTACAACCCGCAAGTGGTAGGCGTGATCCTCCTCAGTGTTCGAGTAAATTAGTATGTCTTCAATGAAGACTATGACAAATCGATCGAGTTAAGGCTGGAAAATCTTGTTCATGAGACACATGAACACTTCTGGAGTGTTGGTTACACCGAAGGGCATAACCAAGAACTCATAGTGGCCATACCGGCACCTGAAGGAAAACTTATGCACATCCTCGTCTCAAACTCTGAGTTGGTGATTGCCTGACCTGATGTCTATCTTCGAGAACCATCGCGCACCCTTGAGATGATCAAAGAGGACATCAATCCTCAGGAGTGGGTACTCGTTCTTCACGGTCACCTGGTTCAGGTGACGGTAGTCGACACACAGTCGCAAGATCCCATCCGCCTTATTGGAAAACAAAATCGGAGAGGCCCAAAGTGAAACACTAGGTCGTATGAATCTCTTGCACTGCAAGACCTCTAGTTGTACCTGTAGCTCTCAAAGCTCTGTGGGAGCCATCCGATATGTTGGAGTATATATCGGTTTTTTCTCGGGGTATAAGTCAATGTAGAAGTCTACCTCCCTACAAGGAGGTAGTCCTAGAACATCATTAGGGAACAAATTCACATACTGTTCCACCATAGCTAGAAAACTCGGACTTCGAACATCAACCGCTCTGAGGATGATACTAGACAACAAATGTGTGATCGGATGTCCTATCCTCTGCATAAGTCAATCCATCACTACAAAGGCTCCCTTCTCGTTGGTGAAGGTGAACCTGCTCCCATACATGCAGACACACCACACATTGCGCCTAATACAGTCGATCTGGACATGGACTGTAGATAACCAATCCATACCCAAGATGATTTCATAAGTCCTCGACGCCACTAAAAGAAGATCCCAGCCAAAGCTCTCGTATCCTAGAGTAAGATCACACTGTCAGAACCAGTGTGAAATCATTGAGTCTCCTCCCATAGGAGTCTCTAGCCTTAATGATCGAGCCATCGACTCCATCAGAATCTCTGAGCTCCGAACAAGGGCAACGACAATAAAATAATGACTCATTCTTGTGTCTATAATAACTACAAAAATGGTGGATTAAACACAGATAGTACCTTGAATCATCTCAGGTGTGCCGTGGTCATAGGCCTCGACTGCCTGAAGCTGAGCCTACCTTTGTCCGCCAGCTCCCTGTGATCGGGGTGGACCTCCTGGTGGAGGTGGTGGTAGACCCTCGAAGCGTCGTCCACCACCTACTGTTCGGCCATCTCCTTTATGTCGTCTGCCTGCTCCCTGCAGACCACCACGGTCGAACCTCTACTTCTTTCCTTGATGGTCCCTCAACAGTCTGCATCTCCTCTACATGGAGGTTCGGGCAGTCACGAGCCATGTGGACTTGCTCACCGCATGCATAACAATGCCTTCTTCTTGTATGACTGGCTCTACTGCATGTGCCACACACATCCGATCTAGTATCCTGAGGTCTCCCACCTGATGGCCTGGTCCGCTTGGTCCTCTGCGACATCTGTCTACTGCTTGATGCAGAAGACTCCGCTATGTGTTGCCCTGCAGTTGGCCTCGCAGCTGGCATAGGCTCAGCACGGAATCTCTCTACAAGAAGGGCTCGCTCCAGTACTCCTTCCTGCGTCAGAATGCTGAGGGAGATCATAGAATCCATGAAATCATGCCTCAATCCCTACTCAAATGTCCGGGCCCAAAATAATGGGTCACGTACCATGTCTGTGGAGTAGCGCGAGAGGTCGGTAAATCTCGCCACGTACTGGGATACTGTCATGCTGTCCTGACACAGCTGTAGTAACTCCTGGATGCGCACCGCACGGAGGGTGGCAAGAACAAACTCGGAGCAGAAGAGGCTCTCTATATCCATCAAAGAAAGAGATTCCTCATCGTTCACCCGGAGCATTAGGCTCCACCATCTACCTGATTCTACATACAGGAGACTCGCTGCAAGGATCACCATAAGGTCAGCTGGTGTCCCTACTAATATGAAGACTCTAACGATAGACTCCAGCCAATCCTCGAATGCCTGAGGGTCCGTCTCTCCGTGGAACCTGGGTGGCCTCTATCATTGAAACTCGTGCAATTCATTTAGGTGGCGTGCACCCTCCATAGTTGGGGATAGTGGTATCGGTGGCCAAGCGGTTAGTGGTATTGCTGGAGCCTCCACTGTAATGGGGCCCTGCACCGAGGCCTCATCATTCGGTGGGCTGCCATCTTGCACAAATCTCGGAACCATAACTGGATGCCTTCGTGGGGCCATCCTGAAAAGTAACAGGTGTACCATGGTTAATACAGTATACCTGGTGAGCTGACACAACATAATCACAAAGAAAACTTTTGAAACACACATGCAATCAGTGTTTTCGAGCACTGAGTCAGAAATTAGAAGTCAAGGTCATAGTGTATGGATATGTCGGCCTCCGCACCAACACTGGACTTCTTGAACTGAAACCCACACTCAATACTATTAAAAATCTTGCTTCACAGAAGGAATTATCAGAGTCTTGCGTTCTTCGGTAGAACCGAGTCCTCTGATACCAATTTTTCACGACCTGTCCTCGGGGCCCATTCTGTGACTACCCCAAGCCTGCCTTCCATAGGCCAGGGGCTGAGAACTAGCACTTATGGCATAATTACTGATAAAAAGGGAAGGAATTAGCTTTATATAAGGAAAAAAACACAACAGAGTACGTAAGCTGAAGTAAACTGAGTAAAAAAGTAAGTGCTGGATTGTAAATGGGGCAGTATACAAACCCAAATGAAAGTACAGTACAACTGAGAAAGAAAGTACAACAGCTGTAAAGTAAAGCATCAACCACCGAGTCGTCCTCCGGAAATCCCACCTGAGGGGTGGGTATATATAGTCTCGTCAGTACCTCAGGATTGTCCGTCCACTCCATGTACGTCCCGCCAGGTGGTCCACCTCTGGATACCGTCAAGCTCCACAAGTGTCAACCACCATCAGTGTTGTCCATCGTCTGCAACCAACAAAACGTGGTGCGGGCGATGCCCATGCAGGGTTGAGTATACGATACTCTGTAAGGACCCTGAGACCCCCAAAGGTCTCACAGAATCCAAAAAGGATAATACACAAAGGAAATATACAAACAAGAAGTATCAACCAAGTCTACTTAGGTATATGACCATACATATACCTAATTCATCAATCTCAGTATGACCCCAACATCTGTGCCCAAGGACAACCAGTCCACACAGGAAAGAAGTCAATCATATCAATGATAATGATTGAAAGTAGAGACTCAACTCACAGAGGTATATTACTCACGAAGAGAGGTGGAGATGATTTGATATACCCTCCGAATCATCTCCTCTGTCGAACCCACGTAGGATCCTAGTACATAAGTTGTTGCTGCCAAACCCATGTAGGATCGATGTACAGTAACCATCGCTGCCGAACCCACGTAGGATCCAAGTAGGGATTTCATTGCTACCGAACCCACATAGGATCCAAGTAAAGTCATCATCACTGCCGAACCCACATAGCATCCAAGTACAGTCGTCATCGTCGTCGCAGTCGCAACCAGCTCTAGGGTTCCCGCATATAGCATATTCGTTTCCGGGAGGGTCCTCTCCACGAGTAAAATGGGGTCGATAAATAAACTGTCATGAAGTCCAATGTTTTCACATCCCAAAGTTCTGTCTCGTCATAAGGAACTCAATGTGATAGACGTCGCGTCCCACAGACACCCAGTATGAGAGATATCGGATTTTCCGTTCCAGGGGCTCGGTTGGAAATATGCTCATTCCAAACCCGTCCATCTAAAAAAGTTGTCCAAAACACACTTATAGTATCAAAAAAGGACCGTATCATCGAAAGAGTCTGAGTATCGTAGATGGTTCATCGATCGGACATGCAGTCTTTAAGTTATTCATGTTTAAGCGAATAACGGGCCCGACCAGTTTAGCCCAGCGGGCCAACGGGTCGGGTTAACCCAGTTTGATGGGTCCGACCCAGTAGGGGTGTTGGACCGGTCCGAAGAAAAACACAGCTCGGCCCGGCTTGGCCCAGCGGGGCGCTGCCCAACTGTGCGCACGACCAGGTTGGCTCCGACGGCTGGCCCAACAGCTCGTCCCGGAGGCCGAGCGGTCTGCGGGGGGAATGTCCGCACCAGCGGCTCCAAGTGGAACCACCCTTCCCCCAACCGCCCGGCTAGGCCGGACGACCTTTCTGCGCACACAGCCTGCACAGGTGGGCCGCCGGTCTTCTAGCGCGGAGCCCTCCTGGCATCGTGGTCCAGCTCCGCCCTGCCGGCCGACTCTCCAGCGTGGTGCCCTCCTGGCGCTGCAGTTCACCTTTACTCGGCCGGCAGTTGGGCCGGCTGGTTCTTCCGCCGTAGCGGCCCATGTAGAGGGCCGTGGTTCCTCCCGCACATCCGGCGCGAGAGCTCTAGTTTCCTTTGCCACGTTTCCAGCACGACACGATGGCACCGTTATTTTCCCGCCTCCGGTTTCCAATTCCAAAAAAACCAAGAAATGACGGAGGGTCGTTGGGCCGTCTTTGTTCGGCCCACGCCCTCCGCGTTAGGCGGTAACAATAGGCATAAGATGATCAATGTTTCATGAAGCACAACAAACATTTTTTATTCAAATAAAAATTAGAACAAAACAACCTACCTCGAATAAGGTTCGCGGTTGACAAGCGTTGGAGGACGGTGCCGTTTCCGTCGTCGTCGGTGTGCACCCGAGGAAGTGCCGTCTTACCTTTTTTCATGAAGAGAAGAATAGAAGATGAACCTTTTCTAGAAAGTTCTCGTGTCGTTGTCTCCTCCCTACCCGCAGAGGAAGAAGAGGATGAAGAACCGCAGTCGCCAAGTTGATTTTCTTCGTCGGAGAGTTGGCGTTCTTAAACAAAGGGGAAATCCTCCTCTTATTCACAAGAGTTCTCTCCCAAAAATTTCCCCCACACAACAAGCCAAAAACCATTAAAATAAAGACACCCCTTATTTTAATTTAACGTTCTATGCATTTCAAAATTCAAAAAACCATTTCAATTAATTAATTAAATCAAGATTTGTTTAATTAATTAAGTTATAGGTTGACAAGTTTTAATGAAGTAAGAGAGAGAGAGGAAGGGTCCTCATTAATTTAGGGGAGTTTTCAAGTTTAAAGGGGGGGTTTATGAGAGTTAAAAGAGAGTTATTGGAAGGTGAAAGGTTGGGGCTCGTGTGGGCCCCACCTCAAAAAAACCCTAACATGGGTATTTAGAAGCTTGTGGGTCCCATCCCAACTCCCCCATGTAGGATATAACCACTTTAGATATAAAAATAAAATTGTCCCACAATTTTATTCACTTCTCATTTAATCCTACAATTTTAACTTCTCCTCCCGTGCAAACGCAACCGCGGTAAAGGTCCCCTTAAGCAATTACCAGTGTTGTGAGTTCATCGGTGCCCTCAGATTTCAATTCCACGAACTGGTTCAAAAGATAGAAAAACCCGCCCGTTCGTTTACTTAACATACCTGAGCTAAAATTCAAAAATTGATTCCAGGCACACCGGGCCTCAGAATCAAGTGTTGTCAGAATCCGTAGACTTGTAAAATTCCAAAGTATTTAAGAAAAAAAAATTCCTTGAAATTTTTAGGTCTTTACATCTCAACCGTGTGTTCAAATCAGTATGTATGGTTAATCAACCTTATGTTAATAGAAAAGTATGCTAAAAGAACCTTACATTTTAATGGAACCTTACATTTGGAAAGAGATGAAAGTATGGTTAAAGAACCCTATGTATGAAATGATCCTTCTGTTCTAAATAGAAATGAATGGAACGTCAAAAATACTTTTATGATCAACCTTATTTTCTCAACATTACATTTGGAATACAGATGCATTATTTTTGAACCCTACATTCAATATTTTTTCTCTTTGTGAGGGAACCATACATTTGAATTTTCAATGTTGAAGGTTTATTTTTTTATATTTTCCATTATTAATAGAATGGGCATGAAATAGTTACAGGATGTTTCAAAACTCATTTTGACCATTTTTACGGATGTTTTATTTGATTAAAATAAGCATATTCAATGGAGAAATTTACTCATATACTTATGTGAAGTTATGATTCCCCTTGTAAATTCAATTTTTAAATTCTATGGTTTATGGGGTGTCTATTGTGGAACTAGAATTTTAGAAGCAAGAGGGTCACTATATATTATTTTGAGTATTATTTTTTAAAATGATCGAGATCAAAGAAATTTTTCATTGTTATTCTATATTTCTGGTGATCATATACACATTGCTACAACAAATGAAGAACTTAGGATGAAGACTACACTTTGGTGACATACATGTTTAATCCTATAGGTGATATACAATTTTTTTGTTTTTGTTCTAAAAAATAAAGAACTCTTGTGAAACCTGATCACTTAAAACATATTTGATCGTGAAGATTGTCTTCTGAAAAAGAAGAGGATCCATAAATTGTTAGTTGTGTGCTGTTGAAACTGTGAAGATCAATTTGATTAAATAAATCAAATTTCATTTTGATTTATTTGAGTTTTTACTACTTTTACTCAGTTGAAGTCTTGATCTAAGATATGAAAAATAATTTATCTATTTAGAACTAGAAGACCTTTTTTTTCTTAATTGTATAAGTGTCAACTACCTGCACCAAGTTGTTGGAATTTTTGTCTTATGATAAGAGTACCAGACTAGTGAAATTTACCAAGATTGCAGAGAGAGCATCTAGTGGAGTGGACAAGGGGATATTTGTTCCTTGAACCAATATAAAAATCCATGTCTTTTATTTCTATTTTTCTACTGCTTATTCTTTGATCCGAAGTAAAAATACTGCTTTTCCGCGCTAATTAAAATATGTTGTTGAAATAAAGAAATGTTGATGAGTTTTTGAAAATACACAATTCACCCATGTTGTGTGTTTTGTATATTCTGACATAAAAATTTAATCTAGTTGTAGTTCATCTGATACCACAATCTTCAACATGTTTATTTGATCATCACTTATTATTATAGTGAAATTGTAGCTCATTCTGGTTTTTCTTTTCAATTTGGTTCCCCCTGATTCATTAAGTACCTCTTCTTCCAAACAAATAATCCCAAATGAGAGTTTTTCTCATGATTTGTGTCCAAATCCTTCTTTTGACACATTAATTCTTCTTCATAACACACAACTTCACAACTCCTTTCACATCATGTTTTTCAAAATGATTCATCACCCCTTTATATAGGTAGACGTTCTCTAAAATTATAGGGTGAGGTCTGTACTTGATTTGAAACAGCCTTCTAAAAATTTTATGCTGCCTCTCAAAGCTTTCAACATTTTACCACCTTCAAACCTCCTAAAATATATGATTCAAATAACATTAATATTCTCTTCTTGAGAGATTGGCATTAATTATCTTCTTCATTCCTCCTTCAATATCAACTAGAATCATAATATACCTCCACGATTTTGTGAATATTGAATAATTAGATTTACATCATCATATTTAATATCTTTATGAAAGTATTATAAAGACCTTAAAACCTTTCATATTGTGATACTTCATAACACTTACTCAATCTAGTGAAAATTCTTAAAAATTATTCGGTCCTGTGAAACTCCATATATTATTCCTTTATAACTCTATTAGAACATCACAAAAATCCTTCACTGGACTCTTCCTCTAGGTGATGACATGCTTCACAAATCATTTATCTATTACCTTTTTCTGGGAACCCCTAACTAAATAACTACATTTAAAAACATTTATCTGATGACCATATTAATATCTATATGGTGGAATCAGTCTAAAAATCATTTGATGAAGAAAAATCTATCTGATGACTTAGTAGAACCCCATCAGATAAATTTATAGTACCCGGCCCGATTCATTTTTGGAGAAACATAATTATGAAGATCTTGACATATTTTCTCTAACATTCAACTATGTTAAGATACATTTTTATGGTAATTTAGTAACTGTTCTTCTACTTTCATCACAACCATTCATTTATCTAATATTCCATGTTGGAAACTCCATTTTTTATTCACCAAAACTACATAACTTTTGTTTTTGATATTTTTACATTTCCATCCAATAGAATTTGTATAGTTATTCATCTATAATAACAACTATATAACTTTACTTCATTCAAGGACTACAGTTTCACTAGGCTCCGCCAACATATTCCTTCAGAAAAAATTATATATAATCATGAAATATTTATAATTATCATGATGTCTGATACTTTATGAAAAACAAAGAAATTTCTAATTAAGATCTCCTTTAAAGAGGATTTTATTATTCTTCCAACCATTAACTTTGAATCAAAATGTTAATGTGATGTTTAAAAAATTAGTAAAACCTAACTATGAAATGTCCAATATAAGTTTTTTTGATCAACTCTATCTCTTCACATCAGTTTGATGTCACTATGAACATTCTCTCTCTGATCTCCCGATGTTTAATTTGACCAATGTACTTTACCTCTTGGTACATCTGATGGAATATGTTATAGGAATTTATAAAGATTCATCTAATGGACTCTATTATGACATTATATAATTTTGTTTATGGGAAACTCTATCTAATAAACTTTGTACTCTGAACATTGTTTGATCATATCGGTATCTCCATTAGTTCAACTTCACAAACTTCTTAAAGAAACTCCATAATGGAACACCATAGTGTTGATAACAAATGTGCTTCTTCAGTAATCATAGAACCTACTTTAGAAATTAAGAATAGTTTAAAAATCATCTTATGTAAATTTAAAGTCTTCATAGAATATTTAGATTTTATGTAATGTATATATCACAAAGATTCCAAATGAAATAATTCCATGTATATGTTTCTTATGATAACATGACTTAAGAAAATATTCTATTTTCTTCTTCATTCAATAATCGAAACTATATCAACTTCCTTACCAAACATGGATACTTCAATGAAACTTTCCAAAATCTTATTCTTTATAACCTATTCAACATATTGAAATTAATGAAATATTTATCTTTCATTGAAAATAATTGATAACATATTCAACTCACACAAAAAGTGGTATCATTAATAAATATTCCGTGGCCATTAAAATAATTCCAATTCTAGTATAAATTTTTTTGGTGAAACCATAAAAAGGTTAATCTCCACTGAAAATAAAAATTTTCACCGCAAATCCCCGAAATATTTCTCATCTAATGTTGGGTCAAATCATATGATCTAAATAAACTATAGAAGGTTCTCTTCATATACTATACCATCATGCTACATCATCGCCTATGAAAAAGAAACCAAAAAACCATCCTCTAGGTCTTTACATCATGACACATGATTTTACACCATGAAACACAAAAGTAAAACAATTGAAATCCACATTGAGACTCTATGTTGTGACAAAAAGGACTCTAACCATGAACAACTGCCAGTAGAATTTCCCTTTACTATAGCCACCCTAAATTCACTATGTTCCCACTGAATACATTGTGACCAACCCCTCTCAGATAATGTCACAACTATAATAATACTCTTATTATTCTAAACTCTTCTAAACATCTCTGACAAAAAAAACTCAAAAAAATAATGGGTAAAGAAGGTCTAAAACATTACAAGTTTGACCAATGAGAGGTCTTATAGGTTTTGTGTTTTGATATTATATCCATAAATGACCATATATATATGTATATTTTTATGAATCTAATACTCACAACCTTATAAGAGTGTCAATTTGATATGATATAACATATTCAAACTCAATAAGTTCCCTTAAACCTCCTTTTATTAGGGGATGCGTACTTACAAAAGAGGCTAGCATGGGGTTATCCATGAAAAGTTATTTTTTATTATTTTAACATGTGAAAGCGGTGATATATTTTTTCCTTAAAATTAAATGGTTTTGGATTATTTATATATTGGATATTGGAATACAAAAATGGATTAGGAGTGTCATGACTGACAAAAATGATTCTATGGAAATAGAAATTTGATTTTATACTAATTTAACTTAACCAATAAATGTATTGGAAATTTATGATCAACCATTTTTTAATATCTATTTTTTATATTTTGATATGTTATGTAATGAAATATTAAAATTGTTTGTATACCTGTACTTTGATATGATTCAACTAATCAATATTCATAGTGGAGTGGAATTAGATGTTTTGTTGATTCATGTTTTGGATATGTATATATAGTGTGGTATTTTTTAAGACGAGTAACACTTGTCACCAATGATACATAAGGTCTAGATGATTATTTTCATGTTGCTAGTGA
The DNA here is from genome assembly GCA_963277665.1 of Viscum album. NCBI lineage: Eukaryota > Viridiplantae > Streptophyta > Magnoliopsida > Santalales > Viscaceae > Viscum > Viscum album. The sequence goes on along the minus strand of OY728164.1, from coordinate 1,864,623,660 downwards.
TATAGGGTGAGCATTTAATAATATTCTTACATCACTCCTATGGAAATTCAAGTTGGAGATATCATTTTTCTAGGGATATAATGAGATAAGTTAATGATACACTTTACCTAATAGTATACTATGGTGTTTTGATAATATTCATTCCACTGATGATATAATAAGATTAGTGGATGATATTAGTTCCACTAAAAAAATAGAAATATTTGTTGACGAGACACTTATATATGGTGATATAGTTCGATGAGTTTCGAATACTCTTTCCACTAATGATATTTTTGGATGAGTTGTTGATATGATTTCTATTGGTAATAAGGCGATATATGTTTGAAAATACACTTGAAACTAGTGAAATGGTTAGATGAGTTTAGTATGGGATGGAATGATATGATATTAGCTTAACTCATTTGTTATTAAAAAAGAAAAATATTCATATTCATTGTTTACATTGAGTAGGGGATAAAATAATATTCCATTCACACTTCTCATCTATTATGTACTAGAATAAAATGATAATTAATTTTTTTCCAGAATTATGAAAGGGTATGTTATCCCATTTCATTTTTTTTGAACATTGTTTTAAACATGATGGTTTATATTTATTGGTGGTTATTCTAACATGTATCTTTGTTTGGAATGATTATGATTTCAGGGACAGACACCGTGTTGACCAATTATGTTTGTAGGTGAATGTTCAAACATATTGAGACATGGGATGAAGTAGTTATATTGATACATTGTGGGGAATGATTAACACCATATGGTGTGATGAATATTATAAATATTATTGTTTTTTTATTATCATCATATCAAACCATACATGAACTTATATATTTTGGATTTGTCAAAGAAAATTATTGTTTGGAGCCTACTAAGTTATAATCATACCATACATGGGTACATTGGTTTACATGTTGAAAATATGTTAATATGTTGTTCTGGGTGATATCCCCAATCAATATCAATTTAACAAGGATCATATACCGGATTTAAGGGTATGAATTAGGAAAGGAAAATGACAGTGTAGTGGGTCTCCTTGTCATTTATATTCAATTTCTATTTATATATTATTATGATTGGTCTAATATGAAATTGTTGTTATGATATATGACTACTATATATTCATGTTAATCCTCTATTATAACACTTGGTTTATCAATTTTATGGTTGGATTTGGATATAATGTCGATATTGTGTTGTTAATAGTGGTTATTATAAATAAATATATATTTTATGGGTTTTTATTCCATAGTGTATAATTTTCCCACATTATTAATAGTACCTTGTTGCTAGTTGTCAACTTATGGAATATAAGGAGATTATTATGTAGTCATCTGGTGACCCAATTTGGTTAATATTCGAGTAATATAGAACATGGATGATATAAAGCGATATCATATCCTTAAAATGATTTTTCTTATTATTTAAGACATGGTAAATGCATATAGGACTGGTCAAAACTTGTGATAAAAGAAATATTTTTTCATCTCTAGTGGAAGTATGGGTTTTTGTTAATGTTGTTAAGGACATTTTATTTTTGTTCATAGTTTTTGAATGTGTTAGTTTCATGACTTTCAAAGAATATGGGATGTGATTTATAGTTTATAGTATTTACTCTTGGCCAAGAGAGGCAAGTGATCATGTGTTCATGAATCATATTATGTATGTAGGATTCACATGGAATTATTATTCTTTGCATGATTTATAATTTGGTAATGATATATATTTTCCAATAAAAAGTCATAGAGTGTTTTCATGTATAATTTTCTATGGAACTATACTTTACTAAACCTATTGATACTGGTTATTTTATCACTAATATATGATTTTTTAATATGTGAATCTAATACGTGTTATTATTTTTTCCTAAACCAAGAATGGGTACGTTGGTCTAGAGAGTGATTTTGTTATGTGAAAATCTTTCATACTAGGGTGTATAGGGTAACTACATGTGATACATGTTATCATTTTCCCTAAACCTTAATATTGAGGATTATGGTGGATTTATTCTGAGTGTAGTGTATAGAGTTTCAACGATATTCCACCTCAGATAACTGGTTTAGTCATGTTATATATTTAGTATGTTTATATATAATCCCTATATGGAAGGTTTGAGTGCAAGAGTTGTGTCATTCAAAATATTTCCTGTTTCAATTTCCCTTGAACCATAATTGTATATTAATATTAATTTCTTTATAATGATGTTGTTGATGTATTTATGAGTATTCTAATACCTTGTTCTGGGGTCATATGGGAATGTGTACCCCTATTGTGTATTAGAGACCTAGGATAGGGGAAATGGAACATGTGTTTTCCGAAGATATTTAAGGATAAACCATCTGATATGCTTTATAGGATGTGATGTATGTTGTTTACTATCCCTAGACTAGTTGGATGGGACTAGTGTCAATGAGATGTCGGTAATGATATCACTGAATCCAATAACATAGAAAAGTAGTAGGTTGTTGTGCATGTTTCTTCTTAAGATGGATTTTTTATATGAGGGTATACCTATAAGAAGGGTTTATCCGACTAAAGTGGATACCTTAGGGATTCAATAAATTGTTAGATTCATCTTGATATAAATCTGATATATGGGGATGTATGATATTTCATTGGGATAGAAGTAGTTATTTATAAGATATTGATGTGTATGAAAGCACAAGTAGTGCTTGAATGGGACGTGTCTAACCTACATGAAAGAAATGGTCAATGGTTGATTAATCTAGGGAGTCTAGGATTAATCAGATTTAATTTATGGTGTTCTAGGTATATTTGTATAGTATAGTAGTAAAGGAATGTTTGAATGCACAATTATGAGTTCTGATAGACAACAATGGTGATTTTTCACCACTTTGAGAGTACTTCATTGGATAATCTCTTACCTTCAAATAAAATTGTGAGTCTTTACATGAAATTCATGGTATGTTGGTTGGTATGACCTAACATCGACTATAGGGTTGTGAGATGAAAATTTGGTTTTGTGTGACCATCCATGGATGGTATATATGGGATGATGATAAGTTTTTTTTAAAAATATCCAAAAAGGAAATATTATGTTATAGGGATCATGTGTATACTGGTATTAGGTTATGATGAAAATCTTTGATGTTTTCAGATTTTTAATAACACCATCATAGTATGTGGGTTAGATTAAGTCAGGATTTCTAAAATATACATTAAGAATTTCATGGGTAAAAGTACCATGGGGTTTCTTTTTATTATATAGGGGTTAAGGACTCCTTAGGTTTACTTCAATTCATTTTTTTGAGTCATTTGTTGTGATGATTTTTATTGAATGATCACATTGTTTGATGATCCAAGTGTGAGATGAACTATGGAAAGTTGTGGTACAACTTTATTTGATTGAATAAATGGATAATAAAGTTAATTTTTTACATCTTATGGTATGTTAAATGAGTAATTTATACTTAAAGAATGGTTAAGTGTGGGTTGAAAAGTGAAAACTGGTAGAATAAGGTTTTACTGGGGCAAGAGGATGGGTATGTATAGCGTATATCATAAACTCGTATGGGAATGAGTTGTGATAAGTTGATGACTACCAAATACATTGGGTTTGCAGTTTGGTTTTAGTTATATATTTATTTGTTGAGTGAATTAGTACAATTTTTAGAAGATTGATGTGTTGTTAGATATAGAGAGTTAGGAATCGATAAATTTTAAATAGTATAATAGGATGAAGTGAGGTCCAAATAGGGATGGAATTTGAGAGACTCATGATAATTGGAGTAGTAACAAATCTAAAGCTATATCTATCAAGATTTATACATTGTGATGTTATATTATTTTATAAAATGGGTTAATGGTTTCATAGAGAACCTAGATTCCATATACCCTAGAATGAGACTCATAGTGTGAGTTTATTACCATTATATGAGCAAGGATTTTTTGTATTTGTGTTCAAATAATGATGTAATATGTGTAAGTTTGTGTTTGTTGATTGATAATAAGGAAAATCGTATTTTAGGGTGTACACTATTGAATACCTTTATTATAAAACAGTTTTTTGGTTTAATTTTAGTGGATATCTCTAAAATCATCTATGGGGATCCCTGACTAGTATTTTCTGAGGCTTTATGTTTTATCTTGGATGAAAGTGGATGATTTATATCTAGTTAGCTAAAGAGTTCTTTATTTGGTTATCTATTATTTATAATTAAGATAAGTAAGTACATTTGATAATGGACCAGTTAAAATTTAGGAAGAAAATTGATTAATGGATTCAGAATTCGAAATATTAGTGATTTTGGGAAAGTGTGACAACAATAATTTTAGATTTCAAAAATACTAGTTGGAATTGGGAATTTTTGTGGATTCGGTGGATTGATTCAACATATAAGTCTACTAACATAATGTTTTTAAAGGTATTCAATGAAATGGGGTACTAAGCTACATATTTTTCATGTGATTGAGTGTGTGTACCAGTATATGGGTTAAAATGAACATTTTAATGAATGAATACTATGTGTGATAGACTATAGAATAAGGTGTTTGAGATTTTGGTTATTTAAAAGGATTAGGTGCATTGTGGGATTGATCATGACCAATAGTGGATTTGAATGTGGAGCATGCATCGAGAATCAATGGTTAGTATGGATCCAGAATGAAAGACAAGGAGAATTATAGTGGATAATAAGTATTATATCTGGTAGGTTCTAATGACCTAATTAGTATATTTCTATGGAGATAGAGGAAGGTTAGGTTCTAATGAGACTGGGATAGTAGATGATTTAAAATATTCTATTTTTATTGGGAATTTGAGTGTATATATTGTTTAATTGACTGAATGAATGTTTAAAAGTTAGAGTATTAAGTGAAAATGTCACAAATAGGATTTTAAAAGTCCATTAATTGAAAGAATTCAGGGTGGATGTAGGGATCCACTATCTATAGGATCATATAGTATTGTGTACTTAGTGGAAGAGCAAGGGGAAGTTCCTTAGATTAGGTTACTATGTGGTCGATGCCCTTGTATCGGGTTCCTGAGAACCCTAGGATTTGTTATATAAAAAGATATTAGAATTTTTATTCAACCCTATAATATTTTAAACATGCTTTTAGATTTTAGGTGCTCATCCAGATGGTAAGATATGGGAAATATCTTCAATAACCTCTCCTCACCTCTCTTTTTCATTTTTATCTTAGAAGGTTTGAGCTCATTCATCGTGGTGATTGAGATGAGTTATATTCCCTTCATCAGACTCTATTCATCTTTACTAATTTCCACTAATTGTATAGTGTTTTATTAAAAGAAATCCATTTTGATTCTACAATATCACAATGGATTCATGATAATTACATAGGTATTTCTTGTATTGATGTCAAATAATTATAATGGAGGTTTAACACTCATGGTTGAATATGATTTCATTTTAGATAAGTCACTTCTTGGATTTTTTTTTGGTTTTCATCAAATAGGATTAAATTCATTGGTAAATTGAATAATAATTTTTTTTATAGGATAGATTTAGATACATGTTTGAGATGATCCATCCCTAATTTCTTAGGGTGTTCACATTATAACATCATTAGATAAATTTTTTATTTATTGTTCCTAACTGATGAATTAAGGAATTACACGTTTTAATAAATTATAATGGTTTTGCAATAAATTAATTTGTATCTTGACAGAGTTAGTTCCTCATAGATGTGGTAGATGGAGATTATTTGTATGACTTGACCAATCATGGATAATGTGAAGTGGTTATCATGATAAAGTGGACAACTCCAATACAAGTTAGTCTATCCCATAAAAATCTCATTGTATTATATGAGTTTAAAGTTCACTATGTTTCATGAGATTGATAGAGAATGTGAGAATATCAATATAATAAAATTATTTGGGTTCCTTTATGACTAAATGATAAAAATATAAATGGATAGGTCCATGAGAGTTCTTATGGATGTTATTTTATTCAACGTCACCGATAACAATTGTCCAAATGCATAGTGATATGAATCTCATATTTAGGACCTCAGAGGAGTGTCCCTTTGATTTGTTATAACATTCAAGGCCATTAAAGTTTCCCTTGAAACTTTTTTGAAAAGGGTACATGAATTTATTAAAGATTCTAGCCTGGGATGATATTTTCAAATCGAATTTTGATTTCTTTATTACTGCATGATATTTTGTCACATGTGTCAGGGGTGTGAGCTTTCCACAACTAAATTAAATGGTTTTTAGGTACGTTGTACAATGGATTTTGTAATATAAAATAGTGTTCATGTGTGAGGGTTGACCTAATGTTTCCATTCAAATAATAAATAGATGTAATGATAGTTTGACTTGATTAGGAAATTGATTTAATATACAGTTTATAAATATTTTTAATATGTATGTCTTATGTTTTGATATATTGTATAATGAATATTTGAAATGATATTTAATGATTTGATATGATTTTCCTACTAAATATTTATGGTTTTTAGGTATTTTTTGTTTGAATAATTATAATTAATTTTATCCATTTTTAGAAATCTTTTTTAAAAATATAGACACAATTTTTTAAATTATCATTTGAAAATTATCTTAGGGTGAATTGTTATAAATTTTAGAAATAATTTATTTTTGTGTGAATGGTGAAAAATATCAATTTTACAAGAACTATCAATTTTAAGATAATATAATGATATTATAATTACTTGAATGATTAAATAAACTTTTTAATAGAAAAAATATATATTTAATAAGTAATATAATTCTTATAAAAATATAATTTTTAACTTATAAATATGTGCTTAATATTTTTGAAATCTATGTAATTTTTTTTGTTTGAATAAAACTTATTTTTAGTTATTCTCCCTTAATCAAATATTTAAAATTTTACATTATTTTTTGGTTTATTTTGAAAGAAAAATAAAATTAATTTGATTTAATATAATCCATTTAATTATATTATAATAAATATTATACATTATTATATTGTGAAATCATTTTTGTGAATAAAATAAACCTTTTTTAAAAATATATTTCATTGCATTTTGTGCACTTATATTAAAATTATTTTATACCAAGTCTATGAATTGGATATTATGAAATTTATTTCATATTTGAATCCATCAAAATTAATATTACTTAATAATATAAACATAAAATTTTTTCATAATGAATTGGAAAAATAGTAAAAATGTATTACCACCGATCGGGTTAAAACATGATTATTGGGGGTAAAACTAAGAGACAAGGGTAAAAATTCCATTTAAATGAAGTATAAATCTTATTGTTGGAATATATTTTGACCATATATTATCTATAATTTAAATTTATATCTTTTTGGAACCACATTCAATAGAAAATGACATTATATTATTTAAATATTTTAATTAATTCCATGTGTGTCCCTCCAATCACTTATAAAAGGAAACCTCTTATCCTCCCTTATTCACAAACATTGAACAATATATATTCGAAAATAAATACTCAAAAACATTTCTATGTTAATTATATTCATTATTGATAATCTTCTCTTCATTTAAGACCATCCTAAAAAGGTTTATGGTGTAAGCCAAAGGAGGTCTCTCAAAGAAGTGGTGATCATCATTAACGACTCCTTCAATGTTTATTTCTACTTTAATTTCTCCAAATATGTAATATACAACCTCAAATAATCAGTCTATTATTCTAAATATATTGATATATTATTATGATTATTGGATAACCTTTTTCCACCTTCTTTCCATCAAATGAGAAATGAAAGTATCACAATGGAAAACCTGTGGACAACCTCCTCCATAGAGTGATATGATTCATTTTAGTTGACCACCTCAAACTAATGGATATGATGGTGGATTTAATAAATATATATTACATTTAATATATTATTATGATTCTAAAATAATAAAATATTATATATCTTTCTTTTCAAACTTTCATTATAAAATGATAATCTCCTACAAGCGTACGTAAAAACTACAGTCACTATGAGATATATATTTCATTTTAAATATATTCATTTTATATGTGATTATAAAATTATATGTAATGAATATATATAATACATATCAAAATAATAATATTCAATAAATTTTATATTAATATTATATTATAACATATTCTTACTCATTCGGTCTTTATAACATTCCCTTATTTATGTTGTTTTTACAACCGACATGAGTGTCGTTATAATGTTTATTCCATGGATGATTATGAAATATTTAATAATGGTGATATTATGTAATAAAAATATTTAAATGACATGATTAAAATAATTTTGATTATAGAACCATGATCAAAGAGCGAGTATCAAAACATCCAAAATGAAACACGCATAAAAACTGAAATAGTAGTCACACAAAATAGTTATTTTAAAAAATTATTGATAGAAAGGTGATAAGATGTTATTAGTGGATAACATATGATACTATAATTATTAATTTCTTTATATAATATAATTATAATAAATTTAAATATTTTATATAGGAGGTTAAAATCCCTTATGAGGTAAGTTGGACTTGACTTATTGATTTCTCATCTAACTTCTATTTCTATGGGTCATATCTCATATTCACCACTTATTTATTTCAGGTAGTGAATATACCACCAATTTGAAAGGATATATCATGAATCCCATTATATTCATGTTATTTAATGATTTATTGGATGTTATTTCTTTCAAATGGGTTATGATTCAAAAAATTCCAAAGTGGTATGGGTTCTATGTTACAATCCTACTTTTTACTGAGATTGTTTGTACATAAACTTCTCATGATAAAATTATATGATATATCCCACAAAAAGTTATGTATTTTTTCATATTCTATTTATTTATATAAATTAATAAAATTCATTCTTATTATTCCCTACATGTCCTCAAATGTATAAAATATTTGTTTTATGAAAAATTCACATTGATTTCCTATTTGTTCATGAATCATTTTTGTCCATGTCCATATTTTAATTGAAATGTTTTCAAGGTTGTTTTTAATATTATTCAATGACTGATTAAATTAATATTTACCAATGTTTTAATTTATATCCAAGTATTAATAATTAATCTTCTTCTTTCATTTTCTAAAGGAGGTGCTTTTTATCAATGGTGTGAATGGAATCGTCGAGCACAACACTTTGGTTATGGTTCTTAACCTTGGTAGTGACCCGAATAGATCACTGTGTTAATGTCAGTTTGGTACCCTTCTCTTTCAGCTTAGGATGTGTGTCCCCTGGACTCTTTAGGTTGATAGAGATGGACTCATATATTGTAATAGTTTGTTGATCCCCTACCTATGGTAGTGTTGTGGTGTGCGGTTTGATAAGCATGACTCTCCTTTCAGCAAAACCTGATTGATGTTGTAGATCGGTGTGGTTTGTAAAGAGAGATGTTAGGACTGGTAACCCCCTATCATGTTAGGGATATGGTTTCTCTTACCTATCTTATTTGGTAGAGATGGTACTCCCCATGTCACGGGCATGGTTTCTATACCATCGGGTATCTATTCTATGGTTTGTACCCCCCTACCGAACCAGGGAATGAGTTCCACATATCATTCAGGTAGTATGATATAGCACTCCCATACCTTGACAGGTTGTGGGGCCACCATACTTATTTGTTATATACTATAGTTACATCAATTTTGGACTAGGGTGTGGGTCATATATCCTTGAAGTTGGTACTCCCCAATCTTTTTAGGGCGCATGTAGTCCAGATGTTCCATATATATATATTTCGGGTACTCCCCTATCAGGTTAGGGTTTGGGTCCTCTATCCTTGGAGTTGTGACTAACCATTCATTCCAGGGAGTGGGTCCTCTATACATGTTTTTACGGTATAGTCGGTACTCCCCTATCATAATAGGGAGCGGGTCCATTATCCTGGGGTTGGTGCTCCCCTATCATGTAGGGTATGGGTCCCATATTGTATTCAAGAAAATCTAGTTGTACTCCCCTTTTATGTCAGTGTGCGGGTCCTCACCTATAGAGTGGTACTCCCCTGTCTCAGAGTATCAATAGAGAGAAGGTCCTCCATTAGATTTTGATATCCCTAGGCTATGATTATATTTATGAGGATAAGACCCCTCTAATATTTACATGAAATACCTGGTAATGAGTTAGACTCCCTCGATTGATTGATGTGCAGGATACACCATACAAGAGAGACATAGGTTTCCCAGGATAGCTAAGAGCTAGTAATCCCTTGAATATAGGGAAGTGGAAAGGTGTGGGTTTCTCTGTTTTATCTATTTAAAGAGAATGCATGTGGTTCATAGTTTGGGGTAGTGATCACAAAATTGTGTGCAATGGTGATGGGAAGGCCTCTCCACTTGGGTTATTACAACCTTGCGTAAGGTGTAGGTTACCATTATCAGGACTACTGATTCTGGGCATTATAGTTTGACCCAATGAGTTTTTCCTGATGGATTATCTCTTGGAAGGTTTTCATATGCTTTGGTTAGGCTCATGGTGTGTGTTCTCATGATTTTGGTGTTACCTTTAGATACACGTGTAGAATCATGTTGATGGCTATGAGGTCAGAACCTCATGAGAATTGGAGTATATGATGAGTATATCTAGGTGATTCTAGGATTCATCACGGTGTTGTCAAGTTACTAGGTTTAAACCCCTTATCAGATAAGATGAATATTAATGTAAAGTTGAGGATATTTTGAGATGGAGATTCTCTATCAATTTGGTTTCCTATGGATATGTCGAGAAGATTTTTTCCTTTCATTTTCATTTGGGGTTTGGGGTTGCCTACTGAGTATTTGTATACTCACCCAAGCACTACCTTTGGCAGCTTGTGTTGTATCTTGTGCAGTCCATAGGCCTTTTGTCAGGGTCCCCGAAGAACCTGAGGTAGGAGGAGCTTACTGAGCATTACTGACTAAGGTGTTTACCAAAGCCGGGATGAGGATATTTTTGGTAGTTTTATTTGACATAGATCCCCTACTTCTGTGAAATTTGGACACTTTGACAGTTTTTGGTGGGATTATTTTTTCCCTTTTTATTATTTTAGTACTTCTACTATTTTTTAGATTTGGAAAGATGTATGCATGAATTTTTTGTTTCTAGATTTTTATATCTTTATAGTGTTTCATGGATGTGATTGTTGGTGTGTGCGTAGAGGTACCTTATGAAAGGACTCACATCTGTGTGTTATTCTTACTCTGTTCTAATCACCATCCCCTAGCCTATTAGAAGTAGGCTTAGGGAGTTGCAGTAAGGGGCCCTGTTGGGTTGGATCATGATAGAGTGGTACTAGAGCATGTTCCACTTTGGGAACTTAGTGTCGTGTACTACGTTTGGCTTTCATGATAACCTTGTTAGGGTGTTTCACGTTCAGATCACATGATAAAGGTTCTATTGTTGGAAAATCTTCTGATGTACCCATTCACCATGACTTTGATAACATTCTTTTCAACTCAGTATAATAGGATATCGTTCGTACGGAAATAATTGTACACACATCATATATGAATGGGTGTTGGTTCTTCAATTTCCTCCAAGATTCAGCTCCCCATATATTCTCTTTGATCATGGTTTATTATAATTTCTAATTAGGATACCACTATTATAACATCTATATAGAGTTCCATGATGATATTGTAGTGGAAAATTGCCTCATGACTAGGCTTCAGTCCAATACACTGGTTCTGATGTGGTTCATTTGGGTGGTCCGCTAGTTGATCCATCACCTATTGAGTAGTTGGTTGTCTCCTATGTTTAGGTCAAGGATTCATATAGGATGAGTGCACTTGATGAGTTCTAAAGGTAGTGACCTCTATGGTATTGGGGTGATCCAGACCCCCTAAATAGCTTAAAAATGGCATGAGGTAGTCATACATATTTTCCCCCTAGAGTGGAAACTTACAAATTAGATGGTAGTCTTATTAGTTAGCCTTATGAAGGATTCAATCAAGAGATAGTGTAACATAGTTTCATTGTTCCGCGATGAGGTGATACTCATTTTGGAGGAGTTCATGTGAGTTTTCAAGGAAGATTTTCACCCATCCACGTTATGTTCAGTGCATATCTAGAAGTATTTGTAGCTTTGGCAGGGTAACATGATTGTGATGGAGTACTAGATGAGGTTCATGGATGTTTCATTTTATTCTCTGGTTTTGGTTCAATACCCATTCTTTAGATCATAGACATTTGAGAAGGGCCTCTATAGAGATGTCTGGGAAGGTGTGGTCATCTTGTGCCTTTCCTCTTACACAGGGGTACTGTTGTGAGCTATGGTAGTAGAGAGATTCATGGTGGAGGGAAAGGAGGATGTTTCCTTTAATGGTGGTCATGAGGCTTAGGCGTATACAGTAGTAGGTAGACAATATTTGACTATATTTTGGTATAGGAGTAATACCCGTGCTAGGATTGATGCATGTTTTCCTATAGCGCAGCAGTCGTGCCGAGGGCCAGGTCAGCCATAGGAGTGGTGGTGTTATTCTTGTGATGTTTTGGGAAATCTTTATATAGATTATATGACCCACCATACTACTAAGAGTGAGCTGGTCGGTGGGATTCCATGGTAGAGGTAGCATTTAGAGTAGGGATTTCTACAAGATTGAGAATTTGGAAAAGGATCTAGGAGAACATTAGTTTGTGGAAACCAGTTCGAGGTGTTGCCACTACAACCCACATGTGGTCCATCCCTGTCTAAGGGAGCTTGAGGTTAATGGTGATAATAGATTCAGGTCACAGTGGAATTTGACACAGAAGTACCAAGAATTAAAAGAGGTATTCTATGTGTCCTTTATAACTTATATATTAGAAATTTTTTTGACACTATTTTGAGGTACTCTATTCTTTCTATATCTTACTTGATTTTTGTGGGTGACACAAGGAGTCAATGTAAACCTATGTTTATGTTGTTTGATGTAAAATCTACAGCACAATGAAGAGGGGTCATTACCCTAATGATATTCATTTATGTGACATGAGATTGATCGCACGGGTGATTCAATTCCTCCCAAAGCGAAAAGTATCACGGAGTGTTGGATGATTCCCTCTAACTTGTTTATTCAGGGACATGTGATATTTTGGTAGTTCGAAGACAGAGGTCCCAATACATCATAGTGTGAGTGTTTCGGAAACCCTTTGTTTCTCATTATTACCCTCATGGCCTTTTGAATTATCTTAATATAGGAGATGCTCAGGGAGGACGTGACATAGTTTGACGTAGCATTGGATTCAATAAAAAAGAGATTAATTCCCCTCTAAGTTGTGTTTTTGTAATGAAATAAATACAATGCAGTTGATCCTATTCCACCCAAAGAGGATAGAGTCATGGTGTGGTGTACCGGATCCTTGTACTTATGTGTTCAGGGGGAGTTTGTGTGGTGGAGTGTCAGAGCAGGTCTTGGCTTTACCAATGGAAGTTTTCTTCTTGACCCTTTTATGCTTAGTGACCACAATAGAGGGAGATCCTTGTTTTGAATTTCTCAATAATGGAATATTAATACCCAATTATGTTACCATGATTTGTATCAGTTAACTACAATATGTACTTATATGGGATGCCACTTGTGGTAGTGGCAATGTTTCTTTTTTAGTGAGTTGTGTTATAGTTGGTGGTTCGCCAACAATGGTCCAGGTAATACCCAGTTTTTACACTTGGGAATCCCTATTTTGTTTTTGGTACACCCATGTGATTGGTTTCAACAATTAATGAAATGTTCTTGATGAGGCCTTGGTGAATTTCATACATGGGTGGATGTGATCTATGGATTTTCGTCGGTATGTGCATCAGGTTAGTGAGGTGGTGTACTGCAAGATGGACCATAGTGCTCGGTGTTTCTCCACTTATCATAGTTGATGAGGCATGTTACTTCTTATTTATTGACATTGTCCTGGTTTGAGATGCACGTGATAGTGTTTTGTCCTCTGTGTTTGTCCTAGGTGCGTGCTTGGAAGCATAACGAGAACCTTTGGTGAGTTTGTTGGCACGAGATTTCTAGTGGAGAGCATATATTCTTTCCCTTGTTCCTAAAATTTATTTTTTAGGGGATAAAAATCCCTAAGGATGGGATGATGTATTGAAACATGTTTTTACCTCTAAGATATTGTAATATTTCTAATTATATTTCTAAATCCATGCACTAATTCGGTGTGGGATTTTGAGGGCTAGAGAGGCTCAGAGTGGCGATTTAAATATTATTAAAAAAATTTAGTCACAAACATGTAGTTTCTACTAAAGCATGGAATAAGTACTGATCAGAGCCTTAGATAAAAAATCTAGGAACTTTTTTGAGTTTAAAACTTCATGTTTACCCTTGGCTTAATATAATCTTTTTCTCGGTTGGGAGTTTAGTCGGTGGCATGTTGGGGACGGGGCATTAATGAGGGATTTAAATGATTTTAACTGATTTAATTATTTTAACCTACATACCCTCTATACCACTCATTTTGGGTGAATAAAATTAGAGGTGAATCCCTCTCCTCTCCCTCTTTGGTGATGGATGAAAATTTTCCAAAATAGAAGCCATGAAGTGCTTCCAATCTCTGTTCTTGGCATCGATCATTGTTAGATTGAGGAGTAGGTGAATCTAGGTGTTGTTCTACACTGGAAGCTTTAGAGTTTCACCCTCAAGGTAGGAGAAAATTAGTTTTGGTCATGATAACCTTATTTGTGTTTTGTTTTAAGGTTTTAGAGCCCTATTTTAATTTCTAGTGATCCATGCTTGGTTGATATTTTGGTTTTGCGATAAACAAGGGTGAATTAGGTGAATCTAAAGGTAATTACTGACTAGAATTACCATCTACACAGTGTGTAGTATACTAGAAACACAATGCCTTTTTTATATTTGGGGAAGAATATGGAATTTGTCGACTACAATTAATGTAATAGAGTTATATTCATTATACTGACCCCATGTTGTGTGATAATAGAAAAAACTTGGGAAGCTGTGTGTCAGTACATGTACATATAGAACTAAATGGAAATAGTACACACAAATGTGGTGCTAGACACAAGCATGGGAAAATTAAACTATCATGTGGTTGTTTATCCTGAACATGCCTTGTAGTATGGTATACATGGCATGTAAGGGACACCGATGGTTGGGTCGTATAGAATGAGAACATTTCTAGAGGATGGGTGAGGTAGGACATGCCTTGTACGAGCTGTACACACTATGTATGACTAAACATCCCTGAAATCCATGTAAATAGGATACACAACTTGGTTCTCAGGCTGTTTCACATTTTGTGTGGGCACTAATTCAAATCGTATATTCCACTGAGATCTTCTTGAGATCATACAGCCTATATATCTCCACATCTAGAACTCAGATTTAGGCTTGGGAGTAGCATATCCTGATTACTTCTCTACATAGAATTTTATGGAGGCATCCTTTTCAGACTATGAGTTATGATGTGGCATGTTTTGAGCACAATGGTTTTATATAGGTGTATAAACATGGTAGTAATCGAGGTGGATCACTCGGTGAACATCTAGGTTGGTTCCCTTCCCTTTATCATTAGGATGTGCGTCCCCTGGACTCTTTAGGCTAGTAGATTGGTACTAAACCATTTTAATAGGTCACGGGTCCCCGGCCAATGGCAGTGTTTTAGTGTGAGGTATGATAAGAAGCACACTCCTTTCATCAACTCTTGACTGATGTTGTAGATCAGTGTGGTTCATAAAGAGAGACTCTAGGACATGTACACCCCATTCTTGGTAGGGCATAAGTTTCCCTTAGCTCTCTGGTTTGATATAGATAGCACTACCTATGTCATGGGTGTGCGTTATATTCCATCAGGTAGCTCTTTCAGGGTTGGTAATCCCCTATCATACGAGGGTGCGGGTTACCTGTATCGTTCATGTAGTAGGAGATAACGCTCCCCTACTGTGCCAGGGTGAGGGCCCTCCATACCAGTTGGTAAGATAAAGTAGTCAATCCCCTGTTGGACCAGGCTGTGGTTCCTTTATCAAAGACTTGGTACTCCCATATCATGTCAGGGAGTGGGTCCTCTAGATGTGAAATATAGACAGAGTGGGTAATTCTTTATCATGTTACGGTGCAGGACCTCTATTATTGGATTTGTAAATTCCCTATCATTCTAGGGTGTGGGTCCTATATACATGTTTTTATGGTGGAGTTGGTACTCCCCTATTATACCAGGGAGTGGGTTATCAATATTAGGGTCGGTACCCCCTATCATGTCAGGGTGTAGGTCCCCTATAGTAATAATGTTGACAGGGTAGTACTCCCTGGTTGTGCTAGGGTGTGGGTCCTCACCTATGGAGTGGTACTCACACATCTCTGAGTAGAAGTTGGGATTATGTCCTCCATTGGAGTTAGAGATCCCAAGGATGTGAGTACAGTTGTGAGGAGTGGTCCCCTATACTATTTTTTTTGTGATACCTAGTTAGGAGTTAGGCTCCCTCAACATATTGAGGTGTGGACCAATCCATATAGGAGTGATAGAGGTTTCATAATATTTTTAGGAGATAATACTCCATTGACTATTGGGTAGTGGATATGTGTGGGTTCCTCCTTTTTATCTCATTATAGAGGATGTATGTGGTTCATAGTCTTGAAAAATGCTCCATCAACTTTGTGAAGTGGGGCGGGGTGGGTCTCTCCATTTGGGTTCTTACAGCCTTGCACATGATGCATGATAAAATATTCAGGACCTATGATGCCTGGAAGTATAGTTTGACCTAGTGAGTTGTTTCTAATGGAGTATCTCTAGTACGTTTTCGATTTGGGATGGATAATCCCATGGTGTGTGTTCCCTTTGTCTGGGTGTTACCTTTATAGCCTTGAGTAGAATCCTATTACAGGATCTGAGGTCAGAACCTCATGACAATTGGAGTCTGTGATAAGTATATATGGGTGATTTTGGGATTCCTCATGGTGTTGTCATGTGTTAGGGTTTACACCCCTGTGGGTCGATCTGACTAGTCATGTACATCCAAGGATGGTTCGATATGGAGTTTCTCTATCGATTGGGTTCCCATTGGCTAGGTCGAATAGACATTATCCTTTCAGTTTCTCCGTTTTCTTTTAGGATTTTCGGGGTTCCTACTGAATATTTTTATACTCACCCATGCATGGGCTTTGAACACACATGTAATGTCTTGTACAGACCATGTTCCATTTGATAGAGTTCTTAGAGTACCTGAGGCAGGTAGATCTTAGTGATATCTACTAATTGAGTTTTTTACCAGATCTTGGTCAAGGATAATTCATGCATTTTCATTTGAGAGTGATCCCATCCTTATGAGAAGGTTGGATGCATATACATTTTTTGGTCGGAACGTGTTTTTTCTTTTTTATTCTTTCGGTACTTTTTATTTACATTGGTTGGGATTGATGTATGCATGCATTTTTAGATTCACTATTTTTATATCTCTGGACTATTTCATATATGTGTTTGTGGGGGTGTGTGTATACATGTAACATTGAAAAAGGCCTCCCATCTATGTGTTATCACTACTCAGTGCTAGTTTCCAGCCCTTAGCCTATTGGAGTTGGATCTTCAGAGTTGCAACCTGGACCCCATTGGGTTGGGTTCTGAAAATTCTCCCCAATAAATGTTGACATGATCTTTTAAAATAATTCTGAACTATGTCAACATACTTTTTTAAAACATATAATTTACTAGGGATATAAAATAATGATATCATCCAAATTACTATTCTTGATGAATTATGATCATGTTGATTGATTTATTTACTGGGAAAAATGTTTACATTTCATTTTCTATTTTTCAATATAAATGTTTATATTGATTATGAATTGAATTTTTATTCATATCTTTCAAATGATGAATGCATTGAATTTAGTAAGTGATTGAAAAGGATTGTTATAACCTAATGATAAATCATTATGACTCAAGAGACAAATTAGTTTCGGTATTCTATGTTTTCCTTACCTATTTGTATATGATGTATTGGAATGAGTCCTTGATGGTAAAATTATGATGTCCCACACAGGAGATTATTTCATTATGAAACTACATTTTGTTATCCAAGTGATTAATTATGTTTTTATGTCATCCATGGATTTTATCCTTTTTTAATGATATTTGTTATATTGAAAATTTTAATATTGTTTATCCATATCATTTTATTCATGATTTACATATTCTGTGATATCTTATGTTATACTCACTCCCTTATTGAGCATCGAGATGACTCTTTATTATGATTTACTTTCTCCTGGATACCAATAAGGGATTTATGAATTATTTTGGGGATATATTAGATGAAATTTTAAATTTATAAATATGATATTAATTTCAATTTCATATTTTCATATATAATGTGAGAATCATGTATATATCTAGTCTTCCATGACTACTAAACTATCAATCTTTCAGATACTATCTCTTTAATGATGTGCCAATGTGGTAAAATTACCACCATCTCTTTGTTAAGGGATATGGGTTGTTACAATTGGTATCATAGGATGTTTATTATAGTCATTGGGGACTACATTACGGGAAATATACATTAGATAAAATTACCCTATGATAGAATCTGGGGATAAGTCTATGTATAGGATAACATCCTAATGTTTTTCTATGGAAGATAATGTTTGGTTTACTAGTAATAAAATATCTATTTGGACACTGAAACTGGTTGTGGATGAGGCATAGATGCACCTAGGGGTAAAACCCTAAAAATATATAGTAGAGTATTAACTCAATCTTCACTCGGTTCATGATTGGTGGTACTATGACTACACACTTATCTAGATACTCACAGGGGAAAAAATTTGTCTATTCACACACTATTTATAAACCATTATGAATGATTTAAAAAGGATGTGATGATTTAAAGATATTACCAATGAAATTAACCTCATAATTATGAAACTATATAAGCATAAATTTTGGATTTATTTTATGTATTTCACCATATTTGGAATTATACACGCTGTGTTAGATTTTTATAAGCTAATCTAGTGTATGTCATTATTTAAAAATGTTCCTAGTATGAGGAATGGAAAAAATGTCAATACCCATATTCAATTTAGGGAAATTCCTTATTTGAAAGTATAAATGGATGGTGTTGGATCTACGAATATTATGAATATATTAGTATAGTTGAATTAACTTATTTAACAAACGGAACATTTATAAATGTTTTTAATAACTAAATTCCTTATTAAGTAATGAAGTTATTGAAAACACATGCACTATATTTAATTTTGTTATTTTGGAAAATTATAAAATATATCCATAATATTTTTATAGGATGTAATATACCATTAAGGATCATAATAATTGATAATATAGATAATTTATAGAGACCCTCAATATTATTATTTATTAGGGGTTCTAATAAGGTAAATTAACACATAAAAAAGATGTGAGGGCCTAGACCAGTAGGATCATACACAATGAATCCCATTTATCAAAGCTTCTGAGAAATATGAAATCACATGGATTTTACCTTGACCAAGCCCAAGATAAAATTCAAAATCTAAAAAAATGAATGAACTGTTTATGGGGGAAGAACAATCCAATCAAGATCACAACACAAGATATGTTGTTTAAACCATACCACCATCACACAGATTTCCCTTTGGGTGTACGCTAGTGTAATAAGAGGTTATGTATGTAGAACCTAATAATAAGAATTTGTATATTTTTATTATTAACAAAATAATTATTATATTTATTCCATTTTACTATTAATTTTTATATGATTATATAATGAGCATGATACAAAATTAAATTTTTATACAAACAATCCAAAATTTTATTTTGGGGAGATATTTAGTTTCAACTGAAACAATTTTTTTTATAATTTCAATAATTTTTAAAATAAATGTAATTTTATTAAAATATTTTTATTAAATAATATTAATTTAATTATAAATGATATTATAATTTAATGATTTCCAATGAAACATTTATAAGGTTCAGATAGTTTTCATCATCCTAAAAACGAGTATCAAATAATAAAAAAATATTTTTATTTAAAATTATAGTATTTACTTTTTAGATTTTTTTTTATAAAATAAATATTATTTTTTAAGTGAATTAATTGAAATTATCTAATGGTGAACTGTTTATAATTTTTTGGGACAACCAAATTCTTTGGTAAAAATCAAATATAATTAAAATATATGATATGTATTATGACATCATAGTAGCCAAAAATTTATTTAAATAATAATAAAAAAGGGAATTAATTACAAAAATATATTTCCACTTTAAAATAATTTTTTTGACCTTATTTAGTTAATTTTACAATCCTATAATGAATCCTACAAAACATATATTTTATTTTATGGTTTTAAAAGAAATTGTTTTGAACATTACTCAAATAAACACCACCAATGGTATTATTTTAATTAGTTTTGTCATTAACCTAATAAATTATTGGTAGCCACTCATATTTGGTAGAAACTAGGTTCAAAATCACTGGAGGGTTTGTCTTTTCAATTATTTTATCATTTAATGTCCCAAACCTATGTTTAGAAATTAATAAATAATTCCCCACTCTTTTTATACAAAAACCACCCAACCTCCCATTCCTCTTCACACAAAACCCATTTATTGTGAATTTCATCTCCTAGTCCCTCTATATACCCCTCCCAAGGTGTTCCTAATCTTTTAAGAATCTCCTCCCAATATTTTAGAAGCACCCTCTCATGGTAAGGGATTCTATCGTCTTAATTTTTATTTATGTAATTTCACTTTCTACTTTCCCTTTATATTTCCATTTTTTGATATTGTAATGTGTTTTTACATATACCATTATTGTCCTTATTATTTCCTTGTAACGAGAGACCACCTTTCACTCACATTAAACCATTCCATAAACATTTATGTACACCTATTATACTACTAAAATTATCCAATGATATTCAATGCCAAACATTTCTGTTGTGAATACCCATTCCCATTTTCACTCAAGGGTATTAACATAGTTATATTTCTAATTAATTGATTGGGGAATTCACGGAATGTACACCATGTTCATTAGTCACGAGATTAAAAGTGATGAAATATACTTTTTTGTTGTATGATATGTGTGTGGAACAAAAATTAGTGCAGATGATATGAATGTGATGGGTGGGACTTAAATTATATAACCCTATAATGCAATGGTAAATGTAATTTTTTCAAGTGATGTCGTGTATGGTACACATTTATTAGCCTATGAATATTATATTATGATATCTCAGTACTAAGCATTGACATATACTTTTGAAGTCATGTATTATATTGTTTTCACATTCCTATATTTTCTTGATGTTATAATCTTATATCATTTTTTTCTGTTCATATTTATGATTCTCATCCTTTTATGTCAAATTGACATGCCTTTTGAATGACATTTATTACATTATTCATGTTATTCATTGATTATTATCTTACCGGTATTTATTTATCACCCATTTATTATGTACATCCTCAAGTAATACCATGCAATTTTAGAAGAGTGATGTGATTTTAAGACACTACTAAAAGTTTTATCTATACCCAAGCCCCTATACCAACAGTTTATAAAAAACATTGGGATAGAAAACATATCAGAACACTATATCCTTTTAAAAATCCATTGGGATATAAATATATATAGAAATGGTTTTAAAAAAAATTGGTATAGAGTTACACCAAATACCAATGCGGGAAACACCTCCTCATTTCTAAAATCAAGCCAATTTTTTTCCTATAGAGTGGTTCTATATTCTTCCCTAGTATGGTGATCCATATTCAATTTCACTTTTCATTCAGTTTCATCAAAATCAAATTGGTGAGTTTGAAATGGGTCATATCTTCTACCAAGAATCATTTTATTTTTTATCTATGTATAACACACTAACTTACAAAATTCTATTTAATTTTCCATCTGTGGTAATCTATCATCCCATAATGATTTCATTTTATTATTCTTGATTATAAAATTGATAGGTTTGGAACACTTCATCTCTTATATCAACCAAAATTTTAATTTTTTTCTATGTTTGACAGAATAACCAAGATTTTTTTTCAGATTCCAGAATCACTGAATGAAGGTAAGTTTTAAATATATTTATTTTTTAACTATTTAATAAATTTAATAGTTTGTGATGTCTTTTTTTAATTCAGTTACTCTCCAATTATATATAAATATCATATGAACATATACTTTTTATGATGGTTATATAATCAAAATATAAATATGTTCTTATTAAAAAAATATATCAAGTTTTAAAAAACATTAATTCATGGTTTATGGAATTCCGTTCCAATTGATTTTGGGAGAGATTTGTAGTTTAATTTCAATACATTAAATGCATATTTGATAGTGAAAAAATTCCTATATTGTTAAGACAACATATAATTAATATGTGTACTATGATTTTATATATATAAATGAAAGTCAATGTATTTAATGATTTATACATTCTATATGATTATTTAAATAATGATTTAAAATACATTATAAATTTTGATAATATTATTTTTTATACATATTTTTACAATTTGTGTTTTCTTTTGAAATGATTGAGAAAAAAATATAGTGTTAATAGGGATGTTTCATAGATAAGATCTAAGGATATCATCCACTAATATGGTGTTTTGTCTCAATTCCCTTAAAACTAGAGACACTATACAACTCAACCTCATCAACACTAGCATCATAACTATTTTATTAGATATCAAAAAATTAAATATAACTTGAGGAGGTGATGGAAAATTATTATATATTCTGAGAATGTTAAATAAACCTATCATTTGTGATAAAAAATAAATATACATCAATAGGTTAAATCATTTTATCATATTTAATAATCCTTTTCTATTATAAAAATACATTGGAAGGGGTATTCTATTGTGTATTGTACAATCCAAAAATGTTGGAGAGTGTCTTATGAGGGAAATTGTATGAATACGCTTAACTATTGGAATGTATTACAATATGGGAATCCCACTCACATTATTGGATATGCCTAAATTGTCAATAAATATCCATAAAAGGGCAATCATATCAGATCCTATAAGAGATCATATATTATCATAACACTCATCCATATAGGAATTCAATCTCACATAGAAAACTATATAAAACCATATGAGTCCCATAAAAGTCATTTAAAATCAACAGAATACAAAATGAAAAAAAAATTCAATAAAAATGCATTTTTCCAAGATGGATACCAAAAAAACATAGCCTATAAAAAATCATCTTCATTGGTTTATTAATTATTTAACATATACACCTTATTGTGATAAGATGTTTACCATAAAAATATCCTACTATGAAATCATTAATCACTAATACTAAAATTTTGAGTTTGTAATTCCAATACACTAAAAAAATATCATTACATGTGGGTCACCATTTATTATAAATAACATTAATAATGAAATATAATTATCTCTATAAATTTATAGTTAATCCGAATAGTTAATCATAATTATCCTAGATAGAACTTTCCTTATACAATGATTTTTCATCATATCCACTATGTTTTACATAACCACCAATTTATTCCTTATTTTGATGACCGACTAATGTTAAATGTTATCATAAATATTTAAAAAACTAATGTTATAGGATCCCATAAAGGTATTATGGGTAGAAAAAAATTTCAAGTAACCCATTTCAAATGAAACACCACTAGTTTTTTTTTAAATTTGAATCATGTTGACATTAATTTATTCACTTAATCATATTTTATACCATACAATAATTGTCCACCCTTTCTCATTTCTTATCACACTTTTCATCACACATAGTTTTAATTTAGTTTTTACCATTGTATTATAATTTTCGTCTATTTTATCATAACTATAACGCTTTCACTCATCATCACACAAACATAAAAGGTGAATTGAATAAGAGAAAAAATAAAAAAATCAATTATAAACACAATTTTGTTTAGAATTATGTATAATTATTACTCATTGATATAATGGGATTCAATACAATTGTTTTATATTTATACTATTTTATTATATATAAAGGTTTTTTTTGACTTTTAAATTATGATTATCATATAGACTAGTCTGTCAGTTATGGTTTCATATAAAGTTAACAATTATCATTTCCTTAAATATATATTTTGTTAATTTCAATCTTATTTCATTGGGTTACAACTTGACATGTAATATTTTTTTAAATAATGGATAGAATTTGGATGTATCAAACCAAATAGATATCATGTGATTTTCAAAACAAGTTGGAGAGTTTTTTATATTTTTCATTTAATAATGCTTCAATTGGTGGTTATATACATATCCCATGTTATAGTTGTGTCAGAAGACCTTAGTTATGTCACAATGAATTCAGATACCATATAAAAAAATATATTTAAAAAAAAACTGCTATGTGTGGTATCACAATAGATATAAAATGAAATCTCAAAATGTTAATGATCTAAATGAGAGGATTGGATTGGAGAATTTATTACCTGACCATTTTATTTTTATTCATCATCATGATAAATAAAGGATTTTGACCCAAGAAGACTTCTATATGATCCAAGCTTATGCATGTAATGAAAATAATGATGTCGATAGGGTGAAAAAGTTAATGTTGTTGTCACAACTACAATACATCTACAATGTGGTAAAATAAAAAAGATAGAATTTTAAATCTAACTATTACATGGAAAACCCATATATGGGATTTCTAATATTTTAATAGATTATTTTATTAAATTTATGAAGTACTTACTCATTGATGATGTATATATTACCTCATACCATTATATGAAATGGAATTTAGTTGATGAACATGGATTTTCTAAACAAAATCATTGTCACGACCCGTCCTCAGGGCCCGTGCCGTGACTACCCCAAGCCCGCCTTCCATAGGCTAGGGGCTGGCTACTAGAACCAAGGAGTAAATCCCAGAAAAAGGGAAGGCATTGCCTTTGTAAAGTAACCAAAAAACACCACAGAGTAAGCAGGCAGAAGTAAACACTAAGTAAAAACCGGTACAACAGTAAGTGCAGAAGTAAGTGGGCCAGAATACAAACCCAAACTGAAAGTAAAGTAAAACTCGAAAGGGTAAACAACAATTGAAAATTAAAGCTTCAACGTTGAGCTGTCCACTGGAAGTCCCACCTGAAGGGTGGGTATAGATAGCCTCCACTACTCCTCGGGTCTAGCCAACTGCTCCGAGTACGTCCCACCCAGTGGTCCACCTCCAGGTACCGTCCTGCTCCGCAAGCCTCCACCACGATCAGCGCTGTCCGTCGTCTGTAACCAACACAACGTAGTGCAGGCATAGCCTGTGCAGGGGTGAGTATAAGCTACTCAGTAGGGACCCCGAGATCCCAAAAGGTCTCCCAGAATCCACAAAGGATAAACCACAAGGAAAGATACAATCAAGAAGTAACATCTGACACAACTTAGGTATATCCCATACATATACCTAAGTCATCAATTCTCGCTCGGCTCCAACATCCGAGCTCAAGTACAACCCAGTCCACACAGGAAGGCAAAACGTAAATCCACATAGGATAGCACAACACAATCCACAAAGGAAAGAAAAATAGGATTCATCTTACACACGTATACTTCTTCATATGATGATAAAGATGACCAGATTTTTCCACTGATTCATCTAAGCTGTCGGACCCACAAAGGATCGACAGGTACTAATACTCGCAATGACCCACAAAGGATCTGACTCACAAAGGATCGATAGGTAACTTACCCCCGCAATGACCCACACAGGATCGGACCCCCACAGGATCGATAGGTAACTAACCCCCGCAATGACTCACAAAGGATCTGACCCACAAAGGATCGATAGATAACTAACCCCCGCAATGACCCACACAGGATCGGACCCACACATGATCTGTAGGCGCTGGCCCAAATAGGACCGCTGAGCGCTGACCCACACAGGATCGGACCCACACAGGATCGGTAGCACTGACCCACAAAGGATCGCTGAGTGCTGTAGTCGTCACCGCCGAATCCACTGAGGATCTCTACACAGTCGTCCTCGTCATAGTAGCAGTCGCAGCCAGCTCTAGGGTTCCCGCACACAGCAAGCTCGTTCGGGAGGGTCTGATCCACGAGCCGAGAGGCTGATACATCAACTGACACATAGTCCAGATTTGATGTATCCAAAAGTTCGGTATCATCAATAGGAACTCAATGTCGCAGACGACGCGTCAATCGGACGCCCGGTCTGAGAGTTATTGGCTTTTTCGTCCCAGGGGACCAGTAGGATTTTAAGGAAAAACCAACCCGAATGTACTCCACCTGCATCCAAACCTCGGGCGGAGTATGCCAAAAGATCCGTCTCGCCTAGAGGAATTCAACAGAGTCAACAGCACGTCAATCGGATGTCCGAAACTCAAGATATGTGCGTTTCCGCTCCGAGGGCCCGGTTGGTTTCGTGTACGAACCAACCCGGACGAACCCAAAGTATTCCAAAACATTGAGTATGATATAACAAAACGACCGTCTCGATCCAAGGATCGCATCGCCGCTGATGGTGCATTGTTCGGAGTCCCGTAACTCAATTTATGAGAAAAAGACCGAAAAGGTCCGGACACGGGGGTCTGGGCCCGGACCGACCCGGCCCGACCCCCCCTGGGTCGGCCCGACCAGGGTCGACCCGACCCGTGTCAGGGTCCGACCCGGTTGGGCGCGACCCAGCCCGGCCAGGGCGGCCCGGCCTGGCCTGGGCGCGACCCGGCTGGCGGGTCGGCTCGGCTCGGCTCGGCCGAGCGGCCGAGCAAGGGAAGCCGCGGGGCGTGTTTTCCCCGTGGGAAGAGGAGCAGCGGCCCCGCGTGGGGCTGCGCTGGGTCAGCGGATGCGGCAGAGCCGTGTCCCGTGTCTCGCTGGACCTGCGCGGTCATGGGTCTGGTCAGTCGCCGCCGCCGCGGCTTCAGCCGGGGCGCCGCCGCCTCCGGCAGCCGGCGCCGCCGCGCCGGCGACCCGCGCCGCCGGTGGAGTCCGCGGGCCACCGGAGTTGCTCCGGTGGTCCGATTCCATTTCCGTCTGCGCCGTAGCTCCTCCCGGGTCCCGTTCTTCACCGTGGAATCAACAAATCCTCTCTGCGACCCGTTTTGTCATCATCCGCCGTTCCGCACACCAAGAACAATGGGCGGTGGGTTCGGACTTGTTTGTTGGTCCGCACCTACCGCGTCAGCGGTTTGAAACAACACCATAAAATCCCAGAAATTGATGAACCACGACCCGCAATAATAATCCACGGACCAACTTGTTAATTGGTTGGTCCATGTTTTTGCCTTGGAGGAAAACAAACATGGGTAAAACATTTTCAATACAACCCCTACCTCGTTGCTGTCGTCGGACGAGTGCGAGTACGTCGCAGAATTGACCGTCGCGGTAGGAGGTGATCGTCACGTCGCGGAAGGGTGTCACGTCGTCGTGGAAGGGTGTCGCATCGACGATCTCCGAGGGTTAAAGAAACTCACGTATTTAATTATAACAATTAAATCCATGTTGAGGATAAAAACCACAAAGGAATTAAAAGGACCGCAATATCTTACCTCAACGGACGATCGAAGATTTGTCACGGAAGAAGCGTCACGGAGGGAGAATCGTTGGCGTCACGTCGTCAATCTCCGAGGGCCTGGCGTTCTTCTTCTCCCTTTGTCGAAGGCCGGCGTTCTTCGCGTTCTTCACGTTCTTTGCAGTCTTCGCGTTCTTCGCGAAGGAGGAGGAAGATCTTTAGAGATTCTCCAAAGGTTTAACACAACATTCAAGAAGAAGGTGTGTTGGACTTATTTTATTAACATGCCAACAAATTGAAAACGTGTTAAGAAACGAACAAAATTAATTCATATAATTAATTTCAACAATAAAAACCGCCCAATTAATAGGAGCGTTTAAGAGTTTAGAAAACACGTCAGTTGACTTTCATTTAATAGGGGTTTTCGCGGGTGCGTTACTTAGCGGAAAAGAAACGTTGGTGCTCATGTAGGCCCCACCTAAAAAATATCCTAACAAGAGGGTAGGATATTTTTAATTTCACCCTATCCACTTTAACTCAACTTATGCAGCTTTAAGTGGCTTTAAGTGGCTTTAAGTGAAATAAAATAAAGTTTGTCGCACCACATTATTTTATTTCTTAACTTAAATACCAAAAATTAAAACCCACACCCAAGAAAATGCAACTCCGAAAGAGGCGTTTCTAAGCAATTATCGGCGCTACGATTCCATCACTGCCCTCGGAATTCAATTCCGAGCACCGGTTCAAAAGTTAGAAAAACCCGCTTGTTCGTTCACTAAATGTACCCGTGCCAAACATCGGAAAATGATTCCGAGCACACCGGGCCTCATAATCATGTGCCGTCTAAAACTGAATTCTTGTAAAATTCCAAAGAAAATTAAGAAAAAAATTTCCTTGAAATTTACGGGTCTTTACATCACTCCCACCTCAGGACTTTACATCCCCGTAAAGATACATCAAAAGCTAGGGAAACAAAAGTGGGTACTGAGCATGTATCTGAGCCTCCCGCTCCCAAGTGCTCTCCTGGAGGTTCCCATGCTGCCATCTGATGCACACAAGAGGAATCTACCATCCACGTAGGACCCGATCCTTTAGATCATCGATCTCCACAAGGATCTCCGCAAAAGTCGCCCCATCATCAACGTCCATCTCCCCATGGTCAATGATGTGCATCGGGTCGTGCACGTATCTCCTCAGCTGAGATACATGGAAGACGTCATGCACCCGGTGCAACAGAGGTGGTAGAGCTAGGTGATAATCCACCTCGCCAATCCTTCCGAGGACCTGGAATGGTCCGATGAAGCGTTGAGATAACTTTCCGCCTTGGCCAAATCTCTGTAATCCACGTCGAGGTGAGACATGCAAGAAGACGTGGTCACCATCCACGAACTCTAGTATCCTCCGACTCCTGTCAGCATAAGACTTCTGTCGGCTCTGAGCTGTCCTCGTCCGCTCCTGGATGACCTGGACCTTCTCTGTCGTGGCTCGGACCATATCTAGTCCCACAAGTGCTGACTCCCCAGGGTCTGTCCAGCACAACAGAGATCTGCAAGGTCTGCCGTACAACGCCTCGTATGGTGCCATCCCGATGGTAGAGTGGTAGCTGTTGTTGTACGCAAACTCCACCATGGGTAGGTGGTCCTCCCAGCTGCGACCAAAGTCGAGGAAACATGCGCGGAGCAAGTCCTCGAGAGTCTAAATGGTCCTCTCCGTCTGACCATCCGTCTGAGGGTGAAAGGCGGTGCTCAGATGTAGCTGCATCTCGAATGCCTCCTTCAACCCCTTCCAAAGACGGGAAGTAAAGTGAGCATCTCGATCAGAGACGATAGATGATGGAACACCGTGAAGCCGTACAATCTCCTGAACGTAGAGACGCCCCAAGCTCTCCACTGAGCCCTGCTCTCTGATGGGTAAGAAGTGAGCCGACTTGGTGAGTCGGTCGACAATCACCCAAATGTAGTCGTGACCTCTGGAAGTGCGTGGAAGTCCAGTCACGAAGTCCATAGATATCCCATCCCACTTCCACTCCGGGACCTCCAAGGGCTGTACCAAGCCTACTGGTACCTGGTGCTCTGCCTTCACCTGCTGGCAGGTGAGGCATCGAGAAACGAACTCTGTCACAGCCTTCTTCATGCCTGGCCACTAGTGCTGTCGTCTGAGATCCTGATACATCTTCGCCACTCCAGGATGTATCGTCAAAGGAGAAGTGTGAAACTCTCTCAGTACCTCCTCTCGTAAAGAAACTGGTACCAAGGTACGTCCTCTGAAAAGGATGTTGTGATCTGCTCCAATGGAGAAGCCATCAGGTGCGTGTCTTGAGGATATCTGTGCACGCCGTGTCTCACAGTCAGCGTCCCCACATTGTGCCTCTCTGACCCGCTGCAGTAGTGGAGGGGTGACTGTGAGAGACTAAATGAAGGCTGATCCATCTCTATCCATGAAGGATATCTGCAAAGCGGCTAGCTGCTCTGTCGCCACCTCAAGTAGCTGAATTCCCATCCTCTTGCCGAGAGCATCGGCTACCACGTTCCCCTTCCTAGGAGTATAGACTATCTCAAATTCATAGTCCTGGAGGAACTCGATCCATCGCCGCTATCTCAGGTTCAGGTCCTTCTGAGAGAATATGTACCTGAGACTCTGATGGTCCGAAAAGACTATAAAGCGCTCACCCATCAGATAATGTCGCCATGTCTTCAAAGCGAAGACCACTGCTACTAACTTCAGGTCATTGGTAGCATAGTTCCTCTCATGCGGCCTAAACTGACGTGATCCATAGGCGATCACGGACCGCTCCTGCATTAGGACACATCCAAGTCCTGTCCCTGATGCATCGCAGTAGACTACGTACCCTACTCCCTCCTCAGGAAACCTCAAGATAGGTGCGCTGGTGAATCTCTGTCTCAGCACCTGGAAGCTCTGTTGACATCTGTCTGACCACACAAAGGGTTTCCCCTTCTTTGTCAAAGCTAAGAGTGGTGCCGCAACTCTAGAGAAGTCTATCACAAATCTCCGATAGTATCCAGCTAGTCCCAAGAAACTCTGCACCTCTGTCACACTCTTGGGTGGCTCCCAAGCTAGCGCTGCCTCGATCTTCACAGGATCCACTGCAACTCCCGCCTCAGACATGACGTGTCCCAAGAAGTTGACCTCATGTATCCAGAACTGACACTTCGAGAGCTTTCTATAAATCTGGTGCTCTCAGAGTGTGTCTAGTACAACCCGTAAGTGGTAGGCGTGAACCTCCTCAGTCGTCGAGTATATCAAAATGTCTTCGATGAAGACTACAACAAATCGATCGAGGTATGGCTGAAAAATCATGTTCATGAGGCCCATGAACACTGCTGGAGCATTGGTTACGCCGAATTGCATAACTAAGAACTCATAGTGGCCATACCGACACCTGAAGGCCGTCTTCTGCACGTCCTCGTCCCGAACTCTGAGCTTATGATAGCCTGACCTGAGGTCTATCTTCAAGAACCACCATGCTCCCTTGATCTGATTGAAGAGGCCATCAATCCTCGGTAGCGGATACTTGTTCTTCACTGTCACTTGGTTCAGGCGATGATAGTCGACACACAGTCGCAAGCTCCCGTCCGCCTTCTTGGCGAACAAAATCGGGGAAGCCCATGGTGAAACACTGGGTCGGATGAACCCCTTGCCATGCAAGTCCTCCAACTGTACCCGAAGCTCTCGAAGCTCAGAGGGGGCCATCGGATATGTTGGGGTCGATATCGGGGCTGTCCCTGGGTAAAGGTCAATATAAATGTCTACCTCTCTGCGAGGAGGTATCCCTGGAACGTCGTCGGGAAAGACGTCGGCGTACTAATCCACCATTGCAGGAAAATTAGTACACCGCACGTTAACTGCTCCTAGGATGAGGCTAGCCAACTGATGAGTGATGTGCTATCCTCTCCTCTACGAAAGTCCATCCTGTGCTGCGAAGGCTCCCTTCTCGCTGGTGAAGGTGAACCTACTCCCATTGGTGCGTACACATCGCACCGTGCGCCTAATACAACCAATCTGTGCATGGACCGTAGACAACCAATCCATGCCCAAGATGACGTCGTAAGGCCTCGGCGCCGCTACAAGAAGATCCCAGCCAAAGCTCTCGCCTCTTAGAGTAAGCTCACACTGCCGGCACCAGTGCGTAATCATCGAGTCTGCTCCCATAGGAGTCTCTATCCATATGGATCGAGCCAACGGCTCTGTCGGAATCTCCGAGCTCCGAACAAGGGAAGCAGCTATGAACGAGTGACTCACTCCTGTGTCTATAAGAACTGCAGCAAGGGTGAAATAGACACAGATATTACCTCAAATCATCACGGACGTGCCGTGGTCATAGGCCTCTACTGCCTGGAGCTGTGCCTGTCTCTGCCCACCAGCTCCCTGTGGCCGGGGTGGACCTCCTGGTGGTGGTGGTGGTAAAGCCCCAAAGCGTCGCCCACCACCTGCTGCATGTCCAACTCCTCTGCCTCGTCTGCCTGCTCCCCACGGACCGCCACAGTTGACCCTCTACCTCTGCCTCAGTGGTCCCTCAACCATCTACTGCTCCTCGGCACGGCAGGTCGGGCAATCACGAGCCATGTGTCCCTGCCCGCCGCATGAGTAGCACTGCCTGCCTCTCGAAAGACTAGCTTCGCGCTGTGTGCCCCGCACTGCGGAGCCAGTGTCATGAGGTCGTCTTCCTGAGGGTCTGGTCTTCATGGACCCATGAGTCATCCATTGAATGCCTACTGTAGAAGACTCTGCTACGTGCCACCCTGCGGTGGGTCTCGGCGCTGGTGTAGACTCAGCAAGAAAGATCTCGATCAAAAGGGCTCGCTCTAGTATTCTTGTCTGAGTCGGAATGCTGAGGGAGATCAGCGATGTCCTGATCTCGTGTCTCAATCCCTGGTCAAAGGTCTGGGCCCAGAATAATGGGTCTCGTACCATGTCTGTCGAGTAGCATGAGAGATCGGTAAATCTCGCCGAGTACTGGGCGACCGTCATGCTGCCCTGCCGGAACTGAAGAAGCTCCTGAATGCGCACCACACGGATGGTGGCTGGGACGAACTCTGAGCAGAAGAGGCTCTCAATGTCTGTCCAAAGAACTGATGCATCATCGTGCACATGGAGCATCAAGATCCACCATCGGCCCGCTACTGCGTGCAGTAGGCTCGCTGCGAGGATCATCATGAGGTATACTAGTGTCCTCACTAACTTAAAAACTCGTACCACTGCCTCCAGCCAGTCCTCGGCTGCCTGGGGGTCCGTCTCCCCGCGGAACCTGGGCAGTCGCTGGTGTTGGAACTCATGCAGTGCACTGAGGCGACGTGCATCGTCAGCGGCTGGGGCTGGAAGCATCGGTGGCTCGACAGGTAGAGCTACCGCCGAAGCCACTACTGACAAAGGGCCCTGCACCGAGGCCTCATCGCTCGGTGGGCTGTCGTCATGCTCGACTCTCGGAACCCTAGATGGCTGTCGTCGTGGGGCCATCCTGAAAAGGAAATAGGTGCAACACAGTCAGAACAGTATACCTGGTGAGCTGATACAAAGTAATCACAAAGAAAACATGAAACACACATGCAATCAATGTTTTCGTGCATTATGTCAGAAATCAGAAGTCAGGGTCCTGGTGTACGGATACGTCAGTCGCCGCACCAACACTGGACCCCCTGGACTGATAACCACACCCAATATTCTAAACACTATTTCTTCAAATAGAAAAAGATCAGAGTCTGTGGCAGAACCGAACTCCTCTGATACCAATTTGTCACGACCCGTCCTCGGGGCCCGTGCTGTGACTACCCCAAGCCCGCCTTCCATAGGCCAGGGGCTGGCGACTAGCACCAAGGCGTAAATCCCAGAAAAAGGGAAGGCATTGCCTTTGTAAAGTAACCTACAAACACCACAGAGTAAGCAGGCAGAAGTAAACACTAAGTAAACACTGGTACAACAGTAAGTGCGGAAGTAAGTGGGCCAGAATACAAACCCAAACTGAAAGTAAAGTACAACTGGAATGGGTAAAGAGCAACTGAAAAGTAAAGCCGCAACGTCGAGCCGTCCACTGGAAGTCCCACCTGAAGGGTGGGTACAGATAGCCTCCACTGCTCCTCGGGTCCAGCTGAACGCTCCGAGTATGTCCCACCCAGTGGTCCACCTCCAGGTACCGTCCTCCTCCGCAAGCCTCCACCACGATCAGCGCTGTCCGTCGTCTTTAACAAAGACAACGTAGTGCGGGCATAGCCCGTGTAGGGGTGAGTATAAGCTACTCAGTAGGGACCTCGAGACCCCCCGAAGGTCTCCCAGAATCCACAAAGGATAAAACACAAGGAAAGATACAATCACGAAGTAACATCTGACACGGCTTAGGTATATGCCCATACATATACCTAAGTCATCAATTCTCGCTCGGCTCCAACATCTGAGATCAAGTACAACCCAGTCCACACAGGAAGGCAAAACGTCAATCCACACAGGATAGCACAACACAATCCACAAAGGAAAGCAAAACAGGACTCAGCTCACACAAGTATACTTCTTCATATGACGATAAAGATGACCAGATATTGCCACTGATTCATCTAAGCCATCAGACCCACAAAGGATTGATAGATACTAACCCCCGCAATGAACCACAAAGAATCTG
Source organism: Viscum album (assembly GCA_963277665.1). Taxonomy (NCBI): domain Eukaryota; kingdom Viridiplantae; phylum Streptophyta; class Magnoliopsida; order Santalales; family Viscaceae; genus Viscum; species Viscum album. Next base: position 1,864,589,682 of record OY728164.1, on the reverse strand, counting down.
ACCCAAAAAGGATCGATAGGTAACTAACCCCCGCAATGACCCACACAGGATCAGACCCACACATGATCGATAGGTAACTAACCCCCTGCAATGACCCACAAAGGATCTGACCCAAAAAGGATCGATAGGTAACTAACCCCCACAATGACCCACACAGGATCAGACCCACACAGGATCTGTAGGCGCTGGCCCACATAGGACCACTGAGCCCTGACCCACACAGGATCGGACCCACACAAGATCCGTAGCACTGACCCACAAAGGATCGCTGAGTGCTGTAGTCGTCGCCGTCGAATCCACGGAGCATCTCTGCATAGTCGTGGTCGTCACAATAGCAGTCGCTGCCAGCTCTAGGGTTCCCGCACACTGCAAGCTCGTTCGGGAGGGTCCGCTCCACGATTCGAGAGGCTGATACATCAATTGACACATAGTCTAGATAAGATGTATCCAAAATTTCCGTATCATCAACAGAAACTCAACATCGCAAACGGCGCGTCAATCGGACGCCCGGTCTGAGAGTTGTTGGCCTTTTCGTCCCAGGGGCCCGGTTGGGTTTTATGGCAAAACCAACCCAACCGTACTCCACCTGCATCCAAACCTTGTGCGAAGTATGCCAAAAGATCCGTCTCACCTAGAGGAATTCAACAAAGTCGACGACACGTCAATCGGACGTCCGAAGCTCAAGATATGAGCGTTTCCGCTCCGAGGGCCCGGTTGGTTTCGTGTACGAACCAACCTGGCCAAAACCAAAGTATTCTGAAACCATGTGTGTGATATACCAAAACGACAGTTTCGATCCAAGGATCTCATCGCCGCTGATGGCGCGTCGTTCGGAGGCCCATATCTCAAGTTATGAGCAAAAGACCGAAAAGGTCCGGAAACGGGGGTCTGGGCCCAGACCGACCCGGGACGACCCGACCCGAGTCCGGGTCCGACCTGGTTGGGCATGACCTAGCCTAGCCAGGGCGGCCCGGCCCAGCCTGGGCACGACCCGACCGGCGGGTCGGCTCGGCTCGGCTCGGCCGAGCGGCCAAGCAAGGGAAGTCGCGGGGCGTGCTGTCCCCGCGGGAGGAGGAGCCACGACCCCGCGTGGGGCCGTGCTTGTTCAACGGACGTGGCAGAGCTAGGTCCCGTGTCTTGCCGGAACCACACGGTCGCGGGTCTGGTCGACCGCCGCCGCCACGACTTCAGCCGCGGTGGCTCCATCCGGCGGCGCACCGGGGCGCCGCCGCCTCCTGCTGCCGGCGCCGCCTCGCTGGCGACCCGCGCCGCCGGTGGAGTCCATGGGCCACTGGAGTTTCTCCAGGGGCCTGATTCCATTTCCTTCTGCACCGTATCTCCTCCCGGGTCCCGTTCTTCACTGCGGAATCAACAAATCGTCTCTGCGACCCATTTTGTCGTTGTCCGCCGTTCCGCACACCATGAACAAAGGGTGGTGGGTTCGGACTTGTTCGTTGGTCCACACCCACCACGTTAGCGGTTTGAAACAACACCATAAAATCCCAGAAATTGATGCACCACGACCCGCAATAATTATCTTTGGACCAAATTTTTAATTGGTTGGTCCGCGTTCTTGCCTTGGAGGAAAACAAACATGGCTAAAAGATTTTCAAAACGACCCCTACCTCGTAGCTGTCGTCGGATGAGTGCGAGTACGTCACGGAATTGACCGTCGCGGTAGGAGGTGATCATTGCATCTTGGAAGGGCGTCGCGTCGTCACGGAAGGGCGTCGTGTCGAAGATCTCCGAGGGTTAAAGAAACACACGAATTTAATTATAACAATTAAATCCCTGTTGAGGATAAAAACCACAAAGGAATTAAAAGGACCGCAATCTCTTACCTCAACGGACGATTGAATATTTGTCGCGGAAGAAGCGTCGCAGAGGTAGAATCTTCGGTGTCACGTCGTCGATCTCGGGGGGCCTGGCGTTCATCATCGCCCTTCGTCGGAGGCCGGCGTTCTTCGCGTTCTTCGTGTTCTTCGCGTTCTTCTCATTCTTCACGAAGAAGGAGGAAGATCTTTAGAGATTCTCCAAAGGTTTAACACAACATTCAAGAAGAAGGTGTGTTGGCCTTATTTTATTAACACGCCAACAAATTGAAAACGTGTTAAGAAACGAACAAAATTAATTCATAGAATTAATTTCAATGAAAAAACCGCCCAATTAATAGGAGCGTTTAAGAGTTTAGAAAACACGTCAGTTGACTTTCATTTAATAGGGGTTTTCACGGGTGCGTTACTTAGCGGAAAAGAAACGGTGGGGCTCATGCGGGCCCCACCTCACAAATATCCTACCAAGAGGGTAGGATATTTTGAATTTCACCCTATCCTCTTTAACTCAGCTTAAGCAGTTTTAAGTGGCTTTAATCAGCTTTAAGTGAAATAAAATAAAGTATGTCGCAACACATTATTTATTTCTTAACTTAAAGCCCAAAAATTAAAACCCACACCCGAGCAAATGAAACTCCGGAAGAGGCGTTTCTATGAAATTACCGGCACTGCGATTCCATCGATGCCCTCAGAATTCAATTCCGAGCACCGGTTCAAAAGTTAGAAAAACCCGCTCGTCCGTTGACTGAACGTACCTGAGCCAAACATTGGAAAATGAATCCAGGCACACCGGGCCTCGGAATCAGGTTCCGTCTGAAACTGCGTTCTTGTAAAATTCCAAAGAAAATTAAGAAAAAAATTCCTTGAAATTTACGGGTCTTTACAATCATGCCTTCTAGAAATATTGTAACTTATCCCAGGAGGAAAATTCTACATAAAATGACTATATAAAATGTGGAACATCATAATAGAATCCAAATGTTGATGGAACCCCATCCCATTTGCCATAGAAAATTTTGTGGCATTTTACATTGATTCTTATAATCCAGAATATTTTAATGTCTGATGAAATATAAATAAAAATGTGATGGCATGATACTGAGAGAAAAAATAATATTAAGGAGTTCATTTAAATTGAATATGGATTTGCATGGACTGAATTTTATGCTCGATATCCTGATTTTTTAGATAATGTTTATAATGTGAGGTTGGGTCTATTATGTGACAGTTTTAATATTTTTGAGCATATGATTACTTCACACAACACATGGCTGGTTTTCATACACATTTATAACCTTCTTCCATGTATGTGTATGAAAAACCTTTCACTTTGATTAGTATGCTCATATATGGACCATCTAATCCTAGAAATTATATAGTTGTATATATGAAACCTTTAATTAAACAATTTAAACAAATTTGGAATATGGGTGTACGCACATACAATGCATGTTTGAAATATATACTTCATATGCGTGCTGCACTTATGTAAATGATAAATGATTTTCCTGTTTATGAAATGATGTATAGATTGAGAATAAATGGGAATCTATCATGCTTAATTTTTATGAAGAATACATGATCCAAAAGACTTAAATATCATCAAATTTTGATTTTTATGGGACATGGATGACTCTAGCTAATGAATCATCCATATTGGAATAACAATCAAAGGATTTACAATTCCATAGAGACCAACAATCCACCTCAGTATATTTCTAGAACTGATGTGCTTAATGAATCTCAAGATGTTAGTTTTTCATTTAAGATAGATCAGATGAAATCTAGAAAGCGGAATAATGTTTCCATTAAAACAAATTACAATTAGAAGAAGAAAAGTATATTATTTGAGTTTCCTCATTGGTTAATAAATTTTTTAAGTCATGGTTTAGACATAATTAACAATTGAAAAAATATATGTGAAATGTTTCATTAAATTATTTTACATGTCAAGGGAAATAAACCCGATGATTTATGATCTTGTTGTGACTTGGTGGATTACGATATCCCAATAGAATTTCATCCTGTTTGTATTAGTGAAAATAAATGGAATGTTCTGTGTGGTTCTTATGTGATGAAACTTATATAATAAAATAAATTTATAGAAGTACTAGATACTATTGATGTTCCTGATGTCTATTCAAAAAACATATCAAAATGGCTCAAAAAGAGAGAGTTGTTTATTAAATATGGGATGAATCAATATTATCACATCCTTATACATGAGTTGATTATAATAGAAATATTTCATATACTATCTAATAATGTAATCATGTTAGTTATTTTTGTTGGAAAGAATATACCATTCCAATATACCTCTATGTTATGTGTTTTAATGATTCAAAAAAAAAACAACGTTTTACTCTAACAAGATTATCCTAATTATTTCAGATTTTATTTATATTGAACACAATTTCATATTTTTTATCATATAGTGTGTGAATAATTTGATATGTTTTAATGTAATTTATCTTATGATAATTAAAGAACATATTCATTTTTATTAGAATCATAAATGATGATTATTATTCTACTTAATGAGACTTTTTCATATGAAGTACGACTAAGCTGTTCAAGAAATATGTTTTAGTCAAAATGAAAATGTGAAAGGACATTGCCTTCTGAAAAACAATATTTGTAGATATAAGATGTTTAAGAATTTATGTGTTACATTAAAATTACATATTTATCTTACACATGATAATTGTCTTATTTTTCATTGAAATTAGTTTATCAAATGAAGGAGAGAGGCAATATATTAATAAGGTTATCTTATAATGAAAAATAATTCAATTTCGTATCTTATGAAGATATAATTATTACAAAATATCATGATTAATTTTCTAATTTCTTGATAATAATTTTAATACTTTTAAAGCACATCAAAAAGCATAATATCCATTTAAGGAATGATCATCCTACACATGAGTTTTCACAAATGGATGGATCTGACGAATGAGAAGATTTATGACATAACTACCACAAAATTAATTCCTATATTTGAAATGTTTGGTGCATATCCCTTTTATACAATATTTTCAAGATCACTATGTAATCATGCTACACCATTAATATTATCTCATAATCATGTTAAAACATGATATAAAAATATCAATTAGTCATTGAAAAAAAAACAGAGTAGATAGTTTCTTACAATTTACATAATGTATAAACATATAAAAATGATGGATAAATGTACATAGTTCAAAATAAAAACCATTCATGTTGTTTTTATGAATTCTATTAGTTTCATTAAATATCATCCCAATCTATACCTTGGATTCTATCATTTTCTTAGGATAAATCATTATCCACTATCAATTGATGCTTGCAACTGTGTGATACAAACATTTCTAATAATTTTTCTATTTCGTTATATCTTGTTTACACTTAGTGTAAGAGTGATTTTAAGTTTGTGGATAAGTATTGTAATGCGATATCTGGGTTGAAAGATCATGAAACTCTGTATGAAGTGAAAACTTCTTGTACTCATCTAAGAATCCTTGGAAAAAGAGATGTTGTAGTGAAAATCACAAAACTGATGGAGTAGAGTGTTGGTGGAGTAGAGTAGGGGATTTATTTTCCCCAAACCACTATAAATAACTTTTTTTCAATATATTACCTTAAAATTCAATTTTCCAATACGAATTTTATTAAGGAAAAATCTTTGAACAATCATACCATAAGTAGGTGGTTCTCGGAAAAATAATTTTTTTTTGAACTCAAATTACCCCACCTTATGAATGTTCTACTGGACACTCTCTGGGAAAATAATTGGTATTTGTGAAAGTGGCTCTTACGTTAAAAACTATAAACGTTTAATTCCCAAATATTAATCTTAAAATGGATCACATGGTTTATAATCGAGAAGGTATGTCCATGTTTAGAGATCTATACTTCAATGGTGAAAACTATAATAGTTGGAACGCAAACATGATCATTTATCTAAAAAATATTGTCTTGAAAGTCTATCTAAAATTAGTTAATCCCAATGAAATTACTAACATTGAACCTAAAACATAGAATAATAAATTCAAATAAAATTATGTTTTGAACTCTAAAGGTAATAACTATATCATCTATTGGTTGTGAACATATTTGTTTAATAGGATTTCTGAATATCAAATAGCACATGAAATGTGGATGACTACAATAATTGTATATGAAGGTACTGAAAATTTACAAGGTCTTATATATGATATAGACTTGCTTAATTTTTTTAAATTCAAAAGGGGTGAAGAAGAGAGAATTACTCAACTAAATGGAAGACTCAATGATATTGTGAACAACATTGCTACTCTTGGAACACCTATTGGTAATCCTAAACTAGTGTTGAATGTTCTCAGAGTATTACCACCCAATTTGATTGGAATCTCAACTAATATCATACAATCTATTGAATTAAAAAGATATCTTGATATAATATCTCATTAAAACTATCATGATTTATGAATCTTAAATAGACACTAAAATTGAAGGGCATAAGGGTATCAAAAAGTAAAATAATCCCTTACTATTTTTTCTTATAATGATGATAAAAAAATTAAAAGTGTACAAATATCAAAATCATATAAAGAAGAAGATTACTCAAAAAAATATGAATCAAATTAATAGTTCTATTAATTTTCTCAAAAGTTAAATATGTTATATAGAAATAGGTAATGTTTCAGAAGACCCTTTAATAATAACATGAAGCATGGTGAAAAATCTAGAGAGATGATATGCTATGAGTGACAAAATTTGGGACACCTTAAGATTGACTGTCCAAAAAATGAAGATGATAAGAAGAATAAAAATGAATAACTAATGATGTCTGGTTATAATAAATATTTGGAATTTATGAATCCCACTTGGAGTGCTTATGAAGATTCAAGTGAATGCACATCATTAGAATCAGAAGTTGAAGATACTAATTATAAGGACACCATATGTTTTATGGAATTGTCAGATGAGCTACATTATTATTACTCTTCTAGGCATGAGCATGGGTTAGGAAGTGAAAATTTCACATAGGATGAATTAAATGAGTACTTCACCATGTTTTAAACCAAGTATGAAATCCTAAAAAAGAAAAATAAATCCCTTCAAAATTCTTATAATAAAATTTTTAGTGAAGAAGAAACCTAAAAAACCATATTTTAGACTAACAAATTCAGTTCAAAAGAATTTAATTCATTGAATACTAAACAAGTCAAAATAATTGATAACGTACAATATGAGGTTCAAAACCATAGATATGTTTTAAGTTTCTTTACTATGGGGGAAGATTATTTAAAAAAATCTTTGGTCAAAATCGTCTTAGAAAAGATGAATTTTGAATTTTAAGCTGAGGAGAAAGACCGAAAACTTATAGAAAGAATTTATTACCTTGATATAAAAATAAAGACGATCCTAGATTTAATTTTTTTCATTATGGAAATGTAAGAAAATATGCAAACATTTTTAATCTATAAAAACATCATATTTATGGAAGAAAAAAATCATAATTTGGGTGGCTGTTTCAAATAAGATGTAAGGTTTTATTGAGAGAAAAAAAGTCTCGAAGCCCAAATATCTTATAGATAACATTTACAGATGAAAAAAAGGTACCAAAGAAATCTGTTGTTTGATTTTTCAGTGTAGGGAACTGGTCGCATTAATATCAGTGTAAAATAGTTTATGGATATTGGTTGTTCAATGAATATGAGTGGATATTACACTAACATTAGCTCTCTATCCAAACCATATGGAGGATATGTCACATTTGTGACAAAGATGAAGGAAAAATAGTTGGCATTGGGTTAATTGGAAATTCTCAGTCAATTGTTATCAATAAAGTACATTAGATTGAAGTATTACAACAAAACCTGATAAGTATTTCTCATCTTTCTAATGATTGATTCTGAATTATTTTAAATTCCTATTCAGTTGTTAATGATAAGTGTCTCAAGATTAAAGGACCCAGAAAACAAAATTTTAACACACAAGATCTTCATTATTTTTATAGATAGAATGTAAACTGTTAAAATGAAAAAATTGATGAATCATGGATTTGGCATAGATGGCTTGGACATTGAAATTTTCATTATTTTAGAATGTTTTCTAAAATAAATTTTATTTTTGATCTTCCTAATCTCAAATTGGAGAGAAAGAAGATATGTAATGCAAGCCCAATGGGAAACCAACACAAGTCATCATTCAAACCAATTAAAGAAGTGTCTCTATACCTCTTAAATTAATGCATATGGATATTTGCGAACCTAATATTACTGAATGTATTTTTTGAAAGTTGTTTATTTATATTCTAGTTGATGATTTGTCAAGATTTTCATGGGTCGAAAGAATCCAGATATTCTTTTCAAGTATGGTTCTTGATATCAGGTTTTTTGAGGAAAAAGTAAGATTTTGAAAATTTTATAATTACATGCATTGTACTTAGAAGTACACGTCATGTACCCAATTTCCATGGGAGGCCATGTACTGTCCATGTAATGGCGATGTAAATGGATTTGTGGATGGACTAAAGTAGGGGCTGGTTGATGCATGTACACGGAGTGTACATTAAATGAACAAGATATGTAATTTTATTTTTTATTTAATTAATTAGACCTGGGTCACGTCTAATTCCCAGAAACATCTTATTCTTCTCATGTCTCGAATTGTAGAGAGACATACGCCTAATTATCTTTGAGTGCCTCATGTTCCTCTGTCTGGGCTCCGATTGGGGTGCTATTGGGTGTGTTGGATTCCCACCGTTGAGTTCTCTCTTTCGTTAGAGTATCTTATTCTGATTTATTCTCTCCAGATATTTTCAAGGTTGAACAATTTTGAACATTTTTTAGATCTAAAACGTTCTAGTCCAATTCAGGGGTTGAATTTCGAGAGTGATCATCGTGAAATGTTGAGGTATGTGGTTTTTTTCTTTTCGGAATTTTTTTATGATTTATATATTCCTAAGTGTGGATTACCCATGATTTGGTTATTGTTTGTTATGGAATTGTACCCTGATACGATATGACTTATATTTGATTGATATATTAAGGGTTTTCAATGATATGTCATGCTAAATTTCATGTTTAGGGGACACCCCATTGGTGAGTTTCCTTGTTTGAATGTTTATGGCCATTTGGTCCAGGTTGCCTATGAGGCATACCTTGTTACCTTGCCTTACTTGTTATGTTGAAATTGATTTCTTTTTTAATCATGATAAATTCATAAGTTATGAACTGTTACTTCTTAGCCTTGTAATAGTTGATATTCTCTAGGTTTATGGATATTGTTTTCGCATTATTGTGTTACACAGGGCTGTGAGAACTTGGTGTAGTTAGACCATAGGGAGAATTGGAATTGAGGGCTTCCCCAAAGTGTTTGTTATTATTTTTTACATTGAGAGACCATAAGGGGGATTGATGTTGAGTTCTCCCTCATAGTATTAGTATTATACAATTAAGAGACTGTAAGGAGAATTTATGTTGAGTGCTTCCTCAAAGAGTCTGTAGTTTATCATTAAAATACCGTAGAGGGAATTGACGGTGAGTTCATCCTCAGAGAGTCATTGTTTTGTTGGAACCTTGGGAATTGACTGTGAGAGCACCTAGGTGGTCATTATAGTTTATTACTGCATTACATACCAAGGGGGTATTGACCGTGAGAGCTACCCACGTGGTCATTTGTAAATGGTTGATGATATGCTAAACTAGAGGGGTTAAACCATGAGAACATTCCAGAGGATTGATTATGTATGATTGATTTTTAAACGGTCTTTTGAGATGTCTGTTTTTTATTATTACACAGGGGGATAATGTGGTGAGGCTAGATCCTGAGGTTACATTATTATATGTTCTAAATAATCAATAAATTTAAATGAATGTAATTGAATTGTAGGATTTTTAACTTTTGAGTACTTCTTAGTTATTACTTTATTTCTTCATATTACCTAACATATATATATTAACTTACGGTTAGGCATAGATCTTTTGGTGGTTTCGTAATGTAATTCATATCCCATCCTATTTGGGTCATGATTTTAGACCCAAACATATTATATTGTTGTAGTTATAGATAAGGAAAATCACCCTTCGTCATCAGGTACTTGATTGCAGTCGAGCTGGAGAGCATGGGGACAAGCTGAGGCTTGCGATACTGCTAGAGTTTATTTGTTTTATTTTTTATTTTGATTTAGTACTGTATTTCCATAGTTGTGAATTGTTTTTATATTTTCCTAGACATATGTTACATGCATCATTTACATATGTGCTCCAGTTTTTTATTTACTTTTAGTCTTCCACTATTTACTTAGCATATGGTATTACTACTTCATATACTATTTATTATTTGTTATTATTATGTTCATACTCTACCAATGAGGTCATAGTTTCCCCAATATCACAACCAAGACCCTCAATGTTAGTAAAAATCCTCTGTCATTCATGGAAATGCGCTTGAGGCAATGTGACCAATCAGGTACGGGGCACCTTTGGGCGGAAACCAAAACTGGGATGTTCTAAAGTTGTACCAGAGGGGTTTCTTTTCTGTATTGTCGTACTTTTTGGAGCCTATTGATAGGGATAAGAAGGAATGGGTGGTTGGTAATAAGTTTTACCTAGTTGTAGCTAACTCATGTACATGGAAAAGCCAATTTTCCAAAAATCTAGAAATTGTCTGGTTTTGCAATTTTTACAGTTCACTCGATTTTACCATTGGGTGATTCACATGATTTATTCTATTATGATTTATATAATTGAAGTTATATTTCTTTTACAACCTGATGATATGATGGTATTATATCTCATGAATCATATAGGCACTTTCTAGAGATCACATTTCATGCATTCTTATCACGCCATTTAGGGTTCATTACTGAATGCATGTTGTTGTGATAGATGTTTTGTTAGATATGAATTTTGTTGTGAGAGATACCATGATATAATAACTGATATTTTGGATAGGGTATTGCTATATGTAATGTTTCATTTTTATGGATGCCAAAATTTGGACTTTGAGGTGTTATGGGCCCTCTTTGATCAGAATTTGTTGGATCAAGATTGAACTTTAATCCATTTTTGTCAATTTATGATATGAGTAAGAATTCCAATCTTTGATTCATGGGAGTATGGGCTCTCAAGGGTCAGAATTTGTCATCCATTGAACAAAATTCTATATTTTTAGGGGTTATGGAGATGTTTTTGAGGCATACTATCTGTAAACCAAGACAACACAGAATGTGGAATTATGAACACACTCTACATGATCTTGTTTTCTGGAAGGAACATATTTTTTTAAGTACATGTTGTGTACTGTATGTACACACCGTGCAGTCTTTAACCTTGTGGATGACTGTGAAAGTAGTGAGACAGGGTTGGGAAATGATTGGTGGAACACGACGTGTACTAGGAGTACACACCGTGTTGTAAGAACCATGTATCCATATGTGTGGAAAATGACACAAGTGGATCAAACTTATGTTGTACACTCCATGTTCTATTTCTTCACGTTGTGTAGAGTCGACCATGTATGCGGACATGTGTCTAATGACAGAGGTGGTTAGAATTTAAGTGGTATACGCTGTGTGTTGGGTGAACACGCTGTGTAGTGTTACATAGGAGAGAACGATATAGTTCAAGCCATGTAGAAGGACTTGGGAAGGAGGTAAGATTCAAGTACACACCATGTCTGATGATGAACACGCCGTGTTTAGGGTATTACATGACCAGGTTCGGAAGAGGTGCAGGTCCATGTTGAAACCTCAGGGAAAACCCTGTGTGGAGGGTATATACGCCATGTACCCATGTTTTGTAAAACACTATTGTTTTCCTCTCATGTTCCTTTAGTGGACTTCTATGTTTTTGTCCTCGATAATATTGAACTGAGGTGTGCGCTAGTCCATGTAGATTCATGCCACCAAGACGTCCTTCGGTTGTACACTAGATAGTGGGAAATGATCACACACTGGAAATGGTAGATCATGGACAACCAAAAGATCCTCCCGTTGTGGTCGCCTTGGCACCAGCTATTATACCGAACACATGTGTTGATGCATAGTTATGAGAAGGATTCATGAGGTTCGTGCAGACCTACCTAGGAGCAACACATCCTGCCCTATCTATGGAATAATTGACGTGGTTTTTTCAGCAGTAGCATCCTTCCACTTTCATAGGTTATGGAGGAACTCAAGCTACAAAGCCATGGTTAAAATCCATGTTGTCTATCTTCGAGAATCTCATGACCCCTCTAGAGAGGAGGGTTAAACTCACAACCTATATTCTTTGAGATTCTCTCAAGAGATGGTGGGATGAGATATCACAGGAGGGACACCGATGAGTTATGTCTTAGGATGAGTTCCAATGGACCATCTATATATTTTTCTACCAGGAAACCTTGAGGGCCAATCAAGCGTGAGGGTTCATGGGGATGGAATAAGGTACTCTTTCATTCATCAAGTATTCTTATCACTTCACAGAGCTGCAACGATTCACACCCATTCAAGGGGGTTGATGAGTTATTAATGGATAGGAAGTTTGAGGATGGTATCCGACATGAAATCTGATCCTAGGTGAACGTATTTAGGTTGACTTCCATATCTTTTATAGTCCACCATGAACTGATCGCCGAGTGTAATATGAGGGATTCTGAAGCTATGAGCTATGGCGGTTCGGCTTCCAGAGTTGGCACTCCTATGACAGATATAAGGAAGCACTATAGGTAGTCTATGTGCGGAGATCCGAGTAGACGGGATACTCCTTCAGGTAGCCAGGTGGTTTAAAAATAATGCATGAAGAGTGGGAACACGAGACCTCAGTGCCTTAGAGACCCAGTCGAGTGCCGATGTTGTGGAAATATGGGCCATCATCAGCCTTTTTTCGGTTTTCCTAACTAGCAGCTAGTGATAGGAGTTCTTCTATGACTCCACGTTCAGGAGAGGAACCATGAGTTTCTCATCATTAAGGGAACTAGAGTTCATATATCCATTTAGGATAAAGAGGAGGTCATCTCCATGGTGTCTAGTTGGTAGACATTCAACAACATGAGGTTGGATCCTCTCAGGGTAGTTAGGAAGGTTCACTGGGCTGCTGTTCAGGTTAGACTTTTGTAGTGGAGCAGATTGAGAAAGAGCAGGATCTCGAACCGTCTATGGTTATAGGTATGATTATATTTGTATTAGTTCTAGCTTGTTCTCTTTCTAATATAGGGACATCCCATAGTTTCATATCATTTGGCGTTGTGGAGAGCCTTGGGCTCCGTATCTTTACGTCTGAAGATGTTATGATGGTAGACACTCTGTTGGGGATTAGGAAGGATAGAGTACGTTGGTGCAAGGAGTTCCCTCTTGAAATTTTTTGGTGTCACCTATTATGGTACCTCTATGTCATAGAGATGGAAGGATGTGATGTCACTCTCAGAATGCACTGTTTAGTTTATTTCCAAGCCTTTGTTGACTATTATCATCATTGAGTGAGTTTCACATCACCGAAGGGAGATTATTTTCTGCACAAGTGTGATTTGGATGTCCAGGTATGTAGATCTAGACCCAAACATCTTGGTTTGGGAGGAATTACATCCCATAATTTTAGTTTATATCGGGATGAACAGGGGACTTCACAGATGGACTTCCCTCCAATGGTGATTCGTTTCAGTGATGAAATTCAAGAAGACTTTTTAGGTGTACCTCGGGAGAAATAGGGTTATATTATTTTATTTTTCTTATTCCAGGAGTGGAACTGGAATCCATTCCTCCTTATAGGATGGTTACACTAGAGTTACAGGAGATCAATAAGCTATTTGTGGAGTTTCATGCAAAGGGTCTCATCTGACCTGGTACTTCTTCTTGGGGTTATCTTGTCCAATTTGCAAATAAGGTGGATGGTACCCTCAGACATTGCGTGGATTTTCAGAAGATGAACTAATTGGCAGTCATGAACCGATATCCCTTACAGAGGATTGAAGATATCTTTGATCATATTTGAGGAGTCCCGACATTCTTGAAGATTGACTAGAGATTTGGTTATCATCAGCTGCATGTTATACCCTTATATATACCTCTTACATCCTTCTAGAAATGTTATGGACTCTACGAGTATTTTGTTATGCCATTTGGTCTCATAAACGTTCATGTAGTTAACCTAGCACTGATGAACCGAGTGTTCCATCCTTACTTGGGTTCTTTTGTGGTTGTCTAAATGGACGATATTGTGGTGTACTATCACACTCAACACGACCCTAACAAACATCTTGAGATAATTTTGAGTATATTGAGAGATCATCGGATATATGTTACGCTATCAAAATTCCACTTTTGGATGGACCATATTCACTTCATAGGTCAGGTCATCTAAGAGACAGAAGTATCAGTAAACCTAGAAAAGTGAAAGTAGAAGTTTCCTAGGACCGACTAAAGAACTTCTTTGAGGTATGGAGCTTTTGGGGATTGATGGTTACTAGAGGTTCTTTATATTGAACTTTTAATTCTTAGCAATTCCACTGAGGGGAATGACTAAGTGGGGTGAAAAGTACTTGTCGACAGATTCATGCGATTCAGCCTTTTAGGAGTTGAAGGGGAGATTGACATTAGCACTGATACTAGTTTTTCCTAAGCATGAAAAGAGTTATATAGTTTACTATGATGCATGAGGTATTGGGATGTGAGTAGTGCTAATGAAAGGGGAAGGAGTCGCCGCATACACGTCTCAGTTGTAGAGGCCACATTGGGGGAATTACCCGACAGACGATCTTGAGTTAGCTGCAGTTGTGCATGATTTGTGCTATTGGAGACATAATCTTTTCTGAAATCATTTTTTGGTTTTCACTAACCACAAAACTATCAAGTATATCTTTACTCAGAGTGATCTGAATTTGAGACAGTGAAGGTGGGTTGAGTACCTTCTGTCTTTTGACTTTGATCTTGCCTATATTCTTGGAAAATGAAATGATGTAGCAGATGCGTTGAGTAGGGGGACTCAGATATTGGAAGTTTAGGATTCCAGTAGTGAGTGGAAGCTTATGGATGTATTCTCTCAAATTTTTTTGGAGGTGCACGATAGGCAGGTGTAGAGGTTTCTTTCCTCTATAGTTGTTACCACTACACAACTAGATCTGGTGCGAATGAGGCATCTATCATATTCTGAGGTCCTAGTCCTATAGGAGATTGTGTTTGGAGAGGACCCTACTCCTGGGTGGACTGAAGGTGATGATGAGGTCTTGCACATTCAAATATGTGTATAAGTGTCAGCAGACATATGTGAGGAGTTGATGTGGAATTTTCATTCCTCCATTTGGGTAGTCTATCCAGGTGTTACTAAGATGTATCAGGATCTACACCATTTTTATTGGTGGCCAGTTATGAAGAGATATTTTGAATGTTTTGTTATGAGATGTTCCACCTATCAGCAAGTGAAGGAGGAGCACCATCAATCGACAATTATTTTAAAACTATTAAACATTCCCTAGTGGAAGTGGAATGATGTCATGATGTATTTCATGATAGGATTATGGAGTTCACTCTAAGGGAATGATGAAATTTGGGTTGTTGTTGAAAAACTCATGAAGGTCACACACTTCTTATTGATAAAGGAGACCTTTAGTGTTGATGACATTGGAAGGTTATACATCAAAGAGATTGTATGTTTTCATGGGGTTCTGCACTCTATCATTTCAAATAGGGACACCCGGTTTACCACTCATGTCTGGAAGGGACTACAAAGGGATTTCCATACATAGGCACTTCTGAGTACAACTTACCATCCCCAGACAGAAGGAATTTCTGAGTGTACGATTCAGGTTTTGGAGGACATGCTTCGAGCATGTGTCCAGGATTTCGGGGGTTCTTGGGAGAGACATATATCCCTAGTGTATTTTTTCCTAAAATAACATTTTTTTAGTTGATGATTCAGATTGCACCTAATGAGGTTTTGTAAGGTATTCCATGCTTATCACCCCAATATTGGCTGGGGGTGGGAGAGGCAGCTATGATGGGACCTTATCTTGTCCAAGAGACCACTGAGTAGGTGGAGTTGATTTAGAAGAGGATGTCTATTGTACAGTCTTTCCAAAAATATTGTTTTGATCAACGGAGAAGAACTCTAGAGTTCGAGGTCGGTGATCAGGTTTTCTTGCATGTCACACTAAGGTTGGGACACATGAGCATTAAAAGACAGTGAATGATTTCACCGAGATATGTTGGGCTATTTGAGGTTTTGGAGAGAGTTGGTCCGGTTACATATCAGTTCTAGTTACCTTATAGGTACCAGGATATGTACAATTTATTCCACGTTTCTTAGCTACGACCTTACTTTTTGGACATGTTGGACGTTTTTCAACCTTAGGAGGCTGAGTTGGAGGTGGACACATCTCTTGAAGAGAACCCTAATTGAATTTTGGATTTCATCACAAAGGTTCTTTGTGTCCATTCTATCCCTCTATTATGGGTTCTATAGAAGGATAGGCGAGTACATTAGGAGACCTGGGAGAGGGAGGCTCATGTTCAATCATTGTGGCTAGAGTTGTTTGAAGTATCTTATTCACCACCATTAAAAGGGAAATTTGTGGACAAATTTCATTAAGGGGGGAGTTTCTAAGAACATGGATCTTCATTTTAGGTATGGATCTTGATTTCAGCTGTTTTGAGGAAAAAGGAAAATTTTGGAAATTTTATAAGTACATGACATGTACTTAGGAGTACACGTTGTGTACTCAGTTGTCGCAGGTAGCTGTGTGCTGGCCATGTAATGGCTAAGTACATGGTCATGTGGACTGCCTAATGAGGGGTCTAGTTAAGGCATGTACATGGAATGTACATTAAATGAACTTTCCATGTACATTTATTTTTATTTAAATAATCTGACTGGGTTCGCATCTAATCCATAGAAATGTCTTCTTCTTCCTGGGTCTCGAACTGGAGAGCGACATATAGCCGATAATCTTTGAGTGCCTCCTGTTCCTCCATGCGAGCTCTGAGTGAGGTGTTGTCGGGTGTGTTGGATTCCAACCAGTGAGTTCTATATTTCCATAGAGTCTCCGTACCAGATTTCTTCTCTCACTTTAATTATTCATGGTTGAACAATTTTGACCATTTTTAGATCCACGACATTCTAGGCTGATTCAAGGGTCAACGCTTGAGAGTGATCCTCATGCAACGTCAAGGTAGGTGTTTTGTTGACTTTTGGAGTTTTTCTTTGTTTTATACATGACTAAGTTCCTATTACCCATGATTTGGGTACTTCGTGTTAAAAAATTTAACCATGGTATCATCTTCCTTAGATTTGATTGATAGATTAAGGGGTTTCATTGATATTTCATGCTAAATTTCATGTTTACGGGACATCCCATGGGTGCGTTTCCTTGTTTGAATGTTTAAGGTCATTTGGTCTAGGTTGCCTATGAGGTTGACCTTGTTTCCTTGCCTTGTTTGTTAGGTTGGAATTGATTTCTTATTGATGAGTGTTAAATGTCTGTGTTATTCATTGTAGATTTTAATCCATGTTATAATTTAAATTACATTAGGATGTTGGATATCGGTTGTGCACGATTGTGTTACACATGGCTGTGAGATCCCGGTGTAGTAAGACTATAGGGGGAAATGATCTCGAGGGATTCTCCAGAGTTTATGTTATTCTTTTTTACATTGCGAGGCCATAGGGGCGATTGATGGTGAGTGATCCCTCAGAATTTATATAGTATACCATTATGAGACCACATGCGGAATTGCGTTTAGAAATTCCATAGGATTCTGTAGTTTACTATTAAAATACAATAGAGAGAATTGACGGTGAGTGGTTACTCAGAGAGTCTATGTTTTCTTGGACCCTAGGGCATTTAATGTGAGAGCATCCAGGTGGTCATTATAGTTTATTGTTTCTATGCAGACCAATGGGTATTGACTATGAGAGATACCCTGGTGGTAATTTGTAAATTGTTGATAATATGTTAAAATAGAGGGGTTAGATTGTGAGAAATTCCTAGAGGGTTGTTTTTGTATGATTCATTATTAGATGGCCTTTTGATACATTTATTTCTTATTGTTATATAGGGGATACATAGATCAAGCTAGATCTTGGGGTAACATTATTTAATGTTCTGAATAAACAATAAATTTAAATGAATGTAATTGAACTATAGGATTGCTTACTTTTGAGTACGTCCTAGTTACTTCTTTATTTATTCATAATACCTACCACATATATATATATATATGAAATTATAGTTAGGCACAAATATTTTGGTGGTATCCTATTAGGATTCGTCTCACACCCTATTTGGGTTATGCTTTTGGACCCAGAAATATTTTATGGTTGCAGGTATAGATAAGGGAAATCACCCTTCGACATCAGGTACTTGATTTCTATACAGATGGAGAGCATGGGACCAAGCTGAGGCTTTCAATGATGCTGGAGTTAATTTTTTTTTTACTCTAAATGACTACTGTATTTCTAAAATTGTGACTTATTTGGATGTTTTTATAGATTTATGAGATGAGGATAATTTACAGATGTTCACTAGTGGTTTATTTACTTTTATTATTCTACTATTTACTTATCGTACAATATTACTACTTTTCTACTAATTATTATTTGTTATTCTATTTAAAACTCTGTCAATGAGGGAATAGTTTCTCCACATTGACACCCATGTCCCACACTACTAGTCGGCAGACTCTAGTGTTTGGGGAAATGTGTTTGAAGCCATGTGACCAACAGGGCATGGGGCACCTTTTGGAGGCACCTGGAATCGGGATGATACATGGGTTTACTTTTTAAAACTCTAAAGAAAAGAAAGTTCTATTTTTATTGATTTCTGTAAACATGAGGAAAGTTATAAAGATATAAGAATTGTGTCTCTAAGAAGTGATTGTGGAGGTGAATTTAAAAATCATGAATTAATTCTTATTTCACTATGATTGGAATTAAACATTAAATATCTTCCCCCAGGGCACCTTAACGAAATGTTGTTGTTTAAAGGAGGAATATGACATTGATATAAATTTCTATTATTATGTTATTTGAATTTAAAATTCCCACTCAATTCTGGGATGAGGTGATTAACACATCATGTTATGTCATTAACAGAGTGCAAATAAGGCCTAACTTAAATAAAACACGCTATGAGTTATTGAATAAAATAAAACCAAAGGTAGGATATTTTAAATAATTTGGATGAATGTTTTATATCTCGAACACTAAGGATAATCATGGAAAGTTATATCCAAAGGATAATTAAGGTTTCTTCCTCTGTTATTCTACTACCTCCAAATATTATAGATTTTTCAATAAAAGGTCAACTATTTTCAAACAATCAACTAATGCGAAGTTTGATGAAAGTGATCCTTTTAGTCGCAACATTATTCAAATTAATGACCAAAGTGATTCATTCAAGAATACGAGACCATATCCCCTCTTCAATGAAAACAAGGATGATGATTTTGGAACTTTATTACATTAAACCAAATCCCATAAGAGAATATGCTAGTGAACTAGAAAGATTGTATCCTAGAATACCTAGAAATGTTAAAGTTCATCCATGTTGGTTAGCGTAGATTACTCAAGAGGGGGGGGGGTGAATTGAGTATCTATAATAATTTATGGTTAAAAAGTATTCGAAAAAGGGTTCCCCAATAAAGTTAAATACAACCCAGTTAATCAAGGTTATACTATTATGAAAGTTTGACTGTTTAAATAACATCGTATAAGAATTTTTAATTCTCAGTAATATTAGTATCAGTTGTTAATATTACATTTGAAGCTATTCTAATAAGGAAATACAATTATACCATCTTTAGAAGATTAACTATCTAAGTGAATTTAGTGATTTATGAATTATAAAGTAAAGTAGTAAAACAAAGGAGACAAAATTAAGCAGCAAAACAGATATGAAACAAGTGGGTCAGTCTCAAGATGAGACCTACTCCACTAAACTTGGTGATCACCTGCCACCAAGTTTTTAATATAAATAAACTTGATCCACACCTATATCGGGGTTAAAAATAGAAAACAGGGCTGTCCAGGTCACACATGGACCACTTCCACATTTCTTTGTGGGTATGAACAATCAGGCCACACATGGACCACTTCCACACTTATTTGTGGGTGTGAACAATCAGGCCACACAGGGATCTCTTCCACACTTATCTATGGGATTACAAGTGTAAAAATAAATTTGAGAAAGGATAACTTGTATACTTCATTTTAGAGAATGAGATAGAGTATGAAGTTATACTGATACACACACTACTCAAAAGCTAATAAAATGATACACAATAGAGAAGAAATATTGAGATAGGTTTAAAAGTGCTCTGAATTTTAGACTTTGTAGCTCTAGACTTCTATGTTGAAGTAGTTGCATAAATCAAGTCCTCGTATGGTAAAAAGAGTGTTGCAAGTCATACAGATCCATCTTGAGTTCTTTGTGATGTTTGACAGTGTGAAGATGTTCTTGAATCCGAGATTAAAGTATGCTTCGTGTGTCCTTCAACAACACCGAGTTGCATGTGACAATTATCTCTTCAAAAAATTCTTTAAATGTGTTCTTTTTTGTAGTGCTTATCCTCATTTTTCTTTGCTTTACCATCTATACTGGTTTCTGGGCTATACTACTATTTTATCTTGGAGTTCATCTGTTGCAGCTAAGAGGTTTCATGTATTCTGCACCTCGTACCCCGTACTATCAGGTGACATGTATACAAAGAAACATTAATTATGTCAGTGCAATTAAAATATTTAAATATCACCGTTAGAGATTAAATTGAAAAAAGAACAAACAGATTAAGAAACTGTGTCACAGTATGTCATGGAAATGATGTCTCCTTCACACGGTATTTGGTTGTTCACGATGTATCATGGTCACAGTGTTTGGATGTCACGGTGTCTGGATATTTCGGTGTTTGGATGTTCATAGTGTCTCATGGTCACAGTGTGTGGATGTTCAAAGTGTCTTATGGTCATGGTGTCTAGATGTCACAGTGTCTAGATGTTCATGTTGTCTCATTCATAGTGTCTGGATGTCATGGTGTCAGGATGTTCACGATGTCTCATTCACGGTTTCTGGATGTTCACGATGTCTGATTCATGGTGTTTGGTCACGGTGTCTCATTACTTTTCCATAAAAACATAACCAGTGGTAGACTCACGGTGTCCCATACATAGCCAAATATCTTAATTCATACATAAGCAATTATATTCATATAATGGATAAAACACAATCATTTGTTAGAGAAATAATTTTAAAGTAAATCAAACGATAGTGTATAGTAACCAAATTGAGTGTATATCACTTAAGTGCTTTGGATAGCTTTTACTAAACTACTGTACATTTGATGTGAGATAGATTACATAGTGTTAACAAGGTTTATAGACTGAATAATATTTTTGATCATTAAAACATGATTAATACACGAGGAGTCCAACAATCTCCCCCCTTTTTATGATCACATATTATGTATAGTTAGAGTGGATATTTATACAAACAACATAGTTCTAATGGAGGATATAACATATATAGTGTGGGTGTTCTCCTATATAGATTTCTCATCCTTTTTTGATTATAAAAAAGTAGCAAGAAATGTTCATAATCTATTAGATAAAAATAGGGTATTACAAAGAGTAAAACAAAAGTAACTAGATTCCTATAAAAAATGAGTAATTACTATCCTTATTCACTAGCGGGTCTTCCCTTTGCCCTTAATAGCAGCAATAGAAGAGGAAACCATAGAAGCATAAGTTGAGGTAGGATAAGGGAGTAAGATGGTTGATAGAGAAGTTAAAGGAAGACCTTAAAAGATAGAGGGAGCCAGTGTAGGTGACGTAGAAGACCGAGGCAGTTGTTGATCGGGGATCACAAGCATAATTTGACTCAGTGCCTAACTGGCAGACATAGATGTGGAGGCTAGGGAATAGGTGAATGTAGGAAAACCAGGTATCATAGGTGAAACCGTATGACCAACAATGGCTGTACTCTCTACATGCAGATAGGGTCTCAAAAGCTTGATAAAATCAGCAATGGTCTCTCCATCATACTACGTAGCTTTCTCAAAGTTATCCTTGTTTTCCATAAACTTATCCAAATGATGAGTGAAATCTGTGAGCTTTTGGACTTGAGTCTTTAAAGCTTAGTGATAAGAGAAATCCTCATATATCCACATGGTATTACAAATGATTGGTCATGTCAGTCATTGAGAAGATTCAGTTTAATTAGAAGTCTAATTTCATGAAAATTTCATACTTGGAATCATTAGAAATTTTTGAATGGATTTGGAACAGATGAAGAACATTATCACTGTTCCTGATAACTTTAGAGAGATAATATTTATTGAAACCACTAAGCACAGTATGATGTTTTTCTATGACCACGTTTCTGAGAAGGTCATTATCTAAGAAAGGTTGAGAAGATTGTCCAAGTGTTTTAAAAGCAGTGACAACAGAGGTAAGATATTTCAGTTGATTTAGCACTTTTTTAAGGCACCCCATATTCACATCAGTGAGCTTGTTAAGGCTAACAACAAGTTCTTGCATCTCTTTCACTATCTTCTTGTTTCTTTCAATGACCTTCTCAGCTAAGAAAGATATTGAGTTTGAATCAGAGAGGCAATATTCTGTGGGATTTTAGGAACAACAGGCTCCACAGAATGAGAAGCAAGCTCTGATCTCGAATTCATCAATATTTTCATGTCTTCAACCATAACTCATAGAGTCTTCACCTCATCACTAAGCAGTCTATTTTCAACTCTGACTTCCTAAATCTCATGAATCATTTTGGGTTGAATCTTCCAAATGACTTTTTCCAACAATAGTAAGGCATCTCTCTCACACAGATTTATTAAAGGAGCTAGTTGGGTATTCAATAGTTTTTCAACTCCAGCCAAAAGAGTAGCTCCAAATTCTTTCAGATCATATTTACTCACCATGGTTGGTTGTTCTGGTGAAGTTTCAGAGATAGGGACTGAGACAGGCTCAGGTTCTTTTGAAGGGGCGAGATTAGAGATAGATTTCAATTGGAACATTGTAGACAGTTCAAGACTTTTTCTGATACTTCCTTGGAGTCAGTCACATCATAAATACTAGGGAAATTATACAGAGTGTTTACAGGGATTCGATCAATCGGGTTTGGTACTTCAATAGATTCCAGATTTGGGGTTTTCTCCCCCTTAATAGTTGCATCCATCTCAGGACTGAGAGGCCTGGGGTTTTGATCTAATTCATAGTATTCATCTCTTAGTTCCTGACCCAGTACTTTTCTAGGGAAGTAAAAAGATATCTCCATCCTTTCTTTAGCCGAACGAATGAATTTAGGCACAGATTGTTTGATTGGAAGTTTCTCTTCGCCAACTTTTTGTATAGCAAGTAATTCATCTTCTTTTGGATCTTCAATAACAAGATTTTCAGTTTCTTTGGAAATTGATTCTATTTCAACTTCGTGTTGATCTCGCAGACTAGAATTATCTTTAAGAGAATGGACTTCTTTTTCAAGTACTACAAGAGGAACATGAGTACTTTCTTCCACATCAGAAACAGTTTCCCTGGGAGGTACATCAGCCTCTTCTTCTTCTTCATCAGAATACTCAACAACATCATATGGTTCCAGGATAGGATCTAAAATATCTTTTCATCTGGAGGGATATTCCACTGGATTTAAATTTTCATAGATCCTATCAATGTCTTCCACCCATGCCTTTTCCAAGGATTCCAATTGATTTTCATCCTCTTGACAATGAATTTTGAAAGGCAGAACTCACAGTCCTTGATAGCTTCTTCATTCGGTCCATCCATAACTTTGGCATGATTCATGGATGAGATAAGATGAGAATAATATAGGGTGGTTGACTTGGATGAGGTTTTGGTCAGCTCACACATATGGTGTATGACATTCTAAAAAAGGTTGATCTTGTGCCCATTTTTCATAAGTAGAATTAAAAAAATATCCTAAAATTTTAGTATAAAGAAATCACATTTTCTATGGCTAATCAATTTCTAAATAAACTTAAACATATTTCAAGATTCTCTATCTAGTTCAGTAGTGATGACTCTTCTCTTGGTGCCATTTCCGGTTATGCATTTCAAAGCATCTTCCAAAACAAAAAATTCACTAGAAGGTGGTGGTCCTCTCTGATAGTCCTCACATATTACTTCATGAGGTATCCCGGGGTGTGCAACCCATATCCTCGAAGAAAATGTTCATATTTTCCCATTTATCCATCATCTCATTGGATATCCATCTTTAGAATCAAAGGAGAACTAAACACACTGATAAAATTGAGCCACTAGCTTAGGGTAGATAGGTCTATCTTACTTCAAGAACCATTATAACCTTCCTTGCTCTTATAGAACATTAAAAACCAAAGACATACTTAACAAAACTCACTTAGGGAAAATATATTTCTCAAGTACTACTACTTGTTTCACCAGATTTGGATTTAGAGGACCTTTCGGTGCTAGCTTGGGGGTGATCTTTTTATTTGTGCTATGTTTCTCAGGAGTCGACGATGAAGGGCATTTCAACATTGGAATTCATCGATTATTTGAGAGAGATAAGGGTTGGATGGTTGAATAAGGGCTAGGAATTTAGTGAATAGAAGAAAGATCGAGTGAAAAACAAGTGACACTTCATTTATTTTATCATTTAGGAAAACCAAACGTGGAAAAAATAAAAGCGTGGGAAAGTAAAAAGGAAGAATACATAATTACTATGATACAATTTTTAATTTGTAAATAAAAAATATTAACAATATTTATACGGAGACCATATCAGGTCTTTATGGTGAGATAATGAATAAACATTATTGTGGAAAAGTGACTGAACTTTACAGTGAGATAGTGATTGAACTTTACGGTGAGACAATGACTGAATCTTTATGGCGAGATAGTGACCGCACATTACTGTGAGAAAGTGACTTTTAGACTGTTATCACAAAATAATGACTATGAGAGCGTAAACATGGATTTTTAAGACATAAAATAGAAAGATATTTACTTAAGTTTTATAATTCCTAGTTCATGTATTATGTAGTATATTTTTTCAGAATTTAATTGTTTGGTGAATATATCAGCGATCTGATATTCCGTACCAATGAATTTTAAAGTGCTATCACTTTTTTTGATAATGATATCTCAAAAATTGATGTCTTACATCAATATGATTTTCCCTAGAATGGAAAACAATATTTTTCGAGATGGTAATAGCACTTGTGTTGTCATAATTTATTGGTACATGCCTTAATTCATATCTATAATCTAGTAATGTGCGTTTAATATACAAGATTTGTGCAGAGACACTACTGGAAAATGGACCTATCCCCACGGTTTTCCTCAAAACCGTGGGGATAGGTACCCCCTATACCCACGGTTTTGGAAAACCGTGGGTAGAGGTCAATTTTCAAGACCTGTACCCACGGTTTTCAAAAACCGTGGGCATAGGGGGGTCTATCCCCACGGTTTTCCAAAACCGTGGGGATAGGTCTTGAAAATTGACCTATACCCACGGTTTTCAAGAACCGTGGGTATAGGGGTACCTATCCCCACGGTTTTGAGGAGAACCGTGGGGATAGGTATAGGATAAAAAACCTATACCCACGGTTTTGAAAAACCGTGGGTATAGGTTTCCCATGTGTGCGCGGGAAATTTTTTTTTTCCGCGGGAAAGATTTTTTTTTGGTGGGAGTCCTATACCTACGGTTCTTCCCTCTATACCCACGGTTTATATAACTATATTTAACTATATATATATATACACATAATTGATAGTAGGGTAGTGGTAGACGCGGTACTTTGCAGCGATGAGGTCGTGGGATCGAAACCCGCCTGCCGCTTTATTTTAGGATCTATACCCACGGTTTTGAAACCGTGGGTAAAAGCCATTGACACCGTGGCAATTGGGAATGTTTTGTTGACACGGTGGCAGAACACCTATACCCACGGTTTTGGAAAACCGTGGGTATAGGCTGGGGACCTATACCGACGGTGTTCCAGCCCACGGTTCCCAAAACCGTGGGTATAGCCTATACCCACGGTTTTGGGGGCTATACCCACGGTTTTGAACCGTGGGTATAGGCCTTTTTTCCAGTAGTGAGAAATTTCTAGCAGCTATGTTTTCATCTTCTGCAGTAGATAATGCAACAAAATTTTGTTTCTTACTACACCATTATACAAGCGACTTTCCTAAAAAGTGACATGTTGCAGAGGTGTTTTTTCTATATTACTTACAGCCACCTAAGTCAGCATCATAATATATAATTAATTCAAATGATTATCCTCTAGGATACAATAGTCCTAGATTAGCTCTATGTTTGAGTTGTTTGAAAATTTTCTTTACATCATTTAAATGATATTCCTTAGTATTTGCTTGAAAAGAAGCACACATACACACACTAAACATAATGTTAGCTCGACTAGTAGTTAAGTAGAGTAAACTTCCAACCATTCCTCTATAAGTGGTTAGATCAACAGATATTCCATCATCAGCAAGATCTAACTTATAAGTGGTACTCATGGGAGTGTCACTACATATAGTTCTATGCAATCCAAAACGTTTCAGAATATCTCTAGTATATTTTCATTGAGTTAAAATAATTCCATCATTATTTTTAAAGATTTCAAATCCAAGAAAGAATCTTAGTTCACCCATTAAACTCATTTCAAATTCATTTTGCATAATTTTAGAAAAATCAACACATAAAGAATTTCTTGAAGATCCAAAGATAATGTCATCTACATAGTTTTGAACAACTAAATCATCAGTAGAAATTTGGTTTGTAAAAAGTGTATGATCAGTTATTCCTTTTGTAATACCTTTGAAAATAAGAAAATTACTCAACCTATCATACTAGGCTCATGGAGCTTATTTTAAACCATTTAAGGTATTTAATAATTTAAAAATAGGTGTTGGAAAATGGGGGTTTGTAAAACTAGGGGGTTGTTAAAGGAAGAAATCATCGGCTATATACCCACGCAAGAATGCACTCTTAACAACTATTTGATATAGTTTGAAATTCATATGTGCAATATAAGAAAGTAAGATTCTGATGGCTTCATGTCTAGATACTGGTTAAAAGGTCTCTTTATAGTAAATTCCTTCTTCATGACTATAACATTGAGCAACCAATCTAGCCTTGTTTCTAACTATGTTACCAGATTCATATACCTTATTTCTAAACACCCATTTATTGCCTATGGTGAATGTGTCCTTGGGTCTTTCAACAGGTTTCAAAACTTTGTTCCTTTCAATATGATTAAGTTCTTCTTGGATAAGCATCACCAAAAATTCACCATTGATGGCATCATTAATGATTTTAGGTTCAAGTTGTGACAATAAGACTTGATGTTCAACATGATTTCTAAGAGAATCTTTAGTTTGAGTTCCTTGTCTAGGTCTCATATAACAACATATAAGGTATAGTTCTTAAGAGTTCTAGCAGCTTTAGAAAAGGAAGGACTGGTGATTTTAGGATCATCAACAGGTTTAAGTTTATTGTGACTTGAGTTTATGGAATTTCTAGAACTGGAAGATTTCACAGATTCTTTCAGAGAATAGTTTGAGGATTTTGAATTAATGTTCAAATTTGATACATCATCCTCCATGTTCTGTAGAATGATTTTAGGCTCATGTGGATCTGTTTCATCAAATTTTACATGGACAGATTTTTCCACACATTTAGTTCTTTTATTGAACACTCTATAGGCTTTACTAGTCACAAAATATCCTAAAAATATACCTTCATCACTCTTTTATGCGAATTTTTCAATATAGTCCTTAGTATTAAAGATATATTTTCAACCAAAAACATAGTAGTAGTTAACTTTGGTTTTCTGATTTTTTCATAACTCATAAGGAGGCTTTTATGAATAGGTCTAATCAACACTCTATTGATTAAATATCATGATGTATTTAAAACTTCAAACCAAAAATAAATAGGTAAGTCATATTCACTAAGAATTGTTAGAGAAATCCCTTGTAGGGTTATATTTTTTCATTATAAAACTCCATTTCGTTGAGGTGTTATAGGGGAAGAGAAATTGTGACTATAACCATTTTCTGAGCAAAATGATTCAATATCATTATTTTCAAACTCACGGCCATGATCACTTCTTAAGGATTTAATTTAAATTGCACTATGATTTTCTACAGACTTGGCATATTTGGTAAAATAAGAGCAGACTTCACTTTTGTGAGTCAGAAAGAAGGTACAAATATATCTAGAAAAGTATTATATAAGAACATAAACATAGTGCATCCAATTTAAACTTGAAACTATACATGGTCCAAAAAAAACCATGTGAACCAGTTCAAGAGGCCGAGAAGTTGCACTTCTTTCTTTGGTTTGAAGTAAATTTTGTGTTGTTTTCCCTTGTGACAGGGATTACACACATTGTCATTTAGAAACTCATGTTTGGGTATGTCATTTACAAATATTTTTATAGTTAGATTTCTAAGGGAGTGAAAATTACAGTGTCCTAATCTCCTATGCTAGATCCATTATTCTTTATGAAAGTCACTTAAGAATGAACCATTTTGAGAAGCTAATGAATCTAGGTTAACAGAGTAAACATTTTCATTTCATAATGTTGAAAATAGTGATTATTATTTATAATTAAATAAATTTCAGGCATCATTTTCAAATGTAACATGAAATCCATCATCACATAATTATGATATACTAAGCATATTATATTTTAATCCATCAAAAAACAGTACTTTGTAAATCAATACCGATTTAGAGAAACAGATTTGGCTAAGGCCAATAATCTTTCCTTTGGCATTATTACCATATGTGACATGTCCTCCATCTATTTTTATTAGGTTCTTGAATCATGTGTAGTCTCTTTCCATGTGTCTTGAACACCCACTGTCCAAGTACCATAATCTTCTACATGAACTCTTCAAGGATCATTCCTACAAAATGATCAAGAAAAAATAGATTTTTGTACTCATACTTGTTTGGGTCTAGTAATATTAGTAATAAGTTCGTTGGGAACCTATATCATTATTATAAGTTTCCTATAATAATTACGTAAAGTATTTGAAAAATAAACACTACTTGGTCCATAAAAACATGAAACAGTAGAGAGTGTATCATAAAATGATCTTGTAGATTTGTGTCCAGAAATAGGAGTAAAACCGTATGTCCTAGATTTAGAAACAAAATTTGTTCTACAAAGGTTTATTTTTCTAGGTTGATAACCAAGGCCAGTGTTGTATTTTGGGGAAATTTTGTTACCTATAATTTCAGTATGGGTATTTTCCCCATAGGTATATTTTTCATTGTCATTTTTCAATTGCTCATTAGTAATTTTTAATTCATTTTTTTCTTTGACAAGTTGAGCATTTTTCTATTTTTTCAGTTGCGAGTTCATATTTTACAGTCATAGTAAGAGCATACAGTTTCTTCAATTATTTATATTTTAATTTTAGTTCATTGCATGTTTCTTGAAGCATGTTACAGTATTCAAACATTTCTTAATTTTTCATATTTTAAGAGTCACTCTCATCCCCAAAATAGTATGAATTATGTATAGGAGAGCCTAGTGTTACCTCAGATATGTTTATCATAAAAACATTATATGCTTTGATTTCATGTTCATCATGTGATGTTTTTGAGTTGCTTGAACTGTCCTCAAAAGCACTCCAGGTTAATTTCATTGCCATTTTATACTTCTCATCCTTATACTCATATCTCTTTTTTTACTTGATCTCTAGATAGTCAGCCTTGATATGTCCTTTGAGCTTACATTCATAGCAGAAAATATCATCAGTTTTGTTTCTTTCTTCCAATCCTTCTTCCAACTTCCTTTTTGGTCATATTTTCCCTTGAAGTTAGGCTTTTGGAAAAAGTTATTTCTCTTATAAAATATCTTGAATCTTTTGGGTAATTGAGCCATCTCCTCATCACTGTATGGTGATGATTTTTCACTACTGGAACTCTCTACCAAAGCATCCAATTTTCCTTTGTCTTTGTGTTTCGAGGTGGCGGTCTTGAATTCCAAAGATTTCCTTTTTGGTTCATCATCTTCTTCCTTATTGAATTTCATCTCTTCTTTATACATCATCAGTTTCCCAAGGAGTTATTTTACAGTTATCTTGCTGATGTCGTATGATTCTCTAACAGAGACAGAGATTCATCTCCATCGTTCAGGCGGAGATCTGATAATTCTCCTGATCTGTTCCTTCACAACGACTTCTCTTCCAAGAGAGATTAGTGTGTTGAAAATCTCATTGAACCTAAGATACATGTAAGATATAGGCTCATCAGTTTTCATTTTAAAATTTAAATATTTAATAGTATAAGTATTAAGTCTCATTTATATGACACTAGATGTTCCTTCATGTGAGATATACAAGGTATCCCAAATTTCATGGGCAGTTTTACAATAAAAAATTCTATTGAATTCCTCATCTCCTAAGGAGAAATATAAACCATTCATGGCTTTAAAATTGTTATTGTAGGCAGTTTTGATAGGTTCATCCTATTTGATTCTATCAGTAGTAGGAATCTTATATTCATCTATAATGGAAGACCAAATTTAAAAACTCATACTTTTTAAATGCATTTTCATTTTAATTTTCCATTGAGCATAATTGGTTCCATTAAATAATGTTGGTCTGTAGGTTGCAACACCTTCCAATCTATTATCAATAATACAGAACTACTTCGAAATAGCTAGAAATTTAGAATTAATAGAAATTTTCAGATCTTTAAATTACAACTACAATCAAAGTTTAATAATTTTAAACTGAGCCTTAACAACCTCTGATACCAAATGTTTGTTAGAGTAGATTACTCATGAGGGGGAGGGGGAGGGGGGGTTAATTGAGTATCTATAAAAAGTTTTGGTTAAAAGTTATTCTAAAGAGTTTTCCCCAATAAAGTTAAATACATCCCATTTAATCAAGGTTATACTTTAATTAAAGTTTGACTATTCAAATAACTTCTTAGAAAATTTATCAATTCTCACTAATCTTAATATCAGTTATTAGTATTACTTTTCAGGATATTATACTAAAGAAATACAATTATAACCTCTTTCTAAGATTAACTATCAATGTGAATTTAGTGATTTCTTAATTATACAGTAAATCAGTAAAACATAGAAGACTAAATTATGTAGCACATCAGATATGAAACAATTCGTTCAATCTCAAGCCGAAACCTAGTCCACTCCACATGGTGATCACCTGCCACTAAGAAGTTCATATAAATAAACATGATCCACAACCGGGATTGGGGTTAACAATAGTACACATGACTATCCACGTCACACAGGGACCTCATCCATAGTTCTTCATGGGTACGAACAATCAGGCCACATAGGGACCTCTTCCACACTTATCCGTTGGTACGAACAATCAGACCACATAGGGACCTCTTCTACACTCATCTGTGAGGTATACAAGTGTAAAAAGATGTTTGATAAAGGATATCATGTATCGTTATGTTTAAATCAAGAGATAGAGTGTGCAGTTATATTGATACACATGTTGTTCAAAAGCTAATAAAACGATACGCAACAGAGCAGAAATATTGAGATAGGTTTAGAAGTTCTCTGAGTGTTAGTCTATGTAGCTCTAGACTTCTGAGTTGATGAAGATGTAGAAATCAAGTCATTGTATGGAAAACAGTGTGTCGCAAGTCAGACAGATCCAGCTTGTGTTCTTTGTGATGATTGACAGAGCGAAGATGTTATTTATTATGGGATTCATGTATGCTTCATGTGTTCTTTGGTAGCATCAAATTTCATGTGAAAATTATCTCTTAAAAAAATTCTCAAGATTTGTTCTTAGATTTCATGCTTATTCACATTTTTCTTCTCTCTCCCATCTATATTTGTTTCTGGGTCGCACTACTCTTTTATCCTGGAGTGCATGTGTTAGAGACAACATATTTCATGTATTATTCACCACATAACTCATACTTTAAGGTGACATGTATACAATGAAGCATTAATTAAGTCTGGGCATTTAAAATCTTCAAATATGACCTTTAGATGTTAAATCTAAAAATGACAAAACAGATTAAGAAACAGTGTCACTGTATGTTATGGAAACGGTGTCTCCTTCACAAGGAGCCTGTTTGTTCACGGTGTATCATGGTCATGGTGTCTGGATGCTACAGTGTCTGGATGTTCACGGTGTCTCATGGTCACGATGTAAGATTTTCGCGGTGCCTCATGGTCACGATATTTGGATTCCACAGTTTCTGGATGTTCATAGTGTCTTATTCAGGGTGTCTGGATGTCATAGTGTCTGGATGTTCATGGTGTCTCATTCACGGTGTCTGGATGTTCACTATATCTCATTCACAGTGTATGGTCATGGTGTCTCATTACTTTTCTTGAAAAACATAACTGGTGGTAGACTCACAGTGTCTCAGACTTAGCCAAATATCTGTATTCTTGCTTAAGCAGAGATGTACATAGAATGGATTAAACGTAATAATTTTTTAGGGAAATCATAATATAGTGTACAGTAACTGAATTGAGTGTATAGAACTTAAGAACTTCAGATAACCTTTAATAAATAAATTCACATTTGTTGTGAGATAGATTACATATAGTTAACAAGTTTTATAGACTGAATAGGATTTGTGATCATTAAAACATGATTAGTACATGAGGAGTCCAACAATCCTCTAGAAAATGTATTAGGAATCCAAGATAAAGGTGTAAAAACTAGAAGGAACATAGTAAATATATAATAATTATCTCCATTTCTATCCAAACTAGAACCTAAATCAATGTAAGGATCGTTGTTAGATGAAATCCAGTTCGTATCTATGCAAGAATAGTTAAATGAATTCAAAAGAAATAAACTGTTTGAATTAGTTAAAATACCCCCGAATTATCCTGTAATTGGAACAAGATGGGGTTTCATTGAAACAAATAAGATGATCACGGTGTAATAACTAAAATAAATCTAAATTAATTTCAAAAGTATGTAATTAAGAATAAGGAATATATTATAAAGAAATATTTTTCCATGTAGCTAGGTTTTATGCTACTAATAACATTCAATCATATGCACCATATATGAAATTTAAATTATATCATATGCATGTTAAATATTATTTTATAAATAGATATTAATGGCATAAATTTATGTTGGAAAACCCCATGGTATTGAAGATCCTCATTTTCAAAATTTTGTGTTAAATTTACCAAATCTCTATATGGACTTAAATAAGCTCCAAAGGAATGGTATTAAAGGTTAGGTTCATTACTTTTATCAAACTATTTTATAGTAGGAACAAAATATCCTACATTTTTTTAGATAATTTCATTCTCATATACATTGATAGTTCAAATATATGTAGGTGATTTTATTTTCTAATCATCAATCAAAAAACTGTGCAATGAGTTTTCAAAAAATATGAAAAAACATGATGTGAGTATGATGGGTGAACAATATTATTTTATGGGATATCAGGATTATAAAAAATAATTTGGAAATATTTAAAATCATATAAAGAATATACTTGCTCTAATTAATAAGTTTTCACTAAAAAAAGTAAGAAATACTCAACTCTTATGAGGTCCAATATCAAACTTGACTCGGATGAAACTGGAAAACCAGTTGACAACATGATGTATAGAGGAATCATTGGATGTTATTTGTATCTTACTAAAAGTAGAAGTTAAATTATTTGTTCATTATGTATTTGTGTGATATTACAATCTAAAACAAAAAATCCATTAAGGTGTGTTCCACCCATAACACTTGTGTACAAAAAATTCTTGCGGCAATAGATACATTTTTACAAAACCATAGCGAACTGAGATATTTTATTTCATTAATTAAAAATTTCATATGTTTAATTTTTATAAATACTATTTTTCATATTCATAGTAAATAAATTATTTTAGTCATTTAATTAAGTTTTTAGTGCCATTTCAAGTACTATAAATATTCATTAGGTCACATCACCTTGTTTTAGTTATAATTACTCTGCACATCAATGCATGAACGCTCGTTTACTAAAATTTAAAATGATTGTGTATCAACTGTACATGAAAAACATATTTTAAACCTTTATACCATCTCTCTCTATTTTCAAACCATTTTGAACCTAACCATCGAACCATTAAAACCCTCTACGAATGGAGAAAATGAAAAGAACCAAGGGTTCCTCATCAAGTATAATTAAAAGACAAAGGATCTCAGTTAATGTGTTTATTGTATGGGCTATTGATTTTTAATTTTTGGACAAGATTGAAATTTTTCTAAAAAAATCCATCATTCACAGTAATGGGAGTATGTTTTTGATGAAATGAGAAGCATGTTCATATTCATAAAGGAAGTCCACAAGTTTTACAAATCATCATTCTTTTATTTTGGTGATTATGAAGACTTTATTACTTCACCAGTCAACTAGAAAAACCAATCGATAACATTGTTTTAGTTAGAATAAACCTTGAAAGGAAATTATTAAAGATACCTATTTTCATCCCCTAATTATTTACTTTGGATGGAGTCACTCCAATGAATATAATTAATTTCATATTCAGAATGATAGATGTTGAAAATAATCCCCTAAAAAAATTAGGGCTTGAAAGAAATGTTTTGATCAAGATCACACATACAGGAATAACACAATGAAATTCTGATTTTGAGAAAATTATTTTTCAAGGTATCAATTTTATTTGTCTTTTTATGATATAAAAACCATTGAATCTGGAACATTATTATTTTTTGATATATGTGTCAGGTTCAAAAAGGATCATCTCACAACACTGACAAAAGAAACGTTATAATGATGAAGAAACTCTCACTATAAGATGAATAAGAGTGTGAGATCACATTAAACTAGGAGAAAAAAATTAATTTTTATGAGAATACACCTCCTTCCACAATTTCATTACCAGTACATGTTCAAAAAGAAAAGACATCATCAACTATCACTCACATGTTTTTAGTTGATCAAGACAATTTCCTTTCAGTAAGACAAATTTTTTTCCCTATTATAGTTGATTCCCACTCTCGTTAATTAGAAAAATTTTCTAAAAGAAGGGTATATTGAATGGAAT
Source organism: Viscum album (assembly GCA_963277665.1). Classification (NCBI taxonomy): domain Eukaryota; kingdom Viridiplantae; phylum Streptophyta; class Magnoliopsida; order Santalales; family Viscaceae; genus Viscum; species Viscum album. The sequence goes on along the minus strand of OY728164.1, from coordinate 1,864,554,882 downwards.
CAAAATATTCATATCATGTAGAAGAAGTACATGTTGTTGTAGAAAAAAATCTATTCGTGATAAACATTTAAAAGTTCCCCAGGTTAGGAATTAACTTATTCACAAATAAGGTGGAAATGTGGAAATTATTGAAATTGGAGGAATTGTATCTAAAAAGGCTAAAGAGAGATACATGAAGTTACCAACTGAAGTAGAATCATTAAAATCAAAAGTGACAGAGTCATGTAGAGACATAAAAACTATTCATGATCAGATGTCATCAATGTATGATGTTTAGGAAGTAATTATTTTCATTTACTATATGATAGAAAATTTATGAAAATAACCCACTAGAAGAGTGGAAAATAGTTCTGGGGAACAGTTAATTCTAATCGAATTATCTCAAGTTATGGATACTATGACTATAACTCTTGATTCCTTTTACTGTGAAATTATTTCAAGAAAAATGTATCATTAATTTCATAAAGGCATGATTGTTTAATTTGGAAGGTTACCAATTATTTCAAAAGAATACTTTGAATTAGTTTATAAGTCAAAAAGGAAGATTACCTCTATATTGAAATAATTGATACCAAATTTTCAATAAAATTTAATCTAAGTGACAAATGATGTATGATTTGTCAACAAAATACTACAAAAAAATCTCTATCTCTTTATAAAATAGTTGTTATGTCATATAAAATAAAGTTAAAGTTCTACATAGAGTAGTTGATAAATTTCAAAAAAAATATTTACTAAAAGGAAAAGATGAGGGAGATGCTGAATCTTATGTATAATCCTTAGGAAGAAAAGTATCAAAAAAAATGAAAAGAAGTTGAATATACTATTAGTAATATGGAAAACAAGTTTGAATTTTTGAATAATCTGAAAGATATCTTCATCAACAAGGGAGACATGCAGAATTTCATTACAAATTTCTCCTAGCTTCATTGGAATGGATTTTATACTCTTTCGGACTACTTGAAGAATGATGTGGTAGTTTATTTTGAAATTTTATTTCTCAGTTTTTCATTTGTTTAGCTTTAGAAATAAAAAATACTTTCTTAATACTTATTTACTAACCTTTTATCTCCAATGGTGTTTTAGATTGATTTTATAAACGAAATTTATATTTTACAATACATATAATAAGTTCTTATGAATTATGAGTATAAAATTTATACTCTATATTATGATTATCAAAACGAGAATGTTTCTAATTAACATTAGACCTACCCTTATGAAATCTGATATAAGAAGTTCTATCTTTTCTTTTTAACTGATAATGAAAAAATAATCAGACTGATAATGGAACCGGTGAAATCATACTAATGTTTATAAAGATTATCATAATGATAGTCACATAGAATTCCATCATACTGAATTATGTTTACAATTACATTTGGCAGAATTATTTCTAATGTATATAACATATTTTACACTACAATGTTTTAAGTTTATATGATGTTAGTCATTAAGTTATGCAAGATCATTATGAGTTGTCAAGTGTCAAGTGTCTACGTTATTGTGACAAAAACAAATAAATACGGCCATTGGGAGATCAAGATGACCATTGTGAGGATCCCTATAAATACAATATCATTATAAGAATTTTATTTTGGCAGATAGAAAGTATATTGTTGATTAATTAATTTTAATTTTATCATTTTGTGATATCTCTAAAAATTTCATTTAATGAACATCTTCTTTTTAGTCTTTTTAATTGTTTATAGTTTTCTAGTTATAACGAATCAATATAAGAGTTGTCTCCATACAAAATATTTTCATCATAATTTTTGTCTGATCATCGTAAGGATTGAGGGGTTTTAGGGATAAGATGATAATGAATTTGATCCATCGGTTCGACGGATACTAGGGATAAGTAGACAGAGAAAATATGATCATAGTTTCGATGGATTTTGGCGATATGAAGATAGAGACACTATAATCATTGTATCAAGGGCATTCATTGGCAAGGAAAGATATATTTTACATTAATTATAAAAAAGTGGATACCTTTAGTCAAGGTTATTGACTACCATTCTTTTAAGGTTAAATGATTTGTCCTTTTAAAAAGATAGTTTTTCATTCTTACTTTTTTTTGATGTGGTATTACTTGTTTCTTTACAAGTATCTATCATGTTGAATATATAATAGAAAGTGAAACATTATATTCAACTTTCTATTATATTTGTTTTATATGGAGTATTATAATTATGATAAATAAACTATGAATAATCAGATCTATAGTGATTCTAATATTTTACCGTCTCATTTAACTGTATTGATTATGATTTTAATTCTATAAGTTTCTTAATCATAATGAGGTCCATGTTTTATAATTTTACTTAAATAGGTTTAGTATTTTTGTAGTTTAATTATTTTTAAATAATATTTAGGACTATAATTCATCACCCTCTTATAAATATATCTTTTATGAGCTATAAAGATAATATATTATGATCCAATAGGGGTGAATTAATTAATGATTATACATATTCCATGTTATATTTTCGTGTAATGTTTTTTATAGGTCCCCGAATTCTTTATCTCTATTCGTCCACTTCTCAGAATTTAAAGGAAATATTTGACTTCTCTGGGATCTATCAATGGGAAAACCTCAATTTTTCTAAATAAATATCCTTTATTATACCTAAAACTTCATCGAAAATATCCTTTACCCATGCAGAAAAATTTTACTTGGAGGGGGAAAATCAAGATTCTATCAAAATCAAATTGAAACTAGTATGGTTTACCAATAATGATCGAGCTAGCATTTGAGAATATTTACTGACATTGGGTGATATTGTTGTCATGAAAACTGATGCACCTCTACCATCATCCACATTAACTCATGACTAGACCCTATCATTCAAAAAGTTTACTATAAAATGTATTTTCATGATCATCATTTGATTCAATATGTTTCTTTAATTCATGAAGTGGGTTGTCCGATGCGTGGGAATTATTAAAAAATTTGAATTATTCAAACATTATGATATTATTTAAATTAATTTGAATCTATTTAATGGTAAAATTTCTTTTCTTAAAGGTTTATAATGATTTATTTTCTTTAAAAAAAATTTAGAATGTATAACTTTTCTATGTAGACATAATTTTCATAGATATTCAATATTATTATTATATGATCCTCTTACACAGTTTTAATATGTATTATGTACTCTATTTAATTATATCTTCTATTCATCATCAACAGAATTAACTATTTACAAATGTTTCGGTGGAATATAAATTGTATTCCTCGTTATAATTTTTCTACCACAAAACGGAGGAGAATGAATGGTAATTGAAAAACATTTAACTCAATAACACTTTTCTTATTTTAAAAGGGGGATAAGGTAAGGAAAATTCAAAAACTAATTCTTATTTTTTTAAAAAAATCAAAAGGTAGGAGAAGAAAAAACATTTATATTTCTAAATTCTTAAAGCTTATTGTATGAAATTTTTGTTATTCATATCATGGGTTTTGTGATCATAAAAAAGGAGGATATTATTGGAAGGAATATACTGTTCTAATATACTTCTATGTTATGTGTTTTGATGATTAAAAAAATACAAACTTTTATTCTAACTAGTTAATCCTAAGTATTTCAAATTTATTTTATCTTATGTTGTGTGTCCAAGTGTTTATCTAATTGTGTGTAAAACTTTTATCTGAACCAAGCTGTTTTATCATATTAAATTAAAGAACATATTCATTTTTCTCAAAAATCAGAAAGTGATGAAGTTTATTCTAATATGCAATACATTATCTTACGAAGTATGACTGAGCTAATTAAGACATATATTTTCGTTAGAATGAAAATATGAAAGGAAATTATCTTCTGAAAATAATATTTGTAGCTAGAAGAAGTTGATGAATCTAAGTGATATATTATAGCAATATATTTATAATACAGTGTAAAATTAAATTATGTGGCACTAAAATGAGTTTATCTTATAAAGAAGCGCTGCTTTATCTTTAAAAAGTTATCATACGATGAAAAATACTTCCATTTGGTTTATTATTTAGATTTAAATCTAACATAATGTCATGATTAGTTTTATAATCTCTTGATAAGACATTTCATGCTTTTAGAGAACATTAAAATGTATATTACCCATTTAAGGAATGATTTTTCAATACAATACTTTCCACAAATGGAATGATCCAAATAATGGGAATATTTATGACATTGAAACTGCAATAGTAATTCCTATATTTGGAAAATCTGGATGCATATCCTTAATACACTATCTTATCAAGATCACAATGTAATCATTCTCAGCTATTAGGATTTTCTCATGCTCAAGTTCAAATAAGATATAAAAGATCAGTTAGTCATTAAAAAGGGAGAGGAGATAGTATCTGGAAATTTACAGAACATATAAACATATAAAAATGTTAGATACACATATATAGTTCAAAATATATTTTTTGTTCTATGCTTAATAGTTCTATTAGTTTAACTTAGGATAATCCTAAGAAATTCCTTGGAGACTATCATTTTCCCAGGATGAATCTTCATCTACAATCTATTTCTTCTTGCAACTATGTGCTAAAAACATTTCACTCAATTATTTAGTTTCATACTATATTGTTTACACTCAGTGTAATGGTGTGTTTAACACACTGGATAGGTCTTGCAATTTGTAACCGTAGTTTAAAGCTATTGAATTTTTTTAATAATGGATAGCTTCTTGTACTCAGCTTGGAGCCCCCATTAAAATGGTTGTTAAAGTGAAAATCACCAATCTCATGGAGTAATGTTTTGGAGGAGTGGACTAGGGTATTTTTATTCCCTAAATCAATATAATTATATTATGATCAATCTATTTACTTAAATTCTATTTGTTAAGTATAGTTTATTAAATAAAAAGGTTTAAATGATCATATGAGAAGAAGGTGGTTCTCCGCAAATGATTTTTTTTTAAAACTCAATTCACCCCTCATGAATGTTCAGATGGACGCTATCTGGGACAACATGTTGGTTGTTCCATTTTTTAGATATCTTTGTGATAACTTTTTTTCATATCATTTCTTTCAAACAAATGTTGGCAATGGAACCATTAATTTTATTTGATTTATTGAAAGTATTTTATCCATTATTTTTCACATGTATTCTATATCTACCTTTCCATATTCTTACCAAAATACGTCTTGGAGGATATGTTGCATTTCATTTGATATATCCAAATGAAATAAATATGTACACATTAAAGACTTTTGTCTGGAATAAGAAACATTCTAAAGGTTCTATAATGAAAGGTTACCTGGATCATGAATGTACATATTTATATTCAATGTATTTGTCTGATGTGACTACTAGATAGAAAAGATTAATGAGAAATGATGAAGTACAATATGAGAAATGATGAAGTACATCCTGAGAAAATTGATTCGAGTTTTCTATCACTTCTACAAGTAGGGGAAAATGCTATATCATATACATTGACCACATTAAGACTTGAAGAGAGGTATTAGGCACATCACACAATTTTTTTAATCAGGATATGTTCAATGACTACATAAACTATGTTAATTGAACATGCATATGTTATCTTATCTCATGTAATTGTAGATATCTTTGAATATATTTATAATTTTCAATAAGGAACAAAGAAATGATAAATAAACAATAACTTTCTTTATCTTTGATATATATAGAGACTTTTCATTGTGAAGAGTTTTATTCTTTGTTGAAATTGAAGTAAGAATTATTATATTAATAAATTAATATTTAATTAATTTTTCTATTTATTTATATTTAATGTATTGATATTTATAACAACTCTATCTCTGGGGAAATAAGAGATTTTTCTTTTTATCCTAATTTCATTATTCATGAATGAAATGTCAATTATGATAAATGGGTATATATTTATTATCATTTAACAAGAAATGAACATGATAACACCACATCAGATAATAGACCTCAATTTGAAAATGTATCTTATCATGGAGGCATTGAGAAAATAATTATATTGGATTATTACTCTCTTGGTGGAGTCACTATGATAAAATTAATGTGGTCTAATTTGATGATGAGGAATGGAACATTTATTGGGGAATATGGATTTCGAGTTATAGACATTACTCACAATATTTCTACTGATGATCCAAATATATTGGAATCAATGGAGAAAAATCTTTTTTATTCAAAACATAATCTGTGACCTGATTTTTTTTTTCATTATTGAAGTAATCCCAAGACATATTTTTTATTATGGTGATTATCTAATTGACATCATCCCTGATCCCATTATCCCCGAAAAAATTATTACTTATGATGACTCCAATTCATCAATTGTCATAGTTAATTGTGAACTTGAAGTTGTGGTGGGAAATATATAGAATTTTCCATCTATTTTCTTAGTTGTTTTGGTTCATCTTGATTTTCATAGTTAAAATTGGTACTATTAAAAATTATTTACTATTGATTAGATATATTTTGTATCCAGCTTGACCTTTATGTTCATTTTCAATATATTCAGGTTGTATCTTTCTTGGAGTTTCATTTTATAATACTGAATTGAATTGTATTAGAAACTACCAAACCTAAAAAAATTGAAACAATTTAATTGGAACAAACCAAATATAAATTTAGTTAAAAAATATTAAAGTAAATACAATTAAAATAAAATCCAAAGAAAATAATGACCTATCCAAAAAGTCCGAAAAATAAAGAAACCAAAAATATAAACTAAATGACCTACCGTAAAAGATAGACATATGACATAATAAATTGACCAAAATGAACCAAATTTCCTAACAAAAATTGAATTTTATCAAATTGAAAATAGAATAAATCCATATCATACCCATATTAAACAAGCTAATTTGAATGTATTTATTTTCTATGACATACATTTTATTTTTTTTATTATTCTCACTAAATATAAAATGATTTAGTTATATCACTATGTATACATTATTTGGTTTGAAAATTTGTATTCCTCAATTAAGTCATGTCTCATCCTCTTTGTTGTTTTGATTATACATTAGTTATAGATTTCTAATTAATTCCATATTTTTTTCAGATGCATATAATGAAAAACATTAGAGAGATACAATGGAATGGGATGACATAGAATAATATCTAAATGAGAGAGATGGGTGTACCTCATTTGGTATCTGTTGTGAGTGTTTTATTTAAATTATATATATAAATTTCATATTATTTCATGTGATTAATTTTCTTATTAACTTTTAATAAAGATCCACCACCTAGGAGATATATATTCCTCAACCATCCTAGTGGTACCAATGCTCAACTATATGATATGAGGGGGTGGTACTAAAGCTACATGAACCGCTCAGAATACCCAACCACACCATATCCCTTCGTTTAACATACCATCTAGAAAACCTTCTGATCTCGTGGTGTCGTTAGAGGAAACAAGGATATTTAGGAGGCCTATTTTTTCAGAACCATTTTCATTTGATCCTCATCACCTATCTTTTCCTTATCCAATGATGGATTTTACCCCCATCCATATTATACATTTCCACAGACATCTATGCCATCTTTTTTTCTCAATCTTTTTTATGCATATGATTCTACATTCATGCTCCTTCGAATTTTTCTCGGACACATTCTATGCCTCTAGGGTCGACTTTGGGTCTAATTATTATTGTATAGGTTAAGATTACTTTAGAGCCCAGGGATCAACCATCACCCACTAATCAAACTACCTCAAGTATATTTATATAACCCTATTACATTTTTTGACTATAATTTTTTTCATTGTTTGATGTATTGATATAATATATATATTTGTTATTTCATAGCTAGATCTGCCACTAGGAGGCATGAGCATATGCACATGAATGCGGTGTGAAACTACCACACATATAAAATGGTTTATTATAATGATTAATATAAAATTATTGAGAAATGGTGATAATGTAGGAGTTCTATGATGATGCTTGCGAAATAATCTATCTTCATTATTGTTATGCCACTCTCCTAGAGGTAGCTTCCAAATGAAGTAAAGGGTAAAGAGTTGACGCAAATATGGGTAAGAAAAGTCATGGGATTTAATGTTATATTATTTTTGAATTTTTTGGAAATAAATTTTATCTCGTAACTTCACTATATTTTTCATGATGGTGAGAATACAACAACAACACAACTCATAAAACTAGGTGATCTGTGGAGAGCATATATGAATGAGTTTTATAGTGGCTGGCATACTATAGTTGGTAAACATTTAAATTCCAAACGTATTATGAATTATTTTCTAGTAGTATATAATTGGGAAATGATTTATTATTACTTGAATAGTGAGTTTAAGGTATTATTCAAATTTTTGGATTTCAAATGAAAATTAAAATGATTTTTATAAATACCTCGTTTTATATCACTGAAAATAATTTTTTAGGAAGTGAAATAAGAAATAAAAAACCGTGATGTTATGAAATACCACCACACTTTGGGGAAGACTACGATGTTGAACCATTATTGGAAGCAGGTATGACACTCATTTAAAAAACAAATTCTAGTGTATTCTTTGAATTGTTCCTTAAATTCACAGTAAGATACATTCTCATTTTTTTTATTTCATAGACCTAATACTTGAAACCCTTCTTTTTATATAAATTTCAATTTCCTTGTTGGAACGATGTTTTTCTAAATTTATGAATAAATATCAAAAAACATACCTTCACTTCTAATGATTTTACTATTATTCTCCGTGTTCAATGAAACAAGATTTTGAGGTTTTCGTTGACTCAAATTATTTTTTATAAATATAATAATGATTCCATTCTTTATAAATCTAATAATATTTCATTAATATATTAATCATTATATATATGTAAACTTTTTTTAAATTGTCATACGATTTTATAGCCCTATAATGATGTTTCATTTTATGGTTTTTGGGTTTAATGTTAGAGATTTATTATGAGTCTATATTTATGTTTTCTCCATTTAGAATGAAGTGATAGATTCCCCTCGGGTTCTCTCTCATAGAGGTTACAACTAATATGAAATTTTACTTTTCCTATTATTTCATTTTTAATGCTTTTAAGAAGAAAGAGAGTTTATTTGGAATATCATAATGGATCCTGAAATATAATTTTTTAAATGATAATGTTATATGTATAGTAAAATAAATGAATTGGGAACTATATTTGAATTTAGTATTACACATTCTTTATTTTCAAAATAAGTTTCTCCTATTGAATTTTTTATTCTCAAATATAACACCATAAAAATTTCACATAGTAAAACATGTCAAATGAGATAACAAATTAGTATGAATGTTATTATTCTTCTAAATATGATATAACTACTTAATAACCATAAAGTAATAAAAAAATTAAATTAACTTTTCTTCTAAGAAAAATCATGATTAATGAAATTAAAGAGAGAATATAATTACTCTACTTTGATTTTATGAACTACCAATATTCATCAAAATCATCAAATGAAACTACATTAAAAAATAAGTGGAAGAAGCGAATTCAAAATAGAACCATAAAACATATCACATTGTAGAATAAAAAACTTGTTTAATGAAATAACTATAATTCTAGAAAAATTTAGAAAAAATAAAAAGGAAATACTTTTTTTAAAGAGGATCTATAAGTCTCCATTATCTTAGTACTACAATGTAATTAGCTAGAAATTTCCAAACAAATTAAAGACACCATATATTACTCAATTCTCTCACTCAATCAATGGCCCAATTAGCCACCATCAATCTTGTCTCTTTAGTAAAGAAAAAAACCTATTTAAAATCATATTCAAACTAAATGAGATTCTCTTTCTTTGATTTTGATAAATACAGTTATTTGAAATCCCTCTAATATTCCAACTTTTTTTTGTGTTCCCTTTAAATTTCTAAAATGATTGAGTTTCCTTCTCTCTATTAGATTAATGAATTCAGTAATAATTAGATACAAGAATACATTTAAGGGTTAATTATCACGGGACTCAGGCCACACTATGAATGATTTCCCACTTCTAATTTTTGAAAGTAAATGACCATATATAGGCCATTTGATTTTAAGTGGACCTTTATGCATCAAACACAATAACCCTTATGTATAGACTATCCCTACACCATGGGAAAGTAATGAAACTTTCCATATTTTTTAAGGAATCTTACATATTAGTGTGTTCAATTTGCGGAAATCCTCGCCTATGGTAATGGCATGACTCTTACACATTGCTGTATACACTAGTTTGATGTGAAGGGACGATAATTAAATAAAAAAGATAGAAACTAGCCCAAACCTAACTTACCTAACCAACCATTTTTTTACAAAAATTAAATGAACCATATTTAAACAAATAAAACTATACAATACAAATCTAAAAAAACTTAATCAAACATATATAAATATTTAAAACAATTATAAGTTTAATCAAGAAAAACCGAATATACATGAATTTGCTATCCATAAGTCAACCAGAACCGAAGGAATATGAATATAAAGAAACATATAATGAAAGAAAAAACCAAATCCATGCATCACAAATTATCCAATCTAAAATAAAACGAAATTGATAAAGAAAAAAAATTTAATAAGATCAAAATGAAATGACTGGAATTTGATGAAACAGAACCAGCCCAACTGGAAGAGAAAAAAACATAAACAAACCTAAATGTACTAGTCTAAACATGATGAAAAAAGTGAAAAAATGAAAAAAATCACAGTAAAAAAATTTAATTTAATTAAAATAAATTAAAATTAATAAATTTAATGATAACTTAACTAAATTAATATAAAGTAACCTATACCAAACTAAATCATATGCAGGATAAAAAATCAAATTGAAATGAAAATTTAAAAACAAATATTGGTGAATCAACAAAAATAAGTATGATCCATAATAATCCAAACAAAATTAAGATGAAAAAAATAAGCTGAACATAATTAATTGTGCATTATTAAGAGAAATTGAATATAATTGAACCAAACTGAATTAGGTTGAACCATACTTAACCAAGATTAATTAAAATAAATAACTAAAATTATACCATGTAAAACTGAATAGGAAAAATAAGGATCAAAAACATTTTGACCTAACATACTCTCAAGATAACCAAATATTAACATTATTTAAGTAAATAATCAATAAATCAAATTATTTAATGTGTCACTTTAACAAAAAGAAACATAGATATCTACTACATGCTACCATCAATATCAATAAATTAAAAATTCACCTTAATTGTCCCTATTTTCTACCCTTTCAAATTAAATCATCGAAACATAGAAATCCAAATAGGAACACCTCTAGCATACATTTCACCTTTTCATTTTACTATATAATAATTTTATTTTATCTTGATTAGTTTTTTCTCAAAAAAGAAATTCCATTTATATTATTCTATAATTACATTACCCTTATATTCATGGACATAATATATAGAAACTATAATCCTTATATTTCAGTTTAAGTTAATTTATCAAATTATTATTTAATCTTATTCTCAATTCCACTAATTTATTATATAAAATTTATTTTTTTACAAGGTCATATCATAATATCAAAAAGTTATCAATAATTATAGTAAATCATATCAATTTGATTTAATAATAAGATTCATTCTTAATAACCTATTTTTAATTTTGGTTTTCGATATTCAATGTCATTGTAGAGGGAGGTTATTAATATTGTTTGACTTGTGCATTGAGAATGTTTTTTTCTCAAGAAGAAAGATGAAATATTGAAGCATAGTAAATAAGCCAACACTACAAGAGATTGTATATTTTGATTTGTTGATTTCAATTTTTAATACCGATTTTATAACTAAAGTGTATATTTATATTTTTAATATTTTGATTTGGAGGCCCTTGATGAGAAGGAATATGAAAAATTTGGGCTAAATGATAATTTATATTAGGTTTTGGGAGATGAGAACCGTGGTAGTGTACACTATTGACCAGGGAAGAGTATGGCCCTAAGTAGATATTATCCTACCTTAGGATCCATCCAATGTAGCAATGAATTGGAAAAATCTAATACACAGTTATCAAAGGATAATTTCAAGGTACAAGAAGACAAAATATGGTCATAGAAGAGAGTGAATGGAATTAAAGGGATAATGATGAATTTATGGAATTTATGGTAGTATTATGTCCATCACTTCTACCAGATACCATTTTGGCATGGGATACATATAAGTTTATTATGTGTATGTTATATAGTGCACTAGGTAGTAGTCTTAGTGGTGGTAAGGGAAACGATGTTCAGGGTGATGGAATTGGTGAGGATGATGATGAGGATAATGGAAAGGATTAAAGGAAGGATGGATGTGAGTATGACAGAGAGGATGATGATGAGGATGAAAGTGACAATGGTGATGGTGATTATGAAAATATTTATTCTTTACATTTTGACTGATATTTATGACATTTGTTGTTTACTGATTAGTTCAGAATAAATTTATGTTATGTTTTGAATGTGTGTTATAACTGGATGAGTTAATTAATTGGTTTCATGTCTTATCATTATTTGAATATTGGTTGGTGATGTTTTTTTGTGGTTAATTGACCAATATAGGGCACTACTATGTTTTTAGTTGGCTTCTGATGGCTGTTTGGGTAGGGTGGGGGTTCTGTTGCTTGTGAAATCAGGGGGTCTATACAAAAGGTTTCAAAACCATTATTATATATATATAATAATTTTTTTATTCATAATTGGTATATCTATTTACCAATAGTTCCATTAGTATTGTTGGTATATCTAATGTTCAATCCGACCTATACCAACGGTTCACTAAAAACTTTTGTTATAGTGATATACAAACATTACATTAGTGAATAGTTCTCTATCCTATACCAATGGTTTTGAACCATTGGTATAGTGAATAATTATAGTAGGGAGATCATGCTATGGATTTTTAAATACTTTCGTTATATTACAATTTAAATTTATGGTGTTGTTAAAAAAATTACCCAAAGAAACTAGGCATATCTACCTTTTGGAATTGTATTATGTTTTTCTTTAGGTAATAAATCATGAAATATTGTGTATAAAAGATATGGATTGATGTAGTTTCTATCTATAAAAGGTCTAGTAATTTTTGGGTATTAGGATTCTAAAATCAGAAAGGAATCCTTAGGGATAAGAGTGATCATAGGAAAATATCATTAAATTTTGGTAAAGTGTAGAGCGATTGGTTTCCAAGAATCAAACTACAAGTTATGATACTACAAGTATATGTGAATTTTGCATGATTTTACTAAGGGGTAATACCGCGAAAATGGTGTATTGTGTATTAAATCAATCATATACTAGTGCATGACAAGGATTCTTTCAGGTTCACCTTGGTTGAAACTCTTAGGGGATATGTTTTAGAAAATTCAAAATCTCTTTATGAACCTTTACGAAGAAAAAAAACTCCTATAAAATTAAGCATTTGTACCTTATATTGAATCCTAGAAATTAAAAGGATAAATAATAAATGTGATTTATGGGTTATCCATTTAATTTACATATTTTTCCTTTTATATATTTAATAGTTTGAAAATTCTCATCCCTAAGTTTATTTTTAATAAAGTATGTCATTAGAACTACAATCAAACAGTGAAAGTCATGCTTGTCATCCATTTATATATCCTATGTCACTATATTTCAAAGAATTATTTCATATCAAGAATTTTTAGTAGAACTAAACACCAACTCAAAATATTAAAGATGATTTATCAGTGGTGAGAAAAATTGGTCAATTAAAACATACCAAGCATACAAATTATTTCCTGTCAATATTTGATGTGTGAAATTCCCAATTAAACTTTAGATACCCCCTTAGTGGAATTTGAGGAAATTTTAATTATGTATTGGATTTACTTATATAAGTCTAACATAAATTTCTAGGAAAAGGAAACAACAATTGGAATCAAAACCCCCTTCTGATTCTATACACGTGAAACAAGGATCTTATTATCTTATAAGAAATTTTATCTATCAAAAATTATTAAGACTAAGAAAAATAACATCCTTGATGACATTCCCATTATAAGAGAATATTCCGATGTCTTCCTCAAAGAATTTTCTATTCTTCCTCCTATCTAAGAAGTTGAGTTCTCAATCAAAATATTAACTGATGTTTTGGAAATATCCAAAAATCCATATATAATTTTTTCTATTGATATTGAAGAGATGAAAAATAAACATTAATTGGATCTGGATAAAGGGTTTATATGCCCATATTCTTCACCTTTGGATGCACCGATACATTTTCTTAAGAAGAATGATGATTCAATGAGCCTCTTAATTGATTATAATGATCTCAATAAGATCATAATAAAGAAAAATTATATGCTTCAATTGATTGAGGACTTGTTTGACCAGCAATGTGCTTCCCTATAATTCACTATGGTGGATCTTCTATCGGGATATTATCAAGTAAATGTAAATAAGGTGGATATCTCCAAAATTATTTTCATGAAAGGTACGAGCACTATGAGTTCCCATTAATTCCAGTTAGACTCACTAATGAACCATTTATATTCATGAAATTAATTAATATAGTCTTTAGGGATTACATTAATGATTTTTTGGAAGACTTTATAGATGAAATTTTTATCTACTAAAAAAAGAAATGATGAACATGAGTATCATTTTAATGATTCACTAATGACCTTGGGAAATGAAAATATATATTGAAGGTATAGAATAAGAGAGTTTTGAAGGACCAAGTAACATTATTGGGGAATGTGATCTCCAAAAAGATATATATAAAGATCCTTAGAAGAGAGAGTCCATTATTGGATGAACCATACCAACATCTATGATATATAACCATATTTTAATTGGATTATCATAACAATATAATCAATTTGTGAGGAACATATCATGCTTTTCAAACCAAAAAAACATAATAATTTAGAAAGAATTAATGTTTTCTCGATACTGAAAAATGTGAGGTTTAAAGAGTTAAATAAAAGGCTAATAACTTCACCAATACTAAAATTACCCACTAATGGGGAAGGATTTGTGTTCTAAAACACTTCATCCAAAATATATTGGGTTTTTTACTCCTGAAAAGTTTTAATTTGATTTCTTATGCCTCTATCCAATTAATTATTCGTGAGTAGAACTACTCAAAACATGATCTAGAATTAGATGTAGCTGTCTTTTAATTATTTATTTCGTAAAATTATCTATATGGGAAATTTTTTGACATATATACGAATAATAAAATTCTCAATTATATATTAACACAAAAAGATCTCAATATGTTCCAATGAAGATGGTTAGAGATGATCATGGATTATGATTGTTCGATCCATTACCATCCAGAGAAGGTGGAAAAAGTGGAAGATGATCTAATTTGAAAGGATCCTACAACATTGTCCATAATGTAGATTGAAATGGAACCAATATTCTTGAACATGATAAGTGTGTAAATGGGATTCATAAAAAAACATAATTTTACCTTTCGAAAATAACTTATCATCCATTTATTCTTGAGATAATCAAGGAGGAAAAAATGATAATTATGTTCTATAGGGAAAGGTAATGAATATTAAAAAAATTCAACTTTTCTAGATAGAGTTATATGATTTGGAACCCATATATACATATATCCCATAAAAACTAGAACTGAAGAGGGAACTTCATGATCATGCACATGACTCATCTTTCTCTATTAATCCAAGAAGCACTAATATGTATAGATATCTGAAGAAAAAATTATACTGGGATAATATGAAGAGGTATACTACAGAATCTGTATCCAAAATTCTTAGTATACAAGATAATCAAGTATTAATGATATAAGTCGTAGATTATGATGTAGCAATTTACTATACCATTATAGAAATTGGAAATCATAACCGTGGATTTTGTCATAGGGCTCCCTAGGACATCTAAAGGAAATATTCCCTTTTGGGTGGGAGTTACTAACTTATAATGTTTAAAACATTTCATTACTATCAAGGAAGAGTTTTATATTTCCCAACATACCAAGATATACATAAGAGAAGTGGTAAGAATACATGGAGTACCGCTATATATTATATGTTATTGAGATATGAGGCTTACCTCAAGGTTCTTAATAATCCTTCAACAATCAGTGGATATAGAGATGAGATTCAATACCATTTATCAACCTCATATAGATTTCCACTCTAAAAAAATTTAAACTATTGGTGATATAATGAGAACGGGTTCTATGCATTTCTATGAATTTTCGGATCTACACATTTTCCAAGTTGGTTTTTCATATAACAATAAAAATTAAATTCTAGTATTCAAATGGAACCTTGTGAGGATCTGAATGGAAAGAGGTGTCAGACTCCAACATGATGGGATGGAAATGGATAGAGGAAGCTGATGGGACTTGATCTCATCCAATATATGATAGAGAAGGTTCAAACTAGTCACCAACATATGAATTCCACCTAAAGTCAATTGAAAAACTATGTAGATATTCATTGAAAGGACATAATGTTCGATATTATAGATAATGTGTTCCATAGTATACCAACATAGAATAAATTCATATTGATGGGGAATAAGTGAATTCGTAGTCCTATATATATTGATCCTTTTTAGATCATTGATTTCATAAAATTTGTGGTCTATTTATTATAACTCTCACCTAACATATATCAAGTACATGATGTCCTCTATGTATCCCTCTTGAGGAAGTACATATCAGACCCCTCATATGTACATAATAATGAGATGGTACCCTTGAATAATTATCTTTAAAATGAGTATCATCTTGTGAATATCATAGATCACATATGAAAAAATTTATGACATATAAAAAGTCACTTGGTTCAAGTATAATGTAAAACCAAAATTTTTAAGAGAAAACAAGTAAACGAAAAGAGGTAACAAAATAGATATACCCTCATATATTTTAGTGCACGAAATGAAATTTTAATAGCAAAATTTATAAAGGAGGATGAATGCAATGACATAACCATTTATAAATGATATTCCCTTATAAATAAATAAATTACTTATTAAGTCATGTATTTATAGTGGAAACATGAACTTTATTTCATTTTATAATTTTTGAAAATTATAAATGATTGTCATTATTTTTCTATTAGGCTTAAAAGACTGTTAATCATCATAACTGTTGATACCGTATCCATTCTATTAATACCATTAATAATATTATATATTAAGGGTTATGATAATGTCAATAAATAAAAAAGGAACAATCTATGCCCTAAAATAGAAGGATAGTACCCTCTGAATCCCATTTATAAGAAATTCTGAGGGAGATGGCATCACTTGGATTTAACCTTGACTAATCCCAAGACAGAATTAAATAACTAAAACAGGAATGAACCCATTTATAGTATATGGTCAAGATTATCATGATCATTATCCAAACCATTTTCATTGAACCACCCTCAGAAAGTAACACTATCGCACACCAAACACATAGGGAACTATAGTGACCCAAGCCTTTTACATATATCCCTTCTTTATTTTAATCATAACTTATCATCATAGTTCAAGCCACGGATCGTCATGTCTAGTGTCTTAGAAGACTAGGTACATAAAAAATAAAACAAGGGGCTAAAAAACACAGCATTATTTGAACTCCATAATGAGTTCCTAATTTATTTTGAGCCCTTACATCTGCATAGGCTTACCTGGGGAACACATGAACAAAGGGACGAGCTGAAAATCCCAGTAAGGGAATGAAAATAAGGATACATATTAAGCACATGAGTTAGGAGGCATGACATAATGATATCCAAAACATGTAACATATGAAATAATATCATATAAGCATGGGATCATATAAACATGGAATCATATAAATGTGGTAGAATCATAAAAAATTTCTTTAGTACGGGTCAAGGCTAACTGCCAATATCGTTTCCCATTTTAGTACGGGTCAAGGCTAATCACCAATCCCGTTTCACATCACATCTCATGATACTTAACCTTACCCAATGAATTAGAGCACTATATGGTCACATCCATCTCAAAATTTCAATGAATATTATTTCTAAATAAATATTCCTACAACATATATAATCATATATAATAAACCATACATAAACATAAGGGTACCCATGGAAAGAATTGGGTACCACAATCATGACATAAATCATAACCAAAGGGCGTATCATGAAAGTGTCCATGAAAGGAATGGATTAGAACATACATGGAATTTCATAGGGTAAAATAGTCATATAACATGGTATGTGGTGTCAAATTTAAGTGACAACATATAATAAATGTACTTTAAAATCATTAGCATAGAAACATTTTTGTGCGGTTTTAATGAAAGTACTAGAGAGCTTTTCAAATAGAAAAGATGGAATTATTTTATATAAAACCATAATTGAACCAAGAAGGTTTTAATAATAAAAATACATAATTTAAAATTATAACGGTGTGTTAAAACAGAGGATATAGTGCACTTGAAATTTGGGTAAAATTTTGGGAAGTTCCCCTGCAACAGGTTTTCTTATTAGAAAGTTCTAAGGAGAGAATATTTTAAAATATTGTATATCCACAAATGAAAGTGATGAAAGGGTCTTTATATAAGAATCTTTTACAACTATCCAAAATTCAAATGAATAATATAAATATATAAGATTACACCATTTTTGTATGAATGATAAGGAAACCTGAAAGATCAATGATTGTTTGGGTAGAATTCATTACGATTTTATCGGCATGGTGTTGGGTGTAACTAAGAGGGATTAGTGAGAGATAAAATAGGGTTTATTATCACTTATAAATCATTAGGGAATAATGGGGGAGGTGCGTAAGCATACCCCCATCATTTGGTATTACACACAAAAGGCATAGAAGAGAGGGAAATCCTGATTAAGAGTGAAAAGTAGAGGATCCCATACCTTAAATCTATTGGTGTTCCCCACATGTTATTCATGATCTGAATAAAAAAATTAAACTTGTTAATTAATAATTAAAAAACCTACTCTATATTTAGTTGATTTATTATAACCCTTTTTAGTTAATTCAATGCCTTTTTAATTAGTTATAAGGTTAAATTTCTTTGTTCGGGCTTGTTTGTTTACATGGTTTTAAAAGATCGGTTCACTTATATTAAAGTTCGAATAAATATGAAAGATAAAATTGGTTATACAGACTTGATGTTATATTATATTTCTTCACATAAATTATATTACATGGTTTTAATTTTAATTTGGTTATATAGAGTGATGTTTAATTATTATTTAAAACCAACTGACAACTGTTTTTGTTAATCGATTGGTTTGATTACAAAGAACATGGTTTGTTTTTATAACATAATACCATTTAAAAAAAAGATTACAAAACTAAAAATAGTATATATTACATATATGATAATATGGTTCAACCATAAGTCAAATGCTTTCATGAACATAATTAATGATTATAATAGAAATGGATAAAATGTTGTCCTTGAATGTGTTAATTTATCCCATCTCAAATGGTGGTTTCATTTCCTTCAAATAAATTGGTGGAAAAAGGAGATACGATAATGAAATATACCATTAGCATGAAAAAATTCCAGTACATGTATGTTACTAGGTTTATAATAATATTATGGTGAAGGTAGGTGAGGAAAGAAATAAAAAGAATAGAACTTAAAATATATGAAGTAATTGGAAAGTGGAATTTACCTCTTGAGACTTCCTCCTTTGAGAACCTCTTAAGGGGAGTGGTTTGGGTATTTTTAAGTGGATAAGTGATTTTGGACGTGTAGGAGGATATTGGGGAGATATTTGGGAAGAATATTGGCAAGTAACAAGGCTTTAGATGAGTGAAGAGAAGAGAGAGTGGGGGGGGGGGGGTATAGTGGAGGAGAAGAGGGATTTTATAATATAATAATCACTAATTTATTATTTCTTAAAAAGACAAGTAATATAAATTAATCCATGAAAAATAATAGTAATTTTATCATGTGATCCCTAACCAAGTGTGCTTACATCAGTAGAACATCATCAATGACTCAACAAATCCCTTATTTAGCATTTATTGTAAACTGTCGTATTTTACTATTCATAAAAAATCAAGTATTTTAGAAAACACCCAAAAATTAACCCTAACCATTTTTCGATGTGAAGAATCCAAAAATGAAGTAATTTTTTGAAAAATAATTTTCTAAATATTATTATTTTAATATTTATTTAAAATAACAATTTATTATCAAAACTATTTTTAAAACATTCATTTACTTATTCTAAAATAAAGGCATATCATACTTTCAACTTGAATATTATTTTTATACTATCATAGGTGTGGTTACTATTCATTAGGGTATATCACTATTCATAAGGGTATGTTACTATTAATAAGGGTAGGTTACTATTGACTAATAATTAAGTTCTTCTTATCGGAATCCAAATAACTTACTGATTGCAACCATGTATGTAAAATTTTCGAAATTCCAAATACAGAAGTGACAAAAATTTGTTCAAAGGTCACTTTGCACTTAGTAGTGCATTATTTTGTGTTTTCATGTGATTTTATGAAATAATTATAGGAATGTAATTTACATTGAAAAAAATTGGGTCATTACATTCTTCCCCCCTTATGAAATTTTTCCCTCAAAATTTCATTTTACATTCTATGCCAAAAATAGATGTGGGTACTTTTCCTTCATTTCTTCCTCTATTTCCCATGTTGCCTCTTCGTACTTATGGTTCTCCATAATACCTGGACCATATGAGTAGTCTTGTTACGTAGAAATTTTCCTCTACGATCCAATATCTTCACCAATAGCTCCTCGTAAGAGAGATCAACCTCCAACTGTACCACCTATGAAGAGAGTACATGTGAAGGTCCTGGTATGTACTTCCTTAAGAAGGATACATGAAATAAATCATGTACATTCGACATGGTAGGTGGAAGTGCAAGTCGATTGGCCACCGCTCTGACTCGATCAAGAATCTCGAAGGTGCCGATGTACCTTGGAATTAACATTCCTTTCTTCACAAACCTCATGAACTTCTTCCATGGAGATATCCATAGAAATATCATGTCTCCAACTTTGAACTCAACGTCTCGTCGACGGTTATCTGCCAAACTCTTCTTTCAACTTTTGGTTTCCTTGATATGCAACTGAATATTTTTCACCTTCTCCACAATTTCATCGAACATTTCAGGTCCTAGAAGCTTAGGCTTACTGACTTCATCACAAAACGTCAGGGTTATGGACCTTTTCCCATAAAGGGCTTCATATAGTTCCATTCAGATGCTCAAGTGAAAAATATTGTTGTAGTAAAATTCAACAAGTGGAAGATGTTGTTCTCATCCTCATTGTTAGTCCATTGAACATACTCTCAACATGTATTCTAGTGTCTGAATAGTTTCCTCAGACTGGACATCAGTTTGAGGATGATAGGCAGTACAGAAGATTAGTTCAGTGCTCAGAGCATGCTAGATGCTTTTCCAAAACATTGAGGTTAATCTCAGATCATGATCGTATACAATAGATAGTAGTACTCCACGCAACCTTACCCCTTCTTTGATATAAATCTTTGCTAGTTGATCCAATAATAAGACCTCTCGAATCGAGATAATGTGAGCTGTCTTCATAAGATGATCCACATCAATCCATATAACATTGTTTTCTCTATATGTCTTAGGAATTCTAGTGAAAATGTCCATGGAAATGTTCTCCCACTTCCACAATGGTATGGGTAGTGGTTGCATCATCCCATGCGACTTTTGTCTCTCAGCCTTCATTTTATGACATATCAGGCACATTGATGTATATTCGTTAATCTCCCTTTTCAAATTGTCCCTCCATAAGTTTTCTTAGAAATATCGATACATATTTGTGCTCCCTGGGTGTATAGAGAAGGTTAAGCTATGTGAAACATTTAATAGCTCCTTCTTTATCTCTGGATCAGATGGTTCACATAATCATGTTCCAAATCTCACAACTCCTTCCTCATCAATTTTAAAATCGTAGGATATCCCATTTTTAACAGCTTCTACCCTTTTCTTAATTTCCACATCCTTTCTTTGAGCATCCATTATTTTCTCCAAGAGGGATGGTTGAGAAATCATTTTCAAAAGGATTAATGATGTTCCTCCTTTAATGATTACCATGTACATCCTTTTCAAATCTTACAATATCGGTTTCTTTTCAATTATCATCATTGATAAAGATGAAGGATCCTTTCTACTTAGAGCATCTGCCACCTTGTTCTCCTTACCGGGATGGTAGTTGATTGTGTAGTCATAATCCTTGATGAGCTCAATCCATTTTCACTAGCGCATATCAAGCTCTATTAGTGTAAATACATATTTGAGCCTCTTGTGGTTAGTATATATCTCACATTTCTCTCCATAGAGATAATACCGCCTAATTTTCAAAGCAAAGATCACCACCACCTACTCCAGATCATGTGTAAGATACACTACAGGAAAATGGATTATTTACGACGGGATCCCATCGCAAAAGACCTTTTGCGATGGAGCTCCTTCGCAAATCGCCCGTTGCTGAAAACGACATCGCAAATAGGTGTTTTTACGGCGGTCCTATCGCAAAAATAGTATTTGCGACGATATTTTTCCCCCATCGCAAATTGGGATTTGTTTATATACAAAAAAGGTATTTGCGACGGGCCATCGCAGATATATTAGTTACGATGGGTTTCTGACCAGTCACAAATGGGAAATTTAAATAATATTTGCGACGTAGGTATTTGTGAAGGACCGTCGCAGAAATAGTTTTTACAACAGGTATTATTCCCGTCGCAAATGGGATAGTAAGAAATTTTTTAACGACGGGTAACCCCGTCGCAAATACTAAAAAAAATTAATTATTACAAATCGTATTATATTATATAAGAATAATAATAATAATAATAATTTAAAAAAATTATATTATTATAATATAAATAAAAAAATATATAAAATATATTTAATAAATTTTAATATAAAATAATAATAATACGAATATAAGTAATAAAATATTATATAATAATACTAATATTAATAATATAATAATATTATTATTAAATTATGTATATAATAACAATAATAATAATAATATAATTAAATTATATTATTAAAATATTAATAATAAAATAATATATAATATAATTATGAAATATTAATATAAAAAAAATAATAAGAATATAAATAATATAATATTATATAATAATAATAATAATATTAATAATATAAAAAATTAATATAATATTATTATTATTATTAAAATAAACATAAATATTTATGAAAAAATAATATTAATAATATTAATATTAATAAAATTATAAAATTATAAACTTCTCAATATTAACAATAAATATAAAATATTAAAAGTAATATTACTAAAATAAACAGACATTAAAAATAATACTGATAAGTAATAAAATATTAAAAAAATAAAAACAAATTAAATCATGCAATATTCGTTCCTATATGAAAGAGGAAATATAAATAGTTAATATAACAATAAACTATGAACTTAAATGTTTATTACATGTAAAAAGATCACTAGGGGTGGATAATCTGGAGGACCTGGAGGAGGTGGTGGAGGAAACTCCATCCCTAAACTATGAGTCAAACGACGCATATAATCCATATTCTCCTGATGTTGCTCCTCATATCGACGCCTCTCCTCATCTTGCTGTTGATGCATCTGCTCCTGCCATCGATGCATCTCCTCATCATGCTGCTGACGCATCTGCTCCTGCCCCTGACACAAATCATCTATAAGCCGACTCTGAGCATGAAGCTGCTCCTAATACTGTGAGGCAGAAGATAATGTCTCTCCATGAGCTCCTCTCGAGCCAGACGCTGACATCGCAGTAGTACCATAATAAGCTACAGAAGTCAAATGAGATCCAATACCAACTACTCAGCCCTTTTCAAAGCCATACTGGGTCGCCTAGATCCATGTCGTCTCATGAAAACAGTGGGCACTAGTCTGATCACCCGTCTCGCCTTGACTCTCAGCCTGTGTCTGAGAGGTCGCGGCCTCATATGAATTTTTATGTTTCAATTAGAAATTAAAATAATTAAAAGATTATATGAATTTAATTTTCAAACTGAAAAGAAGATAATACTGACCACAATCTGAAGCTCATGGTCACCTCTAATCTCTCCCGTAGCCGGATCAGTGTAAATCCTCTGATAAACGTCATACGTTGTAATGCTGGTCTGCTCGGCATCCTAAATGAATATAAAATAAAATGTTTATATTTAATGTTGTATAAAATATTAAAAAAGTACTTACCAGACTCTCTCTATGCACACTGAGTGTACGACTACCGGCTCGATGCGTCACCTCTTGTCTCCCCCGATTCTGTCGACCCAATGCAGATCTCCCATGAAACCCACCACCCAACCAGTGTGTACATAATCCATCCCAAATGTGAGATTAAATGTACTCTGGTCGGTGGGCTCTACAAGATTCATCAAATTCTGTCACTCCAGCTTTCTTCACTACCGCCTTTCTCAGATTATGCAAAAACTGATGGAAACGATCACGCATAGACACCACCCCTGCCGCGTGGATTGTGGCACGCATTCTCTCGTCGATGGGATACCATAAACCCTAATATATTGTAATTAATGAATTAAATTTCAAAACAAATAATATTTAATTACATACTAGCCAATGATCAAACATGGCGGCCTGTACATCAGCGAAAATCTGATCCCATGTGAGCCAGGGTTGAGAAAAATAATTGCGCAAGATAGCCCTCCCCTGTCCAATAGCTATATGTATAAAACTATGGAAAAAGAACAAATAATCAAACAATTAAAATATAAATAAATAATATTGAATGATAACTAAAATACACAGGTTACCATACCACCGCATGTGTGCATCGAATCCAAGAGGTGGACATCGCACCGGGATAGGATCTGGAATCATCAGTCTGGCAGGACCATGCCTCCTCCGAGTGCTCCCGGTAGTGCCAATAGCCTGAGGGTCAGATGACTCAAGAACCATGTCTTCCATAGGTAGATCAGCCTCCAACAACTGAGGATACATTTCAGAGTCCATTTGAAACATGAAATTATTGTTATTAGCAAATAGTTGAAAATAACTATTATGTATAGATATATATTTGTTATGATTCTAACCATCATTTTACTGTGTCAATGTTCATCTTCATCATCATCTTCATAGTTTTCAGTGTTAATGTCTTCATCTTCCTCATCAACATCATCAATTTACATATTAGTTTCACTTTCATCATCTCTTGTCATTTAAAATTCAGTTGTAACATCATTGACACCATCATCACCATCGACCCATAACCGTGGGGTGTCATCCTCGATATTCATGTCTCTTTGTGGAAAAGATGTGTTTTGAGGAGTGTCCTGAAAAATTTCACTTCCATGCACTTTAGTGGAACCACATTTAGTTTGAGTAAACTGATTTTCTCGAGATTTAACTTTTATTATACTCCACCAATCATCTAACTATTTTGTAGTAGCACAGTATTTTGCATAATAAATTTGATGTTCCTGATGAGCCAATAAAAATGGTTCATTTACTGCAAGAAGAATTTTATGTTTAATATCAACAATTCCATGAGTCGGATGAATACACAAGCCTCTCTCAGTATCCATCCATCAAAATTTAAACATTATTACATAATTCTGTCCCTAATAACACAGTTCAATAATTTCTTCAAGCATGTCGTAAAAGTCAACATCAATATCTCTATGATGTGATCCCTTCAAAAAAACACCACTATTCATTGTTTTCTTTGATTCCCCATATGCACGTGTATGAAAGTGATAACCATTCACCACATATGCATTATAAGATTTAACCATTTTGGATGGTGGGCTACTCAATATATGCAATCGACTATCAATCTTATCAGCATGTATAGATACCTGAAAATTTGTAAAACATTTATCACTATTACAAGTAATAAATTGATTTTATATGTGAAACCAAAAAAGAATATATGTTACTAGTTTTTGAAACCAGTAGGCAAATTTTTTTTGCTGACGTTCTTCTAAGTCAGTTGCTGTAATTTGTGGAAATTGTTTATTGATATGATCAACATAAAAGCTACAAATACAATATGATTAATTTACTATAACATAATCTACAGAATAAGGGATAGAAGCAGTCACTGTACAATTAGGGACATTTCTTCATAGTTGAGTAGAACATATGTATGAGCTCTATCATGTTCATCATTTGAAATCCATCTATCATGAACTCCACCAAAGCCATGTTCGGGCTGATTGAAAACTGATTATTGATTGGTCATATAATCATCAACATTCCCCTCATTTCGGCCCATGCAGTTAAATTTTGAGGGATATTCAGATTCAAAATAATGAGAGAAGAATAAAGAAATTTCCTCTTGCAAATAAGCTTCAGCATTTGAGCCTTCAACTGATGCTTTGTTACGTACTTTTTTCTTCAATTTCTGCATGCATCTCTCCAATGGGTACGTCCAACGAAATTGAACCATACCTCCACATTTTGCTTCATGTGGAAAATGTAATATCAAAATTTCCATTGAGTCAATGAAAGCCAGTGGAATGATTTTTTCCAGTTTGCATATAATTACAACAACACCTTCTTCTAGTTTTCTTAGTGTATCATAGTCTGTTGTCACCACACACATGTCTCAGAAAAAATAAGATATATCTATTATAGAATCCCAAATCTTAGAATTCAACAAACCACTTAATATAATAGGCATAAGTCATTCCATTATAACATGACAGTCATGACTTATTAATCCGGTAATATGACCATTTTTAAAATATCGGCCCAAGTTGGAAGCATAGCCATCTAGAAGTCTCAAATCTGAAATCCACTGACAAAATAATAAGAAACACTCTTTGGTCAGTGTATAAGCTGTGTTTGGCTTCATTAATCTCTTTGATCTGACATTTTCAAACAATTCAAGTTATGGTCGCCTGCAAATTTGTGCAAGATCTAATCGTGCCTTTACATTATCTTTTGTTTTACTTGGTGTATCCAAAACTGTATGAAATAAATTTTCAAAACAGTTCTTCTCAATATGAATGACATCCAACATGTGTCGGACTAACAAATCAGACCAATATGGCAGATTCCAAAAAATGATCCATTTTATCCAATTGTGTTCTTTCCCAAAGCCATGAATTTTCTATTGGTTTATTGTCGGTCCAAAAGTGATGGAAGGTAATGAAAATACAACTGATTGTAACTCCGTACCTGAGATCATTTTTGGAGGTTCATCTCTTTCAATTCTTCCATTTCTGAAATGATATTTATTCCTCCAAAAAGGATGATCTATTGGAAGAAATCTGAGATGCCAGTCAAAATAGCACGGTTTCTTTCCATTCACGAGAATATATGCTTTGTTGTCTCCCATACAGTAAGGACATGAATTTGGACCATGTGTACTCTATCCAGATAACATGCCTTAAGCCGGGAATCCACTAATTGTCCACATCAGAGCAGATTTCATAACAAAATTCTGTTTTGCAATAGCATCATATGTACCAACACCATGAATCCATAATAAATTTAACTCATCAATCAATGGTTTCAAATAAACAACAATATTATTTTTCGAATTTCCTGGAATTAATAATGTCAAAAACATATAAGGCTCTTTCATCAACATCCATGGAGGAAAATTGTACGGAGTTATAAAGACAATCTAATAGTAATACTGACAACCAAAAGATCCAAATGGACAAGAACTGTCTGTAGAAAGACCCAATCGCACGTTCCAGGATTCTAAAGTAAAAGACAGATGCACTTGATCAAATTTTTTCCATGAATCACCATCAGAAGGATGAATCAAGCTTTTACCATCTGAAATAATGGTTTTGTGCCATGACATCATTATCGTTGTGTTCTGTGACATAAATAAATGCTGCAACCTAGGTGTAAGCGGGAAATATCTCAACTGTTTTACAGGAATCAATCCAGACTTCCCTGATTGGGCTTCTTTATACCTCGATTGTCCACATGTGGGACAACTATCCAACGACTCATTTTCACTAGAATATAAGATACAATCGTTTGAACATGCATGGATCTTCTGATAACTAAGGCCCAGATTACGAACCAGTCTCTTGCTCTCATAATAATTAGAAGGCAGCACATTTCCTTCAGGTAATAGTGCTTTAACCAAAGAAAATATCTGATCAAAATAGTTATTTCACATTCCATTATCTGATTTAATAGCCATAAATTTTTCATCTTCTTTTAATTTTATTATCTTGCAACCAGGATATAATGCATCCTCAGTTGACCGGAAAATCTCATCAAATTCAGATAGTGCCAACTCAGGAGGTAAATCAACATCATCCTCGATTTTATTTTGTTGAACGGATGACCTTGCAACATCATATAATAAATTCTGAAACCGTGATGGATCCAAAATCAAATTATTAGTATCTTCTCTGGAACTGTGTTCACCATGTTGATACCAAATAAAATAATTTGATTGAAAACCATAACGCATGGGATCTTTCCCAACGATGTCAAATGTCTCAAATGTTCTCAGAGCACATTTTTTACAAGGAAACATAATTTTCCCTTCTAAAACAAATTTCAGGCTTGATGATGCAAATGATAAGAAAGCTTCAACACCATCAACGTATAAAGGATTTAAACTAGAACCATTTGGATTTCTACGCCGATTTATCCAAGTGCGATCAACTAATAATGATTGATGTTAATTTCCTTGTTCCATATTGCTATATATGTTTTCTAAAAAATTTAAAACCATTACTGTTGTTAAATAATTTTATTTTATAAAAACAATATCCTAAAAATAGAAGATACATAATTACAGTTATTTCTTAGTAATTACCAATAATTATAGGCGACACCGTTAGTTTGTAATCATCCCCACTAATTATTATTAATTTAGAAATACTTAGAAATACTAGAAAAAATGAAATATTCTTGAATAATGAAATAAATGTTTCTAATCATCGTTGTGGAGATTATATGATTAATTATTCTTATTTGTTTCCAGCAGATTGGCTGCATCTCTTTTGCCTGACGACTCATCTCCTTGCAAGGAGATGAGTCGTCAGGGAAAAGAGACTCTTTTTTCCGACGACTCATCTCTTTTTAACTTTCTCCCAACTGAAATCAGTATGAAAACATGCTTTGACATACGTTAGAGAAAATTTTTCATACTGATTTCAGTGGGAGAAAGTAGAAAATATATGATACGTTGAACAAATGGTAGCCGCCAATCCACTGGAAATTGTGCCAATTTATATCCACGTACTCGAATTTATTTGATTTCTGATTAATTATTACTAATTATTACTAATTATTCCAAATCTCTATATTTCCAACAGATTTTCCTATATTATTAACATGTTCAAATCCTAAAGGGTCGTCAATTTTCAGGTCATTCCCAATAAAAAGTTTGCGTCAGCCATGTCCAATGTAAACTCTATAATTGTCCTAACATGGTTGATTACCTTGCAAGTAGTGTTGCAATAGGACGAAACAAGTAATGTCGTTCTCATCTTTAAGAATCATTTCGCATGACCCTTTACATAGATCATTCTTTATTGAAAAATTAAGAGAACTTCAGTATCTTTTGCTTAATTTTTCATGAAAGAATGGTCTTTGTAAAAATCCATGTGATATGATTCTTATAGATGAAAAAGGCATGACTTTGGTTGTCCTATTGCAATGCTACTTGTGAGGTGATCAACTAAGAAAGAACAATTATAGAGTTTACATTGGACACGGTTGATGAAAACATTTTATTGGACATGACCAGAAAATTGGCGACCCTTTAAAATTTGAACATGTTAAGAATAGAGAAAAACTTGTTGAAAATATTGATATTTGTAATATTTTATAAATTTTTATAATTTTAATAATATTAAGATGTTTTATAAATATTAAACATATGATAATAAAATAATTATATTATTAGTATAATTTCATTATTAATATTAGAGTCATATAATATTTTATATTATGTTACTATTTATGTTACTATTTATGTTACTAATTATATTACTAATTATGTTACTAATTAGAAATGTGAAGATATGCATATAGGTCAGGTGGTTAATAAATCATTGAATAGAAAAACAAACGTGATTGACCGCTCATCTACCTCAATTTTCTTTTCATTTGTGTGTTGAGGTTGACAGGAAAATTCCACCTCCACATGTAATATTTGTTTTTACTGTCAAAATTATAAACCTCATCACATCTATGCTGGCGAGGAGGTTGATTATTTTTCCAGTAAAAGAAAATATTACATATGGAGGCAGAAGTTTCCTGTCAAGCCTCAACACACAAATGAAATGAAAATTGAGGTAGATGAGCGGTCAATCACGTTTGCTAATTTTCCTAATTATTTTTAATTGTTTCCTAATTATTTTTAATTGTTTCATAATTATTTTTAATTATTTCCTAATTATTTTTAATTGTTTTATAATTATTTTCAATTGTTTCCTAATTATTTTTAATTGTTTCCTAATTATTTTTAATTGTTTTCTAATTATTTTTAATTTTTAACTAATTATTTTTAATTGTTTCCTAATTATTTTCAATTGTTTCCTAATTATTTTTAATTGTTTCTTAATTATTTTTAATTGTTTCTAAATTATTTTTAATTGTTTCCTAATTATTTTTAATTATTCTCTAATTATTTTTAATTGTTTCCTAATTATTTTTATTTGTTTCCTTATTATTTTTAATTGTTTCCTAATTATTTTTAATTGTTTCCTATTTATTTTTAATTGTTCAATTTTAATGGTTTCCTAATTATTTTTAATTGTTTACTAATTATTTTTAATTGTTTCCTAATTATTATAATTGTTTCCTAATTGTTATAATTGTATCTTAATTATTATAATTGTTTCCTAATTATTTTAATTGTTTCCAAATTTTTATAAATGTTTCTTAATTATTTTAATTGTTTCTTAATTATTTTAATTATTCTAATTATTTCTAATCAATTAAATCTAATTATTTTCTAATTATTTGATAATTATTTTAATTAAATATAATTAAATATAACTATTTCTTAATTATTTGATAATTATATAATTATTTCTTATTAAATATAACTATTTCTAATTATTTCTAATTAAATATATTTATTTTTAATTATTACCAAAACATCCTCCAGGATTGTCGAACCAAGAGTGAAGCAATGCCCGTTGTCGTGTTTCAGGTTACCCCGAGTCAAGCTCGAAACACCTTGTCAGAGTTTTCACTCCTAGGTACACTTGTGCTAGATCCGCCTCTACTTGTTCGTATCCAGAAAAGGATTATTTGGTACACCACTTAATCTAATTATACTATATAGCTACTAAAAATTCTATTAAAAAAATTAAAATTAACAATTAAAAATAATTTAACAAATAAAAAAAATTAAAAAAATAAAAAAAATAAATACCTTTGATATTTTGAAGTAATTTGCGCCTTTTAACTGCTTCTCTCCTCTTCTCGTATGAAAAAATTAAAACAAAATAAATTTTCTACTTAGAACTAGAAGTTAGTGAGAGAGAGGAAGAGAGATCTGAATGTTTTGGAAAAAAACGGGTGGGGTGTATATATAGGTTAGATTATTTGCGACGGTCTAATTTGCGACGGTATCCCGTCACAAATAATAGGTATTGTGACAGTATCCCATCGAAAATACCTTCGACCACATTAATTACGGGTGGTAGTTAAAAGGGTATTTGCGATGGGAAGATATCCCCATTGCAAATTCTTATTTACCGCCGCCGGTATTGGCGACGGGCCCCGTCACAAATACCTTCGCCTGCATTAATTACAGGCGGCAGTTAAAAGGGTTTTTGCGACGGGCCGGTTGTAAATATCTACCTTCCGACACACCATTTGCGACGGGTGGATATCCCCGTCGCAAAATCCTATTTACCGCCACTGGTATTGACGATGGGACCCGTCGAAAATAACACCTGCAGATTATTTTTTTGCGACGGGACAATTTACCTGTCGCAAATCGTATTTACCACCACCGAGTAGTTGCGACGAGTAGAAGGCGACTGTCACAAATAGGCTTCCCGTGTTTTGGCGCGCAAACCGCGCCATAGATATTGCGACGGGTCATGTATTTCCGTCGCAAATAACCGACCATTTGCGACAGGAATATATTTTTATTACAAATACGCTTTTCATCGGAGTTTTTGTGATGGGAATAAATCCCATCGCAAATCGCCCGTCACAATAAGCAGTTTTTCCCATAGTGATAGTTTTTCTCACGGATTATCAGATTCCATGAGGCATAGGCTATCAATATATCATTTTTAATTATCACACAACCTAAGCCTTTCTTAGAAGCATCACTATACACCACAAAGAGTTCTCCACTTGAAGGGAGTGTGAGTACAGGCACAATGATATGCCTCTTTTTCAACACCATGAAATAGTATTCCCATTCTTGTGTCTAGAAAAACTTTACTTCCTTCTTTTTGAGCTAGGTCATTGGGTTTGAAAATCCTGAAAAGTTCTTCATGAATCGTCGATAATACCCAGATAGACCCAAAAAGATGCAGATATCTGTTACAGAAGTTGGTATGGGCCACTCTTCAATTTCCATCCTCTTGGAAGGGTCCACATATATTCCTTTTCCTGGTGATAAAATTTCCCAAGAATGATACTTCCTCCATCTAGAACTCACATTTACTGTACTTAGCATACAACTTATTCCATCACTAATCCATTAACACAGTTTCCAAATTCTATTCATATTCCTCCTTGCACTTGGAGTATATCATAATATCATCAATAAAGACCACCAGAAATTTGTCGAGGTAATCTCTAAATACTCTATTCATTAAATCCAGGAAAATTTTTGGATCATTAGTGAGTCTAGAGGGCATCACAATGAACTCATAGTGTCCATACCTTGTTTTAAAGGCGTTGTTGGGAATATCTTCCTTCCTCATCATTAGTTGGTGATATCCCCACCGAAGGACCACCTTAGAGAAATAACAATCCCCAAAAACCTGACCGAACAAGTCATCTTTATGTGGAAGGGTATACTTGTCCTTTATCATGATTTTATTGAGCTCATGATAATCAATGAAGAGACGCATTGATCCATCCTTCATCTTGATGAAGAGGACTGGAGCACTACACGGTGAAGCATGCTGGCATATAAATCCCTTCTCCATATTCTCTAGTAACTGCATCTTCAGCTCTTCCAACTCTATGGTGGCCATTCAATAAGGTGTCTATGATACTGGAAGATATCCAAAGATAAGTTCAATTGAGAACTCAACCTCTCGGTCAGGAGGAAGAACATGAAACTCTTTAGGGAATTCATCTGTGTAATACCTCACGACGAGCATGTCTTCAAGCATGATTCTCTCATTTGTATCAATAATTTGTTTTAGATATGATTGATCATAAGGTAACAATATACAGACTTGAGATGATGATTTGAAATGAGATTCATATTCCTTTTGAATCTTGAAAAAATTAGTGGATGCTTCAGGATGTGAGAAGTGATATCCCTTTCCTGACAGTTGATGTTGGCCTTGTACAAAGATAGCCAATCCATGCCCCAGATAGCGTCGAACTCCACTAAAGGAAGTATGAAGAGACTTTCTATGAGGTTCCATCCACAAATGTTAACCAAGGAAGAGTTATACACCATGGACACAATAATTTCCCCATTCTCTATTCTCATAGAAAAATTTTCCGCCAAATTTTTAGGTAGTTTTTGAATAGTTCTACTAAACATGAAAGTTATGAAAGAATGCGTAGATACAGAATCAAATAGCACATTCACTATTCTTGAATGAATAAGTAGCATACCTGTCAATGCATAGTTTTCCAGCTCCACCTCAGCATAATTGATATCATAAGACCTTCCTTTTTTTCATTGAGGATTTTGTTGATTTCCTCCGACAACCCTCAGCTTAGGGCGATTGTTTGCATAATGTCCAAGCTCTTTGAGATTGTAACACAGCACTGCAAGTTGAATGTTGATCTGAACCTTTTTTTATTCTTCAAAATTAGTAGGATATTTCATATCCCTTCAGCAGTTCATGTCCAGATGAACAAACATTCCGCATTTGAAGCAATTTTTTGTTCCCTTGACACAGTTACCAAGATGCTTCTTCCCACAATATTGGAAAAGGGGAAACTGAGGCTTCTTTTCATCATTGAATTTGTTTGATGAACCACCCATGTTGTTCCCCAGTTTATTCTTCTTTTCACATGAAACATGAGAGCACAAAGATTCTCCAATCTCTATTTTATCCTTGATAGCACAACGAACAATCTCCTCATAACTGTCGAAGTCTCGAATCACCAACGCTTTTCGTAGAATCGACTTATGTTTACTAGATAAGTGATTCACCTTGCTTTTAGTGTTCATGAAAAAGGTATAGGAATACCTTTCATGCATTGTAAAGTTTGCTTCATACTCCATGATGGTCTCATCTTCATTCTGCTTGAGTCTAAAGAACTCTCTTTCCATCACAAGACGGAGGGCTCGAGGAAAATATTTATTGAAAAACATCCACTGGAATTCCTCCCAATCTATAGAATTAATTTACTCTTGGGACTTTGTATTCTTGATCAGTGTACACCACTGATCATCTTCCCCATAAAAATGATAGACCGCCAGTACCACTTTCTCTTCTTATGAGCACTGGAGGAGAAAGAATATATTTTCAATGGATTTAATCCATTTTTCTGCGAGGAGGGGATCAGAAGATCCACTAAAAATGGGTGGCCTTTTCCGCACAAAAGATTCTATAGAAATTTTTTCTTTCCATAGAGGAGGAAGTTCCACCTGATTCAAGTTATAATTCATAACTTGAGCCAACTGAGATAGTATTTCCATAATGTTTTGAGCACCCTCTTCAGTCACATCAGGCATATAATTTGGGAAATCATTACATTTCATATAACATTGGTTGTTGGAACATGTTCTTCTATTTCCCGCCACTAACTCGGAAAAGAATGTATAATAAGAGGTCTTGAATACATAGCTATTGAGCATAAAGAGGAAAACTTTGAACATAAAAGGATAAACTTATAAAGAACAATTACATCCAAACTTATGATTCCTTAGGTTTAAATCTAGGTTATCCTTGGTCTATTTCTTAACTTATATTCATATGGTCTTTCCCCCCCTTAATAATGGTTTGTAAATAGCTCCTGAATCTACAAAAGCATATCCCCTAGGAGTGTCATAACCAAAAGTGAAACAAGGCCCGTTATCATGCACCAACTCCTGTTTAAGTCTAGCTCAAAGCAGAGTTTTCATGTTTTACCCCTAGATACATCTGTGCTAGAGCAGCCTCTACCTGCTCGTATTTAGACATGTACGTATTTTCTTGATAAACCACTCACTCAATACTCACCAAAATTATGGAATTTTTTCTTATACATAGTCTTGTCCTTAAGGTTCTCGCTAAGGTGCTCTATTCTTAGTCTCAAAAAATAACTAGAACATCCATTCCTACCGATAATAGAGACCCAAGCCTTTTACATATAACATTTCATGATTTTAAGAATAATTAATCATCAGAGTACAAGTGAAGGAATGTTAAGTCTAGGGTCTTGGAAGACTAGGTACATGACACATAAAACCTGGGGATAAAAAAAATCTTTATTTAATCTACATAATGAAATCCTAACTACCTTTGATCCATTGCATCTATATAGGGTACCCTGGGGAACACATGAACATTGGGATGAGCTAAAAATCCCAGTAATGGAATGAGAATAAGGATACATCTTATGCAAATGAGTTGGGAGGCATGACATAATGATATCCAAAACATGGAACATATGAAATAATATCATATAAGCATGGGATCATATAAACATGGAAACATATAAATGTGGAAGAATCAAAAAACATTTCTTTTGTATGGGTCAAGGCTAACCTCCAATCCCATTTCCCATTTTAGCACGGGTCATGGCTAACCACCAATCCTATTTCACATCACAAATCACGAGACTTATCCTTACCCAATGCATTGGAGCGCTATATAGGTTCACCAATCTCAACATTTACATGAATATTCGTACCACATATATAATTTTACACAATCAACCATACTTAAACATAAGGGTACCCATGAAAATAATTGGGTACAACAATCATGACATAAAACATAACCAATGGGGGTACCACGAAAGTGCCCATGAAATGAACAAATTAGAACATACATGGACATTAATAGGGTAAAATATTAATATAACATGGTAAGTGGTGTCAAAAAAAAAGTGAAAACATATAACAAAAATGTACATTAGAATCATTAGCATTAAAACATTTTTGTGCGGTTTTAAGGAAAATACTATAAGGCATTTCAAATAGAAAAGATGAAATTATTTTATATAAAACAAGAATTGTACCTATATGTTTTTAGTTATAAAAATACTGAATTTAAAATGACAATGATGTCTTAAAACATAGGATAGAATTAGCTTGAAATTTGGGTAAAAATTTTGGATGTTCCCCTACGACAGGTTTGCTTATCAGAATGTTCAACTGAGAGAATATTTTAAATACATGTATATCCCTGAAAGAAAGAGATGAAAGGGAAATGAAATAAGAATATTTTAAAAATAACCATAATTCAGAAGATTCACATAAATAGATAAGATAACAACATTTTTAAATAATTATAAGGCAACACAAAATAACAAAGAGTGTTCGGGTAGAATTCGTTACGATTTTATCGGTATGGTGTCGGGTGTAACTAAGAGGAATTTATGAGAGAAAAAAGGGGGTTCTCATCACTAATAAATTATGAGGGATGTATGGGGTAAGTTTATAAAAATACACCATCATTTTTTATTACTCAGAAAAGGCATAACATAGAGGACAATCTTGACTAAGAGTGAAAAGGAGAGGATCCCTTACCATAAATCCGTTGGTGTTCTCCACATGTTATTAAAGACATGAATAAAGAAATTAGTCTTATTAATTCATAAGTACATAAAATCTTCTATTTTTAGATGATTTATTATAACCCCTTGTAGTTCATTCAAAGCCTTTTCGATTAGTTATAAGGTTTAATTTCATTGTTTGGGCTCTTTTGTTTACTTGGTTTTAAAAGATCAGTTCATTTATATTCAAGTTCAGATAAACATAAAGGATGAAATTGGTTGTCCATAATTGATGTTATATTATATTAGTTCCAATCCAGGATTTTACATGGGTTTAATTGTAGTTTTGTTTCTTAGAGTGAAGTTAAATTATTATTTAAAACCATAGTGACAACTGTTTTTGTTAGTCACTGGTTTTGATTACAAAGAACATGTTTTGTTTTTATAACATAATACCATTTGTACATAATATTACAAAACTAAACAAATAGGATATATTACAAATATAAAAATCTGGTTCAACCATAACTCAAATGGTTTCATGGCCAGAATAAAATATTATAACAGAAATTGATAAACTGTTGTCCTTGAATGTGCTAAATTAGCACATATCAAACAGTGTTTTCATTTCCTTCAAATAAAATGGATGGGAAATGAGAGAAGATAGTGAAATATCCCATTAGCATGAAAAAATTCCATAAAATTTATGTTACTTGATTTATAATATTATTATGGTGAAGGGATGTGAGGAAAGAAATAAAAAGAAAATAACATAAATGAAATGAAGGAATTGGAAAGTAGAATTTACCTTTTGAGACTTCCTCCTTTGGGAACCTTTTAGGGGGAGTGGTTTTGGTTTTTTGAAGAGTCTTTGAGCTTTTGGAAATAGGGGAGGATCTTGGGGAGAGATTTTGTTAGAATATTGGCAAGTAACAAGGCTTGAGAGGAGTGAAGAGAAGAGGGAGGGAAGGGGGTTTTTATAGCGGAGGAGAGGAGGGATTTCATAATATTATAATAATTAATTTATTATTTCTTCACAAGGAAAGGAATAGTAAGTTTTAATTGACCAATAATAGTAATTTTATCTTGTGATCTCGAAACAAATTGGATTACATCAGCAAAACATCATCAATGACTCAATAAATCCCTTATTTAGCATTTATTGTAAATTATCATAGTTTACTATTCATCAAAAAATTAAAGTATTTCAGAAAGAACCCAAAAATTCCCCCTAACCATTTTTTTGACATGTGGAATACTAAAATGAAGTCTATTTTTCGAAAATAATTTTCAAATTATTATTATTTTAATATTTAATTAAAATAAAAATTTATTATCAAAACTAGTTTTAAAACATTCATTTACTTATTCTAAAATATAGGGTATCGTACTTTCAACTTGAGTATTATTTTTATACTATCATAGGAGTGGTTACTATTCATTATGGTATATCACTATTCATAAGTGAATGTTAGTATTCATAAGGTTAGGTTACCATTCACCAAAAATTATATTTTTCTTATCGGACTCTAAATAACTTACTAATTGGAACCATGTATGTTAGATTTTAGAAATTCCAAATACAGAAGTGACAAACTTATGTTTAAAGGTGAATTCGTAC
Source organism: Viscum album (assembly GCA_963277665.1). Classification (NCBI taxonomy): domain Eukaryota; kingdom Viridiplantae; phylum Streptophyta; class Magnoliopsida; order Santalales; family Viscaceae; genus Viscum; species Viscum album. The sequence continues at coordinate 1,864,516,559 of OY728164.1, read as the reverse complement.
TTAGTAGTTCATTATTTCGTGTTTTCATGTGATTTTATGACATAATTATAATAAATTAATTTAGATTGAAAAACATTGGGTCGTTACAGGCACACACTTGTATAATAGGGGGTTATGTATCCACACCCTAGTAGTATCAATTTGTATATTTTTCTTGTTAATTAAATAATTATTATATTTAACACTTTTTAGTATTAGTTCATATATGATTATATGATGAGGTTGAAAAAACTTATATTTTTATACATAGTGATTAAAATTACATTTTTGGGAAATATCCAGTTTCAATTAAAATACTCTTTTTGATAATTCAATCATTATTTAAATAAATGTTATATTAGTGATATATTCTTATTAGATATTTTTTTTCTAAATATAATTGATTATATGATTTACTGATGTCCCATTCATTTTTCATATGGGTTAGAAATATGTTAGAATTGTAAAACTAGTATATTCCAGTAAATAAGGATTTTTATTTAAAATTGAATATTCTAAAATATAGAAAGTTATTTTTGTAACATAAATATTATTTTTTAAATCATTGACTCAAAAAATTTCAATTTTTTTTGATAAATTTCTGAGACAACCAAATTTTTTTATAAAAACTATATATGATATAAATATATGGAATGAATTATTACATAATAAATCACAAAATAAATTTAATAAATACTATAAAGGGAATCCATATAAATTTTATTCTCCATTAAAATAATATTTTTAAAAGTTATTTAATTAATTTTACAAACCGAAAATTAATCTTCAAAAACCTATATTATATTTTAAAGTTTAAAAAAACTATTTTTCAACATGACGCACTTTCACACCACTAATGTCATTATTTTAATGATTTAAGTACATAAACTAATAAAGTATTGGAAAAAAATCTTCTTTAGTAGAAGGCAAGGAAAAAAAACCATGGGAAGGTTTGTGTTTTTTATAATTTTTTATCTTAGAGTCTAAAACATAAGTTAAGAAATTAATAAAGAATTTTCCACTCTTATTCTATAAATAACCAACCAAACCCCCATTCCACTTCACTCAAAACCCATTAATAATTAATTTACTTATCTCTCTTGATATCCCTCCAAGGGTTTTACTATGCACTTATAAAAATACTACAGATATTTTAGGAGTATCCTCTCAAGGTAATGGATTATCTCCTCTTCCTTTTTATTTTTGTATTTTTTTTGCATTAACCCTTTTTATTTCTATTTTTATTGTTGTAATGTGTTTTTACACCTGAATTTACTATCCTTAAGATTACATATTAATTAGAGACCACCTTTATCTCATTAAGCCCTTTCATGAACGTTTAAGTAAACCTATTATGCTACCAAAATTATCCCATGATATTCCATCCCAAACTTTTTTACAGTGAATACCCATCCCCATATCCACTCAAGGGTATTAGACTATTTTTACATATAATTTATTGGTTGGGTAATTACAATTACGTAACTCACATTCTTTATTTCTTGGATAAATGGTGTTGGAATACATTCTTTATATTGTATGATCTATGTGGAAGAAAAATTCATATACATGCTATGAATGTCATAGGTGGGAATAGAATTATACAGCACTCTGATGATTTAGTAATTGTTTTTATATCTTGAGATACCGTGTATGGATCATGGGCTGTCATCCTAAGAACACTATGTTATGATGTTTTAGTGATTATACTTTACTAATGCTTATGATGTCATGTATTGTGTTATTTCCACATTACTATGTTTTTATGATGTTGTCTTCTTATATACTTATATGAGGTTCATGTTTATGATTATCCCCCATATATTTCACCATGATATACCTCTTGAATAGGATGTTTTACATTTATCATGTTATTCTATAATTATCATCTTATTGGGATTTCCGGGTCCCCATTATCTTATGTACATCCCAATGTTCTGTCATGTGATTTTAGAAGAGTGATGAAATTTTAATATCATGATATTGAATTTTAAATAATTTCATTATATCCCTATTTGAGGATATTGTGATATGCATCTGATTAACTAAATAATGTAGGCCAATAAGTATTTTGGGATTGTACTAAGTGTGTATTTTATGTAATAAATCATGAAATAATGTGTATAAATGATATGGGATTTCATAGGCTATAACTAATAACCTTGCCCCTATGAAACAAACTACTACATCACAACATGATTCATTGATGATGGAAAACTTAATGTGTCATTAAAAATCCATAATATATTGGAAATACTAATCCATTGATAGTACAATAGTAGATCAAGGCCCATGAAAAGATATTTCGGGCATTGAGAAGTAATGAAAGTGAGAAGGTTATTTTGGAAGCATATTTTTTAAATAAGGATTTTATCAATGATGGTAATTGGTTCAAAATGAAAAAGGAATGATTAATATATAGATATAATGGTATAGAACACATTTAATGAGATATTATTCAAAATATACTTTCCACATTAGCAAAGAGCTGATATCAAAAAGTAAATTCCTCAATCTAAGATAAAAGGAAGAGGAATATGTCACTTAGGATAAGATAAACTTTACAATATCAGCATGATATGATATATAATACATATGTAATCATAAAATTATGACTAACCATTCATTTTATGGGCTTAATCCAAGACTTTTAATGGAAATAGTCTCATATACATTTTCATCATATGATGATATGGTATCATGTTCCATTAGGATAGGGAAAGAATTTTCCAAGTCATAAATTTTCAAAAGAAATTAAGATATGTAGAGAATGATTAAGCACTAAAAAAATAATGAAATGAAGGAATATTTTGGTAGGATGGAACTTTCTACTTATCAGAATTAAGGAAATTACCACCCTAGTACTTGATTGATGGGAATGACAGTTTACTTCAACTGTGGAGATAATGACTATCAGGTGCATGGACGCATAAGAAATTAAAATTTCAACAACTTCCATTGTTTCAAATATAAGGATATGTTTCACTACACAAAAAAATTACCTAATATTAATGTTAATTTACTATAGAAAAGGATAATGTATAAAGGATAAGCTTGTATAAAAACTACAATTGAAGTTGAATTCACTTAAGTTGTTATAACAGGTACTTTGATCATAAACTACTGCTTTATCTGATTGAAGATCTCTTATAATTTTCATGTATATTGAATCAACCATTGAAACTCTAAGGAAATATTTTTCAATAAATACACCTAGTAAAAATCTGGTTATGATGAGAATATACTAATCTGATTTTGTTAAGAGGAATATGAATTTCATTGTTCCAAACATGGTTTTTGTACATATGTTTGGCTATGACATAATCCTAATTTTTCATGATTAATGTATTTTAAGGATTTATGAATTAGTAAATTAAGTATAAAATATTCTATGTTGAACTATTGGTATTTTTATTTATAGGTTTAACTATTGTAGAATTTATATAGGTGTTATTATAGATTTTTTTGAATTAATGTATTACTTATTCACAAGAATGTTTATTCGTATTGTGTATTATCGTAACATCATATATTCATTTTGATAGATGTTATAAAAAAATTTAACTTCTTTAATTTTTCTTATAATACAATATAGGTTGATTTTTATGCTTCAGGAGTGAAAAATTCCACCTAGTCATTATTAGTTATAATCTGGAGTGGAAACTTTTTAAGATACTCAATAAAATGAATTTTTTCAGTTAAAAAGTTAAAAGGAATCAAGTGAGAATATTTTTTATAATTCCTTAAAATAAAAAAGTATAATATAAATTTATAATGGTTTCCTATAAAGTATTAATTAATTATTAATGAACTCTTCTATAAACACGTTCAAAATTTGAAGTCCTATAAATTTACACATATTTTTTATTTATGATTTCATAAGATCCCAACTCAAAACCTAGAAATCAAAATTAATGATAAAATCTATGAAAATTTTATGATATGCTCAGAATGAAATAAAATATTGAGGAATAAATTTCATTAAGGATAGGATAATGGAAGACCTTATGGTTTTAGTTTTTTTAAAAGGAATATTTTTCAGGATAGCATGAACTATACCCAACCACAAGGTGAAAGTAACCTCAAAATAATGTTATTTGGATATGAATTTTATTACCCAATCATTGGGTTTGCAGGAATGAATAGGAATAAAAAAAATTATGAAATATTTGTATAATTTTTTAATAAAAATAAAAATTAAATAAAAAATATATATTCATAAAATATTTGTTACTAGGAAAAGTATAAGAATAAATTTATTTTATGAAATTAGAATACATTCTTCATAAAAATGGGGTTTAGGTGATTTATGTGTGAATAATTATAAATAATTTCTAAAATTTTAAAAAACTAAAATTTAAAAAATAGACATCATTTTTTAAATTTTCTTGTCAAAAATTTCTTAGGGTGAATTTTTTGTATATTGAAAAAATAGTTGATTTTTTGGTGAATAGTAAAAAATTCCTATTTCTACAACATTAACTTTTATGACATTCTTAATGATATATGAAAAACAAAAAATATAATGTAAAACATTTTATTAGAAAAAATATTTTTTATAAGTAATATTATTCATATAAAAACATAATTTTTAACATAGAAATATGCGATTATGATTTTAGAAATCTAGGTAATGTTTTTGTTTAAATATTTTTTAGTTCTTCTCTATTAGTAAAGTATTTACACGGTTCCCTTATATTTTAGTTTAGTTTTAAGGGAAAATATGTTTTAAACTATTTAATTAAATCTAATTAATTATATTTGAATCAATATTATATTTTATTTTTCAATAAAATCAATTTTATACATAAAATAAACATTTTTCTAAAAACCATTATTATTGTGTTTTGTAAACTTATATGAAAATTTATTAATAAAAATTCATAAAATTGAATATTTTAAAATGGATTACATATTTCTAATTAACGTTATTAATATTTTTTAATACGTTTATCTTGTGTTTTTTAAAAATTAATAGTAAAAAGAAACAATAAATTGTTACCCTAAATAAGGTTAAAATTTGTTTACCAAGGTTTTATGCTAAGATATAAGGGTAATAATTCTACTTAAATCATGTAAAAATAATTCTGGTAAAATATATTTATTCCATATATAATATTATATTCTAATTTTTGGGTATTTGATCCCAATTTCACAAGAAAATGACTTTATATTATCTCACTCTTTTATCTGATTCAATGTGTGTCCCTCCCTACACTTATAAAAGGGAACATCTTCGCCTCCATTATTCAAAAACATTGAGCTTAATATCTCTACCAGACCAATCCAAAAACCATTTTATATTCCTTAAATTTATTTTTCAGCATCTTTTCTTCTCTTAATACCTTTTTATGAATTTTAAAAGTGTAAACCAATGGGGGTCTATCAAATAAGAGGTAATCATCTTTACCGACTCTTTCAAAGTTTATTTCTCCTAATACTTCCTCTAAATCTATTGTATCCATCCTATTATTTTAACATAAGTATCATAAATATACAAATATTTCATTATAACTATGTTATAACCATTTTCACCTCCTTTTCAGAAAGGTGGAATGAATGTATCGCTCGGGTGTATGTGTATACTACTAACTCTACATTACAGTGTGATTAATTTTCCATCACCACCTCACATTTATAGATATAATTATGGATCAAATAAATTTATATTATATTTATGATATAATTTTTAATTTTTATTTATATAATATTATTTATCTATCTTTTCATCTTTTTATTATAAAATAAAAATAGCGTCCATGCATATGTACAGGCTACCGTCTCTGTGGGAACTATATTTGATTTTTAATTTTCACATTTTATGGATAGTTCTAAAATTTTAAATAATAATAATATTTAATAATTATCACATGAATAATAATATATGAATTTTATTTTTATATTATACCTTTTCATGTTCTTACTCATTCGGTGTTCATTACATTCTCTTCTTAAGGGTGGTTTTACCACCTATATGTGTGATGATAAAATTTTAATGAAATGAATGAGTATGTAATGTTCAATACTTGTGAAATTTTATAATAATATATATATATATATATATATATATATTACTTTATTATAATTATGTAGATTATGGAACCATGATCAGAGTTCATGGATCGGAACTATCGAATTGGAACATGCATAAAAAAACTGTTATCTCCTAGAATAATGATTTTAAAGAGTTATTAAAAAACATGTAATAATATATTATATTTTAATATGATATGAAATTATAATTATTAATATGGTTCTAGAATAAATTTATAGTAAATTAAAATTTATTATGAAGGAGGATAATAGAACTTATGAGTGATGTCAGACTTCAGTTATGGTTTTCTCATCTCACTTCTGTTTTTGTAAGGTGTATACCATATTCACCATTTGTTTCTATAATGTGTTGTATACACTACCCCTTTTATATGATATATTAATAAATACCATTATATTCATATTAGTAAAAGTTTTTATAAAGTTAAATCTTTCATTAGGGTTATGATTAAAATGTTTCAAAAGAGGTATTTGTTTTAGGTTACAATCTAACCTTTTGTGGTTATTGTTTATAATTAAATTTATAGTGATGAATTTATATTATATGTCCTGAAAAAATAATATATTATTATTCTACTATGAATATTTTTGGAAGGACATGGTTTCCTTTTATTTATACTCTCTAATTACGCAAAATTATGAAATAATATATGTAGGTGAAACAAACTTTTTTTCTATATAGTCAGAAATATTTTTCTTCAATGTCAATATTTTCTTCAAAATTTTTTAAAGGATGTTTTTTATGACTATATAATGATTTACTAAATTAATTTTACCTATGATTTATCTTTTATAATGGTTAAAAAGGAATATTATTATCGTTCTCCAAATGAGGTAGTTTTTACCCAATGTGTGAACAAAATATTTGTTTTATCTTTATGAACACATTTTAATAACATAATGACTATTCATTAAATTAAATCTTCCATTAAAAGTTTTCATGTTTTTTTCTGATGAAAATTATTTAACTAATATTTTTTAAAATTTTAAATTTTAAATATGTTATATAAAAATTATAAGTTTCTTTTCCTAAAAAAATGTTCCAGTGATCTTTTAAAATTATTTTAATTTATTTCAAAATCTATTAATTAATATTATACTTTATCCAGGATATAATCTAATTATACCATCCTCATTAACACTCTGAATATATTATGATCTGGTTGTTCTATTTATTTATTAGGATGGATATTAAAATTTTGTATGCTAGTATTCAATACAAAAGTTTATTTTTATTTTTATATAGAAATATTATTCATTTCTTTCATATGATTAATGGACTGGATATGGTATGTGATGGGTGGGGCCCACTATAGACAGTTAATGTATCGATATGTCTCTTGAGGAAATATATTTTTTATATTTGGAATATGTGTTACCTATTTATATATGATGTATTGGCATCAGTCCTTGACGGTAAGATTATGATGTCTAACATTATGATTTATATCATTATAAAACGAGTTTTTATTATCTATGTGATTATTTATGTCTATATTTCATCCATGGATTTATTCATCTATTTATGATATTAGGTACATGGAATATTTTATTGTTTTTACCTCTATCATATTAATAAATATATAATTATTCTATGGTAACATCAATTTTATTCCATTACTGTGTATTTGAGTTCATCCTTTAATATATTTTTATTTCCATAGAATTCCAGGATAGAATATATGAATGATTTTATGGATATACTAGATGAAAGAATAAATTTCATACTAGAATGTTACGTTTTTTATGTTTTAAAATGTAATTTGAGAATCATGTATGTATTTGTTATCCTAAGACTACTAAACAAATCAATTATTCAGATGTTATATCTTCTGTCTTGTGTCGATATAGAAAAATTATCACCAGATATGGGTTGCTAGATTCAAGGAGTTATAGTTGGTATGATAGGAACTTTAATATAAACCATGAGGAATATATTTAGGAAAACAATTTAGAGAGCATAACCAGATGGTAGAATCTATGGATAAGAATAAGTATAGGATACTATCATGATGTTTTGGTAAGGTAGATAATGTTTAGTTTCCTACTAATGACATCCCTATCTGGATACTAGAAAGTATATGTAGTTGAACAAAAAATGCACATAGGGGTAAACACCCTAAACAAGGATAGTTGAGTATCAAAATGATCTTCACTCAATGCATGATGAGTGGGACTAAGACTATACACATGGATATACACTCTTGAGGATATTATTTGGTTGATTCTATAACATCCTAGTCTTGACGTACATAGAGATCACATTACTTTTGTAGAATACATAAAAAAATTATAAAAATAGAATCCCATGAACAATATTAGTTTAGTAACTTTGGAATCTTGAAAAAAAATTCTATCTCAGTGAAAGATCTTTAATTTTTCCCACAAATATCTTCCCTCTTAGTAATTATACATAAAAACCTTTCTACATAACCGAGAGAATTGAAAAATATGAAAGGGGATAGCTCAGATTGTCAGTAAGGGTAAATAAAGGAAATGCCTAAGAAGATCATTAACATAAGGGTACGAGAATGTGATCAAGATCATTAGATGATCATACCTTTTATATCAATGATTATAAACATGACTCATGGAATAAATATTTGCAGTTCATATGACCTGAATCATGTAATAAATATTTGTCGTTCATAAGAAATTAATCATAAGGAAGTCAAGAGCATAATCTATGATATCATAACATAGTAACAAGACATTAAATTGTGGAATACACATAAATTTATAACATAGTGAACATGTATAAGTATAAAAAGGATCACACATGAAACTAAGCACTTGAAATCTAGCCCTCAGATAGACTTATTGACATGAAACCAGTTCCATGGATAATATTGTGAACAATGAAATATAGTTCACAGCTAACATTCTGAACACATTATCATATTGACTCATACACTTATTTACATGAAACTAGGTCCATGAAACACATTGTGAACATGTAACCAGGTTCACACATAATGTAATAAACACATAATAAGGTTCCCTCATAACATTGTGAACATGCAATCAGGTTCACATATAAACTTATGGACATGCAACCACGTCCATGAATAACATTAAGAACATGTAATCAGTTTCATGAATAACATTATGAGGACATAATAAGGTTCACTCATAACATTTTGAAAATGTAATTAGGTTCATTTATAATCTTATGGATATGCAACAAGGCCCATGCATTACACTGTGAACATGTAATTAGGTTCAAGTATAACATTTATACTCACGATTCATCCATTGTTACCCAATTAATCATAGGTATATATAGGTACCACCGATCACATAATGAAATCATACATTCGTGTGCCAGAAAACACTCATCATGTCCTAACTGATGAAAATAGATGGGTTTTATAAACATCAAATCATAACCAGTGAGATGAAATTGGTATCATTAACATTTCATCATATAATAACCTATGTAAAAGAGGTGGGTATCATATTCATTTAATCAAATAATAACCCATTAAAATAAGTGGGTTTCAAGAACTTATATCCCTTGGAAAATAAATGGGTTTCATAAGAATCATTCCATCAAAACATAAATCATTTATCAAAGAGTATGAATGGAAATTTAGATAATTTCCCAAAAGGGCTTGAGTAACATCAATGGATGTTTTATGACATGGAAAATAACATGGAAAGTTATTTTAAAAAAAATCTTGACAAAAATATCCTTTCATATTTTAAAAGTATTTAGAAAACCTAAAACATTTAGAACCAAATTTTTTAAAAGCATTAAAAACATGGAAATAAGACTTGATATCATTTTGCAAGCATTTTAGTTTGAAAAATTATAAAATAATCTTGAATGAAATCAGAAAACCATTTTTCTTGAAAACATAAAAAATAATGTTTAATTTTTTTCGAAAACCATTTCATTTAAAATTCATTGAAAACGTAAAAATAAAACATAAAAATGGGTTGAAAACCATTTTCCTAGAATACTTGTAAAAGAATCATGATAACATATTAAAAAATATTTCTATAAAAATATTTTTTATACTTAAAAATAATTCATGATAATATTTTGAGAACATTTTTATTGAAAATAAATTTTTTATTTATGAAGAATTCACGAAAACATTTTTATAAAAAACAGTTTTTAATGAACATAGATTTATGACCTAAAAGAGAAATAATGTCTGATTTTCATAAAAACAATTTATTGGTAATCTTAAGTACCAAATAGTGTAAACATAGTACCATTACGTTTATATAACATGAATATACATAGGTAAAGAAAATTAATGATATTTATTGAGAAATAGATCATAATATTTCATCAATGCGAGCATAATTGTAAATATTATCGATAATTGATGAGATTGTAGCAATAAAGGTTTCCACTGTGGAAACACTAAATCATAATATAATAGAAATAATAAAATTAAAAGAATCTTAAATATGAAAAAATAATTATATTCATGATATACCATTTCAAATGTAGTATATACACCTCATATAAGAATATAGGTTCATAACATGGAATGTGTCTCAAAGAAGGAAAATTGAGACAAAAGCAACGTTACTAATTTTGTAACTTTTGAAACTTAAACCCCATGAAATAAGGATCATAAAATGGATATTTTTATACTCAAAAATTTAATTATAATATTCATATAATACATTCATGGTTAGTATATACATCACACAAAATAAGCAAGTTGTAAATAAGTCATGTATCCCACAGAAATAAAAAGTGAGATGAAATCCCTTATCTTGTGTATTGAATCTCTTCTTACTTGTTCAAACCTCCTGTATAATATTTATAATTTTATTATACACCAATCACAAAACCATATAATTATATATAATACCATATATGTTTTTATTATTACTTTATATTACCCTCTTATTAACAATTACATGTTAATATTTCACTTCGGGTAATATCCAATTTATTTTCTTTATGTGTCTTCATTTGTTATATTATGGGTACTGATAAATATATCATGATTTATAGAATGTAAAACACGATATAAATATAATTTATAACCATTATATAATATTATTATAATAATCTATATAATATTGAAGTATGAAATGGAATACACTATTGATGGAGACGGTGGACCGTAAGTACGCATGAAAGTTGTTCTGTTTAATTGTCATGTTGAAAGTAAGAGAAAAAATTAAATATATGTATATATGTATATAATATTAATAAATTAGTATTATTATTCAATAAATATCATATAATTTCACAAAAAAAAACCCTTAATACATTCCATGCAGTGTATGAATGAATCATATCACTTTGAGGGGGCAGTAGTCCACACTTCATCAAACGAAATTTTCACATTTACAAAAAAAAAGAATGCATAAAGATATGTGTTGTAAAATAATTACTGAAGTATAATGACTTAAAAATTATTATATATATAATACATAAATATATTTTACATCATAATTCCCAACCATTAATTGTGGTAAATGAAAAATAAGCAATCATCATTTCGTGAGGAGGTACTTCGCCATGAACATAAATAGTATGTTTGTTACCCATTTGATGGAAGTGTGTGTGATTGTATGTAGAAAAAATAGCATAAAAAATATTATTATATAAATGATATTTTTTGTCATAATAATATAATTAGGAGTGTTGAGGGGTTGGATAATGAAAATAAAAGAATGGATGTTGAGGGAGGGTGTTACCTCTTAATCGAGTAAATACTTTTTGTCTACATCAAATGGATTCATTTGGACAATTTATGAAAAAAGGTAAAATTAATATCTAATTAATCTTTTTGACCAATTTGAAATATAATTTATCATTATAAATAAATAATATGAAAACGAATTTTTGAATTAATCTTTAGAATTTTTAACAATTTATTAAAAAATAAAACTTCCCAAAAAAATACCAAAAATTCACCATAAAATAATTGTTATTATTATATTTCAAATATGAATTTTATCTTGAAATTTGATATTCATAAAAGACCCAAAAATTTGTTTTAAAATAGTTTTTTTCAATAAAAGGTGGCAAAACTTCCTTTATAAAAATATTGATTTTTATGTGAAATATTGGGTTTATTCTTATGTTAAGATTATAAAATCTATTGGCTGAATATCAAAATATTTAAATCAATACAGATCTTCTTTTCAGGTATGGATCTCTTTTAGGTTGTTTGGCGGAAAAAAAATAATTTGGATTTTAGAAAGTACATTTCATTTACCTATGAGTACACACTATGTACCTGGGTAACGTGTACAGCCGTGGACTGGCCGTGTAATGGGTGAGTACAAGGCTGTTTAGGTGACCTGGGAAAATTCCTTAAGAGGGGTCCGTTTGAGGCTAATTCTAGGTGTGTACATTAAATGAACACACTGTGTACTTTTTTTATTAATTCATAAATCAGGGGGGGTCGTGTCTCATCCTACAAAACGTCATATTCTCCCAATGGGTTGTAGAGGAGTGCCACCGAACGACCATGAACTTTGAGAAACTCCCGATTCTCCATCAGCGCTCCAATTTAGACACCTTCAATTGTGTTGGATTCCAATCAGTGATTTATCCTTTCTTCTTGATTCTTCGTATCTCGTTAGTTATTCAAGGATGATCGATTTTACCCTTTTGTAGATATACATCGTTCAAAGATGATTCAAGGACGATGTTCAAGAGTATCGGTCGTATGATATCGAGGTTCGTGGTTTGTGACTTTATTTTTTCATCACTGGATTTTATATGCTAAATCTTTTGCGTACCTACATTGGGGATATTTTATGATTGGGAAATTAACCCTATTAATCACCTTCTATGATTTAGATTTATTTAAAAGGGGCTGTTTCATAAGCTTAAGGCTAGATGCCTTGTTTATTGGACACCCCAAGGGTGAATTTACCCAATTTGACTATTTATGGCTATTTTCCCTAGGTTTCCTATGATGCATACCTTTTTTCACTACCTTTTTTTGTTTAGGATGGCGTTTGATTGATTATATCCATTGAATGTGTTATGCTTCTGAATGTTATCTATATATTACTTATAGATTACATGTTCTTTCTTGTAATGATATGTGCATTTTTCTAATGGACCAGGAGATCCTTGGATCCTGAAAATTGTGGGGGTTTCCTTGTTTATTGACACATGACCGTTAGATCCTTGGTACGAACTTATACCCAGAAGTATTGACCATCAGAGCTACCCAAAGGTCGTTTATATTTTATTGATGCCATGTGGACCCGGGGGTATTGACTGTGAGAGCTTCCTAGGTGGGAATTTGTAAATTATTTATGCTATGTTAAACCAAAAGTGTTAGTCTGTGAGAGAATTCCTAGAGGGTTGTTGTGAATTATTGAATTGTTGTGATGAGTTGGCCAAGCCAAATCACGAGCTTGGACTCTGTCTTACCTGGTTATCGAGATTGTATTCTAAGACAACTATTTTGTTACTATTACATAAAGGGATACAATTCGTAGGATATATCCCAATATTTCATTATTTAACAAATTGAATAATTAATAAATGTACGTGAATATAACTGAGAATTGTAGGATTGTTTACTTTTGAGTACTTCCGAGTTTATCTCTCCATTTATGCATATTACTTGATGTATATATTCACTGATAGTTCGGAACATATCTTTTTGTTGTTTCCTATTGGGATTCATCTCACACCCTATCTGGGTCCTGATTATAGTCCAAAAAATATTATATGGATGAAGGTATAGATAAGGGAAAGCACCCTTCTTCATCAGGTACATGATTTCTGTTGGAGGTGGAGAGCATGGGACTAAACTGAGGCTTGCGATGCTGTTGGAGTTTACCACATTTATGTACATTGGTTTCAATAATGTATTTCTAACATTGGGGCTTGTTTGGAGGATTTCGTAGACAAATTTTTCATGAACCATTTATATATGCTCCGGTTGTTATATTCATATCAGTATTCTAATCTTTACTTCGTTTGTTGGTATTACTACTTCCACTATTATTTACTATTTGTTATTTCAGTGTGTATACTCTTCCAATGAGGGAATAATTTTACCATTATCAGACCATATACTTCACTGAAAGTTGATAGCCTCTTGAATTTGGGGAAATGCGCTGAGGTAATGTGACCAATTGGGTACGAGGCACATTTGGGCGGCACCCAGAACTAGGAAGTTACAAAGTGGTATTAGAGGAGTTTCATTTTTACATTGGAATACTATTTGGAGCATATAGATAGGGATAAGAATTAATAGGTAGTTGTTAATAAGTTATGACCAGGAGTAGCTAATTTGTTTATAGGGAAAAGCCAATTTACATTGAATATTGCATTTTCTGTTTTTACAATTGTTATAGTTGATTTGATTTTACTGTTGGGTGACACACTTGTTTTGTGTTGTTATTATTGATATCATTGTGGTTATATTTCTCTTGCAACTCGATGAGATGCGGGTATTCCAACTTATACATAATGTAGGAACTTACTAGAGATCACATGTCATGCATTCTTGTCATTCCTTTTAGGGTACATTACTGATTGTCTGATATTGGGATATACATTTTTCTAGATATGCATGGTGTTGTGATAGATGTAGTGATAGAAATAGATTCTATTTTGATAGGGTATTGGTATAGGTAATGTTTAATTTAGATGGATGCCAAGGTTTGGACCCTAAGGTGTTATGGGCCCTCTGGGATTGGAATTTAGTGGATCATTTTTGAACTATAATTCAATTCTATTATGGAATTATATGAAATATGATGCCAAAAATTTATTAGTATAGTGTATGGGCTCTCACGGATGGGAACATGGCATGTCTTGGGAAAAATTTATGATTTTTGGGTTTTCAGAATACTTTCAGAGGCTTACTATCTAAAAACCCAAACAACACGACATCCAATGTTAGGAACACATTCCATGTGTTATTCTATTTTAGAATAATGAATTTTTTTATGTACACACCATTTACTGGGCATAAATTCCCTGTAGTGTTTAACTGTGTAACTAATTGTGTGAGCAGAGACCCAGGGTATGAAAAAATTAGTAGAACCCACTGTGTCTAGATTGTACATGTCGTATTGTAAATAATCATGTATCCAGCTATGTGACCAATGACATTGGTGGGTGAAACGTATGTTCTACACATCGTGTCTCATTTTTGAACGTCGTTTAGTGTCTATGATGTATCTATATGTGTGACTCAAAATTATTGTAGATGGAACATAACTATTACATGTCATGTCTAGGGTGAACACGCTGTGTAGTGTTACATGAGGAGAAAATCATTTAGTTCGAGATGTGTAGAAGAACATGGGATGGAGGGAATATTCAAATATATTCCATATCATAGGAGGAACATGCCGTGTGTATGGGTGTTACATGACAGGGTTTTCAGAGGTACACGACCATGTTATGTCTTAAAGGGAACACGTCATGTGGTAGTTATACATGCCGTGTGACCCTATTCTCTAAAACATGAATGTTTTCCTTCTTAATTTCAGATTATTCACTTATAATTCACAGTCCATGATAATCATGAACTGAGTTGTGTGCTTGAACTTGAAGATTCTTTCTGCCAAGACGTCCTCTGGTGGTACGCTGGGAACATGGCAATGATCGGACACTAGAAATAGTAGATCATGGACTGCCAGTAGATCCTCCCATCATTCCTATCTTATCACAATCTATTATACCACAAACAGGTTCTGATTCATAGTTCCATGAAGGCATTATGAGGATGATTAAAGCTTTTCAAGAGGCACTACATCTTACCCCGAATCTGGTAGAGTTGATGTGGGTGTTTCAGTAGCGGCACCCTCCCACCTTTTCAAATAATGGAGGACCACAAACTGGACAGAAATGGATGGAGGCCATGCTTATAGTCATTGATCATCTGGAGAGGTCTCCTAAGAGGAAGATGAAGCTCCCGACATACATCTTACGTGATTCCACCAAGAGATGGTGGGAATGTTATCTCACTGGCAGGACGTCGTCGGGATATGTCTTGGGATGAGTTTTAGATGGCCTTCTATGATTACTTCTACCCCGTGACATTGAGGGATGATCATTCCTGGGAGCTCATGCATTTGTATAATGGCTCTCTTTCAGTGATGGATTATTCTTATCACTTTACATAGCTTCAGTGATTTGCACCTATTTTGGTAGGTGACGAGTTATCTTTGGATTTGAGATTTGTGGATGGTCTTAGGGTAATAAATTAGATAACATGTTAATGTTTTTAGGCAGAAATTGGTTAATGCTATAGTAAATCTGGTGCTGATTACTGAGTGTAATCTTAATGTTTTGGGAGCTGTGAGCCTGACCAGCTCAGCATCCAGGGCTGGTACTCCTTCATTTGATAGTAAGAAGCACTGCAGGGAACCTTCATGGGGTGATTCAAATAGCAAAGTTGTGTCTTCAGGTAACCAAGTGATTTGCTACTAGTGCGGGAAGAGTGATCACATTAGACCTTAGTTCCATAGAAACTATGTTGAGTGATGGTCATGAGGAAATATGGGTCATCTTCAGTGTTTTTTTGTTTTTATCACCATTACTGAGTGAAAGGGGATTGGTTATGACTCAACGTTTAGGATCATGACCACCAGTTTCTCCTCAGTTAGGGAATTGGAGTTCATCAGGACATTCATGCCAAGGAGGTGTCCATGACTGGGCTATCCACACGATAGGTTTTTAGTGATAGTAGGGTGGAACAGCTTAGGGTAGTCAGGCAGGGTCGTAGGGCAGCGGTACAGGTCCGACTTTTTCAATGGAGTAGACCCAACAGGAAAAGTATCATGTAACCTCTGTAGATAGGGTTATGCTTCTAGTTTCCTTAGTTTTAGATTCAACTCTTTTTGATATAGGTGCCTCAAACCGTTTCATATATATTGTTGTTTTGGATACCCATGGGCTCTAAATCATTACATCTTATGATGTTATGATTCTAGGTACTCCATTGGGGATTAGGAAGGCTAGTGTACATCAGTGAAAGGAGTCACCTATTGAGGTTAGTGAGTGTCAATTCTTTTGGGACCAATATGATTTAGAGATGAAAGGATTCTATGTCATTTTCAGAATAGACTATTTAGTCTCCTTTCAGGCCTTTATTGACTTCTATCACCCCAGGGTGAGTTTAACATCACCAGAGGGAGGGGATTTTATACACAAGGGTGAATGTGATGTCTAGGAGAGAAGAGTGGGAGCCATGCATCATTGGTTGGGTGGAATTATAGCCCATATACCCAGTTTATACCTAAATGAAAATGGGACTTATCAGATGGACTTTCCTCTAGTAGTGGATCGTTTCAGGGATTTCTTTCCAGATGAATTTTCGTTTCACATCTCGAGATAGAGGTTTATTTCTCTATTGAGCTTGTGTTAGGAGTGGCACTAGTTTCCATTCCTCCACATTGGATGGCTACACCATACTTATAGAAGATGAAGATGCAGTTAGAGGAGTTATAAGAAACATATTTCATCAGAACCAGTAATTCACATTGGGGGTTGCCAGTAATTTTTGCTAAGAAGGTGGATGACACCCTTATAATTTGTGTGGATTACTAAAAATTAGACCAGTTGACAGTCACGAACTGGTATCCCTTGCTACGGATTGATAATTTCTTTGATCATCTTCGAAGAGACCTGGGGTTCACAAAGATTGAATTGAAATCTTGTTATCATCAGTAGTTTGTTAGACCATCAGATTTACCTCTTACAGCCTTTCAGAGTAGGTATGGTCTATATGAGTATTTGATTATGCCATTTGGTCTCACAACACACTGGAAATTTTCATGGAAGTGATGAACTGATTGTTCCATCCTTGGATTATTTTGTGGTAGTCTTTGTCGATGATATCTTTGTGTACTCTCACACTCAACAAGACCATGACACCCATCTTGAGTTCATTTTCAGTACAGTAAGATAGAATCAGTTATACACTAAGATCTCAACATTCCACTTTTGGATGGACCAAATTCACTTCATGGGTGATGTCATCTCAGAGAAAGGAGTGTCAATAGACATAGAGAAAGTGATAAAAGTAGTTTTGTAACACCCAAAAATGTTATGAGATATATTAATTTTAATTTATTTTATAGATTCTATTGTATGCTACACCAATATTAGCATGCACTATACACAACACCGTATTATCTTGTAGTATACGCAATACTATTCTTGTCCCGTCTTATACACAATTTCATGTTCGTTTGGTAGAAATTATTCTATGAAAGATTAAATATATATTTTGTTCAATTTATAATTGAAATAAGTTTTGATTATGTTATACGCAACACCACACTAATCTTTCACTACACACAATACGTCATTGTTTTGCGTTACATGCAACAACAACCTTTCTCGAAATCTTGTGTGGTACGCAATACCGAGTTTCAGTAAACAATGATATATTATTATAATATTATCATGAACTAGCCGTTATGAATAATATTAATCTCATTTTGAATTCTATAACATTATAATCCATCTTACACATTTACTAGAATGAGGTATGAGATCAAAATCAATTTTTCGGATAAAATAAGTATTTTTAAAAAAATGTAGTTTTGCCGCATTTTAATGGGGAACACATTTTAAATATAGTTTTTGAAATGGTTATAAGTTCAATTTGACAAATTAAATTTCTTCCTTATAATCATGGTATAAAAATTTACTTTGGACAATTTTTCGATATTTTTTTGATAACTTTCATATTTTGATGAATAGTAAAAATACGCTAAATTTTAATTAAAAACAACTTTTTTCATTGAGATAATTTATATGGTTAAATTATAATATTTAATGGTTTTGAAGTATAAATATAATATATTTTTACCATTTAATATTATTTATTTTATTATTATTAATTTTACATTGAATTCATAGGTCAAATCATTTCAATCTTTTGCAATGTTTTAACCAAAAACCTGTTTTTTTCGACAACATGATTACTTTTAAAATAATTTCTGCAACTTCTGTGTCTTGAATTTGGAAAAATGGATCCCATATTTGGAATTAGTAGGTCCAAATTATGTTAATAGGAATCATTTTATCTTTGGGAATTATGAATAGTAACTACGGTATATTTTATTTACCACAATTAAAGGTAAATCATGTAATTAAGGGTAAAAATAATTTTATAAAATTACACCAACACTTGTCTTAATATAATTGGATGATTATAATTCGTCCTAAAACATACTTGGGAAGAAATGGAATCTATTGGAACCCACTTGGATGTGATTAAGCCGTTTAATTTATTTTATTTAAAGGAAAGTGAAATATGTCTCACTCAAATATTAATAATTAAAGTATTTTTAATATAAGGATATACATAATAAAAATTATATTATAAATACTCATTTGAAAACTAAAATTATTTTCTTTATTATGGTAATTTATTTTTTATTTTTAAGAAATATTTAATTACCTTAGTAGCATAAACATTAATGATGTGGAAATTATTTATTTTGTGAAAAATAAATAATATTGTTTTTTTAAATAATAATACCCATAAAGATGCCCAAAACCTGACCAAAACTTATTGGTAATGTATTTCTAAACCATAATAATCGAATGGTCTAATTTTTGACCATTTAGAGCCTTATAAGATCGACTATGACACTTATATTATTTTATTTTAAATGATGTCAAAGTTGTCACCTTCATAATTTAATAAATATAACAATTTAAATGTTGTGATTTTAAGATGGTATATTAAAGAAAAGTATTATTATAAAATATATTATATTTGTATTCATCTTATTATTTTTTTTATTTTTTATTAAAAATTAATTATATTAAATAATTATACAATTATTTCGTAGTAATTACTTTATTAAGAGCAATGTCAAATAAATGGTTTTAAAAAATGTAAAATAAATATTATATGAACTAATTAATGTGATCAAAAAAAATTCTAGTAGAATATGAAATGTTTGGAATCTATTAATGTTTTTTGAATATATCTTTTGTGTGGATTTTATTTAATGTCAAATAATTGAATAGTGTCAAAATTGACACTATTGAGATTTTATAAAAATAACCTATTATTAAATTGTTTAAAAACCACAAATATATTTAAAAATTACAAATTGAAAATAATATGGTATAAAATGTAAAAATGTATCTCATTATGGAAAATTCACAACACATAAGTAAGTATTTATAACAATTTAAAAATTAGAATATTATTATAAAAAATTAAATTAAATAGATTAAATAAGGATAGATCAAAATGATATGGTTTTAAATAAACTCAAAACATGTAGAAAATTTATTTTTTGATTATATTTAAACCCTATCTCATCTCATCTTCTAATTTGAGTAATTTTTTTGCGCTTTCTAGGGGGGAGATTTTATTATAAATTAATATTTTGGAGGTTTCCAAATGTGCCCCTCTCTTCTTTTATAAAAGGGCACATCATCCATCTCCTCTTCACACCATTATGAGCATTGAAGCTCGGCCAACCACTGCCATTTACTCTTCTAAACTTCCTTAGTAACATTTTGGAGGTTCTGGTCTTCTAAAAAGACCAACTCTAGTCCCTTAAGAGGAGGTTTAAAGGAGGTGCGTCGAGGTAGAGGTAATCTCTTCTACCGATACATTCAAGTTTCTTTATTCTTCTACAACCTATTATTTAGTTGTTTCATTATAAAGTAATAAAATAAATATACCTAATATAATGATAATTTATTATTAAACAACCCTATTTCACCTTCTATCTATCCTACGAAAAACGAAATCAGCACGCGTGCATATGTACGGCTTACCGTCTCCACGCCGTGGTATAATCTGTTTGTCCACCTCCACCTTACATGGATGGGTATAATAGTGTAAATAATAACTATATATTATTATAACAACATCATACTAATTCTTAGTTTTTATATCATACAATCCAATTCTATTCAATAATTATGGGAACGATTCCATCGCTCATGCGTACGTACAGATTACCAGCTCCATGACGCGATGAGATTCACTGTCCATGCTAACCATTCAAGATTGATTGTAAAGTATATATAATTAATAATAATTAAATATATGACATAATAATTCTACTGTATATATGTGTGTGTATATATATATATATGTCATTTACTTACTTCCATTCAATTCAATAAGGAATGGAAAACAATGTTCATGGGTACATACGACCTACCGTCTCCATGATCGGTGTATTTCATTCCATCTACCGATATATTATATATATTTATATAATGAATATATAATATATAGAAATCATGTTTTACATTCTGGAATGAAGTAATCATGATCTAGGTAATCGTATGAAGAATTACAAGTCAAAACACGTTCGATAAATGAAATGATTTTACCCAATACAGTGCTTTAACATGTAATTGACAAATGAATGGGTAATATAAAGTCATAAGTAAATCATATATGATATCATAAATATTATTATGGTTATGTTACAAGTTAGTAATATTTTTAAACCAACTATAGAGGAGTCTCGAACACATTTGGACGAAATTAGACCCATGTTATGGGATAATTGTTCCATTCTCATTCTTATCTGAGACTGTTTATTCATAAGTATTTACTGGGGTTATAGTTTTCATTCATGTCCATGTTTTCTAAAAATGTTTTCACAAAAAGTTTACTATTCTTAAATGTATGTTTAAAGTCATTTTTACCCTTTTTGGACTTTTACCACATGGTATGGAAGGAATCTTTCTTTTGTTTACCATACGAGGAACTTTTCGACTTTTCCATCAAAAGTAAAAGGAGAATGTTTTTTCAACTTATTTGGAATGAACAGATTTTTATGGTTTTATAATGCCATATCTAAATGAAGCTTCCTCTACAATATTTCATGATTATTTTCAAAAAAATTATTTTCTTTTAAAATTTCATGGCAATTTGAAAAAAAAAGAAAACGATTTGAATGAATAAAGTATATTTTCCACAAGAATTCATTTCAAGTGTTTTATCAAAACCATTTTCCATCTAAAATGACATCATTTAAAATGGTATGTTTCATGTATAATTTCCCTATTATTTACATGGTTTTATTTTGTTTTTTATGAAATTATATTCATTGTCTAATATGGATTATGTTATGATGGGATGATTTTTATGAAACCCATTTTATTGGTTGGGTTATGATGGACAACTTATTTTTTTTGTGGCACACCAAAGAATGATTTCATTATGAGATGTGTGGGACCTACATATCCCTCCAATTTATTGGGTAAAGATTTAAAGCTCATGAGAGAGACATGTCTAGAATGACAAGCAAACCCCGTTCAGCAATACAAGGCTGGAATGACAAGTAAACCCAGTACAATAATGGACTTCGATGACAATGATGGTCTTGGAAGCAATGCCTTGGATACTATGGAAATAATATCATGTGATTAATGGTTTATCACAATTACATGTTTTATTCCCATTATATTTTATCATGATTAAAGTTCCATTGTGATCTATGCCTTACATACTCCCAAGATTTATGTCACAACTCACGATTTTAAGGTTTAAACATTATGTTCATGTTCTTAAGTTCAAATGTATATGGTTTGTTTTATTTTTCCATGCATACCCTTACTGAGAATTTTAGATCACCCTTTTTATGTTTTTTTCCACAGGATATATATAATGGTTTTAGGTAAGAAAGCAAAAGGGGAATATCTTTATGGGAGATGTTGAAGATCTTTCACCGTGATTAGAAGATTATGTTCCGAGTTTCCAAATACAGTAAACTAATACTATCTTTGGCTGTCTGTTTTTTTATGTATTAAGTATTCCACAAAAGTAATGTAATATCCATGTATGGCATGCTTGGGTCTCTATAGTTGGTATCAAAGTGAAGGTTTAGTCAACCTTTGGAAGCTATGATGTGAAAACTTATGTGAGATCCCTAGAGATATTTCTAAGGTATGTATTGGGATGTCCCTAAGGATAAGTATTAGTGTAGGCCATGGTACTAAATTTATGGTAATGATCTTGAATAACCTATGAATAAACCAAAGTTGTTATAGATTGAATGTTCGAACCCCTTGATTTTGTTGTTTTCCTAGTATGATTTTTGCCTCTCACACTATTCTTTTTGGTTTTAGTCAATAGAGGGAAGTAGTAGTAATGGGTTAAACATTGAATCCAATGGACAAATTGGGGACTATGGGCAACGAAATTGTGTAATGCCTATAAATAAAGATATTGTGATTATTCTGAATCAGTCATTGTGATATATTATTAACAATGTGAAATTTAGTGGTATTCCTAATTCATCAAATAAGAGGAGGATGGAATTTTATGCATGTTCACATTGTGAGGAGCATAAGGAAAGAAGATTACGATTTCTAAAGAAATTAAGAAGAACCACGATGAATACATAAAATGGAGGGGAAGATGTTATCTGTGTGGGGAGAAGGGTCATATAGTGACAGACTGTTAAGGAGTTCAATGTCTTATCTGTGGAGAACATGGGCACTACACAACTCAATGAACTAACATAACATGTTACTTATAAATCGAGGAATTACCTATTCGATTCCAATCATTGAAGAGGATGTATTAAAGGGTTTATATATTGGAATTAATGAATAATGTTGTTGAGGTAATTTTATGGTATATTAAAATATCTATATATCTGTCAATTATGGTTTTTTCATAAGAATATGGTACCAATAACAATGAAAAGTGATTGAAATATTATTTGAAATAAGATAATATGCACACAATGAATGGATAACGAGAAAATAGTATGTTTGATAATGTTTATGAGCTCATGAATGATAAAGGGACAAAGTGACATCATGGTTTGACTATATAGAATTTTTTGGGAATTTGGTATGTGGAAAGTGTAAAATTTTGACAGCATTCATGTTTTCAATAAGGTTCCAAAGTAATTATTGTTTCAAGAGAATACATGATTAAGGTATTCACATGTTTATAAAGTGACCAACAAGATACATTTTATGATATATGAGGGATAAAATATGGTATTGACATGCTTGGTAGATAAACATTATGGTAATTGTTTTCTTTATACTATGATATTAGATGAAAAATATTTTGGATAAGCCTAAATATTCGAATGGATTATGTTGTATATCTGATAGTATTTTTTAAGGCTATAACCTTTTGATATTATTTTTGGAATGTTATAATAGTATAGTTTTAGAAAAAGGAAAACCCGCAGGACGGGCGACAACCCGCCACATCGGACAATGTTTTGGGAATCAAACCCACAACCGAAGTGCGACATGCCTTTATCGCCAACCACTGTCCTACAGGATTCCACTGGTTAGTAGAAATTAGCTTCATTTTATTAAGCAGTATGATAATTTAAGTAAAAGTCCATTTCTGGAACCTTATACGATTAACCTCACCATAGATGGACTTATGTATATTTAATATCGTGAACTAACCTTTTGCGATAGAGATAGATGGAATGACATATCATTCTATAAAATGATCTGCTAACACTTCATGAATGAAAAATTCCAATTCATTTCCTAAAATAAGAGATTAAGTGGAAATTATTCAAGGAATGACCAACCATGATATTACACTGAAATCAAGTAAGTATTTCTCCTTATGAAAAAATTCATCAACTTTAGGGAAGTGATCTTGAAAACAAAAAATGATGTCCTAGTTCCCTCATATCTGATTAATCAAATGGTACCTTATATCATCACAAATTTATGGCTTTGTGATTTTTGGATTTTTTATAGCCATGTTCTCTACCACTATCTATCAGAACATGATGGTTAGATATCACTTCTATATCCATGTTTTCACTTATGTTCTCCTATGTGGAAACCCAGTGATGAGTTACTTTGGATATCTGTTATGTTTCTAACATTACTTTTTAAAATTAGGTTTTAGTATTCCTCTTTACGATGTGGGTTTCTATGAATGAAACTTTCAAGTAGTAATCCATTTATAACCCCAACAAATTTCGACGGAGATATTCATTTTAAGGGGGGTAGAATGTAAAAACCCAAGATTTTATGAGATATATTATTTTTAATTTATTTTATATCTTCTGTTATATGCTACACCAAGATTTTCTTGCGCTATATTCAACAATTTATTAGCTTGTAGTATACGCAACACAATTCTTGGCTCGTGTTACACACAATTTAAAGTTCATTTGGTAGAAATTATTCTACACACCAATAAGTATATATTTTGTTCAATTTATAAATGAAATATGTTTTGATTATGTTATACACAACACCAATGTAATCTTTCACTACACACATCACTGACTTGTCTTGCATTACACGTAAGAGTGACCTTCCTCAGGAGCTTGTGTGGTATGCAATATCGAGATTCACTAAACAAAGATATATTATTATAATATTATTATGAACTAAATGTTATGAATATTATTAAACGCATTTTGAATTTTATAACATTATAATTCATCTTGCACGGTTTCAATAATGAGGTATGAGAACAAAATCAATTTTTCGGATAAAAGAAGTATTTTGAAAAAATGCAGTTTTGCCGCCTTTTGATGGTGCACCCATTTTAAATCTAACATAGAAATGTTTATAAGTTCAATTTTACCAATTAAATTTCATCCTTGGAATAAATATATAAAAATTTAATTTGGAGAAATTTTTGATATTTTTCTGATAACTTTCATATTTTGATGAATAGTAAAAATCAGAAAAATTTTAATTAAAAATAAATTTTTTCATTGAGATAACTTATATGGTTAAATTATAATATTTAATGGGTTTAAAGTATAAATATAATATATTTTTACCATTTAATATAATTTATGTCGTTATTATTAATTTTACATTGAATTCATAGGTAAAATCATTTCAATCTTTTGCATTGTTTTAATCAAAAACCCATTTTTTTTTACAACGAGATTAATTTTAAATTAATGTCTGCAACTTCTGTGTCTTGAATAGTAAAATATTTATTCTATATTTGAAATAAGTAGTTCCAAATTATGTTAATAGGATATTTTTTATTTTTGGGCTTTATGAATAGTAACTACGGTAAATTTTATTTACCATAGTTAAAGGTAAATCAGGTAATTAATCGTAAAATAATATTATAAAATTACCCTAATAAATGTATTAATATAATTAGATTATTATATTTCGTCCTAAAACATAATTGGGTCTAAATGGAATCTATTGGAACCCCCTTGGATGTGATTAAGACCTTTAATTTATTTTATTTAAAGGAAATTGAAATATGTCTCTCTCAAACTTTAATAATGAAATTATTTTTAATATAATGTTATACAGAATATAAATTCGATTATAAATATGCATTTGAAAGATAAAATGTTTTTATTCCTTATGTTAAATTATTTATAGTTTTTAAAAACAGATTAATTACTTTAATAGCTTATACATTAATGATGCAGAAATTATTTATCTATTGAAAAATAAATAATATAGTTTTTAAAATAATAATACCCATCAAAATGACCAAAAAAATTACCAAAAAATATTTTTCATGTAAATAAAACTCATAATCATCCAATGGTCTAATTATAGACTATTTGGAGCCTTATAAGAGTGATTATGACACTTATATTATATTATTTTAAATGATGTCAAAATTGTCACCTTCATAATTTAATAAATATATCAATTTAAATGTTGTGATTTTAAAATATTAAATTAGAGTAAAATTATTATTATGAAATATATTAGCTTTATATTCATCAAAGATCTTAATTTTTAATTTTTATACGACAAATAAGTATATTAAATAATTATACAAAAATGATGTAGTAATTATTTTATTAAGATAAATATCAAATAAATTGTTTTAACAATATTAAACTAAATAATATATGAACTAATTAATTCACTCCAAAAATATTATGGATGAGTATGACATGTTAGGAATCAATTAAATATTTTTTTTGAATATATCTTCGGTGTGGATTTTATTTGAATTCAAATAATTGAGTTGTGTCAAAATTGGAACTATTGGGATTTTGTAAAAATTAAATATTATTAAATTGTTTAAAAATCACAAAAATATTTAAAAATTAAAAATTTACAATTATATGATCGAAAATTTAAAATTTTATCTAATTATGGAAAATTCACAACACATAAGTAAGTATTTATAATAATTTAAAAATTAGAATATTATTACCACAAATAAAATTAAGTAGATTAAATAAGGATAAATCAAAATGATAAGGTTTAAAATAAACTCAAAACATTTCTAAATTATATTGTTTGATTATATAACCACCCTATATCATCACATATTGTAATTTGAGTAATTTTTAGTGGTTTTTAGGTGGGTTTTGTGAGTTTATTATAAATTAATATTTTTGAGGTTTCCAAAAGTGACCCTCTCTTCAATTATAAAAGGTGCACCTCATCCCTCTCCCCTTCACACAATTTGGATCCTTGAAGCTCGGAAACACACTGCCCATTACTATTCTAAACTCCCCTTGTAACATTTTGGAGGCACTGGTCTTCTCAAAAGACCAACTCTATTCCCTTAAGAGGAGGTTTAAAAGAGGTGCGTCGAGGAAGAGAAAATCTCTTCTACCGATTATTTCAAGGATCTTTACTCCTCTACTACCTCTTCTTTGGTTGTTTCAATATAAGGTAATATAATCATTATAACTAATATAATGATATTATATTATGAAACAACACTATATCACCTTCTATCCATCCTATGAAAAGTGAAATCACTGCGTGTGCGTACGTACGGCTTACTGTCTCCACGCCATGGTGTAATTTGAATTTCCACCACCACCTTACTTGGATAGGTATAATAGTGGAAATAATAACTGTTTAAGATTATTATAACATCACAAAAATTATGAGATTTTATATCATCCACTCCAATTCCATTCAATAATTATGGGAACGATATCATCGCTCGTGCGTACGTACGAATTACTGTCTCTAGGACGAGATGAGATTCACTCTCCATGATAACCATTCAAGAATGATTATAAAGAATATATAATGAATAATTATGAAATAGATGACATAATAATTCTAAAATATTTATTTATATATATATGTCATTTTTTTACTTCAATTCAATTCAATAAGGAAAAGAAAACAGTGTTCTTTCGTACGTACGACCTACCGTCTCCATGAACTGTGTATTTTATTCCATTTATCGATATATTATATATATTTATATAATGGATATATATTATATATAAATCATGTTTTAAATTATGGAAGTATGTAATCATGATCTAGGTGATCATATGAAGAATTACATGTCAAAACACAGTCGATAAATGATACGATTTTACCCAAAACGCTGCTTTGACAAGGAATTGACAAATGAAAGGGTAATATAATGTCATAAGTGAATCATATATGAAATCATAAATATTATTATGGTTATGTTACAAGTTAATAATATGTTTAAACCCACTATAAAGGAGCTTCAAGCACATACAGATGAAATTAGACTTAAGATAAGGGATAATTATTCCAATCTCATTTTTATTCGAGATTGTTTATTCGTAAGTATTTTCTGGGGTTATAGTTAACAACCATGTCAATATTTTCTAAAATTGTTTTCATAAAATGTTTACTATTCTTACATGTATGTTTAATGTCATTTTTACCCTTTTTTACTTTTACCACATGGTAAGGAAGGAATCTTTATTTTGTTTACCATACAAGGAACTTTTTGTCTTTTTCAAAAAAAGTACAAGGATAATGTTTTTTTAACATATAAAAAATGAACATATTTTTATGGTTTTATAATACCTTATTTCCATAAAAATACCTCCACAATATTTTTTAATTATTTTCAACAGAATACTTTTCTTTTAAAATTTCACGGCATTTTGATAAAAAATAAAATTATTTGAAAGATGAAAGGATATTTTCCTTATGAACTCATTTCAAGTGTTTTATCAAAACTATTTTCTGTATAAGATGACAATATTTAAAATGGTTATGTTTCATGCATAATGTACCTATTATTTAAATGGTTTTATTTTGTTTATGATTAAATTATATCCATTTTTTTATATGTATTATGTTAGGATGGGATGATGTTTATGAAACCCATTTTATTAATTGGATTATGATGAATGCCGTATGTTTTTTTTGTGGAACATAAAAGAATGATTTCATTATGATATGGGTGGGACTTATATATCCATCCAATTAATTGTGTAAATATTTATATCTCATGAGATAGAGATGGATGAAACAACAAGTAAATCTGGTTCAGTAATACAGGGCTGGAACGACAAGTAAACCCGGTTCAGTAATGGAATTTTTTTACAATGACGGTCTTGGTTGCAATGCCTTGGCTAATATGGAAATCATATCATTTGATTAATGGTTTATCAAAATTATATATTTTATTCCCATTATATTTTATCATGATTAAAGTTCCTTTGTGATCTATGCCTTACATACTCCCAATATTTATGTCACAACTCAAGATTTTAATGTTTAAACATTATGTTCATGTTCTTAAGTTAAAATGTATATGGTTTATTTTATTTTATCCATGCATACCCTTACTGAGCATTTGATCTCTACCTGTTTATGTTTTTTTCCCCGGGATAAAATAATGGTTTTAGATAAGAAAATAAATGGGTAATATCTTTATGGGAGATGTGGAAGACATTTCACCATGATTAGAATATTATGTTTTGAGATTCCAAAGACACTAAATTGATACGGTCTTTGGGAGTCTGTTTTTATTATGTATTAATTATTCTGCAAAAGTAATGTAATAACCATGTACATCAAGCCTGGGTCTCTACATGATTCCTATGTGAAACGAAAAAACTTCTTTGAGTTACAGAGTTTTCTGGAGATATATGGTAACTACAAATGCTTTATACAGAACTTTTCATGCTTAACAACACCACTGATGGTCCAGACTAAGAAGGTTGTAAAGTACTTGTGGATAGATGTTTGTGATTTATCCTTTTAGGAGCCAAAATAGATATTGAATTTAGCATAAATATTGATTTTTCTAGATATGGGAAATAGTTACACTATTTACTACGATGCATCAGATATTGGGTTGGGAATAGTGATTATGCAGTGGGAAGGATTCATTGCATACAGGTCTCGGCAATTAAGGCCACATGAGAGGAATTACCCTACACACGATCTCGAGTTGGTTGTAGTTGTGAATGATTGCACTATTGGAGATATTATCTTTTGGGAGATCATTGTGTGGTATACACTGACCACAAAAGTGTAACTTAATTAATTTTACTTGGATATTACCAGTAATATAGTTAAATTCAACAAAGTGGATGATGAGATGAGTTTGAGGACTCAGATAGAGGCAGTTGTGGAGGCCAGTAGTGAGTGGAAGCTTTTGGATCAATTCACTGAGATGCAATTGGAGGTGCATCTCAAATAGGTGTAGATGTTTCTGTATTCTATAGATGTTACCTTCACTCTTCTGGATTGAGTGATAATGAGGTATATATCATATTCCAATGGCCTAGTCCTAAGGGAGAGTGTGTCATGTGAGGACCCTACCCATGGGTGGACTGTATAGTAGGTTGAGGTTTTATATTTTCATAGGTGTGTATGGTTGTTAGAAGACATACACAAGGAGCTTTTGTGAGATTTTCATGCCTCATCATGGGCAGTTCATCCTAGTGTCACCAAGATGTATCGAGATATACAATGTTAGTACTTGAGGCTAGGAATAAAGAGGGATGTGGCTGGGTTTTTTATGATATGTTCTACCTATCAACAGGTGGTGGTGGAATTCAATCGACCAGTAGGACTGTTACAACTATTACGCATTCTCTAGTGGAAATGGAATGATGTCGTAATGAATTTTAAGATGGGTTTACTGAGGTATCCTTGAGGGAATGATGCAGTTTGGGTTGTCTTTTTCATACTCTTGATGGTTTCAAATTTCATACCGATTAAGGAAACCATCAGTGTCGATGAGCATGGAATGTTGTATATTTGAATGTTTGTACATTTTCCTGTGGTTATGAACTCTATCAATTTAGAAAGGGATAACTGATTTACATCTCGTGTTTAGCAGGGACAATATAGGGATTTGGGTACCCAGGTACTTCTAAATACATCTTACTATCCTTGGATAGAAGGCCACTCCGACTGCACAATTAAGTTTTTCCAGGACATTCTAAGAGCATGCATCTAGGATTTCAGGGGCTCTTTGGAGGGTTACATACCCCTAGTGGAGTTTTCCTCCAATTACAGTATTCAGTTAATGATTCAGATAACATCTTATGAGTCCTTTTATGGTGTTCCATGTCGATCACCCCTATCATGGCTTGAGGAAGGAGAGGCATCTATATAGGGACCATGTTATGTCCAAGAGACCACTAAGCAGGTAGAGTTGATTCAGAAATGGATGGATACTATACAGTCTCTCCATAAATCTTATAATGATCAATGGAGATTACCTCTAGAGTTCGAGGTTATGGATTTGGCTTTCCTACGTGTCGCACCGAGGTTGGGACACTGGAGGATTATGAGACAGAGAAATCTTTCACTGAGACACGTTAGGCCATTTGAGGTTTTGGAGAGAGCTAGGTTGGTTTCCTATCAATTGCAGTTACCTAAGAGGTACCAGGATATGCACAATGTATTTCATGTTTCCTAGCTAAAATGATACTTTTTACACCCATATCACATTTTTCAACCCAAGGAGGTTGAGTTGAAGGTGGATGTATCCTTCGAGGAGCACCCTATTCAGAATATGGATCACATTATGAATGTTCTTCGTGGCCAGTCCATTCCTTTGCTATGGGTGCTATTGGAGAAAGGGTGAGTACGGGATGAGACTTGGGAGATGGGGGACAGTGTGCAATCCTAGTGGCTAGAGTTTGAATTTTCTTCTTCACCACCATTGGAAGGGCAATTTGGGGATGACTTGTTTAATGGGGGGAGTTTGTATGATCCTGGAACATCTTTTTTTGTATGGATCATTATTTAGGTTTTTTTGATGAAAAATGAAGAATTAGGATTTTATAAGTACACACAATGTAGTTTTGAGTACACGCCATATACCAGGGTACCACGTGAAGCCATGTATTGGACGTGTAACGACAGAGTACATGGCCACGTTGGTGACCTGGCAGACCGCCTAAAGTGGAGAGTGATAGAGTCTAATACATGTAGTGTACATTAAAGTAACACTCCATGTACTTTTCATTTTATTTCATAAATTAGTGAGAGGTTGCGTCTCATCCTCGGAAAAATCTTCTTCTCCCATCATTTTGTACAAGAGAGTGACAAAATGGCTATGAACATTGCGCTTATCTTGATTCTCTGTCAGTGCTCTGATTTAAATGACATCAATTGCGTTGGATTCCCACTAGTGAGTTCTCCTTTCTTCTATATCCTTTCTTCTTTATTCTTTATCTCTATTAAGTTATTCATGGATGATCAATTTTACTTGATTTTATGATCTACATCGTTCTAGGATGATTCAAGTGCCAAAATTCAAGAGTATCAATCGTACGATATCGAGGAAGGTGGTTTGTGCCTTTCTTTGTTCGTATTTGGATTATATATGCTAAAATTGATACATGACCACATTTGGGGTATTACATGATGGGTTCATTCACACTATTAATTACCTTTTATGGTTTACATTGATTGAAAAGGGGTTGTTGCCTATCCATAAGGTTAGATTCTTTGTTTACAGAACACCCCATGGGTGTGTTTCCCTAGTTTGACTATTTATGGACATTTGGCCTAGGTTTTCTATGAGGTGTACCCTGTTTCCATGTATTGATTTGTTTAGGATGGAGTTTGATTGATTATATCAATTTCATGTGTTAATCTTGTGAATGTTATCCATGTAGTAGTGGTAGATTACATGTGCAACCTTGTTATGATATGTACTTTGTTTTTCTAATGGACTGTGGGAGCCTTGGAATAGGAAAACTATGGGGGTTTCAATGTTAATTTACATAAGACGGCGAGAGCCTTGGTGTGGACTTCGACCTGAGGGTATTGACCATGAGATCTACCTAGAGGTCATATATAATTTATTGATTCCATGTGGACCTAGGGGTATTGACCGTGAGAGCTACCCAGGTGGTCGTTTGTAAATGATTAGTGCTATGTTAAACCAAAGTGGTTAGATCGTGAGAGCACTCCCTGAGGTTTGTTGTGAATAATTGAATGGATGTGACAAGTCTGCCAAGGTAATGTATAATATTGGACTCAGTCTTACTTGATTTTTGAAATGATATTCTAAGACATCTATTCTTATACTATTACATAGGGGGATATGGAGCTTATGCTAGATTACAAAATTTCATTTTTAAATGGATTTAATAGTTAATAAATATAAATGATTATAATTGAAAACTATTGGATTATTTACTTTTGAGTACTTTCTAGTTTATTGCTTCATTTCTTCATATGACCTACTATATATATTCATTGACAGTTAGGCATAGTTTTTTTGGTGATTACCTACTGGGATTTGTCTCACACCCTATTTGGGTCATGCTTTTGGACCCAAACATATTATATGGTTACATGTATAGATAAGGGAAAGATCCTTCTTCATCAGGAACTTGATTTCTGTTGGAGTTGGAGAGCATGGGACCAAGCTGATGGTTGTGATGCTATTAGAATTTAATGCATTATTGTACTTTGGTTTCAGTATTGTAATTACATAATTTTGACTTGTTTTGATTATTTCATAGACACACGTGACATGAATCATTTATATATGCTCTTGTTTTTATATTCCTATCAGTACTATACTGTTTACTTCTTTTGTTGGTATTATAGCTTCTGCAATTGTTTTCTTTTTTATATTATACTGTTTATAGTCTGCTAATGAGGGAATATTTTTCCCATTATCAGACATTTGTCATCACTACTTGTCATTAGCCTCTGGCATTTGGGAAATGCGCTTGGGGTCATCTGACCAACCAGGTACATGGAATCTTTGGGCAGCACCCAGAACCTATATGTTACAATATTTGATTGAATATATAATATATAAATTTAATTAATACCATTCAATAATTGTATCTAATAGTATTTGTTAAGATAAAACACCTCTGTGAGCATAACAATAGTTGTTTTATAAAATTATTCCATTTATTTTGAATTAGTGTCTATACTCATTTCTAATTAATAGGAAACCAATTATTTAAACTATATATTTTCATAAGTTAGATAATACTATTCATAAATACCAATTAAATGTCTAGTTTATGACTATCTAGTTTATATAATTTTAACAATAAAATGACGTTTGATAGAAAGTTGGTGTGTCATGTAACGCACGCCATGTCAGTTAAGAAAGTAATTAATTACAAGTCGGTTTTTCATGTATTGAACGAAAATTCAGTATTATATGTAGTGAAATCCAGGTAAGTTGTGCACGTATCACATGATTAACTTGGTGTTTCATATAACACATGCCATGATATTTTTATTAGTATATATAAAAAATTTCTTTCACTATTGCATGAAATTTATAATATCAGAAAGATAAAATTAATTCAAAATATATATATTTCATATAATCTTTGGGTGTTTCGTTCTACCCCCCACCCCCCATAAAATGATTTTTTTCACTGAAAATTCATCCTGGTTATATATGGTTTAATACATGAAAGTTCCTTCCATAGAAACCCATTACATAAAAATAAATACTAAAACAACCTTTAAAAAAATATGAAAACATAATGGTTATCCAAAGTAACTCATAACTAGTTTCTCACATAGTAGTAAATAGGTGGGAGTTGAAAACAAGAACTTAGAGGCAAAACATAAATATTTATAGGGAGTGATTGAGGTCATCAATCACCAAAAATTGAATGATAAATGAAAATTTGAGCACCTCAATGTTATAAATCTATGATCATTTAAAAAGAAATAGGTTCAAAAAAAAATTAATTTATTAGGAAATAATTTTACTTCTAGATTGTTTTCCAAAATTTGAATAATTTTCACGAAAATATATACTTGGATGTTTTCAGGACAACCTCCCCCCTTGTTATTCCTTGACCCACTTCACATATTTCTTCAAAAAGGAACGAAATTTTTTTATTCATGATTCACTAATAGATCATTAGATCCATGATATGATATATAAATTTTCATTAGTTATCATTAACAGAAAGTTGTTAGATTTGGTTATCCAATATGAATAAATCCTTATGTTGTGAGATAACACATTAATTTTACAGAATTCATCGGATGTTTAAATTAATTATTTTATAATTGGATAACATTATAAACCTTATAAGAAATTAAAATCAAAACCTTTATAAATAGTGTCACAAAATCAAGTTAGAACGAACCCCCATATATCACAATGTAGCCCTAGGTTTTCACATTCCAATCATGTGAATACCCTAATAGTATATTCTCTTAGAAAATTGTAATAACCTCAATTACCATAAATAATTTTTACAAAAAACATGATTATTTATTCCAAATATTATTAGATATATTCCATAAAACCACGATAATAGAGACCAATTTTTTAGCAAATCCATTGTCGATTCTGAGGTAATAAATACTATCCAATTCAAATCAGCCATCTCATTATCCAATCTAAACACATTTCTCTCTATATCATGAACACATTAATTTACCATACTTTAACAAAAATATAACATTTCAATTACCTCAATTTCATATGTCTTTATCACATTTCAACATATCCTTTTCGATCCTTCATGAAAAAATATACTAAAAATTCTTATAGATTCCAAGATTCATATAACATAATTTTTTAATTCCAAAACATAATTAAATCATTCATCCCACTTTATTCTTACACCATTGATCAGGCTTCATCAACATATTACTTAATACATATTTCATAGTATATGAAATTTCAATCATTTAGTAAGGTTCCATAACCTCAATATAATAATGATTCTTATGTTTAATATAAGAAATACTTGAAGAACATCAAATAACTTTCACATGTTGTTTGTGCTGTCTTATCTTCAGAAGTATAACAAATACTTATACCACCTTCTTGTTTCCCATTATCACATTTCCACTTTGGAAATTGATTCGCATAATACTCATACATTCCAAATATGAAATATTCAAGGTTAACCATGTTTCTTCTAGTTCTCTTCATTGACTAAAACCAGAAAGCATAGGGCGAGAAAAACATATCATAGAAGAAAACTGCATAATCATTAAAAATTACATATAGTATGTCTAAATCATGACACCTAATTTTTAATTGAAGACACATTAGGTTTAACTTATGTCATTCATATTCATATTCTATTCAAATTCTTCATGATTTTCTTAAAGAGTTTGTATATTTCCAAAGAATAACCCCCAGGAGTGTCAACCAGATGTGTAGCAAGGATCATTGAACTGTACAAGGTTACGCCAGGTCAGGCATGAAACACCAAGCCCAATTTATTACCCCTAGATATGTCTATGCCGGATCCATATCCACTTTTAGTATTATGACATGTATGTATTTCTGGTAAACCACTCACTCTATCCTTTACCAAAATTCCAGGACATTTTCTTAAATGTTAACTCATCCTTATTCTTATAATTAGAGACATACCTAGTAATATCCTTATAAATAAACCTTGGGATATCACAAGAGTTTTCTCATCCTACTTTCCAATGGTTGACTAAACCGTCACTCTGATACTGGCTATAATGACTTGGTTTTGATGTACATATACATTATATAACTTTGGATAATTACATAATACATTATACAAATAGGTTCCCAAACAATGAATTACATTAGTTCCTTTGGAAACATGGAACAAAAAATTGTCTACCTCTGTGAAAGATCTTCAATGTTTCCCAAAAAGATCTTCCCCCTTAATAATTATACATAAATACATTTCTTCATAACTATGCAAAGGAAACATAAGAAACGGGTGAGATCAATTACATTGTAAGGTTAAATAATGGAAGTGATTAAGAATATCATAAGTATAATGGTATTATAAAATGATAATGATCTTTAGAATATCATACCCTTTATATCAAATATCATAATCATTTATCATTGGATAAAGATTTGTAGTTCTAAAGTCAATAATTATAAAGAAATCAAGAGCATAATCCATGAAATCATCACATAGGAATAAGATATGGTATTTTGGCATACACATTAATGTATAACATAGTGAAAATGTATATGTAGAAATAGGTTCACGCATTATGTTAGGGAAATAAAATCAGGCCCTTGCAAAGACTTATAGACACACAACATGGTCCATGCATAATGTTATGAACATGAAATCCAGTTCATGAATAACATTGTGAACATGTAATCAGGTTCACACATAATCTTATGGACATTCAACCAGGTCCATGATGAATATTGTGAACATGTAATCGGGTTCATGCCTAACTTTATGAACACATAATGAGATTAACTCATAACATTGTGAAAATCTAATCAGTTTCATGTATAAACATATCGACATGAAATCATGTCCATGCAGAACATTATGAACATGTAATCAGGTTCACATATAACTTTATGAACAAAAAATAATGTACACTCATATCGTTGTAAAAATGTAATCATGTTCATGAATAATCTTATGGTCATGAAACTAGGTCCATACATAACATTATGAACATGTAATCAAGTTCACTCATAACATTTATACTTCCAAGTAATCCATCATTACCCAATGCATTGGAGGGAGATATAGGACCCAACCGTCACATAATGAAATCATACCTAACTTTTCTATAAAACATTCATTATATCATAACCCAAGAAAAGTGATGGGTTATATAAACATCAAATCATAACCCATGAAATTAGATGGGTTTCATTAACATTTTATCACATCATAACCCATGGAAAAGAGATAGGTTTCACAATAATTTCATCAATGCATAACCTATGAAGAGAAGTGGGTTTCTAAATAACATAACTTGTGGAAAATAAATGTGGATCATAAGCATCACTCAATCAAAACATAAACCCCTAATGAAAACATATGAATAGAACCTTGGTATTATTTACTATAAATGATTGAGTAACATCAATGGATATCATCTTAGATGGAAAATTAAATGGAAATATATTTTTTAAAAAGTTCAGGAGAAAAATATACTTTCTTATTTGAAAAGTATTTTTAAAACATAAATCCATTATAAAAGCATTTTATTGGAAAATGAATTGAAAACATAGAAAGAATGCTTGAATTCATCTTGAAAGCATTTTCCCTTCAAAACATATAATATTATCTTGAAAATATTTATAAAACCATTTCCTTTAAAATCATATAAAATAATATTCAATTTGTTTGAAACCATTTATTTGAAATTACTTTTTGTACATATAATTAAATCTTGAAATCTTTTTGAAAACCATTTTCCTTGAAATCATGTAAAAGAAGAATGATACCATTTTTAGAACCATTTCATTGAAAATAATTTTAATACATATAATGAATTCTTGAAAACCTTATGAATCAATTTTTAATGAAAATACAATGAAAACTTATGAATAATACTTGAAAACATTTTTTTAAAACATGGTTTTGAATGATCCCAAATTTCTGACCGAAAGGATAAATAAAGTCATATTTTCATAAAAAGAATCTTAATTATCTTAAGTAATAAATACTATTTAAATGTAAATTTACTTAGATATAAAATGAAAATCTATATGTTAATAAAATTAATTATACTTCTTAAGATATGGGTCATAATATTTCATCAATGGAAGTATTATCACAAACAATCTTAATAAAATATGGGATTATAGAAATAAATAGTTACCACTAGGGTAACTTTGAATCATAATATAATGTAATTATTAAAATTATATGAATCCTAAATATTATGAAAATAGTTATATTAATTATATAACATGTCAATTTATGTATATACACCTCATATAAAAATATATGTGAATAACATGACATGTGTCTCAAAGAAGGAAAATTGAAACAATGATTACTTTACTATTTTGGTAACTTTTGAAAAATAAACCCCATGAAAAAAGGATAATAAAATTGATATGTAAATACCCATATAATACATTTATGTTCGTTATATACACCACAAAAAATAATTTAGTGATGAATAAGGCATGTATCTCACAGAAATAAATAGTGGGATGAAATCCCTTGCCTAGTGTCTTGATAATCATCAAACTCGTTCAAAAGTCATGTATAATAAACATAAGTTTATTATACACCAATAAATGAAAATTATTTTTATATCTAAAACCATATATGGTTTTATTATGATTATATATTACTATATTATTTACAAGCCCAAGATATGTTTTCACTTAGGGTAATATCTACTTTTTTAGCACATGTCTTAATTTGTTATATTTTTGGTCCTCATACTTATATCTTGATTTAAAAAATTAAAAAAATTATATAAATATCATGTATAAAGAGTATATATATTTTTTACAATAATCAATAGAATATAGAAGTATTATATGGAAGACATCATTCATAGAGAGGTAGGCCGTACATACACTTGAACACTGTTTCCATTTTATTTTCATTTTGAATGTAAGAAAGAAAATTACATATATGTATATATTTATATAATATCATTAAAATAAAATTATTATTTAATATATATTATATAAGTTCACTAATCATATCCTTAATACTCTCCATGTAGTGTGTGAACAAATCACATCGCATTGAGTGGGCGGTAGTCCACACTTCCTCTAATGAAATTATCATATTTACAGAAAATGGAAAATATAATGATATGTGTTATAAAATAATTAAAGAAGATTAAATACATAAAAATAATAATATATATCATATATATAAATAATTTTCATTATAATTACCAATAATTAATTTTGTTAAAGTAAATATGAACAATCATTATTTTGGGAGGTGGTAGTTCACCATACACCTAAATGGTATGTTCGTTACCCATTAGATTGAAGTGTGTGTTAGTGTAGGTCGAACCCTTATAATAAAAACATTTAATTCTATTGGGTATACTAGTTTCTTATATTATAATTTATTAAGTAGAGTTTATGGGGGTGGAGAACTAAAATAAATGTAAGGATCTTGAGGGAGGGTGTTATTTCTTATTCAGGTAAATCCTTTTGGTTTTCACCAAAGGGATTACTTTATTAGATTTTTGACCAAATGGAGTCTTAAAAGAAGAATTTAGGGACTTTGGAAAGTGTATTGGGTAGACATTGGATAAGCATAAGTGGTTTGAGATGTGTATTGAAGAGGGATAGGTGGTTTCCTTTTATAGTGTAGGGAATGTACACACTTTACATTTCTAAAAACAAGTTAGGTGTACCTACGTTTTAAAAAATGTCATAAAAACAAAAAAAAATATTATGGAACTTTTATAGATGAAATATTTCCATAAAATGGGTTTTGGACATGTGTATTTGTCATTTGGACCCTTATTTTTAATTTTTATTCCCTTGTTATGCTTAATTTTACCTTAATAACTGTAAATAATTTTATCTAGATTCACTATCCTTTTGGCCAAAATATAATTTGAAATAACTAGAACTTATAAAATATTATGATTCTAAATATGTAATCCATTTTTCCAAATTCCAAATATATATGTGGTAGAAATTATTTTAAAATTAATCTTGTATGTGGGACAA
The DNA here is from genome assembly GCA_963277665.1 of Viscum album. Classification (NCBI taxonomy): domain Eukaryota; kingdom Viridiplantae; phylum Streptophyta; class Magnoliopsida; order Santalales; family Viscaceae; genus Viscum; species Viscum album. The sequence continues at coordinate 1,864,476,030 of OY728164.1, read as the reverse complement.
CACAATGGTTATTTAAAGTAAAAATAACCAAATGTTTTCTTTATTGGTATACCCAATTTGAAATTTAAATTTATTCAAATGACCTATATTTGATTAGTTTATTAAAATATAATTAAAATAAATTTAAAATATAATTTAACTTTATAAATAAATTATATGAACAAGTTGTTTTGAATTATAATTCAGTATTTTTCACGATCCATTAAATAATAAAACTTGATCGAAAAATACCAAAACATCCGCAGAAGATAATTTGTATTTTTATATTTAAAATATGACATATGTTTTGAAATATTATATTTATAAAATTTAAAAAAATTGGATTTAAAATAGGTTCTCCGTTAAAAGGCATTAAAAAAGACTTTATAAAAATATTGATTTTTCTGTGAAATAATGGGTTTATTATTATCTTTATATTAACAAATATGTTGGATGAATATAAAAAATATTTGATTGAATATATTATATATAAATTTAATTAATATTATTTAATAATATTAGGAAATTTTATTTATTAGTATAAAACACTTTTGGGAGTATAAAAATAGTTTTTTTATTAAATTATTCCTTTTATATTGAATTGGTATCTATATTCTTTTATAATAAATAGGAAACCTATTATTTAAAATATATATTTTTATAAGTTATTTAATACTATTAATAAATAAAAATTTAACTATAAGGTTATAATTGTCTCATTTAAATAATTATAATAATAATATGATTTTTTATAGAAGCTTAGTGTTGTATGTAACACACACCAAGTTGATTTTGCATGTAACACAGGGTAAGTTGGGTTTTCATGTAGAGAAAGCCAATTAAGTTTTTATTGTAGCGCATTCGAAGTCATTTTTTCATGTATAAAACAATAAACATGGTATTTCATGAAACATAAACCAAACATTATGCTTTAATATATATAAAAAACTATTTTTAGTGTTGTGTGAAATGGAGAATATCAAATGGAATAAATTAATTCAGAAAAAAAATCACAAAATCATGGGGTGTTATATATTGACATAATATTTATAAATCATTATAAAATATTTAAATTTTCTTTTATTTTAAGATATTTCAAAATATACAATTCTTATAAATATGATATCGTGTAAGCATAAATTTTCAATTTATGTGAGGTATTGCACCAGATTTTGAGTTATACACTCAGATTCATAATATTATGAGTTAATATAGTGTATTACATTGTCTATAAATTTTTCTTAATTGGTATAAGGGAAAACATTTCAACACCTATAATCAATTTAGGAATTTCCCTTTTGAGAAATTCAACATAGTTGTTGTTGGTGTTTATGCTCTTATGACTATATTATGGAAATTGAGTGTGGTTATGACCAATAAATATTCCCATATGGAAAAATATATTACTTCAAAACATGATTAATTAATTATATAAAACTTCATATGGAATAAACCACTATCATTTAATAGATCTACTAATCCATTGATAGCTGAACAATGGATAAATTCCCTTGAATGTATATTTCAAGCTTTGAGATGTAATGTATGGGAGAAGATTATTTTTATAGTTTATTGTTTAAAGTAAGATGATAATAAATTGTGGTAATTTATTTATAATAAAAAATTATTAGTATATATTGAGAATTTTTTGGAATAATTTTAATGATAAATTCTTCGAAAAATACTTTCCTCAGGGGCAACAAAATGATATGGGAAGAAAATTCCTCAATTTAAGAAAAAAGTAATAGGAAAGTGTTACTAAGTACGATGAAAACATTATACGATTAATAATTAATTCTATGTACTGCATACATAATCCAAATAGTAATATTAACTATTTATTTTATGTGATTAATCTAAGACTCTAAGTGGAACTACCATCTCAAAATTTTTAATCGTATAATGATATCATATCAACTTTCATTAGAATGAAGAAGGAATTCTCCAAGTCATATATTTTCAAACAAAATAAATAGAAGAATAGGATGACTAAGAACCATGAATAAAATAAAAGGGGTGAAGGAAAATAATTTATGGATGGAACATCCCACATGTGATAATTGTGGAAATAAACTCCCTAGTTCTTCCTTGAATGGAATTGGAGTTTACTTCACATGTGGTGAGAAATTCCATCAACAATGTGGATGAATAGTCTATAATGAAGGTTAAAATGTATATTTTTTTTATATTTATGAATATAGGAAACTATGAAAATTAATTCTATAATGATAAATGGAATTTACCACTAGAAAAGGATAACGGGGAAAGGCCAAGCATAAGAAATTACTACAACTGATGTTTAAATCACTTAAGCTATGATAATGGGTAATTTCAGTTTAAATACATTCTTTATTTTATTATCAATATATGTAATAATTAATAATTTTCATGGATATTTAATCAATACTATACACTGTGAGGAATTAATTTTAAAAAAAGACACCTAGTGGGAATCTGGTATTATTGAAAATACATCCAGCAGTTTTTATTAAGATGAATAATTATTCTCTTATTTCAAACCTAATTTTTATACATATGTTTCGATTTGAAATAATAAAAATTTTATGGGTTTTATAGTTATTGAGGAATTATTTATTATTATATAAATAGTAAAATAATATATGTTGTTCTTGAGGTATTATAATTTAATGTATACAATATTGAATACTTTCTATGGGTATTATTATTGATGTTTTAGGAATTAATTTATTACTTATTCCTAAATAGAATTTTTAATATTGAAAATTATCTTAACTCATTTTAATATTTGTTTATATATGTGAAATAACTTTCCTTTCTTATAGGGATATGATGATCCCTTAATGGTTTAGTTTTATCTTTCATAAACAAAAAATTATTCTTAGTCATTCATTATTAGAATCAGAAGTGAAGACTTAATAAAATACTTAATCAAAGTGAAATTTTTCACATAAAATTTTAAAGGAATCAATTAAGTATATTTTATTTTAATTCCCCAAACTTGAAAAATTAGAAGATAAACCCATCAACATTTTTTTGAAAATATCAATTAATTTTTAAGGAACTCTTCTAGAAACACATTCACAAGTGTAAATCTTATAAAGTTAAACATATTATTTTTTCATAAATAATATGTTACCTAGTATTAACCTAGAAATAAGAATTCATGATAAAAACTATTAAAATATCATGATATCCAAATAATTAATTAAAATTCCAAGTTCACAAATTTGGTTAGGATGTGAGAATATAACACCACAAGATTTTAGTTTCCTTTAAATGAATACTGCGTTAAATAGCATACACAAGATGCAAATGGGAAATGAATGTATCTCTCATATGGATGTGTTAATTAATACCTTAATAGAGAGATATATTTATGAATCTATAATTGTAAAATATTATTTATATTTTTCTACATATATTTTTTAGAAAATTGAAATAGTGTCCATATGCAAGTACGGACTATCATCCCCAGGAGAATTATATTTCATTTTTAATGTACACATTTCATATATGGTTATAAAATTATATATAATGAATATATATAATAATTATGACATGAATAATCTTCTATAAATTTTTTATTCTGATTATACCATAACACATTTTTTCTCACTCTGTCATTATAACATGCTCTTGTTTAGGTCGGTTTTACCACCAACATGAGCAATGCAATAATGTGTATGACATCATTCATTGAGGAATTTTTAATAATATTGGTATTATGAAATAATAATATATAAATTGAATTATTCAAAATATATATGTTATGAAATAATGATTAATGTAAATGTATTGGAACTGTTGATCCAAAACACGCCGAAAAAATGAAACAATTATCACCCGAAATAGTGATTTTAAATAATTATAAACAAATAGATGATATGATGTTATGATTGGATTATATATGATATTATAAGTATTAATATGGTTATAAAATATAATTAACCCATTATATTCATGGTATTTAATGTTTCATTTGATGTTATTTAGTCTATGGGGGTCATGATTCAAATGTTACCAAAGCGATAAGGGTTTTATGTTACAATCTCACTTTTACCAGTATTATTTATACTTAAATTTATGAGGTTGAAATTATATGATCTATCCCTTAGAAATCTTATAATTTAATTAAACTATAATTATTTCTATAAATTACACATTTTTCATCCATTTTCCTCCCTCTAATGAACTCAAATGTCTGAAAGAATGTTTTTATGAAAAAACAATATGGTTTTTATATTTAGTCTGGAATATTTTTCTTCCATGTTAGTATTTTGTTCAAAACATTTTAATTTTTTTAATATTAGATAATTATTTATTAATTTCATTTTTGACCATGATTTTTTTTCTATAAAGTGTTTTTAAAGGAAACTTCTTATCATTTTCCAAATGAGGTACTCTTTACTAAACATGTGAATATAATATATATTTTTACATTTACTACACGAATAGATTTTCCCGCTATCATGACTATTCATTACCTAAAATATTATTTTATAGATTTAATTTCTTATTTTTAAAAAATATATTCTCCTTATATTTTGGGAAAATTTAGATTTTAAATAATGGATTTCAAAATGAGAAGTGTATTTTCCCCAAGAAATTTTCAAGAAATATTTTTAAATAATTTTTCGCTATTTAAACATCCTTTAGTAAATCGTATAATTTACTGGGGTTATAATATAATGATATCATCCAAATTATTTCTCTCTATGGCTTATGATCATGTTTTTCAACGTATTTACTTGGGAAATTATTAACATTTTGTATGCTAGTTTTCAATACAAATGTTTTGTTTATTATTTATCAAATTTTTATTAATTTATTTTATATAATGATTTCATTATAGTTACTTAGTAATTTTCTAGTCCTTATATATCCCCTTGATGAATTTTTATGTATCATGACACAAAATAGTTTTGGTATTTGGAATATACATTACAAATTTATGTATTATGTCTTGGAATGAGGCCTTGATAGTAAGATAATGATGTCCAACATTTTTCATTATAGCATAATGAAACATATTTTTATTACCCATTTTATTATTTATGTTTTTATGTCCTCCATGTATTTATTCCACTTTTTATAATATTAGTTAAATAGAATATTCAATTATTATTTATTTCTACCGTATTATTAAATCTTTATTTATTCTGGGATTCATTTTTTGTACTCATTCCCTTACTTATCATTTAGACATATAATTTGTTATGTTTTAATTTCCATCGGTTACCATGAAGGCATTTATGATTGATTTTTGCAATATAATAGAAGATATAATAATGTTTGCACTATAATATTATATTTTATATCATTTTATAGATTTAAATTTTAAAATATTATTTGTATCAAGTATCTGAAGACTAATAATCTTTTTGATCCTTCTAATGTGATCTCTTTTATCTTATGGAAATGTAGTGAAATAACCACACACATTAGGTTAATTAAGTTGGGGAATTATTTTTCTAGCCACGATGAAGCATCACTAGATAGGATGAAAGTGGGATTTGATTTAGTGATTATGGAACAAAGGTAAAATGAATATATAGATGAAGTCTTAATTAGGGGGATAAGTGGGATGAGATACTAGAAAGGAGGAAAGAACTGAGGCAGGGATAAATATGATAAGAGAAAAAATAGTGCATTTGATAATGAAGAACCCCCTAGAAACCCTAGGAGAGGGAAATGCTGAGAGATAGAGGGAACTCAGGGGAGTGTGGACCCATAATATAATTTAATAACACACATAATACCATAGATATTGAAAAATTATTTGGTAATATTCTTATCTCATGTGATATATTGAGATGAGTTGATGAAATATTTTCTACATATGATAGTGTGAGATGAGTTTATGATACACTAACCCAAGTTGATATGAAAAGATGATTTGAAGATAGGTTTATCACAAGTGACCTAGAAATATGAGTTGATGATATTCTTAATTATAGTGATATTGTTAGATAAGTTCATTGTATACTTGCTGACTGTGGTATATTATGATGGGATTCCGGATATGGTTTTTTTCAAGTGACATGGTGATAAGAGTTGAGTATGGAATGGATTTATAAGTTATTAAATCTTGTCATTTTTATGGAATGATATGGGATAGATAAATATTCCATTAATTCATTTAATCAATTAGGTAATGGAAGGAGATGCTAGTTCACTACAATTCTAGATTATAAAATATGATGTTATGAATTTTCATTATTTATTTGGAAAATTGGTTTAAATATGATGGTTTATATTGATTGATGTTTATGATAACATGTACCATTTTTGGATTAATTATGAGAACATGGGTATATTCCCTGACTATAATTTCTGTTTCAGATCATATGTTTAGACTGATATATGTAATAATAGAGGCAGGTAAGGTCCTATTGTATGTGGATTTGTTTTCACCTGATTATGTGATAAGTATTGTTATTATATTTATTTTTTTTAATTACAAGGATATAAAATTGAGTATGAACTTATAAATTAAATAATTGTTTAAGGGAACTATTGGTGGTGTCCTACTGAGTCATAGACACAACTAATATGGGCACATTGGCATGAATTAAACAAATTCCAGTTTACACGAATTTTTGGGTGACAACCTTAATATCAGTGTATTAACTAAAGTTCATAGGGTGTATTTGGAGATAGTTCATATTTAAGAAAATGGATAGTGCATTGTGTCTCATTTTATTTAAATTTATGTTTATATTATTTTATTATTATGATCAATCTAATATAAGTTTGTTGTTGGGATATATGAATACTTTACCTGAATTTATATCATCTATTACAATATATGTTTTGTTAATTTTATGGTTGGATTAGGAATAAATATATCTACTATGATTCCTATGGTGGAAAAAGATTTATTATTGATACTTCTTTTGTCATTTATGGTTTCTTACTTATGAGGGTTTAGTGTTCCCGCATTATCGAAGGACTATCACCACTAGTCAGAAACATCTCCAATATAAAGTGGCATGCCAAAGATATATAACAACGTTATTTTTTTACTATTAAGATGACCTGAATTCGGGATTTTATAAGGGTCTAATATAGTTTTGGATTAAAGATGTTCCATCAAAAAATATGAATCAATAATAAATGTTTTCTATTCCTAAATAATCCACAGAAGATGGATAACCTAATAACTAATAATTATAATAATTTTTAAATAGATTTTAACACATTAAATTCTAATAAATGGATATGTTAATGATTTAAAAGTAGAAGATATTTATATTTTATATTTTATAGTTAATACTCAATACTTCAATATTTTTCCGTTTGTGAAATATTTTTTCAAATCAATATATATTGGGATTTTCATGAAAAAAATTACCCTATGGAATAAATACTTTACCTATCTACTATAAGTTGAAAATTCATGAAGTGGTAATGAAAATTTTTGGACCAAATCTAGTAACGGATAACCCAATTAACGAAGCCAAAATATTAAAAATAAATATTTTGTATAAAAAACGAATAAAATTCACATCATTCTTGAAAAACAATATTTATAATATGGGGATATAAGGTAAGGGATTTCAATGAAATGATAAAGTGAATACCTAATAACATCTTTCTAATAAGTTGAATTTTCATTCTTAGAGGATGAAGGAGATGAATAGATTTCCACTCAATACTATTATACCTCCTCCACAACCTATGGGATAGATGTACAAACAAAACGTATACATGTTTCAAAAGATATTAAAGATATAAATGTAAAAATTTCCTGATAATATAAAAATTAAATAAAAAGAAGATTGAATAATTTGAAAAGGAGACACTTCCATAGAAGAAATGCATACCTAAAAAATATCCAAATCTAGAAGTTGAATTTCAAATATCTAACAGTATAAAAAAAATTCTTAAGAAATTATTATAAGAATAAATAGGGTTACAGTAATTCCATTAGAGGATCCCATAAAATCATAAATTTTTAACCCTTTAAAAGGAAACATAATAATGTGTGATAGTAGAATCCACATGAGGCTTGGAAATAAAAGTTTATAACTATTTCTCAACTTCTTCTAAAAATTCATGCACCATAATAAAAAATATCTCTTACAGGCCCACTATGGATGAAAATTCAGTATTCTTTTCTCCAACTAACCAAGGTAAATCTAACAACATTTTAGAATATAATATTACTTTCTCCTGTTATGATAACTTCATTTATTCATCATTTGATAATAATTATATTGATAAAGCATTCAAATTATGAATATAATTTCTTGAAAACTCTCTCATTATCCTATATCACCTAAAATTTCACATACCATTCCCACATCCATTAAACTACTGAGCATCTAGTATTCACTGAAAATTAACTTACTTTAAAGTTCTTATTTTTTATTTTCTTCTCTCTTTTTGAGAAGGAATATCCTAATGATTATAAAATTCCAAAAATGGAATGTAGAAATTCCAAGGTAATAAATATTAAAATATTTGTATGAAGATAAGTGTTTATTATGATATAAAATATTGATATAATTTGGAAGCATATACAAGGAAGAAATAAATAATAGTCAAATAATATGATATATTATCAAAATGAAATTATAACCCAAATAATTTAAAATCAATATATGATTATCTCTAACAAAAGTCTATAATTTTCTCTAATAGAACTTCCTCATATATGGAATATTAAAATCTATATAAACTAATTACAGATTTTATGGAATTTAAAAATATTGATAGGAAACTAATTCAAATAATTTAGTATTATATTAAAGTATTAGAGAGATTGATTTTCGAAATGGAAGAAAACTCAACGGATAACCATTTATTCTTTTTCTATATACTTATAATTAATATTTTAATAAAATTTCCTTTTACTGTCAATTTTTTATTTATTTGAATTTAAATTATTTATAAAATCTGGAAAAATATTCTTATAAATTATTATTTTTTTATAATAATGTGAGATAAATGTTATCAGATAGTAAGTAGTAAAAGAAAGGATAATTTGGTAAGATAAAATTATATAACATAAAAATAGTAATCGTAAAAAAGGTTATGTCTCTTAAATGTTATTTTAAAACCTATTTCACACTTTGAATATTTTTTTGAATATATATATATTTATATCTTAAAGAAATAAATTTATTATATCTTTATACACTTATAATTATATTTCATGTGACTATTGAAAATAGGGATATTGTTGGGTAATTTATTTAATGAGAACTTGTAAATTCTTAGGTTTGATTTTGACAAATACCTATTGATACATTATAAATAATTTTACCCAAAAAAATAGATGGTTTTGTTAATGTTTAATAATTAATCAGGAATGTGATTTATACCAGAAGGAATAAATTTAGTTTTTATGATATCTGCCATATTATATAATTTAAATCTCACGGTATGTATTATTTCTTCTATTTTTCACATATTTTCATCAGTGATAGTAAAATTGATTACTGATTTTGAAAGTCATGGAAAAAAAGTAATTAAAAAAACTCAAAAATAATCATGAAATATTTGTACCGGAATAATTATTAAATATATGTCATACTAAGTGGATGAAAAAAAGAAAAGTATGACAAAACATGTAATCTCATACCTTACTATTAATGATGTAGTTCTTGAGCCACAAGTTGTTTTGATTCATCAATCACAACGACAACCGAAACAACATTTTTAATTTCAAAATGATGTTGTTGTACTCCATAGTTTATTTAACCATGGAATTTTGTATGTAAAACCATTCCATTTTGGAATTAAAATGATACAATTTTTTTTAATTGTAGTGAAAATCGGGGTTTTCACAAAAAGTTATCATTTTCCTTCGAAAAATAAATTAAATAGGACATGGTGGTGAGTTGACCTTTGAATTTTAGTGGGAAAACCACACATACCATTGAGTAGTGGTGTGAAAACATCATAATATCAAGGAAAAAAGTTGTTTCAAGTTATTTTAACTATTATTCATTTGATCTATTCATTATCCACTTATTCTCTGATATAACTAATGGGTTTCATGGGACATCAGTATTTCTTATTAAAGTTGTAGAATGCATAAAATGCATGGAAATAATGATAGGTAGAGTAATAAAAAATACATAAAATTATATCCCTTAATATTAATGTTTTTTTAGCTTTATTAGAAGTTATTTTGATTGAGTTACCTTAAAAAACTAATTGCTCCTTACCTCCAATGGTATCTATAATCCATTGAAATTAAGGAAAAATTCGGTGGGAACTTATAATAACCATAATATTATATATAGATATTTAAATTATTAATATATATAGGTTTGATATAATTTAACATAGATTATAAGAACTAACATCACCTTATAATTAATTCGGAACATAATATGTTTATAGACATATTTTATGCTTTAAAATACATTAAATTTTTGTTTATTCACATTCCAGTACATCTATATCAAACTGATTTTTTATAACATATATTAGTTGAATATAAAAATATTTCTTCAATTTTTTTATTCATATGGTGAAAATTATCTTAGTATAATTTTTTGGGATTTTTCTAAAATAAATGATTCGTAAATGAATAGTAAAATACATTTTTTTCCAAAAAAAGGCTTTTATTACTTTATAAATATATAAGTGAGACATATAATTTTATAAAACCATTTAATTGATAAAATATTTATTTAATGAATAATTGTATACATTTTTAGAAAATTTTTAGAACTTATAGATCCTATGTTTAACTTTATAAAAGAAACGTAATATTTTAATTTTAATAATAAAATGTATTTTGTCTTTTCATTTTATTAATCATTATTTTGGAAAAATTATGATTTGGATTCATATTAAATCAACCTAAAATTTATTTTTTAACAATAAAAAAATTTATTCCTTGATAATCAAAAGCATTGATAATCTTATTCAACAGTAAAATTTTAAACATAAACGAACCTTTTCTAAGAAACTGTTTTTATGTTTGATGTGTGCTAATACTAAAATTAATTTCCCTACATATTAAAAAATTTATTTTAGAAAATTAATTAAATATTTTAAATCATTATTTTAAAATAAGTAGATAATTTTATTTTTATTTTTGGCTATTAAAATTAGTTATTGAGGGTGAAAGTGGTGTTACTATGGTTAGGGTAAGTTAGGTTAAAAGTTGATTAACATAGTTTAAAAGGATAAAACATATATTACATTGTAAGGTATATATAGGATAATCCTTATATATTTACCATAACCATTATTGAATTTTTTTGACCCTTTTCCTTTTTCCTTGAATAATGGAGTTTCATTATTAAAATGTAAAGAGATTTTACAAAAACGACGGTCTATTTACTTATAAAATGATATCACTTGCTGCCCATTTCTCCACCCATTATAAAGTATTTTATAAACCAAAGAACTAACTTAGTATCCTTACAATACCCTACCCAATCCATTTAAGCCTTTTTATCATCAAAAGACCAATCTAAAGAGCCTTAAGGGGTTACCCGATAGAGAGCTTCCAAGGGAGAGGGAAATACTCTCAACCCAAATTTTCTAGTTTTTTCTTATTATAAACCCATAAAGTCCCATTTATCCATGAAATTATGATAACCCCATAATTTTTTATATACTTTAATTATATTATAATAATTCAATATTCATTTTATACCTTCCTCCAAAATTATTTTTGAAAACTAAAAATGTCAGCAATCGTGTGTATGGACTACCAACTCCATGAACAACAGGTTAAATTTTTATCTACCACCTAAATTGGAAGTTTAGAAATATTATTTAATTAAATAATATGATATTTATAAAATTATTATGATTTTGAAAATAAAATAATTTAATTTTCTACCCCTCCCATTTCATGGAAATTGAAAGTGTCGTATGTGTGTACGTGATGACTACTGCCTTTAGAAAACAAATTTTTTTTCCATAACCAACATACATAGATGAATTTAAAAATTTATTTAGTATTTTAAAATTTTATTTTTGAAAACATTAATATTATGTAAGAATAATATTGGTCAATAAATATTTTTAATTAACAATAAGTGGTTGTATTAACTTTAACTACCTTAAATGGACCTATCAAGACACCTTTCTTTATTTGGGTCTATTTTGGTATAACCATTAAAACATTATAAGTTGTAATTTATCGGAATAATAATGTAAATTTACCTCTAAAATTATATATATCATAAATTAATTTTAAAATACCTTTTACCATGGTCAACAAACCAAAAGTGTTACTAATTAATTAACAGAACAACCCCAAGTAAATGACATATACTGAAACTATATTAAAAATTAATTAAAAAATATGATTAATGGGCCTGAAAATGTTAAATATATATGAATAAGGTTATCAGGTATATATTTAATTAATTTTTTTAATTATTTATAAATTTAAGCGGAAGGGTAAATAGAATTTTTATATGAAGGTAAGTGATTTTTATTCCACTCTCATTACTTATTAGTTACTCATTGTCATTCTTTTTATCCATTTTACATAATTTATTCTCATTTAATTATTATATTTTTTATATATTTATATTAGATGTAATCATATTTAAATACAATTTTCACTTATGGGGTTATACATGTTTTTTTATTTCCCTTGGAAATTTACTCTTTAAAGTAAACCCAGTTTTAAGGAACTTTCCTTTTTATTGTCTCATATCAATCATCCGCCAAATAAAACATTTTTTAAAAATTAATAGCTTTTAAAAACTACTATTATTTTAGGAAGAACCCTTTTGGTTCAATTATTGTTTTATAAAAAACAATAAGTTATTTTGACTTTTAAAAGTCCCACTATTTATTTTATAAAGCTCCACCCATGGGGTTTTTTATTCCTTCTTCTCCCAAATACTTCACATGAATTTTCTACATTAGTACTCCATGTTCAAGAAATAATTACACTATTCAAATATAAAAAATAATAATTCCTCATTATTTTATAGAATCCTTAAGCTTCATCTTTTGAATAATCCTTGAATCAAAATAATGTAACCCACTTCCTTCTCATGGGTTTGATCATGGTTATGCTTTATGTGTGGTCTCTTTGCTTCATGTAGTAAGCATATATATAAATTTTTTATGTCATTTGTGTGCCTAGAATTATATATCCCTATAATGAATTTATTAAATTTTCATATCTCCTGAGATGTTATGTCAGGTATTAGTGAGTGAACCTAATCTACTATGATACATTGTCCACTTTATGATGATGGTCTTGGGAGTATCCCTTGAATTAATTTTATGATGTCGGGTCTTATGTTTTTTCCACATATTCCATGATTCCAGGATATTATGATTTCATTTTTTAATTCTATGTTTACTTGCTTATTATTGTTATGTCTATGATATCTTGTTATGACTCCTTACTCTCATGTTATTCTTTATTTATATGTTTATTCACTTACAAGGATTACTATATCACCGTTTTCCATATGTATTTTTTTAAAGGTATCATTTTTAGTTTTATAAGTCCTATGGGAGTTTGGAACACTGTGTGGAGTTTTAAATAAATAGTAAACTTTTATGTTTAATTTTTTGTATTTATTTATCTAATCCTATAAATATTATATACTATATATATTGAGTTTGTATTTTTTGGAGATCATGGTGAAAAATTATGAAATAAAGTTTGTTTAAGAGATTAATTGTTAGAGTTGGTATCACTAGAAGTTATATTTATTTTTAGATATTATAATGAAATAATATTAGTGAAAATGTAGAAGATAAGTCTAAGTATAGTAATACATCCTAGGATTTTGGTAATGTATAGAGTATGTATCTTTACTAGAAATTATATCCCTACTTAGATACTAGCAAGTGGATTCAAAAATAGAATAGATAAACCTAGGGGTAATCACTCCAAAAATGGTTAGTTTACCATTGAATTAATCATCACTCTGATGAAAAATGAGTGTTCCCAAGACTACACACCTGAATACACACTCTTGATCTATATTCTTGGGAAAGTTCATTCTATCTTTACAAACCATTATTAAGGATTTGAACATAATTTTTTACATAACATTATTTGGTTAGATAACAAAATATAAAAACGACCATGTCTAATGTAGATAAAACTCAATGATTAATTTGTTAGGTTCTTCATATCTTTTATGAGTTACATATTATATGATTATGGTTTGACTTTTATGGAATTATTAATAAAATTATTCTCATCCCTAACTATCAATTATTTTATAAAATGGTTGTACATAAGAGGAAATGTTTTAATGACATGTTAAATGGTAAATATGAAGACTACCCTAATAAAATACAAAACATTATGAAATTATAACTTGATAACCTCTTGGAAGTACTTTAATAACAGAATCAAGTTATTAATCATAACTTAGATCACATGGAACACCCTCCATGTGATAAAGTTTTAGTTGATACCTTTATATGTTAGTGAACTCCATATTTTAGTTAGTCTTATGATCCTATAATTGTTTCAAAATGTATTATATCAATTTAAAAGACATTCACTATCATTTAATAATCTATCAAAGATAAGTTTATATTGGTTGTTTACTTCCTTGAGGGAGAATTCAATAATTTTTTGTTAATGATCCATAATATTAATCCCATGGAAGACATATAATCTATAGAGTGGGATGATTTAAAGAAATCATTCATCTAAAAGTATTTTACTAAAATCATACATCTATAATAGATAGGTATTTACTTACACTATAGAAAAATTAGGATGAATAAATTGGGTATTATGAGAAAAACTTCACAGTCATTTCATGATAAACCTCTCATCATTTCATTAACACCAAAAGTAAAATTGACTGATTCTTTAGTGGGATAAATCCAAGTCAATAAAGAGATTTGGTAGTTCAAGAAATTTAAATATATAAAAAAGTTTTATAATGGTCCAAAAAAATTTATATGGTGATGGGTGATTTTCATTGGTCACATGGGAATAGAGATAAAAAAAGAAGAATGGAATTTAACAAAGGTGTGTCACTAGATAAAACTCAAGGGGATAATAAAATTCAACAACTTATATTTACAAATATTAGAAAGAATCATATTGAGAAATATATAAACGAGACTAGGGAATATTTTAAGCGTTTAAAGGAGAGAATTAAATCCAACACATAGAGGAGTTACACTAATAAGTAACCTATGTGATTTAAGAAAAGAATTTCTATATAGATCTTCAGCATCTTGGAGAATTTTTTAACTATAATGTATTTGGATACTATAAAAACTAATGCAAAAACACAATGGTTATATAATTTTAAAATTGAAAATAACCCCCAATTCCAAAAGAGAAATGGAGGGGTTTTGTTGTCACTCTCATAGAGTGGGATCAAGATAGTGATGTGTTGATAGGTACACTAGTTATTCATTCAAGAATAGAGAATTTCCTATTTTATTCTAATTTTTGAAAGTTTTTATTATATTTAATGTATAGTATGAATATTAAAATATAAATACAAATTATGGTGGTTGAATTGTTGGTAAAGGTATAAAATAATGCAATTGTTTCATCTCATGTATATGAATTCTCCCTAATAATTCTCTATGGGTTGAATCTTCATGAAAACCTCGTCATATTCCATATAGTAGAATTCGGTTCTATACTGGGAATGGGCTATCTATCATTATATAAATCCCAAATCAAATACCTAGAGATAGAAACAAATTTCCATATCCTAGATAATAATATAATTCTATACTAGTGTAAGGAAGAGCATGAAGATCCTTTGGAATCTTCATCACTAACATCGATATTATTACCTTGAAAATAGATGTATATATGTCAAATAATAGAAGCAAAAGAGAGAACGAGTCTTGATTACAAGGCCATTGTAAGAGAATATATTAATTTATCCCAAGATGATTTTATTAGTCTTCATCTTGATCAATTTGTTTTGTGATCTTAGTTGATCTTATTCTTAGATATCTATTGATATTAAAGACTCCTTATAGACTATACCTCATTTATCTATAATATCCAATGAAGAACCTAAAAGAGTATTAGTAAAATGGATTTGTATTCTTCAGTTCTCCACTATGGGGTGCATCAGTTCCCTTTACCAGGAATAAGGATGGGTTGATGAATCTATGTAATTATTATCATGAAATCAAAAATATCACAATCAATATGTATCTCATTCTATATATTGATGAATTGTTTGATCAGTTATGTGTGTCTCATTACTTCTATAATGTATACCTTTGGTTTTTATATAACCATTTAATGGTAATAGAGGATATATACATGTTTTCCATTCATATGAGGTATGGTTACTCTGAGTTCATAGTCCCTCTATTGAAACTTCCCAATTATCTAGTGATATTTGTATACTTAATTAACAGTATCCTTTGACATCACATTGAATCTTTTGTGGTAGTATTTATAGATTATATTTTTATATACTCCAAAAGTAAGGAGGAATATGGGGGATGTTTCGATATTATGCTAAAGAATTTTTGAAAGGATAATTTATATGAAAATTATATTAAATGTGAGTTTTTGTTGAAGAAAGTATGAATATTGGGCTATATTATCACAAGTAACAGGATATCTAAAGAACCATTAAAAAATGGTGATTGAGGAATGGCCTATACCATCATATGTTAAAGATATCTATAGTTTTCTGAGATTAGTTATGTATCATCGGTTATTTGTTAGAAACTTCTCTATATTGTCAACCCTGATAATCAAGTTAACTCATTAGGGAGTAAAGTATGTCTAGATAGATCAATGTGAAGGGAGATTTATGGACCTAAAGAAGAATAAATATAGAACACCTATAATCGTAATACAAACAATTGGGGAAGTATTTGTGAATTGTAGTAATTACTCAGAGACTGTTTTAGGTAGATAACTCATATAGAATGATAAAGTGATAGTATATTCCTCAATATAGTTGATGGTTAATGATAAAAACTATCTAACTCGTGATCTAGTGTTGGTTGAAATAATATTCACACTGAAGATATGAAGTAATTATTTATAAGGAGAGAAGATTGATATATAATTGGACTATGAGATCCTAAAATACATATTCACATATAAGGAGATGAATATGATCTAATGAATATTGTTAGACATGATCAACGATTTTGACAACTCAATCATATACTATCCAAAAAAGATGAATAAATTTGTAGATGCACTGAGTAGAAAATATATCATTACCTTATCTATGTTGAGGATTGAGAAGGATAAAATCTACTCAGAAATGAAAAGGATGGACATGATATTCACAAAAAAGTGACACTAACCTTCTTTTCTCAACTGATTTCTCAACCATACCTTCTAGAAAACATTTATAAATATCAATGAACAGATATGAATATAGAAGAGAAGGTTAATAATATATGAAAATTAAAATCAATAGAGTTCAACATTTATGATGGATGAGTTGTGATATTTTGGAAATGACAATATGTACCATCAAATCTAGAGATAAAAAAAGAAATATTGAGTGATTCTCTGAGATTGGAATTCTCCATCCACCCAGTAAGCATGAAGTTGTATATGAACCTCTATGAAAACTATTATTAGGACAATATGAAGAGGGAGTTTGAGGAATATACATCAAAGTCCTTTGTGTGTTAGTGGGTGAAAAGAAAGTGGGAAGAATCCAAAGGGATGAAACAACTATTTCTCAAACATAAATGGAGAAGAGAAAACATCACTATAGATTTTATCATGGGTCATCCAATGAAATAGAAAGGGAACCGTTCTATATGGGTTGCAGTGAACCATATTATAAAATTGATCTCTTAATTTCAATTTGAGAGGACTTCTCAATCAAGAAACTTGAAATGATATACATTATATAAGTGATAAGAATTAAGGGAACACTACTATAGATTATATCTAATTGAGATCTAAGGTTCACAAAAATGTTCTAGAAGATTCATAAGAATTAACTAAACATGTAGTTGAACATCAGTATGCCACATCACCCCATACTAATGAATAGTATGAATGAATTGTCCATTACCTTTTGATATGTTGAGATATTTGTCTATGGGATTCAAGGGAGGCTGGAAGCAACATCTTCTATTGGTCGAGTTATCATATAATAAAAATTTTCACTCAAACATTTAGAGGGACATATATTAATCCCTCTATAGTAATACATGTATAACACCTACATGCTAGGATGAAGTAAATGAACTATTGTTTTTAGAAATTGAGATGGTAAAAGAAATGGTAGAAAAGGTCAATACTATTCAAAAATAACTCAAAATGGCTCAAAGTCGATACAAGAGTTGCACTGGTATACTTATACGAAACTCTGAGTTTAATTTTGGTGATGAATTTTCTTCCACACATATCAATGTAAGATATCCAAGATATTTGGTGAGAAGGAGAAGCTATGTCCTAGATACATTGGCCCCATTGAGATTCTCGAACACATCAGAGTTATGAAATATTGGAATGCACTTCCACCAAACATTTCTAAAGTGCATAATGTGTTCCATGCATGACTATTATATAAGTATATACAATATCCCAAGCGTTTTCTAAATATGTAGGTCATATATTTGGAGGATGATCTCTCTTACGTGGAGTACCCAGTAAAGATATTTTACCATAGACAAAAATTTCAATGAAATATGACAACTCACCTTTTGAATTTACTTTAGGGAAATCCTAAGTAATAATTTATGACATGAGAACCTAAATATACAATGAGAAAATTTTACCAGCAGTTTTTCCCCCAGTGCAGGGAATGAAATTTTGAGGGAGGAATTTCTTAAGGGGAGAGAATGTAAAAACCCTTAAATTATATATACAAATTTTTCTACTAATATATACATGTATAATATAAGGTAATATATATGATAATAACTAATATCACATTATCATTAATTCATAAGACAATATGTTTATAAATATATTTCATTCAATAATACACCTTTATAAAAAAATGATTTCTTGCAGTTTAGGCACCAAAATCTAATACTCATTTATATCACTTATATAAGTTGACTATAATAAAATTACTCCCTTTTTTATTCAACATTTTAATATGGGTTTAAGATTAATTTTTGGGATTTTTATAAAATAATTGAAATTTAGATTAATAGTGAAAATAATGTTTTTGTAAAAATGGTGACTTTTATAAAATTATCTGTATTTAATTCGAAATATTAATTTAATAAAACCAATTATTTTTAAAAAAAATTAAGTAAAAAATTATTTTATTTTTATTATTTTTTATTATTTTTGAAAAAAATGTTTAAATTACATAAAAAACGTAATATTTTTATTCTAAAAAAATATTTTTAATATTTTTATTTAATTAAACATTATTTTTGTAAAATTATATTTTTGATTGAATTTAAATTCACATAAAATTTATTTTTTTATAATAATCCAATTTATGACATAAAAAGAAAAAACATTGATAATATTATCCAACACTTAAAATTTAAGCTTAAAATGAACCTTTACAATGAAATGGTTTTTATGTGTTATGTGCGGTAATACTAAAATTAATTTCTACGAATCCTAGAAATTTTATTTTATATAAAATTTCCACATTAAAAACTGTGATGTTAAAATTATTAAATAATTTAAATTTGAATTCTCAATTATTACATTAAAATTAGTTACTATGGGTGAAGGTGCTATTATTATGATTAGAGAAAATTAGGGGCAAAGCGGTTTATCATGGTGAAAAGGGATATAACATGTAGACAAATATCTGATAGTGGAAGGAGGAGGGAGTCTCAACCTTATATCTTTCCCAACACCATAATTTTCAATTTTTTGATCCATTTTCCTAAAATAATTGAGTTACATTATTGAAATTTAATGAGATTTTACAAAAATGACACTCTATTTACTTATAAATGGATCTCACCTACTCCCAATTTATCTCCCTTAAAAATATTTGTATTAAGTTGAAATATTCCCTAGTATCTCCTCAACTCCATCTCAATTACCTTGAATTAGTGGTCTCAACCAAAATACCAAGCTAAGGAGCCTTAAGGAGTTACCCAAGGGAGAACTTCCAAGGGAGAGGTAATACTCTCCACACAATTTTTATAGTTTTTTTCTTCTTCTACACATTCAAGTCCCTTTTATACATGAATGTATGATAACACTATAATTTTTATATTATGAAATTTTATTATACTAGTGTAATTTCCATTTTTTACCTTCCTTTAAAATCAATGAGAGAAATGAAATCTTTATCATGCTTCTGTGTGGACTATTGCCTCCATGAATGACGTGTTCTATTTTTCATCACCTCCTTTAATGGAATTTTAAAAAATGTAATTTAATTAAATTATATGATATCTATAAAATTATTATAATTATTAAATGATAATTATTTTACGTAAATTTAATGTATTGTTTTTGTGTACATGTAGACTACCGCCTCTACGAAATGACATGTTTTGTTTTCCATGCCCATCTAACCTAAAAGACAATAAATATATATATTTAATATGTAAAAATTGATATATTTGACACAATTAATATTATGGAATAATGATATTTGGAATTATATATGTGTATTTAACAATAAATGATCATAGTAACTTTAACCACCATAAATGGACCTATCATGACACCATTCTTAATTTTGGTCTGTTTTGGGACAAATTTTGAAACTATATATGTATTGATCTAACAGAGTAATAAAAAAATAAGTACAGAGTAAATTTGGACACCAAGGTAGGGGACCTTTTGTTCCACTCTAATTAAATATCAGTTAAACATTCTATCTATTTTTTTCAATTTTATGAAAAATAATTCTCATGAAATACTTCTATATGTTTATATATTTACCTCAAATATATACCTAGTTATACAACCTTTTAATTTATAGGTTTATACATGTTTTTAGTTCCATTTTAAATTTCCACTTTAATGTAAACTCGTTTTAAGAGAACTTTTTTATTTCTTGTATCATGTTAAGAATCACCCCATAAAATATTTTTAAACCATAAATGGATTCAAAACCACCAAATTATTATATATATTATCCTCCTAGTTAAATTATGGTTATATGTAAAATTGTAAGGCATTTACTACTTTAAAAGAAACTTTTTTTACTTTATAAATCTCTACCTAAGTGATTCATTTTTCTTGTTTCTAATCCTAGATTTTTCTCATTAATTTTCTCCATTGGAACTCCATATTACCGAAATATATCCATTTTTAAAATATAAAATTACAAAAAAAAATTAATTAATTATTATTTAAAGAATCATTATGATTTATCCTTCATTTATTCCTTGAATCCGAATTATGAAATTGAATCCTTTTTTCATGGGTTTGATCATGCATATAATTTATGCATGGTTTAGTTTCCTCATGAAGAAAGCATATGTGTGATTTTTATTATGTGATGGGTGGACCTATAATTATATATATTTCTAATTAATTAGTTAAATCATTTTAAATCATTATCCCCAAGGAACTTTTCCCACTTCATGATGATAGTCTTGGCAATCACCCTTGAATTTTGTTTATGATTTCTTGAATTAGGGTGTTTACAAATTTTAAATTTTATTATTATTTAAATTACATATTCTATGTTTCTATTATTATGATAATTATATTTATTATATCATGTTATTCCTCTTAACTCCCATATTATTATTTATTTCTATATTTATTTCCTTACTAAGCATTCATTCTCACCCTCTTCCTTATGTATTTTCCATAAGGTATCTTATACAGTTTTATAATACCTATGGGAGTTAAAGAGAACTATTTGGCATATTAAATAAAGATGATTTTTTATGTTTATGATTATGTATTTATGTTTCTAATCTTCTGAAGTCACTATTACTTTATATCCTTTGTCTTTATTTGATCTTTGTGAAAAACAAATTAAATAATATGTGTTTAAGGCTTGGGTTCCTATAGAAATATTCTCTACAATGATGTGATAAGACATAATCCATGAATTTATATATATATATGTTAACTTGATAGAGTTTCTACTAGAAAAGGAATGACACTAGTCTCATAATAAGTCTCGAATTACTTCATTTGGTAGGCCTCTTTAATTAAATGAATGTGACTCTTTGAGTCATTCCATTTCATACATTACAAAACCGTAAAAAAGTATGTCTTCAACTATTAAAAAACAATGTAAAGAATATCTCATTAATGAATTATAATTTTAAACTCCCTTAATAATAAATAACATCATTACATGATGTGTCCGAAAAAAGGTGTATGATAACCAACTTGGGATTAGATTTAAATTATATCACATATCATTCAAAATTATCACCATTGAATGATAATATATAACATCAAAAAGAACTCACTAAATCTTGGTGATTTTTCATGAAGACATGTTGAGGTATTTAGTGCACAAAATAAAATAATGATTCATGTCCTCAGTATTATGAATTACCAGATTGTGTTATATATTTCATAAAAAATATTCTTTTATACCACATGATTGTTTCATATAGGTTGTGTATCTAAAGAATACCATATAATTCCTCAAGATAAGGATAATTAACAAACTGTATACATCATTCCATTTGTACATTTTAAAATTTTATCCTATAAATAAGATTTAAAAGTCATGTACGGTGTTTAAAAACACTCACAAAAGCTTAGGGATTGAGTTTTTACAGTATAGTTTCTAATGTCCTTTATAATTTTCTTAACGGTTGACTCTCCTTCTTGAATGATACATAAACACTTATACACGTTCGACTTCACTCTTCAATATAATTGACTCAATGTTGCTCTATTTTGACTCAAATCTTCTAAATAGTTCAATTTATTCTTTTATATATGAAACTATGTACTTTAAAATCAGAATATCCATGATGAATCTAAAATACACAACATGGTTGATCATTTAGTTCATTTTTATTGAAAATTTCAATTCATTCATTACATCACCTAAAAAATCAAAATAATAGAAACATAGTTCAAATATTACAATAAAACACTAAAATGAAAATTAATTGAATAAAAACCAATATTAAACTAATTTAAATAATAAACTAAAAAAACATAGAATTTAGATAAAATGTGATAAATTCCCATAGTTTGTAAAATAATTCAATATTTGAATCTATTGGTATACATTATACTTATCGTAGTAATTTTCAATTTCATGTAGTAGTTGGGATTGTCTTCTATAAATCATGTAAGATCATTTACTGTGAGATAAAAGAGTTATTATTTATAAAATCCTCACCATATTAATTAAATATGTATTCTATATATAATTATAGAGATTGTTTCATTATCTTTTAAAGTATAATATTTATGTTATAAAAGTGTATTGTTCGTACATGAGTTGTTTCTTTCAACATTCTATAAAATCAATAAGTATAAATGTTAAAGAATTAGTCACCCCTTATGGTTGTTGATATCTTCTTCGATGAAGGAACCCTATCATATATGAATGAAAATACCATTTTGAATATGTTTTTGCATAATTGTAAGAGTATTTGATCTAATACTTTGATAAAAGGATTTCATAATCTATAAGGATGTAATTTATTATTCCATTGTTTATATAATGGAATCAGGAATTTGATTTAAGGTAAAAATTTATTTGAAAAGACATTATTTTCCTAGATTATGTGGTGCAATGGTGATAAATTATTTAATACAAATGAATATTTGTTTTCATCACTTTATATTTTCTTCATTTAATGGTATAGTTAATTCTATGTGCTAGAATGTAGTTTCAAATTTTACATTTTATTTTTTTAATATTCAATGATTCTAGTACTACATAAAATACACATAAGACTAAAAAGTGTTTCAAAATATTTTTTAATTGAGTAATCTTATATTACAGGATTTTTAGAGTGTTGTTTATAAACAAAATATATGAAATCACTTCCTTATTTTTTAACCTTTACCTAATCTTTAACAAATACATTGACCTAATTTTAAATTTCAATGAAGAAACTATATTATTTTATATTTCATCGTGATATAATTTATGATTTAATAAGTAATGGTTTTACTAATAAAATAAAATTTCTAAAAAATGATTTAATGGTAATGTAATTGAAAGACCTTTTTTACTAAATGTGCTCTAAATTTGATTATGGTTGAATATAATTTGACAATGATGGGATTTGATACATAAAATAAAATGATAGTATTTTTCATTATATTTTATGATACATAGATTTAAATTATTATTGAACATTGTTTACCTAATTGTATTTAATAAATATAATATTATATACAATTAATGTATTTTTTTTAAATATATTATATTTTAAATAAAAAAACAAAATTATAGAAAAAATAGATTTTCTTATTAAATAATGTTAAATAATGGAAAACCAATAATGGTTTTTGGTAATGATTTCAATACAAAAAAGAAATAACATGAATTAAACATACTGATTTCTAAATAAAATAGGATTCAAGAGAGGTTTGAAGTAGTGGTCATCTCATGGTTAATTTAAAAATTAAATGTTTATTCATTCTTGATGTTCCAATAAGATTCATTTATTTATTTTATTGATGTTAATAAAAATATTGATTATCCATTAACCCTTTAAATTAGTACAGTTAAACATTAAAATTTTCAAACTAACCAAATCAACACTTATGAATGGTACTAGGGATACCGAATCTCACTATGATATCATGTTTATGATCAAAGAAAATAAATCTGGTGTTGTCCAATTGTCACAATTCATGTTCCACATTAAAAATCCTATAATTAATTAGTTAGGAAAAGGATATCATTTCATTATTTTTAGAAAAAACTAAATGTATTACAATAGAATAATTCAAATAAAAACAATATTAGGATACATAAATATGATTTTTTAAATAATATTAATAATAGAAAACCATTATTAAAATGATGTATTGGAAATTTCTCTCATAGGGTGTTTCTTACTTTTTAAGGTCTTGTCATTTTCTAGGTACATCCCTCTCTGAGTTTTTTATGAATCTTTTATTTCAGTTGTATTTTCATTGATAAGGTCTATTGTTTGAAAAAACACAGTCATGGGTTGAAAAGAAACTTGAGAAATAAAATAAATTATCTTCCGTGAGATATTTATTTGGAATTAATTTCTTAATGATTAGGGATGTATTCATGTTTGAATTAATAGAGACCTAGTGTAAATGGGTTCAGTGTTTCATGAGTTCAAGGGGAGTAAAGAATCATAAAAAGTTGTTTAGTTTTGATAAAAAAAGAAAAATTGTCTGAAAAATCAACTACAGAATATTTACACATCGTTTAAAGGGATTACAAGTCATTTATTTGTTTTAGGTTTTATTATTATAAATTTTAGGTGAATGGTTTTTTGGTGTATTCAATTAAAAACATTTACAAGACATGTAACCATTTTACATGCTAGGTAAATTCCCAACCTATTGTTTCAATCAATTTTTTTGTGGCTAATTCTCTCTCTAATCTATTGAAAATCCTCTCCTCTCAGCCCTATGGAATTCTTGGGGTCATTTGGGGGGGGGGGGTGCTAACCTCCCTTTTTGGATGACATTTTTTTGAGAGAAATCCCCGATATGACTTTTTGCAGGTTTCTACATTCTCTTCCTTGTACTCTAACCATTGTGGTGAAATACCTTGACTAATTTCATTGTTGATTTTGATCTCGATCATTTTTTATCTCAGAACCTCTTTTCAATTCTCTGCATCTTCTTCCTCATGGGTTTTGGTCATTGGAAGAATTGTTGGATCATTGGTTAAAGGTAGTGGGTCTAAATCCTAATCCCATGGTTAGATAATTTTCAAGTTTTTGAAACATTGTGACTGCTCCATCAGTGTGTATGCCCAAATTAATTAAATGGATGAGCGGGAATAATCCTTAAAGTCCTTCGGTTTCCCATTGATTTTTAATAGGATTATGGCTACCCATGGGGTGAGCTAACCATGTTTGTAATTGAATTTGATAATGTATTAAAGTATGTTTGGAATGAAATCTGACTAATGTTATTAGTTTATTCATAACATTTTAGTTTCCCCTTTTACTGATTTTTTATGAAAATCACATAATTGGTGTGAAATATACATGTTTTAATATTAAATATAATTTTTTAGCATTATTTGCATTAATCCATATTCGATTCAGTTTAATGTTTTCATCATAAATATTATCCTAAATATCCAAATATTGTGATACTTGTTGTTTAGGGTTACTTATTCAATTTAAAACATATCATTATAAGGAATATTTGTCATATTTGGCCATTTTACGGGCCATATGGTCTATATAGTAAGTCCCAAAGAAATTTGTGAAGAAACTGGACCATCCATGATGATTGAATTTATTCTATCAATCTAGAAGCCCAAATTTTATAAAACTATGTAATATGTTCTTTTTTACCCATAATAATTATGGATAAATAATTTGATTCCCAAATCCAAAAAAGGTCCCAACATATGCTTTTAATTTTAGATGACTATTCTGTCATGAATTTAAAAGAAGCACAAAATATATAACTTTTCGCTTGATATATAAGTCAAATTGAGCTGATATTTTTCAATGTTAAAGATAAAATATAGGTGGATGACATTTTATAATAATATTTTCAAATTTTAATCCATCTTCCTAGCCTAATATTCATTCTCATTTAGGCCTAGCAAGTATTCGACACCAAAATGGATTGAAGAATATATTATAGTAAAATTGCAATAAATATCGAAAAAAATTACAATAGTTGTAAAATTTTCATAGTAGACATAAAAAGTAAATATATAAACCTTTTTAGAATAATATATCTCTATATTATAATATATGGATGGTCAAATCATAGAGCCAATTGGAAGGGATTTTTTTAATGCAAACAATACACCTCCATTGTCGATAAACACATTCCCCTCTTCTGCTTGCATGGGGATGGAATTTCGGAGTAAAGGAAGAGATTTTCCATGACCATAGACTTCTAAAGGGAGTGGGAATAAATTCCATGATCTTTTTTTAATAAGATATACCACTCATCCATTTTTTATTTCATGTTCATTTATATTTTTTTTTCAATTGTAATCATGTAAGCTTATTTTAATTTCAATCAAATTTTAAGGCATGTTTATTTTTAATTTTATCATTTCCTAATCCAAACTCTATTGTGTAATGTTCATGGTCTGAAAATAGTTTAAATAAAGTATAAAAACAATTCCCCTTTCTCAATTTCTCATTCAATTGAATGTCCGTATTTAATTATCTTCATCTTTTGTATGTGTGTTTGGCGCAGAACTCTTATATTGTCCCTTTATTTTTATTATCTTTTTAACCCATCACCCTAAAAAAAACAGATTAATAACCATATCAATAGAAGAGTAAATATACTATTAGGGTGAGTCATAATTTTGTGATATTGTGTGATTGAAGGATTTTACTCTTTGAGCATTGTTTAGGACAACATTGTGTATGTTGAACTTAAAATTTCATAGATTAAAGAAATGTTTTGATTAACATGGGGATTCCACAGATTGTTGGAACCATAAATACACTACCATAAATAAGAGATGATTTATATTAGAACCCCATGTTATGTTTAGGCTTGTACTAAATCCTTGAATCTTGGGAATTCAGATAAAAAATAATCTTGTGAAGTGGTTGTTAATTTAATGCAATAAAAATCAGAGATCAAGGATATAATAAGCTTAAAATAATGAATATTGAACTCAAATCAATATTTATCAAATTTTTTAAATAAAAATTCATCTATTAATCAATTTAATTATGCTCTTAAAAGAAACCTCTCACTCAAAATATAGATTAATCAAAAGAAATCGACTATAAAAATGTAATATCATTGAGGATTCAACCCGAGTGCCGCTATACACATTCGCAGAGCACCAGAAGTTTGCATGGTCGATAAGAGACAATTAGTCATGCATAAAATGGTTCTATTTCCATGGATGGTACTTTTTTAGTTAGTATTATTATATATTTGTAGAAAAAAATGTAAAAAAATAAAACAAAAAAATCTGAAAAAACGGCAAAAAAAAAACATCCCTTCCAGGTCCTTTCAAATTTTATATAAATTCCCAATAGCCTCCCAAAAAATACATTGGATATTTATGACCCATAAATCAATTTAACTCATCACTGAAATAGGAGGAACATTATTCATAATCAAATCACTCTTGAACCATTCATTTTTAAACCAATATAATTAAAAATGTCCAATACTAGGAAACAACCCCTTAAAAAAATCACTACACATGATATGAATTACCAACACCTTGGTATTTAATATAAAAATATTGAGGATGATTTTGTACTCAAATAATATTCGATTGATCTTCAACCTCATTTCCATGGTCTAGCCATTGAATATACACTTCTTCATCTCAACATGTTCCAAGTCGTGTGAACTACCATGGAGCCTCAAGGGGTTTCTGGAGAACAAATTAAACATTGAGCATTCCCTTTCATCCTAGATACCTCCACAAAGGTGTGGCTCTACTACAACCCATTTTGTTTTTATAACCACATGGAATGACATGAAGTGACTATTCTTAGCGAAGTTATTTCCGGCATCTCGAACCGCTTCTATCCAAAAAGAAAAATAAGGTATCCTTCAATTATCCAATTAATCATTCCATAAATACTGGTCGAGGTTAAAAAATCATGTGGAAACCTCCCCACAACACCAAATCCTTGAAAAAATCCTGACCCAATAATTATATTAGGGGCTATGGCCTATGAAGATAATTCTCATTAACACCACAAGTGGAGGTTCTCTTGTTGAAAAATCTCCTTTACTATCACAAAATTTCATAAGAAATATGGATGAAAACACAAAAAAAAATCCATACTCAAGCACATGATCACGTAAAAAAAGTCTAAGAGAATCATTACATTGATCCCAACAAGATGACTGATTGGATGAGTGGACTTACAGGTCCTGTGCATCAACTAGTTGTGGATTCCAAATCCCCAACCTCATCTCTTTATAATCTATGTTCCCTGGACAAATCAAAACTTGTGGAATCTATAGATGACCAGTACATCCAACCAACACATGTACAAAAATTAAAAAGGATCCATCTTATTAATCCAAAATAATGGAGCTCAATTAATCATATACTCAGAGGAACTCCATCCTCCAATAATCAGGCCAGTTCATTGGAAACACCAACCAACCCCACTCTAAGTCCTTTTCTTCTACCAAAAAACCCTAGATTATGGTATGGTAATCCCATTTACCATCCCCCTCAGTTTATTACTCAAAATACATACCAATTCCAATATGGTAAAGGTGGTGGTAACTTCCAAAAACCTTACCCTTTTGTTCCCTAATGGATCAATCTCATCTATCTTGATCTAGATTCTACAATCCTTATGAGCCTTCCCAATTCCCAACCCAAAACAAGAACCTTCCCAAGAACCAAAATAAATGTAATAAAAATGAGGGGAATGCCTATTATTAAAATAAACCATAGGAAATCATTGTAGAATATATATCCTCTTTCAGCTATTCTAGCCTTAAAAAATTGAATCCCAAATTGGAAAACCTGTATACCACCTCATTAAGTAGCAACAATACAATTCATCCTAACCCTAAGGGTAATGTATGTTAAATTGAACTTATATTAGGAAGAAAAATTCCCATACCTCATGATGGACCCTGAAATGAACCATTGAATGGTGATATTGAAACTGAAAATAAAAAATAAGAAGGAAGAACAACCTAAAGACACTCCATAACCTCCTTATGTCCCTTTATGGAACCCAATTCCTTTTCCTCATGTTTTTTCTAACACAAAGTAAGTACTTTCAACCAGATCCTAAAATTATCTACAAGTTTAGATGAGTTAAATTCGGCATTCTCGTCTTAGATTCAATCAAACAAATCCCTAAGTACAAAAAGTTTCTTTAGGGGTTGTGTGCCCATAAGAGACAACTTTAGACCATGAGAATGTTTTAGTCTAGTAGTCCATACAAATAAAGTGTAAATATATAGGTAAATGTACTATTCCATGCCAAATATGAAGTTATAACT
Source organism: Viscum album (assembly GCA_963277665.1). Classification (NCBI taxonomy): domain Eukaryota; kingdom Viridiplantae; phylum Streptophyta; class Magnoliopsida; order Santalales; family Viscaceae; genus Viscum; species Viscum album. Next base: position 1,864,446,155 of record OY728164.1, on the reverse strand, counting down.
TCGATTATGCATTCATGGAACTAAGATCCTCGATAATTGTAATGCCCAAATCCATATTCTCCAACATTGGTATAGGTCCCTTTCACCCAATGAGTGTTGTCATATAGTTAACCAATCTAAGCACAACCAGTCTTGAGGGAATAAATGAGGATGTACTTTTCTGAGTTAATGATCTTATCTTCCAAGATGATTTCTATGTCCTCAACGAGGAAGGTGACACAACATCTTCTCGATCAACCCTAATTCATGCAATACGATTCCTAATGTTATCTAAAACTAATATTGATGTCTAAGAGGGAATATTATCCATTGAATTTGGTGACCAACTAGTCATGTTCGACATTTTTCAAGCCATGAGTTACCTTTATAATGATCACTCTGCCTTCTCAATACATGGTTTCGAGGGAACATTTGAGAATGGATTCACCCCCATTTCATCATGTTAATCACGTTATAACGAGAGAGGTGATTCTAATATTTTCGCAATTATTAACAAAGTCATTAATATGGAAATTTATGTGGACCTTTCAATCATAGACTCCTTCAATATATAAGATCTTAACAACTCTCTATAATACAACATCAACTCTGATATATACTGCTCCACCTTGGATAGTATTAATAAAAGTGAATCAGAAGCAATTCAAAGACCTTAATCCATTATTAAGTTGAATATCCCACAAATGAAAGATGAGACTGATCTGAAACCTCTTCCTACTCACCTAAAATAACCATTCATCTTCCATGATAACTGTTATCATGTCATTGTCCCTCCATCACTTACAAAACCAAGAAGACCAATATTTTTCAGGTGTTAGAGGATAAATGCCTTTGGTTGGACACTAGATGATATTCCAATAATCAACCCTTCCATTTTCATGAATCACATCCATCTTGAGGAATCATCCAAACCAATCAAACAATCACAATGAAGACTCAATTCACTCAGACATGAGGTAATTAGGGAAGAGATCATCAAGAATCTTCTATATGGTTTTATCTTCCTAATTTCAGATAATGAATGGGTTAGTATAATTCAAGTGGTATCGAAGAAAGGTGGTATAACAATTGTCACAAATAAACATCGAGATGTGGTCGCAACTCGAGTAAAAAAACAAATTTCTTGTGTGCATTGATTATCCGAAATAGAATGTTGAAACATCAAAATATCCCTACCTACTTAATTTCCTTGATCAAATGATGTAAAAATTAGTCATAATGTATCATTATTTATTTCATTATGGATACACCCGCTAAATCCAAATCCCATTCACACCTCGTGACAAAGAAAATACCACTTTCACATTCCCCTATAAAACATTTACATAAATGAGAATTCTATTTGGAATTTTCAATGCTCCTGAAACATTCCTGATGTGTATGATGGGTATCATTTCTAAATTCATTGAGTATTGCATGGATCTATTCTTGTATGAATTTACTATTCATGGTGATTCATTTTAATCCAACATTCATCACTCTCTCTAGTCCTTCAAAAATGTTTCAAATGTATCCTTGGGTAGAATTTTAAGAAAATTCACTACATGGATACTGATTGGATTTTTCTAGGGACCATAATTTCACAATAGGGTATGCATGTTGATCCGGTTAAAATAGAGGTGATCCAATCACTTATTAAACACACATCTCATTGAAACATCCATTCATTCCTTGGTCATGCCAGTATCATTCAGTTATTCAACCATAACATTAGCAGGCTTTCTCTCCAACTCACTCAACTACTTGAAAATGATGTAACATTAAATTTTTATTAAGCTTGAAATAGATCCTTCATTGAACTCAAAGTTATTCTTAAATATTCCCAAATAATCCAACCCCTAGATTGATCTTTACCCTTTAAATTGATGTGTGATGGTTCTGATACGGTCATTTGGTTCGTTCATTGTTTAAAAAGTTAAAATATTCATCATTTTATCTATTATGACAAAAAAACATTAGATGAAACTCAATCTCACTACACTATGAGTGAAAATTAACATTTAGTTGTGGTTTTTACCATGGATAAATTTTTCCATATCTATTAGGTTCCAAAATCATCATTTTTACAGACCATTTAGATTTAACGTTCCTAATTATGAAAAGTGTTTCCAAACCAAGGCTAATAAGACAGATAATAATGCTATAAGAGTATGACATTGTGGTTAATGATAGACCTGAAAAAAAAACATTCTGGCTAATCACCTGAGTAGAATTTCTTATTCTTCTCATTCTGAAATAATTGATCTTGAATTTCCAGTTGAAAACTATTCATCTATCACTCTAATGTTACCATGGTATTCCCCAATTTTAAACTACTTGGTTTCTAGTTTTTTCCTGAATTTTTATCAAAATAAAAAAAACGGAAGATGAAAAGTGATTCAAAATTATATTTTTGGAAATATAATATGATTTGTAATATTTGGGTAGACATGGTAATTAGAGGATTTGTTGATGAATATAAAATTTCCCCTATCTTATAATTAATTTACTCAATTCCAGGTGGCTGCCACTTTGGACCGCAAAGGAACTCCTTAAGGGTGTTTGACTCAGGATTCCTTGTCCTTTACTCATCAAGGACTCACATGAGTTCTGTTAATCTTGTCCCACTTTCCAATAGTTTGGCCCAATTTCCAAATGAAATGAAATCCCCCAAAGCCTTTAATTTTCTATGATATTTGCAATGTTTGGGGAAAATATTTCATGGGATCATTTCTCCATTCAAATGGATTCCCACATACCATTCTTATAGTATATTATGTTTCATGGTGGGTAAAAGAAAAACCCACTAGAAATTATGATTCCCAATCTATTAATGGGTTCCTAAAAACACACATCCTCCACTAGTTTGGAACTCCCCTTTCCTTGATAAGTGACTTAGGAACTCATTTCTGCAATATGACCATGGAATCTGTTTTGAAAAACAATGGGGATGTATATAAAACATTATCTTCATATCAACCCCCAAAACAAATGGAATGGCTAAACTTTCTAAAAATGATGTGAAAAGAGTGCTTGAGAGAATTTTAAAACCCACTAGAAAAGAACAACCTAAAAGACAAGGTGAAGTGTTTTGGTATTACTGATATACCTATAAAACACCAATAAGGATGTCTCCATTTAGGTTGGTTTTCCTTAAATAATGTCATTTACTAGTTGAAATCCAACATAAGTCATTTTTGGATATCAAATCATGTAATTCTGATTTTGAAAACTTCGTTGAAGAGATATTTTTTAAGTTAAATGAACTGGAGGAGATTTGAATAGATTTATATGAGAATTATAATCTCCATAAAGAAATGGGTAAGCCACTCCATGACAAACCCATACTACAAAAGGCATTTCATGAAGTTGTAAAGGTAATTCTATTCAATTCTCAACTACAAATTCTCCTAGTTATGATTAATTATCATTGGGAATGTCCTTTTATTATTAATAATGTTTACCCATTTGGTGTAGTGAAAGTCCAAGACCCCTTTTACAAAATGATATTCATGGTTAATGGACATCTATTAAAGCATCACCATGAGAGGACACAAATCTCAGGAGATGTATTGACTTCCATCGAATCCCCATCGACTACAGTAGACCCACCAATGGATGGAGACAGTGACCCACCAACTCCAAACCAGGGGAACCTCTTTCCATATAAATTCTCTCTCTCTCTATCTCTCTCTATTCTTCCTCACTCATTATAGTTATTTTTTACAGCATTCCTCATCAATTTTTTTTAATATTTCACTTTCATGTGGGTGTGTCTTTATAAACAACTAATAAATGTAATAAAACTGAATACATAGGAAAAAAGAGCCATAATTACTCGCCATCCACTTTTTATATTTTGTCCAAAACATTTTGGAGATTTAAAAGACACATTTTCTTCTAATTTTTTTTATTTTCATCTTAAATTTTGATAATGAATTTTTTTAAGAATAATAAATTTTGAATTCATATATTTTGATTTGGAAAAATATTCTCCCTCAATCATTAGTAAAAAAATTAGCTTTCATGCCAAGGTCACCAATGGCCATCTTTTTATTTTGTGTGCCTTTACACCTGATTGTGAGTATTATGTTTTTGGACCTTCGAGATGAACTTCCAATATTTACGAACATTAATATGATGGACGCATTTTCCGAACCTCAAGAGAATCACAATATCCAAATAGCCTCAAATTACCCTTTCATTAATCCTCATTTTAAAATTCACTTCGATCCAATGAACACCATTTCATTTATCACCACATTACAATCCAAATACCTTATCCCACCCAGCATCTACAGGGATTTACATTGCATAATTTACAGAAATTTAAATGCAGGGGAATGTATTTCATTTTTGGTATATTTTATTTATTTTCACCAATTTTTCACATGCGTGAGGGAATGAATCGAACATATAATGGGGGATGTTTTTCATTATGTGAGTTTTAGGAATGTATATATTTTTATGACATATTGTACAAATTTTATTGAAATGTGTTCAAAAAATTTATATGAAAAAACCCAAAAAAAATTAAAAAATAACAAGTTGTGTCTTGGTTGTGTCCAAAATCACTCTTCCTCAACCTTTTATCATGTCATAACTATTACAACTAGTGTCATGGTGAGATAAATCATGTGCTAGGGGATGAGTGTGATATTTTTTTCAAGTTCAACTTTCTAAAAAAAATGAACAATTTAATGATATATGCTTGTGTCATTGGGAGATGTTTGTCTTCTGAATATATATTCATTATTTGCATCCTATTACATTTTTTATACCATCGTTTGGATTCCTTCACACTTTCATTCCATTGTAAATATATGTTTCCATAACCTTCCATGTTTTATTTCAAATTCTGCATTGATTTTTCTGTGTTGGTGTTTACCCCTCCCTTCCCATATCATTGAAATTTTATTCCTACCATCCCATAGCAAATGAAAACCCCTAAAAAGATATATTGAATATTGTTTACATTAGGATAGGAAATAGAATCTTAGATCTCTTACAAGCACTAATATTTTAACTTTTGGTTGGTCAATGAGTGAAGCTCTATAAAAATATTTTTTCATCTTGCGAGGAATAAGTCTTGAGAGCCCCCATTTTCCATTTCTAAATCCGAGCATGAAAAAAGAATTTTTTGTAACATTTATTCTATAATTCTTTTTTTAGAATTCATTATGGATGACTGAACTATTCTATACCCCCTTCATTGGGGAAAAAAAATATTACTATTTTTCAGCGAGTGAAAACGATTTAGTTATGTGTTTATATTTGTTGTACATGAGGACATGAAAAATACTATGTGTGGGGGAGTCGACATTATTAATTTATTAATAAAATTTTATTTAATATATTTACAAAATTTCTAGGAAAATTTCATAATTTATATGAAATAATCATGTTTTAATATTAAATATAATTTTTGATCATTATTTGCATTAATGTAGATTCGTGTCACTTAATTGTTTTAATCATAACTCTCGTCATACTAATACAAATTTATTTTTTTATTATTTTTATGGTTCAATATTCAATTTCAAAAATGTCATTAGATATAACATTTTCCAAATTAAACCATTTTAGGGTTCATATGGTCCAAATAAGAAGGCCCAAAGAATCTGTGATGAAACTGGCCCATCCATGATGAATGAATTTCTAGGCTCAATCCAGAGGCCCAAATTAAATGAAACTATATAATATATTCTTTATTATCCAAAAAAATCATTGATAAAAAAAATATGTTTCAAATTCAACAAAAAGGTCCCCAATATATGCTTTTAATCCCATCCCACTATTCTCTCTATAATTTAAAAGCAACACACAATACATGAATTTTCTCCTAATATAGAAGTCAAATCGTGCTGATATTTTGTAGTGTGAAAGGAAAAAATATATGGGAAAAACTTTTTTGAATACATTTTTTAAATTTTAATCCATATTATTGGCCTAAAATTACTTCACATGTAGACGAGGGAAATATTCCCCAAAAAAATGGACATAAGAAAATTTGTGAGTAAAATAGCCATAGCACTGGGTAAAAAATTCCAATGGCGGCTAAATTTTGGTAGCAGATATAAAAAATACATATAGACATCTTTTAATAACAATATGGCTCTATATTATGCTATATGGATGATAAAATTTTGGATATAAGTGTAGGGGATGTTTTGGAATGAAAACAGTCCACCTCTTTGGGATATAAATACATTCCCCTATTCTCTTTGCAAGGGGTTTGGGTTTCAGAGAAAAGAATGATATTTTTAAAAACAATATCCTTTAAAAGGGTGTGGGAGGACATTCATTGACCTTTTTTTAATAGGATATACCTCTCCTCCTCATTTCATGTCATGCTCGATTATGTTTTTTTGAATTGTAGTCGGGTAAGTTTATTTTTTATTTAAATTGAATTTTAATTCATATTTATTCTCCATTAGATCTCATCCTCATCCAAATAATATGGTGTAATGTTCATGGTCTTAAAATATCATAATTCGAGTAGAAAAACCCTTCCCTTTTCTCACATCCACATTCAATTGAATGTCAATATTTAACTCTCTTCAGCATTTGGGTGTGTGTGTTCGGCACACTACTCTTACCTTATCCATTTATTTTTCTTATCATTATAACTCATCACCATAAACCAAAAAATTGGACTAATAACCATATCAATTTTGAGTAAATATACTATTGGGTTTAGTCATAATTTGGGGATATTAAGTGATTTATGTATTTTTTTCATTGATTATTCTATAGGATAACATTGTGTATGTTGAACTTAAACTATCATAGATTAATGATAAATTTTTTTAACATTTGGATTCCAAGTATTATTGAACCGTAAATACACAATCATAAAAGAGTTTTGATTTAGAATATAACCCTATGTAAAGTTAAGGCTTTGACTAAAGCATCAAAACTTGGTAATTCCTATCAAAATCATATTGTGAAGTGGGTGTTAATTTAATTCAATAAAAATAAGAGATCAAGGATATCATAAACATAAAATACAAAATAATGAACTCACCCCAATATTTTTATATTTTTTAAATCAAACCTCATCCATTAATAAATTTAATTATTCTCTGCAATACACCCCCACTGAAAATAAAAAATAATCAAAATCAATCGACTATAAAAAAGTTCTATCGTCAAGGATTCAACCTGAGTGCCGCTATATACATTAGCAAGGAATTAGACCTTTGAAATGTTTATAGGTGAAAATATGTCATGCATCAGTGAGCTAGTATTATTTATTATTATTGAGTACCAAAGTTGTGGATTATTTATTATTGATATAATTGTTAATCAATTGTGAATTTAATTGAAAGTGTCATATGTAAGTAGAATGGAAATCCTCATTATTAATTATTCAGAATTGTGATGTGATATTGTGATATCCATGCTATTTGATATGGATTGTGTTCAATGTTGTAATACGTATATATTGGGATCGTCTCTATATCATGCACACTTATATTATTTAATACATATATTGATCGGGCTTGGTCGAGTCCCATGTTGTAATGCTTATAGAGAGTGGCCTATTCCCATTCCCATGTTGTAAAGTTTATAGGGATTTGACCCAGAATGAAATAATGCTTATATGGATTTGACCTTGATTGAATATTGTGGATATAATATGGTTATATGGTTATGGTTGGAATGGTCATAATACATACCTGGATATATTTAGGCATGGCTCTAAAGTAGGTTGTTTTACTTTGGTTACATGGTTGTGGTTGTTGAGATTATAAGACATGATCAGAGAGATTCCAGCATGAATTTGAAACATGGTGTGTTGTATTTTATTAATTTTTAATTTAATTAATACCCCTATTTATAACTTTATTTCATAAACATCTTATCAGACTGGTTTTTTAAACATGGTAGTTTCGACCTACTGAGTTATTCTCACACCATATTCATGTCGCCACGTGGCACCAAAGAAGATTAAGTGGGTGCTTGTTTGGACAAGGGAAATGGACTTTGATGTCGATTAAAATATTTTTCGATGGGTTATAGTTTGAGGATGGGACTGGCATGGGGTTCAGGACAAAGGACATTCAGTCTTCTAGTATTTTTCTTTTATTTTTTCTAGCATGAAATTTAGATACATTCCATCACATCATTACAATATTAATTTATTATTTATTGGATTATTCAGATGTTTTTAATTTTTGTCTTCCACTATGTATTTAATTTATTTATTTTTATTTTATTATATTGTGTTTCTACTACTATGACACTTTATACTAGGGGTATAGTCTCCCAACTATAAATTTTACACAGCTGCTGCTAGTCAGAAGCCTTTAGCATACGAGGAGGTGCACGTGAGGTCATGTTACCAGCTTTTCAAGCCACATGAGATATTTCTAGATTAGGGGATATAATAAAGTGGAATCAATGGAGAATATTTTATTTTATTCTTCTTTACTATGTAGGAAAATTTAGAAAGAAGACTAATATGTGTATGGAATTTTCATGGGAGTAGCTAACCCATATAAAAGGTATAATCATTGTACCCATGGATGGGATTGTTGCTTGTGTTGTGTGCTTAGTACAGTTTATGTTATCTCACATTGGGTGATTCACATCTTTTTGGAGGTTATTGTTTTATGATGTAATTATTCGTTATATTTTTACTAGTGTCCGAATATATATTAAGATGAGAATAAATGCATCATAATAGGAACATAGGGATATATTGACTTGAATTGTTCATTATATAGACATATTTATTGTTTCATGTGATATATACTTTCTTGTTGAACTCTAGTATGATATATCTATTTCACTAGATAAATGAAATTATTTTTCATGTCATTTCATGATAAAATACATGTAATCCATGTCTATAGAGACCAAGAGTTATTGGTTCTATGTTTTAGTCACTTGTTGGGTTCACCTGGTAACTAGAAGATTCTCAAAGATGCACATTTTTCATATGTACAAAATGAATCCTCATTACCATAGACATGAGAATTGGGAGAGTGGATATTAGCATGCTTCTAACACAGGTGAACCAGAGCTTCCTATATTTCCTAAATTTCATGTAGATGTTCATCTTCATGACATCTTCCAGAAGGTTATGCGATAGATGGAAAGGGTGGTTATCTATACCATTCCTTCAATTTATGAGCGGATAAGAGAGTTTCAACTTTAGGATCCGTCTGTGTTTATGGGGTTAGGGGGACTCTATTCAGTAGAGTTATGGATTGAGTCAGTCCAAACAATCTTCAAGAATCTCGAGACACCCATGGATAAGAGGGTAAAGCTTGCTACATATATGATTTGTGGACATATTGAGAATTGGTGGGATATTCTGGAAGAAGTAGGGAAACTTGATGAGCTATCTTTGAAGGAATTCAAAACAATGTTCTAGAGACATTTCTATCTTGAAACCTTGAGGGATGAAAAATCTCTCATGGTCATGTGTATGACGCATGATGGTTTGTTAGTGATAGACTGTCTTGGACGTTTTACTGAACAACATTGATTTGTGTCATCTTTGTAAGCTGTCGGGATCTCCCAGGTGATATGATTTTAGGAAGGCCATTTCTATGAGATCAGGTCATATATAATTTTTTTTTTCATTTAATCATCTTTGAAGAGAAGATGAATCAGTAACTCATCACATAATGGAATCTGAGAGATGCCCATAGCAGTGGCCATGCTATTTTAGCTGGGTGATCTTGGAGTTCTTATTCAAATGGTAAGAAGAGTCATTATGAAAATATATTACAAGAAACTAGTTGGAAGTAAATTAAAGGTAGTGGAAAACCATCTGAAGATCATTTTTTTATCCAGTTCTATTAGTGTATTATGTTTTTACATAAACTCTGGTAGTTTTCTTACCCCTAGTCAAGTGTCATATTTGTGGTATAATAGGTCTTCTACAATGGTTTTTTGTGAACATAATATAGCATATCAGTGGTTGAGGATCTGTATAGGGACCAGAGTTGGTAAGGGGATTAGACATCCCTCATCAGGCTGGTAATTAGAGTTCCATAGGATATTTAGGATGAGGCATGGGATGTGGTACCCTAGTGCATGAGGAAAAGTACCAATAAATGTATTTAGCTCAGAGTAGTCAAATTGGTGCCTAGGGTAGAGGTAAAATTGATTTGTATGTTATGTAGACTATTCGAAGTAATGTGGATTCAAGACCATATACCGTTAGAGGTATGATTATTGTATCATCTACCTTATCTTATATATTTTTGATACAATATCATAATATTCAATTCTATTTTATGTTTATTCAAATGTTTTGTGCTTGTATGTAGAAATATGAGATTGTGTTTTAACCATCATCACACCATTGGGAGTGCAGTAAAAGAATATCAAATGTTTTAAGGTGTTTGCTCTAGATATTGGTGGTTACTGTTTATTTTGGGAACCATTCAAGCTAGATTTGACAGGATTCGACTTGATTCTTGGTATGTATTTTTTTATATACCTAGCTCATATTGAATATTGTCGGAAGAGAGTTATTATACTATATCCCGAAGGAAGCATATATTATCGCTCGGGTGATTAGGATGTTCAGGCTGGTCACAGAGGACCAATTAAGTGTAGATTGGATTGTCTTATAAACCAGATCACTGGTCTCGCCCAAGATAATGGTGGAATGCAGTAGAATTATCTTCTTCCAATGAAAAACTATTTTCATGATTTTTCCATGATTAGTTGTATGGATTACTTCCTCAGTGAGAGTTCAAGTTCATGATCAATTTGGATTTGCGATAAGAGACATTTTCTATCTTGAATTACCAAATGGAACCATAAACGCTTTGACGGTTGAAGGTTCTATTGGATGATCTGGAATATCAAGGGTTCATATAATAAAGTAAATATCCTAGGGGTTCTCTAGTTCAATTCACCAAAATGGTTGATGTATCTTTGCATTTATGTTTGGATTATCATATATTGATCCATCTGTTGGTTAATAACTGATATCATATTCCACACATTGTTGATATTTTTAATTAGTTAAGGATTTCTATGATCTTCTCCATGATTTATGTGAGATTATGATATCATTAGTTAAGGGAGAGATAATCCGAAATAACTCAAACCTCATTTAGGAGAAGGTGTTATTAACCATCCCCTGGGCCCTGTGCTATGACTACCCTAATCCCATTTTCCTTTGGCCAGGGGCTGGTGACTAGAACCCGAAAGACATATCCCAGAAAATAAAGACACTACCTTTAAACCTGTACACAGATAGAAAGGGAATACCACAAAAATAAAACCAATATGGAAAGAATGTACTCTGACCACCACAAACTAACACTACTGAGAGTAAAGTGTGTATGTTGAAAGTAAAAGGGAAAGAATACAAGCCCAACTAAATGTAAAGAAATGTAAAAGAAGTACAAGCTCCAGAGGTAATCTTCTAAGGATTTTACCTGAAGGTTAGGTACAACACTATGTTAGATATCTCTACAACACACCACATCTATCGATCCACCTCTCAGAACTATCTAGTCATAGCTCCAAAATTTCCTATTCAAATTGTCATGTCATCTATATAAGACACCACAGGTGTAGCCAAAGCCCAAGCCTAGGTGAGTGTAACAATACTCAGTAGGGACCTTGAGACCCACAAAGGTCTCTAACAAATCCATTAAGGAAAACACAACAAAGGAAAATACCACAAAGTTAATACTACCAAGTGAGATCTTAAACACATAGCACAAAGTAAATGATGCAGCAAACACCAGGTATAACTTATGTATAGAAGTAAAGATGATTAGATATAAAGATAGATAATCTTATTTTGTCAAGAGGCTCTACTACTGATCCACTTTTTGTCTCTAGGTGCTGACCCACAGAGGATATCTAGGTGTTGATCCACACAAGATATCTAGGTGGTGAACCCCAAAGGATCGCTAGGTGGTGACCCACACATGATTTCTATGTGCTGACCCACATAGGATCCCAAGATGCTGACCCACACTGGATCACTATTCATTCTTCACGTCATGGTTGGCCACTAGATTCCGACACATATAACACTTGATTCTGGGAGGATAATCTCCTCAATCCATCATCCATACCTCAAATGACAAGAAGTATTAGATAGAGTAACCCCAAAGACCTTCTCTTTGTAAGGATACTAATGCAATAGACGACATGTCATTCAAACACTCAGTTTGTAAGTTATAAGTTTTTTTAGTAAAAAAGGACTAGTTGGATTTGAGTCCGACCCAAACCAGCCATAATCCAACATCAACAAAAACTCATGTGGATTATATAAATAGGACATACCCATTGCAAGGTTACCAACACCACTGATGAAACGTAAATCAAGGGTGCGGTTTGCATGATACATGCATTTTAGTAAACAGGGGGCTCGTTGTGTTTGGGATCGGTTCGACCCAGTTGGACCGACCCGACCATCCTGGACCATGGGAACCAAATACCCCAGTTCAATTAGACGGACATGACCTGCGCTAGCTTGGATCGAGGTCAATCTGGTCAGGCCTGGCCAGTGGGCTAGGGCCAATGGGCATCTTTGGGCCCGACCCGGTTTGGCGGAGGGTCCAGCCAAACCAGAAGGGCATGGGTCCAGCCTAGCCCTATAGCTAGGGCATAGCCCTCCCACCAATGATTAGCTTTGTAGTATGGCTGGTGGGGTGTCATCCAGCCAGGGTGTGGAAACCGCGCCACGTCTAGGTCCCCGCAGGCCCACAGACGCGATACCTCCTCCAGCCATTGTCGATGGACCACAAATCTCCAGCCACCAGATAGCCTGGACACGGGTTATCCCTCCAGGACTCACCCAACGTCATTTCCTCCGCTGCCACCATGGTGTGTTGTCATGCGCACCTCCTCCCACTGCTCGGGGTCACCGCCGGCCGCCACCGCTATTGGTACCTTCTATGGGCCACCAGAGTCACTTTGGTAGTTTGTTTCTCAAACTGCATGGGTATATGTAATCATTTGGACATCACCTTTGTTTTGATGGCGTCATACTCACTTTATTGCCATTTTGAGAAATTTTCCATGAATAAATCACAATAAAAAACTATGGAAGAGTGTCTGGGACTTGTTGATGTCATCCCACTCCCTTCACATTAGAGTTTAAGCATTAGAGAACGTATTAACCACATAGAAAAAGGGTAACCCAAATTCAAATACATGTAAAATATCCCCCGAAAGAACGAGTGATTCACAGTTCAACATGTTGGTCGGTTGATCTGTTTTCATTTTTAATCTTCAAGAATGAGGATGAAATCATCGAACTTTGAATAGATGGACACCGACCTCATTGAAGTTCGATGTCGAAGAGTTCATCCTAGAGGTTTCAAGATGTCGACACCACATAAGGATCCCTTCTTCAAGGCATGTCAAAGCCGGTGATGATCTAGAAGTGCGTCGTTCATCATTCTTCATTCTTCATTGGAGAGGGAAACCACTGGCGGTTTGTTAGAGAATCCCCACAGTTTAATTCCCCAATCTCCAACCTATTGGTTTGATGCAATGATACATGTCGTATTGTTTATTTATACTGTGAAAATGTGTCGTTACACTATTTCATTTATGAAGCAACATAAAGGATATGCTTACAAAATGAGCCATTAATGTAAACCATTTCATGTGCCTGATCACCTCACCATTGCGTCATTGTACGCCACTCAATGGAGATAAAAGAAATAAAATAATTCTTCTATATTATTTCATTATTTTTTTCAAAAAGTAAAAAAAATTACTTTTTTTCTTTTCCCATAACATTTGAAGTAAATTCATTTATCAGAGAATCCTGATGCTATGAGTTCAATAGTTCCCATTGATTTTTGATCTGAGCAATGGTTTAAAAGTTAGAAAAACCCACTTACATGGTTACTGAACGTAATATAAAAAATGTTCAAAATTCCATTCTAGGCCCACCAGGCCTCGAAATCACGTGCCGTTTAATTTCACAGTCTCAAAATAATTCCATATTACGAAAAAAATGTAAAATTCCGAGACATTACATTCTACCAACCTTAGTGATTTATATCCTCAAAAGACAAAACAAAAACAAAATAAATAGATGGGGGTACTAAGCCCGAATATGAACCTCTCGCTCACATGTGCTATTTTGTTGGTCCACATGCTTTCACTGATAGTGAAATAAGATAACCAACTGCGCACATAGGACACTCTCATTTCGATCCTCTATCTCCACTGGGAACTCAGCAAAATTCGCTCCATCCTTAACACCCATCTCACCCTATTCGATGATGTGCGATGGATCGTGCACTTATCTCCTAAACTGTATCACGTGGAAAACATCATGCACTCGGTGTATCTATGGGGGATGTGATAGGTGGTACATCAACTCTACAACTATGCTCAGGATCTAAAACAGTCCGTTGAACCTCAGAGATAGCTTGTCGCCCCGACCAAATCTCTGAAACCCTCATCCGGGTGAGACCCAAAGGAAGACATGATCACCATCCACAAACTCCAAGTGTCTCCTTATCCTATCAGCATAAGACATATACCTGCTCTATGAAGTCCTCATCTACTCCTGGATGATCTGCACTTTGACATTGGTATCCCGTACATCTCTGGACCCATGTGTGCTGACTCCCCTGGGTATGTCCAGCATAGGGGTGATCTTCAAAGCCATCCATGCAAAACCTCAAACAGGGCAATTCCAATGGTGGTGTGATAGAAATTATTGTATAAAAACTCCAAAAACGGAAGGTGGTATCCCAACTATGACCAAAATCCATGAAAAAATCATGAAGCATTTAGTCTAAGGTCTGTATGGTCCACAATGTCGGACCATATTCCAGGGGGTGAAAAGCTATGCTTAAGGGCAGATGAGTCCCGAACAGCTCCTACAACCCCTTCCACAACCGGGATGTAAAGAGTGCATCACAGTCTGAGCTGATTTTTGAAGGTACCCAGTGAATCCGCACTATCTCCATGACATAGTGGCATCCTAATCCCTCTACCGATCCCTACTTCCGAATGGGTAGGACGTGAACCGATATGGTGAGTCGGGTGATGATCACCTAGATAGAATCACATCCGATGGATTTGTGTGGTAACCCTATCATGAATTCCATAGAGATATCATCCCACATCCATTGTGGTACGTCAAGTGGTTATGTCAAGCCTATCGGTAATAGATGCTTCGCCTTCACTTATTGATATGTGATGCATCAAGAAACATACTCTTCCATTTTTTTCTTCAACCCTAGCCAATAGTACTGATGTCGGAGGTCCTGGTACCTATTTTCCACACTAGGATGTACCACTAAATTGTATTTGAGGAAGTCCCACAACACATCCTCCCCCAATGTCACTGGTACTACGGTGGGCCCTCTAAAAGGATAACGTGTTCCCCACCTATTGAAAATCCATCAGAGGCTTGTCATGAAGATATCTGAGCACGTCTGTCATTGCAGTCAACATCCACATGTTTTGCCTCCCTAACTATTTGTATGAGTGGGGGTGATTGTCATAGGATGTAGATAAGCTACTCCATCACTATCCATGAAGGATATCTGCATCTCCACTAGCAACTCTATCGCCTCACTCATCAGCTACAAGACAAACCTTCTAATGTGTGCGTCTGCCAACATGTTTTTCTTCCCTGGAGTATTGACTATCTCAATGTCGTTGTCCTGGAGGAACTCTATCCATCACCACTGTATAAAATTGAGTTCATTATGTGAGAATATATTCCTAAAAATCTTGTGGTCAGTGTAGATGGTAAACCGATCACCCATCAAGTAGGGACACTGAATCTTCAAGGAAAATTCCACTCCTACAAACTCCAGGTCAAGGGTCATGTTATTATACTCATGATTCCTCAACTTTCGTGAGACTTAGGTGATAACGTCCGTCATCAAGACAAAACCCAGTCTGGTCCCTGATGCATCACAGTAGACTACATACCCAACACCCTCTTCTAGTAGTCTCAAGATGGGGGAACTCACCACTATCGACCTCAGCCCCTGGAAACAATTATGGAACCTCCCAATCCATACGAAGGGTTTTCCATTCTTTTTCAAATATGATAAGGGTGATACAATATTGGAAAATTCAGGTTTTGACCGCCGGTAGTAACCATCCAACACCAAGAAACTCCGCCCCTCGATCACTCTCAGGGGTGGCTTCTAAGGAACTAATGCCTCTATATTCACCGGATCCACTATCAATCTTGCCTCCAAGAAGATGTTTCTCAGAAAGTGGACCTCTTGAATCTAAAACCAGCACTTCGAGAACTTACCATAAAGTTGGTTATCTTGATGTGAATCTAAGAATATATGTAGGTATTTAGCGTGCTCCTCCTCCGACATCGAGTACACCAAGATTTCATCAATGACGAGTTCCAAAAAATGTCCAATGTAATGCTGGAAGATCTTGTTCATGAGTCCCATTAAAACTATTGGGGAATTTTTCATGCTGAAGGGAATCACTAAGAACTTGTAGTTTCCATACCAGCATATAAAGGATGTCTTTAGTATGTCTTCATCCCATACCCGAAGATGATGACATCCCGATCTGAGGTCGATCTTAAAGAACCAGCTCACTCCCTTTAGCCGATCGAAGAGGTTACCAATCCTCACAAGTGGATAATTGTTCATCATGGTTACCTCGATCAGGTGTCGGATGTTCACACATAGCCTCAAGTTTTTGTATTCCTACTCAGAAAATAAAAATGGGGATTCCCATGGAGAAAAACAAGTCCATAAAAAACCCTTTATCTCCAAGACCTCCAAATACTCCCTCAACTCATGAAGCTCGGAGGGTTCCATATGATATATAGGTGTAGATATTAGTGTCTTCCCTGGGTATAAGTCGATGTAGAATTATTCCTCTTTGCGATGTGGTAGTATTGGGACATCATATGTAAAGACATTCTAATTCCCCTCCAACACTATAAGAAAATCTCAGACTCCCCATGTACACCATACCGAGGGTGATGCTATCCAATTGGTGAGTGATCAAACACACCATGCTCCATGAAAATCTATCCTAAGCTACAAAAGTTCCCTTCTCACTGGTGAAATAAATCCTGGTTCCATCATCATGGGAAAAACACACTTTGTTCCTAAAACAGATGGTATGAGTATGGATTGTGGATAACCATCCCAAACCCAAGATGATGTTTTAAGGCCTCGATGATGCTACTAAGAGATTCTAGCTGAAGCACTCACCTCCTAGAGTAATCTAACACTACTGATAGTAGTTTGTAATCATCGAATACCCTCCCACAAGAGTCTCTAATCATAATTATCAAGCCAGAGGCTCCACCGGAATCTCCAAGCCTCGAACGAGGTGTGTGCCTAGAAAAGAGTGAATAAAAACCATGTCTATGTGAACTACAAGTAAGTTGGAGTAGACACTGATCATACCATTAATAATCTCTGGAGCACCATGGTCATAAGCGTCCATCATCTGATATTGGCCTTGCCCCTATCCACCATCTCTTAGAGCTCATGGTGGTCCTCCTGGGGGTGGTGGTGGTAGTACCTTGAACTGTCATCCACCACCTACTGCTCGGCCTATTCCCCTACCATGTCCACCACCCTGTGGACCTCCTTTCTCGAACCTCTATCACTATCTTGATGGTCCCTCAACTAACTACTAGTCAACCATGTGCGGAGTCAGATGTTCATGAGCCATGTACCACAATATATTGAAAGAGTAACAAACTCTCTCTCTCATTTGACCTCCACTACTCGCGAGCTTGTCACCTCTGACCCTACGTCCTGGGGTTGTCCCCCAGAAGGTCTTTCCCATTTGGGCCTTTGTGTCATCTACCTACTGCCTATTGTAGATGACTAGGCCACTTGTTGCCTGGTGCTGCCTCTCACCATTTATGCCTTCTCGTCTAGGAAGCTCTCCACCAGTAGGGCTCTCTCTAGCACTCTAGCCTACATCAGGATGATGTGTGAAATCATCGACACCCTGATCTCCCACTGAAGTCCCTGCTCAAAGGTATGGGCCTTGATGAAAGGGTCCCAAATAATGTCGGTGGAGTAGCAGGAGAGGTCAGAAAACCTTGATGTTTAATGGACCATAGTCAGGCTTCCCTTTTGTATGTGTAGTAAATCTTGAATATGAAGTGAGTGTAGTGTTGCTGGTACAAACTCCACCTAGAAGAGGCTCTTGAAGTCTAGCCAAGGGTCGCCTCCTTGTGTGTCTGGAGTATAATAATTCACCACATCATTGATGTTACCTGAAAAAGGCTAGAGTCTATAACTCACATTTGGTCTGTGGATGTCTCTAATATGCTAAAATACTCATCTAACTGCCTCCAAACAATCCTTAGCTTCCTGAGAATCCATCATGCCTTGAAACCACAGAAACCTCTACCACTAGAACAATTGTAGCACACCGAGTTGGCGTGCACTATCCGTTCGTGGGGCTCATAGAATCTACTCTTCTATGGGTGGTGGGGAAGCTGGTACATCACCCGTAGGTTCTATTGCCTTATGTGGCCCCTATATTGATGCCTCATTGCTTTGTGGGCCATCCTCATGATCTCAAACTGGAATCCAGGATAACTGTCTTCATGGATGAATTTGGCAAGGAAACACATGTGCCACGATCAATAAGTTATAACTAGTGAGAAGACTCAAAAGATATGAAGAGAAAATCATTTCCAAAACAACTGCAACCAGTGTATTCATGTACTAAATCAGAAAATAGAATCCAGGGTCCTAGCGTATGAATACATCAGTCGCCGCACCAACACTAGACTTCTCAGACTGAAAACCTTACTCAAGACACTCAACACTATTGTCCCCATTGAAAAATTGAAAACTCTTAATTCTCTTGGTATAACTGACTGACCTATGATACCAATTGGTCATGACCTATCCCCCGGGGCCCATGCCATGACTACCCTAATCCCACCTTCCATAGGCGAGGGCCTATTGTCTAGAACCATAAATACATCTCTCAAAAAGGGAATACATTGCCTTTAAATATGTACACACACAAACATGGCATATTGCAAAAAGCAAACCACAAAGGAAATAAAGTAGCACAACCACCCCAAAGAAACATTACTAAGAGTATAGTGTGTATGAAAAAAGTAAATGAGATAGAATAAAAGCCCAACTAAATGGAAAGTACAACAAAAAAAGTACAAGTTATAGAGGTTGTCCACTAAGGATCCTACTTTAAGGGTAGGAACAAGTCTCTATCAGATGTCATTGTAACACACCATTTCTATCGATCCACCTCTGATCACCATATATTCATGGCTCCCAAATGTCCCATTCAAAGTTGTATGTTGTCTACACAAGACACCGCAGGTGTCGGTGAAGCCCATGCAGGTGTGAGTATAAAAATACTCATTAGGGACCCTGAGACCCCCGTTGGTCTCTCAGAAATCCATGATGGAAAAATCAAAAAGTAAAATACCACATAGGTAATACCACTAAGAAAGATCTCAAAAACATAGTACAAAGTAAAAGTTGAAACTCACACCATGTATAACATAAGTACAGAAGTCAAGATGATTAGTCAAAAAGTTAGATCATCTTATTCTGTTGAGATGATTTGTTGCTGATCCACACAGGGTCACTAGGTGTTGACCCATAGAAGATAGCTTGGTGCTGAACCACATAGTTTTTCTAGGTGATGACCCACACAGGATATCTAGCTACTGAACCACTTAGGATCTTTACTTTCTGACCCACACAGGATCTCTATTCATTCTTCATGTCACATCCAACCACAAGATTCCCACAATTATCACACTTGATTCCATGAGGATCTGTTCTCAAGTCATAATCCATACCTAAACCTCTATGAAGTCCCACATAGATTAAACCCAAATTACCATCACGTCGTAAGTGTCCCAACACAATAGACAACACATCGTTTGGACGTCCAACAAGAAAGTTAAAGGCTTTTTAGTAAAAAGGGCCCGATTAGATTCGAGTCTGATCCAACCCGGCCATACTCCAACATCCACCGAAATTCATGTGGAGTATATCATAATGACCTAACAACCACAAGGGTCCCAATGAAACTAATGTTTCATCAATGAGATGCACTGTTTTCATGATACATACATTTTAGAAAATAGGGGGCCGGTTGTGTCGGGGCACAGTCTGACTCGGTCGGACCGAACTGACGAACTTGGATTGGGGTTCCAAATAACTTGGTTCAATTTGATGGACTCGACCTGAGCTAGTTCGGGTTGGGTTCAGTTTGGTTAGGCCTAGCCAGTGAGGCAGGCCTAATGGGCCCTACTGGGCCCGACCCGATTTGGACAAGGGTCCAAGCTGTCAGGTTTCCTGGAAACTCGGTCTCGTCTGGCTCAGCCCAAAGGGTGCGGGTTTGGCCTAATAGGTGCTGGTTCGAACCACCGGCGTTGGTTTGACATGCCTACGTGGGTCCAACCCGAACCGCTTTCTAGGGAAAGGCTCACCCCAACCCACATGCTGGGGCACAACCTACCCACCGAAGACCCACTGCACGGTGTGTCCAGTGGGGCATTGTACAGCCAGGGCACGACAGTTGCGCCGCGTTTAGTCCCCCACTATCCATGCAGACATGGGGCCTCCTTCACCTATGGTCGATGGACCATGACTCGCTAGCCATAGGACATCCCAGATGCGGGCTATCCCTCCACGCGGTGCCCAGCGCGACGTCCTCCACTACCGCGTGCACGCGCTATCGAGCGCACCGCCGTTGGGGGAGGTCCCTTAGACGGGCCACCGGAGTCGTTCCAGTGGTATTTTTCTCAAACCACTTGTGTCTACATAATCGTTAGGCTATCGCCTTCACTGTGATGGCCTCAAAATTTCTTTTCCGCTGTCTCTAGAAATCACCCATGAAGAATGCACAATAAAAAACTATGGTGGAGGGTTCGTGCCATGTTCATGTCGGCCCACACTTTCCACATTAGAGTTTATGCATGGGGAAATAATTAACCACACATAAAAAGTGAAACCCCAATTCAAATACCTACACCATATCCCCCTGAAAGAATGAGTTATTTGAAGATCAACCTGTTAGTCGGTTGATCCATGTTCATCATTAATCTTCAATAACAAGGAAGAAATCATCAGACTAAGAAATCATGAATCCATAACTCATTGGAATTTGATTCTGAAGTATTATTCTTTGAGGGTCCAAGATATCGATGTCTCCTTCGGCTCCGTTCGTCGAGACATGTCGAATCCGGTGATGATCCCCTTGTACATTGTTCATCGTTCTTAGTTTTTCATTCTTCGTTGGAGAAGGAAAACATCAGCGGTTGATTAGAGAATCTCTGCAATTTAATTTCCAACTCTCTAATGCATTGGTTTAACAAAGAGAAACATTTTTAAGGATTTTAGTTATGCTAATGTTTATGTCACTACACTGTTTTATTTATGAAAAACTTTAGTGATTACTCCTGCACAACAATCCATTAAGGACACCGATTTAATGAGACTCATCACCTTAACACAGCGTCTCCATCTGCCGCTCAATAGAGAGAAAATAAATAAAATAATTCTTATAAATTATATCATTATTTTTCTTGAAATGTCTGAAAATAACTTTTCTGCTTGGCCCGTGCTGGCCGAAGCTATGCCATTTATATATGAATCCCAGTGCTATGAGTTCAATGGTTCTCTTAGATTTATGATCTGAGAACAAGTTCAAAATATAGAAAAATCCACTCACACATTTACTGAACGTGCCTTAAAAAATGTTCAAAATTAAAATTTTGGCTCATCGGGCCTTAGAATCATGTGTCGTCAAAATTTCAAGTCTTGAAATAATTTTATTTAATTAAAAAATATACACAGAAAATTTTGAGACAATACCACATGTATGGCTTGTATGAATTTGTAGGGATGTTTTTTGGGTTGACTAATATTATAATGGTATTAACGAACATAATTAAAATAATATGTAATCCTTTTTTGGAAAAGTTTGTTGTTGTTTTCATTGAATATTTCTTAGTGTACATCCAGTCAGTAGAATATCATGAAACACATCTTGATATTATCTTGAGTGTATTGAGAGAGCGTCGACTTTATGTTTTGCTAACCAAATTCAATTTTGGTATTAATAGAGTTTACATATTGGGACATGTCATCTTAGAGATAGGAGTGTTATAGGACCCATAGAAAGTCACATCCACTGTATCTTGGGAACTACCCAAGAACATCTTTGAAATTTAGATCTTTCTGGGTTCAATAAAGTTATTACCCGAATTTTATTCCAGATTTATCTTGTTTGGAAGCACCAATGTCTTGGATGACCAATATTGGGGTGAAGTTGTTTTGGTATGATTCTTGCGAGATATATTTTCAGGAGATTAGATGTTGGACGAAATCATCACCTTTCCTCACTTTACCTATGTGGGGTAAATCATATACCATGTATTGTGATGCATCGACAGTTGAACACAGAGTAGTTTTAATGCAGGAGGATTCTGTGGTTGCTTATGGATCTAGACAGATGAGGCCATATAAGAGGAATTACCCTACACATGATATGGAGTTATTGGTAGTGGTACATGACCAAAGAAGTTGAAGACACTATCTCATGGGTGATAGGATTGTGGGATACACGAATTCCAAGAGCCTCATGTACATATTTTCTTAGTGGGACCTAAACCTATGGAAAAGGAGGTGAGTCAAGTATCTATAGTTTTTTTACTTTTAATTTCCATATAAACATGGCAAGGGAAATGTCATTGATGATTCTATGAGTGAAAAGACATAGAAAGAGTCAATACCGGAGTCTTGTGAATATTTGGAGATAATGGCCCCTTTAGTATACATGTATCTAGATGTTTAGAAATCTTAGGGGTGTGTAGCACTAACATCAACATCTGTTATAACCATGATTTAGACCGGATTATGATTGAGAAGTTATCTTAAATAGAGGTCTTGGTTTTGGGATAAATATTATATGGTGCGGATACACCTTCTGGATGGACTCTCTATAGTGGTAATTGTCTTCTTTTCTATGGAGGATTATGGGTTCCTACGGGCTTGCATGAAAATATGATAAGGAAATTTCATGATTCTATATTATAGGTGCATCCTGATTTAAAAAAGATTCACAGTGATCTCTGTATACAATACTGGTGGCCAGGAATGAAGAAAGAGGTTGAAACCGTCGTGGCTATATGCTTCACTTTTCAGTAGGTGAAAGCTAATCATCAGAGCCCAACTTGTCATTTATAGCCTTTACCAATTCCTATATATAAATGGGTTGATGTCACAATTTACATTGTGATATGACTAACCAGGAAGACCCATAAGAATGATGTTTCATCAGTTTTTATAGATTGACTGACTAATGTATCCCACTTCTTCCCTATTAGGGAAACCTTCCTAGTTGTTGAACCAAGAAATATTTATGTGTGTGAGGTGGTTTAGTTACATGGTGTTTCAAGGAGTAATATATGATATAGAGATCATCATTTCACATTATGTTTCTGGAAGGTTCTTCAAAAGTCCATGGGATAGAAAATTATTTTTAGCACAACTACCATCCATAGAATGATGTTTAATCTAATAGGACTATTCATGTTCTGGAGGGCATGTTAGGAGCCTCTATTTTTGATCTTTTTGGTTCATGGGAGAAACATATGGAACTTGTGGAGTTTTCATACAATAATATCTTCCATGAATCGATCCCAATAGACCATGTTGAGGATTTGTACAGCATTCAGTTCCATTCACCTCATTGTTGGATATAGGTAGGTGAGTTAGAACTTGTTGGTCCCAGTCTCATATCGGAGACAAATAAAAGATTTCTATTGATTAGATAGTGGTTGGTGACCATGAAGAGCAAGAATAAGTCATATGCTAACTATCAGATACAACCTCTAGAGTTTGAGGTGGGGCGACATGTTTTCCTTTAGGTGTCACCTAGGTTGGGACAATTCCATATTAAAGAAGATGGAAAGATAGCACCGATGTTTCATGATACATTTGAAGTCATGGAAAGGGTCGATCAAGTGGAGTATAGTTTAACCCTTCCATAGCACTTCAGTTCCATGCATAAAATTTTCAATTAGTAAAAGCTATGGTGATATCATCAAAACACTTCCCATTTGAAAGAAGTAGAAGACACCAATATTTTCTATGATGCATCCTTAAAGTATCATTTGATATGGGTTTTGAATCATAGTGAAAAATATATTTTGGGTTGGAAAATACTGTTGGTTAGGGTGCAGTGGTATCATGGGTGAGTTAAAGAGGAGACCTAGGAGAGGGAGTCTGATATGTGAAGGTAGTGGTCAAACTTTTTCATGGAGACCACAAAGTAATAGTTGGAGAAAATCCTGGATGAGTTGTTATATGATGTGGAGGATGTAAGATCTCATCCTTTTCCAGGTACATCTCTCTTTATGTTTTTTGTTAATATTTTCTTTTGGTTGTGTTTTCATTGATAAAGTATATAATTTTAATAAACATAGTCTCAATTTTTATGGAAAAATGAAAAATAAAAAAGAGTATCTCTGTGGAGAGATTTATTGGAGGAAATGACTTAAAGTTTGGGGATGTATGATTTCTTGAATTAATGGAGTGCGGACATAAATTGGTTAAGTGTTTCACTGGTTCATGGTGATTTGAGAATCTTTAAAATAAGTTTATTTTTGTTTGAAAAGGAAAATGAGATGAAAAATCAACTTCATAACATTTACATGCCATGTAAATGGATTACACATCATGTAATTATTTGATTTTTTTGTAAAATAAATATGATGTGATGAGTTTTGGTGCATTCCATTAAAAAATTTACACTATGTGTAACTAAATTACACACCGTGTAAATGAAAGACCTATTGTTTTATAATTTTTGTGAGGATGGTTTTACTTCTAATGCACGGAAACTCCTCTCTAGTCGACCCTAGGAAATTCTATAGGTGATTTTGGAGTGCCAACTTCCCTTTTGGACATCTCGTTTGTCCATGAAATCCCTGTTAATTATTTTTCATTAGGTTTCTTCCTTTTATTCAATCTTTAATAATCGTTTTAGTGAAATATGTTAATTGATTGCATTATTGGTATTGATATTGATCAGTTTTGAATAAGTAACCTATTCTCAATCATTCACACCTTCTTACTCAGGGGTGTTTTCCATTAGAATCATTTTTGGATCATTGGTTAAAGGTATGGGGTCTAAATCCTAACCCTATGGTTTGATAATTACCAAATTTATGCAATATTATGATTGCATAATCATTATATATTCTATAATGTATTTAATAAATGAGTGGGAGTAATCTTTGAAGTCCTTTGGTTTCAAATGGGTTTTTACTAGTTTATAAATACCCATGGGGTGAGAAAGCCATGTTTATAATTGAATTTGATAATATATTAAAGTGTGTTTAGCATGAAATGTGACCTAGGGTGATTTCTTATTATATAATCCCTATATTGAGGCATATTTATTATTGATATAATTTTAATCAATTATGAATTAAATTTCAAGTGGCATGTTAAAGAACTAGGGTAATTCACTTAATTAACCATTGGGAATTATGAAGTGATATTATGATATCCAATATAGATGACATGGATTCTCTTCCATGATTTAATTCTTATATATTTGGATAACCCCTAGCACTTCCACACATATATGTTGTAATGCTGATATCTATGGTATCAGTATAGTCTAATGTTGTAATTATTATAGAGAGTGGGCTTTTATAAGTCCCATGCAGTAATGATTATAAGGATTTGACATGTAATGTTATAATGCTTATAGGGATATAGCCTAGAATATAATTTTTTTAATCAGCCTTACCTGAATTGATTGTTGTGTCAAAACCATGGTTATATGGTTATGGTTGGCATAGTCATAAGAATTTCTTAGAGATATTCTACCATGGAACCAAAGTAATTTGTTTTACTTTGGTTAAATGGTTGTGGTTGGAATGGTCCTAATAAATTTATAGATATACTTCGACATGGAGCTGAAGAAGGTTGTGTAGTATTTTAGTAGTTGTGAAGTTAATTAATACAAATATTTATCTCCTTATTTCATACACTTATTATCATTCTGGTATTGGTTAGAAACTGTGGTGTCGACCTAATTAGTTATACTCACACCCAATTTGGGAATCCACTGGGAACTCAAGAGGATTTTTTCGTTATAGGTTAGAAAAAGTTAAATTGACCATACTATTGATTTTCTAGTTTGCAGATGGGTTGGACTTTGGAGGTGGGACCGACATGGGATTTAGGATTGAGGACTGTGAGTCTTTTATTTGAGTTTTATAGTCTATTTCGTATATTTTTCTAGCCTGATATTTAATAAAACTCCCTCACTTCATAAAAATATTATATTATTATTTATTGCATTATTTGGTTGGTTTTTATTGTTTTATTCTGCTATGTATTTACTTTTATTATTTCAATTTTATTATTTATTGCTTCTAATGTTATGACACTTCAAACCATGGGGTATAGTCTCCCCACTACACATTTAACACCCTCACTGCAAGTCGGCAGCCTCTAGCATACAAGGATGTGGGCTTGGGGTCTTGTAACCAAACCTTTCTAGCCTCATGAGTGGTTTCCAAATTGAGGGGCTTACACCCTTCCCCTAACTATTAAATTTCTATTCCATTATAGGCAGGTGGTGGAAACATGAATTAATATCCCTCAGTATATCATCTCGAACTTTGATGTTTACATGATATTGGCCCACAAGTATTTGAAACGGGCTCTTGAAATATTCAAAATAGAATGATTTAATCTTTTCATCCAAACTCCCTAAAGGAGGTGATAAAAATACATATTTAAAATCCAATTTATTATTATGTATTTAACCTAAATTTCCTAAAAATGTTTCTATGTGTTTGAAACAAAGTAAATTATATTATACTATGCAAAAAGAATTAATAACTTATTGATTGTATATCTAAAAAAATTAGATGAAATTTGATTATTAAAATGTGGGATGTGACCAAAATATTGAGTCCTAATATTCAATTTAAATATAAATTTTTGGCGATCCAGATGATATATATCTAATTTATAAAATTCATGAAAGATTTACCCCATTATTCAATAATTCCACTGACTAAATTTTATACCAATTGGATATACAATACCCATAGAATTTTAATTTTGACACATTGAATTATTTAACCCTGTAAATAGTCTCTTCTTGTTTTTTATAATTACCTGATTCTCTTTCAATAACACCGTTATATCCCATTAAAATATCCAAACTATTGTAATTAATATTTTTAACATTAAGTAAAATTAATCATTTGAATTATACAAGAAAAGTAAATAATAAAAAAAATAGGAAATAATGTATTGGAAAAAATTTAAAACACTTGTATAAGAGTGGAAAAGAATTTTGAATTGTCATATGATCACATCCCCACACATAAATCATTACACATTAAAACAATTCATGTTTTATTTGGTCTATAAAAAATAATGATATATTAATGTTATTCTATTCAAATATATAAGATTTTAACATAGAAAGAGAATCCTATTCATGTTATCATAATTAGAAAAGAAAAAAACCAAACTATGGAATTAATCTCAAAAAACATGAAGTTGATTATATCTTAATATATTAAAAAAACTCAATTAAATGTAAGAAAAAAATCTTAGTAATATAGTTCATGATCTAAATATGAAACTAAACCCCCAAGTGTGTTTTTCTGTGATAATCAAATTTTTCCCCAACATAATATTAAAGTTTTTTTTGTAATTATAAGATATTAAAATTTCCCAAATATTTTATACTATTATTCAACACACCCATTGAAATTGAGGTATAAATGTGATTCCTAGTGACATAAAACTTTTATTAGAAGTCATTTTTTCATCTCTCAACCTAAATGTCATTAATGGATGTGTATTAACTCCCTAACATATATTTAACAAATTTATTTATTTATTTATTTTGTTGTTCCCAAGTTGATTAATGGAGTTGTTGTTGTATTTGTTTTCAGTGTATTGTCAATAATGTTATGAAGAAACTTTAATGTATAATGGGATTTTGGGTGATGGTGGAATAATCAACCCAATGAGAAAAGAAGACTTAAATGTTTCCCATGAATTTATGGGGAAATATATTATTGTTTCCATCCATAAAATATGAAAATGAAGATAACATATTATATTGGTAATAAAACATTGAAAATATGGATACTGTTTAGATATAAGCTATGAAAATATGATGATTGATTGAGCAATGGTTCTTGGAAGATAATATCTAGTACTAAAGGAAGGATTCTAGTACTATCTCTAATGGTTTACATGGAGTGGATAATCTGGTAGCGAATTTGGAAATTGAACTAGTTTGTTAAGTAGTTTTAAAGTTTTTTTCACTAAATATAATTAACCACATGTAAATTTTGGAGAAAATATGGATTAAATTTTGAGAAACCACCCATGATGTTATAGATGAAGGTATTTGGAGGAAGGATTTGTGAAAAAATAATCTTATTTTCAACATTGAATGATTTGTTTTTGTATTTATTGATAAAAATAACTTGGATGAAGGCTATGGTGAATGAGACTAAAACTATTATTTAAGAGTCAGTGATAAACCTGAAATTATCTACATGATTGTTTAAATATTATAAAATAAATTAAAAGTTATAAAATGATGTTTGAAATTATTTCTATAATTCAAAAATTTATTTTGATAAATCAAAAAAATATTTTAAACTATTGTGGGTTTATTTGATTTTATTTTGAAGGCCATGTGATGTTTGGGAAGTATTCTAATGATGTTTACAAATTTTCAGTTTATTGTGTTTTTGATGATCATAGTAAATTCTTAAACCCTACATTGATCTTCAAAAGTATCACATTAACTTCATAATGTGGGATGAATATTATCGTATGTTTGAGAAAAACATTATAAAGATCCATGAACATCATAAGGATCATGTTGAATACTTCATAAGGTTGCAAAAATTTATAATGTTCATCTATAATGCTTCATAACGTTCAATAACTTCTAAAGTTTTAATACATATATAATATTTAGACTTCACAAGGTTACACTATGGAACATCATAATGTTCCCAACAATCATAAGGTTGGATCTTCAGATGGTTCATTGGTTGATCTAAAGTGTATCATAAGGTTGAAAAGGGGACTTCACAAGGATCTTACGTTTTTAAAAAATTGAAGACGTTATAAGGTTAGTATAATTTATATGATACATTGAAGTATCATGGTACGGTTGACAATGGAATTCAAAATGATCACTATAAAAGTATGTAAGGTTTAACACTTACTTAAAAATCAATGAAAATAAAGATGTATAGAATGAATTTATTAAAAATGAAAATTAAAACATGTTAAGCTAGATATGATCTTAATTTATATTTTACACCTCAAACACTCAAAGATTGTGTGATTCAAGAAAAATAATTGAGAATATGATCTTCATATTCATGGGAAGGAAGAACAAATCAGGAAGAAATTTTGAGAGTTTAAATATCCCAAAAGGTATAAATTTCTAAAAAAAAATTGAAAAATAATTTATTGATGATGGTGTTGGACATCATTATACTAATATAATATAACATGAATTGTTTTCTAATATATGGATGAGAAGATAAATAAGTTTGATGAGCTCATATCAGAGTTTTATATTTTTAGGTTGGAGTTTGTACTAATGTTTTTAGGTTCTTAGGCCAAAAAATAATGTTCCACACCATTAATTTTAATTTTTGTTTTTATACAGTTTGGAATATTTCTTATTTTCAGATTAATATATATTATATTGTTTGAAAAAGAGTCTCAATCCCATTGGTAGAATAAAATTGAAGACTTATCCAGATGAGTTAAAATCAGAAATAAATAAAGAGTAGAACTCCATAAATTATGCTGAAGATAATAACATAAGGCAAATAGAAAACCATGATCTTGGGGACACACCCATGTGAAAAAGATAATAAAATAAATAGAGATTATGGGAGAACAAATACAATATAACATTGATAAAAATTAGATGTGGATCATTAAACTGATTTAAATTATATTTTCCATATCAAAAATATAAGAAATATATTATCAAATCAATGAATATAAAAATTTAATAAAGAATAATGATAATGTGTTTAATTGATCCCTCATAGGTTTAATTAGAAACCCCTCAAAAGAACTTGTGAATCTGTTGAAGAGAAAGGGAACCCAATAAGAAACTTAATAAGATCTACTCTCTTTGTGTTGAAGAAGAAGAAGAATATGATTACAAAATTATTGGGATACTCTGGATCATCAAAGGAGATGGAGAAGAAGAACAATTGTGTTATTTATAATTATAAAAATAGTGAATAATAAAGAAGAAGTATAATAATATTTGATAGAGCGATTGATACATACTATTATGTAGAATTTATTTGGTTGAGCCATTCAAAATTAGGATACACTAGGATGAAGAACACAGTTGCCTCTTAGGTTGAGTGAATCAAATAATTTTTTTTGAACAAGATATATAATCATTGGTGAGTAGTAGAGACCATGTTTCGTGATGGTCTTCATAAATATTTAATTAAATTAGAATAAACTGTGTTGATACTAAATAGATTAGATCTTGTTGTTGGACTGATATCCAATACAGAGTAGAGATATACTTTAAAAGTGGATATTTTTTAGAATTGAGAGAAGCCAGTATAAATAATCTCCAAGATGTGGAAAATATTTACCTATGTAATGTAGTGAAACTCGCCCATGTGATATGGTTATGGGAATATAATGATCCCTAACAAACCAAGTTATAATTTATCATAATAAAATTTATGGAAAATATGTATCTTGATGGGAATCAAACATAGTAAGAAGTAGGATTATTATATCAATTCTAAACCTTGTAAAATCAATGTGTATCACATTAGCTTCCTTTAATGCTTTTAATAAGGTTGTTGAATGATTTTAAAAGATTAATATCAACTTTTCATAACATGGAACAAAGATTCAAACACCAAATGGGGTAAAAGTATATAACAATAATTTAAAATTTTAAAATATTACACACTGATTCACCCCCATCATGTTTCAATTCATGGATCCTATAATTACATCATATAGTATTATGGAAAAGGTTCCATGTGAACAGATGTATTTGTTTCCATACGATAGTATTTTTATAAAACTGATATGAAGTAAAAACATGAAAAATTTATAGAAGACCCTTTGAGGGGGTTTTGTGTTTATAATCAGGTTCTTGAAATGGAGGTTTCATTAAATACACTAAAAGGGGGAGATAGATATGAAAAAAATCTGAGGAAATATTCCAAATTTAATGAGGAGAAACCAGTATGTAAAGTTAATTAGTGTAGTAAATATTTTTATTAATCTACAGACAATGATTCTCATGATGAATCATCTTGAAGTTGTGATGAGGATGAGTTTAATGAAGTACTAATCTAGTTATATTTTGAGGTCAAGGATTATCTAAGTAAAGTCCCAATAGAGGTTTCCACATTCATATATATATATATATATATATATATATATTTTAAGGTAATATATGATGAAAATTAATATTTGGATAATGAATTTGATTCAATAAAAGATGCATTAAATTATAGGATAGAAAACGCAATTCTCTCACAGAAATTGTGAATGTTATTGAATATTCTGATTCAATTTGTAATGATTTTTTTTTCAATGAGGAATATTTTCAATATAATATTGTGAGATGTTTGTGTTGATAATGTTTTTTAAACAATTGGACCATGAATTATACAAGATACATAATTTCCTTATGAGTTTCAAGGTTTTTAAGGTAAAATCTAAAAAAATAAGATCAAATACCTTTAAATTTATTTAATAGAAAAATTTAGAAGTCATTAGGATTGGAAGAAGAAGTTGAAAAAGATTCATGAAGAATGGGTGAAATATCATAAAGATAAAAAATACGACGTCGTTTAAAAATATATAGAGTTAAATATCAAGCTGAGAAATATGGAAATTACCCAAGTAGAATCTTCACAAGCTATTAAGAAGAAAAGAATATTCAAAAAATTTTGTAACAATATAATTTGTTTTAAAAATAAAGAAATTAGTGGAAAAAATATATTGAGATCATCTAGTGAAAAACCTACTGTAAGATCATGGATAAAGGTAACCCATAACCCATAAAATTTTGTAAGTACTAATGTTCTTTCAGTTTCTATTGCAAAAAAATCAAGATATGGGAAAAAATGTGTTATTAAAAATGTTGTAAACCCTTAAAACATGACAAGGGTGTATTTTATAATATCTAAAGAGTGAATCTAACCAAATAAATATCAAAATAACGGTGATGCAACCCAAAAAAATAAAGGTATACAATCTATCCAAAATGCTACCACACTGGAAAGAAAGAGATTCATTGTCCATTACTGGTTTCATTGGAGTTTTGGACACAAATTGATATAATGTTGGAATAGTATTTAAATATATAAAATTAATGAAAATATTAAATTCAGGGTGATTATAATTGAAGTCAAAATAAATAAAATTGTACAAAAGTAAACTTCATAGAAAGAGAGTAATTTGATTAGGGAAAACATATTTGGATGTATTCCTAAAATATATGTATACTAAAAAAAGGTGTAATGATAAATAAGTGTTAGGGTTTAATCAAACTCATTACAAGCCAAATTTTAATGTGAAGAGGAATCCATAGCAGTTGAAGAAACAAAGAAAAGATGAGTTTTTTTCCTTATGGTAGAAACAAAACATTGTTGTTGAATTAAATGCACCTAAGTAGAATATTTAGAAGGATGTAACATGAACTAGAAATATATGTTTCTACTATATTAGGAAATTAAAATTTATGTACCACTAAAATATGTCCATGAATATTATATCATAAAGGTAACATATTCAAAAAAAAGAACCAGTTCATGAAATAGATAGTAAGGGGACTTGCAGCAAGATAAAATCTTGTGATGGTCATCATGGTGGACGTTTTGGTGGTAAAAAAAATATCCTACACCTTGGTGTACTTATTTTAGGTTTTTTGATGGATCATGGGAATGACTATACTGTGGTTCACATTGAGTTTTGAATGAGGATCCTTCTATGTGAAACAATGAGGAAGGGGAGAAAGTATTCCCGATGGTGGTCAATGTAACAAAATAGCCTGGTTAACCTGACATGTCACCCAATCTCACTCAACACAAGGATGCGAGAACACATCCCTGAGCATAAGAGTCTATCATCTTGTGGTGAGGGTCTAGAATATATAGTGGGGAGACTATACCCTCTCGTTAAAGTGTAATAACAATGAAAAATAACCAAACTCATACATAGGAAAAAATATAAGAGTACACATAATGGATATAATGAAATAGAATCATGCTATAATAAATGAAATGTGGCATACAGTCCTACAGAATCAGAGATTGAAAAACATAAAATAGTTTTTCCCACCATACTGATCGAATATACTGAATAGTCAAACTAAAAGAATACATAATTATCTACTAAAAACATCATCCAAACCCCATACATGTTCTCATCAATGCTCAAGTTGTACTATCCAGATCCTGAGACTCCACACGAGTATCTTCACTTGATCAATCAATACCAGGGTCTTATCCCTATCCACTACACAACATGCACTCCAACCTAGAAGTCAACATCATGTCTGCATTCACACAAATGCGCACATATTGGGGTGATAAATAAATCTCATTAGGCCACCCCAATGGTGAAACTATAATAATTGACTTAATAAGTTCATGAACACATGATACGCACAACCTAGACAAATAATATTAAAATCTATAATATAATAAATATAAAAAAATAAAAAGGTGGATATAAAAAAAATGTATCCAACATTGGGTTCTAAGTTGACAGTCGTGGTAAACCTACCCCCAAACTGGCCCACACTTTTTTATTTACAGCATCTAGATCACCCCACCACATAACAAAGGTTCTTCTTCTAGATCTACATAAGAGCTACATGATGACTAAATGACATGACATTATTTCGTGACCATAGGGTGTAAAAAAAGGGATCCGCAGGATGATGCACATACACTAGGCTCTAGGAATCAAATATCATGGTTTGAACTGGTGAAAAGTATATCTAGGTCTGCTCAGTTTGGGAGCCTACTAGTCTTGAAAGTTGCACATAATTAATCGGGCTCCAGCTATGGACCAAAAAATATATGGTCTCCAGACATAAACCAAGTAGAGAACATCAACCTGGGCGTCGGAAACACCACATCTTGAATATTGGATAACACTCACTCCATGAGTCCCTCTATAGTGACCCTATTTTCCCTTATACGACTTTAGATTATATAAAGGACTACTTTCTGAGACAGGTGCTATGAAATTGTGTGTTTTCAAGGTATGGTGAGCCCAAATTTGATATTATAATAAAATTAAATTTGTTAATATCACACAAGTGTATTTTTCTTGAAAAAATTATAACAAATCCTAAATAGAGTCTGGGTTAGGAAATATGATACAATGGTTGAATTTGGAATGTTGTATTTACACTAGGCAGGACCTAAGGATGGTTAGTATTGGATGTCCGATTGTAGAAACTATTGATGGGTCCTTTTAATAAAATAAATAATTAAATTATTTATTTATTTTAATGACTTAATATAAAACATCTATAAATAACCTTTTATGGGAATTCT
The DNA here is from genome assembly GCA_963277665.1 of Viscum album. Lineage (NCBI taxonomy): Eukaryota > Viridiplantae > Streptophyta > Magnoliopsida > Santalales > Viscaceae > Viscum > Viscum album. The sequence goes on along the minus strand of OY728164.1, from coordinate 1,864,411,600 downwards.
ATAGGGTTATCTACATACCCTATAAGATTATAGAGGATGAGTAACATTATTCTTCATTGCAGAATTACATCGAAGGGTGATGGGTGTTCAAATCGACTTGGATCAAGAGGCAGTGAATAATGCAAGAATTCTTCATCACTGGAGAACACATTATTCGACAATTATTGATCTCAATTAGGCAAGGAATAATCAATTTTTGATTTCTAAATTTCAATATAATATTGATAATTGGTATTTTATCTACATTTGGTTTGTGTTTATCCTCCCTTTGTATGTTCCTTTTTAATCTATTTATATTAGTTATTCATGATATATCATGTATTCCACCATGTATATTCCTGATTTATGACTGTTGGCCAAAAATTCTTGGACAATGAAATTTTTACCTTTTTTCTTATGCTTTTCATCTACTCGCTCATCACTTTCTTATTTTTTAGAACATGGGGTCACTGTTTGACTATTCTAGGGAATGTTCATGTGTGACTGAACCCCCAACATAATAGTGGTATAGTGAACGATGAATGAATCAATGTATTTTGGATGGATCAGGATGGATTTTGGGTGATAAATCCAGGATATGAGAACTAAGAATTGTAATGGGTAATAGGAAGCATGCAGAACACGCAGTGGACCTTCATACGGTTACCCGGTTTCTAATTTGTTGCCACCAGAGGGTCAGAATGAACGGATGGAGGTGATTCCCACTGGTTCATAGTGGCCAATTAATTAGGAAAGTAATGGCTACGGTATATATGTAGATCCATGTAAAAGATATATAATTTACAAGGAAAATGAAAATAAACACTGTTTAGTGAGGAAGAACACACTATGATTTCTTTAGTTTTCACAACATGTTGGGGTTTCAACCAAGTTAAGGATCACATACTATTTGGATGAGCCCACACACCCTGTGACCCTACCCGGGAAGCTAGTCTATGTTCTAGAAACACATGGATAAGACCCTATGAAAGATTACATTCCATTTACTTGAAGAGAACATGGGAATGGACCGACACCTAGGCATATCCAGGTAGATGCCCAGGTACACGAGCACATGACCAAGTACACGGTCATGGTTCAAGGCACACATGCAAGCCTAGAGTGGCTGAGTCACACCATGTATGTCATACACACACAATCTACAATGCCATAGATTCCAAGAGATGTCCAGAGGATAACATAGTCAGACAATGATGTGGGACCACACATCGTATAGTCCCGATAAACACCATGTACTCCCCTCCGAGTTCTTTCTCTCATATCTCATTCATTTTGAAATGAATTCTAGCCCACGAGTAGCCAATCCTAAGTGTTTTTCCATGTTGATCATGATGGTGGTATTCTTTGTGGCATATTATATATGACGATATGTGTTCAAAATGGGACTCTTCTTTAGGTGATTCCAGACATTGGTAGTGATTAGGGAAAGATCATCGAAGAGATTTCATGGATAGTACTCCTCTAACAAACCAGGATGTGGGTTCCCCATACTCTTTACTTAGGTAGAGTTGACACTCCCCTACATTGGTATGAGTCATCACCTTATGGAGTGGTACTACTCCATATTTAATCTTCAACAGTGTATATGTCATCCATGGAATTTGGGGATCCCTCATCGATGAAGCATAATAGAAAAGAGTGGGCAAGTCCATAAATATTTCAGTGAGGTCGTGTTTGATGTTGGGAATTAGTGAGAACATCAGAGAGTTGTAGGCTTAATCATCAACATTATTTTCATTGTGACATGAAGATCCCTTTTCTCTCACATATTGGTTTCTTTATGAGCATATATATATATATCCATTGGGTTCGTATTTCCCTCTTTTACAGGGTTGAGCAGACTACATTTGGTTTATATCTCTATTTTTCTCCCATTTATTTTTAGGGAATCCTAGTAGGTATTTATATACTCAAACAAGTTTGGGATTCTCATGAACTTATCTTTTCTTATGAAAATAAAAGAAGGATCAATGGCTACTTTGGAAGAGCATAGGGATAATTGGGTGAATTGACCACATACGGCAGTTTGGGTTTAAATATTAGGATCTAGGATCTTTAAACACTATTCTTTTTCATCTTTTTAGGTTGAGACATCTTTTTTGGATAGGCATTTATTATTACCATTTAAAAATTGATGTTATCCTATCATAATCTGATGTATTCCTTAGAGGTTATTTCATGCATGGTTTCTCTAGATGGTTTCCTATTTAATTATTCTATTAGATTTTTTTCATGAAGATGGATGTGTATTGTGTACATGTACATTAGTTAAAGTCCAACCATTTCATTTATTCCTTATCAACGATTTTCACAACCCCTAGCCTATTGTTGGTAGGCTAGAGTTTGTGGTGATGTACCTATTCATTGTCCATGAAAACCCATATGGTTTGGGTCATTATCGAGTGGAATCTGAGAAGTTCATTATTTGTGATGGTGTTTTTGGTTTCCCTTTATCAAGATTGGTTTGGACTTATGAAAACCATTTCAAAGTGTCTTTAGTGTGAATTTCAGCCTAGGAACCCAATATTGTGGTGATGTATCCATACACCAGGAATCTGACTACCCTCTTGTCAAATTGGAATATACAAACATTGGTTGTAGGAAAAAAGTGGTACATGAATAATATTGGATTGAGTCCTTTTACTATACTTTAGATGGATCCCATATATATATATATATCCATTTAATAGTGGTATATCATGATAACATTTAAGATGCCTCCCTGAATACATCCATTCAGGTTATCAATTCAGAACAATGATAATGATTTCATGATTGATGAGGCCTCTGTTAAAGGGCCATAGTATGATTTTTCTTCTCGAAGAATTAGGGGATCAAAATCCCCTCTGTCTGAGTAGTAGTTATTACCCTTAATTCAGGCTGAGGATGTGGACATACCTAGTGCATTCCGTGAGTTTTGAAATTAGATTCTTTTAAATTTTCCTGGTTAGACATACCTAAATCTAGTGGCGGGTTTCATTGATTCTGTGGGTTGAGTCTTCATGATGATTTAAACCCCGAAAAATCAGATGGTTGGACTTGTAGCTAGTCTATTCCATAGAGAATATGGGCACTGGTGGTGTTTTGTTATTAAAAAACATTAAGATATAATGTTCTTATGGAATAACATTCAATAGCTATTTCATGTGGAGTATTTCTATTCATTCTAGAAATTATTAGAAATATAAGAGATTATTGCGCTGCAATATGGTAATATATTAGTTTTTCCGTTATTTGTGAGGTTCCCCAACCATATGTGGAACTCCCTTGACAGAGTATGAGAATATGTTTTCGAGAAAGTAAGCTTGAGAAAGGTCTTAACAGATACATTCAATTCTGGTTGGTCACCTTATCGATGAACATTCATAATAGAGTTATAGAGTGATATCCAATGACTTAGATCTTTATAGAAGAGAAACACTAGGTAGTTGGAGTTCGTGATATGCATCATGTGGATGAGAAGGCTATAGTAGGCAGTAGGTGTGAGATGTTAAGGTCTCAACATAGGTGGAATTATCATTCTCAAACTCATATGAATAGATTTTTTGGTTGAGGATACCATAAAGAATCCAATTAAACAGAGGGGGGGGGGAATTTATGCTTGTGATGGATGGGTTCACTAAGCTCATGATTTCATGACATATCATGTTGATCAGGATAGGAAGATAGTGGATGGACCTCCATGGTTGAGGTTGCAATATGTTCCAATATCTCTCTAACATGGTTGGGTCATCCCCTAGGGAGGTGGTGTTAGAAAGGGATAAGAATCCACTCTAGAGCGAGGAATTGTTTATGGAGGATGATTTTATGAGCTTCTACCACCACCACCACCACCACCACCACCAGGTGCCCAATGTCAGACCTAGGGAGAAAGGAATTGGAGCCATGTGATGTTGTAGTCCATGGAGGGATATGACCAAGATGCACATGAGATTATCCATTGTACGATATGGGGTTATAATACTATTACCTTGGTATTATTAGTCACATTTTTGAGTAATTATTTCAAATCGTTATTCTTTTTGTACAATTTAGAGCACCTGGTTGAGACCTTATTCCATAAGATATGGCTAGAGGTTTATACAGGGAGTAATTCTTTGATATCTCTTATTTTCAAGTAGTGAAATTTTTCTCTTGGTGGAGATATTTTCATGTGGGGCTTCATAGTAATCATGATGTGAAGTTGTGATGTTATCTTGGTTATAGACTGGTTGTCCGTTTTTAGGACCAGATTGACTATCATCATAGGTGGTTCATATTCCTTAACACTAATAGGGAAATATTCTCCTCTACGGGTGAGAGAGATCTCATGGCAGACTAAGTGGGTCCTTTGAGTAGGAATACTCCACCCATCAAACACTAGTTGATGAGTTTATCTCTTGGTTGAATTATCTATTTAAGAATCATAAAAGTGGAAGAATTTATATATGTCTTCCTCAACTATGTCTCAGGATGTCCTCCATGGATAATGATAGCATTCTACATCAACTTTCACCCTAATACCATGATAATATCTTCAATAGTATATTGGATGGCTCATGTAGATCTCTAGGAGATTATAGGGTGGTTGGACTTTTGAGGTAATTGTGTCCCCCTGGCCGCTCTAGTGTAATTCAAGAAAAATGATGGATGATGACATTAGTGTTTTTTATTATCATCGCCTGAACCAGGAATTGAAAAAGAACAATTACCACATTCCATGGACTGAAGAACTCTCTTTCTAGCTATGAGGCTCGAGTTGGTTCTTGAAGTATAATATCAGGTATGGATATCACCAGTTTAGGTTTCACAACGATGATATTTTTAAGAAGTTATTATGAGATCACTATGGACATTATGAGTTCCCGGTGATTCCTTTTCAGGTAAAAATTAACCTCTCAGTGTTTATAGATTTGATGAACAGTATATGTCAACCATAATTGGACATATTTGTGGTTTTCTACATTGATTACATGACCATTTACTATTCATTATAGAAGGACCATGAAAATGACAGTATTTTGGTCCTAAAGATACCTCCGGATAAATAGATTTATGGTAAGAATAACTATTTAACTCATTACATGGATTTGGTTGTATTATCCTTCTCTATGAATATGTGGTAGAACTACCTTCCATGAGAGCATTTTATGGTTTGCATGGACCACTGGTGTCTCAGGTACATCTTTACTCAATGAGATATGCACCCGAGTTAGAGGTGTTTGCTATAGTTTCTATAAGAACATGGAATCAAGATAGTCTACACTCCTAGGAATGGAAATGTGGTAACATATTCCCTTGGTAGGAAGTCTCATTCTCCCTTGGCGGAGTAGGTGTATTAGAAGATGGCTTCATTACTGCTGACCCTGAGAGAGGAGATGGGTGTTGTCTTTCTTCAATTAATGGTTTTGAATCCTACGATCCTTTATCATGTTAGGGGTGATCAGTTGAGATACATATATTTTGAGGTTCTAATTGACTATATATCCTATGGAGATTCACTATATGTATTTTATGAAGTAAGGGATCGCATCATCATTTTTGGGGATAGATGGGGTTTTTGCTCATAGTGTGAGAGGATTTGATGAGATATTTTCATAATTATCTAATGGTTATACATCTAGGAGTTAAATGAATGTAAAATTAACTTCAATGTATGTTTTTGTGGTTTGGCATGAGGTAGATCGTAGCAAAGTTCATCTCTTAGTTCCTCACATGCCATCAAGTGAAGTATGAGTACCAGGTTCTGGTAGGTTTGATGCAACCTCTTAAGATCTCAGAGTGGTAATGAAATGACATATTCCTAAACATTATGATAGGACTTCTGTGGATAGTGAGAGGTACAATTCTATCTAGGATATTTTTGATCAACTTACCAATTCATCACACTTCCATTATATCAAGGATTAGAGGTAAATGGGGAGTTTGGTTTAGTTTTATTTATGGGAGATCATTTGATTCCACGGGATACCATCTATGATGGTCTCTGACTATGATGTATGTTTTATACCTCAGTTTTGGGGAGTCTTTCATGAGGAATTCAGGGCCCATTTGAGGATGACTATAATACATCACCCTTAGATGAATGGAAATAATGAGTGGACAATCCAGATACTAGAATATATGTTGAGGGATTTCATGTTGGACACTGGATAGAGTTAGGAGGATCACTATAAAATATTATACTATTCTTATAAAAATAACTACCACTCAACTATTATCATACAACCTTTTAAGTCCATATATGGGAGAACCTGAGTTTCACAGTTATGCTGGAATGAGATTGTAAAGCCACCTGTTGATCTGATAGAGATGGGAAAAGTGATGAAGGAGAAGGTTCAAATGATCCATTAGGGGATAAGGAAACCTCATAGATTCCATAAATGATACATAGATCTATGTTGTAGGCCTTTGGAGTTCGAGTAGGGTGAAGATTTTTTCTTGACAGTCTCCCTACAATGAGGACTGGGGAAATTCATCTGATGAAGAAATTTACCCCTAAGGGTAAATGGTCCATTCATGATCACTTGGAAGGTTGGTGAGGTTGCTCCCCACCTACCCCTACCCCCATAGTTGGAGTGGGTTCATGAATTCTTCCATTTTTCACATTTGAGGAGATATGTGCATGATCCTATGTAAAGGATTTACCGAGGATATATATACATCGAGGATGGATCCACCTTCATGGGATACCTGATGGCGATCATGGATTGAAAAGGGAGGATCATGTGATAATGCACTAATCTCCTGGTTGTTATGTTGTGGCAACAAGACTGTGCGTAGGAGATATCCTGGTAGGAGGAGTGAGAAGTGAGAGATCAGTATGCCGAAATTTTTCAACCTTATTAATTTCAGGGAGAAAATCCCTGAATGATGGAAGAACGTAGAGACACTTTTTTTCTATCTAAGACTTTATATTATATTTAGGAATATTTTCAGAGTCCGACTCTAAGACGACATGATATTTTTATGCTTGATAAGCTCAGAATTGGTATTGTCAAAAAATTAAATATATTAATTTCTCAAGTGTCTATTTTTCCTAATTTTTTTTAATAAATCCTAAATGGGGTCTTCGATGGAAAATATGAGACCACATTTGAATCCAGAACACGGTTTTTACCTTAGGTGCAATGTAAGGTTGGTCGACACTAGATGTTCGATAGAGGCAACTATTTGTGAGTGTATTTAATAAAATAAGTAATTAAATTATTTATTAATTATATTAAATAAAATAATCTAAAACAACAATAAATACCATCTTATGATAATTATCTAGGGTCAGCTAGATAACCATGTCGGATTAAAGAGAAATAGGAACACCATTCATCATTGGTGGATCTCATCAGAGGATGATAGGTGTTCATATCGAGGTGGATCGAGAGGTAGTGATCACAGAAGGAATTATTCATTGTTGTATATTGATTTCTTCACTGATAATAAATCCCAATCAATGTAGGACACAACAGTTTTTGATTTTTCTCTTTTTTTATAATATTGAGCATGAATATTTTATTGAATTTTGATCTATGTTTATCCACCCATTGCTTGTGCCTGTTTAATTTATTTAAATTTGTTTATTAATAATATTCCATTATTTTAACCATGCATATCTCTAATTTATGATCTTTGAAAAATAATTCTTAGCCAATTATTCTTTCACCTTTGTTATTTTTCTTTTACCCCACTCGTTCTTTGTGTTCATAGCTATTGGACCATGGGATCATGGTTTGAAATTCTCAAGGTAGGTTCAAGCATGATTTAATCCTCATATTCATGGAGTTTCAGTGAAGCAGAAATGGATCAATGTTATTAGATGGATTCAAATTTATTTTAGATGATAATTTGTGGACTTTGGATTCATGAATGGTTATGTGTTATGAGAGGTATGTGGAACTTACTACGAATCTTGATGCAGTTAGCTGGTTTCTGATTTGCGGACACCTGAGGTTCGAAATCGATGGATAACAGTGATTCCTAACTATTCTAGGAGGGTTATTGATGGGGAATCTCATCACGAATGGGGATCTAGAGACCCATATAAAGGATCTGGATTTTTTTTGGAAAACTTGACTACACATCATGAAATGCGGATGAACACATGACATATTCTTCAATTTTCACTACAACTAGGGTTTTTAGTCGTGTTAATGATCATATAACATATGGTTAGGCCAAAACATATTGTGACCATACTGCTTAGCCAGGCCTTGTGCAATATTTCCACACCTAGTAAAATATAAGGGATGGAACACCATGTACATGGGGAGTGAATGAGCATAGGTTGGTACCCAGGCATGGACACGTACTTGCCTTAGTACATAGTCATGACCCAAAGTATACAGTCATGGCCCAAAGTACACGAGATTGACTAAGAGAACAGAATATGGCCCTGAGTTGATGAGGAACACTATTTATGACCCATATATGACATGTAATATGCCATGGATTCAAAACTATTTACATAGGAGAATGTTATCTGATGATGAGGCGGGGACACATGTTGTGTACTCCCCTCCATTGGTTGGAGGTCTTGTGGTCCATTTCATATGGGAAACTCGATCATCCAAAAGAACAATCACTCATATAAGGGAATATAAATGATCCTCATGACCACCTCAAAAGTAAGACCCCATGTGGTCTCCTTAGCACTAACTAATCCTCAGGGAAATTCCCACAATAGAAAGCCTAATTAAGACAACTCAACAAATAACCCATTCTTGGGTACCAACACTTACATAAGGGAATCCCATGAAAACCATGGCCCATTGGTACTCTCATATATCAACCACAGAACCCACTGGTCACTTGATAAAAAACCATCCAATAAGAGCATCCTTAAGATTAATTTAGACTCATCTAAAATGAACAACATCAACCAATTGTAACCTCTACCCATGGCAGCAACCCATACCAAAGGCTCAAACATCTATGTTACTCAACCTAGGAGATGAACCTATACACATTAACCCAGAGAAATAGGTCCTAACATCCAATGATAAAATAAAATATCCGTAGAGAAACTAAATGATCAGACGTTCCATAATCTTTCAAAAATATCCTTAAACATGTATCCATGTCACTCTAGAACATGGCCAATCACCTAGATCTCAACCCTCACATGGGCCTTGTAGCTCACAACCCAATCCCCATGAGTATTTTGAAAAAACCTCAAATAAATCTGACAACTAAAATATATCTCTACAAAACACCATCCACATGGACTCTAATTTTTAAAAGGATTCCACCATCACAGTATATGTGGAAAACACTCAGATTGGACGACTCAAAAGTCCAATTTCGACTCCAAGGTGAAAAACAGGTGAAATGCACCAGGAAAGGAAAAGTGAATGGTGTGTACTCCAGCTACACGATGTGTAAGCCCAATGGGATTCCCTAGTTATGTTCTATATGAAAAGTGGAATGTACTTTCCCAAGGTACATGGCATGTACACCAGGTACACAGTATGTAACCCCACATGGGGTCTTTTCTCATATGCCTCATCCCACTCGGTGTGTAAAATGCCTGACTACATGGGGTTTAACACCCTATATATATCAGTTACCCTAGATGAGTTTCATATCCGTGTACCTAGCCATGTAACTTCACACAGAGTTTGTCCAAGCATAGTACACAGCCACTAACCGTTTACCCCACATTGATTATGGCAGTGTACCCTACATTTCGATGTTCCCCCAATACACCCAAAGTTTACACTACATGGAATGTACCCCTATTACATGGTGTGTAGTCCCAGAATATATCTTCCTAAAATAGGAAGAACACATGACATGTTTTTAGGAACTAAAAGCGATGTACATTGGTTTTCGCAAATGGGAAACACCCAAAATGGCCTAAAATGCCATATTTCTCTCCCAAATACATATATTGACCATAGTGGGGTCCCTAGAAACCCATAAAACGAAATATAAAGTAAAAATAACTAATATATGGGTATGTTTGATAAAAAAATAAAATTTTCCTACCACCAAGTAGAATCCATTAAATAATTAAACTAGATATGTTCCATAACCCACCGAGCATCAATCTACCTATAGAAGAGCTCCTTGAGTAGCACCACCTCCTCCCTATCACTATTCTCCCCATATGCATCTCTAAGTTAAAGATACCAATTGGGGAATCCCATGAATTAATAAATGAAAATCTAAAGGGGAGGATATAAATGAAAAAAGTCAACTAAAAAGAAATAGAAAAGAAAAGTGGGCTGAGCTTGACCTTGATATCCGTAATGGGTTTATGCCTCAACTAGGAAAATCCCACTTTAAGGAATCCACCTTAGAGGTAAAATATCAATATGAATTTCCATTTTAAATATATCACCAAATAAGTGTGACAAAATAAATTAATATTTAATTAATTAAATATTAAATATTCCAAAAAATTATGAACAACTCAAAATACCACTAAATTTAAATCCTAGGGTAAAAGCCATATTCTTGGACCAATAGAGTGGTTGGAAAAAATATCTGAGATCATCTCACTTGAGAATTTATTTTTTCCCCTAAAACACTTTAATGAATGAAAAGGTCCAAATTTACCCTAATTTTCACAACCCATAATGACATGAGGTGTCACAAAATACCCACAAAAAATTATTATCACCACCAACAAGCATCAGTTGTGAACCAGTATCCATGATATCTCCCAAGGACTTGTTTAGTTGAAACTATCATGAATATACAATAACTGGACTAACAGGATCCATAAGACACTCCAAATATGATAGATTTTAAACCCTAAATGATATGATAACACACACCATAAGAGTATCCTTATCATAACCCTTCATCCCGAATAGAAAACAATATGACCCACTCTATATCCATAACCTAATTCAATGGATAGTAATGGGAAAACCACTCAAACCAGAGTGCTCGCATGAAAACATTTAACAACCAATGCTCATTCCCAGCCCACTAAAGATAGAAACCTCCATGCTCAACAAAACAAATCAATAAGGCCCATAGCCTCCAAAATCCTACGTTGCAAACCCCACAACAAGTGTTACCTTACACTATTCCTTTATCCCATTATAGGAATCATACTCATGATGCCCAAGTACTAACAAAACATGGGAAACATGTCTAAAACCATTGATCATTCTCCTCATGCAGGTCATCTCCAACAGAATATATCACCCTCAACACACATCTTCAAAAATCGGGCATCTCCCTAATTACATGATCAACCACATGAATACCCTTCACTGTAGTGTCAATAAAAGGCCACAATATTCCAACCATGCTTCAATTATACTACCCAAGGCACAACCAAAAATGTTTATGGTTAGAGGTTCAACCAAACCTTTCCACTCAAACTATCCATGAGACAAAGAGAAATCCCAAAACTCTACTTCTCAAAAAATAAGAACCCTCATTCGTAAACACACCTTGGAGAATTTAGCCCACAATGGACCCACCATGTAATACCATCCATGACAACCCAAGACATCATTGATAGCCGACACACGAGTCCCACCACACAACCTGACAGAAAATGTATGGTAAGAACATCTCCTTCCTAAGAAACATGAATATAGAACATCAGGGGAACCACCACCTCAGGGTAGCTTGAGTTTGATCTAATTGTCTATCATGATTCATTTCTCTCATCGAGCCACCAATAGGGCACTCATAGCCCATTACCAATCTACAAAGGTCTCCACGATTTCCTCTATAAAGAAACTAAATCTCCATCACTAGAGAGTATATCGCCACACGATTAACATGAATTTTTATAATAAGAGAATATAAACAAGTAGTTCAATTGAGAATAATTCCACTAAGGATATGTATGTGATAAACCACATAGGTCATTGGAGACACTTTAAACAACTAGAAATACAACATCTATGAAAACACCACAAAGAGTAATTTTCCATGTGAATCCTACATGACTAGAATGATCCGTGAATATTGGCGTCTTTACCATGGGACAAGATCCCAAAACCAAGATACACCATAAATCTTCAAGCAAAATTTCATCAATCTAGGGTAAATCGCATAGCTATAAAAACAAAATCCAAGAACAACAATTATATTTGTAGACAACTTGGACTTTTTATCAACAAAGTTGTTCAGGACACACCAATCCAATATCCATCACAGGGTTTGAATCATTTTTAGACCACCTATCTACCAACTCTCCAAATAATATATCGAAGCACCTATGATTCCATTTTTTAATGAACCATCCCAGATTGACCTGACACGTCACCTAATGTGGCTCACCACAAGGCCTCAAGCATTCCTCCATGAATACCTAACACTGAAAACATACAGTATTGGTCTGAAAGATACAGTGGGGATACTATACCCTCTAGTAAGAGTATAGTTATATTGGAAATAAAAGAACTCATACGTAGGGATTACCATCAAAGTATTCAAAATGAATAAACTATATAAATATTATAACAAGTGGAATATGGAATATAGTCACATATACTCAAATACTACAAAAATGAAACAGTCAGATTCCCACTTAGAAGGCCACATATAATAAATATAAAAAATAATAAAATAAATCATGATATAATACCCACAAAAATCTAAACTCCATACCCAATATCCATGATGCTCGAGCTATACCGACCCAATTTTGAGACTTCTCACAAGAGGCTCCACTCAATCAAGAATCATTGAGCCTTAACCCCATCCACTATATAGCTTCCGATACAAACTAAAAGAATACATTAATAATTTATTCACAAGGAGATTCATGAATAGGGAGTGAGAAAAAAAATATCAGTAGTCTACCCCATTGGTTAACCAATAATTTGATTTTATAAAAAGTTAATGCACATGTGATATGCCCAGAAAAGTTGAAGAATAACTAAAACTGGTATTCAATAAATATAAAAAAAATTAAAAGTGGCTAAAAAATAATGGGTCCAACTTTTTTTTCTCACAACTAAGGTAAATGTATCCCCACACTGGCCCACTGTATAAATTTTTCATCATGTGGATCACCCTACCACATGACACAGGAACATCCTCTAGATCTATATGGGATATCCAATATATATAAAATAAAAGAAATGATTTTTATTCCATAGGGAATTTCATAGGCATCCAAATGATGAAGCACATCTTTCGAGCTTCAGGACCTCAATAGAAAAATCTGAATTCAGGACTATAACATCTAGGTAAACACAACTAGAGAACTAGTTAGTCTTTAATGTCCCGTAGAATAAATTAGGCACCAACTATTGACCCAATAATTGGTTGTATTATTATATAAACCTAGGATCATACAAAATTTAGGGATATGGGAGAACTATAACATCCATAATGGATACAAATTACTATGTGAGTTTCTCATCATCTCATGAGCTAAAATACACTCTAGCCAAGGTGAATAATAAAATAGAGTGGGTTTTAGTCATCTAGATTTCTCATTATATTCATAATACCATCTAACAACGTAAAACCAATGGAGTAGGGAACAAGATCAAAACTCAAGTCCAATAACTAATCCATGATATCCTATGGGTAAAATCTACAAAAGAAGTCCTATGTAGTAACTTCCTCAGAAAACACAGCTAAAGGCCAACAAAATGTGGGGTGATCAGAATCATGAACCCTCCATCTAAAAAGATGAACTATAAGTGTCGATCAACTCTTGGGAAATGAAGCATGGGTCCCCTATAAGACTCCTAGATATTATTGTCTAGATGAAAACCAGTATGGTCTCCCCATGACCCACCTCAAGGATAAACCAGATTTCATGGCACTCATGAACCCTAGGGTCATAGAATAATGTGATGCCCAAATAGGGACTTACCCACTGCACCCAAGCCCTCAAGAAATTCCCATCAAAAGATCCTAAAATAGTCCAGAGGCCATAGAAAGAGTTGGACACCCTGCAATGGGTTCCTATATATCCTAAAAAACAAGGGACACACCTAGTGTAGAAATATCCCAAATTGACCTTAGTGGAATCCATCTAATCCTTGATGAAAAGAAATATTCCCAAAGAGAAAATAAAAGCATGATCACACCTACAAGGGTATCTTAACAATCCTCATGAACACCTCAAAATTAGGACGTGTGAGGGTTCCTTAGCACTAAAGATACCTAGGGGTATTGACCATGTATGAAAACCTGAGTTGTCTTTCTTATAAAACAGTCCATCCTTAAGTACCAACTCGCCCATAAGGGAATCTCAAGAAACCACATGTCTCACAAGCATTCTCAACTAAAAACCATGGCACACATGGATAACATCATCCTAAGTCATCCAATAAGAGAATCTTAAGGAGACCCTTACACCCATCTCAAAATCACAATGAAACCCAGAAAGAACTTCCATCCAATGAAAAAAACCTAACAAAAAGCCTCCAATATCTCTAGTACATAACCCAAGGGTTGAAACTAAAATATTCTATTCTCGAGAGACTTGTCCCAATATTTAGGTACAAAACATAATCACCTCAGTGATACAACATGATCCATGCTTTTAGAATCCAGATAAAATAAAATCAAATAGATCACCATGGAAATCTCAAACCAGGCCGATCACTGATATCTCAACCCTCACTTGGGCCTCACAGCTGACAACCCAAACCATTGGATGATTCTGAAACCAAAACTCAATGAAATCCTGTTACATAACTCTATTGGTAAAAAACACCAACCAGAAGGCCTCTACATACTGAAATGTTTCCCCCATCATCATCTATGTGGAAAAAATATTATTATTGACTAGTCACAAGTGTACTTCGGACTCCATGGAAGAAATAAGTGAAATATTCCAGGGAAGGAAAATTGCACAGTGTGTACTTCAGTTTTATAGCATGTAACCCCAAAGGTATTCCCTCACCATGTACCATAGGGCAATTAGTGTGTACTTTTTAAAAGTAAATGATGTGTTCCCCAAACACATGGAGGGTAACCCCACATAGGGTACTTTCCTATCTACCTCACCCACTCGTGGGTACAATGATCGACTACATTGTGTATACCACCCCATATATGGACTGTACCCCACATGGAGTTCCGAGCTATTTTTCAATCCATATACCACCACAAGGGGTATTTCCATGTACTGTATATTTCCACTAGCCATATACCTCACACAACCATGTTCCCCATGCTCACCCCAAGTCACCACTATACGGAATATACCCCAGTAAATAGAATGTATCCCAAAATACATATCTATCCTTTATAAAAAGAAAACATATTATTTTTTCCCTCAACTAAATTCCATGTACATGGGATTCCCTAAAAAACACAAAACGGAATGAACCACCCAATTTCGCTCCCAAAACCACAAATCGTCCAATATGGGGTCCCCAAAAACACATAAAAGGCTTTAAAACATAAAACAACTATACTAGGGGATTTATGGAAAACAATTAAAAATTTGCGTACCTCCATGTAGAATTTGTAGAAGCTTCACACTCTATATACACCATCAACCAACCAAGCCTTGATCTACCACAAGATGATCTCTCAAGGTGGAGACTCCTCCTCCAATCCCTCTCTTCTCTCATTCCCTCTCTCAGCTGAAGAACCCAATGGTGAGAATTACATGGGTGTGTATGTGAAAATCCAAATAGGTGGAGATAAAGTAATGAAAATAAAAAAAATTAAAAAAATAAAGAAATAAGAAGAAGAAGAAAATAAAATGGTATCGGGCCTAGCCCCGGCACCCATGAGGGTTTTATGCCTCTCCACGGAAAATCTAACAATCTGAACTCAATCATAGATTTTTAATGTCTTTGCACCACTCCATTTAATTGATAACACTGAATAAAAATTCCCATATAAATTAATATTTATTTAATTAAGATTTAAATATTCCGTGAAAATTTGAATGGCTCATATTTCCAAATAATATATATCTTAGGGTAAAAATCTTATTTTCTGGCCAACATTGGTGTTAGAAAATTATCTTAGATAATCTCATAGGACAATTTCCATTTAAAAAAAATAAATTCTAAGTACAAAAATGTTTAAATTTC
The DNA here is from genome assembly GCA_963277665.1 of Viscum album. Taxonomy (NCBI): domain Eukaryota; kingdom Viridiplantae; phylum Streptophyta; class Magnoliopsida; order Santalales; family Viscaceae; genus Viscum; species Viscum album. The sequence goes on along the minus strand of OY728164.1, from coordinate 1,864,395,635 downwards.
TCTTGATTTCCAGAACCCATGATGATGTGAGGTGTCACCATCAGTGTGTTGGGGTTCCTCGGTAGGTCATCTAGGGGTGCACCCTAGTGTGGTTCATGCCATAGTGCATTACATGGTTTAACCCTACCCAGTTATATTAAATCATATTTTTACCATTTTCACTAATCCTTTTTTTAGAAACCCATCCCATCACTTCTCCGTCACCTGAATCTAAATGAAGTGAGCTCATGGGAACTCCCTCCTCTCCATATTTCTTAAATTCCCCATGGAAATTGTATGTTTTTATCCCTTTCTCCAACATTTTAAGTGAGACATAATCTCCTACCTATATTAATATTCTCTTCTATTAACCACTAATTTAGGTTTTCTAGCCATGGTTTAATGATAATTTTCACTAGACTATGGTTGAAATAAAAAAAGATGGGATTTTCCTCGTTGTGGTTAAAGGATGTCCTAACAGGTTGATCATATATTGATGCACACTATTTCATTAATGATACTTCATCATATGAATTTATCCATGATTTTTATTAAACATAATTGAATTATATACTTATAAATATTATAATATTAAGTAATCATCTTTGTATGATGTTGGTAGTACACAAAGTCTCACGAGTGGTTGGTTATGGTTTCAATGCGATATGGTAACTCGATGAGTTATTCAGTGATTATGCCTAACTGAGATAATTTTAAAATTAATTTTAATGTTTTTTATTTAATTATAAATTATTATAACTAAATAATTTGGATATTCGGAATCCATTATAAGATCATCTAGATGTACAATGTCTAGTCGGACATGGATGATCTTGAGAGAGAGAATTATGGTATTGAATTAAAAGGGAATAACTCATTAATGAGGTAGCTAGTCCCTTGATCATAACCATTTGGTTTATGATTTAGATATGTAGAATGTGATATATTGGCTCACCATCATGGCAGGTCAACTATTTTTAAATCTAATAAATAACTTCATTTAAATAAATTCTTATGGACTGGGAAATGTACCACATGCCACAATGGACCCTTGTGCTTTGGATTTAAAAATCCTCAATCGATGGATGGGTCCTTGATTATAAATTTATTATCTATGATATAATGGCCCATATGGGTGAGATATAAATGGTTTTAATGAGTGTAGTTGACCTGGATATGTTCCCTTAAGGGGGAAGAAATGATGAATTGTTTTTATTGGCTCGAGTCAGCCCTTATGGAACCTTGAAGATGCCTTAATGCCTTTTGGTTGAATAATTTGAGTATGGGTTGATAATTCCTTCCCCCTTGTCTTATGAGTACCTATTTTAGTTTCCCTTGGTAGATTATGTATGGGTTGGATGAGAGGACCAACCCAGGATGACATGTTTATTAAGGTGGGAATTAAGCCTTCTATCTAGTGTGGTGGATGTATGGATTTTCATAGGAGGAAAATGATCCCCTGAGATGATTATGTCTATATCAAAGTATTTGATTCCCTATGAGTGATGTGTGATAACCAAAGTTATGATTTTGTTCAAGGACACTATGTCAAGTGTTCATGCTTAATGTGATTATAGGGACCATAGTGGGTTCCTTGGTGATATAATTACCCCTAAGAGTGTGTGTACTAGAGTACATAGTAATGATTGTGTATATAACACCCCGAACCTAGTTACCCAGAGTGGGTGCATTATTATATAACATTGGCATGTTCACAAAAAATCATGTCTCGAAAGACCGATAAGTTTAGTAGCCTTGGAAACAGTTGATATATTCATCAGTCTTACATTACATCATACCGTGAAAAAAACTACAACAAAATATTGTATTCATATCCTCTTATACTATCCCGACAGGTCATTCATAAAATACTTCTTCACATCCTGGAAAAATAAAACATTGAAAGGGGTGAGCTTATATGCTCAGTAAGGATAACAGTATAGCAGACACTTTTATAAATAAGCATAAACATTTAAGGCAATGTATAACTAAAACAAAATACTTTTAAACCTGAACTTCAGAATAATGTGGAAAAAATAAAATTAAGTAATTCCATTTATTTATTCACATGGATATTCTACTAGTCGAATAATCACATGCAATATTAATAACCACTTTCATAATGATAGAATGCATAATGCCAGACTATCATAACCACATAGACAAGGCATTATGCCAAGACTACAACTAATATTTTGTCAAGGACTTGTTCCAAGACACTAGTTTGACTCATGAGACCTACCGATACATCAAGGAGCTATAGCGTGCTCCACCCGTCACTTAATAAGTCTAATGCATTCTTCATATAAACCGGTTTAAACATAACATAAACATTCGTATTAAAACTATCATATGAAATGTCAACACTTTCTCTAGAAACCATGAATGGTAAAAAAATAACACATCCACAATCAAACATATCAAAAAATCTTCAATACATTATGGATGTTTGGTATCATAATAAATCAACTTCAAATAATCTTAAAATCCATCAATGGATGTTGACATAGATGAAACCAAAACTATTTGAGATAAATATCTCTTTTTTGAAATCATTTAAAAGTCACATTATTATAAAAGAAAACATTTAATTTGAAAATATTCTTATAATCTTGTAAGGGAAGCTTAGACAATTTTATAACGGTGGAAAATAGCCGCACACGCCGTATAAGTTAAAAAAATACTTTCTTACCTTAATTCTGACAAAAAGGTTTAAAAGGACCTTGTTTGGAAAATGACGGTAAGATTCCTTTATAAACATCTAATAAAAAGTCAAACATGGGTATAAATGACATTAACCCATAGTTTATAAAATATTAAGAACAATTTGATATACTTTTTTAATAAACATGTATGTGGATGATAAAGAGGGCCCAATAGATAATTATGTATAAACAACCACGGATAATGAAAAAATTGTCAAATATTCCCTTACCTTGTACATTTTGTTGGTTGAGGGTAGGTTAAACTCCTGTATAATAGTTAAGTCATTTTTATTAAATTATAAAATAATCATATACATAATTATGATATCATATGTTATCTTTTAATATTGCTTTGTTAATAATATTTTAGTATTATCATCGCTTCTGGTGTTAACTGATTCGTTTTCCTTTATATGCTTTGTTACGTAATCCCTATTTTTTATGGATAGGTTGTATATTATTCATATCCATTATTATATCAAGTCCTTAAAAATTACTTTTAATAATCAAATGAGAATTATTCTTTAATGGATATGATGTGGAATGAATCTCATCGAGTTCGTGGAGACGGTAGTCCATACGTACGCACGAGCGACAATATCATTCTTTTGATATTAAAATAATGTATATAATTGGATTTTATATCATATATACAGAATAATTATAATGTTATATTTATTATTTACATCAATTACACAACATTATCATACCCATCTAAATAATAATGTTTTGTATAACAATTACACGACGACGTGGAAACGGTAAGTCGTACGTACGCACGTCTGGTGACATGTAATTCAAATGATGGATAGAATTCTGAATATTGTTGTACGATATTTATAATAACATCACAGTATATAGAAGATAATGGAGTTATTAGATTAGAATGGAAATAACAAAGAAAGAAGAAGTTGAAGAAGAAAGGAACTTGAAAGAGGGTGGTGAAAACATTACCTCTTCTTCGGGTTCTTCCTTTTGATTTGATCATAAGGGATACATAGGTTGGATTTATAATCAAACTAAGGCATCTTGGTAGAAGTGAGGGAAGTTGATAGAATATTTGGGAATAGGTTGTTCTAGCCAAAAGGCATTGAAGGGGTGAATTAGAGAGAAGGGGAGTGCCCTTTTATAAGAGGGGTGAAGGGCATCTTAGGAAAGGTTAGAAATATTATTTTATAATAAATTCATATTCACATTATAATGGATAAAAAGTGGATTATTTACAGGTTATGGTGGTTATAGGTCAGAGACCACTCAACCAGTAGGTTTTAGACAGGTTTGGCTCACTATATTAACTTTATCTTTTTGATTTATCTCTTAGTTAAATAGTTTGACATTTACCATGTCTCTATGTATTTTTATATTATATGGTTATAAAAACATACTATATACTTTAAGAGAACCCCAAGTGGTTCATCAATGATACAGCTATCATTATATAAGTCATTTGGCCTAACCATAGATTTTTTCGGAATATAATATGAATTAATAATAAAATATTTGTTTTAAAAACACTTTTATGTCAATTTTGACACTATTTTGAATTTTGTTTTTTATAAATTCATAACAGCATTATTAATTATAAAATAATTCATTTAATCAACCCTAACATGTAAAATTAACATATAAAATTATTTTAATTAATTAAAAGTATCAAATTATATTTATTTGGGTATTTATAATATCAATTATTTTAATATTTCACTAATAAGGTAATTACTGCATCATCATTGTTTCATAAATAAATTAAATTCTTTAATTTATGAAAATTATAAATAAAATAACATTATATAGTAAATCATTTTATATTTATAATGAATATTTTTAGTCGAAAATAAAATACATATAACCCTATGTAAAAAATGTTTTTCTAAAAGATATATGCTTATGTCATTTTTGTATTTACTTTATCATAGTTAATATAAAGTGTCATTATCACATACAAGTGGATCCATGGGGTCCCAAAATCAACCCAAATATTCCCATGGAAGGACATGTATCATCCAATAGGATTAGGACACGTTTTAGGGTAATTTATTATTATTATAATATTAATTTTTACCCTTATTTACCAGATTTACCCTTTAACCATGGTAAATAAAATATTTACCAAAGTAATTATTCAAAATGTCTAAAAATAAAAGTGAACTATTTACACAATTTGGAACTCCTGATTCTAAATATGTAATCAATTTTTCTAAATTCAAAACACAGAAGTGGTAGGAAATAATTTAAAATTAATTACAGTTGTTAAACCAAAAAGCGTGTTTTTAAGAGATAATAACTATCAAAAGATTGGCACATGCTTATGTCCAGTTTAAATGTAAAATTTTGTCCAATGAACAAAACCAGATTAAATGGTAAAAATATAATCTAATTATACTCTAAAATAACTCAAATTCCTAATTTATAACTATTAATTATTTTGATTAAAAAAGATGTTTTTAATTAAAATTTAGTAATTCTAATTATTCATCAAAATATGAATGTTATCCAAAAAGTACAAAAAATTCACCCTAAGATAATTTTGATATTCCGAATACAAAAATGAAGTCCATTTTGAATGATAAAATGTATAAAATTTAAAAAAGTGTGTATTATTATTCATAACTACTTGTTTATTGGTTGTGGTGTGTGTTGGAACTCGAAGGTGCGTACAACATACGCTACTGTATAATTCAAAGAGAAGCGTAACATGGAAGCTTGGGGTTTTACATTCTCCCCTCCTTCAAATAATTTCATCCAAGAAATTTCTAGAATACTAACGCATGAAAAGACTCGGGTGGTTTTTCATCATATGTTCATCAGGTTCCCACGTTGCCTCTTCCATCTTATGGTTTCTCCATAGAGCTTTTACCAGACGAGTCATCCGGTTTCTCAGCACATGTTCTCTCAAATAAAGAATCATGACAGACTCTTCGAAATAAGACAGATCAGGCTCAAGTTCTAATTCCTCATAGATGATTACATGTGGTAGGTCAGACATATTTTTTCTCAACAGTGATACGTGGAACACATTGTGATCTTTGGAGAGACTAGGAGTCACTTCCAAACAGTAAGCTACAACCCCAAATCATACTAGAATTTCAAAAGTTCTATTGTACATGGGACACAATTTACCCTTCTTACCAAAATGTATAACACCCTTCCATTGAGATACCTTTAGGAAAACATGATCTCAAACCTGAAATTCCAAATCCTTCCTTTGGTTATCGATATAGCTCTTCTTCCTACTTTGTGCTGCATTGATGTGGGTTTGGATTACCTTCACCTTTTCCATCGTTTCCTCCACCAGTTTTGGGCCTACGAGTTTTCTTTCACCAAAATCATCCCAACAGGTTGGTGTGCAACAGATCTTTCCGTATAATGCTTCATATGGCGCCATCTGAATAGTCGAATGGAAGCTATTGTTATAGGAAAATAATATAAGCGGTAAATATTGATCCCACATACCCTAAAAGTCAAGTGATAATGATCTGAGAATGTATTCTAAGGTTTGAATAGTCTTTTCTGATTTTCCATCAGTTTGGGTGTGGTTAGCAGTGCTCAAATGATGTTCAGTATCCAGGGATTTTTGAAGACTTTTCCAGAATCTTGATGTAAAACAACGATCACGATCCGAAACAATTGATAGGGGTACTCATAAAGGCTCACAACTTCATTAATATATAGTCTTTCTAGACAATCAAGTGGTAAATCTTCTCTTATAGCAAGAAAATGTGATGACTTGGTAAGACGATCAACAATGACCCATATTTCATCATTCTTTATAGGAGTCTTTAGTAGTACAATGACAATGTCCATTGTGATATTATCCCATTTTCCACTCAGGTATGGTAAGAGGTTTCAATACTCATCCAAGTTGTTGCCTTCCAGCTTTCACTTATTGGAAAACCATACATCTTGGCACAAAATCAACAATCTCCCTCTTCATGTTGTCCCACCAAAAATGTTCCTTCAAATATCTCTACAATTTGGTGCTCCTAGGGTGTATTGAGAAATTGGAACTATGAGCATCATCCGACAATTCCATTTTTAGATCAGGGATATTGGGAACCCAAATTCTCTTCCCAAACCTCAAAATTCCATCATTATATACAAAGTCACTCAATCTCCCATCATTCATAGCTTTAATCTTATTTTGAAACTCATCATCATCGGTCTGTGAACTCTTTATCCTTTCTAGTAAAGATAGTTTGGAAACCATTTGAAAAATTATTGATGTTTCACCTTCCATGGTAATTATCAAATCCATCTTTATTAGATACATGAAAATAGAGGGTTCATTAGTCAGCCCAAAAGGCATTACTGTAAACTAGTAATGCATGTACCTAGTACAAAATGCTGTCTTCGAAATATCTTCCTTCATTATGCACAACTGATGGTATCCATATCAAAGGTCAATCTATGAAAAGTATTTAGATCAATGTAGGTGGTCAAATAAATCATCAATGCGAGGTAGGGGATACTTGTTCTTTATTATTATACCATGGACCCCCCTGTATTCAATGCATAACCTCATAGATCCATCTTTTTTTTGACAAGAAGTACATGGACTCCCCATGGAGAAACACTAGGGAGAATAAATCCTTTATTACTCAATTCCACTATTTTTTTCTTCAGTTCAACTAATTCCACAGTGGAAATTCTATAAGGGGTCTTCGATATGGGACTTAATCCCGGAATTAAATCAATAGAAAACTCGATTTCAAATTCTGGAGGATGTCCATGTAAATATTCTGGAAACACATCATCATATTCTCTCACAATAGGTACGTCCTATATTTGAACATTCCTTTCCTCAACCACAGTCATTTCAATCTCTTCCTCCCCAATAATTGATTTCGGTTGAGCTACTAGAGATGGATGTAGATAAGAATTAGGTGGTGATGATTATGCGCTAAAGATAAGGTGTTATTTATCATCGTCCTGAAAATAGTAACCTCCATCTTCTAACAATAAATTTTTGCATCATGGTCTGAAAGCCAATCCATGCCGAGGATTATATCAAATTCAATCATGGTTATGACGATGAGATTAGCAGATAAAGAACATTTATATTCCCTAATGGGAACTGATTCATAGAACATTGTAGCAATGATACTTCCCTTAGGATTTTTGACTGAAAACTCCCTTGTTAAATCAAATTGGAAATATTTTATTCACTTAGTAAACTAGGAAGATATGAAACAATGTGATGATCTAGAATCAAATAAATCATTGGCTAAACAAGAGGAAACCATTAAATTACCTACCACCACGTCTTTCGGAGCTTCAACCTCAGCAGTAATGATCGCATAATCTTGGCCTTGATCCCTTGGACTTTTTTGGGGAATGTTTCCCTGACACTTAGGACATTCAATTGCATAATGTCCCATCTCCCTACAATTGTAGCATTGAACATCAGTATCTTCTTTCTTCTACTTGTAATCACTATCTTGGTGGCCTTTTTCACCACACATGTAACAGACTCCCATTCCCTTCAAGCAAGTACCAGGGTGTTTCTTCCAATATTTACTGTAGAATGGATAATAAACTTTTCGCTTCTTCCCCTTATTTCCATTTCCAGAGTGATCAGAAGATCTCTTCTTCTCTTTATTTTCTTTAAAATCATAAGACTTAGAGAATTATTTTTCTATGTTGATAGCACATGAGACAATATCTTCATACAACCAGAAGGTTTGTGAGACTAATGCTTGATGGAGAAATGGTTTTAACCCGTCAAAGAAATGATCAATCTTACTTCATGGGTTATGTATATAATCTTCATCATACCTCGTTAACCTTGTAAAGTTATCCTCATACTTTTTGACATTATCATCCTCCTTTTTCTTCATACTCAGAAATTGCCTTTCCATATTTGATTGATGGTCTCGAGGAAAGTATTTTTCTAAAAACTTCTCTTTGAACTCCCAGTATTCCATATTTGATACTTCATCAACTTCCTTCATGTTTTGAATCAATGAATACCATTGGTCAGCATCTCCAGTGAGGTGGTAAACTTCCATGATAACTTTTTCCCTTTCACTACTCCCCAAGGAATATAATATTTTCTCAAATGAATTCATCCATTGCTCAGCTACTAAGGGATTTGTATTCCCAATTAATGTTGGTGGATGTTTCCTCATGAAGCGATCTAACATTGATCCTCCATGCTATGGATCAGGGTTCTCCATACGGCTATGGTTATTATTCATAACCTGAGTGAGTTGTCCCAGTATGGTGATTTTCTGATCAGCACCAGTTGCATCACCATCTCCAATAATATTATCTTGAGCATGAGGGAAATCACTACATGGAGTGCATGCATTGATAAGGTTTCTATTTCTTCCACTAGGCACCATTTCTAAATAATGTCATACACTAGATTATTTTATGAATCACAAAACATAAATCCAAACTTATAAAACACTTAACATAAATTGAACAGTTTATGGATATAATCCATAATCATAAAAATGGTTTCATTGAGGAAGTATATACTCGGAAACCCTTCATAATGGTTTGTAAATAAAATGATAATTATTCTAAGAATATCCCCGGGGAGTGTCGTAACCAAGAGTGCAGTAAGGCCTGTTGTTGTGAACGAGTTCCCATTCGAGTCTAGCTCAATGTGGTGTTTTCGGGTTTTACCCCTAGGTACATCTATGCCAGAGCCACCTCTACCATCTCATATCCAGATATGGATGTAGTGCTCAGAAAACTCTAAAAATCTCTACAATACCAAAATTATAGGATGTTATTCTATACTAATCCTCAACGTCTATCTTAGGGATATGTGCTCTAATCATAATTTATCTAAATCTAGCTTCCAAGGTTTGTGCTAAACTTCTTCTGATATCAACTATAACGCCCCAACCCCAGTTACACAGAGTCGGTGCATTATCACATAACATTGGCATGATCACAAAAGATCACCTCTCAAAAGACAGATTAGTTTAGTTGCCTTGGAAACACTAGATATATTCATAAGTCTTACATTACATCATACAGTGAAAAAAAACAACAACAACATCTTGTATTCATATCCCCTTATACTGTCCCTACAGGTCATTCACAAAATACTTCTTCACATCCTGGGAAAAATAAAACATTGAAAGGGGTGAGCTCAGATTTTCAGTAAGGATAAAAATATAGCGGATACATTCATAAATAAGCATAAACACTTGAGGCAATTTATAACTAAAACAAAAGCCTTTAAAACTTGAACATCAGCATAATGTGGTAAAAATAAAATCAAGTAATTCCATTTACTTATTCACGTGGATATTCTACTAGTTGAATAATCACATTCAATATCAGTAACCACTTTCAAAATGATGGAATTCGTAATGCCAGAATATCATAACCACATAGCCAAGGCCCTATGCCAAGACTACAAAAAAAAATTTGGCAAGGCCTTGTTCCAAGACACTAGTTTATCTCATGAGATCCACCGATTAATCGAGAAGCTATAGCGGGCTCCACCCGTCACTTAATAAGTCCAATGCAATCCTCATATGAACAAGTTTAAACATAAAATAAACATTCGTATTAAAACTAGCATATGAAATGTCAATACATTTTCCATAAATAATGAATGGTATAAAAATAACACATCCACAGTCAAAAATATCATAAAATATTCAATACAATATGGAAGTTTTTTATATTAATAAATCAACATCAAATAATCTTAAAATACATCAAAGGATGTTGACATAGATGAAATCAAAACTATTTGAGATAAATATCTCTTTTTTGGAAATCATTTAAAAGTCACATGATTATAAAAGAAATCATTTACTTTGAAAATATTCTTATAATATTTTTAGGGAATGTTCGATGGTTTTATACTGGTGGAAAATAGCCGCACATGTTGTATATGTTAAAAATGAATTTCTTACCTTAATTCTGTTGAAAATGTTAAAAAGGACATTGTTGGGAAAATGACGAAAAGATTCCTTTATAAACTTTTTATAAAAAGTAAATCAAGGGTATAAATGAATTTAACCCATAGTTTATAAAATAGTAAGAATGATTTGAAATACATTTTTAAGAAACATGGATGTGGATGATAAAGAGGTACTAGAAGATAATTATCTATAAACATCCTCAGATAATGAAGAGATTGTGAAATAAACCCTTACCTTGAACATTTCCTTGGTCAAGGGTAGGATAAGATCATGTATAATAGTTAAATAATTGTTATTAAATTATACAATAATCATATACACAAATATTATATCATATACGCTCTTTTAATATTGTTTTGTAAATAATATTCTAGTATTATCGTCGTTTTGGGTGTCAACAGATTCGTTTTCCATTATATTATTTTTTTGTAAGACGTGTTTGTTATGTATAGGTTGTATCTTATTCATATTTATAATGATATCAAGTCCTTAAAAATTACTTTTAATCTTCAAATGAGAAGTAGTCTTGAATTGATACGATGGGGAATGAATCTTATCGCGTTTGTGGAGATGGTAGTCCGTACGTACACACGAGCGACAATATCATTCTTTTGATAATAAAATAATATATAATTGGATGGTATATCCCATATAAAGAATAAATATAATGTTATATTTATTATTTAATTCAGTTACTCATCATTATCATACCCATCCAAATAATAATGTTTTGAATAACAATTACACCACGACGTGGAGACGGTAAGATGTACGTTCACACGTATGGTGACATGTCATTTAAAGAATGCATATAATACTGAATATGGTTGTACCATATTTATAATAACATCACAGTATATACAATATACTGGGGTTATTATTTTAGAATGGAAATAACAAATAAATAAAATGTTTAAGAAGAAAGGAACTTGAAAGAGGGTGGTGAAAACATTACCTCTTCTTCGGATTCTTCCTTTTTATTTGATCAAAAGGGATCCTTAGGTTGGATTTCTGATCAAACTAAGGCCTCTATGTAGAAGTGAGGTAATTTGAGAGAATATTTTGGCTGGTTTTGGTGGAGCCAAAATGCTTTGAAGGTGTGAATTAGAGAGAAGGGGGAGTGACCTTTTATAAGAGGGGTGAGGGGCATCTTAGGAAAAGCTAGAAATATTATTTATAATAAATTCATATTCAGATTATAATGGATAAAAAGTGGATTATTTAAAGGTTATGGAGGTTATTGTTTGCAAACCACTCAACCGACAGGTTTTAGACAGGTTTGATTCAATATATTAACTGTATCTTTTTTATTTAACTCTTAGTTAAATAGTTTGACATTTACCATGTCTCTTTGTATTTTTATATTATATGGTTAATAAACATACTATATACTTCCAAACGAACCCCAAGTGGCTCATTAATGATACACCTATCATTATTTAATTCCTTTGGTGGAACCTTCGATTATCAGGAATAGAATATGAATTAATAATATAATATTTGTTTTAAAAACTCTTTTATGTAAATTTTGACAATATTTGGTATTTTGTTTTTTATAAATTCATAACAGTATTATTACTTCAAAAATAATTCATTTAATCAACACTAACATGTCATATTAACCTAAAAAATTAGTGGAATTCATTCAATTTCTCAAATTATATTTATTTTGGTATTTATAATATCAATTAATTTAATATTTCACAAATAAGGTCATTACTGCATCATTATTGTGTCATAAATAAATTAAATTATATAATGTCTAAAAATTATAAATATTATACCATTATATAGTAAATATTTTTATATTTCTAATGAATAATTATTGTCAAATATATTACATATATAACCCTATGTAAAAAATGTTTTTCTAAAAGATATATGTTTATATCATTTTTGTATTTACTTTAACTAAATTAATATAAAGTGTCATTATCACTTACAAGTGGACCCATGAGGTCCCAAAATCGACCCAAAGATTCCCATGGTCGTACATGTATCAAAAAATAGGGTTAGGACACATTTTAGGGTAATTTATTATTATTATAATATTATTTTTTACCCTTATTTACCGAATTTACCCTTTAACCATGGTAAATAAAGTATTTACCGAAGTAATTATTTAAAATATATAAATATAAACATTACCAATTTAAAAAATTTGGAACTCCTGATTCTAAATATGGAATCCATTTTTCTAAATACAAAACACAGAAGTGGCAAAAATTGATTTAAAATTAATTCCCGTTGTTAATACAAAAAGCGTGTTTTTATGAGATAATAACTATTAAAAGATAGGCACTTGCCTATGCGCAGTTTAAATGTGAAATTATGTCCAATGACCATCATTGGATTAAATGTTAAAAATATAATCTTATTATACTCTAAAATCACTCAAATTCATAATTTATCACTATTAATTATTTCGATTAAAAAAGTTGTTTTTAATAAAAATGTAGTAATTTTCACTATTCATCAAAATATGAAAGTAATCTGAAAAGTACCAAAAATTCACCCTGAGATAATTTCGATATTATGAATCCAAAAATGAAGTCCATTTTGAAATATAAAATTTATACAATTTAAAAAATTGGGTATTACTATTCAAAACAGCTAGTTTGATTGGTTGTGGTGTGTGTTGGAACTCGAAGTTGCGTACAACATACACTACAGTTTTATTCAAAGATAATCATACTGTGGAAGCTTGGGGTGTTACAGTGTCTATCTCCATAGAACCTAAATAAATTGTTTGTTCCTAATATGGATTAGGTTCAGATTTTATGCCATGTTCTTGAGAGGTCGACCCATATTATGTTTGCCAAAATTATGAAATTGTCCAACCCACATTATGATTAAAGGAGTTATTATTTCTAGGTATATAGAGACCTCTAATATTTATATATTGTATATATATTTCATAGGGTATAATCTAGGTATTATATATTTCTTAATGATCATATAATTCCATTGGAAATATCCCCTTGTATTCTATTAATATGCCTATTTGTTTAGAATGCCTTTGGAAAACCCTAGGGATTTATAAGTGATGAATGTCTATTTTGAATTCCTTCATTAATCCCCTTAGTTCAGGATTATGCCTATATGGAATCCCCTAGATGCTGGGATTGTGGCTTTGAGGACTATTTAGATTGCCTAGTGTTATACCCCTTAGAATATGTTCTATGCCTGTTGCCTGAGGAATGACCAGGTTTACCTCATGTGGATTCACTCTTTTGTGTATGATATTATTATAAGGCCTTTGGTTACATCCAACAATCTAGTGCTTTCACCTGCTACTATATGGTAATTTGGCCTGGTGTTGGTTGGAATGTTTATGTGGCGTGCACAAAGGCACTCTAGCTCTACAAAAAGTAGGTATTGTTGATCCTAGGTGTTATATTAGAACCCAAGTATTGAAAATGGTTATTTTATTTACACTTCGACACAATATTTATTTACTTATCTAAAAATAACACATTCACATTCAATTATTTTTCTGGTTATATATGGGACTACATTTTTGGCTTTTTACTTAGTTATGATCACACACTGCTCAAGTTGTCATGGAACTTCAGTAAACAATAAAATTTCATTATTCATAGGATCAGAATCGAATGATTCCTAGTGTTTCTTGATTGAGTGGGATATAAAAAATTATCTTATAGACTAGGATGATGTGAGACCTTGGTATGGTATTATATCCTCATAGATTTTATTTCATAATTTTATCTTTTATATGTGATCATCCTAGTCAGTGATCAGTTGGTGTATACTCACATGACTGTAGGTCTATATAACTATATACTTTTTCACTATATTTGATATATCATTAATCTTTTTTTCTATGTTGACTAATTATTGGTTACCGACACTGTTTGTTTATTTTTATACTATTTTAACTATGATATGTGGGTATTTTATTCCCATAGTAACACTCTATACCCTCAATTCAAGTCACCATCCTCTATAGTATAGAGAGGTGTGCCTAAGGTCACATTATTACTACTGGCCTAGGAATCTGTTAAGTGTTTTAGGTATTTTAGATTTTACATAGAGGTATCAGATATTTTATGTTGTCATAAAATTTTGGGGGATTGTAACTAGGAATAATAATGAGTTAGATATTACAATGGAACTCAAATTGAATCATCATAAACGACATTTCTTATGGAAAGTCTAGTTTACTATGGTATGTTGTGGTTATTCTTGGATTTCACTTTTAAAGTTGCATGATTTCACATAATGTGAGGTAATTTTATTTCATATATATGATTTATGGGTTTTGGATCCTATCCCAAGGAATGATGATTTTATATATACATCATATTTGTCATTTAAGGCTCATAAGACATACATGTGATTGTGTTCTATTGATATCAATGAGGATGAGGGTTCAATGGTTTAAAGTGATAACAAAAACATATATGGATTTTTACCATATAACATATTGGTTGGATTATACTCAGCTAGGAAATTGTATATATTTTCTCTAATGAATGTTCATGTGACTTTTATGAAGGGATGATCCTCGAAAATGACTATATGACCCCTCTAGAAAGTTATTTATAATGACCCCTAGTAGGTTGGTATTGAAACTTTATTCCATGTCTTTGGTTTCAAAAAATAAATGGGGTTTGATTATTTAAATTTTAATGAACAACCTTTATGTTGTTTTCTCATATATATTATCGGTGACATTTTACATAACTGAACCATGTGGTTATTTCTATATATATGCATACCAACTAGGAAGACATCACTAAGTACTATTAGATGATATCATATTTATAGAGGTGGTAGTCCTGCATATAGATGCCTGATGAGGATCAATTCGCATGAGTAAGAAGATTGTTTGGAAAGTTTCACTTGATATATGTATGTGAGAACCATTGAGATGGTTTCTTTGGAACAAGATTTACCATGTGATATTTAAGTAGGGATCAGGGATTCTTCTCCATTTGCGATAACTTATGTTATATGTGATTTATGGGGTGTGTGGGGTATCCTATTTCTTAAAGATATAGCTCAAGGTACTTGTGAGGTAGGTATTATGGTCGAGATGAGCTATACACTATATAGGTAACCTGAGTGGGTGGCTATCCCAGGCATGTTAGTTCCATTATAGATTAAATCATGGGTTGATGCTTTGGGTTGAGATAGATGCATAAAAGGTGGTACTTGGTATACTGTATAGTAATGGTGGCACCATATGATTTATAATGAAAAGAACTAAGTTACGTTTGGGGTAAATTCTAATTTTAGAGGTATGTATTGGATGTAGGATTGGGCTTATTGATTTGAGATTCACTTATGACAGTGTACTGACAACATAGAAGAAGCTTATGATTTCGGAAACAATGTCAGTTAGTGGGTGATCTTTTGGTAAATCTTTTCATGAGTGAAATTCCCTGACATTGAAGCGGGGCAGTAGGGTTGTTTCTAGTTTGATGATATTGTCATGTCATGGTCATGGTCAGTTGTCTAAGCATGTGAGCCTAGGTTTGATGATGTGTGACTCATGGGTGCATGAGTCAGATTCTGTAATCGGTTGGTAGAAGAGCAAACAACTAATGGGTTTTTATGATATCGAGGTGTTTCAAACTATATATTTGTTGTATTATTTGTGTTATAGTTTGGTGATAAGACATATGTGAGTAGATGAATCATGGATTTGATGGTTTTTATGGATCACTTGTGGGATTAGGGGGCACCAGGTACATGTTGTGAGTGATTCGTGTTACCTCTATGATGAAGATGAAATTTTGAATGGTATTTTGTCAGGATTTGGGAATGGATGTGTATTCCTTATCTTGAGTGAAACCCGAGTGATAATGGGACATATTTAAGTTATACATAATAATTATTATTAGATAAGTCATATGGTGGGGTGAACATCATAGACTACTGTATGGTTGGCTATCATTATAGACGTTTTTTGGAAACTTTTACGGATTTTGTTCCTTATAATCCAAAAACATTTGGTGTATGGTGAAAAAATTTGAGGCTCTGATATTATTATTATGGACATGTTCAATCATTACATACAGTGCTGGTTAGATCATGGGCCATGGTGGGATGACCATTGTTAGTAGGGTCATGGGTAGGATAAGGCAAGTCATTGGATAGTGAAGATAGTTTTAGGTTGTAGTGATAAGATAGAATCTATTTGATATGATATATTAGATAATTCCATATTTGAAATTTTAAATGTTCTATTAGATAGAGTATGTGTGTTAGCATCAGGATTATTATCGTTTTGGATGTGATGCGATGGTTAATAAAATAGAATATGAAATAGTGATCATAGTGAGATAATTATGAATAGTTTGGTTGGTTAGGGATCTTACCATGGAATTACACAAAAAGAAAATTTTGTACAATTTTATATGTGTTTGGATGATCTCACGAGGCCTTTATGAGAAATGTAATTGGGATAGACTAATATGATGGTTTTTTGGTGGGTGTGACAAATCGTTTTTTAGAATAGACAACTACAGAAGGACCGACTACTATTTTCATATATAATTGGGTTAATTGTGTTAAAAACTACTTTGAGTGGGTTGATGGACCATTAAAAATGTGTTTTTGGAGGAGATTCCAATGGTGGTTAGAACTATGGATTGAAATCAAATAATGTGAGAAGAAATCTCAACTGGGAATCACCAAGATCCTAATAATTAATACATTGATGAAATTGTGGTGCCTTGAGAGAGATCATAATGGGTAAGAATCTACTAGATGATTTAAGTGATGGTGGTGAGTGGTACCCCTATTTTTTGATGAATAATGCCCTTTTTTTGAGTCACATGATGGAACAATGTTTGGTATTATGTATTAGAACATGAGGAGTTGTATTTAATTGAAAATCCAGATTTTTCAATAGTGATAGTTAAAGGGACACTAAGGTTTCTTGAGGATAATAAGTACCACACACGAGGTTGTGAAAACCCATATTTTCTCTATTGTTTCAATTCTAAAGAAATTTGAAATTTTAATTTTTTAAGGGGTTCATTTTTTGAACTAGGGTTAATATTGGAAATTCGATATTTTTATCATCACAAAGAGATGTTTTTGTATGCATAACGGGGTCTGAGAGGTGTTTTGGGTGCATAGGTGAACATCAAAGTGAGGTCGAGTGGACTTGAAGCTAAATTTTATTGCAGGTGCACCTCAATGGGGGTGACCATGTAATGGTGGATCCTGTGGCAGAGGGAGCCATGCCTGGGTGAGTATAGTGGACTCGAATACTTACATATTTAATATCATAGTGCATGATGGTTATACAGATGGGAAATAGCTAGGGATACCACACCCATGGTGATGGTTTTTTTGGCTTACCTAGACACTTGATGTAATGAGAGAAGCACTGGGGGATCATGGAAGCAAAAATACTTAGGACGATCACCATAATGGTAATTTTGGTGGTTGAGATGATGTCTCCAATTTCATTGTGTTCTTCTTATGGGTGTTTTAATAAAACATGTGAAGAACCATGTACTGGTGCATGTAATTATCTAATGGAGTATCCCTCTGTATGAAATGGTGAAGAGGGAGGGATGGACTTCCCTATGGTGGTCATCACATTGGGGGTCCCTAGGGGTTTTCTTGGGGGTGAACCATAGTGTGGTGTATGCCATGGTTCACCCATACCAATGTATTTTAAATGGATATTTTTTCACTTTCCAAATTCATTTTCTATAAGCCCCTCCCCATAATTCTCTACTAAGTGCAGCCGATACCAAGGAGCTCAAGGGATCTCCCTCCTCTCCCTCTTCCTTTGATTCCCATTGGACATGAGGTGGTATTGCTGTGTCTTTTACTATATCTGAGGTGAGTCTTCTTTTCATCCCTCCATTCATATTCTATTTTATCGGCCATGGATTTCAGTTTTCTAAATCGGTTTTTATGAAAATTTCCATCAGTGCATGGTGTAAATAAACCATCAAGATGGGTTATTTTCTTAGAAAGTCTAGAGGATACCTCAAGAGTATTATCACACATCATTTTGAGTCATTTCATTAAAGGTAAGACTTATTGTGAATTTATTCATGATTTTTTATTAAATTAAATAAAATGGGTTAATGAATGAGTGATTATTGTAAGGGATATTTCTTAGGATGGTGTTGGGAGTACACCACGGTCCTCATGTAGGTGCTAATTCATAGTTTTGGTGTGATTAGGGCTCTTGATGAGTGATTCAGTGGCTATTTTTAATCTATTTAAACAGCAAAATTAATTGTAATTTTTTTTATGAACTATAAATTATTATAATTAAATAATTTTTCTGGTCAGTACGAGTTAGGTACTTGTGTAGATAGATGATATTCAGTTGGAATTATACTATCATGGGTAATAACTATCATACTATTAAATAAATGGGAAAGAATTAGTTAATGGCATAGGTTGTTATAACAACCCTGGTCTTTATTACAAACTTAAACATGATTTATTACTTAAAATTGCAATTAAGAAAACTCTATGTATTTATAGGTCTAGTGTCTTGGGAAATTAGGACCATTACATAATAACATAGAACCTAAAACACATCATCATTGTTGAAAACTTCTTTTACATGGCCACAACATTCCTTCGTACTTAGCTTTGAATGGGAAAACCTAAGGACATGAATAAGAAAAGGGTGATCTATAAATCCTACTAAGGGATTGAAAAATTTATAACATGAATAATGTAGTACATGTTAAGAAATAATCATATCAATGGTTCAAATAGAAACATGGACATAGAGTCATGACATAACATGATTATCATAAGATGGAAGTGTGGAAACAACATTTAACATGATATTAGCATGATTCAAGGCTCATTGCACATTGAGCATGAGTAAACCATATTTGAACTTTGTATAATCATGATTAATCCATTTTTGAACTTGACTTATCATGTTAATAACATTTACCCACAACATTGTGGTGCTATCATAGAGCACCCTTCTTAATCATTTTATTTCACGCATAAGTGCGCCACACAGATAATACAACATGGAATCATTCAAAGATCATTTATTCCACGATAATGGAATGTTGAACACATATATTAAACTATATAATCAATAATTAAATGTGTATAAAGATTAATACCCTTGATAGATAAATGGACATGGTATTCACTACACATTGACTTTGGCTTAGAAAATCACAGTGCAATTTCAGCCGCATAACAACGTGACATAAGAATTCATAAAAATGGTTGATGAGAGAGAAAGGTGTATCTCATAATATTTACATGAAATGGAAATTATTTGGGGTCACATAGATACATTTCCCAACATATGTAATTGAATATGGATGCATAATTTAAAATAATTGCTTGAACATACTTGAGAAGAGAGAAATTCCTTACAGTATTTTGGCATGGTAACAGATGTGCATGAGATGAATTAATGTGAGAGAAAGTTTCCTATCATCATTGAAACATAAGGAGGGTAGTTCGGGGGAGGATGGAAATTGTACCCCAACATTTGTAATTTAAAACAAAAGGGTATAACAATATAATGAAATTTGAACAATAAATAGAAAGGAAGAAATCACATACTTTGAAGTATGACCCCAAAGGATTGGGAGAGGCTTGAGAGAGATTTCTTGGGATATTGGGGCTCCTTGGGAGGATTTTAGATAGAGTAGTTCAGGTTTATTTCGAGTTCCAAATGTTTTTGGTGAATAGAAGTTGGATCTTTGGAGGGTTTATATAGGAAAATGGAGGGAATTATTTATTATTTAGGTTTTAGACACCACACATTAAACTAATCAAAACCAGAAACCAACCCATGGTTTAGGCCCATGGTTTCTAAAAAAGGGGTGTGGAAAACACTATTTTATAAGGACAATGGCCGAAATATTCAAATATTAGGCTTTCTTATGGGGAGGTGAGCCACAGTCTTAAGGAAATCATTTTAAAATGATAAAATGTTTAAAAGTATTGGTGGGTCCACAAAGGCTTTGTAAAATAAAACATAAAAAATTTAAAATCACATTATTTTAAAGGTAAAAAATATATTGGCCCAAAATCCCATTCATAGTATTTTATTACATCTCTATTTGGTCATTATGATGTCATAAAACACATTATATATTTAAGCGGTTTTTAATTTTTACCCTAAAAAGCAACTGTCGTAGAATGTTATGAGAAATTAATCATTAGATAAATTAAACATTCTAATTCAAAAAAAAATATTCATTTTATCTAAATAATTTTCTAAATATGTGAATTTTTACTTTTAAAATAAAAACATACATTTATAAAAAAAATCATGGGTTTTGAAAAAAAACAGCTTTGAAACCTTAAAAAAATTAAAATTGTATTCATACAAATTATATGATCATTTATATTTAATAAAAAGTAATTAAGTAATAATAATTTATTAAAATATTATTTATTTCAAAAATACATTAAATCATCTAAATATATTTCTTAATTTTATATTAACTAAACAAACTATTTGTTCTTTAAAACCCATTTACAACGTAACATATATAAAATGAATGTAAATTATTTATTCTATAAAAAAACACACCTAATAAAAGTTTTAGGGTATTTTAACATAATCATTTATAACACTTATATAAGAACTAAGGGTAAGGTGTGAGATTGTGATAGACTCTTGGGGTGGCTTGGATAACATCACTTGGGTGGTAATATCTATCAACTTCCACTTCTCCCATAAGAAATTTCCATCAAGAATAACGTGTTGAAACTCAGATTGGGATTGGTCATGTCTGAAGTTCAGTGACCCCAATTCCTTTACATGCTCTAACAGATGGGCTTCGTATGGAGTAATTATACCTAATCCGGCCATCACTTCCTTTGTCTATGAAAAAACAGATTTTCTAAAGCCATACATTTATATTAATCATGTGTTCACTGTTAAACGATAATATTAGCAATGATAGAAATTCTTAATGTTATTTTAAAATCCAATAACATAAACCCAGGGAAGTTCGTATGTCTTATATAACCATTTTACATAACAATACATTTAATTAGATCAAGTGAAATTTTCATTAATGAATGTTTTGGGTCGATACAATCTCCCCCCCAATTAAGAAATTTCTCCCTAGAAATTTCCTTTTCCAACACTAAAATAGATAAGGGTAAATCTGCTTCATCATTTCCTTTGATTCCCACGTTGTATCTTCAAACTTGTGGTTTTTCCACAACACCTTAATGAGGGGCACTGTATTATTTTGTAGAACTTCTTATCTATGATGCATGATCTTCACTGGATTCTCTTCATAGAAGAGTCTATTCTCCAATGGTACTACCTCTGGATTGAGTTCATGGAATGTATTAGGTATGTACTTCCTGAAGACTAATACATGGAATACATCATGTACTTGAGAAATATTTAGTGGGAGTTATAGTTGATAGTCCACTACTCTAATGCGATCAAGGACATCAAAAGGTACGATGTACCTTTCACTAAACTTTCACTTCTTTCAAAATCTCATATATCTATTCCATGGTGATGTACAGAAAAATACCATGTCTCCAATATTAAATTCTAGGTTTTGTCGATGATTATCATCATAGATCTTTTGTCGTCTTTGAGCAGCTGTAATGTGTTGTTGGATGGTCTTAACCTTCTCCACCATTTCTTTGACCATTTCTGGGCCTAGGGGTTTTCTCTCCCTAACTTCATCCCTACATGTCTATGTTTCCTACCTCTTCCCATAAAGGGCCTCATAAGGATCCATTTGGATTATTGAATGGAAATTGTTATTTTAAGAGAACTAAACAAGAGGAATATGTTGATACCATACTTCTTTGAAGCCTATTGAAAATGATCCCAATATGTTCTAATGTGTTTGGATTGTTCGATCAGATTGGCCATCATTTTGAGGATGATAAGTCATACCGAAGATTAGCTCAGTATTCAGAGCGTGTTGGAGACTCTTCGAGAACATAGAGGTGAATCTTATAACTCGATCGGATAAAATCAAGAGTGGTATTCCTTGAAGCCTTACAACATATTTGATTTATATTTATACTAGTTGATCTAATAATAAATCCCCCTGAATTTCTATGAAGTGTGTAGTCTTGATAAAAGGATTCATAACAACCCTGATAACATTGTTTCATTTTGATGCCTTTGAAAGATCGGTGACAAATTCCTGGTTGATGTTCTCCCATTTCCATGTTGGTATAGGTAATGGTTGCATCATCCCCTTAAACTTGTACCTCTCATCCATTACTTGCTGACATACTAGACACATTGATGTATACTTAACGATCTCATTTTCCATGTTATCCCACCAATAATGCTCTCAGAGATCCCCATACATATTTGTTTCTTCCTGGGTTAATGGCGAATTTTTAACTATGTGCAGCATCAAAAGGTTCATTCTTTAAATCCTGATTTTGATAGAACACATAGTCTGGACCCAAATCTCACAATTCTTTTTTCATTAACATTGAACTCTTAGGATTTATCTTTCCTAATATTTTCCACTTTCTTCTGAATTCCCGCATCATCCTTTTGAAAATTATTTATCCTTTAAAAAAGAGATGGTTGAGAAATCATTTGGGAAAGGATTTATGATGTTACCTTCATTATGATTCCCATGTCCATCATCATAAAATATAGGAATATTGGATCCTTTTTAATTCTCTTAAATGATAGAATTGCTGGGTACTTTCTACTTAGAGCATCTACCACCATATTCTCTTTCTCAAGGTGGTAATGGATTGAGAAGTCATAGTCATTAATCAGCTATAACAATATTCATTGGTGCATATTCAACTCTTTCTGCGTGAATATATACTTGGGGATTTTTTGGTCCATATATAGTTCACAATTCTCTCTAAAGAGGTAATTCACCAAAATTTTAAAGAGAAGATCACTGCATCCAACTCCAGATCACGTGTTCAATATTTTTTCTCCTGAACATTCAATTTCCGTGAATAATAGGCAATGAATTTTTCATTTTACATCAACACTCATTCCATTCCCTTCTTCTAAGCATCACTAAATACCACAAAAAGTTATTCACATGTTGGTAGTGTGAGCACATGCGCATTGATAAGCTTCCTTTTCAACTGCATGATGCTCTCTTCGCATTCTTCACTTCAAGAAAACTTGACTCCCTTTTAAGTTATCTTAGTAAGAGGGTATGACAATAATGAGAAATTTCTCACAAATCGGTGATAATATCCAACTAATCATAGGAAGCCACAGATATTTATCACTGATGGTGGCCTTGGCCATCCCTTAATTGCAACTATCTTGGAGGGATCCATAGATATCCATTTGGTTGTGATGATATGACCCTTAAATGAGACTTCCTTCAACCATAAATCACACTTTATGTACTTTTCATAGATCATATCCTTTCTTAATGTCTCTAGAACAACGATTAGATGATCCTCATGCTCCTCCATAGTTTTGTATTATATTAGAATACCATCAATAAAGACTACAACAATTTTTTTTGAGGTAATCTCTTTTCACTCTAATCATCATGTCCATGAATATTGATGGAGGACTTTTGAGTCCAAAAGGCATTACTACGAATTCATAGGGCCCATACATTGTACAATAAGATGTATTGGGGATATTCTCCTTCTTCACCCTTACATAGTAATATCCAAACTACAGATCCTCCTTAGAGAAGTATTTTTCTCCATGTAGCTGATTGAACAAGTCATTAATCCCGGGAAGAGGATACTTGTTCTTTATTGTGATTTTTTTGAGCTCATGATAATCAATGAAAAGGTGCATTGACCCATCCTTATTCTCAAGGAAGAGTATTGGAGAACCCTATGGTGAAGCACTTGGGCGTATAAACCCTTAATCGAGATTCTCCTATAGTTGTTTCTTTAGCTTGTAAAGCTCCTCAAAAGACATTCTATACGATGTCTTGGAAATTGGAAAATACATGGGTATAAAATCAATTGAGAATTCATCATCTCTTTTAGGAGAAAGACTAGAAAATTCCTCTAGAAGAACCTCAACGAATTCCCTCACAATAGGCATGTCATCAATGATGGTTTATTTCTTAGACTCAATCATCTGATCAAGATGAACATGCTCGTAGGTTAGTAATATAAACGCTTGAGATGATGGTGCTAAATAATATTCATCCTCCACCATTCACTTGTACTGAATCGGGGTAAGATTTTCCATATAGAGAGTGATTTCCCTTTCATGGAAATTTATGTTGGCTCTATATAGGGAAATCCCATCCATACCAAGAATTTCATCAAATTCCACCATATGGAGTACAATGAATTTCTCAAATAATTTCAATCTACATATTGTGATAGAGGAGGAGTTATATTCATGAGATGCAATGATTTCCCCATTTTATATTCTCAAAGACATCATTACTTCAATGATCTTTGGTGGTGTTGGGATTATTCTACTAAACATTTGGTATATAAAAGAATGGGTAGAAATAGAATCATTAAGTACATTCACTATTATTGAATGAATAACTAGCATACCTATCACCACATCATTGTTGGGTTCCTTTTCGGTAGTAGTGATGTCAAAATCTCACCCTTTCTTCCTTGGAGGTGGTTTGTTGCCTCATAAAATCCTGGGCTTAGGGCGCTGGTGTGCAAAGTGCCATGGTTCATTGCATTTGAAGCAATGAAAAATGCATTGAGTGTTGAATAGAGTGTTACTATCCTCTATCATAGAGGCATGTTTTTCTTGTCAACATTTAATATCCAGGTTCCCTTCTCTTCCACACTTAATCATTTTCTCATCCCCTTTAGGAAATTTCCGGGGTGCTTATTTCTGCATCTTTGGAAAGCGGGGTGCCAGAATTTCATAGGACCGTTGGATTTATCCATCGAACAGCTATAATTAAATTCCACCTTAAATTATTATCCCTATGATACCCCAAATATTCTCTAATCTCCACTTCGTCTTTGAGGGCACATCATACAATTTACTCATATCTATCAATGTCGCATATTGCAAGGGCTCTCTGAAGGATAGGTTTTAGCCCACCAACGAAGCGATCAACCATGAACTTGGGGGTGAAAACAATGTATAAAGCATATCACCCATGCCTTGTTATGTTTTCCTCATACTCTCATATTTATTAATCATCTTTTTTCTTGAGGTGAAGGAAGTCCCTTTACATCTTAAGTCAGAGGGTGCACTAAATATATTTATCGAAAAACATTTCTTAGAAATCCTTTCATTCCAATACATCAATCTCTTCCTAAGACTTTTTATTTTTGATCAATGCCCATCATTTATCAGCTTCACCTTCCATATGATAATCAACTATAATAACCTTCCCGTTTCGTAACATTGATGGATTGTGAAGACCTTTTCAATGAATTTGATCCATTGTTCAGCAATTGAGGGATTGTATGATCCATTGAAAGCATGAAGAATTTGTCTCATGAAGCACTTGATTGTGACTTATTATTTCTTAGGGGTGGTTGAATGTTTCTCTTGACCCATGTTTCTATTCATATATTGATTTAACTGAGAGATTATCATGAAAATTTTGCGATTCCCACTCCCATCAGATTGGGAATGTCACTAGAACAGTCATCACATTGATCTTAAAATCCGTTGTTATCCCGAGTCGTTCTATTACAGGAAATTGGGTGGAATATAAAGACTGTTAGGGGTAACACTTAAAGGTGAATCCAAATTTAAAAATGGATAACTTATAAATTACATTTATTTAAATAAAATATGAATTTATAGGATTCCATATATTTTATCCATGGTCCACTTCCCAACATATATTCTTAGGGGCATTTTTTATTCCCTTAATAATGGTTCATACTAAGATTATGAATTTACTAAAGCATATCCCCAGGGAGTTTCATATCAAAGAGTTTAGCAACATCCGTTTTTGTGCACCAGTTCTCGTTCGAGTCTCGAATAATGTGTTGTTATTGGGGTTTACCCCTAGATTATCAATTCCCGAGCCACCACTACCCAATCATATAATGATAGGGATATATATTATTGATAAACCACTTACTCAATACACATAAAAATTTATCAAACATTGTATTATACATAGTATTAACCCTAAGGCTTTCACTAGGTTTTTCTAATCAAAATCCAAAAAATAACTAAACCTATCCCTTGATATGCATTATAACTACACTGCTCTTTATTACACACATAAACATCATTTATTTCATAAACATTATATTAAGAAAACTATTAGGATTGATAAGTCTAGTTTCTTGGGTAACGAAGAACATTACATAAAAACAGAAAACATAAAATACATCATCTTTATTGAAAACTTCTTTTACATGACCACAATATTACTTCCTACATAGCATTGAATGGGATAATATGAGGACATGCAAAAGAAAAGGGTGAGCTATAAAGACTAAAAAGGGAGTAAAAAAATCATTACCTGAATAATATTTTACATGTTAGGAAGTAGGCATATCAATGGTTCACAACAGAAACATGAACATAAAAGCATGATATAGCATTATTATCATAACATGGAAATGTGGAAACAACTTTTAACATGGTATTAGCATGAGACAGGGCTCATTGAAAATGGAGAATGGGTAAAAAATCATTTTACATGAATTACAATGAGTAAACCCTCATTTTACATAATGTATCATCATAATAACCTATACCCAAGGCATTGGAGTGTAATTAGGGCGCACCCTTCTTAATCATTTCATTTCATGCATAAGTGGGCCACATGGATCATACACCATGGGATAATTCAATCATAATTTACTCCATGATAAAGGAATGTTTAATAAATACATGAAACAATATAATAAATAAGTAAATGTTTATAAATGTGAATACCCATGATAGTGAAATGGGCATGGTATTCAATATACAATTAATTTTTTCTTGGAAAACTGCGGTGCAATTTCAGCAGCATAACAGTGCGTTATAGAAATTCAAAAAAATGGTTGATGAGAGAGAAAGGGTTATCTCATCTTATTTAAATTAGATGTAAATTAATTGGGTTATATATATAAATTTCCCAAAAAAAATTGATGGATTTTAGATGAATAATGAAAAATAAATTCTCCAATGAAAATCAGACGATATAAATTCCTTACAGAATTTCAGCATGGTAA
The DNA here is from genome assembly GCA_963277665.1 of Viscum album. Taxonomy (NCBI): domain Eukaryota; kingdom Viridiplantae; phylum Streptophyta; class Magnoliopsida; order Santalales; family Viscaceae; genus Viscum; species Viscum album. Next base: position 1,864,367,992 of record OY728164.1, on the reverse strand, counting down.
CATGTGTCCATGGGAGGAATTAATGAGAGATAAAGAGGTATATCATCATTAAAAAATAATTAGGAAAGTATGGGAGAGGTGATAAATCATATCCTAGCATTTTTAATTGAAAAAAAGGGTATAACAGTACAATGAAATTTGAACAAAAAAATGAATGGAAGAAATTCATTACTTGGAAGTATGATCCCAAAGGCTTGGAAGAGGCTTGAGAGAGAATTATTGGGAGATTGGGGAGCCTTGTAAGGATTATAGAGTTTTAAGGTAAGTGTATGGTATATATCAAAAGGTTTTTAGTGAGGATAAGTTGGAGCATGGGAGGTTTTATAAAGGAAAACAGAGGGAATTCATTATTATTTAGGTTTTGGACACAACACAATAAACAAATCAAAACCACAAACCAACCCATGGTTTTTGAAAATGGTTTTTCCAAAGGGGAGTGGAAAAAACTATTTTATAAGTAAAATGACATAAATTATTAAAATATTAGGATTTCTTATGTGGATGTGATTCACACTCTCAAGGAAATCATTTTAAAAAGTAAGAATGTTTTATAAGTCATGGAGGGTCCACTATGGCTTTGTAAAATAAAAAAAAAATGAAAAATAAAATTATTTTATAGGTAAAATATATATTGGTGGATCATCTTATTTATTGTATTTTCTTACATCACTATTGGGTCATTATGATGTCATAAAACACATTATACATTGAAACAATATTTAAATTTTTTACCCCAAAATTTGACTGTCTCAGAAAATTATGAAAAATTAACTATTGGATAATTTCAACATCTTGATTCCAAAAATAATATTCATTTTATCGAAACAATTTTATAAATATGTGAATTTTTTTACTTATAAAAAAACCCGACATTTATTTAAAATTCATGGGTTTTGACAAAAATAGCTTTCAAACCATAAAAAAATTATAAATGTATTGATCAAAATTATATGATTCTTTATATATAATGAAAATTAATTTAGTAAAAATATTTTATTAATGTATTATTTAACTAACAAATCTATTAATTTATAAAAAGAAATTTTTTAATTGAATATTAACTAAAAATACTATTTATTCGTTAAAAATCATTTACAATGTAACAAGAATAAAATGAATGTATATTATTTATCCTATAAAAAACAAATGAACATAATCATAGTACTGGGGTCTTGTTACATAACCCCCTATAACACCCACATAAGACCTAAGGGTAATGTGTGTGATGGTGACTGACTCTTGGGGTGGCTCGGATAATATCTCTTGGGTGGAAATCTATTTCAAAATTCAATTCTACCATATGTGATTCCATTCAAACTTAACATGTTTAAGCTTGTGTTGGGCTTGGTCATGTTCAAAACCTAGTGACACCACCTCCTTTCTGAGCTCTGAAAAATGGGATTTGTATGGAGAAATTCAATTGGATGTGGCGATCACTTCCTTTGTCGAAGTAAAATGGATTTGATAAGGCCCTATATTTATACTAATCACGTGGAAAATGTTCAATGGCTATATTAGCACTGGTAATAATTCTAAAAGGTAATTTAAAATCCAAAAACATAAATCCAGGTATGTGAATATGTCTTATATAACCGTTTTACATAAGAAGAAAATTAATTAGATCAAGATGAATTTTCATTAAAAAATGTTTTGGGTCATTACAGTTGTCCCCTAAGCATACCCCTTTGTTTTATTATTTCCATATATAGCATGTGATATGTGATCTTACCACCATACGCGGTCAAATTATTTTAAACTTAAATGAATATATTTATTTAATGATGTTCTTATGGATATAAATAAGTACTAAGGGATAGGATGTGACCTTTTTCACTGTCTTCATGCCTCAACCACTGATGTTCAAGGCCTTGAATATAAATTAATGTCCTATAATATACGAATGCATATATGAGAGACTTAAATGATTTTTATGTGCTTGGTGGACTAGGATAGGTTCTCTTAGTACCCTTGACTAAGAATGAATAACGAATCTGTATGATTGGCCTAATTTAGCCCTTATAAATACTTTAATATGTATTAAATCCTTTTGAGTGAATGATTGGAGTATGGGTTCAGTGTTCCATCCCTATTGTGTTCTGAATACTCAAGTGGGAACCCTGGGTACATTACATATAGGATGGGTGTGAAAGAAAACATGAAATGACATGGGTATTGAGGTGGGATTTAAGCATATACTCTAGTGCGGTTCTTGTAAAACTTTTCATAGGAGTCCAATGAGGCCTTCAATAGATTATAATTATTTTAAGAGACATGATACCCTCTAAGTTATTGGTGATTACCTAAATGGTAATATTGTGACCAAGGATCCCATGTGAGTTTTATATTCTCAATGTGACCTAAGGGTCCCTAGTTGGTTCCCCTTATTAAAACCCACCCTATGTGGGTGAGTACAAAAATGGATAGTGATAATCATATGTGTCACCCATGAACCTGAATCAATTCCAAGATCCATGTTTGGATTAAGTGGTGATTTTAATTCATTCTCTTGAAATGTTGACCCTTATTATGTGTGATGACTTGGGGTGAATGGAAAAATCAGGTTAGGGTTAAAGGAGTTATTACTGAGAGGGAAAAACTTACCTCTAATATGTATATGTTATGTATGGATTTCCAAGGGTGTCACCTAGGATTAAAATATTTCATATTGACCACAGAATTCTTTGGTAAATCCCATTGTATTTAGCCGGGATTCCTCTATATTTAGAATTCCATTGAAAATACCTTTTGATTTAGATGTGGTGAATATCTATATAGAATTACATTGGAAATCTGCTTGGATTCAACTTATGACAATGTGGGATTCCTAGGATGTTGAGATTATAACATTTTGGTCTGTATGGAATTCCCAGGGACTATCTTCAAGAAATCGTTTGTGTTTTTCTACCTAATGGATGACCATGATTACCTTATATGGATTTTGTTATTTGTGTTTGATAAAATTGGGATTCCTTGGGATGATTATAAGGATTTAATGATTTCACCAACTACTATATGGATGTTTCTCTGGGTATTAGTTTCCATGGTTATATGATGTTCTTAGAGATAATATAACACTAAAAAAAAGAAGGTATATTCTATCCCATGTATCATGTTAGAACCCGGTGATCGATGGTGGTTTTTTTATTTAGAACTAGATAGTGTATTTAATTATTTCTTAGAGAATACAACATTTAGATTCACTGATTTTAATAGTTATATATGAGATATCATTGGTGATTCACTAATAAGTAGTACTCACATCCAACTCAGGTAGCCATGGGACTTGGGTACTCGAGTAGACTTCATTGTTCATATGTTTGGGTTAGGCATGGGCCTAGTGATTCTTGATTTAGTGTAATATCTCACACATTTATGGATACTAGGATGAAGTGAGGCTTTGAGATGGTAATAGAGCCTTCTAAATTTTATTTATTTATTTTTTCTGTTATATGTGATTGGCCTAGTGGGAAATCAGTGCATCTGTATGACTATATGATTACACAATACATTTGATAATTAATTTATGTTTTATTTATTCTATGTACTATAATTATTGGTTATGGATATATTTTGGTTATTTATATACCATTTTCACTCTAATTTGAGGGCATAGTATCTAACAAATCCGTATTTGTCATGATTATTTTTGTATACAATGAATTGTTTGAAAACATTACTTTTTTAAACATTTTGGTATTTAAATATTATTTTTCTTCATGGTGCTATATAGTGATTAACTAAAAATTACTATAATGGTTGTTATTTAATCAAGAAAAACATGTCACATGATGAGTGATAAGAGAAGGAATAAGTCTAGGTTTTAAAAATGAAGAACGAGGATAAAATATAACGAATACTTATAGAAAACACTAAATCACATCATAAATTTCAGTCATGATATTAACCATAAAAGAATTAATTACTTGAAGTCAAAGCATGAAGAAAAAAAACTCTCGAGAGAATGAAATCACGTTTCACAACATGACATAAATGGTCACTCTGTGACACATCCATGTGTGACCTAGAAAATTTTCAGAACATGAAAAACACTGTGAAAAGTTATTCCCTAATCATTTCACATTGAAAAATCACTATTAATGACATAAACCCCTAGGATGGACCCATAAATTTTATAATTTATTGTAAATTTTGACAGAAACCCTAATTTTTGACGTGGGACCACCGAACACACCCGAGATTGACACAAAATCATTTACTTGTTAAATTATGGAACCCCATAGATACATTATTTCTCTATAACGAGAGGGAATTATGGGATAGTGGATTGACCGATGAGGGAAGATCTGGAGGACAAACTTAGGTTGTGCTATTTTATCTCTTTGATTTCATTTCATTTATTTTCATTCATTCATATAGTTCCCTCTCTCTAGAATCAGCTCATCTACCGTATACATGGAGGGGGTAGTTTTTTGAGTGATCAGGAAGGGGGAAGGGTTGACCAATGTTTCAATGCTTGAGTTTTTATGGATAATTGAACAAAAACACTTTCTGTATTCTTCTTTCTAATTTCACTTCATTAGAGTTTTAATTACCTCATGCGATTGTGTAGGGTTTTTTATTATGTTAATGTTAATTTCCTTGGTCAATGATCGAAATCAATCTGAACCCAATTTTGATCTGTAAATTATAGGAAAAGATTAGGTTTTGGTGGTATGTACACCGTGATCGGTAACATATGTGCAAAATTGCGGTAGGAACTATAAGTTTTTAGGGAATAAAAATACCCAATTAGGTATTGAACTTATTAATCAATAGGACTTGTTGCATTTATACTCCACTAAGTTGTGGATTAAACGAATATATGATTTCAGTTAGGGTTATTATCACATTCAGTATCGATCCATGGGATAGATATAAATTGATAACAGAATCTCCCTTTTATTATACATCATAAATAGAACTGGAAAATTTAAAACCATGATATTATCACACTATGTCTATCTATTCCATCACCAATCATAATTTCCTTTTTTTTAATATATCATTTAATCTACTCCTTTCATTCAATTTCAAAATCAAATCAAGTTAATTTTCTCAAACAAAGAAAATGTCAAAAACTATTTTTTGTGAAATATTCTTTGGGAAACTACCTAGGGTTAACCACTATACTATATTTAGGTAATAAATTTTTTTTCTATTCCCTACAATAGTCATGCATCAATCTTGGCACCATTTCTGGAGATCTAGTGCATTAAAAAAACAAAAAAAAATATTATCCTGAATGAACCATAGTTTTAATAAACATTTAATTGATTTTAATCATATAATTGAAAAAATAATAACCCAATTATGTAAAAAATTTACAACCATTATTTGAATAAATAATTCTCTTAGATTCAAGTGTTCACTCTAAACTAGAAATTATGCTTGGAAATCCCAACCATATTCTCAATGATCTATGTACAACCCAATTTTCTATCCATCAAAATCAACTAGTTGTTCCTGTATTAGAAATTGATTTTGATTTTCATATTAACATGATTCAAGTGATTTAAAAGTTTTATAGACTTTTTGTAGAGGACCCAATCAAACACATCTAGGAATTCACTTATGTTTTCTCATACTTCAAGCCCCGAGGAGTAACATAATAGAAGGTTAACTGGAATAAATTTCCCTTCTCAATAGAGGGAGAAACAATGGAATGATTGTATAACCTAAATATTTTATAGTTAAACAATTTGGAATATATAAAAATATTATTTATTTAGACATTATTCCCCATATCCTTAAGATCCAAAATACCTAAAATGATCTATGTTGTTTAGTAGTTAATCAGTGAGACACTCTATGAGTACTGGGAGAGGTTCATGATGCTTTGAAATAGCTGAACACAGCAAACCATTGATGGACATCACATAATCATCATCATATACCAAGTCCTGCATGATAATGATTGATTTTTTAAAACATAATATCGAGGATCCCTAATAGATACATAATCTTTAAAATGTTATTATTTAATTGAGAATATTTTTTAGAACTTGCTGCAATTCAGAACAAGAGGTACATGCACAAGAGGTATACATAAGGTGAAAACGTTTGATTCCTCACCTTTACTTATAACCAATGTTTTAGATATTACATTTCTATTGAGACAAATGGTTATGAATCATGTAAAAAAGAAATAGGGTCCACCTCAGGTATGTGGTTTCTTCTCTTCACCATATCATTCTACTAGCTAGTGTGTTGTGGTACATGGGATGGAATGTTGTGTCATAGCCTTTCAACAATTACAATTCTAGTATAATAATTAAAAGATCATATTTTATAATAAATAAAAGAACCCACTGCCATTTCAATAACCCTATATACAATCCTATCAGTATCAATCCTTTAAATCACAACATTTCCAGCCAAAGTCATATGAGAAACTATTAACTAGTGCAACATCAACTGAATAAAACGAAATGAGGTCCAAAATATTAGCACTAGAAGATAAGGTATATAAGATAAAAAATACAGTTGTAACTCTTATGGAATTTTTGACAAATAATCAAGGAAAGATGCCAGCATAAATGATCCTAAATCCCAAGGAATGAGTGATCATGATTACAACATAAAGTGGAACAGAGATTCGATAACTTTCACTAATATAAATTTAAGATGTAACCAATGGAAGTAAGTATGAATATTCATAGTATAATTATAAAAATCAATATTCTCAAACAAAATATAATAGGATGTTGTAAGAGGTAAGAACAAGGTTCATAAAAAAATTACTAATCCCACCCATGGAAAGTAAACAATGAGAGAATAAGAACATCCCAATGAAGTGAGAATTTTTGAGTTTCTAAAGATATTTAAAATACTCCACATGGTAATTTAGATGATGTAAATATATTTTAAGTTACCTAATAATGTTTTTAAATATTTTGATTATTCCCATAACTATTTAAACCTATTTTGAGGTGGTTTTATGTCATTTTGAAGGCCTTGTAATGTTATAGAGGTGTTCAAATGTTTTTTTAAATATTTATGGTTTATTTTGTTTTTGATGATTTTTTGTAAACTCCCAAACCCTACATTGATCTTAGTAAGGTTCACTATAACTTCATTTGGTCATATTTAGGTCATCTTAAGGTTGGTCTATATTTGTAAGGTTCCATAGACTTTACAAGGTTCTTATTAAAAAAAGTTCATGTTTTTTGAACATTGTAATGTTCATCTACAAATACATATATGGTTGATTAGATTTTCAATATTCAGCAATATTTAAAAAATAATACTCTATAATTATTCTCTTTGGAACTTAATAAGGTTCCCAACCATAGTAAGGTTCAAACTACATAAGGTTCATTGGATGAGATACACATTATAAAGATCTGTAGACCATAACTCCTAGATCTGTTGTAAAAACACAATTTTTAAACATTTTATTTGATACATAGTTAGATGAAACAAGTTAAACATACATATATGTCCATAACTAATACATTACATTTCATAATAATCATGAAATCCCAGATCTCAAAAATGTTAGTGTCTTTGGGGATTATCTACAAAAGAAACTAATTTTACAATACATGTAAACATTTCTCTATTATTGTATCATACTATAATTCCTTCTAGATGACTCAAATTTTATAAAATCCTTATAACCTAGTTAAAGATAATTTATATAAATGGGTGAGCAAAAAAACTCAATAAGGGAAAAACTAATGATCATGTCATCATGGATTAGATCATAAGAATGTGAGAAAACATGAAAATAAAAGAAATTTTTTAGTAAAAGGAACAAAGAACAATAAGAAATATCTAAAAGAAATATTGTAAGGTCGTGTAATTTAAAATGATAAAAAATATATCATTTCCTAAGAGTGTGTAATAATGAGATAATATTCATGACATATGGATAATAACATCAGCATATAAAATATAAGTTTGAAAAAACATGAAAATATAGTAGTCCAAGGATCTATAGTATGAACCTAGTCATAATAAATCATTTTATTATGATAAAACCCATGATTAACACACTTTATTTTGTGAGAAAAACCATGATTACCATTAATTATGTTTTAATTAAACCCCTAATTGCCACAATTGATGTTGCAAAAAAACTCATTAATTCTACAATTTTTTTTCTCATGAGACAAAAAATTTAACCAATGCATTAGAGGGATATATAAGACCCCACCCATCAAAATTTACACATACGCAGCCAAAATAAATCAATCATTAATCATATCAATAAATAACTATTTAAATAAAATGGGATTCATATTATTTCCAAATGGTATCACATAACATGATATAAAAAAAGACCAATTGATAACAAAAATTCAATCACCTGATAGTTCCTCAAACCGAGATACACATAACCTGTCCTCTAGGCTAGTGGACAACTAGGCCCTTGGAGATCCTCCTTCAAAGGCTACTGACTAGAATCACGGGTCTAATTGGTTATATTATAGAGATTTTACCATCTAGTGTTGATCATAATAATGGTCCATACATGTATAACGTAGCAGAAAATGACCTTAAATTGATAAATCAATTGAATAAACATAGTGGAAGCATAATCAAATAGTTGCAGTAATAAAAATTCCAAATGACTAATTCCATTTTTAGGTAATAATACATGTCATAAAAGCCATAAAAAATAGGAATTCAAGTTCACCCATGGCTGAATATATACGTACATCTAATAATCATGAAAAATATCAAAATAAAAATACATCGTTGTGAAAAGAACCACCATGGTCTATAAGCCGTATAACTGATAAAATTGTGAGTTATTAATCACTATGGACCAGTGCATGAACACAATCAATGACCAAATCTAAATACCATAAATTCTACACTGTAGGGGGTCGTGTAGGGTGTGATTATAAATTCAGTAAGCCACCACCATTATGTGTTTGTATTATGTACATATTTATACCAGTGTGTGAAAAATGTAAATAAATTGAAATAACTCACACATAAGAAAAACTCACTCCACTTATTCTCAATAACCACAAGTTAGTGTTTAACCTTCTTCATCTAATGTCAGAGTGGAATGATATATAAACAGTCTTTTGTACTATAGGTTCTTGGTAACTCATCCACATAAATTTTACAATGACCTCACTCTATTTGAAACCTCATGTTTTACAAAAACTTTTACTAGCATATCATCAGCATTCCTATCAATGCATCCTAGGTCCCATTAACCTTCATCAAAAAATTCACTATCCTCTCAACATCCCAACATCCCAAGACATTATTATATTCATCCTCCAATGATTTGGCTCATCAGACTCAAATATATCAGAGGGTCTCATCCCCCATCTGATGATCTCATAAACAATCAAATGTGTCTTTCCATGGTGAGAACCCCCTCCATAACTGATGGTCAACACAATCCCCTAAACTAATAAAACTATAGATGCCTCCACCAACAACGAATGGTTAGCACCACCACATTGATTTCTATCTATGTGAACATGACTCCAACAGAACTATCAAACAATAATGGTGACTGTAAATCACCCATTTTTTTAATAAAAACTATCTAGAAACCTCGTTGCCACAGAGGAACCATGTCTCCCTTGTTCGATGGTCAATACCATCCCATTTTCTACGATCCATTACCTCAACCTCATGACCAAATCAACTCAATCCTAGTGAAAATCATAAACCCATGTATCTTGTTACAATAAAAATATTTTCCCTATGAAACTCATGTCATCACCATACACAATTAATTAATTATTTTATAAATTAGTCGACAAAACATACCTAACAGAATGTGAAATCCCCATTTGAACATTCTGTTCTATACATGTCTCAATTCATTTTTTGAAAAAAAATTCCCTTCAGCATCATCTTATATAATTATTAAATAAACCATTAATTTTTAAAGTCTCCTAGGCCACCCACAAAATTTCGTTTCCAAATAAAACCAATCATGATTATAATAATATGTGAAAATAAGGGCACCACCTACATTATACCCATAGATGACCACTCATCAAAGGTCGCCCTCTGATCCGAGCTAAACTTAATAAAATAGTTATTTTGAAAAGTTCCCTAAAAAGAGGGAAAATGGGACAACATAGAAATAGCATGAAATACAGTGAGGGGAAAGAAGAAAAGATGCTCACAAACTAAAGGCCTTACAAATAGTAATATACAGACACTGGCGAATCATGAATAAGAGCCCAAAAGAAAGAAGATTACAATAATCAAAGGGGAAGAAAGAAGGTTTGTGGCCTAGAGGAGAGGTGATAAATGATGTAGAAAGAATAGGGGAGAGGGGTTATTAATTAGAAAGAGGTAAAAAAATTCATTTTCCTTTTTTTAAAATCCACATAGTTACTAAAAGATTTTGAAAACTATGTGCTAACTTGGTAATGCTCATTGTCAAGAGCGAAAAACCTCACAAAGTTTATGTTCATGGTTAGTAAAATTGTGTTCCTAACCATATGGGTATCTCTACACCATAGTACCATCTAACGTGGTTCATTTGGAATGTCACATGGTTAAACAAACTATGGATCTTTGAGAAATAGATCCCATTGTTTTGGATGCACGATTAGAAAAATGGTTCACCTCTATCTATCATTCTGAAAACTATGTTTTTGGATCCCCATGATACCAAAGACAATTTGAATTCATTAGGAACTCAAAAAGACTTATTATAAAACAAAAATAAAAATAAAATTAATTTAAACTCTATTTATTAGGTCTTGAATCCCAAAATGAATGTTGGGCCATCTACTAAACCTAAAATTCAAATTAACCCTGGAAAACAACCCATTAAAAAACATGTGACATCAGAACATTCACTACTTATGATAAATCATCCCTGAGCTTTGTGAATTTTCTTTGATATGGTACCAAATATACCCATATCATTTAAATTAACCTAGTATACCATGATTATTTTTCTTGGTCAATTCCCCTTCTGGAACTCCCCACCTTAGGAATTACCTACTTGGTCGATTCCCGAACAAAAAATAAAATATTCTGATGGTGTTAACATACCATTCCTATAAATTAATGTCCCATAATCACACGTATATTTTTACAGCCCTTTATATGTACATTCCTCATCCACGTCACACCTCACACCCATGGGCCCATGCATTGCATCCAATGCTCAAAATCTCCTACATCCCACCTGATGCTCAAAAGATCACACACAATATACCATTCCCACAAAATAATCTTGATGACCATGAACCTAATACAATACACACATAATAATTGATTCCCACAATAATTTTTTTTCCTACGGATGTCATACATATCACGTATCATACCTCATTCCCACATATTATCTAGTGCCTGGTTAATTCAGTTTTCACATGTGCACCTCAAGCAGCAAAACTGGCCATGCAAAAAACAAAATGGAAACACCATTGATCATAATGAACCTACAATATTCATAGGATCCCTATCTATATTTAACCCTACTATCTTAAAATAATATACCTGGCCTGATGCCTGACTTCCTAAGGCCTAGCCGCCCTATGGAGCTGAACCAACTACCGGGCACTGACCCACTATTGGGTCTCTCTCTCTACCAAAAACTATGAATATAGTAGAATCATGGATACTATATACAATTATCTCTTATGATACTACCTCCTATCCCTGATTCTAACCAAGTCCCTAACTTCTGGCTAAGCAATAAGTCTTCCTATAGAACCCCTCAAAGTTCCCTATCTAGACGTATGCATGGAACTCCTTCAGAGGATTCTCATACTTGGTATAAACATGTCCTGACAGTCCACACTAAAAGACCACCATTAAAAACCCACTAATCAATGGTATGACTGAATATTTATAATGACAATATTACTACGGCTCTTCACGATCTCACTTTCAGCTACCCAAACACTCATTACTAAGCTCACCTAATACCATCACCCAACATGAATATAACTAGTCAATCATGTTTCCCACTGTTATTAGTGCATCATTCACTGATTCTATGAAAAAGTTCAACATGATGATATTCACGTGAACCCTAATGTTGTGTAATAAACCATCCTGGAAACACATCACCATATAAATTTTTTCATCCACCATATATGGAAAAAATCAAGATAATTCATTCAGATTCACTGCATAATCTATAACATATTCATATCCTTTTTTATGTTCATGAAATCATTTCACTGATCATCCCTGAACTATTTTGGGAATAAATTATTGAATAAACTGGCCATTAAATTCTTTGATGTAATTCCCCTTTTCTACCACCATGCACTTGTACATCCCACCATTGATTTAACTCTCCTCTAAGCATATGAGTAGCCCGATACACCCTTTGACCTGGGGGTGTCTCAAGATGATTAAAAATCATGTGTATAGACTAAATTAAATTCCCTACTTCTTTTGGTCTACCCACACTCTAAAATAATGGTGGGTGTTGTGACTAGAACTTCTATGTCCTATAAGACATGGATAACTCACATCACTAAGCTCCCCTATCAATACACTATATGGCTCACACCAATATATCCCTAATATTCTCATCTAGAAATGACCCAAAATATGAAATTTTATACGATCTCCCTCTTACATCAGATCTTGCACATATGGTTCATGATCATATCGATACTCAGGGGCCTCATCAAGACCCTCAGGGGCCTCATCCCATGTACACTCTGATGAAACCACATATCTACCCTACCAATACTCCATCAGTAGTTTTATAGGTTTAATGAATCTAAATACAAATCACCATGTTCAAAATATCTGTAATATATATATATCGTAGATAGGGAAATATTTAACATAAAATGCATTCACCACCCATACACTCCCCTACAACAGCAATATCAAATGTCATCCAGCCTTATGGAACCATGTCTACCCATATCAGAGTAATTATTCACATATCATCCAACCTCGTAGAAAAATTCATACCCCTAAAAAATTCATGCATCTCATATCATGTATATCAGATATCATCAATCTAGGATGGTGAAAAATAATTCCACCAAAAGGAAATACCAGAAAACATTGATTATTTTTTTTATGAAAATTTAAATGGATCAACCCCTTATCATTATCCCCTCATACCAATAGTAGAGACAATCCCAAATGTATCATACACACAATAAATCACATACTGATCTCATCAGGAACCAGATACTTGGGTTGGGGGAGTATAATTCAACCAAAAAATCTAATCAAGAAAACACTGCTTAGATTTTTGTTGACACTTTAAACAACCCATCCCCTCTTAGTGTATTTTATGTTCCCAATATTAGTATTAAGAATATACAGACACTATATGATCATAAGTTCCTACCATGATGCATAAACACTCCTCCCATACCATACCGAGTCAAGGGATAAAATCTCATTATCTAATAACATCATGCCCAAGTGCACCACTCGAGGTGGAAATCAATCAACTATAAAATTGAAAAGGATAAAATCAATTTCCCAACCGAGGAAAAATGGTATTTTCTCCATGTATAGGGATGTAGGAACCCAAACATGATATATTTAACCATTTTTAATTTCAATCTAGTCTCAAATCAATCATAACCCAAATAGTAAGACCAAAGAGTAAAAGAAACTATTCTGATGGCATTTATATCACCCTGACCTTGGAGTCACTTAACATGTGCTCTAGTCTGGTGGTCCACTAGGACTTGGGTGTACCAATCCATATTCCAAATGCATATAACTTGTCTCAAGTATATAATAGGTGATATTAGGGAGACCATAACATTGAGTGATTATCATAATAATGGTCCATACATACATAACATAGCTGAAAAAGGACCATAAACAACGGATGAAAAAATAAACATAACAGAATTATATAAAAATAGTAGCAGTAATAACATGTCCAAATACATAATACCATTTGTAGGTAAGAATCCATATTATAATCTTCCTACAAAACAGGAATGCAATTTCACCCATGGCTAAACATATATATATATATAACAGGCATGAAAATTCTAAAAAGGAAAATCCATCTCAATGTGAAGAACCATCATTGTCCATATGCCATTCATCCCATGAACTTGTGTATTCCTAGCCACTATGGTCCAGAGCATGAACTCTACCCCCCACATGATCTCAAAACCATAAATTTTACATGCATTATAAGGGGACCGTATAGGGTGTGATGGTAATCTCAGTGATCCACCACTAGTGTGTTCCTATCTTACATCCATATTTATACCAATGTACGAAAAATGAATATAAAAAAAACAAATAACACATAAAAATAATCAACTCCTTCCACTTGTTCTTAATATCCCCTATTGATAATTTCAAATAATTCTTCCAATGCCAAAGTGGAATGACATATTCATGGTCAGTCATACTAGAAGTATGTTGGTATCTCTTCCTCAAACATTTCACCTAGCACCCAATGTCATTCTCCACCGATTTTGGAACCAAACAATTAACCATCTACTAATTAGTGTTCCTATATATACTTCCTAGGTACCTTGGGTATCCATTGAAAGACTCACCATTAGATCAATAGCTCAACTTCACAAGGCATAATGATATTTTTCCCCTAATTATCCTGGATCATCAGACTCAAATATATCAGTGAGCCATAACCACCATCAGATGGTCTCAAAAAAACCATCAATTATCTCTTTCTATAGTGAGAACCTCCTCCATAATTGATGGTCAACATCATTCCCTATGACAATAAAACTAAATAGTCCTACATAAACATCAAGTGGTTAACACCACATCACTGAGTCATATCTATGTGCACATGACTCCAGCATCACTTTTGTCCAACAATGATGAGAAGTAATCACCAAAATTTCCTAATCTAAACCATCTAGAAACCACATTTACATATGAAAACCAAATTTACTATGTTTGATTGTCAATACCATCCCATGTTCTATGTTCCATTCCCTCATATTGATGACCTTATTTCCTCAAACTCAGTGATCATCATCACCCCATGTATCACAAACCATGACCAACATGTTCTTATGGAACACATATAATAATCATATGAAATTAAATAATTATTTAGATAATCAGTTGGTATAACCTACTGAACTGTAATAAAAATCCACATTTGATCATGTTATTCTATAAATGGATCAATGCATTTATTTAAAAAAAATTAAATTCCCTTATATGGATTCCATTATAATTATAAAAGAAAACGTTAATTCATTAGGGTCACCCCGACAACCCACACACATGCATTTAAAAACACACCCAAAAACGTGTATAAGAATTAAATTAAACAAAGGAACTTCCTTACTTATACTAGTAGATGATCACTTATCTATGTTTAACCTCTAATTCGAGAGGAAATGGAAGAATGTGGGTATTTAAGTAGATTCCATGAAAATAGGGAAAATTAGATTGGATTGAAATAAAATAAATAAAGATAGATGGGAGAGGAAATGATTTTAACATATGGAATCCCTTACATAGTAGAATCCATAGCCACTGATGGATCTTAAATAAGAGCTTGAATAAAGAAGGAAGATCAAAATCCTCAAAGGGGGAGAAAGAATCTCCCAAAACCTAGATGATAGGTTCTACACATATGAGAAAGAAATGATGAGAGGAATTATTAAGGTAGTGGAGGAAAAATGGTCATTTCCACTTTTTGACAAATTTAAATGGTTACTACACTGTTGGTAAATCTATGCACCAACTGGTGGTGCTCACTATCCAAGAGCACCACGCCTCGCATGTTTCCAGTGCACGATTTGTGAAACTATGTGCCTAAACATGTGGGTCTCTCTACCCCACTACAGAATCTCACATTGTGCACTGGTCATATCAATGGGCTAAAACAAACAACACCCCTTTCAGAAAGAGGCTGCATGGTTAGATAAACCATGCGCCTCTTCTATATTTCTCGAAACTAGGTTTCTATAGCCCGATTCTTATGAAACCCATTTGAAATCTCAAAGAACAAAATGAGACATAAAATAAATATAAAAATTATATTAAAATATATTCAAAATCTCAGTACTAAGTCATAAATCCAAAATTTAAATTTCACCCATCCACCAAACATAAAATTCATATTTACTTGGGAAAATGAACCATTCAGAAACTGAAGACAATACACACCCAAATGGAGTATTTAATAACAGAATATAGAATGTGATTTATAAAACACAACTCTATATGTTTCATAAATTATTTATTTTAATTGGAAAATGGAATTGGAATGTAAAAGAGTATTTAGAAATATTTTTTAATAGTATTTTTAAGAAAATACTCATTTTAACACATAAATGATTTAATACCAAAATAATGTTTAATTATGATTAATAGAAAATTAATTGGTTTATTAGAAATAAACAGGGACTAATTTTATGAAAAAAAATTAAAATATGATGGTACTTTTTTAATTCTTTATATGAAATGTTGATTTTTATAAAAATTGTTACCTTTTCACTATTCAACCAAAAATAACTATTTTTTTAAAAATATCAAAAATTATCCCAAAGATAAATTTTAAATTTTAATATAATAAATGAATTCAATTTTATGAAATTCAATTCATAAAATTTTCAAATTTGTCTTTCAAATAAAAAAAAATATAATTCATCAACAACTATTTAGTTAGAAAAAGTTATTTCTTTTTCAACTGAAAATTTCTTTTGATTATGTATTGTAAATAAGAATCTATAATATAAAATCATGAATACTAATAAGACTTATTTTAGATTTATTAATAAAATTACCAAGGGTTTCATATTCCACACCCTAATAAATTTCAACCTCATAATTTTATTCATTACATAAACTCGTTAGGGTATTTTTCTTTCATAGTTTTTTCTTATTCCAATGTTGGTTCCATTATTATTTTGTTATTATAGGAAATGTTACCCTAGTGAATCAAATTATTTCATTGTACCCACTCTCCAAGATATATAATTGGACCAAGCTATTCTTCATGGTAAATATTCTCTTCGAACTAAAATTCTTTAGGGATCAAAAGATGATATTCATCAGGTAAATATTTCATTAACAACAAAACATGAAATATATCATGTACCGAGGATAAACTCGAATTTAAGGCCAATCGATATATAACCAAAAAAAATTTCTATAATTTTATATCGACCAATATAATAGGGAATTTTTTTCCTTTAAATTCAAAATGAATAAATGTTTTCCAAGGAGATACTTTTAGAAAATCCTGATTTATTACCTCAAAAGAGTGATCTTTTATATTTTTATCTTCATAAATTTTCTACCTGCTATGAGGATCCCTCATTTATTGATGAATTATCTAATCATTTTAAACCATATCATAAAAAAATTATATTCCCAACAAATTATTTTCACCAATTATATCTCAATGCACATGATTTTGATAGTGAATTTTATATAATGCCTTTAAAGGTTCCATTTTTATTGTAGAATGAAAAAAATTATTACATGAAAATTACAGAAATAAAAGATATTTATACAAACTTCTTTAATAAAAAAATTATTAATATTTAATCATATCTTCCAAATTATAATTTTTCTACTCTGTCTATCCATAAAATTATGGATGAAAAGTTGTGGTAAAATTTAATTTAGTATGCAATGAAATCTAAATTATTTTCCAACAAACTGAAGTGAACATGGGATCATGATCAGATACAATATAGAGAGGAAACCCTTGTATTTTGGTAATAACCTCATGATAATGTCTACAAATTTGATCCAAATACATAATATCTCAAATAGGAAGAAAATATAAATATTTAATGAAATGATTAAAAAGAACACAAATAACATTATTACCAAAGGATGTCTTTGGTAATCCCACCATGAAATTCATGGATATATTCTCTCATTCCCATTCATGTATTAGAAAAGGGTGATGAATCCCATTAATTTGGTGTCATTATGTTTTAAACTATTGATTAGTAAAAAAATACATGGTAAAATAAGCAATGTATTTCTTTATTCCACACCAACAATAATACTTCAAAATATCTCTTTATGTTTTAGAATTTTCAGGTTGAACTTTAAACATATATCTTTGATATTCACTTAACTGTTCCTTATCCAATTAAGAATCAATTTTCACACCAAACCTATTTCCAAATCTCATAGCACCTTCTTAATTAGTGTTAAAATCAAGAAACATACCCATATTGACCAATTCCACCATTTATTTCAAATCATGATCTTTTTTTGAGCATTCATAATTCTATCTAACAAATATGGATGAAATGACATGGAAAATGAAAGAGAAAGTGTTCCAGAAAGAAAAATGTCTAGTCTAATATTCATTATCTAATTAACCAAAGGATCATTATCTAGATGTATCATGGTTAATGATAAATTATCTTTTGTTATTGAGGAATTAACTACATTGTTTTCTTTACAAGAATAATATTGAATCTTGCAATAATAATCCTTTATAAGTTCAAACCATCTTCTCATCCTCATGTTCAACTCTTTATGAGTGAATATATACTTGAAAGTATAGTGGTTAAAATATATATCACATTTCACCTCATATATATATATATGTATCTAAATTTTTAAATAAAAAATTACCACTGATTACTCAATATCATTTTTAGGATAATTATATTAATGGAGATTTAATTTACATGAATCATATGAAATTACAATGTAACAACTATGTTTATCCTGTGTAAAGATTTGAAATATATCTAATAATATCATTAGAGCTATCCACTGACACAGAATGTGATTTCAAGCCTGGTGTGATAAGAAATGATTAAATAGAGATATTAAATAATGTAATATCTTCTGTATATAATTTTTCAAAACTAATGGAATAAATTTGGAAATCAGGCATGGATGGGGAATCTTAGACCACTGATGAGTTCAAAATATGGAATTTACCCATGGTGTGACATAATCTTTGTCACCATTTGAAATTTGTAAAACGTATCCATGGGAAAAAATAAAAAAAAATTTATCTATTTTATTATTTTTTGACATAGAGACATGGAATATTCTATAGAATCATGCATAAGATAAATCCCTAGGATTATCTGTTTAACCTTACGATATTATAGTATTTCTTGAGGAGCATTAGTGGGTGTCAGGATCATGGATCGACCACCAAATTACTATAAGGATCACCAATGACATTAGAGGTCAAGGATCTCACCAACTATAATAATGTAGATTAATTATGCAATGTTTATTGATCAAAACATGAGATTGAATGGTTTTTTATGTGGATTTCATTCCCTTTTTTTATCCGATGATGAACTTGAATCAAATAAACCAACAGATTGATTCCCAGGATCATGATGGGATGATTGTAGGTTTATTTACCTGGAATTTAGGGATTCATAAATTTTTCAATTATTTCACTTCGGTCATCATTCAAACAATAATGAATCGATTCTAACACAAAAAAGGATAATGTACATTAATAATTTTTTTGGTTTTTTCATTTCTTCCTCGTTTCTTCTCCCATTCATCATCTATAATTTATTTGGTCGGTTGTTTGATTACTACTTAGTATTTGATTATTGTGTGACCATTTTTTGACCCAATGGATTAATACCATGGGTGTGATTTTCATTTGAGGGTGTTATCAATTTACGATCATGACAGTTTATGATTGAAGGAGGGTCGAGAAAAAATTGGCGATTCATGTTTTCCTAGATTTACTAATGACAATTATGTGATGGAACAATGGTAATTTTTGATTGAATTTGGTTGTTGGAATCCATAAAATAGTGATGTTGAGGCTCATTCTAGGCATGATCTATGTTTCTTGGCTATTATCATTGATGATGGTGGGGAAATAAAACGAACACATGAAGGAATTACAAAATTATAAAAATTCTACATTACAATCCATGTACTAGAAGAACACATGTCATGTGGGGCCCTGGATGTTTTGATAATGTTTTCATGAAAAATTAAGGATCGCAAGTCGTGTGATCCATACCACACAACCTATGACATGATACTAGCGTATCAGTGTGTATCCCAGAGGATACACGGGCATGGACAAGACCAGGCACATGATAATGGGTAGAGTACATAGACACATGTTAGTACTCGAACATAGAGAAGTACACATGCAGAACTATAATACATGGGCACTTGATGGTGTACATGGATATGGATTAGTGTATAGGGTCACAAGAAGAAGTACATGGGTAGGTGTGAGTTTATTGGTACATGTTTTGTACCCTTTATACACATCAGGTACTTCCTTAGAGATAGTTTGGATCCCATTGTCTATTTAGTATAGACCACATCCAGTTGATTATGATTCCATGGAACATTCCCATGAAGGTATGGTGTGGAATTATGTACATGGAACTATATTGTGATACCATATATGGTTTCAATGTCATATATCATTTGGTGTATACCTCAGCATGACTAGGGTGGAATTCACTATTATTCCTAGGAGAGGTTTATAGTATTGGAGTGACCACCAAGAATACGGCATAAATCCCTTATCAATTAGGTTGATATGGTAGAGTTTTTTGTGTCCCCCTATGACCCTAGGGGTTATCCCCTACCTAGATTAAAATATCTTTAAATATCCAGTGTGTACTTATTGGCAAGGCTCGGTGAGCATGACCTCTTGGATGAGCGCCTTCAGTGATATCTTGGATTGTGGTGTAAGTTTTTCTATAAAAATAATTACATTGAAACCATAGAATGTATCTCATTTATAGTATTGGATGAGACCTCTTGAGGCTTGGATTCTATTATGAGTATATCAGGGTTACCCTTTCATATCGTTAGGTCTCATATCTTGATTGAAATACTTATGGATTTATGCGCTAAAAACTCATTATTCTTAATGTTTAGTGATTTCAGGGTGTCTTACTATGTATTTTTAAACTCAAACATGAATTTTATATACATTCACATATCATTTGTTATGTAGAATAAATTATTATTGATAGTGTTATGAGAGGACTAGGAGAAGGCAGATCCTAGATTGGGCCAGACAAACTGAGATTCTTTTTGGTGTTCCATTTGATAGTAGTACCTACCTTATGAGTAGGTTGGACTTTATTCCTAGTTTTGGTGGGATTTTATTTATCCTTAATGATTTAAAATTCTTTTTATTCACTAATTCTAGATATATACATGTATTGGTATTAGCTATGTTTACATTATCACCATTGTATGGGCATGGATATGCATATGTCATATAGTTACATACGATAATTCTACCCATGTTTAAAATATCAATAATCATCATTGGTATTTAGACCCTGGCCTACTAGAGTCAGCCTTGGGATTGTCACATTTGTCTTATCGTCGGTCAAATGGGCCCTTGTGGGTTAGGTCGTGATAGAGTGGTATCAGAGGGGATTCATCCAAGGACATGATTATTTTTCTAGTAGTGAGATTGTTTTCAGTTTTATTGAAAAAGTGATAATTTTTTAGGATTATTTATTTTAGACCAAATAATCTAGTGTTGGTGTGGTGTACAATTTATCCAATCACCATGACTTCGATAACTGTCTTGTTGGATCGATATATTTATGCACTGGTTGCAAGAAAAAAATTAATACATAAATCATATAGTAGTTGTTTGTGGTTCCATATCCTTCTAGAGAAGATCCGTAGATATAATATTTCACTATTTTACATAGTTATTTTATTTTAGGATGAATCTTTGAAGAAATATAGCTATAGTTCTACTTTTTGATCATAATGATGATCCACTGAGTGACGAGTCTTCAGTACAAGGCCCAATACATGAGGTGGTGCCTCCGGGTTGTTTTACAGTCCTACAAAAACCCACTGAGTAGAATTTAACCCTAGATGTACTGGCTGAGGATGTGTGCATTCTGAGTTCACTCCAAGAGTTTTTGAGGTAGTGGAATCTCGTGTTTTAGTGTGATCTAGACCCCTAAAGATCTAAAGACCAACCTGAGGTAGTCACCTATGTTTTTTACCTTATGAGGTCACCTACTAGATCAGACGGTGGTTCATGAAGTGAGTCTTCTTCAAGGATATGTTGGATGATGTTGGATTTTTGTAATTCAATCACAAGATAATATGACCGTCACATATTCATACATTGACTATCTATTCTTTGAGAATTTTTATCCATCCATGTTTTGATTAGTTCTCATCCAAGATCTTCTGATATTGTAACTGGGTTGTATTATTATTGATGATTATTCCATAAGATCCACTAAACATTGGTGATACTCTCATGATATGGTTTGATATATGTTCTTTAGAGGATAAAATTTTTAGTAAGAATTATGTTGTGATACCAGGGATGGAGTGATATATTTATGTATTACCACCTATGCTAAAGTGTTTGAGTGATCCTTAGTTGTGGAGAGATTCATGGAAGAAAAAATACTGATAGTGGGTGTGGGTAGTGGGCACTTATGTTCTATGACCTCGGTAGTAGGTAGTTGATGGATTTCATAGGTATCTAAGTATGCTATATTCTAAAATGGATGATCCCATGATAGTAGATCGGTATCTTAGGGATCTAAAAATTGCTTGAGTTAACCGAAAGAGAGGCAGTTCTTCTATTGTGATGGTCATCGACATTTTTCATGGGATTGTCTAACCAATCTTTCATATGAAATAAATAATATTGATGGAAAACATAGATACATGTATTAGTAGGAGTAAATAGGTCTTTAAGGAAGCAAACATGGTAGAGGAGTGGGTAGAGTAGTTATAGGTGCCCCACGGTCTAACTTTTTTCCACCACCACCAACAGGTGTTCCATGCCAGGCTCTAGGAGCTGGTGGTCATGGATAAGGATAGATATAGATAAATGATCCATACAACCTTGATGCTCCCATGGTGATTAGAGGTATGATATGTGTCTTCTATACTTTATATGTAGTATTGATAGACTTTGGTGAAAGCCAATATTATCTTTCCACTTATCTGGTTTGAGTCTTAGATATTCTGATTGAGCCCTTAGCTCATTCATTTCAGTTTTAGATTCGTACTCAAGGTGACATTGCAATCACAAACTTCTTCTAAAAGTGTGACCTGACTCTTAGAGGATATATATTCTTATAGTATCTCTTTGTAACAGCGATGATCCGTTATGATATCATATTAGGTATATATTGTATATCCACTATTCATGCCCTAATTTACTGTTTTAGGAGAAGAATATAGTGTTTTCACTATTATGGGATCGAGTTTTCCTTTTGGGTGAAAATAAAACCCAGATTGAGTTGCATGAGCTTATACAATAGAGTGAGAAACTCATTTTTCATTCTTTCCTGAGCATGAACCATGGAGTAGCTAATGATATGGGTTTATAGTTTCCAATAGGGAAGGTGATGTATGAGGATGTATTTTATAATTACATGTTGATCTTACCTCCCCATAGAGAGATAGAATTCTATAGAGACACACAACCAAGGAAAACCCCAATATCTACACCAGCATATGGGATGGATCCTGTGGAGCTTCATGAGATGAAGGTGTAGTTTGAAGACTTATAGAGGAAGGAGTTTGTTAGACCCAGTGATTCCCCCGAGAAAACCCTATTTTTTCATCAAGAAGGAATATAAGGTATTGAGGCTGTGTGTGGATTATTCATGACTAAACTAGGTCACCATGAATAATAAGTATCCACTACCATGGATCAATGACCAATTTGATCAGTTTAGTGTGGTGTGATGATTCTAAAAAATTAGCATTAGATCTTGCTATCACCAGCTACGAGTACGGGATGAGGATATACTAGCGATGGAATTTTGATCCTTCTAGGGTCCCAAATATTACTTGATGATTCCTTTCACCATGAATAATTCCCCATTATTGTTCATGATACTCTTGAATTGGTTATTTTAAGCTTCCATCTATCAATTTTTTGGTATTTATCGCTGATATCTTAGTGTACTCAACATTTTAGGTAGAGAATGAGAAAAACATGAGGATAATTCTGGAATTAATTTAAAATAACTATATTTATAAGAAGCTATTGGAGTGTCAATTTTGGATTTAAGAGGTCCACTTTCTAGGTAATTTCATCTCATTATAGGGTGTGGAAGAGGACACGGTGAAGGTTGAGAATGTTTAGCTAAGGATACTCCGAAGAATTTAATTGAGGTATTGATATTCCTTGTATTTGAAGGATACTATAAGATATTAGTGACCTATCTCTCCAATATATTGAAATACCTGACTACTTTTATCAGGAAGGGACTTCCTTTGGTTTGGATAGAATGTATTCTGTAGGATTTTCAAGATTTATAGCAGTGGTTGATGAGCACTCTCATATTGATATTTCTAGAGGAGGTTGTTAATTTTATAGTGTTCTGTGAAGCCGTAGGGAAAAACTTTAGTTGTGTTCTAATGCTTAGGTAATAAGTGATTTCTTAGGGGTCTCGAAAGTTGAGACTTCATGAGAAGAAATATAAATCACATGATCCGGTGCTAACAGAGGTGGTCTTCACCCTATAGATGTGAAAAAAAACCTTATGGTTGAACAACTTATTATCTATTTATAACAAAAGGGTCTCAAATATTTCTTCTCATTGAATTATCTAAAATCAAGACAAAGGTGATGTCTAGATTTCTTCTAGAATTATTTCGTCGAGATACTCTATATTCTTTTGTATGTGAATGTGGTGGAAGAATATATTAGCATGAGATCTTGTAATTAGTTTTTGACCATGGTGTCCGAGCATTTTTCATCATTAATGTTATCCCCTATGGATGAGGATGGAGAAACTAGGCTCTAGTTGATGGTTGTTACCCCATTTCTTCTAAAACATATCAGGGAGGATGGTCATGGAGATACCGACTGTGTGACCCTACACGCTTAGATATCCATCAGACATTATCCTTGTAGATTTTATAATGGTGGGGAGCATATCATTATTTTTAGAGGATGGACAGTGGTACTAATGACAATGCAATATGAGGTTCTTAGGGAGTTTCATATATCCAAATTAGAAATATATCTAGGTATGGTGAAGATGTGTTAGGACCTTGGACATTAGTTCTAGTATAAAGGTATAAAGAAGTGTGTAGTAGAGTTTTTCTCTCAGTGCCTCACTTGTCAACAGGTGAAGGCTGAGCACCTTGTTTCAGTGGGTGTAGGTCAACAACTTTAACTAATAGAGTGTAAGTGGGATGGTATATCTATGGACTTTATGATGGTGTTACCACAAGATTTTAGAGGTCATGATTTCATCTGGGTGATCATATAACAAATCACAAAGTCAGACCACTTCCTAGCTATTTGAGAGTAGGTTCAATTGAGAGCATGGGATTCTTTTATGATCAAGAGATAGTCAAACTCTATAGAGTTCCCTCAAATATCATTTATCACTAATATTATTTCTAAACATCATGATTATAGAGAGTATTAAAAGAGTCATTTAGTAATCTGTTCCATTTAAACATGGTGTTTCTTCTCCAAATTTATTTCCAGACTGAGCGAACCATTTATGTTCTAGAGGACATGTTACAGGATTTCATGTAGGAATTTTAATGTAGTTGGGAGGATCAACTATCCTTGGTGGAGTTTATGTACAAAAACATATATCATTACACCATCAGTATGGCACCATTCAAGGATTTGTTTTGGT
The DNA here is from genome assembly GCA_963277665.1 of Viscum album. NCBI lineage: Eukaryota > Viridiplantae > Streptophyta > Magnoliopsida > Santalales > Viscaceae > Viscum > Viscum album. Next base: position 1,864,342,502 of record OY728164.1, on the reverse strand, counting down.
TACCCAATAGGTCACCACTATATTGGACTGGTCTACGTGAGTTAGCACTAATGGGATTTCAGTTGGTGAGAGAAACGATAGAGGAAGTGCTGATCATCTAGAAGTGGATGAGGACTATACTGAGCCGTTGTAAGTCTTATAAGGACTAATGAATGAGTCTTTTAGAGTTCTAATAAGGAGTCCATGTGTTCCTGAAGTTCATATCCTAATATGGATTATGGATATTTGTCTTGTGTGGAAAGTTATCTCTGAGGTTCATTGGGCCTTTCTAGACACTACATAGGATTGGTAAGGTGGCATAATGATTGGCCATACAACCGATGATGGACCCGGTACACACCAACTTCCACATATCATAGATGAGGAGATATGTGCATGACCCATTACATATTACCAACTGGGATGAGTAAGTCATCTAGGATGTAGCTACCTTTGTAGAGTACTCGGTAGAGATAAATAATCAATATGGAATGATCCTCCATGGTCGAGTGATTCACATGGTGGATGTTTCATCGAAGCTTGACAATCTTCAAGAGAAAACCTAGGAGAGGAAGGCTAATATGGAATTTCAGTACAGAAATCTTTTTAGTAGGTTTTTCACTTTTAGGACGAAAAATCATAAGGTGAGGAGAATTTACCATTATTGTTTATTCTTTGAATATATTTGGAATATAAATAGTAATATTTTGATATCTGGAGTGGATAAAGTTCATGATTCCATGGCCTAGAGAGACCAAAAATGAAAAAAGAATTATATTAAATAGATTAATAAAATGAACATTCTATTTTTATAAAATAGTGGAATAAAATATGAATGGGGAATTGGGTGGCGAATTTGAGATCGTTATTTAGTTAAGAATTGAGGATTTACCCTAGGTGTGACATATTATTTTTTAATATCAAGAGTTTGATAAAAAGTTTCCATGTATGAAATTAATAAAATAAAATAATTTAAAAATAATTTTGATATGTTTTGACATTGTGACCTTGTATTATCTATTTAAGAAAAGTTATTACAATTCCCTAGGGTTAGATACACAACCCTAGGATTTGAGAGGTGATCTGGAGGAGCATTGGTGAGTGAAAGTATCATGGATCAATGATCAGATTACCATAAGGATCGCCGACGACATCAGAGTTAAAGGAACTCGCTGACGATGATAAATAGAATTAATTGTTCATAAATTATTGATATTAATTCAAGTTGGGTTTATATTTTATGTGTATTTCTTAATCATTTGATTATCCCATGATAAACATGAATAAAATCAAGAAAATTTTGATTCGCAGGTCAATTGTGTTGTGGGTGCGAGTATATTTTCCTACGATTTGGGGTTTTTTATTTTTTTATTATTGATATTAATTATTCTTTAAATAATAAAAATTATTCCATCATGAAAAAAAGGTGGTCCATTTCTCATTTTTTTTCTTTTTTCCTTCCTTACATGTTTCTCTGCATGTTCGTCTCTGACAATTTCTCTGGTCGGTGGTTTGATGAATTACTGATATTCGATAATTTACCAATTTATTTTTGATGAAAAACATTGATACCACAAGTGTGGTTTGAGATCATGGGTGAATGATTATGGTGGATGATCATTAGGATCAGACTGTTGATCCCCGTTTTCTAGGTTTGATGTATGCAGGTAGTGTGATTCAAGGGTGGTGGTTTTCAATTGAGTATTCTGGTTGGAATCTAGCCACTAGTCATAGAAAGGATGATTTTATTTATTATATTAGTTTCTTTAGAATGATCTATCATGGAGGTGGTGAAATTAGAAGAATGAATGACGAAACCACGAAATTATATAAATTCTAGATTACAGAGCTTGTACCTGAAAAACACACGCCATGTGGAGTCATTGTTGCGGTGGTAGGATTTTGATGAGAAATTAAGTATCACAGGTCGTGTGGTTTTAACCATACACTGTGTGACCCAGTGATGGTATATCTGCATGTATTCTAGAGGATACCCATCCATATACACAACCAGGAACATGTGCACAGGTAGAGTACATGGGAACAATAAAGTACTTGGACACAACCAAGTACATGGGCATGGCCACAGAACATAGGAACTTCAATCTATACATGGTCATGGATATGTGTACATGAGAAAGACCATGTGTAAAAAGGTATTGGCATATATACATAGGAACATACAGGGTAAGGACACGGTTTAGTGGTATATGCCATGTACTTCATCAGTGAAAACTTGGAGCCCTTAATCTCTTCAGTATATACCATGTCCAATTGAGTTTGATTCCTTATTCCTTACCCATGACAGTATAATGGGGAATTATTTCCTCATTATATGATTGTGATCCCCTTAATGATTTCAATGTTGGATAGAGTTTGGTGTATCCATCTATGTGAATAGGATGGAATCCTCGTTCATTCCTAGGTGCGGTTTATGGTAGTTGCATGAACCCCATACACAGGGAACCAATCCCATATCAAATAGGATCATCCAGTAGGGTTTTGGTGTCCAGCGGTGGCATTGGGTGTAATCCACTTCCTAGATGATAAGATCTTTAGAGCTCTATTGAGTACTTATTTCCGAGGCCTAGTGAGCATGATCTATCGGATAAACACCTTTAACAAGAGCATGGATTTTGGAGTAATTTCCCTCATAACAAATGTTAGCATGAAGCCTATGATATAATCCTATGTTTGGTAATGTTTGTGACCCATTTGAGACTTCGAATCTATTATTAGTTTATCTATGCTACCCTATTTTACTGTTCTGTCTAATATATTGATTAACATACTTGTGGATTTATTGTATGACTACTCTTGATGCCTTCTGTTTAGTGATTTTTGGGTTTCCAACTAGGTATTGTTATACACACCACTATATTGTATATTCTCACACATGTCATGTCTTTTGTAGATGACATTCCCTTTGATAGATTCTAGGGAGGACTAGGTGTAACACCCCAGGTAAATAAAGAATATTACATTTCATATTTATCCATATTTGTGAATAAAATATTTAAATGACTTTAAAGGGGACGCTATGCTCGATGGCGTACCCAACACGCAACAACGAGTTTCTTGGGAATCTTACGTTGCACTCTAATAATAAAAGAATATTATTTTAAATGGTAGTTGACATGTAGCCGTTGTAATGGCGGGAATGGATAGAAATAACTAAAATATGATTATATATGTTTTTAAATGTTTTTACATTTATCCAATAAATGATAGAGGCTTAAAATACGGAAAGAATTCAATTTTAGGCATATATGCCCTAGTTTTCACTAAAGGTTCACTTATCTCCTTTTGATGGCGAACCGTCATTAAATATAGTTTTGTGCACTCTTATACATTCTATTGGACCAAATAAAACTCTTCTTAAGAATCGGGACATCAAAATTTACTTTGTGTAAATTTTTGGTATCTTTCCGATAATGATCATTTTTTTAATGAATAGTGTAAAATGTTGTATTTTAATTCAAAACCTCTTTTTAATCTAATTTAATTATATGATTAGATTATATTTTGAATTGGTTTTAAAGTAAAATTATAAAATATTTTTACCATTAAATCCAATAGTGGTCGTTGGAATTAATTTCACTTTGAAATCAGACTTAAACTAGTGTCAATCTTTTGATACTTATTGTTTCATAAAAACACGCTATTTGCTCTGACAGCGGGAATTAATTATTAAATTAATTAATGTGACTAATAGGTTTTGAATTTTGTAAAACGGACTTCATTTTTAAATTTGTAATACCAAATATAGCATAGGGTAAATTTTTGGTAATTTTCTGGAAAAATTCAATTTTTGATGAATAGTGAAACCACTAAGTGGTACTTATAAAGACTGATTTTCCGTTTAAATGAAATTTTGCCATCATTGTGTTTTGAATTTCAAAAATCTGACATACATGGTTGTAATTAAGAAGTAAAATGTGGTTCAATGAGATTATAATAGTTTTTTGGTGAATAGTAACTTATTAAGTTCTTAATCGCGATTAGTGGTAATTAGGGTAGTTTAAGGTATAAATAATGCTTTAATAATATGAAATGACCTAGACACATGTCCCAACATTATTTTTTGTGTCATGGCCGACCACGAAAAGCCATGGGTCAACTTGGGGACCCCATGGAGCCACTTTGGTTGGGAAATTACATAAATAACTTTTTATTTAATGTAAAAGTAAAAATGACACAAACATAATATGTTTTACGAAAACAATTTTTACATGGGGTTATAAAGATCCGATTTTTGATTATAAATATTCATTGGAAAGATAAAAAGATTTCCTACATAATAGTATTTTTTTATAATTTTTAGACATTAAATAAATTAAATTATTTATGACATAATAATGATGCAGCGATGACATCATTATTTGACGATTTAAATAAAATGAAAAGATAATGTAAAATATATAAACTAAACATGTACAAAACTTATTGGATGGGTGTATTTCGAACTCTTATCACCTTATACACGAATTATATCAATGTGGGACATTTTAAAACCGAAACACAGTTTCAAATAAAGTAATATTTCTTTACTTTCCAAAAGTGCCCCTCCTCTCCTCTTATAAAAGGCCCCCACCTCTACCTCATTTCACACACTCCTCAAGCCTTTGGCTCGGCCAAACCCTGCCCATTTACTCTCTCCATAACCCTCTCCTCATCCTAGAGGATTTTCTTTGGGCAGAATCCTTTCAAAGGAAGCCTTTAGGCTCAAATCAAAAGGAGTTACACTTTTAAAGGTAATTCATTCTCTCATGTTCATTTGTTTTATTTTGATTCTACAACCCCCTAAACTCTTTTTATTTATTTCTTTTGTAACAAAAACAGTATCTTCAATATACTAGGATGTTGTTATAAGATTTATTTGGGCTAAACTCGCACACAACTACATCAAATGGTTAAAGAACATACGGTTTCCGTGGATGGCGAAATTGTGCCTCCCGAAATGATGATTGTTCAATACTCATTTAACACCTTCAAAGGTGGCCATTATGAAGTAACTATTTTTATATATGATATGTAATATGTTTATGTTTTACTTATTCTTCTTTATTTTTCATTTGTGTCTTACCTTTATGGATTCCATTATGGGTATACGCGATATCTTTATTTTAGGAAGTGCGGACTACCGCCCCCTCAAAGTGATGTGATTCGTTAATGCCATACGTGGGACGTATAAAGGATGAATTTAATGTTATTATATATGATGTTATACTGGAATTATTATTTACCTCTATATCATTATCATTTCTTTCCATTAATTTATGAGATAGAAATGAATGTAGCGTTCATGCGTACGTACGGCTTACCATCTCCATGAACGGTGCATTTCATTTCTTATCCCCAAATGTAATGTACTATTATAAGTAAATATATATAATGGATATATATGATGTATGATACATCTAAATGATTAATATAATTCTGTAATTAAAATATACACACCTCTCATATAGTTTTAATTCCATTAATATGACATAGAAATTAAAGTAGCGTTCATGAGTACGTACGGCTTACCGTCTCCATGAACGGTGCATTTCATTTCATTCCTCTAAATGATTATGTGATTTTATAAATACATGTATATGCTGGATATATATGATATATATGATATCCAAATCAGTAATTTCATTTTTGTATATGAAGAACCTTTGACCACACGAACAACATGGAATTGTAAGAAGTCCACTTTCGACTTAAGAACCAAATATCGACAAAACAAACATGATTAACTTAAATGATTAAATAATGTTTATAACATGGTAATAAGTGATATAAAAGAAATAATGAACTTTAAAAAGGTTCTTAAGGAAGTATAAATTAACTCAAGTTTATAATTCAGGAGATTAAAGAACGATCGAGTCAAGTCGGCCCCGAGGTAAGGGATCCTACTCCTCTCTTTCTTTTTAAGTACACTCTTTTATGTCATTCCTTTTAAAGCTCATATTTATTGTTATTGGGATGTTATTTTATATTAATATTACTGTAATTTTTATGTTCATGTGATGAGAGACCCTATTCTCTCTCATCAATCCATTTTGGAAGTTTTGAGTGGCGCCGATAGGCTGTCGAATTTTCGTAAGAGATCTAACCTCTCTCTTTATTTTAAAGTACTCTCCTTTATGTCAGTTCTTTTAAGCTCCAATTTGTTATGTTGGGGGATGTTCTTTTATATTCATCTTTTTGTAAACATTATGTTGATGTAATGAGAGACCCTATTTCCTCTCATCAATCCATTTTGGATGTTTTAAGTGGAGCCGTTAGGCTACCGAGTTTTCGTAAGAGATTTTTCATCTCACTTTTATTCCCATGATATTTATGCTACATTTGCCACAATTTCCATTGAGTGGTTTATGTACTTCCCACTATTACAATCCTATTGTAATATAATTCCATTTATGGGTATTTACATATTCTTTGTATGACACTTCTTCAATGGGGTGTACTTTTCAAAAGTTACCCAAGTCAGTAAGGGAACTTCTTAACCCAATTTCCCTTCTTTGGGTTAATCTCATACTTTCAAATTATGTCATGATATTATTATGTCTTATTTTGTATTTTTACTTTCTTTATGTGTACCTATAGTGAATACACATAATAGATCTATTTTATTTTAAAAAATGATCTTTTTAAGGACTTCGTCTCAATCTCCTTTCATTGAGGTATATTTCGTTTTATACACAACTTTCTTTTATACGGTGTATAAACCCTTTGAATTTTACTTTTATACAAAAGGAATCTTTTTCTACGAAGCATTTTACTAAACGACAAAAAAGAATGTTTTTTTTAACGTACGTGGTGACAACGACTTTTTCCGCCACCGTGAGTATGATTTGGTCTTTGGCTTTCTCAACAAGCCGTAATGTTTTTAGAATAAAATAAATACCATATAATCTTTTATGTATTTTGGTATTGAAAATGGTTTTGAAAAAGGATTCTATTATGTCAATATATTTATGATATATTGTGATTGAAATGTGGAAATGTTATCATTCCTATATATTGGTTTTATGTTTTATGATTTTATACTGGTACTTGGACATTTTAACGGGTGGTTACGTTATAAACCATATGACGGGTGGTGCCGTGAATACCAGGACGGGTGGTTACGTTATAACCTCCAATGCATTGGGTGTGGAAGTCGGCCGTATGGCTATTCCATTAAGTATGTATGGAAATTGGCCATATGGCTATTCCATTAAGTGATATGTGTGGAAGTCGACCGTATGGTTATTCCACTTAAGTATGTTTATGTCCCAAGTTACCTTTATATATGTTATGTGTTCTTTATATGGGTTTTATGGTAATCCTTTGGTTACAAAAAGGTAAGTAATGATACTTTTTTTTTTCAGTGAAAAGTTTTTACTACTTCATGAAGGTGAAAAGTATTACATTGATAAAGTATTCATGGTTTACTTGCTGTTTTGAAAAACTAACAGTTTTCATTCTTTGTGTATCCCTTACTGAGCTTCTTATGCTCATCCCATGTTTTTGAAAAGTTTTTCACAGGACATAGCGTGGAATAGGGCCAAGGATGGGATCAAGGGAAAGTCATGCTACCGAAAACATGGAACTATACATGTTTCTTTTAAAGAGTTTTTATTTTATGGAAATTTAGTATAAGCGACTACTTTGTAATCTTTTGAGATGTAATAGTTATGTCCTAATTCTCTAAAACTCTAAACCTGAAAATATCCTCATTGTGAATTACTCATTTAATTCAATATTAAGTAAGGTTTAAGGCTGGGGCCTTATAGTTGGTATCAGAGGTCGGTTTAGATAACTTTAGAGGTTAGGGTATTCTTTTAGCATAAGTGACATTACCATAATGGTTAGGATTTCAGAAAGAGTCATAATTTTAGATAAAGTGAATGAGTAAGTATATCTTAGTGTTTACATTCCTCATTATTACATGATGGTTTTGTTGATATACTCACACTGAACTTTTTGGTTTTAGTAAATAACTGGATCTAGCAGGCACCAAAGTGACAATGGGTTTGAAGGAAACTGTGGTGGTTCTCTGATTAAGATACTGGATGAGATGGGGGATTCAATGAGGAATCTCATGGATATTCTAAACCAACTATCAAGGAGTCATGATCAACCACTTCAACCTTGGTGAGTTTTCTAATGCATCATGTACGAGATGGCCAACTCGATGTGGAAATTCAGGTAATAATTATTAAGGTAACCATTAGGGTTTATATGATGCTTACTTTTTAGGTAATTATGGGTTACTCTATGATATGATGGAAAATGAAAGGAATGAGATAAACTTGAGGTTAAAATATGTTATGATTATTCTTGAAGATTTTTTTCTCATTTTGGGGAATGTTTTCAGAATTATATAGTTTTGGAAAAAGGACAACACGTAGACCATGTGACATCCCGTCACGTCGGACAAAGCTGTGGGAATCGAACCCACAACCAATGTGCGACTGGTATTTATCGACTACCACTGGAATACGTGAAGTCCCTGGTAAGTTTGACTGATTCATTCTAGTTATATGATTTTATGAATTAAGAGTAAGTTGATTTTGGGTTATTTATGAAAATGATTAACCTATCATGGAGGATATGTGATTAGGTTAATTACTTTTCAAAACGAGACTTTAGGAGCAACTTATATTGTTTGGAGATAAATGTTACAATTTTTCTTGGAAGACTATGCGACTAAATCCTTAAAATATTTGGGTTTCAATCTTATATTGGTTTACTTTGAATAATTTTATGGACAAATTGATTATATAATGGTCCTCGTTGAACTTTTGGTTTTGTTGGACAAAATTTGGAGATTAAGAATAGATTTTATTTTTATAAAGGGTTATCCTTTTCTGGATTATCTGATCTTGTACTTGCCTTTTTGGTTTTGGTTTTGGCTAAAGTCTAAAGACATGGGAAGTATATAGTTCTATTTTGTGGATTAGGTGATTCTCTACAAGTTGATTATAGTACTCTTAATGTGAAGAAGTCTTCCTAAATACTCGTCTTTTGGAGAAAATTTGAGTTTGTGTAAGGAATCTAATAAAAGTTGAAAGTCAATATGATAAGTGATTATATTTCCTTATGAATAAATTCCACAATAAAAAGTAACTTAAAACAAAAATGTTGTCTATTAACTTTTCCTACTGGGGAATCGAATACCGTTTAACCCATCACAAGTTTGTGATTTTCTCGTGGTTAACTTTCTCCTAAACATGTTTTCTATCACTCTCCATCAGAACATGACCCTTTGTTTTTTCCTCCATGTCCATATTTTCATACATGGAATCCTAGTATGGGTTAACTCGGGTGACCTTTGTACTTATCTCTCTTTATTTTAAAGTGTTTGTTTTACCGACTCTTGTTCCGATGTGGGACTTTCAAGGATGTTTCCAAGCGCAATTTTAAAATTGCGAGGACGAAATTCCCAAAAGGGGGGAAGGATGTAACACCCCATGTAAATAAAGAATATGAAATTTCATATTTATCCATATTTGTGAATAAAATATTTAAATGAATTTAAAGGGGATGCTACGCTTGATGGCGTACCCAACACGCAACAACGAGTTTCTTGGGAATCTTACGTTGCACTCTAATAATAAAATAATATTATTTTAAATGGTAGTTAACATGTAGCCGTTGTAATGGCAGGAATGGATAGAAATAACTAAAATATGATTATATATGTTTTTAAATGTTTTTACATTTATCCAATAAAGGATAGAGGCTTAAAATACGGAAAGAATTCAATTTTAGGCATATATGCCCTAGTTTTCACTAAAGGTTCACTTATCGCCTTTTGATGGAGAACCATCATTAAATATAGTTTTGTTCACTCTTATAAATTCTATTGGACCAAATAAAACTCTTCTTAAGAATCGGGACATCAAAATTTACTTTGTGTAAATTTTTGGTATCTTTCCGATAATGTTCATTTTTTTAATGAATAGTGTAAAATGTTGTATTTTAATTCAAAACCACTTTTTAATCTAATTTAATTATATGATTAGATTATATTTTTAATTGGTTTTAAAGTTAAATTAGAAAATATTTTTACCATTAAATCCAATAGTGGTCGTTGGAATTAATTTCACTTTGAAATCAGACTTAAACTAGTGTCAATCTTTTGATACATATTGTTTCATAAAAACACGCTATTTGCTCTGACAACGGGAATTAATTATTAAATTAATTAATGTGACTAATATGTTTTTAATTTTGTAAAACGGACTTCATTTTTGAATTTGTAATACCAAATATATCCTAGGGTAAATTTTTGGTAATTTTCTGAAAAACTTCAATTTTTGATGAATTGTGAAACCACTAAGTGGTACTTATAAAGACTGATTTTCCGTTTAAATGAAATTTTGCCATCATTGTGCTTTGAATTTCAAAAATCCGACATACATGGTTGTCATTATGAAGTAAAATGTGGTTCAATGAGATTATAATAATTTTTTGGTGAATAGCAACTTATTAAGTTCTTAATCGCGATTAGTGGTAATTAGGGTAGTTTAAGGTATAAATAATGCTTTAATAATATGAAATGACCTAGACACATGTCCAAACATTATTTGTTGTGTCATTTCCGGCCAAGAAAAGCCATGGGTCAACTTGGGGACCCCATGGAGCCACTTTGGTTGGGAAATGACATAAATAACTTTTTATTTAATGTAAAAGTAAAAATGACACAAACATAATATGTTTTACGAAAACAATTTTTACATGGGGTTATAAAGATCCGATTTTTGATTATAAATATTCATTGGAAAGATAAAAAGATTTCATACATAATATTATTTTTTTTTATAATTTTTAGAAATTAAATAAATTAAATTATTTATGACATAATAATGATGCAGCGATGACATCATTATTTGACGATTTAAATAAAATCGAAAGATAATGTAAAATCTATAAACTACACATGTCCAAAACTTATTGGATGGGTGTATTTCGAACCCTTATCACCTTATCCACGAATGCTATCAATTTGGGACCTTTTAAAACCGAAAAACATTTTCAAATAAAGTAATATTTCTTTACTTTCTAAAAGTGCCCCTCCTCTCCTCTTATAAAAGGCCCCCACCTCTACCTCATTTCACACACTCCTCAAGCCTTTGGCTCGGACAACCCCTGCCCAATTACTCTCTCCACATCCCTATCCTCATCCTAGAGGATTCCCTTTGGGCAGAATCCTTTCAAAGGAAGCCTTTAGGCTCAAATCAAAAGGAGTTACACTTTTAAAGGTAATTCATTCTCTCATGTTCATTTGTTTTATTTTGCTTCTCCAACCCCCTAAACTCTTTTTACTTATTTCTTTTGTAACAACACCAGTATTTTCAATATACTTGGATGTTTTTATAAGATTTATTTGAGCTACACTCTCACACAACTACATCAAATGGTTAAAGAACATACGGTTTCCGTGGATGGCGAAATTGTGCCTCCCGAAACGATGATTGTTCAATACTCATTTAACACCTTCAAAGGTGGCCATTATGATGTAACTATTTTTATATATGATATATAATATGTTTATGTTTTATTTATGCTTCTTTATTTATCATTTGTGTCTTACCTTTATGGCTTCCATTATGGGTATACACGATATCTTCATTTTAGGAAGTGCGGACTACCGCCCCCTCAAAGTGATGTCATTCATTAATGCCATACGTGGGACGTATAAAGGATGGATTTAATGTTATTATATATGATGTTATACTGGAATTATTATTTACCTCTATATCATTATCATTTCTTTCCATTAATGTATGAGATAGAAATGAATGTAGCGTTCATGCGTACGTATGGCTTACCGTCTCCATGAACGGTGCATTTCATTTCTTATCCCCAAATGTAATGTACTATTATAAGTACATATATATAATGGATATATATGATGTATGATACATCTAATTGATTAATATAATTCTGGAATTAAAATATACATACCTCTCATATAGTTTTAATTCCATTAATACGACATAGAAATGAAAGTAGCGTTCATGAGTACGTACGGCTTACCGTCACCATGAACGGTGCATTTCATTTCATTCCTCTAAATGATTATGTGATTTTATAAATACATGTATATTCTGGATATATATGATATATATGATATCCAAATCAGGAATGTAATTTTTGGATATGAAGAACCTTTGACCACACGAACAACATGTAATTGTAAGAAGTCCACTTTCGACTTAAGAACCAAATATCGACAAAACAAACATGATTAACTTAAATGATTAAATAATGTTTATAAAATGGTAATAAGTGATATAAAAGGAATAATGAACTTGAAAAAGGTTCTTAAGGAAGTATAAATTAACTCAAGTTTATTATTTAGGAGATTAAAGAACGATCAAGTCATGTCGGACCCGAGGTAAGGGATCCTACTCCTCTCTTTCTTTTTAAGTACACTCTTTTATGTCATTCCTTTTAAAGATCATCTTTATTGTTATTGGGATGTTCTTTTATATTAATCTTACTGTAATTTTATTGTTCATGTGATGAGAGACTCTATTCTTTCTCATCAATCCATTTTGGATGTTTTGAGTGGCGCCGATAGGCTGTCGAATTTTCATAAGAGATCTAACCTCTCTCTTTCTTTTAAAGTACTCTCCTTTATGTCAGTTCTTTTAAGCTACTATTTGTTATGTTGGGGGATGTTATTTTATATTCCTCTTTCTGTAAACATTATGTTGATGTAATTAGAGACCTTATTTCCTCTCATCAATCCATTTTGGATTTTTTAAGTGGCGCCATTAGTCTACCGAGTTTTCGTAAGAGATTTTTCATCTCACTTTTATTCCCGTGAGATTTATGCTACATTTGCCACAATTTCCATTGAGTGGTTTATGTACTGACCACTATTACAATCCTATTGTAATATAATTCCATTTATGGGTATTTACATATTCATTGTATGACACTTCTTCAATGGGGTGTACTTTTCAAAAGTTACCCAAGTCGGTAAGGGAACTTCTTAACCCAATTTCCCTTCATTGGGTTAATCTCCTACTTTCAAATTATGTCATGATATTATTATGTCTTAGTTTGTATTTTTACTTTCTTTATGTGTAACTACAGTGAATACACATAATAGATCTATTTTATTTTAAAAAATGTTCTTTTTAAGGACTTTGTCTCAATCTCCTTTCATTGAGGCATATTTCGTTTTATACACAACTTTCTTTTATACGGTGTATAAACCCTTTGACTTTTACTTTTATACAAAATGAATCTTTTTCTATTAAGCATTTTACTAAATGACAAAAAAGAATGTTTTTTTAACGTACGCGGTGACAACGACTTTTTCTGCCTCCATGAGTATTATTTGGTCTTTGGCTTTCTCAACAATCTGTAATGTTTTTAGAATAAAATAAATACCATATAATCTTTTATGTATTTTGGTATTGAAAATGGTTTTGAAAAAGGATTCTATTATGTCAATATATTTATGATATATTGTGATTGAAATGTGGAAATGTTATCATTCCTTTATATTGGTTTTATGTTTAATGATTTTAAACTGGTACTTGGACATTTTAACGGGTGGTTACGTTATAAACCATATGACGGGTGGTGCCGTGAATACCAGGACGGGTGGTTACGTTATAACCTCCAATGCATTGGGTATGGAAGTCGGCCGTATGGCTATTCCATTAAGTATGTATGGAAATTGGCCGTATGGCTATTCCATTAAGTGATATGTGTGGAAGTCGACCGTATGGTCATTCCACTTAAGTATGTTTATGTCCTAAGTTACCTTTATATATGTTATGTGTTCTTTATATGGGTTTTATGGTAATCCTTTGGTTACAAAAAGGTAAGTAATGATATTTTTTTTTTCAGTGAAAAGTTTTTACTACTTCATGAAGGTGAAAAGTATTACATTGATAAAGTATTCATGGTTTACTTGTTGTTTTGAAAAACTAACAGTTTTCATTCTTTGTGTATCCCTTACTGAGCTTCTTATACACATCCCAAGTTTTTGAAATGTTTTTCACAGGACATAGTGTGGAATAGGGTCAAGGATGGGATCAAGGGAAAGTCATGCTACCTAAATCATGGAACTATACATGTTTCTTTTAAAGAGTTTTTATTTTATGGAAATTTAGTATAAGCGACTACTTTTTAATCTTTTGAGATGTAATAGTTATGTCCTAATTCTCTAAAACTCTAAACCGGAAAAGATCCTCAATGTGAATTACTCATTTAATTCAATATTAAGTAAGGTTTAAGGCTGGGGCCTTATACTAGGAGTAGTTGGTGCTTAGATAGCGCTAGGCAGATCGAGGATCTTATCTATGTTTCATTTGACTCTAGTTCCCTCCTTATGAGAAGGTTAGAGTATATTTCTTGTTTTGGTTGGATTTTATTTGGTTCACCCTCTTAAAAGTAATTTTAGTACTCAAATTCTGGGATTATAGATGAAGTAATGTATTGGTATATTTTGTTTAATTTGTCAACATTATATAGGATTAGAGATGTGTGGTTGATTACAGGTACATAGGATATAGTCTTCCTTGTGTTAGATATTCCTACTCGGAACTGGTCAGTAGCTTCTATCCAATTAAAGGTGGGCTTGGGGTTTTCACACATAGAATATCACATGTTAGGAAGGCCTTGTATGGTTAGTTCGTGACATACATGATCATATTGTGTCATGAAACAGCATATACCGTTCAAAGAAGCATCATCGTAAATATTTAATTCCCCTTTTTTTCTGTCAAGGCTAACACCATAGTATTAACCAATATTCTTTTCAATTAATGAAAAAATTCATCACATTCCATTTTTCAGATTAATTTAACACATTTTCATCTTTACATAGTTATTTTTATAGGATACTAAGTAATGATTTTCACAAATCATTGGTAGTAACCTACTAATCCAAGAAAAGTTCAAATATCAGTTAAATTTGTATGTCTTTTCTATTCTTCCACAAAATTATTTTTGGTAGGATCAAAAGTTATTTCATATTAAGAAAAAATATTCCCATGGATTGATATATACTATACCTAACACTAAAATTTACAAAATTTTTAATATGACATATTTTATTATAATTTCTATTTAAAATACTTAGATATTTCTCATGTTCTTCAAAAATTTTAGAATAAGTAGTAATTTAATCAGTGAAAATGAGAACAAATTTATCCAACAAATCATGGAAAACTCTATTAATAAGATCTATAAAATTAGTGCGTGAATTAATCAAACCAAAAGAATAACTAAATACTCATAATTGTTAAACATGGTATGGAACATCATCCTTGTAATTTAATCATCCTTAACTGTGATACCTAGACCAGATATCAATCTTAAAAAAATATTGAGCACCCTAGAGTAGATCAAACAAGTCATTAATATGAGTCAACACATTTTTTTTCTTATAAATTATATTATTTAGTGATTTATAATCAGTTTAAAGCTTTAGGAAATGATCATTATTTTTAACGAACAAAACAAGTGTACCAAAAGGTGAAGTGCTGGGGTGAATGAAACCGTTATAAAGAAACTCATGTAACTATTTTTTCAATTAAAAAAGTACTACTAGATCCATCCATCAAGTTTTATTATCATAATACACTAATTCAATAGTAAATTTAACCTCTCGGTCATAAATAACACTGTGAAAATACATAGGAAGTACATCCATATATTCATTTACTATTGGCACATCACTAATTTGAATGGTTTTATTATTTTCAAAAACATGTGAATGATATATTTCACACCCATATATATATATATTTTTTTTTCTATATTTCATGATATATTATCCAAGGTACGAACTCATCCTTATATATGGATTGAAATTCACATTGAAAATTTAATATTACTTATTTTTCAATAAAAAATATTTTGGCATGAAAAACTAAATTCCAATTCTTGTCTAGAATAACATCAAACTCCACTAAAGGAAAAACATGAAGGTTTTTAGGAAAAAAACTCTATATATGATGTTAAGAGTGATCCTATAAATTCTAATGGCTTTAATACTACCATTATTTTTTTTAAAATTTCTGGATTCATTTATTGACATGTTATTTCCATTATACATAAAAATTTATAAATATAAAATAATATAAAGATCATGGATAAAATAATTACATGGAATAATAATAATAATTAATTAATATACATGTGACCACTTCATTTAAAGGTCCCTTATCTTCTATTGTGATAGAAAAATACTTTTACATTCTTTTCTACTTCTTGACTTGATGATTCCAACCATGAGTAAGTAAATTTGGGCATATATTAACATAATTAACTAACCTATTGCAACTAAAATATATCATTGTTGGATGAATAATTCTTTTCTAATTACTTTTATAATTAAAACTATTTTCCGTATTTTCATATTCCAAATGAATTATCTTACTACATTGGAAACGATTTCATGATCTTATCAAACATTTTTTTATTCCTTTAAACGTACTTGGAACACTTTTGGCACTTACCTCAAGTTTTCATGGTTGGGTGCTTCACTATTTCATTACAACTTTTTCACTTATTAGCCATGTTTTAATGAAGTACATAAGTATTAAAAATTCCATCTCAATATTCTCAGTACTAAAAAAATCACCTCATACCTTTTAAATTCACTTGTTGCTAAAGATCTTAATAAACATGGTTTTAAACCTATGTAAAATCAATTAATTTTCTCTCCTAGCCTATAATAAAATTTGGGGCATAAATAGATAGTTTAGTGGAATTCACTTCAAAATAATCCATTGGTACTTCTTATTTATTCATCAACTATATAAATTGACTCTCCATTCTAATTCAAATAACTTAAGTAAAATATTTATCTAGAAAAATATCATTAAAGATATTAAACTCCATGGAATCAATATCATGTTTTTAATTTGTATTCTTTATTAAAGGCCACCATCTATTGGCATCACATTCAAAATAATATATATAAAGGGTTAAGTGATGTTTTTTATATCCCAAAACATAAAATATCTTCTCTAATCCATTTATACATACTTCATATTTCACAGTATTTGACGATCGCTAAAAGCAGGAGGGTGTTATTTCTTAAAATGATATACTATAGGAATGTGCCTCTATGGAGAATTTGGTCACTCTCATTAATGGGTGCAACCATTAATAGGCCGCATTAATATAGTTAAAATTTCAATATATAACTCTATTCCAACACTTATAGTTTTCGAATTCAGAAAGTAATTATCCCGTAAATGTCTTCCCACTTCAACTACCATGTTTCCACTATAAGAATCCAATTTTAATAGACAAGGATTATATAAGGTAGAATGAAATTAATAAAAATATATCTCATGTTAATATAACATAACATTATAAAATCTTAAAAGATTCTTTTAACATCACTCTAACCTCTAAAATTATCTAAAATTATTCTCTCATACCAACTAAAATTCATAGTAATAAAAAAACCATTATTACATGATTCGTAACAAGGTTTTCAATTTCATACATTTCCATAGTCTTTTAGGTTTGAATTTTTATAGAATTATAAAAACAAAATTACATAAAAAAGTGGACACTTCCATAGTGTATATTTTTTTCCTCAAAAATAAGGCTTTAATTTTTCACTCATGTTCCATTAAAGACAAATTTTATTCTCTTAATACAATTCCAAATAAAAGAGTTTAACATAGATATAGTTATTATACAACCTTAGATATTCTGAAAAAATTGAACAATTTGGAGTGGAAAAACAAATCTCAACATTGGAAATAAAAATTAAGGAAACACATTATCCATGTTAAAAAATAAAACCCCATTAAATTTTTTTCCTTTTTAACAATAAATATTTGAGGACGTAAATAAAATATATAGACATTATGAATAAAAATTTATTCAAGAAATTGTAAAAACCATCAGCAATAAAATAAATCATGAAGGAAACGAATGTTAAATTATAACTAATGAAAATTTTCCTTAAAAAAAATAAACCATTCACTTTTGAAAGTTTATAAACATTTTTTTCCACATGATATCAAAATATTTCCCTAAAAACACTTTGTAATCATGAAATAATTTTCATTTGGAATCATATTCATAATCTGTGATCACTAATTTTCAACCAAAGTCCTAAAAAACTAAAGCCCAATTAATTCCATACTACTAACCTACCATATTGCTTTCCTCATTTTATAAAATTTATGACTAATCATTACCCAAAGCATTATAGGTATATATCGGGATCCCAAATCATTTCTCTAAATTCAATAGAGTAGATAATATTTTACATTTAAATATTAAAAATTATATCATAAATGTATATTTATTAATTAGTTATATCCTTATGACCACCCATGTTAGTCAGTAAAAAACGATTCACATCACTTTGTGGAGGTGGTATTCCACACATACGCATGCAAAATGATAGCATTTTCTAAGGGAGGAAATGATAAAAAGGTAAGTAATATATTATGTATAAAAATAATAAAACTATCTTAAAAATAATATATATTCATTTGATGCAACATTTAATATATCTATATGATCTACTGATGAAAAATGAAACACGTCACTTCGTGGAGGAAGTAGTCCACATGTATGCATGGGTGATTGTTTCATTGAGATTAGGGTTGTGGATGGGTTTTCGACTGAATAGTTTGATTGATGGTAGGGGGTCCAATACCTTTCCAACTCATGTGAATCTGGTTTCCCATTTTTTACGTCTTCCCTAGATACCCCCAATGGGTCCCACGTCCATAACTGAGTAGGGACATGCTTTCCAAAGGCAGTTTATCCATTGGGGTTTCACACCCAATGATGCTTAGGAAATCACATTTTTTGATAGGATGGGAGATCAGGAACATCACACCCTAGGGGGAGGGAATTTTCTACTCCAAGACTCTCCTATTGATTTAAGATAGGTTTCTGAAATCCTTACCAGAGCCTAATACATTATTGGTTTACCCCATGCAATGACTTGATTATGAACTTGTATGATTAAGAACAATTTCATGCATATAATGGGTTCTCTATCAGACTCTTATTTATTTATTGTAAATCCCCGACACCAGTTACCCAGAGTCAGTGCATTATTTTGATACATTGGCATGATTACAAGGAATCAAGTCCTGAAGGACCAATCGGTTTAGCAGTTTTGGAAAATAGATTACATAAATCAATGTTACATTACATTTTATAACATACAAAACAACAAACATAATTCTTTATGAAATCCATTATTCACTTGTCTTAACCCTGCATATCAATCACAATACAATTCTTGGAATCCTGGAAAAAATAAAACATAGAAAGGGGTGAGCTCAATAGCTCAGTAAGGGGAAGCAATATAGCAGAAACTTTCATAAATAAGCATAAACATTTAAGACATTGTATAACTAAAAAAAAAGCCTTTTAATCATGAACTTCAGCAGAATATGGAAATAATAAAATGAAATAATTCCATTTACATATTCACATGGATATTATACTAGTCAAATAATCACATGCAATATCAATAAGAACTTTCAGAATGATGGAATGCATATTGCCAGACAAGCATAACCACATAGTCATGGCCATATGCCAAGAATACAAATAATACTTTTTCATGGCCTTGTTCCAAAACACTAGTTGGTCTCATGATACATACCGATGCATCGAGGAGGTATAGTGGGATCCACCCATCAACTACTAAGTCCAATGCATTCGTCATATGAACAGGTTTAACCACAACATACACATTCGTATTAAAACTAGCATAAGAAATGTCAATAATTTCTCCATAAACCATGAATGGTGTAAAAATAACACATCCACAGTCAAACATGTCAAAAAATCGTCAATACAATATGAAAGTTTTGTATCATAATAAATCAACTTCAAATAAGCTTAAAATCCATCAAAGTATGTTGACGTAGATGAAAATGTATTGTAAAAATCCTTGAGAGAAGTATCCCTTTTTCAAGAAAACATTAATAAGTTACACAATTTAGAAAGGAATTAATTTAAATAAATTTTTGAATAAAAGTGTCCCATACCACATTGAAACTTTTGAAAGTAATTGACATCTTAAAACATTCATGTCCATTTAAACAAATCCTTAAAACCATTTTAAAAACATGGAAATTAATGAGAATGGTTTAGAATAATAAATCTGAAAAACATTTAAAATGATGTTTTAGTAAAAATTACCTTAATAGAATCCCTTTTAAAACTATTTTATGAAACATGGACATGGATAATAAATATTTCATAGTATATACAAACGTAAAAACAACCTTAGATAATAAATAGATTGTGAAATTAACCCTTACCAATTTGGTAACTTACGAAACATAAACCCCATAAAAGAGGTATCATCCAATGAATACGTAAATACACATAAATTAAAGTTTATTACACAAAGAATACAATTATGGTCAGTACATACACCACACAAAAGGTAATAGTGGAAATATGGTACGAATCTCAAGGGAATAAGGAGTGAGATGAAATCCCTTACCTTGCACTTTCATTTAGTCGAGGGTAATTTTAACCTCATGTATGAAGACTATAGTATGTTATTAAATTATACCAGCACCATATTAATATTTATCATATTATAAATTATTCATTTATGACCTTATACTAACCATTTAATAATAATTTCCATGTTATATTAATATTTTGGGTAATAATCGCTTTCTTTATCGTATGTGATTTTACTTTTTTACTCCTGATTGTATCACATAGATCATGATTTAAATACTTCCATAATATAAAACATGATTTATATATAATATATTTTTAGAATATAAATATATATAATATACAAATATATGAAATGGAAAACACCGTTTATGAAAACGGTAGTCCGTACGTACGCATAAACGTTGTTTCCATTTTCATATAGTATTGAACGGAAGTAAGTGAATAAGATATATGTAAGTTCATAAATAATTATATATATATATCTAGTATAATTATTATGTCATATATTACATACTTATTAGTAATATATATTTTTATAATCATCGATGAATGGTGAACTTGGAAATGAATCTCATCGCATCGTGGAGACGATAATCCATACGTACGCACAAGTGAAAATATCATTCCATTGATATTAAAATAATATATAATTGGATGGTATATCATATATAAAGAATAATTATCATGTTATATTTGTTATTTACATTAAATACACATCATTATTATACCCATCCGAATAATAATGTATTGAATAACAATTACACCACGATGTGGAGACGGTAAGCCGTACGTATGCACGTATGGTGACATGTCATTCAAAGGGTGGGTAGAATAATGAATTTGGTTGTACCATAATTATAATAACATCACAATATATAGATGATACTGGAGTTATTATTGTAGAATGGAAACAACAAAGAAAAGGGAAGTGGAAGAAGAAAGGAACTTGAAAGAGGGTGGTGAAATCATTAGCTCTTCTTCGGGTTCATCCATTTGATTTGATCAAACATGCTCCATAGGTTGGATTTCTGATAAAACTAAGGCCTCTAAGATGAATTTAGGATAGTTGAGAGGGTATTTGGACAGGGTTTGGATGATCCAAATAGCTTAGAATGTGTTAATTAGAGTGAAGGGGGAGTGCCCTTTTATAAGAGGGGAGAGGGGCACCTTAGAAAAAAACATAAAATATTATATTATAATAAATTCATATTCGGTTTATAATGGCACCAAATTTATTTATTTCAAGGATAAGGTGGGTATGGGTCTAAATCCACTCAAAAAATAGGTTTTCGATAGGTTTGGGTCACTTTATTAACCTTATCGTTTAGTTTTAACTCTTAGTTAATTAGTTTGACATTTACTATGCCTCTTTTTATTTTTATATTATATGGTTAATAAAAATACTATAAACATATAATAGACCCCAAAATGGTCCATTAAATATAAAACAATCGTGATATATGTTTTTTTAAGAGACTTATATTTTTAGGAATATAATATCGATTAATAATATAACATTTGTTTTAAAAAATCTTTTATGTCAATTTTTCACTATTGGTTATATGGTTTTTGATAAATTCATAAAAGCATTATTACTTCGAAGAAAATTCATATAACCAATAATAATATGTCATATTAACCTATAAAATTACTGTAATTAATAAAAAGTCAAAAATTACATTTATTTTGGTATTTATAATATCAATTACTTAAATATTTCATTAATACGGTAATTACTGCATTATCATTGTGTCATAAATAAATTAAATTATTTAATGTATAAAAATTAAAAAAAAAATACCATTATGTAGTAATTTTTTTATCTTTATAATGAATATTTATAATCAAATTTATCTAATGTATAACCCTATATTAAAAATGATTTAGTTATTAAACATTTATTTTAACTCTTTTAACTCTTCTTTGAGTTAAATAATAATAAATGTCCTAATCTAATCCAGGTGGACCTAAATGATAATATTTTATTCTTAATGTTGTTTTTGGTCGATATAAACTTGTCTAATATAATTATGACATGTGTTAGGGTAATATTAGTATCATTTTTACCATTAATTATCGTATTTACTATTAACCGTGGTAAATAAAAGTAAATAGTTACTATTCACCAAATATTATTTTTATCATATTGAACCAAATTTTACTCCTTGATATTTACCGTGTCTCTTGGATTTTTGAAATTTCATTCACATATGTGGTAAAATAATGTTTTATGTGAATTTGCAAATTCTTCTAGGAGGTGTGTAATAGACGGTGAAAACTTCTATAAAATTTTTATATATATAAAATTATTGTAAATTCAATCCAATGAATTACATTGAACATATATAGATATTACGTATCTATTTTTACCTAAAATAAATTTAAATAAAATAAATAATTATTTAAATAAAAATTCTGTTTTAAACGATAACTTAGTGTTTTTTCACCATTCATCAAAAATTGAACGTTTTCAGAAAAATACCATAACTTTATCCTAGGATAATTTCGATATTCCAAATAAAAAAATGAAGTATATTTTACCAAATTCAAAACATATAAGTTTCATTTATTAATTTAAAATTAATTACTGTTGTCAATACCAAAAGGTGTATTTTTAAGAAACAATATCTATCAAAAGATTGACACTTCATTATGTCTAATCTCAAAGTGAAATTACATAAAATTACCAAAATTGGATTAAATGGAAAAAATATAATCTATTTATACTTCCAAACAATTAAAATTTGTAATTTAACACTATAAATTATTTTGATTAAAAAAGTTGTTTTCAGTTAAAATATAGCGTTTTTCACTATTAACCAAAATAAGAAAATTATCAGAAAAACACAAAAAACTTATTGATACTAAATTCTTATGTCCCTATTCTAAATAATATGTTTATTTTGTCAAATTGAATATATAAAATATTAAAATATTGGATTTAAAAAGGGTTCACCATTTAAAGGCGGTAAAATTGCATTTAAAAAAAATACTTATTTTATCTGAAAACATGAATTAGTTCTTAAATTATGTCTAAGAAATTCATAATATGGATTCTAAAATTATAAGGATCATATATAGTTCAAAATTTAGTGAATACTATTCATAACCACTTTTGAACGTCTAGTTTGGTATGTTGTGGTGCACTTGAACTTGGTGTTGCGTGTAGTGCAAGTTATTGAATTATTTTTGAAGAAATAATGTACTTTGAAATCTTGGGGTGTTACATTCTTCTCTCCTTCAATAAATTGATTCCTCACAATTTGAAATTGTTTTTCTAAAATAAAATGTTGAAACTAGAAAATACCTTTGTGGGAAAACCCACATCAAAAATCAGGTTAATAAAATTTAGTCTTAATAAAAGGAAAAGGTGAATGAAAAAGTAACCACCAAATTATGATCTCAATTAGGAGAACATTGGTGGCAATTAGAGACCCATAATTGGAGGGAAAACGTAAATATTTATAAGGAGTGATTGATGTCATCAATCACAAACAATTGTTGATTTTTGGGCCTCAAAGCCACCAATCTATGATGATTTAAAATAACATCAGTTCAGCAAAACATAAGGTATTATGATAAAACATTTTTGGTTTTAAGAACCCTTCCCTAAAGTTTAATAATTAATTTATCCATAAAATAAGAGAAATATATATATATATATAGGTATTTATATATATAAATCACAAGTAGAGTTCCATCCTTAAACTAATTTCTACCACAAACTCATCTTTCACTTTAAAAGATAATAGAACTTAAAAAAATATTCTATTTATCCTATTCATTTAGGGTTAAAAAAATGAATTTATAATTCATCTACCAGACCCTTTAAAAAAACTAAATTATTCAATCTAGGACATCACGTGGGTTAGTGATAGGTGATACACCTTTGTCTCCCTTTGGTTGCGGGTTCAAGTCTCGCGGCCTTGCCGGACGCGATGGGTTGCCGCCCGACCTCCGGGTTGTCCTTTTTATGGAAATCCAAAAATAATCTTTACAATAGTATCCAATTTCAATCTTAATCCATTCTAACCTTTAGAATTATCCAAAATACTTATATCCAAACTCTCAGTCCAAAATATATAAGCATGTTAAACATAATGGGAATCCTTTTTTCCAGGTAATAACATGTGAACGCCTTCGTCATTTATTCTTTTACAACACTCCAACATCCTAAATTTCAAAAACCAACCAGCTCTTATTCCAAAATCACTACCTCATTATCAGAAACATATTAAGGATTACCTTTCCTTCGACCATGTATTTTTCCAAAAAGTGTAGCTTACTATTAAGTCACTTTTCTTAGAACCATATAATCTCAAATCCTCAATAAAATAGTACTGCAGTACAATCCTTATTTATCTCCATAATTCATGTAACCAGTATACTGTTGATACAACACTCAAATAAAATAATTCTATAATAACAACATAAGAACAATAGTCATTCCTCTTCATCTAAGGTAGTATCATAACTTTATTATTATCCAATAACATCATTTGCAGTATACTCTTATTAATGGGGTATTGATTCACGTAGTGTCTCAATGACTTTCAGATGAAGCATTTTATATTTGAAAACTTTTTCATACCCTTACAATCACGTACTTGGTGTCCTTTTTCTCCACAGTTATATCAAAATCCCATTCCTCTTCATGTATTTACCAAGGTGATTCATTCCACATTTATCACATATTGTAAAATAATTCTTTTCCCTCTTCCATGTATCCATCTTTCTCTCTTCAATAATTTTCTTCTCTTGATTCCCTTCAAATCCATAGGACTCGTAGAATTATTTAATTATCTTATTAACACTAGATACTATTTCTTCATATGTTGAGAATACATGGTAAAATATTTCCCTTCTAAATGATGGCTTAATACTATGAAAGATATGATCCTTATTACTCTTTGGATCATACGTATTTGTTGGAGTTCACATTCTTTCTACAGGGTGCCATTTCTATACAATGGAATACACTAGTTCAGTTCATGAATGTAAATGAATAATTCCAAACATGTAAAATAACTAACATAAATTGAACCTTTTATGGATATAATCCATAAAAATATTTTCTTTGAGGAGATATATACACATAAATCCTTCATAATTATTTGTAAAGAAAATGAGAATTATCCAAATCATATCCCCTGAGATTGTCGTAACCAAGAGTGCAGCAAGGCTCATTGTCGTGCACTAGTTCCCATTCGAGTCTAGTTCAAAGCAGCGTTTTTGGGTTTTACCCCTAGGTACATCTGTGCCAAATCCACCACCACCTGCTCATATCCAGATATGGATGTATTTTATTGGAAGACTCAAAAAATCTCTACATTACCAAAATTCTTGGATGTTCTTCTATACTAATCCTCAAAGTCTATCTTTGGGTAATGTTCTCTAATCAGGGTTTATCAAAATCTAGTTTCCAAGTTTATTTCTAAACTTCCTCTGATACCAACTGTAATTCCCCGACCTCAGTTACCCAGATTCGATGCATTATTTTAATACATTGGCATGATTACAAGGAATCATGTCCCGAAATATCAATCCATTTAGCAGTCTTGGAAAACAGATTACATAAATGAATGTTACATTACACTTTATAACGTACAAATCAACATAAATAATCCATTACGAACTCCATTATTCCCTTGTATTAGCCCTGCATATCAATCACAATACACTTATTGGAGTCCTGGGAAAAATAAAACATAGAAAGGGGTGAGCTCAAATTCTCAGTAAGGCTATGAAATATAGTAGAAACTTTCATAAATAAGCATAAACATTTAAGGAAATGTATAAATAAAACCAAAGCCTTTTAAACATTAAATTAAGCATAATATGGAAAAAATAAAATTAAATAATTTCATTTACATATTCACATGGATATTATACTAGTTGAATAATAACATGAAATATCAATAACCACATTCATAATGATGGAATTCATAATGCCAGACTATCATAACCACATATTCAAGGCCTTGTGCCAAGACTACAAATAAGATTTCATCAATCCCTTGTTCCAAGACACTAGTTTGTCTCAAAAGACCTATCGATGCATTGAGGAGCTATAACAGGCTCCACCCGTCACTTATTAAGTCCAATGCATTCCTCATATGAACAGGTTTAAACATAACATAAAAATTCTTATTAAAACTAACAAATGAAATGACAATAATTTTTTCCCTGAACCATGAATGGTATAAAAACAAAACATCCATAGTTAAACATATCAACAAAACATCAATACAAATTGGATGTTTTGTTTCATAATAAATCAACTTCAAAAAATCATAAAATCCATCAAAGGATGTTGACATAGATGAAGTCATAACTATTTGAGAAAAATATCCCTTTTTTTTAAATCTTTGAAACGTCAAACATTTATAAAGGAATTAATTTAAAATAGATTTCTGAATCAAAGTATCCCATTCCACTTTGAATCTTTTGAAAAGAAATATCATTTCAAAACCTTCATTTCCATATAAATAAATCCTTAAAATCATTTTGAAAACATGGACATTAATGAGAATCGTTTAGAAGAATAAATCATAAAAACATTTAAAATGATGATTTAGTAAAAATTCCCTTAATAAAATACCTTTGAAAACTATATTATGAAACATGGACATGGATAATAAATATTTCCTAGAAGATACGTAAAAACAACCTTATATAATAAAGTGATTGTGAAATTAACCCTTACCAATTTGGTAACTTACGAAACATACATCCCATGAAAGAGGTATCATAAAATGAATATGTAAATAAACCTAAATTAAGGTTTATTACACAAAGAATATAATTATGGTTAGTACATACACCACACAAAAGGTAACAGTGGCAATATGGTACGAATCTTACGACAATAATGAGTGAGATGAAAACCCCTTACCTTGCACTTCCCTTTAGTCGAGGGTACGTTTAACCTCCTATATGAGAACTATAGTATGTTATAAAATTATACCAGAACCATATCAATATTTATGATATTATTCATTATTAATTTATGACTTTATACTACCCATTTAATAATAATTTCCTTGTTATATTAATATTTCGGGTATTAATCGCTTTCATTATCGTATGTGTTTTAACTTGTTACTCTTGATTGTATCACTTAGATCATGATTTAAATACTTACAGAATGTAAATCATGATTTATATATCATATATATTTAGAATATAAATATATATAATAGATATATATATGAAATGGAAAACACCGTTTATGGAGACGATAGTCCGTACGTACGCATAAACGTTGTTTCCGTTTTCATATAGTATTGAATGGAAGTAAGTGAATAAGATATATGTAAGTACATAAATACGTATATATATATATAATAGTATTATTATTTCATATATTATATAATTATTAGTAATATATATTATTATAATCGTCGATGAATGGTGAACGTGGAAATGAATCTCATCACGTCGTGGAGATGGAAATCCGTACGTTTTCACGAGCGAAAATATCATTCCATTGATATTAAAATAATATATAATTGGATGGTATATCATATATAAATAATCCTTAACATGTTATATTTATTATTTACATTAATTACGCTTCATTATTATACCCATCCAAATAATAATGTATTGAATAAAAATTACACCATGACGTGGAGACGGTAAGCCGTACGTACGCTCGTTTGGTGACATGTCATTCCAAGGGTGGATAGAATAATGAATTTGGTTGTACCATAATAATAATAACATCACATTATATAGAATATAGTGTAGTTATTAATTTATAATGGAAAAAAAAGAAAAAGGAAGTGGAAGAAAAAAGGAACTTGAAAGAGGGTGGTGAAATCATTAACTCTTCTTCGGGTTCTTCCTTCTGATTTGATCAAAAAGGCTCCATAGTTTGGCTTTCGATCAAAATAAATCCTCTAGGTTGATGGTAAGATAGTTGAAAGGGTATTTTGGCTGGTTTTGGCCGATCCAAATGGCTTAGAAGATGTTAATTAGAGTGAAGGGGGAGTTCCCTTTTATAAGATGGTTGAGGGGCACCTTAGGAAAAAACATAAAATATAATTTTATAATAAATTTATATTTGGTTTATAATGGCTCAAAATTGATTTATTTCTATTCTAAGGTGGGAATGGGTCTATATAAACTCAACCAATAGTTTTTAGATAGGTTTGGGTCAGTTTATTAACCTTATCTTTTAGTTTTAACTCTTAGTTAATTAGATTAACATTGACCATGCCTCTTTGTATTTATATATTATATGGATAATAAACGTACAATAAACTTCTAATAGACCTCCAACTGGTCCATTAATTATACAACTATCATGATATAAGTCCTTTGTCTGAAGCTTATATTTTTAGGAATAGAATATCAATTAATAATATAATATTTGTTTTAAAAAACTCTTTTATGTCAATTTTGACACTATTGGGTATTTTGTTTTTGATAAATTCATATAAGCATTATTAATTACAAAACAATTAATATAACCAGTTATAATATGTCATATTATCCTATAATATTATTGGAATTCATAAAAAGTCTCAAATTAAATTTATTTGGGTATTTATAATATCAATTATCTTAATCATTCATTAATACAGTAATTATTTCATCATCATTGTGTCTTAAATACATTAAATTATCTAATTTATAAACATTAAAAATTAAATACCATTATGTTTGAAGTCATTTTTGATTTATAATCAATATTTATAATTGAATTTATCTTATGTATAACCCTATATTAAAAATGTTTATATTTATTAAACTTTGATTTTAACTCTTTCAACTCTCTTTTGAATTAAATAATAATAAATATACTAATCTAATCCAAGTGGACCTAAATGATAATATTTTATTCCTAAGGTTGGTTTTTATTGAGATACACTTGTCCAATATAATTATTACATGTGTTACGGTAATATTAATATCATTTATACCCTTACTTACCCTATTTACTTTTAACAGTGGAAAATAAAAGTAAAAAAGTATCTATTCCCCAAAAATAACTTTTATCTTATTAAACCACATTTTAGTCCTTGAAATTAACCGTGTCTCTCAGATTTTTGAAATTCCACTCACAGAAGCGGTAAAATTATGTTTTATGTGAATTTGAAAATTCTCCTTGGAGGTGGGTAAAAGACAGTGAAAAGTTCTATAAAATTTTTATATATCTAAAATTATTGTAAATTGACTCCAATGAATTAAATTGAACTTATATAGATATTATTTATCTATTTTTACCTAAAATAAATTTAAATAAAATAAATAATCATTTAAATAAAAATTCGGTTTTAAACGATAACTCTGTGTTTTTTCACCATTTATCATAAATTGAACGTTTTCAGAAAAATACCAAAACTTCACCCTAGGATAATTTCAATATTCCAAATCCAAAAATGAAGTCTATTTTACCAAATTCAAAACATAGAAGTTTCATTTATTAATTTAGAATTAATTCTCGTTGTCAAAACTAAAAGGCATATTTTTAAGAAACAATATCTATCAAAAGATTGACACTTCTTTATGTCTAATATCAAAGTGCAATAACATAAAATTAACATAATTGGATTAAATGGTAATAATATAATCTATTTGTACTTCCAAAACATTAAAATTTATAATTTAAAACTATAAATTATTTTGATTAAAAAAGTTGTTTTCAGTTAAAATATAATATTTTTCACTATTCACCCAAATATGAATGTTATCAGAAAAACACCAAAAATTTATTGAATTTAAATTCTTTTGTCCATATTCTAAAGAAGAACATTATTTTGTAAAATTTAATATATATAAAAGTTTCAAATATTGGATTTAAAAAGGGTTCACCATTAAAAGGCGGTAAAAGTGAATTTTTTGAAAAATACTACTTTTATCTGAAAAAATGAATTAGTTCTTACATTATGTCTAAAAAACTCCTAATATGGATTCTAAAATTATAAGGATTATATATAGTTCAAAATTTAGTTAATAATATTCATAACCAGTTTTGAACGGCTAGTATGGTAAGTTGTGGTGCGCTTGAACTCAGTGTTGTGTGTAGTGCAAGTTATTGAATTATTTTGAAGAAATAACGTACTCTGATATCTTGTGGTGTAACATTTATGACACTATGGATTATCTCCATGTTTGGGGACTTTCGAGTTTATTGCTATCCAGAGAGGTGGTTGGTGTCTTGGAGAAGGGATTGAACCTCTGTGATGTGTCCTATATATCTTATTGAAATTATAATCACAACCCATGTAGTTCATTTTTTCATAGTTTAAATACATATTTCTAGACAGACCAATGCATTTTAACACCATGTGGTATATATTTTATTATTAGGTTGGGGCCTTAGTGAGGCATCCTATGCATCATGTTTGAAAAAGGAATCAGAGTCTACGTAGTTCTTATGTCGGGTGTCACTGCTGTGAAAGATAAAATAATAGAATCCCTAAACATGACTTATGCATATAAGTCTTCCCTTGATTGATTTGTTGCAAATGTGGACCTTTGTGTGTAGAAGATATGTAATCAATCTTACAACCAAATGGGTATTTCTAACTGGTGGAATTCTTATCCTTCTATTGGTATAATCAGAACTAGCATCTACGCCCACATGATTCATAGTCATTGTGAGAAACAAGAGATAATGGATGATTGAAAACATTTCATGAGAGATTATACATGGGGTACTTTCACTTTAATGTTTCCATTATAGAGGTATGATGAACTATCTTAAAGAGGATACATAATAGAGATAATGGCTTAAAAATATGTCCTACGTATACTATTTTAAAAAAGGAATAAATTTCATCATAGATCAATTCATCTGTAACTAATTGATATGATTGAGGTACTTGGGGCATGGTCATGACTTATGCATAATATGATTACCATGTAAGATCCTACTTCTCATCTTATGATGGACAAGTAAGAGTGATCATACCATGGGAATTATTGGATCTAGATGGTTGAAATGTGAGAGACATTATGGTACTTTTTTTGAAGTGGAGTCTCATTTGAGATTTTTCCTTAGAAAGGTATCCTAAGTATCCTGGATATAGTGAGAATCAATGTTCTCATAGTTCTTATGTCCCATAATCCAATTGTGGGCCAAGGTGGTTGATCACACTCAGAGAAAATATTTTTAACCCTGAGGTTCTAGGAATGTCAAGAGGTTTATAATTGGTCGGATGCCCTATTGGTCAAGGATTACAAACGAAGTATCCCCTTTGATTGGGGATTATTCCGTGAGGATGCTCTAATATTGGGTACATATTATATCATGTCCGCAATCGGGGCTTACACAATGAGGATTCCCATCAGCACACTCATTGTTTTTGTTCTATTGGATTAAATAGAGGTGGTAACCCTCAAAGGTATGTATAAGAGGATTACACTAATAGGGTTGTGTGGGTGTGTAACCCTAGATTCTCAAAGACACATCCATTATAAAAGGGGTATGTGGCCAATGGTTATTGGTCAGGGCCTAAATGGAATGAGTCCAAGCAGTTCATTTAAACAATGTGTACGTGTCTTATATGATTTTCCTAACATGTCTTGACTCTCTGCTGGACATATCTTCAGTGTTTGACCAATATGATGTGGAATCAGTCTGATAAGGTTGAAATGCTCAAGGGGTTCGTCTCGATTAATTGATGTGTCTTGGGTGTATTCACATAATCAAAGTAGACATGATTGTGTTCATAAACTGGTTCGAAGTATACATGACCATGAACTATCGCATGATCAACATGAATCCCCTTCGGATGGTCGCATAGAAATGCTAACATGTCAATAACGTGCTGTGAGATCATCATGACTTGTCCATAGTCTATCTTGTGACAATGGAGATATGTCAAGGGGTTGTCACCAGACCAACATGTCATGTCTTTATACAATCTCATGACAATTATACCATGTCAAGGGGAAATAACATGATCGTCCTAACATGTCACGGACTCTATTACATGATAAAAATGCAATGTCTGGGAAATATTCACATGACCATGGTGGAAAACTCCAAGGATCTTCACATGATCGATATGACATGTCCTAGGAATGTGGTATGACCAAAGTGGCTTGTCCATGGTCAACCAAAGAAACTCTAGATCAAAAAAGTATCATGAGATAATGTTTCCTTAAATTGTTCACATGGTAGGGTCTTGAAGATGTTTTTAGGATCTTGTGTTTGTTCAAGTACCACAATCTCATGTCAAAAGAGACTCTTATATAAGTACATACAGACAATTATTCACATACAGAGAGAGAAGGATGGTTATTGGATGGTATTCCCCTGATTTATCTAACTAGTTGAGGCCATATACATGCTATGGAATGTCCGCATGAGGCAGATTCATGAAGCTCCATCAGTCATGCGATTCTCAAAACCCTAAAGGGGTCTTGAGAGGGGTCATATGATCAGGAGTTCTTCAATTTTTTGATCTTGTATACACTATAAAGGGTTCATACTACATGAAGAGGGTGAATTAAATATAGGTCAAACATCCTTTATTATTTTTATTACATGAAAAGGGAGTCTATGGGGATGATTATTATCAATGCGACCAGTTTCAAGGAAGAAATCATGCATCTTGTGAATCAAAGGATTATCATGTAAGATTGTGGGAAAGAATTGGGGGAAATCAATATTTTCTAAAAAAATCTAGGGTTGGAATCCTGCATGATCATATGTTCGCGAGAATGTTTTGTGATATAGAGGGTTCACATGAGGATTCCTTTCACAAGTTATTTTCATGCCATTCATAAGTGGTATTTTAAGGGATCCTGGTACCACATTAGGGATTTGAAGGAGTGATTCATACCATAGTTACCATGCCCAAGGATGTTTGAAAGCACCATCTAGATAGAGGACTCACAACATTCATGATATATGGGGTTTTATGCACATTGAAGCATACTCATCGGAACAAGTATTGGTGTTATGTTTCTTACAAGGCATTTATTTTCATGTAAAAGAGGTTCCATCACCCATGTGATAATGTGATTCAAGTGAAAGCCCTTCAAGATATATTTTCAGCTAGGGAAGAGGGTGCATTCTGGGAATATCTATCTGGACGAAGGCCCTTAGTTGTAAAGTAGTGAAACCAAAAAAAGGGGAGGGGATCATGAAATATCTTGAATACCACATTTTAATTTGGAATCATATTCTGATCATTCCTTAAAAAAAATTTGTGGTCTTCAAGAGGATATAAAAAAGGTTCTTTTACCCACCTGAAGAAGTTCTACAGTGATGGTCATCGGTGTGCTATTATCCTACAAACTTCATTCTTTTTTGGATATCTCCTTTCCCTCCCCATGTCTACTTTTTGTGATAGTGTAGGGTATTTATAAAAGTGCTCATCCCGTGGGTAGTTCCACATTCCATTGGGGGGATTCTGCGTGCACCAGCCAAGGTGGTGGTGGATTTCATGTGATCCTCATCCCATCAGTTTTCTTCTACGATATCATGTGATATGATAAATCCGAATAAATTTGGTTGAAAATAATTGAGGAAGAGAAAGGTCTTGTGGTTGTGAACCTCTCATGACGCCTTCATTTGTTTTCAGCACTTTGATCTCATGACCAATGGCTAGTCATGTGATGTCTTCTGGAACTGGTGGGAGATATCGTGGTATGCCACTATTGTTCTCAAATAATGTCTCATGAAGGCTCATGTCATTTATATCTGGATCACTTGGCTATCATAGAAGGATGCAAGTGACTTTAGTATCTTTTCCATGTTTGAACCAGTGGTCTAGGAGGGATACTGATGAGGAGGAGGATGAAGATAGAGATCTCAAACTATGTGAGATTGATTTAAATATTCAAAGTATGTGATAAACCTATATCAAAATAACAATGCATAGGACATAGAGGGATAGTTGAGATCATCCGAGTGATTGATTGACCAGCAGATATTCCTCTATTTGAATAGTAAGAACAAAAATGTTGACCCACATTGAAATCCCACATCGTGTTTCCTTCATAATATAATCCAATTCCAAGCCGCTATTCAATCGAGCCGACAATGGGGTCAGAACTCGTACTACCTTCACTCGCCTCCACCCGAGCTTTGACCCTAAGATCCATTGGCCTAATATAAGTATGGATTCAGTCTCACACACACTAGCCCTATACATGGGACCACCAACCACTATTGGGTGCTATGCTCCATCATTCATCTGTTGGCTGGCCCAGGTGACTCCCACTAGGCATGGTCAACCATAAGTCCCACATGGGGTTGTGTTCAAGTTGGTCTGGCTGGTTAGTGGCTGGCTATAATTTTTTTCCAATTTAACTGTGAAACTACTTAAAATGAAATTCAAATATTAGTGAAATAAGGGCCCACAATATCTCTCCTTAAACCAAACAATCTCAAGCCCTCAGGTATTCTATTTTCATATTTTTTATAAAAATTATATAATGGTTTTGGAAGGTCTTCATACATCACAAATCTTCGATGGATAAGTAATGGATGCACAATTATGCGTGTAAAAAAAATATCACACAAAAATTGATATTCATTTAGATTGAAAATAAAACTATTATGAGGTAAACATAGATCACATTGATTCATATCTAAATATCCGAGGAGCCATGATACCGAGTTTTATTAGAGGACATGTCTTGAATATTTCACTAAGGAATTTGAGGTTCTATGCATAAGAGATTTCAGACCATGAGTGCTTGGATAAATATGATATAGGAATTTCGATTATTTTGGGGCATGGATAACCAAAAATTTGAATGTGTATGAATTCCAAAATTGAATTGGGATTGGGTGGAATGGGACTTGTGGCTGGATCTAGATTATTGTTCTTGGACGTCTCTATGTATCCCATGAGGATGGGAATCAAGATGCACATTGTTCTGAAATATACCATTGTGCGGATTAAACACAAGCATCAGGGAAATTGGTTCATGGATAAATAAATCTATGATGAAGTTCTTTACATATATCTAGATCATAAATAAGAAGGGGAATGTCAATATTTTGTGACAAAATCCTAAGTAGAGGTCCATATTTGGACAGAGATGTTGCATAGATCATCCATGATACCCATCATTTTTCTTCAATATAAAATAGATCTAATCTCTTAGATTTGAGTTCTTGAATTAATATAGGTTAGTCATTGAGGAATTTTCATGAATTCCCACTAATAATAAATTATACATTGATGTACCTTCTCTAGTTGTCTTGCGATCATCTGATTTACAATGATAATTTGGCCACAGTATCCTTCCCAGGGGGTGAATGATCAAACTTTTTCCTAGGTAATGGGACTTATCAAGCATATCTTTATTTTTTCTATGTCCATATTGTGTTCCCCACAACCTTTGTATATATTTATTTATTTTACCCTAACATTTTCATAAACTACATATAGGGGAAGACTTAGCAGGCATGGACATGGCTTTTTCCTAGGCTGCCTTTTTAAATGTTTTCAACCTGAAAGGTTTTTTTCTCTTCTATTTTATAAATGTTCATTATTTTCTGGATCACACAATATGAATGTCCAATGAGTTGGGACACGATTTTCTCCTAGGATATTCTTATTAGATTTTCAACCCGATGAGCATTATATCTCTTTTAGTTGGTTGTTTTGAGGAATTTAATACTAGAATATACTTGTATCGTGGTTAATGGTTTTATAGATCAAAACTATTTCGTAATATATTATTGGTTATTTTACCTTGGACCTTTGAAATGTTTTTGTTTAGGGTCTTTTAATTGAAACCATTATTATATTGTAATTTTGGGTCTTTTGTCTTAGAACATTGATGTGTTGTAGATTATAGTATTCTATCATAGAACCATGATGTGATATAGTTTATGGGATTTTATCTCGGACCATTGATGTGCTTTATTTAATGGTCTTATATCTTGGACCATTGATGTGCTATAGTTTTTGTGACTTATATCTTGGAGCTCTGAAGTACTATTGTTTATGGTCTTTTATATTTTAACATTGATGTGACTTAGTTTATGGTCTTCAAGATTGGCCCTTTTATGTGATGTAATTTATGGTATTTTATCTTGAACCTTTTATGTGTTTTAGTTTATGGTATTCTAGCTTGGAATTTTTATGTGCCATAGTTGATGGTCTTCTATCTTTGACATTGATATGTGGTAGTTTTTGTTTTCCTACCTTGAACCTTTGATGTGTTGTAGTTTACGATCTTTATGATCTAACCTTTGATGTTATGTAATCTATAGTCTTTTACCTCATACCTTCAACGAATATTGAATGTGGGGTAGCCAAACCAGGGATTACTCAAAAAACTTTGGGTGTTTAGTTCCACAGTGATGTTTCTAGGGATTATGAACATTAGAGTTCCTTTCTTACTAGGAGGATATATATTTGGTTGGAAAGTCCAAGATGATATACATCCATAGCATGGCCAAGTGAAGATGATATCCACTCTTTTACAAGGGATATATAAGATTTATGGGGGAAGCAATAGTTTGGGGGTGAAATATTGGGGATGTTAGGTCTTCCAGGATAGTTGGAATGTGGGTGATGTAAATCATAACCCAAAAGATCGAGCCAGGGTATATGGGATGGAGTGGACATACTGAGTATTTCCCATGACACTCTGAGATTCCTTGTTCTTTCAAAATCTCTCTAGGGCTCAAAAAGATTAGAAATTTATATTTATAGGGAGATAATGTCTCGGGTGGGTGGGTTTGAGCCCTTCTACGTCAATATCATGGCTGAACTGGGAGATCTATTTTCCATTCTAAGGGCCATGAAAGAACTATGAAGACTCAAATATTCATATATTGAATCATGAAATTGAAGAGAGCTATCTAAGAGGGGTTTAGGAACCCTATTATGGTTAAACTCTTAATTATGAAGCTTGATTCCTATGCCCTGTGGTTTCAAATCATAAGGTGTGGGCCATCAAAGGTTCTATAATGGAGTGTCGAATTCTGGCTATGAGAAAGGGTAAAAACATGGTTATGTAACATAGTGGGTATTGAATCCAGGTGGATATTTTTTATCAAAGATTGAAAATCTTAGTCTATTGTGCTAAGGTCAAGATGTTGATATGGGAAAATCATACTAGGGATGATGAAAAATTGACTGAGGTGTTAGGTTCTGTCACAGTGACATCATACTGGTAATAATTATAAATCCCTTTACATTGAGCCAAGATGTGTCTATTTGGTGGTTCTAATCCCTTGTGCATAAATTTCGTGTCCATTTAGAGATATCTATTTTACTTTACAAGGGCCATGAAAGGTTTCCAGTGACCCAAACCACTTTATATCATAAAGTGTGATTTATAGAAAATGTAAGATCCCAGAAGGGTTCGAGCACCCTAAAAGTTGTGTAACCACCTAGCCAACATATTATCATGGTGAGTAGATGTGAAATTTCATTAATCTATCTTTTTTACTAAACAAATGGGTCCAAGTTCTTATATTGGCTTTTATTAGGGCTATAGAGTAGGAACTTTGAGTGTATAGGCCTTATTTATTTTCACCCTATTTATTTCTCTAAACTCAGGGATTGAAGAGTTTAGAGAGCAAAGAGATGGCTTTTTATTAGGACTCTATTTTGGGTTTTTGACCTGACAGGTTTTTTGGATATTTTTCCTGTATTTTGAGGTTTTTTGATTTGAACCATTATAGGTTAGATTTTAAGGTCATACTGCTTTGACCAAAGTTTTGGAAATTTAATGTCATGGCTCTCGCTGACCTAATATGGGGAATGTTACACAATAGCCCAATTAGGATACATATTGCCAAGTTTACTCCATCATCCTTCTGAGCAAGAGATGAAGAATTTTTAAATCATGGATTGAGGTTCTTGGGTCATGGATAATGATATGGGAAAATCATATTATGGATGACAAAAAATAGACTAAGTTGTTGGGTTCTTCCAAGGTGACCTAATGCTGATAAGAATTAGAAACCCCATTATACTGGGCCAAGATGCCTCTAGCTGCTTGGTCTAAGACCTATTTCATCAATAAAATGGACAAGGAAAGAGATATATTTTCCTTTCCAACTACTAGGAAAGGTTTTCAGTGGAAAAAGGTACTTAGGAAATTAAGTGTGGTATACGAATTGAGGGGAATAAAAAGATAGTGAAACCACCCTGTACTCTAGTGGACTAGGGAAAATATCTTGTTGTACTTTAATAAGGAATGATAATGGGTGATGGCCTGAATATTTTATCATCATGTATTGGGGATGCACTTTATGCAGTTTAACATCATGGGGTGAGGATGTGTTCTATATAGTTTATCATCATGCGGTAAGGACATACCACTGTGAAGTTTAACTTCATGGACTATGGACGTGTTAAATGTAGTTAAATGTGGTTTAATGTAATTATATAAGGAAAGATCTCCATTCAGTTTAACATCATGTGTTAAGGATGTGGGAACTGAATTGAAATGTTTTGTAAGGAATAATACAGGCGAAATCCAGCCGTATGCGGATCTCACTCCCATGCAGGAAAATTAATCTTGCGTGATTCAACTGTTATGTAGTTGAGGTGCATTTCTTTTGTTGGTTGTTGTAGCTGGTCCTAGTATTGGAGATCCAAACATCACTATGTATCCTGTAATTCCTAATATCAAGACATACATTGTTCTTATGAGTTCATCCAGTTTAATTTCATGCTGTAAGGATGTGGTCTCCCTGATATGAAATGATTATTTTGTGGATGCGACTAGGAACAATATTTTAGGCGTCGTTAAGTATCCCATAGTGATAGGTTTTAATCCACACATAGTTCTTAGGCAAATATCAATGAATAGGTATGACCCGTATATAGAGAGGGGTCATTTTTATATTTTCATACTATGACTGGACCCAGAGTAGGAGATCCAAGTGTTTTTTTAAAGGTTGGGGCCAAAGCCTTATTTATTATTAAATCAAAAAAATACCTCTTTGACAGGGTAGAGGGGGACCCATTACATATCCCGAAGTTCTAGTGGGCTTTTATCCCATTACATGGCCCATAGGCCCATTTTTTTGGTTCAAGAGTAATTTCGTGAATATTACTGCTACAGTACCCATGCTACAACAGTACTGCACAGCACCCGGCGTTTCTACAGTACCCTGCAGCCGCTACAGTGCCCGTCGGTGCTATAGTGCCTCCACTGCTATAGTATCTATAGTACTGCTACCGTTACATATGCCCAATGTGTTTTGAACACCCATTTTCATGTATAATTAAGGGGTTCTTAACACTGAGCCAAACCCCAACTATAGTAGGAGATCCAAGTGTCACTACATATCCAGTATAGAAAAGAATCAACTCAGATGTAGTTCTTGAACAGGTAACTCTCTAGAAATGTTTGGCCCGTACATAGGGTCATAATATTATAGATCACGATTTCACTACTATTCCTATAATTACAAGAATCCAACCACATTTAGTTCTATAATGGTGGGGTTGTAATAGACCGACACCATAAAATGTGGTCCTCTTCGGTGAGGTCCACGGGAATGTATAGTCTTACATATTATATGGGATAACTATCAAGTAGTTTAACATCATGCAGTAAAGAATCAAGGTATCCCTTTGATAGACTTCAATCCATAACCATGATGAACCTTTTATGGGAGTTCATTCATTATTTATGTAGGGAATCCTTCCCCAAATATCCTAAGCTCTCTTGAGCCATTCTTTGTGTGAGAAACAAGGAATTTTAAGGGATTCTCATTCCATGCAAGGGAAATTATGGAAAAGAGAGGGGAATTTTTACCATGTGGTGGATTGAACAATATATAAGATCAAGGAATTCCTATATATCTCAATGAAAATGGGAATCAATCCATACATAGTTCTGGAAAACCCATGTAGTTTAGTGTCATGCAGAAAGGACACCTTCCATGCAGTTCAATGCCTTACAGTAAGGATGTGGGTGAATCGACGTGAAAGATGAGGGATGTTATAACTGAAATGAAAAATGGAGGTTTGAGAATCACTACGTATAATGTGAGGGAAATAATATACCCACACATATTTCATCAATACCATGAAATTTAATTTCATGTTGAAAGTACATTGGGTCCCCCGACATGGAAAAGAGGTAATTTTGCATATTTTTGTAGTTTTGTGTCATATATTAAGGAAATCGACAATGAAGTTTAATGTTGTGTAGTAAGGACCAAATCCATAAAGTCTATTATCTTTTATTTAGGATAAAAGTTGTCATTAACTTCAGAATCTCTTTGGCTAGGCCTTGTTATGTTGCATAGTTTATTTTCTTACTATTGTGATGACTTCGTATAGTTTAACATCATGTTGTTTGGATAGACTCTGTATAGTTTAACATCATGTGGTTTAGATAAAATTCATATAGTTTAATTTCATGTGGTTAATATGAACTCTATATAGTTTCAAATCATGTGGTTAAGATGAATTATTGCAATTTATTTTTGATCCATTTGGGAACTTGTGATTTTAAATGGAAATGGATCTAGGTATGTTTGGGAGGTCTATTATAGCTGATAGTATCCATATTTACATATCTACCACTTCTTCACAGTATCCATATATCTTTACCCTGTCAGACCATAGAGGTTTTTATATCTAGTTTTCTGGACGATAGTGGTGAATTGTTGATGATGGTTGATGGGGCACTATATATGGTTAAACCTGGTATTGTGATCACATTTCTATATTATGGTTCTTGATATTTTTTATCACCTCTAAATTAAAAGGTGTATGGTAAAGTGAAAGATTTACCTTTCTATGGGAGATATCACAATGAGAAGGTTGACCATGATGGATGTTCGGATTTGAGTCCCCATGATCTATCTCCACACTACCATGAGGAAGAATATAATATTAATGATCATATTCTACAATGGTTGAAGAGTTAACGGACCCTTAGTGTTCTAAAAATGTGTCTTGAAAAACCTCAAGGACACTTGTAATTTAGCTGGTCAGAGGTATGAGCCTTACCTTGCATCATGGTCGGAATGTTCCATCCTACCTTTTGGGGTTGATCAGGGATATACGCCTTCTCATTGACATATTCCTAAATCTATTGACAACAATCTGGTGTTGTTGGAATATGATCCCACTATTGATAATCTATTGGAGTATGCCAATGGGATTCTATGATTGGGATATGAGCCTATCCTAAGGCATTTTCATTATTCACTTGGTATTCCTCATCTAGAATGCAGATATAATCTCGATCCTAGGCCTTTGGAATATATTGCTAACCTTTTTAGACAGAAGTATTCACCCATGCTATGGAATGTAGCACTCTAACATGGTTAACCCTAGTTTGATATGGAATATGATCCTAGTCTAGATATGCATTCCCAATTGGATTATGCTAATGGATCAATGGAATGAGAAAAAGGATATGAGCTTCCTTCTATGTTACATCAAAAGGATTTTGGTGCATAAGTTTGTTGGAAAAGGAAGGAATATGTGTCTGGATTCTATAATCATCTTGAATATTCCAAGTAAAATCACTCATAGGAATATGATCATATCCGAAGGCTTGTACCATTCTCACTTTGTTATCCATGGACAATATCATAATATATTCTCGATCCCAGGCCTTTGGAGTATATCTCTAGACTTCTTTGACATGAATATGGGACTATCCAAAGGAATGTGCCCCTCTCACATGGTGAGCCCTGACTAGGATGGGCATATATGCCTGATAATGGGCCTTTTTAATATGCCACAAGACATTTTCGATGGTTATATGAGATCATCCTTAGGCATGTGCTACTCTTACCTAGTGATCCTCGGTTAGAATTGGAATATGATCCCGGTGCTACACTTTGTCCTCTATTGGGATATGCTGATAATTAACTGTTATTGGAGAAATAATATAAAAATTATAGGGAGAAAAAAACTCATTCACAATGATCATAGTGTTGAGATTACCTATCCATAGAGATCAAACTATATTTCTGTTCGTTCATTTTGAAAAGAACATACTGGAGGACCTCCTCTGTTTCTATCATAATGCACAGGCACTTCAACATGGTATATAAAGGAATATAGGCATGAATGTTCTCATC
The DNA here is from genome assembly GCA_963277665.1 of Viscum album. NCBI lineage: Eukaryota > Viridiplantae > Streptophyta > Magnoliopsida > Santalales > Viscaceae > Viscum > Viscum album. Next base: position 1,864,300,087 of record OY728164.1, on the reverse strand, counting down.
TATCATGATATGTTGGTTGATGCCTTTGATTGAAGTGGGGATAATTACAAATCCATTCCTCCTTGTGCCATCAGAATATGTCTGCAGACATTATATATAAGGGTAGGGATTGGTACCTCCCCAAGGAATATGGTAGGAATATTCCAGCGCACATGCTATGAGGGGGCTGGGATATGAGCCTAGTCTTTATGGTCCTTAGGTTTCAACATTTTGAAAAGGTGTCTTTGACACCCAGATCTAAGTGTTTTGGGAGGTGACCTGGTGAGGAACATCCTTAGAAGGAAACCAAGGGGAGTTTGTGATTTTGTGATATATCTTAGATCGATATTGTAGTATGTCATTGGTGATTTTGGAAACTGAAATTTCCACCTGATGCTGATAGTGTCACATAGAGATTATGATGCCACACCGTTTATTGTCATATAACCAATACATGATCAATGTTGTTTATCATCATGTAGTATGGATGTGAATATACGTGATTGGGATAGGATATAGGATATGGGCATCCTAACATATCTCTTTAGGTTGAGATTCAAGTCATACATAGTTATAGAAAAATAACTTAGTATAATGTCATGTGGAAAAGACATCACTCATTTAGTTTACCATCTTGTGGTACATACATGAATATAAGTTGCTATAAAAGGATATAAAATCTAGGATTCACTACATATCTCATTAGGATGGGAATTAATTTTTACACAGTTATACAATCCAAGAGTGGTAGGAGACCCACACCCACAATGGTGGTCCTCCCATGTGAGGTCGATAGGAATGTACAATTTTATGTCATGTATAGGACATTATCTATGTAGTTTAACATCATGTGGTGAGGAAAACAACCATACAATTTATGATCATGAGTTAAGGATGATGATAATGCATTTTATTATCTTGTGGTAAGGACGATGACAATGCATTTTATTGACTTACGGTACGGATAATGTCCATGAATTTTAACTTTTTTCAATGAGGAAAAAGTCCATGAAGTTTAACATCATGTGGAAAGGACATCAGTCATTTAGTTTACCATCTTGTGGTACATACATGAATATAAGTTTCTAGAAAAGGATATAAAACCTAGGATTCACTACATATCTCATTAGGATGGGAATTATTTTTTACACAATTATATAATCCAAGAGTGGTAGGAGACCCACACCCACAATGGTGGTCCTCTCATGTGAGGTCTATAGGAATGTACAATTTTATGTCATATATAGGACATCATCTATGTAGTTTAACATCATGTGGTGAGGAAAACAACCATACAGTTTATGATCATGAGTTAAGGATGATGATAATGCATTTTATTATCTTGTGTTAAGGACGATGACAATGCATTTTATTGTCTTACGGTACAGATAATGTCCATGAATTTTAACTTTTTTCAATGAGGAAAAATTCTATGAAGTTTAAATTCATCTGGAAAGGATGATATCGATGATGTTTAACATCTTTTTGTATGGACTATAGTCATGCGGTTTATCATCTTGTGGTAAGGATAATAACAATGTAGTTTAATGTCTTGTGAGAAGGAAGATGGTCTTGTAGTTTAACATGTTATTTTGAGGAAAATAGTAATGTCCTATCAAGATAGTGGCTCTTCTGATTGATTTTGGATAACTCTTATAAATGTTTCATGAGTATTGGGATCATTCAACTCTCTCAAGCTGGCAGTTACATGTACCTACATCTAATCCTTGAAGATAAAGTATCTCATTATTGTGTTACTGAGGTGTTGATGGTAGGGGAAATTATTTTCACGGACTGTCATCCTTGAATTACTCATATTTTTCATCCTTGGGTGCTCTATCAAAATATTCTCCCTTGAATAGTTAAAATATCTAGGGGGCATGCATCATTTGGAAAGAATAGGTTTTGTTCAATATTAGTTTGAATGATGTTCTCTTATCCATGTGAGGTACATGTCTCATTCACCATTTCACAACTATCGCGTCATGTTTAGAGTGATCAGATAACTATAGGTAGGATTTAGGTGTTATATGTTCTAATATCCCCATGTCCATTAGAAAATGAATCCATTCATTAAAGGAAAATTATCATTTTTTGTGTTCATGATACATCGATTATAGGGGAAATGATTTTCGTGGCCTACCATCCTTGCATCACTTAGATTTCTTAATGCTAGGATCTATATCAAATAATTTTCCATGTCATAGTTGAAATACCTAGGAATATGTCCTGATTGGAAGGAATACCATTTTTTTATTTCTATATTCAAGATATGGGTGAGAATTCTACTTCTCCCACATTTTATCTATAATAAAATTGGTTCGAGTGAATGATTGTGTTTAGAGCTTGGGGTACAAAGACCAAGATTTTATTATTCTGGGGGAAGGTGCTGAAGAACTATGGATCTGGGATTAGGTATATACTTCCCATTGATTAAAACATCCCAACTATCCTAGAGTATTTGTGAAAACATCTAAGGGTGGATGATTTACATAATATCCCTGATGAGGAGGGGTAAAATATTGAAATTTTCCCAACCTTATGGGTTCGAGTGAGGTGGAACAACAATTGTATTTGTCTTGTAGAGGGGATGAAAAATTTGAAAATTCTTCCAACCCTATGGGATAGGGAACATAACTAAAAGGTGGGATTCCATAACCATACATGGGTATATCGTCTAGAGGTAGATATCTCAAGAGTATTACCATATTTATTTCTCATAGATACCTATTCTTTTATTGTACTTGAGTGATCGGTTCTTCAGTGAAAATTGCACTATCATCCTCAAGGGGCTGGCTGGAAGGGTCCTGGAAAACAACCTCTACTCTATCTGTAGTAGGGTGAGTGGATGATAATGGTACTTCCAACATAATCCCAAGATATAGAATCCAATTCTACTAGGTCATGTGCTTCATTATCATTACCATTTAAAATACCATCACAGTTGGTGACACCTTCTGTAGATTCTTGAAAGGCACTAATGAACCTTTCTTTTCCTGTGTCAATGGAAGATGGTAGGATAGCCTACTATGACTCAGATGACTACAAGATGTTATGTTCATATTCTTCAGGGGTTTTCACCTTTGGGTATGATGAGTATTCCTTAGATCTGATTGAAATCATATTTTCTGAAACACAGGATGGCTGGTGCTCATCCTCAACAGAGTATATCACCTCTCGGGGTGATGCTCGGTGTGCTATTTGAGGGTTCGTTTCCCATGATACCATATGATGGGTCAGTTCCCATGGTACTAATTGATGGTATTGTGCCCATGTGGAAGATTATTCTAGGGTAATATATTTTGAAATGTACCCCAGCCCTACAGGATTGGGTGCCCAGTAATATTCCATAGTTACTAAAGCAAGTTGTGATGAAGTCAGAAGCTCTCGGTTGGAGATGATATGGGATTGATTCCAAACTACTGTCAAGATTCAGTAGTGGGATTTATAAATATTTTTCATAGCAGGAACATAATCCTACACTAGAGCTACATTGTTTGGATACCCCTATAGGGATCTCTTATTGGGTGCCCCAACATGGACAGTTGGTGTAGGAACAACCTCTTCTGTTGCTCCTTGGGAAATCATGGTCACATGGTTTATATGATGAAAATAATGGATGCAAGCCCTCCTAAGAATATCCTAATTCATTTATTTTACTTGATTATTTTCCTCATCCACCTCCCCAAGGAATGGAATATATGTGTTGATGTGATCGAGGGATAGGTTCCAAGAGTCATAGAATGTGGTAACAAGGGCCACCAAATCTCATGAGGCCTATTGTGGGGAATACATAATGTGTGAGAAAATCCTATAATGGATTTCATTGTCCATTTATCGATTTGGGATAGAGATTTTGACATGGTACTTCTGGATCAAGATGTTTATCAACAAGTATTGGAAGTGGTGTGTTGGTGACAACATATATTGGGGCCTCAGGCCCATAGCAGCTTGTTCGAGGTTCTCAGAATCCATTGGCACATTTGATGATGTCATTACAAATTCAAGGAATATGGGATGTCTTGAAGAAGAAAAAAGATACCATATTAGTAAAGTATCATATATATGATTACATGTTTGATCAAGTACCTTCATAGTTAAATAGTAAATAGGCGACCCTTTATTTTTCTTGCGAGGTTCAGTGCAGTAAAAAAGAACCATACCAAGTTCATAATTCTTTAGTGAAATGAGAACAACATAAACTATCCAAACATGAACTAGAAAATATATCCTTTTTGACCTATAAAAAGGATGACATAGGTAAAGTATTTCATGTTGGGTACACTATTTTTTTCATTGGCATTTGGGTTGTGGATGGGTTTCTAGCTAGATAGTTTGATTGATTATAGGGTGTTTAATCTTTTCCCTCTCATCTACATCCGGTTTACCATTTTTTATGTATTATCTAGAAACTCTCAATGGTAACTGAGTACATAACTCATTTTCAAAGGAAGGTGATCCTTTGTGGTTTCACACCCAACGAAGCTTAGGAACTCACATTGGTGGATAGGAAAGGAGGTTGGGCTCATCACACCCTTTTAAAAGGAATTGTTTCCAACTCTAGGAATATTTTATAGACATAAGATATGTTAGTGAAATACTTCATAGACCACAATATTAGATTGGTTACCCCCATGTCAATGACTTAATTACAAAAATGTATGTATATGAAAAATTGTGTTCATATCATGGTTACTTATTACTCTCCTATTTTCTTATGATGCTTTGAATTATAGACATGTGTGGGAACTCTGGAGTTCTTTTCTATCCAGGGAATTGGTTGGTGTTTTTGAGATGGGATTGAACTTCTATGAGGGATCCTATATATATTGTGAAAATAAGAATAGAAAACAACATAGTTTTTATTGGAATTTTTTAATGTCATATGTTTATACTGACCCATACAGTTTAAAGTCATGCGATAAATAAGTGAATAAGAGGCTTGGATTTTTCTAAGAATGTTCTTATGAAGGGTGAACTATTGTGAAATATATGAAAACCGAAACACTAAGTGGTACTTATGTATATAAGTCTACGCTATATTTATTTGTCGGAAATTTGGAACTTTAAGAAGAGAAGATATGTAATAAAGATTACATCCAATTAATGATTTCTAATTGGGGTAATTCTCAAAATTCTATTGGTACAATAATTTCATGCATCTGATACCACATGACTTATACTTGGATAGAGAAACATGATAGAGTAGATTATTGAACAAATTTCATGAGAGAATACCTTTTTGGGGCTCACACATTAATGTTTCCCTTTGGGAGGTATGCTGACCTATATTATAGATGATAATATATAGATATCGGTCCTTAATAAGGATTCCTACGTATCCCATTTTGTAACATGAATCAGAGTCATCGTAGTTTGATTTATCCCTAACTTGTTGATAGGATTGAGATGCTTGGGGGTATGTTCAAGACTGATATATAAAATTATGCCTTTGTATGATTCTACTTCTCATCCTCTGATGGATGAAGAAGAGTGATCATCCAATGGGAATGATTGGATCGCGATGGATGAAATGTCAGAGACATGGGGGGATATATGCCAATGTGGAGTCCCATTTTACATTGGGCTACAGAAAGGCATCCTATATATATCAAATATGGTGGGAATAAGAGTTCTCATATTTCATTTATCACTTAACCCCCATATGGGACAATGTGGGTTATCACACTTGAAGACATTGTTCTTTTCCCTGATGTTTTTTGGAATAACAGGGGTTTATACCACGATGGATTTTCAATTGGTTGAGGCTTACACACGGAGGATCCACTTTGATTGGGAATTATGCACTGAGGCTACCCTGATGTTGCAGACATATTATATTATGTCGTAAATTGGGGATTACACACTAAGGATTCTTATTGAACACTCATTCTTTATCTTATGATAGACTAAAGTGAGGTGGTTACCATAAATGGTCTTCCCTGGAGAAAGATGCCAATAGGGTCTTGTTCGTTTGTAACCCTAGCTTAACAAAGACACTTCCTTTATAAAATGGTTATGTGGATGAAGGTTCTTGGACGAGGTTTACATGGAATGAGTCCAAGTAGGTATTCCAGATGAAGTGGACATGTCCAAGAGTATTTTCCTGACATGTATTGACTATCTGCTGGACATATCTTGGCTGTCTACCTGATATGTTGGGGAATTAGTCTAACACGGAAGACTTGTTCAAGGGCGTCTGCCTGATTAATTGATGTGTCTTGGGTGTCGTAAAAAAATTAGAGTGGACATGTCTGGGGTCTTGTGCATGATTGAAGTAGACAAGACTATGCACTGTCACATGATCAATCTGACTCATCTTAGAACTGCTGTATGAGAATGATGACATGTCAATAAGCTATTTTGAGGACATACAAACTTATCTAGACTCTATCATGTGAAAATGTATACATGCCAAGGTGATTACCCTTAATCAAATTGTCTTGTCTTTAGACTGTCACATGACAATTCAACCATGTCAATGGGAAATCTCATGATCATCATGACATTTTCCAGGACTCTGTCGCAAGATATAAAATTCATTGTCTATGAATTCTTTACATAAGTAAGGTGGAAAACACCATGGTGATTTTCATTATTGATATGACTTGTACTTGTCTTTTCATGGGACAAACATTGATCTTTTGATGTCACCCTATGACGTCACAAGATTAAATGAGAATCATTAAATCACGTGTCCTTAAATTTTTCATGTGGTAGGTTCTCCCAGATGTGTTTGGGATCTTATTTTATTCAAGTTTCATAGGGAAAAATCAAAACAGATCTTTCCCTAAGTCTATATTGACAATTATTCACCTAGGAAGAGGGATGAATGGATATGGATAGATCTGTCTGTGAGTTCTCCGGTGGATTCAGTCCATGTATAGGATGAGGAATGACAACATGATTGAAGCACATGAAGCTCCATCCTTCATGAGATTTTCATGACCCTAAAGGGGTACTTTGAGGGGTTCTATGATCATGAGTTGGTCTGTTTGTTGGGGATGTACACACTAGAGTGGGTGAATATTGCATGAAGAGGGTGCATATCATATGGGTCACACATCCATATCATTTTCCTTGCATGAAAAGGGTGTGTGTAGGGATGATTCATGTCGAGGTGGCCACTTTCAAGGATGTAAGAAGGAATAATGTGACACGAAGGCTTATTAGGATATATATTGGGAATGAATTGGGAGTTTCTATCTTTTCTAAAAACTACAAGGGTGGCATCCCACATGATCATAGGTTCACGAGAATGTCTCGTACTAAAAATGGACTGTATGAGACTTCCATGTTCATATAGTTGACACGACATTCATATTGGGTCTAGTAAGAGACCCTACTACCACATAAGGGATCTATAAGGGTGCGACATGACAAGGCTTCCATACCCATGGTTTCATGAAAGAACCATATTGATAGTGGAATCATGGCATTCATGAGATTAGGGGTCTATAAGCATGCTGGTGCATACTCGTGAGCACTAGTATGGGTTCTCCATGAATTCGCAGGCCTTTATTATAAAATCACATGAGGTTCCATCACTCGTGAAATCATGTGATGGACATGATGTTCCTTTAGGATTACTTTTCTGTGAGTGAACAGTGTGCATGTTGGGACTTTCCATGTGGCCGAATGCCCTTCTTAGTAAAGTCATGAAACCAAAAAATGGGGAGGGGATCACACAATATCATGAATGAACCATATGAATTATGAATCACATAATGGTCAATTTTTTTTTATGAAATTTCATTATGTTTAAGAGGTCATAGAATAGGGACTTTCACATAACTGAGGAAGTTCAATAGGGACTATGCTCACCTTCCTTCTTTTATAGATCTCTCCTTTTCCCCTCCCAATGTCTATTTTTCTCAATGGGAGGAGGGTATTTATAGGTGACGTCCCATCTATGTTAGTTATGATTTCCATGGGGATGATTCCATGTGCACCAACTATGGTGGTAGAAGATTTTTCATGATCCTCATTCCCCTAGTTGTTTTCTAAAATGTTGTGTGATATTATAAATCAGAATTAATTTAGATGAAAATCATTGGGGAGGCATAAGGTATCTCAGTCATAAACCTCTCACGATGATTTCATTAATTATCCTCAATTAGATCACATGATAAATGGATTATCATGCAATGTATTTGATCTATGGTGGGAGATCTCATGATATGCCACTACTGCTCTCGAATGGTGTCTCATTATGGTTCGTGTTGAATATCTTGGGCTCAGATGGCTATCAGTGAAGGATTTAAGTGACTTAAGTTACATTTAATTGTTTGAACCAGTAGTGTAGGAGGGTGGAAAGTGAGGTGGAGGATGATGATAGAGTTCTTACAATACATGATATTGATTTGAATTTTTATAGTGTGGTGTCAACCTATTTCAAACTCACGGCATGCATGAATTCAATGGATGGCCGAGATAGGTCAAATGATTGATCGACCAACTAGGATTCAATCATGAGAATAATACACTCAAAATTTTTCCCCACATAAATATTATACATCTCATTTTTTTTCAGATTAAAACCCATTTCTTGATAGTTTTTTCCTTGATCCATCAACGGGGTCGGCACCCATACCAGCTTCACTCACCTCCTCCTAGGCTTTGGCCCTGTGGTCCTTTGGATTAATCTATGTGCAGCATCAGTATCACACATACTATCCCTATACGTGGCCTTACCACCACTTTCAGGTGCTATGCTCCATCATCCATCCACTAGCTGGCCCAGGCTAACTCCCACTAGGCATGGTCGAACCCCGGTCCCACATGGCCCTATGGGCATGTTCGTCTGGGTGGTTAGTGGCTGACAATAATTTTTTCCAAGGTAAGTGTGAAAGTACTAAGAATGAAATTATAAGATGAGTGAAACAAGGTCTCAAAGTATATCCCCTTAAACTAGAAAATACTAAGTGTTTATGTAATCCATTTCCATGTTATTTATGAAATTCACTTCTATGTTTTGTAAGGTCTTCACACTTCTCAAATATTCAATGGAAATGTGAAGGATACAAAATTATGTGTGCCAAAATTGATGTTCTCATTTCTCATAGGATGGTAAAGGGAATAAAAAATGATTTTTACAAAAAAATAATTAAATTTTAGTATATTTAATTTTCTGTTATTTTTATATCATCAAGTATAAATAATATTTGAATGTGTTGGGATAATAAATAAACTTGAAAACAATCAGTTTAGAGTTATACCTCTTCTTTGAAACCCAACTTTTTATTACAACTTAAGATTATTGGTTTGATCCTTGGTGATATTAATACCTCTATGATATCAGTTGTGACATTGGAAGGATTTATTAATGGATTGGTCATGTTAAATGGATCAATGTATTTGAATAATAGAGGATAGGGGTGTGGTTTTATAAGTGATTGGGGTTGCACTCATATAATTATTTAATGTTTTAAAATAATATAATGTTTTAATCATGATAAAGGGGAAGTAAATAAATTAAAGATTGAATATAAGTTGATAAGGTTTAAAATAATCTCATAAAATAAGAATCTAGATATGATTATTTGATCTTATAACATGGTTTTTACCTTATTTAACTTGTTTTATCCATTCTTGTGGCAATAAATTTTTACCATGGTAATGATTTATTATAACCAATTTATTACTAAATTTTAACCTTGTAATTCAAAATATTAAATCCATTTCTATATTATATTTACATAGGTGATCTAAATTACTTTTAATATATGTTCAGAATATGTAGTCAAAAGACCTTTTAAGAAAAATACTTATTTTAACCATATAAATTATTTTATATCAAAATCAGGTATAATTTTGATTCTTATGGAATTAATTGGATTATTATAAATAAAATGAGACTAGTTTTACTTTAAAACTAATCTAAAATAGAATGGTAGTTTGTAAATACTTGAAAATAAATTTCATTTTTTTAAAAAAATTCGTTTTTCACTATTCACCCAAAATTCAATAATTTCATAAAAATAATAAAATATTAATCGAGGATAAATTTGATATTAAATTATAAAAATTAATTTTTTTTAATAAAATTAATTTCCTAAAATTTAAAAATTTAATTTTTAAATAAGGATACATAATTTGAGGAAAAGGATGTAGTTAGAAAAAGCTCTTTCTTTTTCGATTGAAAAAAATCATAAAGAAATTATATTGAATATAAAACCATAAAATATCATCATAAATATAAAAAATATATAAAATTTATTAATTATTAAGATTACTTGGGGTTTAACATAGAGTATAGGTGTGAATTCTAATTTTTTGTCTAGTTTGAATGGGTGTTGGAAGGCAGCTTTTATAAGTGAAGGAAGCAACATTTCTGTAAATATAAATTATTTATATAAAAAAGAAATCATTTTTAACAAGGAAGGTGGACACTATGTGGATAATAATGATGGGTTGGATAATTTCAGGTTAATAAATCCCTTAAAACTCAATTAGAGAAATGTTTTTTAAATTATTTTTGGTCTTTTAGTCCTTTGATTTGACATTATTGTCGGTTGGTATTTTATCATGGTAACAAATTTTTACCTAATTAAATTTGTTTTCATATGTAAAAATAAAATAAATAGGATTAAATAATTTTAAAATTGTTATTCTAAATATTAAATCCATATTATTATATAAAATTTTTAAAAGTGATAAAAATTAATTCAAAAATAAGAAATGGATAATGCATTAAAAAATTTAAAGAAAATATATATTAAGTTATAAAATTTAAAATTTAGGATTTCGAATTAAAAAAAATATTTTTAAATGTATAATTTTAATTAAAAAATATTAATTATTCCAAGAAAATTATTTAATATATTTTAATTTACTCTTACATCCCAAAAATTCATATAATTTTTAAAAATGGTATTCTATACCATTCAACTAAAAATCAATATTCTCAAAAAAATTCCCAAAAATAAACTCTATTTTGATTTTCATATGTTGAATACAAAGATGATGTTTATTATATAAAATTAAAATTCTAAAATTAAGGAATTTATCATTTAAATAGAAACATAAAATCCAATGAGAACCCATTTATATAATGAAATGGTTTCTTCAAATATTAAATATTTTTTTATTTACAATAAATTAAAAATTAATATATTTTTAACATTTTAAGCATATAATTCATTTAACCAAAATATATATAATTTTTAAAAAATTAAAATGAATATCGCATGAACGACAATTTTAAAAAAATATATTTTTAAGTATAAAATGAATTTATTATTATTACATATCTATTAATAATTCACGGATTGTTATTAATTTATTTACATATGATTGTTATCAATATATTTATTTAAAATAATTCTCTACTAGTGACTGATTTTATTAAGATAAAAATACAGAACTCATTTATATAAATTGGTCTATGAGAAATATATTTTTTATATTAAATAATATTAAACCAAATATAATTGTAATTAAATGTTAATATTGTAATCATTTAATTTTATCAATATATTAATATTAAAATATTTCATTGAATTATATCATAAGATTCTTTGATAATGATATTTTTAACACATAAAAATATTTTTATTACTAAATATTTTATTTAAAGATTATATTTTTTAGTTATTTTTATTACCATACATTAATTTGTTCCAAACAATACAAAACATAAGTTTACCTATGGGATAAATGAATATTCAATGTTCCTGTCTCTAACAACCATATTTCCAATGACCATATTTATAATGGTAATGTTTCATTCTTATATATATCCTAAGATCAATAATCTCATTCATTATCTTTTTATCAATATTCCTATAATAGTTTCAGTCCGTAACATGCTTTATATAGTTGTGATTGGGGTTGTGATCTTCATGGAGAACCATGAGGGCAAGGATTATATGTTTATTTTATTTTGATACTCTTTTGAATTTATTTAACTTGTATTTTTCTTATTTTTTATTATTGTTACATCTTCGTAATTTATTAATGTTTATCTAGAATTTTAATAATTTATATTATAAAAAATTTTCAGGTTTTTATTTAATTTTTTGTTTCATGTGAAACAAACTATTCAGCATAATACTTATTTATAGGGGAATTGAAACTAAAATCACAGGGTTTTAGAGTGTATCATAAGGTTGAAAAGGGAACTTATTAAGGTTCCCAACATTGTGAAACATTTATCACTACATAAAATTCCAAGACATCATAAGGTATTTTATAGGATCTTCATAAAGTTCACAATGTACATTGTAAGGTTCACCATATATTTTGGTATGTTTCAACACTTAATTAAAATTCTGTGAATGTGGAGATTTCTAGAAAAATGCATTGTAAAATAAATTAGACCAAGTGATGATTGATTTGATCATCATTTTTATTAAAACATAAAAAACTAAAAGGGAGTGTGATTCAATATAAAGAGTTTATATGTTTGTATTCATGGCTGTGGAATGGAATATCAAAGTAGGATGAAATTTTACGAATTTAAATAGCCCAAAAATAAAGATATTCTAGAATGAAAGATTCTAGAAATTAATTATCCTAATACTAGTATTAAAATTCGTTATTATTACATATCACAAAATGAAATATGATTCAATAATTTAATTAAATTAAGAATATTTTTTTGAGATGTTGTCTTATTTTTAAAATTTTGATATAATGTTTGTATTGGTTTTGTTGAGCCACACACACTATATTAGAGAATTCCATGCCACAACATGCTATTATTTTATAATTTTCATATTTTTTAAACCTTTTTTCATTTTTTATTTCATTTATGTTATATTTTTAGAGTAATATTATCATGAAATTTTTATGAATAATAATGTATATTTATTTGACCATGTTTAATGAGATGGAAAAGAATAAATAAACTCCTGAAATTTCAGTGGAGATAAAACATTTATGAAAATGGAAAAATTGAGATCATAGAGATACACCCATGTGAAAAATATTACAAAATAAATTACTATCATGGGAGAATACCAGCACAATACCATTGTGTGAAATAATAGGAGGATTATCATACTGATTTTTTTGGTATTTTCAATATAAAAAATATATAAAATATATTCTCAAATATTAGAAAATAAGAATATTTGGATGAAGAAAGCTAATGTGTTGAATATAGATCTATTGTGAGGAATAGAAAACATATTGAGTGAAATTTTTATGCTCATGAAGAGAATTATAACCTGATATAGTGCTAAAGAATAATTACTCAATGTGTATCAAGGATGAAGAAGAAGAATATCCCAACAAGACTATTGTGGGGATGATCTAGATCATCAATATACATTGAAAAAATAATTCATATGATATTCAGTATTGTTGAAATACTAAGAAAGAAATAAGAAGAAAAATATCTAAGAGAGAGAGAGAGAATGATATATATTGAAGTTCATCATTTGTTACATCAATCCTTTTAGAATGATGAACTACATGGTTGAAGATCATAAATTGCTTATGAGTTGAGTGAGACCCCCAAGAAAATTATGAGTATTAATTATAAGCATTGTTATGTAGTATAGAATGAGTTATATATTGGTATTCTAGAAGATATAAAAGTAGTAAAAGACTCTTTGTTTAGAATAAGAAGATTAGATCAAACCGATGCAGTTCTATCCAATGTTGAGTTGTGTTGTAATTCAATAGTGTAAGTCATTGAGAATTTGTAGGACTTGGTATTAATATTCCACAAAAGGTAGTATATGTTCACCTGTGTAATATGGAGAACACTCACCTATGTAATAGGGTGAGTGGGTATATGATGATCTATTCCCAACCCAATTATAATTTATTATAATTGTATTAGTGGAGAATATATGTCTAGGTGAGTGTCAAAAAGAATATATATCATGTTTCCCTCATCAAGGGAAATCATTATAAAAATGTTTTCTATTCAACATTACATTACATTACTACATTGTATAAGGTTTCAAATTTCTAGTAAAACACTGGGATATATTTTTCATAACTGGAAATATAGATTCAAATTAAAATTAGTGGAAAGGGATTATAATAATAAATGGAATTTGGAAAATTATTACTCAACCCCCATCCCCACCTCCACCCCCACCCATGTTTCTATGCAAGGATCTTGTGTTGATTTAAACAGGGATAACATTTTATTGCATTGAATTGCATTGTGAGAACATTCCCACACCTAAATCATTATAGTCTATAAAAATCTCACATACTATATGGTCTTTAAAATACTGATGATATATGAAAGTAGATTTTTTCAAATCTATAAGAGTTTAATAAACAAAGATACCCAAATTCAGGATAGAATCCTGAGAAAATAAATAACAAAAACTATATAATTAATCTCAACAAGCATGAAGGTGATTGTCACATAAAATTTATTAATAAAAAACACAATGCTGTATATGACACAAATATTAGTAAAATATTTGAGGATATTGAAATTACATTAAATATTCTTATGTGTGTGTTATAATCAAAATAATCTTGTTTTCTCTACATAATATTCAATTTATGATTATAATTATATAATTTTAAAGCTTACCTAATTTTTAATACTAATCATCCTTGAACGATTTTCAACCAAGGACCAATTTCCATTCCCAATGACATCAAACTAGTCTTAAAGTTCAAATTTTGAGTGATCAACCGAAATATCAGCATATGATGTGTATTTAATAACTCCCAAGAATTTATATAAATAATTTATCTATTTATTTCTTTGTTATATTGGGTGAACAAAAGGGGGATAAGAAAAACCATAAAATTGGTCAATTCATGTTGGAATCAATATAATAGCCATGAGTTTGATCAAAATAAGAATTAAATGTATATAGAAATAACTATCCTAAGTGCTTGAAAACAATTATATAACATACATGTACCCTTAAAATAGTGACAAGGATTTGTAAATCGTGATAGTTTGAAATGGATTTTGGAAGAATTAAATAATACAATTTTCCCCTAAATATTTGATTTCACTTAAACCAACTTGTTAAGTATAACTAATGTTCACACTCACGCAATAATGGGGAAATAAAATTACTCTAAATATTTAATTTTTTTGGAATAGAAAAAATTAAATTTCAATTTTCAATAACGTTAATCATGTAGATCTTATGATAAAAAAATTGATGACTTTTCCTATATAAAAGTGACCAGAAATGAAAAAATAAATATACCTAAAAACATGAAAATAATAATATTAATAATAAATAAAATTTAATATAAAAAATTCTTAAATAACGCAAGAATGTATCCACACTCTCCCCCAACCACCACACCCCACCCCCAAACAACTATATTTTGTAGTTTCATCACTA
The DNA here is from genome assembly GCA_963277665.1 of Viscum album. NCBI lineage: Eukaryota > Viridiplantae > Streptophyta > Magnoliopsida > Santalales > Viscaceae > Viscum > Viscum album. Next base: position 1,864,284,821 of record OY728164.1, on the reverse strand, counting down.
TTATATTTATACAATTAAAAATGAGTAGAAATTATGTGACATACTGGTGGTCACAAATAAATAATTTATTTAAGATTAAAATCCACTATTTTAGTCATTAAAAGGGTTTTATATAAGTGATTTATGTTTTTTATACAATGAATATATATTGGTTCCCTTATTTGTTACAGATATTACCCAAAAATTATAAACATTATTAACAGATTAGAGATAAAATAATAATAATAAAGATTACCTAGGATGAGATTATAATTTATAGGACCACTAAAAGGTTGAACACAACATGGTGGTTTTGAACATGTTTTGATCCATCCTTTATACACAACAGTATTGTTTAGAACATTTTTTCATGGTGGATATTCATAGGATTATCAATATATATATAATGATTAGTTCCACCATAATATTCCACACAAAGCTATCATTATGTGTTGCAACCATCCTATGATAATGATTATAAAGAGTCTCAACATCTAATGTGATCATTTAAATTCTAAAGATTCATTATGAGTAATTTATTAAATATTTTAAGTAATTGAAATTTTTTGAGTGTTTATTGGAATGATCTATTAATGTATCATTGAAATCAAGGTTCTGAGATATTTGTAATATTCATTTTGATAATCATGTAAAGTTTGTCATTATGATTTGTTCAGAATACTATTTTTAAATCCTCAATAAGAGATGATTCCATATCTCTTATTCTATTATCATTTATCTATTTATTCTATCAAACCATTGATAAGATATAGAATCTTCTCAAACATCAATAGTTTCATGCGATCTGTGGATACACTACTAGGAAGGAACTCATCAATTGTACCTAGTTGGTCATTATCAAACAATTTTTTCAAGTTTAGATCTCCTATGAAATGGATATTTTTATTTAATTGATTTTATGAATCATTCTGAACATTAAATACTACAAAACTAGGTTTATCCTGTGCTCAGGAATTAACAGTGCTAGCTAAAAATGATATTAAAGACACCCTTTGTTAGTGCTAAAAAAATATGTTAAAGAGGGTATTTAAAAGTTCATTTTTAGTGCTGTTAAAGGGGGTATTTAACAGCACTAAAAAAGAAATATTAAAGGGGAGAATTTATTAACAATTGTTTACAAATTCTGAGAAATGGGGTCTTTTATCAGTGCTAGTAAAAAAGCACTCATAAAGAGGTGTTTTATCACTGATTTTTAGAAGTACTGATAAATACCCCCCCTCTATTAGATTTTTTTCAAGTGATGAGATATTCATACAACAAAAAAGATATATTTCATTAAAAATAACATATTAATTTATTGATATATTGATATTGGTATAAATATAATATATACTTTTTGAAATATTTTTTCGATATGGTAAATAGCCATTTACACTTAAAATATAAGATATTTAGTTAAAATGGATTATAAAATAACTAATAAAATATTTTTAATTTATATTTTTCTTATTATTATGAATTATTAGTCATTTAATATCTATTATAAGACAAAAATTCAAAAATATTAATAAACTTCCTCAAAAAATTTGAAAACATAACTCAAAGTCCAACCAGACATAACTTTTGATCCATGTGTTTGTTTGTACTCTACCACATATTAAATATAAACTCTTGATTATATCTACATAATAATGACCTAAAAGACCACATTAAATATTTTTTCTATGCCAAAAAAGTCCTATAAGTCCTCTAAAACTGAGGTTTCAGTCGGGGTACCCCAATTTTTTAACATTCTTTTGATTTTATTGCTCATTTATAGGGGAATTTTTACCATTTTTCAGTGGGGAATGAATTTTTTTTGAGGGCTTACATTCATGTTAATATTATGGATTTTAAATTTTATAAATTTTCATAATTTTATTTTATGTATAATAAAAAATATAAAAATATATACATATATTTTATATATTAACACATTAATATTTAATTTTATAATTAATGAAATTAAACATATTTATATATAAAATTTATTTATTAATATATAAAGAGATATATTAATATATAGATAAAAAATGTAACAAAATATATATTTATATATATATATAATAAAATGTAAAACATAATAGTTTAGGGCACTGGAATAGGCTTTGATGTATATGTTGAAGGTCTAGAGTTTGAAACTCGCTAGAGGAAGGGATGGACAAGGGAGGATAAAATGTCGATAAAGGGGTGGGGTAGTATAGATAAAGGTGTGGAAGTGGGCCTTGAAAAAAATTTATATAAACTTTACCAGCAGATCCTATAATAGTACTTTAATAGCACTGAAAAAAGTTTCGATCATTTATCTATACTTCGATTATCAACAATTTTTTACACTAATAAAGTTATTTTCTAGCGCTGTTAAAGGCCTATTTTTGTAGTAGAGATACATATATATCATTTTTTTGGGTTTTGGAATTTTCTTCTACTTAAATTAAGATTAATGTTATCCAACCTAAATATTTTAATGGTATCAAAGCTAATCTATTAATATTTCTGTTAATAATTGAATGAATAATGGATTCGAAAAATATTAGTTTTAAAGGAACTATGACATAGCCCCTTACAATAGGATTTTTTTCATAAAATTACATAACCAAGGCATTTATAAATATATATAATTCAATATTTCTTGTTCATTTAGTACTATGAAAGAAAAATCATGGAAATAATCAAATTCATACAACAGTGATTTTCATCAAAAATTGTCATCATAGTTTGATGACACTTTGTAAAGGTATGTGGTTCTATGTTCCATGGTCCATAGAAAATATAGTTTATACCCAAGAATAATCTGAAATGATATGTAATTTCATTAAATTTCTCAAAATCTTAAAATTACTTGACTAAAATGGATTGAATTATCAAAAAGTAATGTAAAGTCGCAGTAGAAAAATAAAATTCAATGGATAAAACACTTGACTAGAACTCATTAAACATACATAAAAGATAATTTTTAATTGGTTGTTTTATTAGTTTTTAAAAATAGGATTTGATAGGATCATTAGATAATATCTCAGACACCACATTATAGTATGCCCTAAAAAATCATACATCATGCTATAGTGGACAACCTTTTGAACTATAATTTTAATCAAATTAGTTTTTTATTATAATTCTCAGAATTTTTTTTGTTAATATTATATTTTAAAATTATGTCAAATGGTTTCATAATATATGAAATTTTTATATAGATATGAAAAGTTTCATCATGTATGTCATATATTAGAATATAAAGTATTTTATATTAAACCCATGTAAATAATAATTTTAAAAAATCATATAGAAGAAGATAAAAGTTTTCATATATATCTTTGCATAAATTAGAAAGTGTTTATAATTTATTTATGAAATGTTCATAAATGTTTATCTTATATATAAATTTATAACTTGTTCCACTATTTTTTTATTCATGGCATTATTATTCATTAGTATAATTTATATATTATAAGTTATGATATATTATTTAATTTAACTGTATTGAACCACTTTCTTAAATTATAATCTATGCATTTACGAAGTGATATGGAAGGTCTGATATGTAATTTTTTTATTATTTATTGAAAATAGATTATATTAGGTTATGATCATGAATTATGAAGTTCATTGTAGTTTATAGATATTAGGTTTTACAATTATGAGGAAATTGATGTATATCTTAAGTACTGAATCATAGATAGAGGGACTTTGGGGTAGGCTTCTCACTGTCCAAGAGGACTTTTCCTTTCATAGAAAAGTGGTGGTTGGATAACTATCTCTCCATGCTTACTCTTGTGAGAAGAAATAATTTCATATGGTTTTATTTATTTAAATTAAAGAATTTCATGTGAGTTATTCATGGAATGAATTTTGATATGTATGAATATAGTTTAATTTTCATTTATGTTAATAACACAAACTATGAGTTGTGTAACGAGTCACACATAAATATGTTTTGAACATTTTGATTTGGTAAAATGGGTAGGGTTTCTAAATTATATAATTTAATGAATTTATACAAGAAAAGGTAATACATGAGATAATATGGTCAAGTTAAATCCCATTAAAATAATAAGTTTCAGATTCCATACAACATAAACAATTTTCAAGACCTCACTCATCCAACCAGATATGTCCATTAAAAAAATGGATTCCACTAAGAAATATTCTGTGACGAAAATAGGAAATGGGTAACCCTAATAAGATTATCAACCAATTTCTGGAATTTAAATTAGGTTTAACTTAGCTGGGAAACCCGTAGAAATGATATGAGAGTAATAGTATTTAGTTGATATATTTGATGGATTGGGTATGGATTTATCCACTCAGCCATCCAAGAATCATAAATGAATTTGTTATCATGATTGACTACCTAAATAGAGTAGAATTGAGAGAAACACTAAATCAAACTCATTACTTATTCAAATTTGGATCATTACCCACTAATATGTATAATATATATTAAATAGAAATCATTATTTTCGTGGAATCACATTTAATAAAAGTTTTTATTAAATTAATGTAGAATGTGATACTCGTCTAATAGAATATTTCATTGTAAATATAATGAAATTATCATAAAATTCTATTTTATGATCAATAATATTATATAATAACAAAATAAAAGTTCATTATTAAACTGTTATAGAAACATGAGAATTATTTTCATGAAATAAAAATGTGTTAAAACAATTTCTTCTTGAGTAACTAAATGATGAAGTTATTCAATTAGTGGATCTAGATTCTTATGAAAATTATAGTTAAATTCAATTAGGTTACCAATGGAATTGATTAAATTAATGATAATGAAAATAAAATTAGTTTCCATAAATTAATTAAATATGATTAGGTATGTTAACAACCTGAAGATACTGAAAGTTTGCATTAATGTTTGTTTAGGCTATAAAATTGATTATGTAATAATTATTTGAAATGTTACAAAAATGTGAATTAATTCAATAAAATTTCAACATTTATTATCAATGTAAAGAGGATAGCTAAACGTGGCATGATATGTTATGGATTTTTTGATGTATTGATAATAAAACTTGCTAAAAGTTGAAAAATGAATAAGAAAAGGTTTGTGTGAAAGTTCAACAACGTTTCTTCAAGTATCCATTAATTATTATTGAATCCTAATTGAGGTTTTATAAAGTAGGGGAAATTTTTAATGGGATAGAATTTACATTGATAGATTAATGGTTCAATATAATTTCATAGAAAGTTCACATCATTTAATTATTGTTATAAAAATCAATTTGTTAATTTTATAGGGTATATGATACAAAATATACATTTTACAATTTATGTAAATATAAAAGAGTTAATAAATAATGTAATAATTGATTAAACTTATATTTTTTAGTCATGTGATGAAGAAAAGTGTTGATAAATAATGTAGTTTGATGTAAAATAATTTTTCAATCTTAGATGGTTCTAAATATAATATTTGAATTTTTATCTCATTTCACATATAGGACAAGAGAAATTTACTTGTTATCATTTAGTTTTTATAAATAAAATTTGAAAATACCATTGGTTTATGGTTCATTATATTCAATAATGTGATTGAAAATGAGATAAGGATAAAATTATTTTTTCTTGAGAAAAAAATATTTTATCCAAGATATTTGTTAAAATGTGATTAATTAAGATTCCACCACCTGTTAGTGGAATATTTTAAAGAATTAATCCTTATTTTCATAATAATACTCTAAAAAATAGAGTAACATATAAATTAGGGTTATGAGAGTGTGATGTAGAGTTTTTTTACAATGATATAGAGTACATATTTCCAAATATAGAGTTCACAACACTTATTGAAATTGATGAACTCTACTTAATGCATTGATTTCCATAAGTTCGATATTCTGAAGGAAATATGAATTTAAATTAGATGATTCTTTTAAGTTTATCTTAATGGATAAAACACCATGATTATATATGTCTTATGTTTCATGTATAGATAATTTAAGAACTAGGTGAGGGAAAATTTAGTGATGTTGAGATTATATCGACACTGTAAGCATAAGTTCTACATAGAAACTGAGCATTCATACATACACATGGATGAATATTATGTGAGTATTTAATATATAGGATTTTTTGGATGGTTTAAAATATGTAAATACTATATATATTTGGAAATAAAAAGAGGATATTTTGATTAATAATATTACTATGTTTTAATTTAAAATAAAATAAAAATCCATTATCTGATTTAAATGATAGGAAATCAGGCCTAATACTGAAGATTAAGGTAGTCTAAAAGATTTATTTTTGGAAACTATAATTCATGGTTTCATTTTTTTGTGAATATAAATTATAAAGGTTAACAATTAATGAATTTATGAATATTTTAGAGAACTCATAAAAACTTTGTGAGAAAATAATAGGAGTGTTTAATTTTTAGAATCATGATACCTCACTATGTCAAAGTAGGAAGAATGATTTTGAAGCAAGGAGACCTTTTTTGGATAAAAGAGATGATGATTAAGTATTTAAAGTATTGAAAGAATTATATCATGTGAATATATGGAGTTGATAGAAATTCAAATGTCCACATCCTAAAGAATACTTGTGTGTAAAATAATTGAATACATATACACATCTGGGAATGATGATCCATCTTCTCATGGAGGAATATCATATCAAGTGACATTGAAGAAACATGGATCATTAAAGAGGTATTTTTTATTATAGACAAAAAATAGTGTTGTTCCATGTGAATAATGGTATGAGGTTGGTGTTTATAACCAATAACATGATGAAAGAACATAAAAGGACTTTGTGTTGATCAGATTGGAGTAGCCTGTGGAGTAACTTATTATGTATATAGTGGATAATCGATAAATGGGGTGTATAAAAAATCACAGTAAGGAGTAGGTATTTAAGGGTGAACCATTTAAATAATTTGTGTTTATAAATTATTATTAAAACCCCCAATTTTAGGTTATGATATATAATTTAGTCAATATAATCCATAATAAGTTCATGAAGTTGAATTGAGAATTCATATAAGAAGTACGCTAATTAACCCTAATGGTCAATTATCCCAATGTAATAACAAGTGGCATAAGATAAAAGGATTAGGTTCCCTATAAATATCTAGGAATGTGTTGAATATGGATAATATAAATTCTTTCAATAGTTAAGGAAAACCTACCTTGGATGTTATGAACTACCAATTTTTGAGGAATAAGGTATTTCAAAACCTTATTTCACTCATCTTAGTAGTTAATTATTCTCTTCATTTGGATTTACACTTATTTTTAAAGGTGGTCCTATGACCCATGCCGATAAGTGGAACATGGGGGTTGATGGGGAAAAAAATATTCAATATTGATTTCTCTATCAAATAAGGGGTATAAAAAATCATTTTGACATCAAACATCCAAAGAAATATATAATAAATTAAGGATATATTTTTTAATGAAATTTAAATGTCAATGACGTCAAACCTCAAAGTTGGATGAGAATATTAAAAGATAAAAAATGGTTGATGACGAGATCATAAAAGACTAAATTTTATGGTTCAATATTATTTTGAGACACTTCTGGGGTATTTTTGAGAATCTAGATTCTTCCATAAATGTTACAATAATAATGAGGAATTTGAAAAATCGGTTTGATCAAAAAATATCAACCCTATAAGATAGAAAGAAAAATTATAGTTGATGAATTATACAAAATTATTAATTTATATGGGATGGGAAAACATCATATTTCAAGAAGAATGAAAAATATGAGATGTACTTTGAGATAATCATAAAAGTAAAGGTCAAATAAAAAGAAGTTGTAGGAGTAAGAGAATCAGATGACAATGAGGATGATGAAGACTTCAGTAAAAAAATATCTTATTTCAAAGAAATTAAAAAAGGTAAAGTAGAATGGTTAATGAAAATAATCATTAACGTACTGAAAGTGTGATATAATAAGACATTTTTCCATAGACTACTCAAACAACAAGGACAAATAATCTGAATCATGTATGGTGGATTAGAAATCTCAGAAATATTAAATGGAAAAAGCAGCAGACCAAAAAAAGAGAGGAACATGATGAGAAATAAAGATAAAGGTAAGTAAATAAAATAATCAAATTTTTAAGTCAATTTATTTACTCATGTTGTGAATTTTTTTGATTCATTATGCACTGATAATGATGAATAATTAAATACACAACTTGATTTGTAGCTGAATGAAGTGTTGAATGTCTATCTTGAGAAAATTACATAGCTCAATAAATAAAATAATCTAACATGATAAAGTAAAATATAGTTTCTAAGAAATAATAGTATCTTGAGAAGAAAAAAATACAATGAGGATAAAGAGAAGAATATATTTCATGTGGATGAGATTGAGAGAATAGTAAGTGCCCTTAAGGATAAACTAGATCAAAAAGAAAAAATATTTTTTATAACACACAAACCATCTATCTAGCAACTCAAAATGAGGTAAATAAGAGAAAAAAACATTACTATGTCTAATAAAATTAATATTTAATATTCTATGGTAAGTGATAAGAATAAGTCCAATAGAAAATGTAAATATATTCCTAATATGTTTCACAATATACCTTCTATATATATCTATGTAGATTTTAAAAAATAAACTAAATCTATTTGGAATAATAAAGAATTTTGTATATCCTATTCTACATTTAAATGATATATGAATATTCCAAGAAATACAATTCCATTGAGGAATATAGAGTCTCATTAAATAGTAGGGAAATAACTTAAATATTCCAAAAATATTTCTTATCAACATGAGATATCCAATTTCAATGTATTATAAATATTTTGTGGAATGTATGGGAACAAATTATATTCTTGTTAGTTGGATATGAAATTTATTATAAAGTAGTAGGTTCCAAGGGATATTTTGTGTGTGAAAAAGAAGGATAATTCTTAAATAAAACATGTTGTGAACCAAACCTCACCTAATATATCAACTTAAAATAGATTTCAATACATGGAGGAGATGTGTGTCATGTGCAGACAAGAAGGTCACAATAATGATTAATGTATGACTATGCTTCCTAGAGAATTTCACAATAGTATAAAGGAAAATATAAATAAATAAAAAACAAAAAAATCATAAAATTTCATGGAACCCAATAAATCATGTAAAAATATCATGTAAGATAATAATATCAAGAAATTGTGCTTTACAGTTTGGCCAGAACAGATGGAAGTAACTAATTTAATAAATAATTCAAAAAATAGAGAATGTGACAAAGGTATGAGAGTGGATTCAATAGAAAATATTCATGTAGATGAGAAGTTATCCAAAAATATATTTTTCAAATTCCAAATAAGTTTATGTGAATGATATTGATATATTGGGATGGGATAATCCTACCATCCCAGGAAAATAGCATGAAAAGGATGATGATATTAGAGTTGGTTCCCTAGAACCCACTATCTTGTACATGTGATTAACACTATATTCATAGTTTTTAATAATAATAGATACATTATCACATGATTAGTATTATTATAAGTTTTATTAGGGAGATAATGTACTTATAGGATTTTCCCCATTAAAAGGACATACTGGTTCACTGCTATGATGAGAACATGGAAGTGCTATAACAATATTCTTAAATATATGTACTGTGGTCAGTTGAAATTTTATGAATGGACACAAATGATACAATATATGATGAGTATTGTCGAATAATACATTGAAAATTATTATCATCATGTTCACCCTTGGAAATATCTAGGAGAGGATAATTGTGATAACGGACCCGCCAGTAGAAAATCTACATGTTCTATATTTAATTGGATGTTCCTATTTGTAGACATAAGTAATGATACATAGAACTTAATATTTTGAATCATAAATATCATAATAAATTAATTTTATGTATTTTTCAAACCATGATAACATATTTTCACAATTAATTTTGAAACATTGGGTTCATCATGAATGATATAACAATAATGAATAGATCAATGAAATACTTATCCCTATGATTCATTATCAATGATTGATAACTCATACCCATTAATGAAAATAGAATTTTTAAATGATTCTATGACCATAGATATTTTTCAAATATTTAATTTTTATAAAGACTAACAAAGTGATTTTGATCATATCGGTTAATGAAATATTTGATGCAACCTACTTAAAAGAGATATCATTTTAAATGGATTTTATATCACAATAAAAATCACATGAGGTTGTCATAACTTTTAATTATACTCATTTATTTAGGTACCATGATGTGTTTATAGATTCCAATATTGATCTATAAGTAGGATTAATTTTTTCTAAGATGATAAGTTAGAGGGTCACACACATTGTGTATTCACCGGCTCACCCAAATCGGCTGAATTTGAGTTTAAGAAAAATGTTGGTCCCCATACATGGTCTAGTGAGTGTCCAAGTGAATGATCTCAATTTAATTATATTCAGTTATATTATTCATTTTTTAATAATTATAAATTAATATATTTCTCATGTTATTCGCGTGTTTATTTAATTATAAAAGATAATCAGAGAAATTATTATTTTTCAAATGAACATCACACCGTTCGGTATTTGTCAAATAATTATGGGAGTATTAGGTTGAGTTTATAGATATTGGTTCATCACATGAAATTTACTAAAGTCACAAGTGAATGGTGAAATTATCATAAATATTATGACATTATTACATGGTTATTTGTGTAATTTTGACCCTCTTTAAGACAGTTAACATTCTCAAGGCATACGTTCAATTTTATAAAGTTAATACTTACTATTTATGATCATTTTTATTCCATGAACTGATGAAAAATATATTTTCACGAATTTTTACTGTTTCTATCATGTTCTCCCCTTAAATAAAGTTAATATAGAGAAAAATATCAATAAAAATAGATATACACTCAGAGATCAATCACATATCTTTTAGAGAATATAAGAGAGATGTAAGGCCATTCATCATTTGTGATAACTCCCAAAAATAGAATCATGATGTTATTGCATATGTAGAATATGTGTGGATGATGTATAAGGAATACAATTTTGTGTCTTTAAGAAATAACAAACCATAAAATAGTCGATATAATTGTGATTATGCAGTCACAATGAGGTACTATTTTAATTTCATTTTCATACTTAAAATAATTATCATGAGATACTTGGCATAGAATAGGAATCACTATATGAAATTGAGTAATTTATGATATAATTGGTGTTAAAAATTTAAATCACACATAGTTTCATGCTTCATCTTTGTACTGATTTCCTTTAACACATTCAAATCAATTATGTAACTATTTAATTAAATATTTCAATTAAATTTAAAATATTTAGAAAGAGGATATCTATATGATCCCAATAATAGTAATGGTGCCTCAATCATAGTCCACATAAAAAATATATGGTTGATCGATGTTGATCATATTTTTAGGAATATAATTAGACTTTAATATATATATATATATATATTGTATATACACATATATGTGGATGAATTTGTTGGGAAGGGGGTCTCTTCACACCTGATGAGTGGTTGAAAATTTATAAATAGATGGAGGTATTGTGTACATGGTGATATTTGACTAAAGTGCCCAAGGCAATAGTGATAAGTGTATAAACAAAATAAAATTGTTTCACTACATATGTGCCAGTGAAATGATAGGATCATTTGGTTATATCTTCTGTTCCCCATGTAGGGGGCACAACCCATGCCTGACCTACTACAAAGTCAGGTTTCCCCGACCTGGGCTAGGTTGGGCTTGTCCAGATCTAACCCACCATCGAAAATTAGAAAATTAAAAGGCTAATTTTATTATCCAGGAACATTTTTAGGGTCCATACAAGCCTAAAACTTTGAATATATATTTCAAAAATAAAATTTATTGTATCATATTTATTAAAATTATTTTGGGTATTGAGGGATGTATTGTAAATTAATATAATTTATTTAATGATAATTCAATTCATTAAAAATACAATTTATAGGGATTTTATAATTATTAGTAATTATTATGAAATGCAATTTCATGTTTACTAATCATGACATGAGATTAACTCATGTACGTTGGGTATTTAATTATTTAATTTGAGTTAAAAAAATTTATAATTATTTATCATTTTACGTATTTTTGTATTATTCCTCAATCATTAATTGTATTCATTTTTTTTCATCCACATGTGAGAGATAAAATATAATTTCACATATCATGTTACCTTCACCAGTATGCATGTATAAATTGTGAATATTGAAGGTGTTCTCATCGACAAAATTCAATTTGAGAATTGGCATGAAAAAAAATAAGTGATATGAATATTATTTTTACAAGCTCTGTAATTGGATTCATATCAAGGGTGATGATATTCCCCTAGGGTCTAATTTGTTCCATTATCCACTAGATGGTTCAATTATATTATAAAATCTCATGATCATGTCATTAATTATTTATTTATTCCTGGAATAGCTAATTATGTGAATGTGTAGTTGTTATATGATGATATAGAGTACTTAAAAATCATGTGAAGATTGAAATGAATAAACTCACTATTAATGTTTCTATTTATTCATGGCAAATGCTGTGAGTTTGATCCCATAGTATCACATGTAATAAATTGAACCGGGTTCTAGTATAAAAGAGTACTGAATTTATTATTCATAAATTATGTTATCAGGACATGGTTAATTGAATATAAAAAATTCATAAAATATTAATAAGCATATAAAAACGTTAAAATAAATCATATTTATTCATAATGTATAAAAATATGTCCATGAAAATATATAGTTGGTATAGCCTTCCATTACTTTATTTTTAATGAAAATGTAGATCAAATTTGTATAACCAATAAAAATTTGGAAGCAAGTGTTGAGGAAATATGAATCTATAGATTTTGGATTGGGCAAACCAATCAATGGATTAATGAGATATGAGTTAATTTATTTATAAGGTTATGCCTTTCTAAATACCTTGGAGTAATTTCATGTCTTTTTTCTAGGTAATGAAAAGAGAAATATGTATATTTTCCACTTAAATATCCCCAATACAGGATATTTTGAATCCAATGGAGTGGGAAATTGGGATTTGACAAAATAGTATGAGACTAACAAATTAAAATTATTACATAACATTATGGTAATCATGATAAAGTTAAAGAATATGATTTTAAATTTTTTTTTATAAAATCGAATAAAACAAGACACTGATATTATCATTGTGATAAAAATTGGATAAAAAAATATCCTCACCATCATGAAATTCTAGGATTGGTTGTAACAACATAACGTAGGTGCCACAAACCGGTGCCCTGAGATAGTCGGTTACGTGACCTCCAGAGCCCCTCCTCATATGCCAGAAGCTTCTGACTAGCAGAAATGGTCTAATATCGATCCTGAGGAGACTATACCATCATTATAGAATTACCGTTGTAGAAGAAGTAAATAAAAAATATCCAAATGACATTACAAATAACCAAAAAAACAAGTATCACATAATGACCAAAAAAGGAATACAATATCCAAAACTATACAGTAGATATGTTATAAAAAATTTGTGTGATGTGTCTAATGAAAAACCAAAATAAAGACACACTGACACTCCCAATCAAGTCTTGATACCATGTATAGTTCCCTCAATTATGCTCAATCCTGAATTAGTCATCTATCATTGGGGTTATGACCCTTATACAATCCTGTAAAGATGAAATCTATTCGGGTACCGATCATGCAACCATAGTAGGTTATGAGAACAACACATTAGGCCACCACCAATACTGTCTAAACCATAATCCAATAAATAATAATGTATAAATTTGAATAACGAATAATTTATAATGTATAATGTAACATATTATAACAATTATTACTTAATTAATTATCCAATTTCATTATTATTTAATTAACCATATAATGTATTCCGTTATGAGTGCTAAAAATAAATAATTGATAGAGGGTTAAATTTATCACTGATTTTTGCTAGCTCTAATAAATAATAGGGATGTTAATTGACTATTTTGTAGTAGTTACAGTTATAACATTTCCTTATTCATTAATTAACCATAGGAACCCACGGGTTTCCAATGAAAGTCAAACCCTCAGTACCTGTTTCATCCCATTCCAAATTTTCCACCATATCATTCATAATTCATTATAACACATGGGATATAATTAGGAATTTAACCCCATTTCACATTATCTTCATTTTGATCCATAGTCCAACACCAATATCATGGGCATTGAACATTGTGTCTTACACCCTGTGGGTATTTGGATTCTCTGTCGCTATCCCAAAACTTAAAATCACATGGGTATTTGGAGCCTCAATAACCATCTTACAATCACTAAAAAATATTTTTATTTGGAGCCTCAGACCCTATCTCACACCACATTATCACATATGGGTAGTTGGAGCCTCAATCCCTGTCCTAAACTCATTTATCACATATGGGTATTTGAAACCATAGTCCCTCTCCCAAACATGTTTATCACATATGGGTATTTAGAGCCTTAGTCCCTATCCCAAACTCATTTACCACATATAACACAATATCACATATAACACGTTTATCTCATGCCTTATGGTTAATCATTATTAACCTTATTATCAGACATCCACATCAGGGTATACTATTTCAAATACAAAAAAAACACGATTAAAAACTTTAATTCACACAGAATAATATAAAAAATTCATTATTAAACCATTTACCAACATTTAATCATATAAATGATTAACCCTTTATGGTAAATCCACACATCTCTTAATTCCCATTTTCAATTAGTTCATAATCACATTAATTGACAAATTACACCATCCTAATTTCTCACTAATTCCCTAAACATAACATTTTATTAATTATGTTTTCTAACTAATTAATCAAATTACACCAATTTCATAATCAGAATAGTCCAATGATAAAGTAAGTACTTAAATAATTTAATTCCTCAAATTTCATAATCCCAACATTCCATTAATTAATCAACCAATTAATTAACCCAGTTCCAATAATTTAAATTTCCACAAATTAAACCAAACATTTATCACATGGAAATGAAATTAAATCAATTAAATAAATAATTAAATTTAACAGTAATCGAAATTAAAATTTCACAATTAAAACCCCCTAATATAAATTGAGACCATTGGATTTGCAATTTAGACCACCTCCCTCAAAATTGATGATGAATGTTTGCAAAAAAAATTCCCAAATGATGTGGAATAACCAATATCATAGCAAATAACAAAATCTAGATACAAAAACTATATACAAGATCAAACTAATTTGATCTAAAAAATTTCATATCCAGATCCAATACCAATAGATGAAAACATCCACTCAAAGGATGCTATAAATACGATAGGGGGAACCAATCGGGATTAGAATATTGTACTAGGAGAGGTTAAAATCATCAATATGGGATTCAATACATCAATAAGGAACATCATAATGCCTTGATATCCATCTATGAGCCTCAAATAATGATTGAAAAAAATTGGTTGATTTGGGTCCAGCTACGGTGAATTCTGGGGGGTTCATGAATTTTTAATCTAATTATTGGTGGTTTAAAATTCTGCATGCATGGTTTCCTAATCAGGGAACATGGTTTTCTCTAAGAGTGTACCTAACCATATGCCTCCTCCTAGGGGGACACATAATTTATACTAGAAGGACACAAAGTTTGAAAAACCATGTGTTATCTATTTGAATACCCTATGATTGGGCACAAAAATTTTATTGGGTAGGGTGCATGGTTTGGGAAAATCATGCTCCAACTGTGCACTACCCCTATTCCTCAATAAATTCTCAAAATTCACCAAAAAACTCCTAGAGTTAAAAGCAAAAAAAATATACTGAAAACAAGGAATAAGAGTACCTAAAAAGGAGCTTGAGAGATCTTCAGAAAAGATCAATAGATTACAATCTCTACACCATTCAATATCCCATCCTAGAGCCGTACTTCCTAGAATTTCTATGATGTTGAGGTAAAAATATTGGGGCATTGAGCCCACAAATCTGCTTCTCTCTCCCATGTTTCATCCTGAACATGGACATGTTTCCATCATACAAAAACTCTCTGCACAAACTTCCCCCACGTCGCTTTGTCACTACAATCTAACACATATATCAGATTCTCCTCAAAGGATGAGTTTTTCTCAAGTTCAACATCATCCACATTGATCACATGAGAAGGGACATGGTGATACTACCTAAGTTATGACACATGAAAAATTTCATGCATAACACTATATCTCTATGGAAGAGGAGGTCAGTATGCCACCAACCCAATAATCTCCACAACCTCAAATGGTCCAGAAAACCTGGGTGCTAACTTTCCCTACGTCCAAATCATGGGGTGACCCAATCTAGGGGAACCATGAAGGAACACACAATCACCCTCTATAATCTCTAGGGGTCATCGATGTCTATCAATATATAACTTTTTTCTACTTTGAGATATATCCATACACTTCTAAAACCAATCAAAATGAATCGACATCTCTATCACGACACTCAGTCCCAACAACTCTGACTCTCCTGCCACCATCCAATATAGAGGATATCTGCATGACCTACTATAAAGATCCTCATATAGTTCAACATGAATAGTTTCCTAATTACTATTTTTTTGTATAACTTCACTAATTATAGGTTATTCTCCCAAGTCCCTCCAATTTCTTGTACACATGCCCGATGTATATTCTCAATAACCTATATAATAAATTCCGACTAACCGTCAATCTGTTCGTAGAAATATGTACTTATTATTACCTATAAACCAATAACCTTCTACAATCCCTAATAGAAGCAAGCTGTAAAATTTGATTCATGTTATGAAACTATACTCTATGTCATCCCAAGAAGATGCACTATCTCCCAAATGTACACATCTCCCAACCAATCCACTAACAAAGTCTCCCTTATAAGCAATACATGTTCTACTTTCCAGTCCACAACCACCCAAAAATATTCATTATTTTCATGTGTCCTTAGGATACCCCCATAAAGTCCATGATAAAATTGTCTCACTTCCATTAAATAATGATAAATAGATATAGTAAACCTCTAGGTCGTTGATGCGCAAACTTCACCTTTCGGATGAAGTAGCAGTATTTCACACACCCTGTTATCTCCTTTTTCATGACTGAACACAAAAAATGTCATCATAGGATATGGTACATTTTGTTCAACCCTATATATACCAACCACTTCATGGAATGAAATTCAACCATTATATCTTTCTATATACTCATATTAATAACACAACAATTACTAAAATATATGATCTCATCCTCGTATATGGTCCAATAAGAAGGTGACTCCCCACCTTTAAGGAATCCCCTCAAGAACAAACATTCCAAATATTGATATTGTTTTCCCATGATCTGACTCAAAAGTGTAGACTCCACTGAAAGTGTTATGAGCGTCATCTTCTCTTGTATCTCTCAAACCACAACATGCATCTCAAGTAGTAAATTCATCACCTCCAACTCAGCAATAGTCTCCTGAACTACCCGAGTCTGAGTTTTTATTCATAAAGCTTTAGCAAGAATGTTTACTTTCCTATGTATATATTCTAGATTAGTGTCAAATTGCTATATATACTCAACTCATATCTATATTCAAATACTCAAATATCATTGTGAAAATATATACCTTAATCTCTTATGATTAGTATGCATAGTAAACATTTTTCCCAATTAGTAAAGCCACCAACACCTCAAGGAATTAACAACTACAGCTAACATTAGGCCATGCATGGGGTAGTTTTTTTTTGTGGCCTCAAATATTATTACCCTCTGGCCACAAATCGATCTTCCTACATTAATACATCTTCATGACGGATCCCAAAAGTGTCACAAACTATAATATACTCTTATCTTGGCTCGATTAGGATCATGATATGTGCCATTATCAAGAATTTATTCAACTTTTTGAAAGTATTCTCTTATTATCAATTCAATTAAAACACAATTCCCTTATTTATCAAACCTTAAAATGGTATTTACAAAAGGGAAAGTTCCTGGATAAACATATGATAATAATCCTCAAATCCTAGAAATCTATGAAAATCAAAAACATTATTAGGTTGATCCGAAGATACAACTTCCAAAACCATATCTCGGTCCACTGACACACCTTTTTCCAAGATGACATGACCCAAGAAATATACTCATTTAATCTAGAATTGACACATATATTGCTTGGTGTATAGATGATGTTATCTAAGAGTAATTAGGATGATGGAAAGATGTTGGGCATGATCATCAAGAGTATTTGAGGACACCAAGATGTCATCTACAAAATGAACAAAAAACTAATCTAGGTATTCTTGGAAGATTTCGTTCATCATGGACATACACATTGTTGGTGCCTTTTTCAACCTGACCCTCAACAAGATGAACACATAAAATCCATACCTAATTGTGAAAGACATCTGAGGTGTATCATATGGTCTAACTCTCAATTGATTATACCCTAATCACAAGTTTATCTCAGAGAAAATAATATATCCCCATAGGTAGTAATGAATATAATTGATGAGTAGAAGAGGATACTGGATTTTCATAGTCACCTCGTTCAACATCTAGTAATAAAAAAACAACAGAAAAGACTTATCCAACATCATAGAAAGCAAAACTGGATAACCCCAAGGTCATGTGCCTAGATAGATAAATAACATAACCTCTGACTCTTCTAGTTGAGTCTTAATCTCTTGAATCTCTTTTCATTCCATTATGTTGGGTGGAATAGAAGCTAGATTATCCTCTAGAGTGATCTCATTTATAAATTTCAGATCTCCCTCAGGTGGAAGCCCTATGAAATCCCTAGGAAGCACATAATGGAACCTATACACCATGTATGGAATGAAATCAATCTTTACACCTTTATTATCTAGTAACAGAATAGTAAACTAGATACTGAGCTCCCCATGTTGCTGATGAACTGGACCAACATGGCCATCATGGATATCTCACTCACCACTGTGAATGTAGTTCTTACCCTCTCAAGACGTAAATGTCACTCTCCAATGGTAACAATCTATGTGGTATTATTATGATACTAACTTGTCCACACACATAATTAGTTTAAATCCTTACATATATAGAATGTAAATATCCCATAGAAAATGATACTCACTCAACTTTAGAGAACACCCCTTGCATAAATAAATGTCTCTCGACTTCACTCTCTATGGTGTATCTATCTTTATAACCCCAATCATGAAATCCAGCACCAGGCCGTAACTATTAAAAAAAATGTGTAGATATAAAAGAATTATAGGAACCAGAATCAAATAAGTTACTAGCTAGAATATAATCTACATGAATGGTACCTCTAACTACCAATGGTCCAACCTCACTATCCACAAGTGTAGGCTGATCTTAATGGATCCATTATACCTCCTCTTCCTTATCATGTATTTTAACTCCCATAAGATGCTCAACAATGTTTTTATGGGTTCTCTTACCCAAAATCACCTCGTCCACTACCTCTACTAATACAACCATTAGAACTATATCTGCTAGACTGGTAGGGTGTAGTAGAACCCTTCCCATAATCTAGTTATATCTAGCTGCCCCATCACTACCTATTTATCATGGGCTCCTGCAGAACCTTGGCAAATGACCCATCTTCCCACAACCTTGGAACTCAACTAGTGGTCAGAAAAAATGTATACAAATGTGACCCCACCTACCACACTGGTGGAAAAGAACTCGGGTAAGATATTTAGTAACTGATCCGTCCCCTTAGCCACTCTTTTTTCCAAATATCTGGTCAACATTCTCATAACGATGCATCCTACACTAAAAAATATATACCACTTTATAATATAGTAGAAACCTATTTTCCTCCACTGGAATCCTCCTTTAGGTTCCCCTCAAATATGAGAGCCTGATGCACCACTTTAGAAAACAATTCAACTAAAATATATTAACTAGGGACATAATTTACCATTTAAGACTATCCTAGAAATGGATTTTAGTAATTGTATAATCCTTTGAAAATTATAGATAATACTGCTACAAGTTTATAAATCAACCATTACAGTCCATCACAGATACACTTATTTGATTCAACCTCATGAACTCATCTTCTCTCTCCTATCTCAACATCTCCAGATGAAAGTTCTCTGGTAACTTCTCCAAAAATTCATTCGAAACATGTAATATGCCTTCCCAGTATGTGAATGAACATCCCACTAATGCTCCACTGATCATTATAACATATAAGTAGATATCATGAACCTCTTATCAGTAGGATTGTCAAAATAGTCCTGTATATTTTGGATGGACTCAATCCAGAAATCTTTTTCCTCAGAGTGTGATGTAACTGAAACTCTCACATTAGGTTAGACACACTCTTCACTACTCACCCTAGATCTCTATCCATAAACAACCTGAATTGAGGAATGTTCTCATGGAACATATCTTCGACTCTTTCACTTGAAACTATTAGTTCCTCTAGTTTCACTACTGGAAGAACATTTCCAACCATATCCTCTTATCATTCTATCAATATAATTCATTTTAGAGGCATAACTTTATAAAATAACCTTTATTAGGACACATTTCACAACATAAAATATTTAAAAAGAGGGATTCACAAAAATCCACAACAAGTCATTCCCCCTTTCCCGAAACACGGTCAAAACTGAGGCACTATCACTACCCTTAACCAACCTACATCTAGGTCATATTTAACAAGGGAAAACACATTCTCATTATTCCAATTTCACATTAGAAACTGATTTTTAACACATTGAATAATTTCAATAAATTTCAATTTCATATTAGGGGTCCTTTTCATTTAAAAACACCAACAAAGAAAAGAAATATTCATTTAGACAAATTACCCAAAAACCTTATTCTCCCATGTGTGCCTAACATGATTCATGTCACATAATAATAATGAGTGCCTAAAATGATTCACACATACTAAACTCTAATTATATACTAGTATGCAATCCAAATGACCAAAAAATCATAAAAACAATAACCACATAACACAATATGTGCATCACACAAGGTGAAATAAAATCCTACTATAAAAATACACATCAATAACAACAATCCCAAACTGGGTGCAAGGATTTTACCCTCCTACATGAGCTAGCTACTCCCATTCACTAACTCTAATCCAAGTCCCAAAACATCATCTTATCCTTTACACCTTTCCCAAATATTAAGACAATAGAAATGAAAAAAACCCCTTTGATAACACTTTTTAACACTCTTACCCAGTTTCGACACAACGGTTCCCTGATCCAGTCGGTTACATGACTTCAATTGCACCTCCCAGGACACTGGAGTCTACTGACTAGCCGCAAGGGTGTAAGATCTATTATTGAGAGACTATACCCTCTTTATCAAAATTGAAAAATAGGATATGTATGAAAAAGATATTGAAATTATATTAACAATAACCAAACAAAACCAGTATCACATGATGTCTAATATAGGAATACAATATCCAAAACTAAACTTTTGATATATAACGCCAAATACATGTCAAATATTGAATGAAAACCCAAAATAATGATACAATGACACTCCCATGAAGGTCCTCACACCATGTCTCGTTCCCTCATCCATGCTCCATCCCTTCTAAGACATCTAACATGGTGCTCATTACCTTATCCTATTAGGAAAATGTGAACTCTATCCAAGCACTAATCAGGAATCCTAAGTAGGGTGTGAGCACAACTCAGTATGCCACCAAAAATGGTGTCTAAAATATTATCTAGTCAATAACAGTGTATGAAGTCATATAATGAAAAGCGTATAACGCATTAAGTAATCCATTATCACATTGCATTATTATTTAATTAACTACATAAACCCCAAGGATCCAAACGACACATGAACCCCTAATACCTACTTCATCCCATACTAGAATCTTCACCATATAACCTATGAAATTCTAAATTCATTATAATCCATGGTCTTTCATTATTAATTTCACTCTATTTTTCATCATATTAATTTGTAACCATAGTCTAATGTCAATATCATGGGCATAAAACATCGTTTAGAACACCCTGAGGGTATTTTGAGCCTTTATCCTAGTTCCACACCTTAATATCACATGGATATTTGGAGCCTCAATCCCTATCTCAATCTTTATTACACAAATGGGTATTGGGTTCCCCAGTACCTATCCCAAACCTCAATATCACATAAGGGTATTTGGATCCTCAGTAATTATCTCAATCTTGTTTATCACATATGGGTATTTGGATCCTTAATAGTTGTCCCAATCTTGTTAATCATATATGGGTATTTGGAGCCTTATACCCTGTCCAAAAATAATTTATCACATATATCACAATATCAAATATAACACATTCATCACATTCATTAATGTTAATCATCATTAATATTTTTATCAAACATCTACAACACGGTATAATATTACAATTATCAAAACAAATCATGATTCAATACATTAATTCACATGGAATAATATAAAAGATTCTCTATTAAACTATTTAATGACATTTAATCATATAAAGCATTAACCCTTTAAGTATAATAGAAACATATCATAATTCCCATTTTCAATTAATTCATAATCACATTAATTAACCAGATACACAACCCCAATTTCATATCAATTATATAATCAAAATATTCAATTAATTAATTCACATATTAATTAATTCAATTCCACCTATAGCATAATAACAACATTCCATTAATAAAGACTCCAATTAATTAATTAAATTACTCTAATTTAAAAATTCCAACATTCCATTAATTAATTATCTAACTAATTAATCAAATTCCACCCATTTTAATTATACCATTTTTACCCAAACCCGTATCACATGGAAATTAAATAATATAAATTCTATAATCAATGAAATTTTACAATCATGGAAATTGAAATTTCATTATTAAATACATGGAATTTAAATCGAGACTATGGTATTTTCAATTTAGACCACATGTATTAATATTGATGATGAATGTTCTCCAACAAAAATCCTCAATTGAAGTAGAACAACCAAGATCAAGATGAAGATGGTGATCAAGATCCAAATCCTAAACACAAGATCAAAGGGATTTTATCATTAAAATCCTTGATCTAGTTATATTATTAAAATTAGAATGTATTCCCTAAAAATTTGAGAGAAATATGGATGGGGGGTTGGAAACCAAGTGAGATTAGAATCTATTTCGATGAGTGGTTTAGATCTTTAATATGGTCTTTGACTAATCATTAATAGAGAATAGAAGGCCTTAGAATACTCCTGGGAGCCTCAAAAAACAATAAAAAATGTTTAGGATCGATTTGGGTTGAGTTAGGGTAAAGTATGGGGGGTTTGAGAATTTTTAATCTAATTTTAAATGTTTTAAAATTTTGAATGCACGGTTTCCTCATTGGGGAACATGGGTTCCCCTAACCATGAGCCTAACTGTGCACCTCCTCCAAGGGGGACTCATAGTTACTACTAGAAGGGTGAATAGATTAAAAAACGTGCACCAACCATTTGAATCCCCTCTTTTTTGGTTCTCATAGTTAATTAGGTTGGGCACATTGTTTTGAAAAACCATAGACTAATCGGGCACTGCCCCTCATCCTTCCAAAATTCTCCTATTTCACCCAAACATTCCCCAAGTTAAAAGTCAAAAATAATATACTCAAAAAAGGTATAAGATTACCTTAAAATGATCTTGAGAGGACTCTAGAAAATTTTAGGATCTTACAATGGCACAGGTGATTGTGCATCAAACTACACCAAGAGAAAAAATTCTATGTGTTAGAATATCATTTAAAAAAATGAGCCTTCTAAGGAGGCTAGTGAGGATATTGTTGGTGTATACTAGAGACATGCAAATGATGTTGTAGATGTCTAGTATCTGATGTTATCTTCCTTGTCGATTGAGCTTCAGACGTTGCACAAGGATATGTATGCATAGATATAGTGTTACATCTCTAGGATCTTTATCATGTGAAGGAAAGAAAAGAACTTAATGAGATATCTAAGGTGATTTTCAGATGAAATATTATATATTTTGTGCCATCTGGTGATCATGTAGTCTGAATGATTGTCTATATAGAGTTACTGAATATATTGGGTTTTACGCTACAAGATGAGTTACAAGAATATCTCATACTATCTACACTATTTTATATATTCACCTATTTTATTATAAATTATAACATGAGATATAGTGAGAAGTACCTCCTGATACTCCACTCCCTAATTTAACAAGTATATTAGGATATAAGGTGTGAAAAACCTATAGTTCTTATGATGGAAAAGAGGAAGAAAAATTCAATGTTTCCCAAGAATAATTCTAAGTCTAAGGATCATGATAACTTTCCTTATAAGAATAGAATGGTCCAGATATATGAAAAGGGTAAATATGTGGTATGTTTTACATGTAGAAATATGGTCCATTGTAAGAAGAATTGTACCTTGTTAAATATGTATGGGGAGGCTTCATGTTTGTTCGTTATCAAGTGAAATGTTTCTATATCTATAAGTTGGGTACTAGATTCAGCTTATGGTTATCACATATATATCCGAACACATGAAAAAATTAGATAATGAAAGGTTTATATACATGAGATGAATCTATAAGTTAGAAATGGAACAAAATTCTATGCATTAGATATTGGAGACCACCATCTTACATTCATAATTATATTTATCTTTCCATTATTTTTTTTATTTTTTTATAGTGTTACCTACAACATTATATTTCAATCCATATTTGATAAGGATGGTTTGATTATAATGTTTACAAATAATAGTATATGTATTTACAAACATAACATATGATATGATTTGAAAAAATTGAATAATGTTATTTATGTATTGGAATATGAAAATGAGATTTTGAAAATAAAAAATGAATATTGTTCAAAAGTCACATGTCACACATGTTTATGGATTCAACAACCTGGTAATGTAAATGTGATGAATTTTAAAAAGTTATATCATGATAGGAATTTTGATTCTTTTGAAATAATCCACTTGAAGGATCTATCTTTTTTTACAAGGAAAGATAACTAAACCTTTATTTTGTTGGATAGGATGAAAGGTCCATAGGACTTTAGGAATTGGTATACAAATATGTATGAAAAACCTTTTCAGTGGAACCTAGAGGTGGATACATGTGGTTTATTATTATTTTTGATGACTTAAGTAGAGATTATTATTTATTATTAATGCGGTATGAGTTTGAATCCTACTAGATATTTAAAGAGTTCAACAATGAATTCGGTAATCATCTTGGTATGCAATAATGACGTTTCAATTAAAACAAAGTAGATAGTATCTCAGTCAATAATTAATTTAATATCTCAAGGAGTTTGGGATTCTATCTTGACAAACTCATTTATATATACCAAAATGTAATTTTTTATTTAAAGGAGGAACCTAAAACTATTGGACATGATGAGTTCGATGATCAGTCATGAAAATATTCCATTATCCTTTTGGGGATATTCATTAAAAACCTCAGTACACATATTAAACCTGGTGCTTACTAAATAAACAAATGGTATAACATATTAGTTAATATATGGAAGTAAATCTATGTTTCTAAACTTACCTATATAGGGATGGAAGAAATTTACTAAGGACACCTCACATAACAAACTCGCACCCCGTAGCACAAAGTGTATCTTAATAGAATATCCCATAAAAATAGGGGTATAAACTATACATACCATTATATAAAAAGATTATGGTTGGCTAAAATCTAATTTTTCTATAGAAGTAACACATCTCCAAAATAGATAATGGAATCATGATTGAATTTGATGATGTTAATGTTGATGGTTCATAGGAGTTGGCATAAGACCGTGTTCTACAAATCCCCATGGATGAGGATGTTTTTACATCATGAAACCAACTTTTAGTTATGAACCATAGTTTTATTTTGGATCCACTTTTTTCATATAGATATATATTTGATTTCCTTGATTATAAATTATACCCATTTTTTGAGCCTTTTTAGGGGTTAAAAGTGGGTTATGTTTCTAGTTTGAGGTGTTAAGAGGTGTTGGAGAACATCAACATAGGATTGTACTTGGGCCTTTAGAAATAAATGCTATAGAAGATTAATTTACTCATTGATGGAGCCAATGACCAACTGGTGGGTTTCCTTTGGCTACAAGATCTCTGTCAGATTCTACCAGCTAACTAGTACACCAATATAGGTGAGTATTTGATGGGAAGTATCAAAATTGTTCATCTCATAATCATTATTTTTTATTTTAAGAACACCTCCATCAAACCTAATTTCACTCAAATGATATAGGAGTCACTCTTAATGTGAATTTTTCCATTACAACATTATTTATTCATAGATCAATGTGCCAATTGATGGTTTGAATCTCCTTCAACAACTATAGAGTTGATTCTATTGTGAATTCTTTGATCCATACATATCTCCTTATTTAAGAGTGGTATATCATTGTGTTGCTGATATTCTCATATATTGATTTTATGATTTTTGGTTCTAATATTTTTCCTTGATTGAATTTATCACTTTGATTCTCAATTTGTAGATGTTTGGTTGCCTGTTTTTCAACATCGTGATTGAAGTAGGTGGTTCTATAATGTTGTTCTTATAAATTGATATCATTTTTTCTTATTTCATTTGAAATTTATTCTAAATTTGAATCCAAATCCTTATTTTATAATAATAATAAATGTTTGGAAATATAATGGTGTGTTTCATGAACCTCTTATGTAATGAATTTTCAAAAAAAATTATTGATTTCTAGATAATTATTTGAAAATGAATGAATTAATTATAATGAAATAATTTGATGATGACTCTTGTGAAATTATGGCATGAAATGAATTATGGATTTGAAATTAAATGCACTATTTTGAAAACATGAGTTTTGATAACATCCATTTGGTGTT
The DNA here is from genome assembly GCA_963277665.1 of Viscum album. Classification (NCBI taxonomy): domain Eukaryota; kingdom Viridiplantae; phylum Streptophyta; class Magnoliopsida; order Santalales; family Viscaceae; genus Viscum; species Viscum album. The sequence continues at coordinate 1,864,257,994 of OY728164.1, read as the reverse complement.
AGTTTTTGAAATTAAATTTCATGTTTTGAAACAAAAAACACAGGGATAATTGAAATTATTGATTCAAATGATTTGATATTAATTTAAATAAATGATATCCCTTTCAATGTTTGGTGTATTTAATTGAAGAGCATGGGAACCTGGGTAGTTGGGTGGGTATTCCCACACATGAATTCTATGCATGTATTAGCTCTACCAAATAATTCATTGATGATGAAAAGGAAAGAGAACTTGATTAGGTCAAGGAGTTTATTCAATTGGGTGTTCTTATATTTCCCCTAGGTCTGAGTTCTAAAGACGTGTTCACACAAGGATCGATATTCGAGTTAGATGCGTGCGGAACCTTTATCCTTGATCTGACTAACCTCAAGGTTTTTTAACATGGTTCTATAAATGATAAATATATTATACATGCTAGTGTTTATACAATTTATTCTTCATGATTATTTTATTAAAAGAGTAATCATGCATGGTTGATATTCCTATTTTATATTGACCATTGAAATTATTTGAAAAATTGTTTTATAGTGGAATTGTGATTTTTACTACCATGTAATTTTTTATTTAAAATAATTTATAATTGGTTTATATGATATGGAATGCTTACAGAATTATTGGTCTGATACTACAGGGTTAATGTTTCTCACGTCCAACATTTTTCTTTTGTGAATTTGTAGATTTTTTGATCTCATGTCCTAAACAAGGGAGAGAACTTCATGGAGGTAGTGGGTGGTATTAATAGTGGGACAATGGGTGTTTGTATTGATAAATAGATTATGTGTGCCACTTTTCATAAAGAGATATTGTGTTTACATTTTCATTGGATTTGTTATGTTTTGTTTCATGTTTTGTTTACCATATGGAGTTTTTTTCTTGATGAATGTATTTTTATACCAAATTTTTATAGTTTCTTATCTGATTATTGGTATTTTTTGGTTATTCTTATGGTATAATAATTCCCTCTTGATGTTTCATAATTCCCAAGCACTAGTCACTAGCTTGTGGGGATCAAGAATGGCCTTCACGGTCATATTAGGATTGATTTGGGTACCAATTTACTGGGTTATCCAGGTTGGTTCATGAAAAATTAGTGTCCATGAGAAGTTATGTCTCTTCTTAGACGTTGATATGTAGTTTGGGATTTCTTGGAAGACAATAGATAGGATTTACATTACATAAGGGGTAGGTTATGAGAGATTTACTATTTAGATCTCATCATAGAGAGCCTTTAGTTTCCCTGGGCTGTTGGGAAAAATTATTTTTAATGGGTTTTTTTAATATCCCTAACATTTAGAGAAGTTTCTTTATGGGAATGCTACTGGTGGAGGTGTTTAGTGGAGTTACTAAGGTAAATGGAGGTTAAAATTGGGTTTTAGAAAAAAAATTTATCTTAATGTATTTCTATGACATGGAGCATTGGGTTGTACCATAAAGAGGGGTGATGCAGTGTATAGAGGTTGGATGCATCATAAGGTGTCTCAATATAGGATTTTTGTGTGGCTAAGAATTTCAACATAGCTACCGTTTGGAGGTCTTAGATATTTCTTAGTGATCCAAGCTTGATTTTTGGGTGGTTATATCTTTTTTTAGGTATTTTCTCATTAGATATGGTTATGGTGTTTTCCCCTTCATGGTTGTGGAATTCTACGATATAGGGGCCTTGATTGTTCCATGTTCCTTTCATTGTCTTTTTGGGGATATGGAATGGATATATCCATAATTATCATAGGATTATTTGACTAGTATAGTTTCAACATGGCCTTTCCCTTTGTTTCTTAGTCCCAATCTTCTTTATCAATTCTATTGTGTGGCATAAGGGGGTTATACCATAGTGTTATTTTTTCATACTATGTGTAAAAACAAGATCCCTTTGAACCCTACCTTTTGAAATATTTCCCCTCATTTATTAAAAGACCCAAGTATATCCCAATGAGTTATTCCATCCCCCTTTTAGTTTATTTTACCTCTGGCCTTGGGGGATGAATCCATGGCAGTTTTAGTTATGTTTCTTTCCTCCCAATTCTATATTTTATCCTAATACATTGTTTGGAAGGGGATATTGTTAGAAAAACCTCTTATTTTGATGATTATTTAGTAATAATAAGTTTTGTGTTGTTTTTTATGGTGATCAAGGTTTTATCCCTCATCTATGTTCTTGGTGGTGGTCTCTCTATAATCTTTACCTTGCACAATAGATTGGAAATATTTGTTTTGGGTGGGGGATCCTTCATTTCACATCTAGTTTTATCATGTGGGAGAGGTTATGATCCTATTTATTTTTGTAATTATATTATACACTAACCTAATAATGATAAATAATTGGTTTAATTTAAATTTAAAGGTAAAGGTAATGAAATCACATGTATCATCGCTTTGATATTATAGCTATTTTGATTATACAAGCTTGATGCCTTGCAGAAAATCATAGACATTGGGGGATATGTTTACATTGGGGTTGATGTGTTTTTGCGACCTTGTTGTGTGATCATTTTACTTCACTTGAAATGAAAATTTATAAGAATTTATATTCATATAATAAATTGTTTTCCCCAAGAAATTTTTTGATTTTGTGAAAATTCCATTGAAATAAAGAAGTGAAGGTGATGAAAATTCCCTTGATAAATATAAAAAATAATATGTGAATGATATGAAATGTTCTATAAATCATGGTTCTGTTATTTTGTGGTGATGTGTAGTTGTGATATTTAGTGTTGATGTGTGGTTGTGGTTCATGGGGTGGATGTGATGATATTTGTGAATGGTACTTAATAATTTTGGGAAGTTTTTTGTTGTTGTGCACAGTGGCAATGTGCTGGCTTGTTGACAAAATGATAATAGTTTTTGTCTTGTGGTGTGTTGTGATAGTTCCCTATGTAGTAATCAAATTAAATGTAAATGATTAATTGAAATAGAATGTGTTGAAATGGCTAATGAATGTTTAAATTAGAATCAGATGAGTGGCTAAACCAGATATTTCTTCATAAGAAATGAATGGGACTAATTTGTAAAATTCTTTGGTGATGGGACGTCTAAAAATTTATTTAATATGAAATTAAAGGCTGCATTTCCTTTTTTGTTTATGTCATATGGATTTCATGTGTGGTATTATAAAGTAAGTGGTGGTAGAGAATGTTGAGGAGGTTGAAAGTCTTGGTGGTGACATTGTGAGTTGGGATATTACTATTTTTTTAACCCATATATTGGGATTGCGTATGGTTTTGTTTGTGTATATATATATACATTACATATTCCTTGTGTTTTAAATAAGCACCCCACCTACATCGTGCACAACGTGCTGACATCCAATGTTTTTGTTGGTGTTTTCCCAACATCCTAGCAGTGGAGAAGGATGGATAGCTACCCCATATCCCTTGCTCTCACTTTGATGAATGTTTGATATGCATAGGATATTATGAAAAAAAATTAAAATTTTAACTAGAAGTAACTCCTTATGAGATGATGAAGTAGTTATATTGGAGGTTGTTCCTGGTAAAAGGAAGTCATAATGTTAATTTCCTTCATGTTCAAAATACCCTACTACTCTGGTTATGACTATGGATGTGATGTGATGTCCTAGGTGTCTCTATATGATATGTTATGTGATGGGATATTTTCCTTCAAGCAAGATGTTATGTGATGGTATTGGTTTCTTTGAGTGAGATGTTATGTGTTGTGATGTGATGGACCAAGTGTTTTTTAGAACGGTTACTATATGAAAGATATGAGAGCACAAGGATGTACCATGTTGGGGTGTGAGAATGGAAATCTAGTGGGAAATTGGTATGGGGTTCCCATGTTAGCAATATGTCTCATATTATGCTACTATGATTGGATGTGTCATTTGTTGAGAGTATCATGGTGAGGATGGGAATTGTTAGTAAACCTTTTTAGGCGTTGTTGGTTCTGAAATTTTCTTATTACTGGATTAGTTTTCTCTTTTCACATGTGAATGAGGTTATGATCCAAATGAGTATACATTTATGCACACCATATGTATTTAAAAACTATTTTTTAGGTTTCTAGGAGGTCTATGTGAACTGTGTAGGACATTTCTGTCTTGGAACATTGGAACAGTTGATGAGTCACGATTATGGGTCTTTTCTTTTGGGTTTTTATTTGGATATTCCTTGTATTTATTTACATTATCCATGCATTTTGGAATTGTTTGTATTATATTATTTAATATTATATCATGGATTTTATCTATTTTTTATATTCTATTTCATGATCCTTTATTACATGGGGTAATGCCTTCCAGGTTTGTGAGATTTTTTATAAACACAGTTTTTTGGTAACTCAAGGCATACTGATGGTGAGACATGGGTTTCATTATCTCTCTTCCTTTATATTTGACCTAGGAAGGGTACCTTCGAAGGGAGGGGGTCATGTTAGAGTGGTATTATATGTTTTGGTTTTTGGATAGTATTGATTTTAGAGTTTTTAATAGTGATGATTTCATGGGTTGGTTGGGAAATGGGTTCATTTGACCTTGGTGCATAAAATAGGCTAGATAGGACTGGATTGGACATGAGATTATACCCCCCCCTTCCCACCCCCGCGATCTAATGTAAGAACCTTGAGATTACTAAAGTACTATGTGAGGTTTTGATTCATTCAGGGTAGAGACCAAATGGGAATAAATGCATCATTATTTTCTATGTTATGTTTTGAATTGGTTAGTTTTGGGAAGTTAAAATTAATTAAATAAAACTTAATAAAAAATTTAAAACTATCATGATTATTAAATCATTATTTCCATTTCATTTATGTATCTTGTTAATTGTATGTGTGTCGTTCAAGTAGTGGAGGTTCTGTAGGAAGATAAAAGTAATTTTTGGAGGATCGAACCTGCACATGAGGATGAGGATAGGTACAGGGACTTGTGTGCTTTCTAGTGGAATATTTCGGGGAAGTACGATGATAGTGTTTATAATCTGGAGACAAAGATATGGTTAAATGATACTGATATCACCTTCAGTTTTATTGTGGACCTGATTGAGTACTATGTTCCATTGGAGGTTTTTCAAATGTGAGGGGATGTGTGTCAGTGGGGGATGTTATATCTTGGTGAGTAGAAAAAGCTAGATTTTTTACATTTATACTTTCAAAAGGAGTTTGGAGTAGAGTTCCTGTCAGCATCCATGAAGGTAGTGAGGAGGCAGGAGATTCTCCTTCTTCATTCAGGCAGCTTACCTATATATGAGCTTGGGATCAAGTTCATTGATCTTTTTAACATTGTCCCTTATCTTTTCTCTCATGAAGAGACTCAAGTTCATTGTCTTGGGGAGGCACTTCATCCTTATATCTAGTATTTGGTTACTAATAATATATTTCGAATATATCTGGAGGATCAAAAAAAGGTGGATGTGATCAAGTGTATGCAATTTAAGGAGGTTTAATATGAGAGGGGAACCCATAGAGTTTCTTGGGTTGAAGATTTATCAATTAAAGGTATAAGGACCCCAGGCCTTCTTGGTTTAAACCAGTGGAGAGTCAACCTTAGCAGATTCCCTCCCACCCATCGGGGGCTAGTGATTTTCATGATTATCTTGGGGCCATGAACGAGTGTGATTTCTATGTGGGGTCATTATCATCATCATAATTAGTCACCTATAGTTATCTGAGCTCATTATGATGGAGGTGGTCTGGTTAAACATCATCCTCAGCCAAAATTATTTAATGTGAGGCCGTTTCAGAATTTGAGGAAGTATAATTATGCTCTACTAAGAAGAGATTGGGTATGTAAAGGTTGACCTCCGGATATTACCCATCTTTAGAGACCTTGACCTGAGTGTGGCCATAGAGACAGTCATCAATATTGAGGAATATGTGTTGGGAATGGACAATTTTATATAAGTGGAGGCAACATTACAGAGGCCATATGTCATTAGAAATATTATCATTTTATCATCTACCCTTCTTTTTTCCTTATTTGATAGAGGATCTTTTCACTCCTTTGTTGCACCCACCCTCATATATGCTCTGGGAAAAGATGTACAAATGATTTATGTGCCCCTAGTTTTGACTATATTAGTCAGATTTTGGGCCATCATTTTTTATGTGTGTTGGTGGTGTAGATTGATAATGGGCCCACATTAGTTGTGTGAGGATATCCTATTAATTTAGATTAAATTGCACAATTTCATACTTGGTATTGATTGTTTCAGTTTTTCACATTCTGTTATCAATTTATTATGGAGGAGATTCATGTTCTGGAATGTGGATGGTCAATGTGTTGTTTTCATTTGCGAGTGGGGTTTTCTGTTGGGCATTAGACATGTTGAACCACCTAATTTCTTGATATATTATTTTTTAATGGAATCAGTGGGTGTTTAGATTATTGATGTTCCCAGGTTCATTAGGGAGTTTTAGGATTCCTTTCAAGAGGATGTTATGACACTACCCCCTCAATATGGTATCATGTTTTGGATAGATCAGCATCTTGGATATTCTCTAATTTTTATGGATCCTTATTAGATGGTACCCTCTATATTGTAGGATTTGATGACTCGGATAGATGATCTAATGGAAAAGGGTTTCATTCCACCAAGTGTGTCATTGTGGGGTGCTCTAGTGTTATAATCTACTAAGGTGAATTGTATTCTATGGTTGTATATATGCTACCATAGGTTGAATTAGTTTACAATCAAGAATCACTACCCTCTCTTAGGTATTGATGATATTTTCAAACACTTGAGTGGGGTTAATAGGTTTTCTATGATCGATATGTTTTTTGGATATCACCAGTTGACTGTGAAAGATTATGATATATCAAAGACTACATTCAAATGAGGGTATGGCATCTTCGAGTTTGTAGTTTTTTTATTCAGTGTCACTAATAAACTAGTTGTGTTTATGGGTCTCATGAACTCTATGATTCATGAATTCATGGACTGGGTAATAGTCATGTTCATTGATGACATATTTATGTACTCAAAGTTAGAGGTGGAGCATTTGTATCATCTCAGGGTTGTTATAAAACATTATTTACACAACAAAATTCACGGAAATCCTTCCATGTGTTTGTTTTGGACATGATAGCTAAATTTCCTTGGCCATTTTGAGTCCCAATAGGGTATGTTTGTGAACCCATCAAAGAACGAGGAATTTTTTTCTTGGGAATCACCCATGAATGTTGAAGTGGTTCATGGAAACATAGTCTTATGGTTTGTTACCAAGGTTTTTTATATTATTTATCATAGATTATAAACCCATTAACACAATTTTCTGGGAAGGTAAAAGACTTTATTTTTATTGGTAACTTCTAGGTGGCATTTTACAACATGATGTTGGGATTGATCATTACTCTGGTGCTCCCATTTCTGGAGAGAGGGATAATTTTTAAGGTGTTTTTTTAATTATTCTCAAATAGTCTTGGGGTGTGTATTGATGTAGAAAAATATGGTGATCTTTAATGTTTATTAAAGTTACAACCTATAAGTATAACTATTCCACCCATGATCTAGAGCTATTAGTGGTTGTGTTTTAATTAAAAATATGGGGGGAATTATCTCATCAAAGAATGCCTTGTGTCTTTCACATATAATAACATCTTGATATACATATTTTTTCAATATGAAATGAATCTACAAAAATGAAGTTGGATGGAGTTTTTATAGGATTATTAATTGAAGATCTGCTACACCTTGGGAAAGGGAAATGTTGTTGTTGATTTTTTTAGTAAGAAGTCATGGAAGGACGTTCTTTAGGACATCAAAAATGCTTGGAGGGAAATGGAGGAGTTGGAAGCCCTATACAATAATATTAGGTAGGATTATGGAGGATGTTTCTTATTTCATATGATTGTAAAATAATATTTTATGAGGTACGTGTATGAGTCCTAGTTATTATACTTGGAGGTGGAGGTGATGTGTAATTGTCCTGTCCAAGGTGATGCTCTGGTGGGATTTTCGACGGATGGTCAAAACTGGATGTTTTTTGAGGGGAGGACTTTTATTGCAGTTTTTTCTGCCTGATGGATTCCCTCATGAATTTCCTAGATCAACATTGGCAATATACCTAGGAGTGTTTAATATGTATCTTGGCATGAGGATACAGTCTTGGTGTCCAATGATGAAATGGGCTGTGGCAGTGTTTATAGTTCAGTGTTTGGTGTTCCAATAGGTGAAGATATATCATTGTATTCTTGGTGGTTTGTTGCATCCCCTGGATGTTCTTGACAGTAAATTGGATGACATATTGATTAACTTCATTGCTGGGTTTACCTGATCTCATGGAGGATGTGATTATCTCTATGTAATCATGGATCGATTAACAAAATCTTCTCACATACTTGTCGTAAAGGCACCAGGTGTCATTGATATACTTGTAAGAAGGTATGTGGATGAGGTTGTGTAGACACATAGATTTTCAAGGTCCATCTTCTCAAATAGGGACAATCATTATACCTAATGAGTCTTGAGAGTATTTCAATGTGCTTATGGAACTTAGTTACACCTTAGTAATACTTTCCACCCTCCTGCGGATAGGCAGATGGAGGGGACAATCCAGATGTTGGAGGATATGTTGCAGGAATGCATCATGGACTTCGGTGGATCTTGGGATAAGAATGTTCCTTTGATTGAGTTTTCATATAATAACTTATACCACTCATCCATCAGTATGTCCACATTTGGATCTTTGTATTGGGGGTTATGTCATTCTCTTTTGTGTTGGTCCAAGGATGTGGACTCATCATTTCTTTCTCTTGATGTAGTGCACAACATTATAGAGAATGTTTAAGTTGTCTGTGAGTGGATCAAATGAACACAGGACCAGAAGAACTCTTATGAAGATCGTGGGAGGAGGTCCTTAGATTTTTAGGTTAGAGACCATGTGTTCTTGAGAGTATCCCACGACATGATAAATAGGGGTCTGGCAGGGGGTGTAAGCACTCGCCCCAATTTTTCAGGTCATTCAAGGTGTTAGGGTAGATTAGTAAGGTGGATTATCAGTTGTCACTCCCTTCAAGAATGAAAATGATTCATAGTGTCTTCAAGATCTCTTAGCTTCACCAGTATCATCCTGACGACTCACATGTCATTAACTGGGTAGAGTTTACTATTGAGGATGACATAACATTCTGGGAGTGTCCAACATATATCCAGGATCATCAGGAGAAGGTGTCGCGTGGATTGAAAATTTCTATACATTGTTCACTATGGAGGTATTTTGGCTTGGAGGATAGTTTTTGGAAGTGTGGAAAACATATGTATTCCTAGTACCCATATGTTTTTTGGTTTTTTCTTGTTTTCCTTACCTTATTGAGGTGGTATTTGGATCATGTTGGTTAATGAAATATACTTTTTTCTCATAGTGTGATATGCGTTAAAGCTTCTCAAATATGAAGAGGGGAAAACATAATTTATAATCAAGACCTGTTATAATATGAAATCTATTAAAAACATGTGAGGGATTTGGTGTAACACCCTATATTTTTAAAAGATAAAATTAGGTTCGACAGCATATGTGATACACAACATCAAAACCAAACTAACAATGATTATTTAAATACAACTGTCATAACATAAGCATTAAATCTTCAGATATAAATAGGATTAAATAAATTATTATATATATATATATATATATATTTCATACTCAACATAAATATATTTAAAAATTATTATATTATAATCACTGAAATTTTAGTAATGTAATTTTATTCTTCAAAAATTAAATTTCATAAAAAAAAATTTATTTCTTTTTGTGAAAAACATTAAATTTAATTTATAGAACATTTAGAAAATATAATTTATAATATTATCATTATTTTTAAAATAATAATATCAAAATTTACTTTGGGTGAATTTTTTTTGGAAAATATTTATTTCTTAGGAAATCATGAAAAATAATGATTTTTTGTAACTAAAATTTCTTTTAATAAATTATTTAATTTAAAAGTGAAATTATTATTTTAGTTTTATTTTAAATTAAAATAACTATTATTTATTTATTTTTAATCCAATTAATTACACTTAAATCATATTTATACTATATTTTATTATAAGGTTATTTTAAGGACTGAAAAAAATATTTTTCTAAAAACATTTTAACATGCGTAATGTTTCTCCTTTTTAATTAATTAAGAATAACCCCCTATATGTAATTATTTAAATTAATGATTGTATTATATATTTATCACTATGAATTGAAATTAATACAGTTAATATTACTAGTAATAAAGTTAAATTAAAATAATATTTTTCCTTGAAGATTGCATTTTTCAAGAAAACTGCTTCATATCGCACTTGTGGGTTTTATTTTAAATTGAATTATTCCACCTCTATAATAATTTTTGATAAAATGAATTCCATATTTTTAATAATAATAATAATTAATATTAGTTAATAATTTCAAATTAAATTTTAAAAAACATTAATAGTTGGTGTAATAAATATTAATTTTCATTATGAAAGGAAAATAGGTTAATTAAGGGTGAAAATTATTTAAAAATGACTATAAAAATAGTAATGTTAATTGTATAAAAATTAATATTTTCATTTCAATATAATAATTATTTTATCTTTGTATAAAATAATAAATGATTTTGTTAAAAATTATATTTGGATTCGATAAAACCCATAATGTATTTTTTTGTGTAATAAGAAATTTCAATTAAGACATCACTTTTTGATGAGTTAATGAATTTTAAAAATAAATATATATTTATAAAATTATACAATTAAATATCATTTAATAAATATAAATGTTAATATAATTTTTATGAAGTAGAATATTATTGTTACAATGGTTTGAAAACCGTTATTATCAAAATACCAACATTTCTTAAAAAATGTATATTCTTGTTTTAAAAGTGATAATTCAAATATTAATAAAACTAATTTTATAAAATAAATATTATTTTTGGGATCATCATATTAACAATATCCAATAGTTAATTTTTTATAATTTTATTACAAAGTGGAATTTTCCAGTAATTATTAAATATCGTGTAAATATATGGTATGTATTATGACATCACAATGACCAAAAAGCGATTTAATAAATTATATAAAGGGTATATAAAAAATATATATGTTTAACCTTATTATATTTTTGTAGGTTATTTGATTAATTTTATAACGCCTTTATGAATCCTCCAAAACCTATATTATATTTTAATGTTTTGAAATCATTTCTTTATAAATATGACTCACTTCCACATCACCAGGGGTAATATTTTTAATGCTTTTTGACCATGTCCTTATAAAATAATGAAAATAACTCATCATTAAGAGAAAACATTGGTAAAAACAATGGTATTTATTGTGGTTTTAAATTTTTTATTGTATACAATCAAAAATCTATGTTTCAAAAATAATAAATAACTCCTCTGTTTTCATATATAAACGATGGAATCTCCTATTCCACTTCACGAGAAACACATTAGAGACCATTATTACTCTTTCCATCCATATATATATATTCCTCCCAATGTTCTCCCAATATCTCAAAAATATTATCCCAATCTTTTGGAATCACCCTCACAAGGTAAGGTATTTCTCTATCTTCTTTTCCATTCATAAACTATCTTTATAAATTGCATGTTAAATATTAATTGGATATTTTATCATGAATTTTTAAATACACCTATTTTATAAAATTTATTTTAGAAAAATGACATATCAATTATCCCCTCTAATTATAAAATTTACCTAATTTGTTACAATGCCAAAATATAAAAAAAGGTTTATCCCTCTTCTAATCCATTAAAGAACCTTCTTTGTAAATTGCCTTCATAATCATAGTTTGTTATATTCTCATGACATCATAAAGACCCATATAATATGAAATTTATTTTATAACAATGGTATATCATTAATCCCCTCTCATTATATCATTTACCTATGTCTTTATTATTCTTAAATTTAGTAAGGGATCCTCTCTTTCTCCTCTTTATTCACACACGCTATCTTTGAAATTCACTTTTTCTTCAAATTAATATCAATGGGACATAAATTTTCCTAAATCCATATTACAAAAATTATTATTTCCATGATATTAGTGACCCATTTATCTCTCATCAGTTCCTTATATGATTCATTATGTACCCCTGTTATGATGACCAAATCATCCTGTGATTTTTAAATACTATGTTTTTTATTTAATCACCATCTTCATCATTGGGTATTAATTCCCAAATTTTCTTATTAGATGATTTTATTTAATATCCTTCATTAATTGTTTTACATAAAAGTGATGATAGACTCATTTATATCTCATTGAAAAATTTTATTAATCATTATGTTCTGTCATTAAGTTTCCAAAATTTCATAATGATATTCCATGCCAAACATTTGTGAGGTGTATACCCATGAACATTTATAATTAGGTTATTTAACTAGTTATAACTATAATTTTTTATAGGTTAATTCCATGTATGTAACCCACAATCATTAATAGTTGGATTAAATTTGAAGAAATATGTTCTTATGTTATGTAATTAATGTGGAACAGTTATGCATATACAAGATATGAAAGTGATGAGTGTTCCCAGAATTATATAGCAACTCCAATATGTATTGGGTAATGTTTTAGTCTCACGAGATTCAATTTATGATATATGGGAGGTTATCCTAATCACATTATCTAATGATTTATTGTAGGTTATCCTTGACCCATGTTTATGATGTCATGTTTAAATTTTATTCCACATTTCCCATGTTTCCTTTATGTTACCATACTATATCATGACTTATTGTTTATTTTTGTTATTATCACCCATTTTATATTTCATTGAAATGTCTATTGACTAAAAAACAATACTTTATTCATATTATTATTTATTTACTCCCTTATAGGTCTTTAAAGATAACCCCTCTCTTTTGTATGTCCCCATGTTATCCCATGATATTTTTAATTTTGTGTAATTTTATAAGCATTTTAAAGAAGTATTCAAAAATGTTTTTGTGACCATGTATCATGTTGTGGTGTTATTTACCTAATTACCAAATGAAATTAAGATTATAGCTCTTATTCATTGTTTAAATTGTATTCTTCTATAATAAATCACAAATTTATGTGTAATAAAGAAAACGGTTGTCATAGTTTGTATCAAAGTAAAGTGTAGTTATTTTTGGGATTAAGTTTAGTGAACTCTATAAAAAGAATTAATGATAACATTAGTCATACAGAAACATCCCTATGTTTTGGTAATGTATAGAGTAAGTGGTTTACTGTAAAATACATCAATGGAAGGATACTAAAAGTGGATGTGCTTCTAAAACAAATGTACCTAGGGGTGAAAACCTAGAACACACCAAATTAAGGTAGGCTCGATTAGGAAATGGTGCATGATGATGGGTCTTTCTGCACACCTGGTTTGACACACCTAGGGGATATTCTGTGGTAAATTCATAGGCTCATTATGAACCATTATTCAGTTAACAAAAAGAATCTATGTTTGGAAATAGATCATGGATGTATTATATTTAAGCCTATAAATTCATAAGTTATAGAAATACATGTCATTTATAAGATATTCTATTAATGTAACTAGATTCCTAATTCTGTGTTTAATTGTTTAAAATTAAACATCCCTAATTTTTCCTTTATTATAGTCAATGTATAGAAATATGAGTAACAGATTTAACAATATATGTGACCTGTAATGTGATGAACTCTCAAATGAGACACCTAACAAGACATGAGATCAAGTAAGATGTCTTTTGATTATTCCAAAAAAACATTCAAAAATAAAAATTTAAAACTGGAACATAGTCTAGTGTCTAATGATATCGAAGAATATGAGGAAGACATATTAAGTAAGATCATCAGAAAAAGGTGATAATGGATATAATTTTCAATTTCATGTGTATCAAAAATGTGGAAAGTGGCACATGGGGAAATGCCACAAAGGAACTCGAAGGTCTCTTAAGTGTAAAAAAATATGGCATAATGTATCTACATTCCAAAAAATGAAGAGTATTACGGAAGGAAATAAATTACATCCCAATAAACCCTTTTTTCATTGTGTTATTTGTGGAGAATATGGGAATTATCTATGATATTTCCCTAATGAAAGAGTAAAATCATAGTCTAAGGAAGGATTTATGCAATGTAAATCATTTAAGTGAAAGGATTGAAGTATTTATGCATTAGTATTTAAGGATTATATTGAAGAAGTAATATATCAATGAAATTATAGATATAAGAATCAATATTATTCTATTGATTCTTCCAAAAACAAATTACTTTAATGATTTGAAATATATGTTTCATGGTACAAATAACCTATAAATGTGATTCAGTGATAAAGTGATATTTTTTTAAAACACATTACTGAGGGATTGATAACGCCTAAGGTATGTTTGATTTTGGGATAAATATAAAGTGTATTGGGATGAAATTTCTATGTCTAATATAATATTTAAATTCATTGATATTTTTTTGGATATTTATGTGATGGATATTATGAATTATTGAAGATGTTTTTTAGGAGAATATAGGATCAACTTTCTTTTATTTTTTGGTGGTTAATGATAATTCAGTAGATGTTTTATTTGGTTGAGGTATATATACCCATTATGTCTAATATAATGGATTATTTGATAAAAATACTATTATATAATTGGAGGTGTAATATTAAGGGAATGAGACATAATTTTATATTAAATTTTTTTATTGTTGAGGTTAATGGTGTAATTTGGGATATAAGGGAATTTATTTTAAGAATGATTTGCGTTAAACCTTCTAGATTATTTGGAATTTTTGACTTTAATGTATTACAGTTCATTCATTTCCAATATTATATTAATTATTCTAACAATTTTTGATTTATTAATGATAGGATTAATATATTTTTATTCATTGGTGGATTATGTGATCCATTGAAGACCATTCTAGTGCTTCAGTATAAAAAATCATCTTGCGTACTCATCATTTAGAGAAAAAATTAGATTGTAGTGGAAATTAATTAAGGGATGAAATTATACTATCCAATAAATAATATATCCTCATTTTTCTAGTATACATGGTAAAAAATTATATAAATATTATAATGTAATTTGAAACAATTTATTTTCATATTATGATCTTATCTTACGAATTGATGGTATGTTCACCAATCATAGATATATGATTTTGTGACTTTGTTCTAAAAATGTTCTCAATCACTCTACTAGTTATTGAGTGTTGGGTTTTTTCAACCATTTCTATATTTTTACTTCCCACTAATGTTATCATACATGTAAACCTAGTTATTTTATATCCATAATACATTAGTTTCTCTCTTTTCAAGTGGATGTTTTATTAACTATTTTTAAGATGTTTATTTTCAATAAACATATTTTCAGGTGTTAAAACATTTATTACCCTAATCATGTTCAAATATCAAGGAAAAAACTTAATAAAGGGGGAATAATGTAACTACCTGAGTTTTCAAAAGGAAAAATTATTCTTTATTTCATATGTGACACATAATAGTGAACTCAGACAAATAATGATAATTTAAATACAACCATTGTAACCTAGCCATTAAATTTGTAGATATGAATACATTTCTACACATTATGAATTAAATATATAAATTTCCTACAAAACATAAATAAATTAATAAATTATTAGTAAATAATCACACAATTTTTAGTAATTTCATTTTATTCTTTAAAATACATTTTGAAGAAAAATTATTTTTATTTATTTTTATGAAAAATATTATAATTAATTTCAAAAAATAAATTAAAACAATTATGTGATAATATTTAATTAATTTTTATAAATAATAATATCAAAATTAACTTATGGATATTTTTTTTATTTGTCAATATATATATATATATTTTACATTAAATATTAAAAATACAGATATTTTTATAAAACTGTCATTTATTTTGATAAATTATGAAATTTAAATGTACTATAATAATTTTTTATTTATTTTAAATTAGCATAAGAATTATTTATTTATATTTTACCCAATTAATTATGTTTAAATCATATATATAATAAATTTATTTATAATTTTATTTTTAGTCTTGAAAACATATTTTTCAGAAAACTGTATCTAAATGAAAATTTTTTCTCATTTTAAATTAATTTAAATTAACCTATAATGGGGGATGATTTAAATTAAATTTATATATCATATATATTATTATTAATTTAAATTAATATTTAAAATATTATTATTTTTTTAGTTAATGAAAAATCATCTTTTCCTTGAAAAATGCATTTTCTAGAAAAAATAATTTCCCTCACACTTGCGGGATTCAACTTATATTTAATTATTCCACCTATATGAATTTATTTTAATAAAATTTATTACATATTTTTAATAATCATAATTAATATTAGATAAAAGTTCATCTTAATTTTTGGTCAATATTATTAGTAATTGTTGTTTATTTTTATTTCCATAGTAACAGGAAAATAGGTTAATTAAGGGTCAAAATAATTTATCAAGGACTAGAAACAAAGTAACCTTAATAGCATGAATAATTATATGTTATTTTAATATAATAATAATTATATTATTTTTACCGTTATAAATAATTAAGAAATGATTTTGAAAAAAATTAAATTTTGATACGATCAAACACAAATTTTATTTTTGTTTAATAAGAAATGTCAATTACGATATACCTTTTTAATGAATTAATTTATTTAAAAAATTTATATATTAATAAAACAATATAAATAAATAACATTTATTATATATAAAAGACAATTTAATTTTTATGAACTGAAATATAATTGTTATAATGGTTCTAAAACTATTATTGTCAAAAAACCTTGCATTTCCCAATAAATGTCGATTCTTGTTTTAAAAGTGAAAATTCATATATCTAGAAAATTATATTGATAAAATAAATAGTATTTTTGGAATCATAATTTTTGAAATTGTCCAATAGGGTATTTTTCATAATATTCTGAGACAACTGAATTTTTTGGAAAATATTAAATACATTATTAATTTATGATGTGAATTATTATATAGTAATGACCTAGAAGTTATTTAATAAATTATATAAAGTGTATAAATGAAAAATATATGATTCCATATTAAAATATTTGTTCAGGTTATTTTATTTATTTTATAAAGCCTTTATGAATCCTCTAAAACTTATATTATATTTCAAGGTTTTAAATTCACTTATTTATAAACATGACTAACTTCCACATCACTAAGGATAATATTTTCATAATTTTAGACCTTAGAATAATAAAATTATTAAAATATCTCTATCTTTTTAGAAAACAAGGTCATAAACCATATAAATTCTTTTATTTTCATTGTTTTAATTTATAGAACCCAAAACCTATGTCTTGGAAATAATAATGAAATACCCTCTATTTTTCTATATAAACACACAGAAGCAACCATTATTATTCATTAAAAACCTTATATAACATACTTACTACGCCATACCCTCTCTAGAGTCCTCTCAAGGTTCCTCAAGCTCTCTATAATATCCTTCTTAGCTTTTGGAATCACCCTCTCAAGGTATGAGATTTATTTCTCGTCATTTTCATTCAACAACAATTATTTGTAATTAGCCTTTTGAATCTAAAATATCTAGGTTTTAATTAGATTATAAATAACCTTATACTATACAATTTATTTTCTTATTGTCTTATATAATTTTTCCACTCTCATTATATCATATTCATAAGTCATTACTATGTCAAAATTTAGTAAGGGGTTTCTCTCTCTTCTTTTCTATTCAAGCACCTTGTTTGTAATTATCCTTTTGAATGTCATTTGTTAATATTGTAATGAATTTATAAATAAAAATCCACATTAATTTTTACTTTATAAAAATTAGAGATGATTTATCCCCTCTCATTATATCATTTACCTAAGTCTTTACAATGTCGAAATTTAGTAAGGGATTTCCCTCTCTTCTTTTCCATTCAAAACCTTTTTTGTAATTAGTATCTTTAATATCAATTGGGAACGTTTTATTATTTTATAAATATCCATATACTATAAAAAAATTTCTAACAATTTTATGAAATTTACACCCTCTCATTATAGCATTTACCTAAGTAGTTACTATGACAAAATTTAACACGGGATATTCCCTTTATCTTCTTTATTCAGGCACCAAATTTATGTAATGAACATTCATAATCAATTACTATTAATGTGATATGATTTTTGTGCATAATAATTACTTCCTTTATGATCTAAATGTTATTATTGACCCCTTGAACTCCCATTAATCCCTTAAATTATTCATTATGAACCCCTATTCGATAGTCGAAATTACCCTGAAATTTTTCCATGCATGGTTTTTCATCCAGAAACCTCCTAGTATTATGCCTATTAATTCCTAGATTTTAATTTTGGATTATGTTTTTAAATATACTTCTCAAAACCCAATTTACTTATAAGTGATTATATACACATTTCTCTCTCATTGAACCATTTTATGAATCTTCATGTATTGTCGTTATGCCTCTATAATGTAACAATGATTTCCCTTTCTGAAAATTTGTGAGGTGTATAAACATAACCATTTAAACTCAATGTTATTAACCTACTTATACCTATTATAATTTAATTTGGTACCTCTTTTATGTAACCCACAATCCTTAATCATTGGATTAAATGTGGTGAAATATGTTCTTATGTTATATGATCTATGTGTCACACTTATACACATACATGACATGGAAATAATGGGTGTAACTGCTATTATATAGCACTCCAATGAGATGTATAATGTTTTAGTGTCATGAGATTCCATATATAGTGCACATGAGGTTATCTTAACCAATTTTTTTTATGATGTCTAGGCGGTTAGCATCGACCCATGTTTATGATGTCATGTTTAAAGAAGATGCCATATTTCCCTTGTTTCTTTTATGTTACATGTTATATCATCTCTTATTGTTCATTTTAATTATTATCACCCATTTTATGTTACATTGAAATTCATACTATCTATCATATAATAATTTCTTCATGTTATTCTTTTTTTACTCCCTTACTTGGCTTTATAGCTCACCCATTTCTTATATATGTCCCCGATTTATTCTATGAAATTTTAGAATCTATGGAATTTTGGAAGCATTTAAAGGAACTTGTAGATAATGTTTTTATATCCATGTGTCATTTTGTTTTTTTATATACCTAATTACCCAAATAAACTAGGCTTCCAAATTTTTTGGGTTTCTTTATGTGTATTCTTATATAAAAGATCACAAATGTATTTATGATTAAAGTAAGGTTTGTCATAGTCAGTGTTGCCCAATGAAGATAATTTATTGTTATGCATGATCTAATTTCATGATTTGTGTGATTAGGGTTGTGTTGTGTGATAGTGGTGATTTTTTTATCAGGCTATGTTCATGTTGATATGGTGGTGTGATTAGTGGAATGGTGTTTTATTGTGGGTGTGAGGAATGTTAGGTGAACATTTTTTGTTGGGTTAGGTGTTTTTGGTTGGAAAATGTGTTTATTTGTAATGTGATCTTCAAGTGGTATCTCACGAGAGGGTTGTTTGGACCCCTACCCCTCCCATTTTTTTCTTTTTTAGGGTTATTCTTGATTATTGATGGTGATAATAGTTTTAAAGGTATCTTATGTTACATCCCAACATTTCTAAACAATTAAATTTACAAAATTCTGGTGGTGGGGGGTTTTAGGAGTTATGGAGGTAGTTAGAGGAAAAAAAGAGGTTGTAGAAGAGAAAATCATATGAAGGTAGTATTTCAGTGTATAGAATGAGGCTGCACCATAAGGAGGGTTGTTATAGTATAGATAGGTTAATTACAGCATAAGATGGAAAGGAAGAGGATTTTGGTGCTACTACTAATTTTTTCATAGTTTCAACATGGAAGCCATGACTATGACATGGATTCCTAGGGATGAATGTTTTGTGGTTCTATTAATCATGGGGTATCTTCACTAATTAACTAGTCTTTGAAATAACCCCCTTCATAGTCATTGAGTTCTATTACATAGTATCCTTAGCATCGTTACGACCCTTTCTCCTGTTTCTCACATTTTTGGTGTAAAGATAGATTCAATTCATAAGTAATTCATTAGTGTGTTGTATGGGTCTATGTTGTGTTCTTGTGTTTTACAAAATAGGTGTAAAATCTATATACCCTCAAACACTACCATTTTCTAGCCTTTATCGTGTATATTGGGTGACCCAAATGAATCATAAGGAGTTTTTAAAGTCCCCTTTCATTGGATTCCAACCCCAACCTTGGGGGTAAATTTTTTGTGGTATTAGGAAAGTTTCCTTCCTCCACCATTTCTGTTTTCTCTGAATCCTTCATCTGAAAAGGTCAATTGTCGATTAAACAAGTTGTTTTAATGTTTTTGGAAAAAACTATGTTGTGGGATGTTGTTTTTATTGGGATTAAGGAGTTATTAGTTTTCTAGATTCTTGGTGGTTCTCTCCCACTCATTCAAAGCTTATTAAAAAGATTGGAATGTTTTTGTTAAGGTAGGAGATCCTTCGCTCTTCATATAGTTATATCATCTAGGAGAGGTTATTATATTTTTTATATTTTTGAATATAGTATGAACCATCCTAATAAATATATAAAATTTATTTATTTTAAATTTAATTGTAATGGGAATTAAATTTCTTGTTTTTTCACATTTTATATTACTGATATTGAGATTATACGATCATGTTTCCTAACTGAAAATTACTGTCATTGGGGGATTTGTTTCCAATATTCCTGATTTGTTTCAGGACCATTTTTTCATGATTTTTTTATGTCAATTTAAATGAAATTGGATAACAACTATATTATTTTAATAAATAGATTACCCCATGGAAATTATGGAATGTGTGAGAATGCCCTTGAAATAAAGAAGTTAATGTGATGAAAATACCCATTCTAAATCTAAAAATTATGTAAAAATTAAGTTGAAAGTGTTTTGATGTATGATAATGTTATGTGGCAGTGATGTCAGGTTGTTATGTGTGGTGGTGATGTGTGGTTGTGATGTGTGAGGTGGATGTGATGAGTAGTGGGCATGGTATGCGGTGGTTTGGAAGAGGAGGTGGATGTGGTTGTGAATAGTTGAAATGTAGGGGCTTATTGGTATAAATAGAATGGTTTTTTTAGGTGGTGTGTTTTTATATTTTCCCATATATTAATGAAATTAAATTTAATTGATTAATTGAAATGGCATGGGTTGAAATAGCTAATGAATGTTTTAATTAAAATAGAATGTGTAGCTAAAGTATTTCCTTCTTGATATGAATTGATGGAATTAATTATTGATATTTTTAGTTATAGGAAATCTAGAACTTGAATTAAATAGAAATAAAATCTAGAATATCATTTGTGGTTTTTGACCCTTGCATTTCTCATGTTTTGTTGTTCATTTAGTGGTGGCATCAAAAGTGGTGGAGGTTGTGAGTCTTGGTTGTGACATTGTTAGTTGTAATAGTACTCTTATTGTTAACACATGTGGTGGGATAGAGTATGTCCATACACACACACACACACACACATACATATATAAATATAATTTTTATATTCCTTTTGATTTCTATATGCACCCCAACCACATTGATCACCATGTGCTGAAAACCAAATGTTTTGTGGTGTGTTTTTTCCAACATTCTAATGGTGATGATAGATGGCTAGATACCCCATCGTCCACGAACTCTATTCTAAGAGAGTTCAATATGCAAAAGATACGATGTCTATAACCCAAAAGGATATTATTGGTCAATATTTATGCTATTACTTGGTGGATATAGTCAGGGTTGTTTATGGTAGGAGGAGGGAATGAGTTTGATATCCATTATTTTCACGATACACTAATACTCTAGTTACCACTAATAATGTGATTTTATGTCCTAGGTGTCCTTGGTCAAGATGTTAAGTGATATCCTAGGTGTATTCAGGTGATATGTGAGGTGATGGATTAGGTGTATTCAGAAAATATGTGTTGTTATGTGTTGTCCTAGTCGTGTTCAGGATAGGATTTTATACAGAATTGATGGGAGCACCGTGACATACATTGTTGGGGAGTTAGAGTGTCAAACAAATGGGAATGAAATGAAAGGTACACTTTTATCAATATAATTATCCTTATGTTACTATTATTGGATGGACTATTTTGTGAGCATGTCATTGTGAGAATGGGAATCCTTGGATGATCTGTTTAGGAATTGTTGATTATATTATTCTCTCACTCATACAATTGTATACACTTTTCAAAAGTACATGAGAGAAATTGTGTATGATCTTGTTGGTTATACTTTTTTCCTCACCCTATGTTTATATAAACTATTTTTCAGGATATAAAGGGGGATACTTTGACTATTATAGACATTTCTATCTCAAAACATTGAAACTGTTGCTATGTTGCCGCTATGGTGCTTTTCTTTTGGGTATTTTTTGGAGATTACATGTATTTATTTACATTATTCATGCATTGTGGGATAGTTTTGATTATTTAATTTTATATTATGTAATCTATTTTATTGATAATTTATATCCTATATCCCAATCCTATATTGTGTTGGATAATTCCTTCCATTTATATAAGATTTTTTATACTCTCGATTCTTGTCACTAACATGGGGCCTATAGAAGGCGGGACACAATGTTAATTATCTCCCATCCATAATTTCTAGTACAAGAGGGGTACCTTTTGAAGGAGGGGTTATTTCATGTTTGATCTGATTTTATTGTTTTCCAAAACTCTAATCTAATATTTATGTTTTCCAGTTGATTATTTACCGATAAAGTTGATGATACTGTGTATATTGACTATTGTTTCCTTATTGTATATTGATGTTGTGTATCACCATGCCCACAAAAACTTGTCCAAATATGATTTAAGAGGGAGCTATTAATGGACCACAATAGGTAAACCCTCAAGTAGGTAAAAATCATATAGATTTTGTAGTGTATGTGGTCCATGCTTTAGGCTAAGAAGCTGAACTTGTTCCCGTTCAAGCATCTTGAGTGGAACCTATAAGGGAAGATAATAGATATAGTGTCAAGGAATTTCATCATTAGAAACCACTCTATTTATAAATAATTAATGATCCTCAAGAGGTATATTATTGGTTGGTAATATTTAGCATCTCTTTCATTCTTAGACACATCATATTATGTTAAGGTGATGTGTGTCATCTTCAAACATGAAGGGATTAGTAAGAGTTGATGGGATTTTATTGTTCTAGAAAAGTGGAATGAGGTATTGGAGTGGAAATACTTAAATAATATTTTTAGAGAAATTATATCTATAGTCAATCATATTGTCTTATTGAATATAGTTTCTCAACCTTCAAAAAGGTGAAAATACCATGAGTTGGTATGCCTATCATTTTTATAAACCTACTCATTTTTCTCATGAGGTGTTTTTGAATGAGAATATGCTGGATTGTATTTTTTATATGGTTCTTAAAACCAATATATTATATTAGGTTTTTATTCTGAATCTTACCTTATATGTTGATGTTCTAGATAGATCTATGATGGAATATCTTAAATTGGTTGGTAAGTTAGGGATGAAGGGAGTTCTTTCTACTCCCAGTGGCAGATTGATAGATCCCTTCAAGTGGAAGTGAAAGAAGGATGATTATAATGGCGAAAATCATGGTCGTTGATCTTAGAAATATAATTTCTTTGGGTCATCTATAGTTTCTAGTAATGCCCCACTCACTTATTTCTAATGTGGCAAGGTTGGGTACTCGAAGAATGCTTTCATAGAGGCACTAATGTTTTATACCTCATGCTGATGTTCAATAAACATACATGGGATTTAACATGTTTTTTTCACTCAACACAATGGTATGAGCTTTATAATTCTATGAGTATATATGGAACAATATGATGCTTCAAGAAAAATTGGGTTCTAGCCACTAGTATCAGGGATGAAACAAATTCATTCAGTGAATGAGTCTCCTGTAGAAATTAGTGTGACTCTAGTGAAAATTAGGGGTATCATTATTAAAACATTATCTCGTTTGAAGACACTATTTGATACTAGTTCCTATAATTTTTTAGTATCTACTTACACTATGAGTTTTTTTGTCATCCCATAGATATCATGCATTATATGATGGAAATTGATCTCTTATGAGGATGAAGAGTGAGAAGGGTCACTGATTCCCCTCTTGTAATTTCTATTTATCAAAGATTGAGATTGTCTAATGCTATTTTATTATTAATATGAAACCTCTAGATGTAATTATTATGATGGATTAGTTTGACGCTCATAAAGATTAGGTTGAATGTTATCTTTGGCAGGACTCTTTTTCTATCCCAAATGGGGGGTGCCATTTGTTTTATGGAGAATGAGACCCAAGTCCTATCTATGTTGGTACTCCTCTTGTAGAACTCGGTAGGATGCTATCTCGTTGTTCAATTGAGCTGAAGAAATAAATATATTGTAGTTAACTAAATCTAATAGTGGATGAATTTCCAAAAATTTTAAAAACTAAATTTTTTAGATTCCCACTTGTAAGGGAGCTAAAGTTTTATATTGACATGGTTTTAGGCACCTATCCTATACTTAATCCTTATTACCACATGGAACCAGCTGAACTAAAGGAATTAATGACTCGGTTGGATTACTTGATGTATAAATTCTTAATTCGACCCAGTGTGTCACCTTGGGTAGAACTAGTTCTTTTTTCCATTAAGGTCAATCAAACCCTTTGATTTTGTTTTTAACAGCGTAAGATAAATCAGGTTATGGTGAATATTAAGTATCTATTGCACAAAATTGATGAATTTTTCTATCAACTAAAAGGGGGGAAGTGGTTTTCTATGATATATATTCAGTTTGGCTACAGTCTGCTTAGGATAAAGGGTATAATGTACCAAATACGTCTTTCAAGAGAAGTTATAGAAACTATGAGTATCTTGTTATGAGATTTGGTCAAACCAATTATGTAGCTATTTTTATGGAATTGATGAACAGTATTATTTACTAGTGCCTCGATTCTTTCCTTGTGGTATTCTTGGATTATATCTTGGTTTACTCTAAAACTGAGGAGGATAATGTGCTTCATTTGAGGTCAATTTTTGATATCTTGATGAATCAATAAATTTATGTTAAGATATAAAATTTTCATTCTATAACTTGGAGGTTAACTTCTTGGGGATATTTTTCTTGTAACATAGTATCTCATTTTATACTAAAAAGTATAAGGTTGTTATTTCATGGGAAGGACCATGGAACAACCTTGAGATTCAAAGATTCTTGGTCATATCATCATATTATTGTAGGTTACCAAAATATTTCTCAAAGATATCTTCTCTATTAACTTATCTAATTTATAAGGGTGTGTATCTTGTTTTGGATTAAAAATATCATTCTTTCTTGGATGATTTTGAGAACCATTTCACTTCAGCTCTAGTGTTGAATATTCTAGTGATTGCAAAAGGATACGTGGTATATTTTCATTTTATAGGTTTTGGTTTCAGTTGTATTATCATTAAGAGTTTTAAATAGGAGGAATATGGTCGTTTACGGTTTATTTATATGGGAAGAACTATCCCACACAAGATCTAGAACTGATAGCTATGATGCACGGTCATAAGAGTTGGTGCCACTACATTTTTTGTAAAGGTTTACCATTTGCTATGATCAGAAGATTTTTATTTGTATATTTTTTCAAAGAGATTTGAATATATGGATAAGGCTATAAAATCTTGATATTTTATAAGAGAATTCTATGTTTGATATCAAATTCGACATGAAACACTAAGCTGAAACGAATGTTCAATAGCATATTCGACACGCATCACCGAGCTTAAACAACCCATGATATATATAAATGTTATATCGTAGACCTTAAATGGGATGTTAGGAAGAGTATTAACTTATTTATGTTATATATATATATATATATTTACCACTCAATTTTAGCCATTTATAATTTTATTTGAAAATAATTAATAAATTCTTTGTGAAGTATTTTTATTCTTCAAAAATATGTTTTCTCCAAAAAAGTCTTTTGTTTATTTTCATGAAAAATTATTATAAATAATTTTTGTAACATTCAAATAAATTACCTTATAAAATGAATCTCATTCTTGAAATAGGAATTTATAAATTTACATTGGGTGAAATTTTTATGATTTTTTTGAAAAATATTATGTTTTCAGTGGGTGGAAAAAAATAATGATTTTTGTAAAAAAAATTCTTTTCAATAAATTAATTAATATAAAAGTAAAATTATATTTTGAATATGATTTAAAGTGGAATAAGTATTATTTATTGATATTTAACTAACTTAATTTTTTTAGTAAAATTTATAATAGATTTTATTGAATGTTTGTCTTTAAGTTTAAAAACGGGATTTTTATGCAAACCTTTATGGAGTCCATAATGTTTCAAATTATTAATTAATTAAAAATCCCCCAATAATGAATTAATTAAATGAAATATTTATATAATATATCTATAATATTAATTGATATTCGTGCAATAATTATTATTATCTATATATGTAATATAGAATCAACTTTTCCTTGAAAAATACACATCTTGAAAACCCATTTTTCATCATGTCTTTGGGATTTATTTAAAATTCAATTTTACAAGGTATATGAATTGAGTTTTTTAAAATAAATTCAATATTTTAAATCAGAAAAATTTATATTATATAATAATTTTAACTTAATCTTTTACAATAATGAATAGTGAAATGGTATGAATTAATTACCACGGTTAAGATAAAAAATTTCATCAGGGGTTAAACTAAAAATAACGGTGTCAAAATGACCTAAATTGTATTCTAAAACCTATTTTATGTACATATTTATACCTTATAATGTATAATTAGCAATAAAAGTCCATTTTGAGCATTTATTAAAGTTAAAAATGGGGGCATAACTTTTTCATTTAAAAATTTACAAGTGTGTCACTCACCTCACTTATGATAGGCCAACACTATGCATTCTTCTTTACACCTTAAAAAACATTTTTCATCCAATACCTATCAAAATAACTTCCAAAATTATATCTACTCTTACTAGAATCCATGTTTTGTTCATAAATACATTCTAGTAAAACATTACGTATAATCATAAAGAACTGGTCTGCGTAAAAGTAAAAATCCTAACTATATGTTTTTTATTTTATTTATTCTTCTAACTCCTTACAATATTAATTATTAATTGTTATATAATAACAATAATATCTAAAATATAATGTTATTTTATGTTGTTGTGTACATAACGTAAATTCATCTCATCTTACCACAAGATGGAAATGATAATGTCACTCGTGTATATTATGGACTACCCCCTCGTGGACCGATGTGACACGTTGTTCATCATCATCTCTAACAGCATAGTGTGATGATTGAGATAAAGTATATATAAGTCATACATAAAATAATTATACCTCTGGGATCATTATATCATATATTTTATTAAATTTCTCTTCTTTAGGTGATATGATAATGTCGCTTGTGTCTTCGGTGGACTACTCCCTCCCGAAGTGATGTGATTAATTGTTTTATTAATGCTTTACATGGAAGTTAATAAGGCTATATTTAATTAAAATATGAGATGTAAATAAAAAATTTATTATATTAATGACATATTTTTCATTTTTATTATATAATATATCATTTCATTTCTTACCTTTTCACTCACTGAAAATTTATAAAGGTATTCATGTACGTGTGGACTACCGGCTTAACGAAGGGATGTGACTCTCTTTTCATCACCACACCAAATGTATTATATATAAATATTTTAAAATAAATTATATGATATTTATTACATCATTATAATTATATAATGATAAAATAATACATACCTTTATTCAATAATGATAACTGGAAAATGGAAACTTTACTCATGCTTATGTATGGTCTACCATCTCCATGATCATAACGTAGTACATTTTTCATATCAATTATGATGATTCGTTTTAAAAGTCTAATTGATTAATAATTATGATAATAATCTCATGATTATTATTTTGGATACTTTTAAATAGTTACCTATTTTATGATAGTCAACACTCTAAATCTGTTTTGAAACAGTGAACCGAACATCCACAAAACACCCAACGTAGAAATAACAGATTATGTTTTCAAATATTTAATTATGATGTAATTAGATAAAAGATCCAAGTATATGGTGTTAATCCTATAAAAAGTTATTAATAAATAAAATAATTGAAATAATTTTATTATATAAGAGTAAAAGGATATGCAAGGAAATTTTGGGCTCGAGGTGATGGTTTTTTCCATCTCTCTTTTTCTTGTGAGACATATGTCATATTCACCATTTTTTATTTTTTGTATATATAATTCCCCCTTTAAATGTAATATCATGAATCCATCATACGTCATGGTATTCTAAGTATCAATTTTAATTATTTCATCCCATATGATTGGACATTAATTTATCCAAGGGGTAAATAATTTCATAATTCAATTTGATTTCATTGGGATATATTACTTCTTATTTACCTTTAATATTATAAGATTATTTGTGATATGAATATTTGAATATATTATTTTGTATTTATAAGTTTTACAACACCATGAAATTATAAATTAATAACATTTTATATAATAGAATGTATTAAACACAACACCTAGCACCTAAGAGAATATAATAGCCCCAGAAAATACAATATAATTACTATTTCAAAAAAATTAAATATATGAGATAGCTTTAAATTCAGGAAAAAAACTTATTTATCTATCCTTACATGCATGACGAACCCTGATTTATAACATGCA
The DNA here is from genome assembly GCA_963277665.1 of Viscum album. Classification (NCBI taxonomy): domain Eukaryota; kingdom Viridiplantae; phylum Streptophyta; class Magnoliopsida; order Santalales; family Viscaceae; genus Viscum; species Viscum album. Next base: position 1,864,229,336 of record OY728164.1, on the reverse strand, counting down.
TTACACACAAGATCGAGTCTTACCGAACAATAATATATTATAAAAATATAATTACATAATATAATAAGAGATAATCAAACTATTAAATTAGTGGTTATGTATAGTATTAAATAACGTATGAAAATATATAGTCTACAAAAATATAAAATAAATTTATTGGTTTTAATGTAATTATAATTGTATATAAGAACTAATAGAATATAAAGGGATTGTTTTTATAGAAAACTATTTTTATTCTCACAATGGTGTTTAATATTAATAAATTAAATTAATTACCATTAATGAATTAAATTTATGAAATTTATATACTATATACTCAATAAAATATTTTTTTTCATTTATCCAATTTATTTGATCATCATTAGATATGAATGAATCCAGTATTATGCATAAAAATAAATATTTTTATAACGGCATGTTTTCCACCTTTTAATGAAGAACATATTTTACATCAAATTTTTGGATTTTTTATAAATTTTATATGTCAAAATAAAATTCATTTTTATAAATATAAACAAAATAATTAATTTAGGGTGGACTATTTTTATTTTTATGTGAAGTTTCATTTTTTGATAAATATTGAAAAATACTGGATTTTAATTAAAAAATTACTTTTCATCTCAATAATTTATAAGGTTAAATTATAATTTAAATTAGTTTTAAAGACCTTTTCTATCAATGGTATAAAATAATCCAATTTAGGTCATTATAATCAATATCAAATTGAATTTATATATGAATACTTAAAATACTTTAGAACGTCTTTTACATAAAAAACATGTATTGTCATCCCGTCTGTAGCATTAATTTTAAATTAATTTCTGACACTTATATGATTAGAATTTGGAAAAATATCTTCCATATTTTTAATAATAATAATTTCTAATTTCTAATAAGTTCAAATTTGTTTTCGACCAAAAATATTAGTTAATGTGATTAAAATTAATTACTGTGATTAAGAGAAAAATTAGTATAATAAGGTATTAAAACTTAAATATAAGGGGAAAAATGAACTACATAGTTGTAATAAATCCATTTTATGTTCATATTTAGACCCTATTATCCCTTTTATAAAAATTGGTCCATTATGTTTTCCACTTAATATGGTAAAAACAAGGGTGTATTTTCCTTTTCAGAAAATGTCAAGAATATCACTCCTCCTCCAATATAAAAATTCACTCACATATCCAACTTATTCACACCAATAAAGCCTTTTGTATCTCTAGAAATAAAATAAACTAATCTCCCAAAATAATTCCATTCATCCTAGAATCCTTCTTTTTTTTAAATCCATCCATGGAATCCCTTTAGTGAAAACCAAAAGGAGTTACCCGAAAAAGAGGTAAAATCCTTCCGCAGGCTACTTTGTATTATTTTCCATCTCGACCACAGAAACAATTTTAATTCAAAAAAATAAATAATAAACTAATTATCCTAAAAATAATGAGATTTTTAAATTATGTTTTATACCTATACATAACCTCACTTCCATAGAATGTGTAGAAAACATACTGTTCTTGTACAACAAACTACTGCCTCGTGAAATGATGAGTGTTCGTTCTTTTTTACCACATCTCATTATAAGAATTATGGAGGACATGATATTTTTTTATGATATATATGATATTTATATTTTATTATTTAATTTTTATATTACACATACCTTTGTTCTTTCTATTTGGTATAAATATGATAATGTTGTTTGTGGAAGTGTGGACTACCACTCCCTCAAAAAGATATGATTCATTCACACTATACATGGAACATATAAAGGACGGGTTTCATAAAAATATATGAAATATATATATGATACTTTAATTATAATATACATATATATAATTTTAATTTCATTATTTTAAATATGAAAAATGAAATGGAAGTAGCATTCATGCTTACGTATGACCTACCATCTCCTTAAACAATGCATTTCAGTTTTTATCACAAAATATCATGGATTATTATAATTACATATAATATATATTTTTATTTATATATATATATGATAAATAAATCATTTTAAAAATTACATATATGATGAAATTTTGATCTATGCATGAATAAAAATAAGTAATAAGTAAAAAATACCTGAAAAACTACGTAATTACACCCAAAATTAGTAAAAATAGTAAATGGTTGTTAGAAATGGGTAATATGATATTATAATATGTTAATATGTTATATTATGAATATTATTATGGTTATTTTATAAGTTAGTGACATGTTTAAAACCATTATACATGAATTTAACGGATTTTCGCTCAAAAGGAAACATAAGGTAAGGGATTTTCATTTCAAATTTATACATCTCTTAGATAAATGTCATATTCACCACATATTCTTTTTATATGATTTATCTACAAACATTTTGATATATTATATCATTAATACTTATATCTTCAGGTTTTTAATATTTTTTACTTTTAATTATTTAATAAAAATGATTTGGACATGGAAATCACTAAGTGGTAAAGTTGTCTTTTCAATATAACTTTCTTTTATGATTGTTAACTTTCTATTAAAACAATATCCTCCTTATGATAATTAAAATATAGATTAAATTTATATTAAATATCTATATTATCATGTAATAGATATTATTATTTCATAATCCATATACAATGTTTACATAAAGTTTTCATAGTGACAGTTATTTTGATTAATGGGGGAATTATTAATAAATATGTATCTTTTTTCAACACAATTATTTGATAAGAAACTTTGTTTATGAATTTAAAAAAATTATTTTATATATGAGATATTATTTGAATATAGAATACATGGTTTTTGGACTATTTAATGAAAACCCTATGGGTTGGGTTTTGGTTAATGAGAACCCCATGATGAATTGGTAGTCTCATGAGACAAAATTAGTTAGCAACAAACCCTTCAAGTTTGTCTCCAAGCTGAATATATGTGTTTCTACCAATATATTGAAACTATCATGAGAATATATCTTAATGGTAATGGTATAATGTTCCTAGGAAACATTACATCCAATAATTAAGCATTACATTTATTTATAATTAGTTTACTATTGTTATTCAAGGGATTATTTCTTTGAAATTAGTTATGGATGCACATACATTTTCAGTTTGTTGATTAAATTGCGCGTTCTTTCAGTTTCTTACCTTTACATATTGATTTCTCCTTACCCTATATTTAAATGGATTGTGTTTTATACTATTTACATTAAAATATTGTTTATGTAATTCCTTAGTTTATTGATTACATGGAAAGTGTGTTCAGTTATTTACCTTTCCATGTTGAGTATTCTCAAGGATTAATTATTTCTTTCTATATACATAACCCTTACTAAGCATTTGATATCACCCTTATTTTTTTTACTTTTCCAAGAATCAGATAAGTTCCTTTTGAATGATATGCACGGATATTATACGATTGAATTAAGTTATTATCCAAGAAAGAAAAAATATGATTTAATAAATGTATTATTTTTAGTATAAGACTAACGTATATATCTAGTTTACTAAAACTAATAAACAGATAATTCCTTGTGGATTGTATTCATTTTAATCTTTCCAAAGCAATTGTAATAGATTCCAGTTATAGGATTCTAGGGTCAGGCTTCTATAGTTTTTAAAAATGGGTTTACATTTGATACACTTAATTGAATCATTAATTAATTCTTGAATCAATTTAAATTGTAATGGATATAATATCTATTTAATTTCTCTGAGGCACGTTTTAATGTTATTGAATTATATTATTTTATGAGATGTATATACAGGACCTTTGAAATGTAATATCATGAATTTTTCATTTTTCATGATATTTTTTTATCATGAATATTTGATGGGGACTATGATTAAAAATTTTCATAAGTAGTAATGTAATTTATTCTAAAAATTGAATTTTAATGTTTTCATTTCAACTCTTTTAAAAATGATTGTAATTTTTTAACAAATATGGAATGAATAAAAATTCACACAAACATTACGCCACAATGATTTGATGTTTCATTGATAATTTTATTGTTTATTCTATAATAAAATAGTTACTTTTCTTGTGGGTGGTTTTATTATTTAAAAAGTTTTATTTTTAAAATAATTGTTTTAAGAAATTTGGGCTTCATTTCTCTCTTCCAATGAAAATAATTTTAATTTAAAAATCAATTTTACTATAATTGATTTAAAAAAAGTTAAACTATGATTGTTTAAATTCATTTTTACACATAACTGGAATTTTGAAATATGTTTTAAAAGGAATCTCCCTATTTGTTTTTACAAAATGCCTATTTTCCGTTTACTAAAAATGTGAAAGGAATATCTAGTTTAGCTTGGATGGAATGAATAGATATTCCATACATCATGAACATTATTTACATTCATGTTTATTTTAAAATTATCAAATATTATTTTCAAATAAAAGGTTTTTCAATGTATTTTAGAATTTTTTAATTTTATAAATCTATTTTTAAAATGAAAATGTTATTTTCTTCAATAAGTGTTTTTAATTATCATTGAATTTCATTTACATTAATAACAATCATCGAATATTGTTGTTACTTATGCTCCATTGGGTATAATTTTTAATGATACCATACACATTCATTATCTGGATAGATTAAGATTGTTTCAAAAAGATTATTATGGAACCTATTTATTTTCTATAGGTTAATCAAATTTCAATGATATTATTTTGAAAACAATTTATTTTTCCTAAGTTAATAATATTTCAATGATATTATTGTGGAACCCGTTTATTTTATATGGGCTAATCTTGTTTCAAAAATATTGTTATGGAACCATTTTTTCGCATGGTTTAATCATTTTTTAATGAGATTATTATGGAAACCATTTTTTATTGGTTAATCATGTTTCAAAGATATTGTCATGGAACCCATTTTTCCCCAATTTAATCAAGTTCAGAAATAAATATAGGTTGTTTTATGAGTTTTATGAAAATATTCATGCTCTATATTCTATATTCACATTATTGTTCTTGGATATTATAAATTATTTGTCCGGCTAGATAGTGATATGTGAATCTGATATTTATTATATAATGGTTGTTCCTAGATAGAACACCAATGCATTGGGTAATGATTATGTTCTCTATAGAATTATATTCTAAGATGACTGTATATGTATTTAATTTTTAAGTGTATTGTAAGGATTCTGTAAGTAATCTGTGAAGATTATGTTCCATGATACCAATATGTTTTATCTATGCATATTTTCAGTTTATAGTGTTTCTTATGATCAAGATTGATATCAAATAACTCATTATTATAGATTATGACCACTTTTGAATTTTTAAAATTTTAATTCCACACTTTTATGTTTCATTGTCTTGGTATTGATTGTAATGGATGTTATTATGTTTTGATCATACACTTTTATTATGCCAGTATACCTGTATTCTCTCCTAATGCTAACTGAAGACATTTATTTATTAATTATTATGTTTACCTTTACATAGAATTTGAGAACACCATTCTTATATTTCAGTTCCCCAGGTTATCAATAATGATGTTGAATTAATAATCTCTAGACTAGTTTCATATGGATGATCATGATGACCTTATATAGAATATGAAAAATTTGGTATAGTGGGAGAGATTCTCTCTTGAAATCTTGTGTATTGGTTATGTAAGAGTTTGTCCTAATTCTATAAAATTATAAACTTAAAGGTCCTATATAATGTAAGTGTTATAATATTTATATTTTTATTCTGTATGTTTTGGATGGTGAGAATTGGGTCATCTTCATCGGTATCAAAGCTAGAAATATAAACATTATGTATTTATCGCCAGATTCAGGAGTGCATGTTTTGGGCTGTTATAATTGGTATAAGATGAAAGGTGTAGATATCTTAGGAGAATATTATCTTTTAAAGTGAGGTTATCATAAGAGTTGTGGATACCATATTAGGTCTATAATATTTAATTTGTTCATAAGTTCAATGTCATAAACTTCCCTTTGAGGTTTTAAGTGATGATATCATAAAGTGATTAATGACATTTTAAGAAATGTTTTGTTCGGTTAAAGTATATGTAAATATTTTGTTTAACATGAAGTTTGAATTTAAATTTTATAGACATAATCTTAAGGTATTTTTATCCATTATGGTTTATATGATCTTAGATATTGAGGTAATTATGGGAACACAAGTTTTATCATTTAGATAACCTTGGGATTGAAATGATATTTATTGACTATGTGATTAATGTTTTTTCAAAAGGATATTTCCCTATTTTTTAGTTTTAAGAAAAGAGGTACAAGATTATGTTATAGGTTAAAATACTCTTTAATGTTGATTTTCTTGAGGTTAATTGGGATATAAGGTTATTTTTTTATGTAATGATTTAGTTTTAGCTTTTGGTATTTCTGCTAAATTTGGGATATTAATATATTTTTTCATCAAATGAAGGATCGTTAATTTTGGAAATTATCTTATGATGTTACAGACACTGTGGGGTTTTAATGTTTAATTATGGATATAATAGATTAAGTATCCATATTATGTTTATGTGGTCTTTAAAATTTTATTTTAGTGGTTTAGGATTAAAAAAATCATCATTAATACTCATCATTTAAAGGAAAATATGAGATTTTGGTAGAAATTGGATAAAGGATGAAATTATATATTCCGATTAAGTATATTTCACTATGTTCTCAATCTATATTAGGAAATATTTCCAGAACTCTAAAAAAGGATCATAGAACTAAACTTTTCTCCTTGTATCATCATTTTTGATAAACCAAAAGTTTTTCCCTCATCATGGATTTATAGTTTTGAGCTCCTTAAATTTCTTGTTGATCACCCACTTTTATTTGATCAATGATACATTTCAGTCTCCATAATTATTTATTATTTTCTATAAATTACCAATCATCAATTCCCACCTATGTTATCCTATTTGGAAACCGAATATGTGTTCTTTTAGATGATCTTCGTACTTTCATTTCTCTTTTAACAAGAGGTTGTTTTATTAACTATTTTTTGTTGTGGGTTTCCAACATACATAATTTTATTCAAATTTCTAACTTTTAATTTTTGATTTCAGGATCAAATTGATTGGATGCTGTTTATTAAATGGGGGATGTAACTCCCTGATATTTTATAAAAGAAATCAATGTTCAAAAGAATATTCGACCTGCAACATTGAGCCTAACCAACCCACAATACATCTTACCGTTATAACCTAAGCATTAAATTGGTTTGTATGTATAGTATTAAATACTTTATAATATATATATATATATATATTTCATAATCAATATAAATTATTGATAACTATATAGTAAATAATCAATCAATTTTTAGTAAATATTTTTATTCTTCAAAAATATGTTTTGTACAAAAATATTTTTTCTATATTTTCATGAATAAATATTATAATTAATTTTTGGAACATCGATAAAATTTATTTTATAAAATATACTTATTTTTTAAAATCATAGTATCAAAATTTACTTTGGGTAAATGTTGTGTATTTTTTCTGAAAATATTGGGTTTTCATTAAATAGAGAAAATACCAATATTCGTAGAATTTCATTTCTGTTAAAAAAATCAAGAAATTTAAAAGTCCCATTATATATTCAATATGATTTAATATAAAACAATAATTATTTATTTATATTTAATCTAACTTATTTCTTTTTAATCTACTTCATATTTTTTATTATAGGTTTTTCTTTAGGTTTAAAACAAACTTTTTATGAAAATTGTTTTAAGGTGCATAATGTTTTTCGTTTTTAATTAATTTAAATAACCCTAATGTTGAATGATTTAAATGAAAATTACATATTATATATAAATAAAAATTAATTTGAATTTATAAAATAATTATTATTAGTCATATATGATATATAAAATCATATTTTCTTTAAAAATACACTTCTTGGAATTCCGACTTTTCATCACATATGAATCTTTGGTTTTAAATTAAAATTTATAAATTATATGAATTAAATTCAGTAAAATGGATTAAATAATTTTTATTTTCCAAATTAATATTATCTAATAAGTTCAACTTAATTTTTACCATATTCAATTCTTAAAATAGTAAAAATTAATCAAATTTTAAGGTGAAAATAAATTTACTGGGGAGGTAAACTAAAAAGGAAAGTGTAAAATCACTTTAAAAGATGTCTAAAAATATGTTTTCGACATATTTTTACATTATCATGTACAATTACCTATAATTATACATTTTTTATCCTTTATTAATATGAAAAACACTATAAGACCTTTTTGTTTTAAAAAATTACATGTTTTCTACTTACCTCACTTAGAAAAGGCCGCCCTTAGTTCTCTCTTATTCATACATTAAAACCAATTTGGATTAGTTTATGACTATCAAAATAAATTAAAAAATTCAATAACCTCATCATAGAATCCTTTCTTGGGTCAAAAATCTATCATATGAGTAATTTAGGTATAATCCTAAAGAGGTTCTTCAAGAAGTGTTAAAGTTCCTAACAATGCGCTTTTATTTTATTTCTTCTTCCTCCTACATAAAATATTATTTTTTATGACTATATAATTAAAAAAATATATAACACATACTCAGATGTAATTATGTTTATTTATTGACCTAAATCCTTATCTTTTCCCTCAAATGAGAAACAATAACGTCGCTCATGTGTACGACGAACTACTACCTCACAAACCAATGTGACACATTTTTCATCAACACCACTCATGGTTGGGTATGATGATGGATTTAAATTATATATATATATATATGTGATATTAATAAAATAATTATACCTCTATATTCATTATATTATATATAAATTTTTACATCCCATTTTGAAGGGGATACAATAATGTTGCTCTTGTGTATGGTAGACTGTCACCTCGCAAAGCGATATGATTCGTTTTGTCACTAACAATTTACATGGAAGGTAATAATGGTAAATTTAATAAATATATGTAATATTCATGAAATTATTACGATATAAATTACATATTTACCATTCTTAAAATATAATATATCATTTTCTTTCATACCTCTTCACTCACTAAACAATGATAATATCGTTTTGGTATATGGGACTACCGCGTTCATGAAGCGATGTGACTCTCTTTTCATCCCCAAAAAACATGGATTATATATATAATTATATAAAATGAAATAATATTTTATTTAGAATATTATGATAATTAATTTAATCTATAATAATACATATGTTCTTTCCATAATGATCATTGAAAAAAGTAAACATTACTCATGAGTATGTACGTCCAACCGCCTCCATCATCGTAACATAATTCATTTTTCATAAATATTTTTCATGATTGGTTTTAAAAGTATAATTTATAAAAAAAATATGATAAATATTTCATTATTATTTTCCTTTATATGTTCAAATAATGACCTCTTTGACTACAATCAACACACTGAAGCCATTTCGAAACTATGAACCGAACGTCCTCAAAACACCTAATGTGGACTTAACTGATTAAGTATTAAAATATGTAATTATAAATAAATAAAATAAATTATTTATGTATAATTTGATGAAACTATTGAACGTTTTTTATATATAAAATAATTTATATTATCTTATTATACATAAGTTAATGGATATGTATGGAATGTCTGGACTAGATGTGAGACATTTTCTCATTTTTTTATTTTTACTAGACATAAGCCATATTCAACATTTATTTTTGTTTTTTGGTATATATACTACCCCTTTTACATTTAATATCATAAATCCATCATAACTCATGTCATTTAAATTTCATCCAATGGAATTTTACTTGAACGTTTATGTGGGGTAAAAAATTTCATTACTCAACTTCTTTTTCATTAGGTTATATTACTTTCTTTTTGGATTTGATATTGTAAGATTATTTGTGCAATGAATTTTCAATATATTAATTTATATTTTATATTTTTTCTGTTGATTTACTTTTTATACACATAACATACTCATTTATTAACTTTATCTTCAACATTATGATCATTGTAAGGTACTTCTTCTAAATTTCCATTCGTTAAGGCATATTTTTGTAGTTATTCATCTATATTATTTTATAAGGTGTATATACATATCCTTTCACATGTTATATTATGAATTTATATATTCTCATGATATTTAATGTTTTTTTAAATATTTCACGAGTCTTAAAATTGAAATGTTTCCAAAGTGGTAAAGGTCTTTCTTTTAAAAATCCTCTTTTAATGTTTCCTTTTCAAGTATTTTCAAATAAAATGTATTATTTAAAAAAATTATGAATGAATGAAATTTCCTACCTCCATGAAACATAAATTATTTGGTGTTTCCTTTTGAATTTTCAATGTTTCTTTTCAAATTATTTTTTCCCCTATTTTCATTATTGTTTTTTGATTTTGAGAAAAGTTATTTTTAAAAACAAACTAGTTTTAATAAAATATGACTTCATTCCTATCTTCATTTCAAAATCATATTTGATTGAAAATCAATATTTTCTATAATAAATCAAAACTATTTTACTATGGTTATTTAAAGTCACTTTTACCCATAGTTGGATTTAAAAAAAATTAAATGGAATATTATTATTGTTTTCCAAACAATATATGTATGGATTTTATCGAAAATGATAAAGGAATATTTTTTCTTACATGTATGTCATGAACATATTTTCCCTCCATAATTACAATTATTTTATTTTAATATTACTTTAAAATTATACAAGGTTATTTTCAATGATAATGTTTTAACAAATATTTTATGAATTTTTAGGTTTTTAAAAGTGATTCTCAAAATGAAAAGGCTATTTTCTCCCAAAATGTTTTTAATGATATTCTAACGGTATTCCATTCATCAACATCCAAACCAATTTTTGTTAGTTATGCTTCATTGGAGATATATTGTAATGATATCATTCCCATTATCTCTCTGGATATATTAATTTGTAACAAAATGATTAGTATGGAACCTATTTCTTTTCTATGGGTTATTATTATTTCAATGAGATTGTTATTGAAGCTGTTTATTCTCCCTAGATTAATAATTTTTCAAAGAGATTATTACGAAACTCGTCTCTTCTATATGGGTTAATCAGTTTTCAAATATATTGTTGTGGAAACCATTTCTATTCTATAATTTAATCATATCTCAATTATATTGTTATTCAACCTATTTATTTTCCACAAGTTAATCATGTTTCAACAATACTATTATGGTACCCATTTTCTTTCTACGAGTTAATCATGATTCAAAGAGATTTTCATATAACCAATTTCTTTTATATAGGTTAATCAATTTATGAATAATAATGATTTTTTTTAGTTTTATGATAAAATTCAAGATCTCGGTACCTTATTCATGTTTTGGTACTTGGACATTATATAAGATGGGTTCAACAAAATAGTTCTTGGTGGGACCGATATAGATTATATAATGGGTGCACCTAGACAGGGATTCAATGCATTAGGTAATGATTATTTTCTATAAATATTTTTATTTGGAGTCGACCATATGGATATTCTATTTGTATGGGTTTTATAAGTGTTTTTCAAGAGTATTATGAAGATGATGTTTGAAGATACCAATATTTTTTATCTATGCATTCTATGGGTTTATAATGTTTCTTATGATCAATATAAATATCTTATGTCTCATGATTATTGATTCTGATGACTTTTTCCTTTGTTAAATCTTTATTCTAGGTTTTCATGTTTGATTATCCAAGTATTTATGATTATGAATATTATAATGTTATGCTCAGTAACTTTGATTATGTCATCATACCCTTATTCTCTCCTTATACTCACTTATGCTATTTATTTGTTAATTATTTTTTACCCATAATGATCTTTTTATCTCACCCTTCTTTTGTTTATTTTATCCTAGGTTGTCAAGAATTATATTGAATGAATTAGTAATATAAGGGTTTCATATGGATTATGTCAATGATCTAATATGAAACATGAAAAGATGGCCATATTGGGGAAAGACACTCTCTTGAATTATTGGGTATTATTTATGTAATATGTTTTCATAATTCCCTAAAACTCTAACCCTAAAGGTAATAGATAATGTAGGTGATAAAATATTTACCTTTTATGTTGTATGTTTTGGATTGTAAAAATTGCGTCACCTTGATAAGTATAAAATCTGGAAAGGTAAAGTATATGTTTTCAACACCGGATCTGGGAGTGCGGATTCTAAGCTGTTATATTTGGTATCTGATGAATGGTTTAAATAATATTGGATATTATGATGTTATCATGTGAGATTATATTAAAAATTATGGATATTATATTTGGAATATAATATTATTAATTATCATATGGTCAATGTCATAGACAGGCCTTTAAGGTTTTAAGAGATCAATTCTTAAAGTGATTAATTAAACTTGAAGATATATTTTATTAGGTTGAAGTATTATTAAATCTCTGGATTAACATGAATTATACATTTAAATTTTTCAATCATAAGTTTTAAGGCATTGATAACATTTACAGTTTATGTGATCTTTGATATTGAGTTAATTATGGGAACACATGTTTCATCATATAGATAACCATGGTATTGAAAAGTGATTTGGTGAATAAGTGATTAATGATATTTTAAAAAGTTATCACCATATTTTTATACTTGTAAAAAAATACTTTTAAGTTAATTTCTTGTTTAAAACACTATGTTATTCTTGTTTTATTTTTCTTATTTGGGATATAGGTTTACTTATATATTAAATAATTTTGTGTTAAATATGGGTATTATTGCTGAATTTTAAATATTAATGTATTATTCCACCATATGACGGTTTATTCTATATAGGAATTATCATAAAATGTGATACTAATTTTGTTTTTTATTAATGTCAAAAGATAGGTTGAATATCTTTATTATCCATTTTATAGTAATATTCTCCTTAAAAGTTGATTTTATTTCTTCAGGCATGAAACATTCTTCTAGAATACTCATCTATTGGATAAAAAGATGAGATTATAGTGGAAATTGGTTAAATGATGAAATTATACAAGAAAGGTAAGTATATTTCAATATTGTTTCACTCTATATGGTGAAATAATTCAAAAAAAATTCATGTAAAAGGATATTGTAAAAAAAATTATCATGGTACATTCATTTCTGATGAAGTGATGGTCTTTTCACTAATCAATGATTTATGGTTTTCAGGTCCTTATAATTATATTGATCATTTACTTTCATGTGATAAATTATATATATCATTCTCTATAATTATTTACTTTTATATTCCATGTCCAAATAATTACTTCCCACCTATGTTCTCTTAATTTGAATCCAAGTATGTGTTAATCCAGATAACCTTCATATTTTCCATTCTCTTTTATCAATAGGGTGTTTTATTAATCCTTTTTATGATGTGGGTATCCAATATAAGTATTTTATTTTTCAAATGTACAAAATTTGATTACCAAGTTAAATTTAAAATTTTTAGGATTAAATTTATTAAATAGCGGATGATGTAACACTAGTATATTTTAAAAAAGAAAACATTATTTGATAGTATATTCAAAATGAAACATCAATCTTAAACGACCCGTGATATAGATAAATTTTATAACATATCCATTAAATTCATGAGTATGAATAGTATTAACTAATTTTGTAAGAATATATATATATATATATATATATATTTTTCTTAATCAATATAATTTATTTATAAATGTTTAGTATATAATAAATCAAATTTTACTAAGGTAATTTTATTCTTTAAAAATATTTTCTCTTCAAAATATATTTTTATTGCTTTTCATTAAAAAAATATAATTAACCATTGGTACATTTAGAAACTATTTTTGGTAAAATTAAATTAATCTTTGAAATAAAAGTATCAAAATTTACTTGGGGTGAAATTTTGGGATCTTTTCAGAAAATACATAGTTTTTTCAGTGAATAGTAAAAAAATTATGATTTTCGTAAAATGTCATTTTTCAATAAATTAAGAAATTTTAAAGTCCAGTTATGTTTGAATATGATTTTGAACGTTATTATTATTATTTAATTATATTTAATCCACTTAATTTCATTTTAATCAAATACATACTGTATTTTAGTATAATTTTGTTTTTGGTTTTAAAAACAAAATCTTTCTGAAATTTATTTTGAAGTGAATAATGTTTCTAAATTTCAATTATTTAAAAATCCACTAATGAGGACATATTTAAACTAAATTTATATATATTATATCAATAAATATTTATTTTTATTCATACCATAATTATTATTAGTCATATAGTTAATATAAAATCATATTTTCCTTGAAAAATACACTTCTTGAAAACCCTATTTTTCGTCACATTTGTGGGTTTTATTTTAAATTAAAATTTTCCAACTATTTGCATTGAATTTGGTAAAATATATTAAATATTTTTAATTAGAATAATTTATATTATATAATAATTTAACTTAATTTAATTCCATTTTTAATTGTGAAAACAGTAAAAATTAATTACCACAGTTAAGGGTAAAATGGATTTACTAAGGGGTTAAACTAAAAATATGAAGGTCAAAATGACCTAAAAATTAAATAAAATATATTATTTGGACATATTTATACCATATAATATTTAATACTATATAAGTATACATTTTTAGGCATTTTCAATATGAAACACAAGGGTATACCTTTTTCTTTTATGAACATTCATGTGTTCAACTCACCTCACATATAAAAGGCCACCACCTCTCTTCTCTTCTTCACTCCATAAAAACCTTTTTTTTTCAAAAAATAACTACAAAATTACTATAAAAACATATATAACCTTATAATATAATAATTTTATTAGTCAAAAACCCATTCTAGGAATACGTTGGGTAGATTCTTAAAGTGGTGGTCCTGGAAGAGTTAAAATTCTAACAATGTATTTTTGTTTTATTTCTTCTTCCACCTTCTTTAAAATATTAATCATTTAATATTAAATATTGAAAAAAGAATATTAAACATAATTATATTTTATTATGTTAATCTAACTACCTAAATTAGTAACCTCTTCCCTAAAATGGGAAATAATTACAGTGCTCAAGTTTACGGCGGACTACTTCCCTACAAACCAATGTGACATGTTTTTCATAATAACATGACACAGTTTGGTATTATGATTGATATAAAGTATATATAATAAATTAATAACCAATGTTTACATTTTGGGTTTTTATATAATATATTTCTTTTTAAATTTCAATGCATATGGGATACAATAATGTTACTCGTGTGTACGACAGACTAACGCCTCGCGAAGCGATGTGATTATTTTTTTCACTAACACTTTACATGGAAGGTAATAAGTATAAAATAAATGAATATATGTGATATATATGAAATAATTATTATATTAATGATATATTTATAATATTATATTATTATCAATAGATAATGATAATATAATGAATATTGTCTTTCCATAATTATTATTGAAAAATGAAAATGTAACTCACGTGTACGTACAAAATACCATCTCTATAATCATAATGCATCTCATTTTTCATAACAATTTTTCATGATTTGTTTTAAAATTATAATATATGAATAAATAGTGTAAATATTTGATGATAATTATTCTGTATATTTTGAAATAATTTCCCCTTTGACCATGGTCAACACACCACATCCGTTTTGAAACAATGAACCAAACATCATTAAAAAACCCAACATGTAATTAACTAATTAAGTATTCATGTTTTTCATTATAAATAAATAAATTAAATTATTTAAGTATAATAATTTAATCCAATAATAGTTTTTTAAATATAAAATATTATATATAATCTTTATATACAGTTTTTAAAGGAAATGCTTGGAATGTTTAGAATTAAAGTAAGGATTTCTCTCATCTCACTTTTTTTCTGTGTGAAATATGACATATTAATCACTGATTTTTATTTTTTGGTTTCCACACATCCCCTTTTACATGTAATATAATGAATCTATCATTTATCATTGTACATTATGTTTCAATTTGAATTATTTAATCCAAGGGTGTTTTACATGAAGGTTATCAATTCATAAAGAATTTCATAACTCAATTTCTTTTCATTGAGTTATATTACATTTCTTTGCCTTTGATATTCTAAGATTATGTGTGCTATGAATTTTGAATATATTATTGTTTATTGACACCTTTTTGTGTGGATTTACATTTTATATACATAATTTACTCATTAATTAATCCTCAATTCAACATTATGATCCTTGTAAGGGACTCCATCTCATTTTCCTTTCATGGAGGCATATTTTGATATTATTGAATTATATTATACTATGATGTGTATATACAGACCCTTTAACATGTTCTATCTTCAATTTATATATTATCATAATATTTAATGTTATTTATTGTTAATATTTGAGGGGTCTTATTATTCAATTATTTCCAAAGTGGTAAAGGAAATTCTTTTAAAAATAATTTTTTAAAGTTCCCTTTTGAACTCTTTTCAAAAGGAATGTATTTTAAACAAATAAGGAATGAATGGATTTTAACTAAATAATGATGTCTTAATTATTAGATGTTTACTTTATATATTTAAATGAATCATTTCAAATTAAATTATTTCTTTTTTATGTACTCAGTTTTTAGATTTTTTAAAAAGATATTTTAAAAAAGAAAATATTTTTAAGAAAAATAGATTTCATTTCTATCATTATTTGAAAATAATATTTGTTTAAAAAATCCATTTTTTCTAAAGAAGTTTTCATATATTTTTTATTATGATTTTTTAAAGTCTTTTTACCCAAAATTGGATTTTTTAAAAAAGTTTCTAATAGGAATATTTCTTTTGTCTTCCAAACAATTAACATTTGGATTTTATAAAATATATGAATGGAATATTTTTTAAATGTGTATGACATGAAAGGATTTTCCCTCCTTAATGAACATTATATCCATTGAATATTTCTTTATAGGTATCAATGTTTATTTTCAATGAAAATGTTTTTAAAAATATTTTATGAATTTCTATGTTTTTAAAAGTGATTTTCGAAATGTAAAGTTTGTTTTCTAAAAACAAGTTATTAATAATATTCTAATGGTATGTCCATTCATAAAAATCAACAAAACATGTTTCTAATTTTGATCCATTGGGGATATTTTGTAACGATATTATCCTCATTATTCCTCTAAATAAATTAATATTGTTTCCAAAAGATTATATTTGAACCTTTTTGTTTTCCATTGGTTAATAATATTTTAAATAAATTGATATTGAAACCATTTATTTTTCATTGTTTAATCATATATTTATTATATTTTTATGAATCCAATTTATTTTCTATGGGTTAATCATGTCTCTAAAATATGATTATAGAATCCATTTCTTTTCCATAGATTAATCATGTTTCAAATAGATTGTTATGGAACACATTTCATTTCCACATGTTAATCATGATTCAAATAAATTTTCATAGAAACCATTTCTTTTCCAAGGGATAATAAAATTATAAAATGTGTAAATATTTATTTATGAGTTTTATGATGTAATGAATTCTCTATGTACCATATTCATGATGTTTTTATTAGACATTATATTTGATCGGTGCACCCAGATAGTTTTGGGATAACCCGATATAGCTTAAATAATGTGTACACCAAGATAGATCTCCAATGAATTTATTAATGATTGTTTTATCTGAAGAATTATATTCAATGTCGACCGTATGGTTATTCCATTTTAAGGGTTTTTAATGGTTTCATAGGTGATCTACGATGATGATGTTCTAAGAAAAAATATGTTTTATTTATTCTTGCTATGAGTTTGAAATGTTTGTCACAACCGTGATTGATATCACATGACTCATGATTATTGATTTTGATGGATATTTCCTTTTTTTAAATCCTTATTTTGTGTTTCATGTTTGATGATCCCAATATCAATGGATATGAATATTCTTATGTTATGTTCATGAACATTGATTATGTCAGTATTCCATTATACTCCCTTTATTCTCACTAATGACATTCATTTATTAATTCTTATGTTTAACATTAATGAGAAGTTGACATCACCCTTATTATGTTTCATTTTCCTCAGGTTATCAATAATTATGTTGAATGAATTACTTCTTGAAGGGTTTCATACGGATGATGATGATGTCTTAATATAGAAAATGCAATTCTTAGTATAGTGGTAAATATGTTCTTTTTAATTCTTGGGTGCCTTTTATAATATGTTTTCCTAATTCTGTAAAACATTAAACCAAAATGCTTATTTATAATGTAAGTAATCCAATATTTACCTTTTGATGTTTTATGTTTTTAAAGGTGAAAATTATGTAACCTTCATCGGTATAAAATCATGTAATGTAAAGTTTATTTTTTCACCACCAGATCCAGAAATGTGGATTCTTGACAATAATTGAGGTGATGTGTGGAGTACTAATAATATTTTTAGTTTGACATCGCCTACACCCCCAGGAATGGAAACATTGTTGTAGATTCTCTGAGCAGAATACTCACATCTTAGGTTGTGAATGAATCATAAAAGGAGTGGATTCTTATGTATCTCTTTGGTCGCACGCATTTTGGTGTCTGGGAAGATGAGATCAAGGTTTTATTGGAATTTTTTTTTGAAATCCACTGTTATTGAGTTAATTATCTTGGTAAAATGGCTCAATGTTGAGTTATGACACATTAATAATTCTTTATTTTGTGGGGAGACCATTGGTGAATGTTAACTATCTTTTGAGGGCATCCCAACGGTCATATTACCTAGTAATATGGATAAAGTTTTATGATATGGGGTGATGGTTTTGTGGCTATGTATGAAATGGTACATTAATGATTTTTTTCATATTTTTATACTGACTAATAGATTAAGGCTAAGAATCAGAAGCCTTCAAGTTTTCTTCAGCAACTTCCTATCTCAACATTGATGTGCGATGATATATTTATAAAATATTTTGTTTTTTTTCATGTACTACTAAATAATATATTGATATTTTTCTTGTTATTGAAATACTAACCATATCATCTCACTTTATTGCTACCAATGATACCACCAAAGTAGAGGAATTGGGAAATGTGTATGTGAAACAGATTATCAGAATAAATGGAGTTTTTTCTTCCACTATTTTTTATAGGGATCCCCAGTTCAGTAATAATATTTATAGAGGCCTAAAAGAGTTGATAGGTAAATTTGAGCATGACATACCATCTATATATTGGTGGTTATATAGAACATTTAATACAGATTATTGAAAACATGATTCATGCTTGTGTCCTTGATTTTAGAGGAAAATTTGATTTCTATTTAGGGATAGTTGAGTATATCTCTAATAATAGATTATATTCATCCATTAAAATGGAATCCTTTAAGGAAAAAAAGACCAGACTTGTAAATATTCGCTTTGTTGGTAGAAGATTAGTGAAGCTTACCTTGTGGGAGTTATCTTGGTCCAAGACACGATTTCTATGATCTAGATTATTTTTAGAATAATTGTAACAATACCGAGTAGGTATAAATATTATTTGGATTTTATTCAACCTCTTTTGAATTTATCAGTTTTCGACCAGGTTTTCATGATAGTCTTGCCTCATTTGGGTTACATACATCTTGAGAAACAAGGATGTTTACAATGAGAGAGATGAGACCATTTGAGTTTATTGATTAAATTTTAAAGGAGGTTAATATGAGGAATTTATACCTCTTATAACATCGATCAATGATTTGTTTCACGTGTTTCAAATCATGATGTATCTTCTAGACCCATATAATATTTTTCATTTAGGAGGACCTTGATGTGGAACCTGATATGTCATGATGGGGCAACTGGTTCAAATTGTTTATTCATAGATGAAGGTTCTTCATGCGAAGTTCATAACTCTAGTTTGGGTGATATGGAAGCATGGTTTTAATTATCACATGATATAGAATCATAAGATTCTGATGAGAGAGTAGTAACATCACCATTTTGAGGATGAGTATTTGTCATAGAATCTCTAGGGTAAAAATCATTTATAGTACATAGAATTGTAGCATTCTAAATCCAACAATAATGTATGAACCTTGTTTTTATTTTGGATATTTCTACATTATCATATATTTTTTTTGTTTCCTTGGATTCTCTGTTTTAACAACTTTTGTATGACTTTATAGGTGTCGAGAGTGGGTTTTGTTTTTGGTTTTATGTTCCATGAGGTGTCCGATAAATTCATCTTAGGATTAGATATTAGACTATAGCCAAAAAGTCTTTGGTGGTCCACCAGCTATATAACGACCCATACTTTACATAGATTGTTATTACTTCAAAATTGAAGCACACTTATTACAACATATAACAAAACCAGGAAAGGACCGTATACGTATAGTGTCTCTAGAAACTGGGAAACATAAAAAACTGGTTCATAAAGCTTCTACACTATCTCCCATTTATTTCATCAAATCAAAAGTACCTTTTGGCATATCTTACTTAATAACCTTCTTCCTGACCTGGGGAAAGAAAACATACAAAAGGGTGAGCTCAAATGCTCAGTAACGGTAAAAAAAAAAGAAATATCAATCACATCATATTCATAAGATCATAACTTTTGGAAATCTTAACCTGCAAAAGAGATCATAATTTCATAACATGGGATAAATCATAGTAGTGAAATGTAATCCCAATAATCATAACGTAAAACATGAAACATTGTGGCATACACACATAATCATAGAGAATAATTTCTTAGTAGTCAAGACTCATTGCCATGACTATCTTAGCGGACAAAGTCCATTTCTGAACCGAGTTCACTCCTCGTTCTAGTCTTGTTTCACTGAACCGGTTTAACCTGCCGTTCCAACCATGTCTATCTCATGAGATATAAAATCTTTACCCAATGCATTGGAGGGAGATATAGGTCCCACCCATCTCATAATGATACCATTCTTATATGTGCCACAAAATCATAATCCATACATCATAGCATAACCCATGTAATAAAAATGGGAATCTTAAACATCATGACATCATAAGAAAATTCATATGAGATAAAGGAATTCATAAAAATATTTCCATCGCAACATATTCTTATCAATATAATAATAGGGATATAAACAGAACCCTATATTATCTTATATGGAAAATAATTTTGATAAAAACACTTGAACTCCATTCTCGAGGAAAATATCATTTCTACTTCAAAATCATTTTTCCTTTATTAACATGTCATAAAATTTTAATCTAAAAGAAGTTGATTAAAAATAAACTTGAAAACTTGTAAAGGAATCTTCTTGGAAATAATTTTTTAGAAATCCATTCATGTTGTATAGGTTAAAAAACATTCTTCTCGTACTTTTGTCGGAAAATTCAAAAAGTACCTCGTACGAAAAACGACAAAAGATTCCTTTCATATCTTTTACTAAAAACCCACCAAAGGGTAAAATTGGATATAAACTATTTTAGAAGGATATAAATATTACATATTGAGGAAACATGGATGTGGATGATAAAATACACCCCAGTAAATTCCAAAGTATAAACAATCTCGGATAAAAATGAGATTGTGATATTTCCCTTACCTTAGGTCCGATTTGCTTCGTAAGTGTCCGAACATCCTGTATAATGATTTAAATAATGTCATTGAATTATTCCAGAATCATACTCATTGTTATGATATCATATATGGTCATATTATATGCTTATTATTAGTAATATTTCATTGCTACTTGTTATCCAAGTGTTTATTACTTTTTGTTCTTATGAGTGTTTTGTCGAATAAATTATTATTCTTATTTTTAGGTTATAGATACCTCATTTCCATAATGTTATTAGTGTAATATATATCATATTCATTCATTAAAATTCATTTATATAATCATTATGAAATGAATATCATGTAGAACGAGTCACATCACATCGTAGAGACTGTATTCCGTACGTACGCACGAGCGATGATATCGTTTCCATGATCGTGGAATTCTATTGGAGTGTATGTATACTATTTCAGAATCAAAATAAATTTACAATAATCATATATATTCATTCTTTACACCATTATACCCATCCAATTAAGGTGGTGGTGGAAAATAGATTACACCACGGCGTGGAGACGGTATTCCGTACGTACGCACGCGCGGTGATTTCATTTTCCGTAGGATGGATAGATGGTGAAATAGGGTTGTTTCATACTTATAATAACATATCATTATATGAGTGATACTTATGTTATTACTTCATAATGAAACAACTAAAGAAGAATAAGTCGAAGAAAAAATAAAGATGAAAGAATCGGTAGCAGGCATTACCTCTTCTTTGAAGCGCTTCTTTGAGACCTCCATTTAGGGCAATAAAATTGGTCTTTGAAGAAGACCAGGACCTCTAGGATGTCTCTAGGGAAGTTTATAGAAGAAATTGGCAGGGGTTGGCCGAGCTTGAAGGCTCAAAGTGGTGTGAGGAAGAGAGGTAGGAGGTTCCCTTTTATAAGGGAGTATAGGGGCACCTTTGGAATAAATAAAAATATTATTTTATTATAAAGCCAAATTCGGTTTTAAATGGCTCCAAATTGATTTATTTCGAAGAAAAGGGGGGTATGGGTCGAAATCCTCTCATCCAATAGAATTTAGACAATTTGAGGTATCAATTTTAACCTTATCATTTAGATTTAACTTAAAGTTAGATAATTTAACTTTTACCGTGTCTTCTTGTTTTCTTACACTATAAGGTTAATAAACTTACTATATCAAGCCAAACTAACCCCCAGTTTTTTATTATTAATATATATAACCTTATCTAAGTCATTTGTCCGAACCTTATATTTTTAGGAATAAAATAACAATTAATAATATAATATTTGTTTTAAAAACTATTTTATGTCAATTTTGACACTATTTAGTAATTGATTTTTGTGAAAATCATAAAAGAATTATTAGTTCAAAAAAAGTTAATTAAATGAGTAATTACATGTAATATTAACCTATAAAATTAGTGTAATTCATAAAAAGTCTCAAATTACATTTATTTGGGTATTTATAACATCAATTATGTCAATATTTCATTAATAAGATAATTACTACATCATCGTTGTGTCGTAAATAAATAAAATTATTTAATGTCTAAAAATTATAAAAAATACCATTATGTTTACAATAATTTTAGATTTCTAATGAATATTTATAGTCGAATTTATCTTATGTATAACCCCATATTAAAAAAGATTTACTTATTAAACTTTGATTTTAACTATTTTAACCGTTCTTTAAGTAAATTGATAATAAATGTCCTAATCTAATCCATGTGGGCCTAAATGGTCATATTTTATTCCTAGGGTTGTTTTTGGTCGAATTACACTTATCCAGTAGAATTAGTACATGTGTTAGGGTAATAATAATATCATTTTACCCTTAGTAACCCTATTTACTTTTAACCGTGGTAAATAAAAGTAAAAAGGTACTATTCACCAAAAAATTATTTTCATTTCATTTAACCACATTTTACTTACTGACATCAACCGTGTCTCTCGGATTTTAAAAATTCCACTCACAGAAGCGGTAAAATTAAGTTTTATGAAAAATTTATTTTTTTAACTACCACTTAGTGGTTTCACTATTCATCAAAAATTGAAAGTTTTTAGAAAAATACCAAAATTTCACCCTAGGCTAATTTCGATATTCCGAATCCAAAAATGAAGTCCATTTTGAAAAATAAAATTTATTAAATTTCAAAAAGTGGTTATTACAATTCATAACGACTAGTTTTAATAATATTTTAATAGCATATCACTGTTTAGTGAAACTCGGTATTGCGTACAACGCAAGCTATCAAAGAAGGCCATGATTGCATGTAAAGCAAGACAATCTAGTGTTGTATGTAGTTAAAGATTACTTTGATGATTTAAAAACAAAATATTTCTCATAAAAGTCTTGGGTGTTACATTATACCCCCCTTAAATTGAATTTCTCTGTCGAAATTCGTCACTTTGTAACAAACAGATGAGGATACCTCTCCCTCATCATATCCTCAAACTCCCATGTAGCTTCTTCTAATTGGTGGTTCCTCCATAATACTTTCACCAAGCGAGTGGTCTTGTTCTTAGGTCTTTTTTGCTATGATCCAGAATCTTTATCGGTTGTTCTTCAAAAGAAATATCTTTCTCCAGTTGTAAAACTTCTGAGATGAGTACATGTGAAAGATCTGGTATGTACTTTCTCAAAAGAGATACATGGAACACATCGTGAACTTGAGAGAGATTCAGTGGAAGCACCAATCGGTAATATACCTTTCCAACACGATCAAGTATTTCAAAAGGACCGATATATCTAGGGCTCAACTTCCCTTTCTTTCCAAATCTCATGACCCTCTTCCAGGGAGATATTCGTAAGAACACTTTATCACCCACATTAAACTCTAAGTCTTTTCTTCAGCTGTTGGCATAACTTTTCTGTCGACTCAGAGCTACTCTTATGTGTTTTTGAATAGATCAGACCTTTTTTTCCATCTCATCAATAAGATCAGGTCCTAATAGCTTTCTTTCCCCAACTTCGTCCCAGCAAGTTGGAGTTCTACATTTATTTCCATATAGAGCTTTATAAGGATCAATTTGAATACTGGAGTGAAAACTATTATTATAAGAAAATTCCACCAAAGGTAGGTGTTGATCCCAACCACCTTTTAAATCCATAGAGCATGCTCTCAACATATCTTCTAGATTTTGAATTGTTCTCTTAGACTGACCTTCTGTCTGAGGAGGATAAGCAGTGCTAAAACTCAACTCTGTATCCAAAGTATGCTAAAGACTTCAACAGAACTTCGAGGTAAATCTTGGATCTCGATCAGATATAATAGAAATTGTTACTCCATGCAATCTTACCACTTCCTTTACATATATCCTGGCAAGATGATCCAGTGAGAAATCCTCTATAATAGCAATGAAGTGTGCAGACTTTGTAAGACGATCAACTATGACCCAGATAGCATTATTGCCTTTGGATGTTTTAGGATGTCCTGTGACAAAGTCCATAGTGTTGTTTTCTCATTTCCATTCGGGTATGGGTAATGGTTGTAACATCCCCTTAGACTTCTATCTCTCAGCTTTAACTTGCTGACAAACCAAGCATCGAGAGACATATTCAACAACATCTCTTTCCATGCCATCCCACCAGAAGTACTCTTTCAGGTCCCAATACATCTTCGTTGCTTCCAGGATGAATAGAGAATGAAGAGTTATGAGCCTCATCCAATAGCTCCTTCCTTAATTTTGGTATGTGAGGAACACAAACCCGATTCCTGGACTTTATTATCCCATCACAATCAAGGTTGAATTCAGGAATATTTCTCACCTTGTTTTTTAACTCGACATCTTCTTTCTGTGCCTCTTTAATCTTCACATGTATAGATGGTTGCACATTCATTTCAGAAAGATACGATTTTCCCCCTTCCATTAAAATTCCAAGATCCATCCTTTGTAAATCCATAAATATTGGATATTTTGTGATCCTCATCATGGATAATCTAGCATGGTCTTGTCAACATAATGCATCTTCCACCTTGTTTGCTTTCCCAGGGTGGTAATGAATTGAGAAGTCGTAATCCTTAATCAGTTCCAACCATCTTCTTTGGAACATATTCAGCTCCTTTTGTGTGAAAATATACTTTAACCTTTTATGATCAGTATAAATATCACACCTTTCTCCATAAAGATAATGCCTCCAAATCCTTAATGCAAAGATTACCGCAGCTAACTCCAAATCATGAGGTGGTTAATTTTTCTCATGGATTTTCAACTGTTGTGAGGCATAATCTATCACCATATATTTTTGCATAAGAAAACACCCCAATCCATTCTTGGATGCATCACTATAGATCACAAACCTTTCTCCACTATAATGCAGTGTGAGCACAGGTGCACTGGATAAACCTCTTTTCAACTCCTTGAAATTCTCTTCACATTCTTCCGTCCAAACAATCTTAACTCTTTTCCAAGTCAACTTGGTGAGTGGATTAGATAATCGTGAAAAATATTTCACAAAACGTCGATAATATCCAGCCAAACCAAGAAAACATTGGATCTCAGTTACTATTGTTGGTCTCAACCATCTTTTGATAACCTCTGTTTTTTCCGGATCCACATATATCCCCTCTATTGAGATTATGTGACCCAAAAATGAAACTTTTTGAAGCCAAAATTCACACTTTGTAAATTTGGCATAAAGTTTCTATTTTCTCAGGGTCTTCAATATAATTCTCAAGTGATCTTTATGTTCTTCCTTGATCTTTGAATAGACAAGAATATCGTCTATGAAGACTACCATAAATTGATCCAGATATTCTTTTAATACTCTATTAATCAAATCCATGAAGATAGCAGAGGAATTAGTAAGACCAAATGGAATCACTATAATTTTAGTGTCCATACCTTGTACAGAAAGCCATCTTTGGTATATCCTCCCTTTTGACCATTAATTGATGATACCCTGAACGAAGATCAATCATGGAAAAGTATTGATCTCCGTGTAGTTGGTCAAATAAGTCATCAATGCATGGGAGAGGATATTTGTTCTTGATAATGATCTTGTTATGTTCTCGATAATCAATGCAGAGTCTCACTGATCCATCTTTCTTCTTAACAAATAGAACAGGTGCTCCCCAAGGTGACGCACTAGGGCGTTTGAATCCCTTATCAAGATTCTCTTGGAGTTTCTTCTTCAATTCCTGCAACTCAATTGGGGTCATTCTATAAGGTGTCTTTGAAATAGGAAAAGCGCCCGGTATGAGTTCTATTGAAAACACAACATCACGATTTGGTGGAAGACTCGGAAATTCCTCCGGAAAGACATCATAAAACTCCCGTACAATGGGAATATTCTTAATCGTGAGTTTCTCACCAACCATTTGAAATAAATAACCTTAATTTAGTGGAATCTAGACCCATAAGATGGAAGAAATTTCCACTGGAAGGATATGTTCATCCTTGCTTCGATAGACGATCATAGATTGATCTGGAATATGAAATGTGACTTCCCTTCTTTGGAAATTGATATGTGCTCCATATAAAGAAAGCCAATCCATGCCAAGAATCAAATCAAATTCCACTATAGGAAGGATCACAATATTTTCAGGAAGCACTTTCCCACAAACATCAATCGGAGAAGAATTATAAACTTTTGATGCAACTGTTGTGCCATTAGGGGTTGTCACAGCTAACTCAACATCTAATTGTTGAGGTAATTCAGTTATACTCTTAGATAAATCTTCAGAAATAAAAGAGTGGGTGGATCCCAAATCAAATAAAACATTTGCTACTTTAGATTAGATGGTAAGTGTACCTTTCACCACATCGTTATCGTACTCCACATCGCTAATAGAAATTGCATGTGTCTTTCCTTTGTCTTTAGCATTAAGATTTTGTTGATGTCGATCATCATCAACAACCCTTGGATTTGGTAATTTGTTGGCATAATTCCCCATCTCCTTGCACTTGAAACATTGAAGTGTTGTAGGTTCATTTTGTGTATCCCTTCCTTTGTTCACATCAATAGACATCTTCTTCCCATCATTGCAGCATTCAAATGCCCGATGACCATCCTTTCCACATTTGAAACATTTACTTGTCCCATTAAGACAACTCCCTCCATGTTTCTTTCCACACAATGAGCATAAGGGAAATCTGATCTTCTTTTCAATGTGCTCTTTAGATTTTCCTTTGAATTCCATTTTCCTATTCTTATCAAACCCATATGACTGATGGGTTACTCCAATCTCTATCTCGAATTTGAGAGCACATCGAACGATTTACTCGTAGCTATTGAAGTCCCTTATGGCTAACGCCCTTTGAAGACTTTGTTTTAAGCCACTAAAGAATCGATCGATCTTACTCTCAGGTTGGATAGTAATACCAGAAGCGTACCTTGAAAGTCTTGTAATATTTTCTTCATAGGTACCAACAGATTCATCATCCTTTTGCTACAGTTCAAGAAGCTCTTTATCCATATTTGTTCAGACAACACGAGGGAAGCACTTATTGAAAAATAAGTTCTTGAACTCGTCCCATTCCATGGACTCAATTTCATCTCTTTGCCTCGTATTCTTAATAAGATTCCACCATTGATCAATATCTCCTTCCAAATAATACACTTCTAGGACGACTTTATCATGTTCAGAACATTGAAGAACTGAAAATATCTTTTCAGTAGTACTAATCCATTGTTCAGCAATTAATGGACCAGTAAACCCGCTGAATGAAGGTGGACGCTGCATCATGAAGGATTCAACATAATTTTTCTCCTTCCTTTGTTTGTTTGGAAGTCCTGCATGATTCATAGCTTGAGAAAGTTGTGTGAGCATGGCTATAAGATTTTTCATTCCAGCTCCCATAACGTTTGGTTGCTCAGGGGGACAATCATTACATTTCCCGTCGCATTCCGTATTAACACGGTTCCTTCGGGTTCCAGCCATTGACTAAAACCAAGAAGAATAGTGTGAGCAACACTAATTACAATAGGAAAACAACATAATCAAGAATAAAATTTCACACTTAAGGTATTATCCTAGGTTATTAGTGGACATTTCTAAAACACTAATATTGTGTTCTATTCTTAGAATTATCCTTAGGATTCTTACTAAGGCTTCCACATCCTAGTTTCCAAAGGTTGACTATACCTTTCCTCTAATACCAACTATAATGACCCATACATTACATACATTATTATTAATTCAAAATTGAAGCACACTTATTACAACATATAACAAAACTAGGAAAGGACCGTATAGGTATAGTGTCTCTAGAAACTGGGAAACATAAACAACTGGTTCATAAAGCGTCTACACTGTCTCCCATTTATTTCAACATATCTGTAGTCCCTTTTGGAATATCACACTTAATAACCTTATTCCTGACCTGGGGAAAGAAAAAATACAAAAGTGTGATCTCAAATGCTCAGTAAGGGTAAACAAAAGAAATATCAATCACATCATATTCATAAGAACATAACTTTTGGAAATCTTAACCTGCAAAAGAGATCATAATTTCATAACATGGGATAAATCATAGTAGTAAAATGTAATCCCAATAATCAAAACATAAAACATGATACTTTGTGTCATAAACACATAATCATAGAGAATCATTTATTAGTAGTCAAGACTCATTGCCAAGACTATCTTAGCAGACAAAGTCCATTTCTGAACAGAGTTCACTCCTCGTTCCAGTCCTATTTCACTGAACCAGTTTAACCTACCATTCCAGCCATGTCTATCTCATGAGATATAAAATCTTTAACCAATGCATTGGAGGGAGATATAGGTCCCACCCATCTCATAATGATACCATTCTTATGTGTTCCACAAAATCATAAACCATACATCATAGCATAACCCATGTAATAAAAATTGGAATCTTAAACAACTTGACATCATAAAACAATTCATATAAGATAAAGGAATTCATAAAAATATTTCCATAACAACATAATCATATCAATGTAAAAATTGGGATATAAACAGAACCCTATATTATCTTATATGGAAAATAATTTTGATAAAACACTTGAACTCCATTCTTGAGGAAAATATCCTTTCTACTTCAATTTTTTTTCCTTTCTTTACATGTCATACAATTTTAATCTAAAAGAAGTTGATTAAAAATAAACTTGAAAACATGTAAAAGAATCTTCTTTGAAACAATGTTTTAAAAATCCATTCATGCCGTATAAGTTAAAAAAACATTCTTCTCGTACTTTTGTCAGAAAAGTCAAAAACTACCTCGTACGAAAAATGACAAAAGATTCCTTTCATATCTTTTACTAAAAACACACTGAAGGGAAAAATTGGATATAAACTATTGTATAAGGATATAAGTATTACATATTGAGGAAACATGGATGTGGATGATAAAATACACCCCAGTAAATTCCAAAGTATAAACAATCTCGGATAAAAATGAGATTGTGATATTTCCCTTACCTTAGGTCCGATTTGCTTCGTAAGTGTCTGAACCTCCTGAATAATGATTTAAATAATGTCATTGACTTATTCCAGAATCATAATCAGTGTTATGATATCATATATGGTCATATTCATAGCTTATTATTAGTAATATTTCATGGCTACTTGTTATTCGAGTGTTTATTACTTTTTGTTCTTATGCGTGTTTTATCGAATAAATTATTATTCTTATTTTTAGGTTATATATACCTCATTTACAGAATGGTACTAGTGTAATATATATCATATTAATTCATTAATTCATTTATATAATCATTATGAAATGAAGATCATGTAGAACGAGTCGCATCACATCGTGGAGACGATATTCCGTACGTGCGCATGAGCGATGATATCGTTCCCATAATCATGGAATTGTATTATAGTGTGTGTATACTATTTAAGAATCAATATAAATTTAAAATAATTATATATATTCATTCTTTACACCATTATACCCATCCAAGTAAGGTGGTGGTGGAAAATAGATTACACCACAGCGTGAAGACGGTATTTCGTATGTACGCAAGCGCGATGATTTCATTTTCCGTAGGATGGATAGATGGTGAAATAGGGTTGTTTAATACTTATAATAACATATAAGTATATGAGTGATACTGATGTTATTACTTCATAATGAAACAACTAAAGAAGAAGAAGTGGAAGAATAAATAAAGATGAAAGAATCGGTAACGGGCATTACCTCTTCTTTGAAGCGCTTCTTTGAGACCTCCTTTTAGGGCACTAAAATTGGTCTTTGAAGAAGACCAATACATCTAGGATGTCTCTAGGGAAGTGTAGAGAATAAATTGTCAGGGTTTGGCCGATCCTGAAGGCTCATAGTGGTGTGAGGAAGAGAGGGAGGAGGTGCCCTTTTATAAGGGAGGAGAGGGGCACCTTTGGAATAACTAAAAATATTATTTTATTATAAAGAAAAATTCGGTTTTAAATGGATCCAAAATGATTTATATTTAAGATAAGGTGGTGATGGGTCGAAATCCTCTTATACAATAGAATTTGGACAGGTTTAGTTATCAATTTTTACCTTATCATTTAGACTTAACATTAAGGTAGATAATTTAACTTTTATCGTGTCTTCTTGTTTGCTTATACTATAAGGTTAATAAACTTACTATATCAAGACAAAAGAACCCCATGTTGTATATTATTAATATATATAACTTTATCTAAGTCATTTGGCCGAACCATAGATTTTTAAGAATATAATACCACATAATAATATAATATTTGTTTTAAAAACTATTTTAAGTCAATTTTGACACTATTTAGTAATTGATTTTTGTGAAAATCATAAAATAATGATTAGTTCGAAAAAAGATAATTATATCAATAATAACATGTCATATTAACCTAGAAAATTAGTTTAGTTCATAAAAATTCTCAAATTACATTTATTTGGGTATTTATAACATCAATTATGTCAATATTTCAATAATAAGATAATTACTGCATCATCATTGTGTCATAAATAAATTAAATTATATAATGTCTAAAAATTATAAATAAAATACCATTATGTTTGAAATCTTTTTATCTTTCTAATTTATTTTTATAGTCGAATTTATATTATGTATAACCCCATATTAAAAATTATTTACTTATTAAACTTTGATTTTAACTATTTTAACCCTTCTTTAAGTAAATTGATAATAAATGTCCTATGCTAATCCAAGTGGGCCTAAATGGTCATATTTTATTCCTAA
This sequence comes from Viscum album, assembly GCA_963277665.1. Classification (NCBI taxonomy): domain Eukaryota; kingdom Viridiplantae; phylum Streptophyta; class Magnoliopsida; order Santalales; family Viscaceae; genus Viscum; species Viscum album. Next base: position 1,864,197,768 of record OY728164.1, on the reverse strand, counting down.
GGTTGTTTTTGGTCGAATTACACTTATCCAATAGAATTAGGACATGCGTTTGGGTAATAATAATATCATGTTTACCCTTAATTACCCTATTTACTTTTAACCGTGGTAAATAAAAGTAAAAATTTACTATTCACCAAAAAATTATCATCATCTCATTGAACCACATTTTACTTACTAACATCAACCGTGTCTCTCGGATTTTAGAAATTCCACTCACAGAAGTGGTAAAGTTAAGTTTTATGAAAAATTCAGTTTTTTAACTACCACTTAGTGGTTTCACTATTCATAAAAAATTGAATGTTTTCAGAAAAATACCAAAATTTCACCATAGGCTAATTTCGATATTCTGAATCCAAAAATGAATTCCATTTTGAAAAATAAAATTTATAAAATCTCAAAAAGTGGTTATTACTATTCATAATGGCTAGTTTTAATAATATTTTAATAGCATATCACTGTTTAGTGAAACTCGGTATTGCGTACGACGCAAGCTATCAAGGAAGGCCGCGATTGTGTGTAAAGAAAGACAATATAGTGTTGTGTGTATTGAAAGATTCCTTTGATAATTTAAAAACAAAATATCTCTCATAAAAGTCTCGAGTGTTACAAGCAAGCTAGTGAGATACATCATCCAACCATTATAGAGATGGTAAGAGAGGGCTCCTATAGGATTATCAATGGAATATGATTTTGGAGACTCCCTTGAGTTGAATTCATCCTTTACAACCTTTTTCTTAATGGATAAATGTGATAATTTAAGTGTTGAATATATTTCAGTAAGTGTATCCATGACTCTGTTGTGAATTCTTCTTTCCTCGTATCACTCCCTATTTAAGAGTGACATACGCTTGGGTTTTTTGTTGATCTAGTTCCTGATTTTATGATTATTGGTTCTTTTATTATTACCTATTTAATTCTAGACCATCAAATCTCTATTTTTGGATTCTATCTTGGGTGTTTGACTTGACAATGATTGAGGTAGGTGGTTCTATAATTCTATTCCTATTAATGGAAACTGTTTATTATTGCTTCATTTGAAATGTAAGACATATTGATTTCTAAATATCAATTTTATATTTTTATAAAAGTTTTGAATTGAATTGGTGTGCGTTAATCCTCTTTGAAAATGGATTTTCCAATAAAGTGATGATTTCTAAAAAATATATTTAAAATGAATGCATGGTTTTAATGAAATAATTTGATGACAATTATTCATAAATGATTGAATGAAATGAATTCCGGATTTTAAAAGAAATTAATTATTTAAAAATGTTTAAGTTTTGATATCAACCATTTGATGTTGGTTTTTGAAATAAAATGAATTGTTTTGAAATTTAATCATGTAGTCAACTGAAATGATTGATTGAAATGAATAATAGCACCTTATATGATTGATTTATTTATGTAAATCACATGGTATCTTTGGTAGCTAGGTGTGTAGTCTTGGATAAAAATTTTAGTCACGTACTAGATCTACCTAGAAATGGATTGACAAAGACAACGATACAAAACATGATGTGAGAATGGAGTTTTTTCATTAGGGTGTTATCCTATTTTGCCTAGGACTAAGATTTATGGATGTATGCACACATTGATCCATATTTCACCGAGATGTGTGAGGATCCTTGATCCTTTTTCTAAATAACCATGAGTATTTTTACTATGTTTTTATGGTGAAAAATTGATTATACATTCCTGTGATTATAAAATGTTTTATCCATTCATGTTTTATAAAATTCTTAATCATTCTTATTTGAAATAACATTCTTATATTCACCATTAAAATGATTTCAAAAGTATTTTTTATCTTAAAATTTTGAAATTTACTATCATTCCCTATATTATTTAAAATTGTGCATAATTTCATAATTTGATGGGGAATGCTTATGGAATACTTGGTGAGATCCTATTAGAATAGTGTTTCTTACACTCTAATTTTACCTTTAGTTTTTTTATATTTTCTGATTCCAGGTTTGTGAAAAGGGAGAGCACTACATAGAGTCAGTGGATGTTCTTCATTGTGGGACCATGGGAGTTAGTACTGGAAGGAGGACTATGTATTACAATTATTGTGAAGATATATTGTGTTTTCATTTTCATTGGATTTGAGATGTTTAGTTTGGTGTTTTGTTTACATTATGAAGTTTTTCTCTTAATGATTATACTGGAATATTGATTTTTTATCGTTTCTTATTGACAATATTGCATTTTTCTGTTATTACTATGGTGAAATCATCCCCTCTTTATGTTTCTTGATTCCCAATTTCTAGTCACCATACCATGGGGATTGGTAATCCCCTTTGGGTCATGTCAGGATTTATTTGAGTTTTGGTTTTAGGGCTATCCGAGTTGGTTCATGACAGGATGTTCCTTAGACACATGTAATGTGTGGGAGCATCATAAATGTTAGAGAACTAGAGAGATGTTTTTTCTAATCATTGAGGATATGAACTCATTATCATTACACAATTATGAACCTCTATCCTATAATGATGTTGTCAAGAGCTCAAAAATAAAAAATATGGAAAACAAAAATGAATTCAAAGATGGATTCCATGTATCAAAACCATGTTTGGATTCTAGTCCACCCACCTAAATATTTAAATTCGATTCGTTGATAATGGGTATTCAAGAAGAAGATGTACATGGAAGTTAAAATTAATACCTATAATGAAAGAATAGAAGATAAATGGACTAAGAAAAATCAAGTCAAAGAATATGAGGAAACCATTTTGTTAGTTGATATGTTGAAATCCATTCGAATTATACTTTATATAGTATCATTCCATGATTATGAGATTTGGAAGATAAATTTCAAATCATAATTCGTTAAAGGGAAGCTTATGGATGATTTCTACAGTACAAAAAATTTAAGGTTTTTTGGATCCAGATGACGAGAATAATTTATGCATGTTATAGAGATCTATTTATAGATTGATTTCAGAAAACAAATCATAGAATATTTTCTTTGATGAATACATAAGGGAATTTTATATTATAATTAATAAATGTGATTCATGTGTCTATTATTTATTTAGTGGGGGTGTATTAATTTCTCTAGTAGTATATGTTAATGACATCTTACTTATTGGGAATGAAATACAATTCATACAGTCAATTAAGGCATGGTTGAACACGTGCTTCTCCATGAAAGACTCAAATGAATAAGCCTACATTCAAGGGAAAAAGATCATTCATAATAGATCATAGAGGATTTATTCATTATGTTAGGGTTCATGCATTGACCAGATACTGATGACATTTAGTATTGAACAATTCAATAGTGGATTGTTTCTAGAGTCACATTTTATACATCTCTCCATGAAAATGTGTCATTAGTCATAAGAGGAGAGATATTTGAAGAGTAGAATACTGTATGATTATATAATAGGTTCCATAATGTATGGAATGTTGTGTAAAATGTTTTATGTTTCCTATATATTGATCATGGTAGGTAGATATCAAGTCGTCCCAATAGAAAAATATTAGACTAATGATAAGACTATCCAAAAGTACCTTGGGCAAGCTAAGGATATATTCTTGGTTTATGGAAGAGATGTTGAACTAATAATCAAGTGATATACAAATTCTAGATTATCTATTGATCATTATAATATGAAATTAATGTTAGGATATGTATTCTAACATAATACAGGATCTATGAGAAGGGTGATCACAAATAAGTATGTGGTCGTTGATTTTATAGTAGAGACAAAGTACACTGTAGATACTGATGTAGCTAAAGAATCAGTTTACATGCACAACTTCCTCTGAGAGATTGTTGTGGTGGTAATTAGTAAACATGATATCACTTTTTATTATAATAACACTTAATAATTGTTTCTATAAAAATAGCCTATAGAAAATCAATGGATGAAGTATATATTATAAAAGATTAACCTCTTGAGAAAATATTCTCAAAAGAGGTGAGGTATCTGTCAACAGTGTTTCTATAAAAGAAAATGGGGTGGCCCCTTTGTCTAAATATTTTTAATAGAAATAGAATTAACATTATATAATTTCTAGTGGTCTGAGAGTCATTAGTGATTGACACTACGAAAGTGGGAATATAATAGAGTTGGTTCCCTAAAACTAACTATCTTCTAATTTTAATTACCTTTATATTCATTGTTTTGAATATTAATAGATATTATATCACATGATTAGTATTAATATACGTGTCATTGATATTATAATTTCCATAGAGTTTTTATCACATTAAAATTTCATAATAGTTCTTCGCAATGATGAGAACCTTGATGTACTATGACTAAATTCATAAATACATGTTTTATAAATGGATGAAATCATTTGACTAGTCATAGATGATACATGTTATTAGGGGTAGGAGAATCATAATTTATTGAGACTAATTCTCATGAAGTTAACCCATTGAAATCTCCAAGAGAGGAGGATTGTGAGAACTAATCCACCAGTAGGATATCAACATGTTCTATGTATCATTTGATTTTCATATCTTTAGACATGTGTAATGATTCGGGGGAGTTAATAATATTATCAATTCATATTATAAGTCACATACTTTAATGTATTTTTTTTAAATAGGTTGATGACATGAACTGGTTTCCCAATTCATGCCCCCCAAAGGAATTTATTAATAATAAAATGTATGAAGTACAGACTCGAGGTGTAATGAATTTACACCAGCGGGGAAAAAAGAGGATACAAGTAAATGACAAAGAAACACAAGAGGGAAATTTAAGGTCTTCAGAATGTGAACACAGTTGTGATTATTCCATTTGAGACTCCATTACAGCAGCCAAATGCTTCCTAATGTTTCAGCAGGTTCACAATATAGACATCCTGCATGATGTTCCATTCCATCCTGAACTCTTCATCAAAAGTTGGGAGCCTCCCTCGAGCATCACCGAGACATGCTCCGGTTTCAGAGAGACATCAACCACCTCCATAGATCAAAGAAGCAAAGCATGATGCAAGAAAAAGATATAACAATTCAGAACTATAGGGATCAGGGTTAGAAGAGTCTTTCCTTCAATCAGAGCAAAACCAGAATGAAGAGAATCAGATGGACAGAAGGTGCAAACAGAATAAAGATAGAATGTTTCAGCACAAAATTCCATCAAAGTAAGCTAATCTCATCTTCTTCAGGTGAACTCTTTAATCGTAACAGGCATGAATATGATTCTTGTGCAACTTCATATGATGAGGAACTGCTGCGTAAAGTAGTCACACTACTTTTCAGAAGTCCAGAAAATTGTTTTATGAATTGAGAACTGGCTCTCCAGCATTGCCTGGAAAGAAAACCGGGGTTTCAAATGATCCAGGCTGCAATTGTACTCAGAGAGTATTCAGAACAATTCACCAAATAAAAGCTCATAATGGCACCAACCAAACATCAACCAAAGAGTGTATAGGCACTCCCAAGGGCTAGTAAGCAGAGAACTTTCAAAACAGACTGAGAACTCCTTAAAAAATCAGTAACCAAGTAAGAAGATAAATAGAAAATCATGATGTGATCCTTTCATATCCGGAACATAAATCATATGATTCATCTTTGGGTTGCTTCAAATGCTCCTCAGCACAGCAGAGCCATTGAAATGCAAAAAAGGCAGCAAGGAGATCATAAGAGAGCAGAGAAACTGAAATTTCAGAATTGAAAGCAGATCAATTTGGAGCAAAAAAGAAAGCGTTTTCTGCATCTGTCTTTGAGAGTCTTCCAAAAAACCAAAGAAGGCATTTTGAAACTTTTCAAAAGTGAAAATTGATATTTCAGATATAATTCTGAAATGAAATAAAAGAATTCCAGACAGCAAAAAATAACTTCTCAGAGTGTGAAACTGCCACAGCCAGCAACCTCCAGGGAGACCAAATCAACCACAAAGAAAAAACCATTGAAAATCAAACAGCCAGACATATGCTAAAACAACCACTACAGCCTCAAGAAGTGTCTGAGTTAGAACAGTCAGAATAATCTGGCAGGGGCTCAAGAGGGACTGGTTGTGGAGGCACCTCAAGGCCAGGACTTCTGGCCGTAAAATATCTTGTGATGATAGTTCTCTCATAATTAACTCTGCCTCTAGGTTTTCTTGATTTCTTGGGGGTTGGAGTGATAAAACCATCCGAATCCATGATGACTTTTTTACCTTTTCGATCATTCAGATGAAAAGCCTCCCCATCCTTGGGGTGGAGAGACTCATCTGAATGTCCATCTTTGTTAATCACATGACCCTCAGATATTGATACTTCCTTCATGTTAAGGTGTGTGATATCATTCTTTTCAGCTTCCTGATTTTCTTACTACTTGGTAACAGCAAGAACTTCATTAACAAAATCTGAAAGTTGATTGCTAATTGCTTGAGAATTGAAACCACCCTTGTCTCCTTCATCACTTTCCTTGATAACACTATCAGAAGGTTTTTTGATATCCTTAACCCCAGGATAGACTTCTTTACTAGCCAAATTATAAGGGCCAGTAAGGCTTTCTTGAGTATATTTACACTTTTCTATCCACAAAGGTTTAAAGCTTTTCGGATGGTCATTGTCTTTGCCACAATTGCTTGAAGGGTGCCCCAATCTGAAGCACTTAGGGCAGTAGTCTGGCAATATTTCATAGAAATTGAATTTTATAATGACTTCATTTTTTTGAAATTCAATGAAAAACATTTCAAGTATATATGTTGATGAGAAAAGTGATGCATCCTTCTTGAATGACACATCATGTCAAAGGGATTATATTATATGTTAAACGTTCCTAAAAGGTAGTTATGTCTTTGTGTTCTCCTCATTTCTTTAGGGGTTATGATGTTTTTCTAGATACCACTGTTATTATATGATTTGGACTCATTGTTATCAAGATGAGGGCAAAGGGGTTCACATACAAAGTGTACTAAGAGGCTTACACAATTATGTATAATTATATATTAGGATGAATTGGACCCCATATGTGGGGTCCATAGAGTATTTGAGTGAGTGATCATAAGTTAATTATATTATTTAAATTTCAAATAATTTGAATTAAATTTATTTGTCATGGTATTAATGATTTTATCTAATTATAAATGTAAATCTGGTAAATTATTAATGTTCGATTGAACATCACACTGTTCAAGGTTCATTAAATAACTACCAGAGGAATGAGTAGTGTTAATGTCTCATGGTTCATTATGTGACTTTTAATAATTTAACCAATGAGTGGTGAGATGCTTGTGAATTTTAAAACACATTTATGAGGTTATGCATATCGTATGGGATAGTTTAAGATGGTTACCTTGTCCATGGTATTAAGTGATATTTTAGAATGTCGGATCTTACTATTTATCATCATTTTTGAGCCACTAATAGTGAACAATGCCATTTTCTAGAATCTGAAGATATTATATCATATTATCCCCTTATATCATGTTTTTAGAGAGATAAATATCAAGAATTGATCGATTTAATCTTTGAGATCAACCATGTGATAATATAGGGACTGAATGAGCTACATAAGGCCTTTGGTCTTCCACAATAGAAACCAAACATTGAAGAAAACCATTCGTGGACTATCCCCACACAAAAAATGGGGTTTCCCAGCATTTGTTTGGAATTTTTCAGTGGCATAAACTTCCACTAAATGATGTGCCCTCTTTCTAAAAGAATCATGTATTGTCATGTTAGGAATACTTTCCCGTCACTTTTTGTGCGATTGGTTTTTAATTCGTAGCTTTTTTTGCGGTGATTTAAACCATAGATAAATTTTTAACGACGGTTTTTTGTGTTTTTAAATTTTTTTATATAATTTCTTAAATTATTTTTTATTACAAATTTTTTATTATTGATTATTGATTACTTATTACTTATTAGTTATTATTTATTATTTTTAATTTTTTAATTTTTAATTTTTTTTTCAATTTTAAATTTTTTTATTATTTATTATTTATTATTTATTATTTATTATTTATTATTTATTATCTACTATTTAAAATTTAAAATTTATAATTTATAAATTATTATTAATTTTTTATCCTACCAAGCATGCATATTTCATGCACGCAATGCATAAATTTGGAAAAGAAATGTGTGGTGTGAGATCTAAACCCCTTAACACTTGGATACCCTCTAAAGACTTTACCACCCCATCAAACTCTTCATATTGTGTGTAAATATTATGTAATATACTTAAACATATACAACTTAAAAAATAACGATATTAAAAATAACAAATAATGAATATATAATAATCTAGTACTAAATAAATAATATATGGTAGATAAATAATAAATAGATTATAAATAAATACAAAAGAAACAACAAATACATAATAAATAAATTAAAATTAAATATTAAATAAATAAAAATTAAATAAATAACTAATAATAAGAATAATTAATAAATAAATAATAGTAAATGATAATGAATAATAAATGATAATATATAATAAATGAAAATAAAAAATAGATAGTTATAAATAATAATTTATAATAAATAATAATAAATAAATAATAGTAAATAAAACTTAAATAACTAATAAATAACTATTAATTAATTAATTAACTAATAATAGATAAATAAATAATAAATAATAATTAATAATTATTATAAATAAATAAAAAATGAATAATAAATAATAAATATGAATTAAATATTAAATACATAACAAATATGTAATAAATCAATATTAAATAAATATTAACAAATTATGAAAAAAATAAATACTAAAATAATATATTAAAATTAAATAAATTAAAATTAAATTAGTAAATATTAAATAAATAATAAACATGTAATCAGTAAATATTAAATAAATATTTAATAAAAAAATAATCAATAAATAAAAAACAAAGAAATAATAATTTAATAATAATAAATAATAACTTATGATGAAATATAAAATATTAATAATAAATAATAAATAATAAATGAATGAATAATAATTAAAAAATAATAAATAAATTTTAAATAGAATTATATAAATAAACTGATAATAAAAAGAAATCAATAAATAGTATATAAAGACAATTAAATATATATATATATATATATCTACAAATATATGATATAAAAATATATAAACATAAATATGTATAATTATTTACATGTATATTTAAATATACACAATACTTACATATATATGTTTTTATTTAAATACATTTGAATATACACATAAATATAGATTTTTTATTAACACACACATGTTTATATATAATAATTACTTATATAGGAACAGCTATACAAATTAATGAATTTTTCTTAGGTAAATAAAATCAACAATTATTTATTTTAAATTAAATGAATAAAAATTATTTATTTCCATATGGTTTATATGATTATAAATACATTTCTTTGAAAATATGTATTTATAAATGTGATTTATTATATGTAAATATAAGAAAATGTTTATAAATTGAAATAAAAATAAAAATATGTTTTAAAAAACAAATAAAATAGTGAAACCATAATATCAATATTGAGGTAATTTGTATGAATAAATTGTTTTCCCATCGAAAGAGGACATTAATACCCCCTTATATGGGGATGAAATTCTATAAATTGTTAAAAAATGTGATACCCCAACTAAAAGATTAGTTTTAGAGGCCTTTGGGGCCTCGTTTTACATCTAAAAATAGTGATTGGGGTTATCCCATGTCATCAAGGTGTAGATCTCATCACAGGTTTTGATTTGAAATATGGTTGATCCCAAACAGACAACTAAATAAAAAGTTATTCCCTTTTAAAGTTCATGTTTAATTTCTTACTTTTCAAAAAAAATATAATAAGGTTTATTCCATTAATTATTAAAAAAATTAAATCTAATGAGGTTTTAATTCATTTCATAACTTTGATTTGATGGTTGTGTAGCTAAAATAAACTCCTAGAATAAAAGATAAGGTCAATCAGTGTCAAAGTCTTATTTTCAAATTATTGAACATTTTTTATAAGATTCAAATTATTATTAACTAATAATTATATATATCTATTAATTAAAACATTATAATTAATTAAAATTATAAATAATAAATATTTTATTATTGTAAATAATAAAAAATTTGTAATAAATCAATATATATATATATATATATATTAAATTGATTTCCTTAAATTTCGTGGTGGTTTTTTGAAAATAAGACGTTAATAAAATAATTTCTTTTTTAAAAATAACTCAAAAATAATATTTAAATAACATTTAGCATTGTTTTTCACAACCACCATGAATTTTTTTTTTCAGGAAAACATTTAGCGATGGTTTTCAAAATTGCTGTGAAAAAACTACCACTACATTCCTATTTTGCAATAGTGTTAGAAAAATGTGTGGAAGATATATATAGAATGTAAGTTGGTTTGTGTGAGCTACATTGATACATAAAAAAAGAATATATAACTATTTCTACACGAGGTGTGTCATTTTACCCAAGGTCAAAAACGGTCTATTAGAAATTGTGGTGGATATAGCCTTTTGACATTACAAATGAGGTGACACATGTAATGTCCCAGAATTTCCATGTAATTTTTTAATATGGAATGACATCAAGACCAGGTACTAAGATGGTGTGTGATTCTGAGCCCCATAGTGCCCGGAATGATGCATCAAAAAATCATAATCTTTAAATGTCACGCATGTGCAGTTTTTCTAAAAAATTGGTATAACTCTTAAAATGGTATCCTGATCAGAAATCTTGGGGCACCATTGCATTCAGGATGGCAGGTTTACCCTAGTCGTGACTTATGATTAGTTGGCGCTGCCCTCCATTGAGAAACCCCAAAAATGGAATTACCATCAATAGAATAATTAAATAAAATTATTTTATTTTTCAAATTCTTATTACTCACGAACAATGCCTTAGTTAAAAAATCTGAGACCAGAGATGATCTTAGTGGGGTATGATTTCCTTGGGTAGATCCAAACATAGGATAGCACGGGCCAAAAGTGGAAGTTAGTTTTTGGCCGTAAATTAAATAATTTAGTAGTAATCATTTTATTTTCAAATACATATAACTCTTAAACGGTAACTAGGATTGAAAATCTGAGAGTATTGTTGTATTTTTTAGAGAATTTAACCTCTAGGTAGGGCCTAACCCCGACTGGCGCGGCTTGAGGATGAAGGTTGATTTTTTTGAACATTTTTTAGGGTGCATTCAGTAAATGTGCAATCAGGATTTTTTATCTTGTGAACCTGCAATCGTATTTGAAATTTTAGGTAAAGGATGAACTCACAATGACGAGATCCAAGTAGGCAAGCTTAACTTTGATTGGCAATGGTCAGATGGAAATGTTAATTTATCTGACATTTTGAAAAATAGTAAAATAACTTTAAAATGTTATTTTACTTCTTTTATCACTGTTGAGCGGCGGACAACATCACTAAAATGTGTTGATGAGTCACATTAATGTAAACTCATAATGTCACGTTTTGGGGCAAGCATAACAAAAATGATGTGACAATTTTTTTTAATAACACATTGGCGGAATCAGTTTGGGGGACTTTTCTATGATGATCATTGTGGAACCTCTCTCTCCCTATCCCTCTGACGACGAATGCTACATATGAACACCAGTCAGACAGATTCGAGAGATGATGAATGAAGACAAATGCTAATGGAGTGAGGATCGACGATGGCTCTATGATTCATCCCTCATCATCAACAAATTCTCAAACTAGGTAGGGGTTGCGCAGTCATTGTAATTGATTATTTCTTCCCCGTTCTGGAGAATTAAAGATGAATGTGGATCAACTGACTAATGGGTTGATCTATGAACCAATCGATCTTGTGGGTGGATATTATGTGAGAGTTTTAATTGGGGTTTAACTCTAGTTGTGTGGTTAATAATTTCCAACATTCATAAACTCTAATGCGGAGGGTGGGGCCCAACACGATCAAGGCCCAGACCCTCCACCATAGTTGTCTATTATGAGTTATTTGTGGATGATTTCTTGAGATAGTGGTAAGGTGAGTATAAGGTTATCACATTGATTGTGACGACCTAATGATTACATAGAACATGAGGTTTGAGAAACGGACCCCTGAAGCGACTCTAGAAACCACTGGTGGCGGGTGGTGGCGGCCATGGGTGGAGGGCGGTGTCTAACCCATCAGTGCACAATGGTGGAAGATGTGGTTCCCAACACTGTGGGGAGGGACGACCTACATCATAGCCATCCGTTGGCCGGAGAGCTGTGGTTCGTCGTCCGCGGATGGAGGAGGCCCCATGTTCGAGGGGCCTGACGTGGCTCGGGACCTGACGTGACGCGGTTGCGACGCCCCGGTTGGACGATGCCCCATCGACCACACCACATAGTCTATCTTTAGTGAGCAAGCTGTGCCCAAGCCAGCGGGATAGACCAAACCAATGTTGTCAGGAAGAACCCGTTCCACCGGTCCAGACCTACTCCGGTTGGCCGAACTAGTGCCACCGGGCCGAACCTGTGCCAACAGGCCAGACCCACACCCTTCGGGGTAGGCCGATCGACCTAGCGGGCTATACCCTTAGTCAAACCGGGTTAGGTCTATCGGGGCCCATTGGGCTAGGCCAGACAAAACTGAACCTGACCCGAACCGGGTCAGATCGAGTTTGTCTAATTGAACTGGGGTATGTGGGACCCCCGGGCTGGGTTGGTCGGGTTGGTCTGACTGGGTAAAACCGGGCCGAGACACAACCAACCCATGTTTACTAAGATGCATGTATCTCTCAAATAGGGTCTCTGATTTACAAGCTATTAGTTGAGTTGGGACCCTTGTGACATGAAATCCCTTATGAGATACTCTTCATGAGTTGTGGAAAAAGTTGTCTTAACACCAGGTTGGATCGGACTCGAATCCTACCAGGCCCTTTTTACAAAAATTCACATTTCTTACATACCGAGAATCTGATCGGCGCACCATCTATTTTGTTGAGACCCTTACAAAGATATGATCATTTTGGGTTACACTTTGTGGGACTTCCTAGTTTTTGAGGAATAACCAATATCTTGAGGAGTAGATCCTCCCGGAATCAAGCTTGCTAACTGAGGGAATCCGTTGGTCGGTTGTCATGTGAAGAGGGACCATCTGTGGTCAGCAAGAGAGGGACCCTCCATGGATTGGCGATGGAAAAACCCTACATGGATCATCAGGGATTGCGAAACTTCATGGATCAGTAATGGGGAGACCCTCCGTGGATCAGCATGAGAGTGACCCTCTGTGGATCGGTAGTAGCACGACCCTCCGTGGATTGAAAATAGTACAACCCTTCGTGGATCGGAATAAGAGTGATCCTCTATGGATCAGCAGTAGGAAGTCCCGTAGTGGACCAACCATAGGGTGATCTATTGTGGATCAGTGGTAGACCGACCATTTGTCGATCGGTAGTAGAGAAACACTTCTCAGATTAGCAGCCGAGCTTCTCAACAGAATAAGATGATCTAACTTATGACTAATAATATTTATTAATGTTCCTTATGTTATACCTTGTGTGAGCTGCATCATTTACATTGTGATATGTCTATGAAAACCATTTGGTGGTAATACTTCTATGGTATCTTCCATTGTGGTGTTATCTTTTGTGGATTATTGAGAGATCTTTGGGGACTTGGGGTCCCTATTGAGTATTTTTATACTCACCCCTACACAGGCTTCTACATCACCTATTTTGTCTTATACATAATATTGACATCATTGATTGGGACATTGGGGAGGCAGGACAAGACAATGCTCGGAGGTGTATCGATAGACATGGTGTGTTGTAGTGACATCTGATAGGGAGTTGTACCTACCCTTCACGAAATATCCTTGATGGATGATATCTCGAGCTTGTACTTCTTTTTATGTACATTCCTTTCAGTTGTACTTGTACTCAATTCCCTTTACTTTTAGTTTACACACATTGATATTAGTAGTGTATCTTTTTGGTGGTTATACTAATTTCATTACTTTGTGGTTTTCTTTGTGTGGTATTCCCTATATGTGTGTGTACTTGATTAAATGAAATTGCATAACTTTTTTATGATATTTCTTTCTGGTGCTAGTCCCCATCCCCTACCCTATAGAAGGCGGACTTGAGGTATTCACGACACGGGTCTTGGGATAAGGGTCATGAAAAGTAGATATCAAAGGATGGTCAGTTCTACTAGAATAACAAAGAGCCTATATATTTGGTTAGGTAATAGTGTTAAGTGTTTTGAGAGAGACTTTTCATATAGGGAGTCTAGTGTTCATGTGGTAGTTGACGTATTCTTACACAAGGATCCTGAATTATTTTTTTCTGAATCAGTACATGAAAACATTGATTACATGTGTTTTAATAATGATTTTCTCTCGATCTCTCTTGAGTCAGCTCACGAGGTATAATTTATTGATCGTGGTTCATCTTGATTCTCTATCATGATACCACCACGCAAATAGTTATCCAGGATTCCAGTGTGTCTCAATGAGGATGGTCCACTTAGTGACGAGGCTTTGGTATGGGGACCATTGCCGAAAATGGTACCTTCGGGATGTGTCCCAATGATACAACTGCTCGTTGGTAAGCAATTACTACCAGTGGAACAGGTAGAGGAATCATGTAGGCTTATTGTGTTACCTGTGTTTTAGCCACACTTACCCCTTAGGTTATGAGGTGAGCCCAACTCACAGGTGGATATGGAATGGCATAAGGTGGTGTCTGAGTTTCCATATATCTAGGGCACCATTAGATCAGATGGTGGCCCTAGCAGTGATCTTCTACATGGCTCAGCAAGGCGATGACCAGGTTTAGATTACCCAATACTACGATGAGGTGACTTTTCCATGGATAGAGTGTGACAACATTTCTCAGAGAAATGTCTCTTTCCATAAAATCTAAGGGGTATGTGTACCAAAGAGATTCAATAATAAAACATTTCAGTAGCTGTGTGTTCATCGAGGTGTGCCGAATTTTCTATGTACCCGACGAAAAAGATATGGCCAGTTATTCAGTGCTTCGAACTCTGAGCTGGCTGTTTTTTGGGACATCCAAGCCAACACTATTCCTCTGTAAATTTATACATATGATTGGGTTCTATAGAGATACATTGGGGTTTGAGGTCCTTTGGATGAGAAGATATAGCCAGTGGTTGTCAGTAGTGGGAAAGCATGCAGCCTACATTAGTCTTAGATATTTGAACATGTGAGATGCTCAGATAAGAGGTCCCAAGTAAGGGGGTCTACATATTAGGGATCATAGGATGATTAAATTTGGCCTAAGAAGATGTAATGATTTTCAAAATATGGTAGGGGGAATCTCTCTGGATATTCTACAGCTCTTTTTGCTAATGGGTAAACAGTGGATGGTCCACCAGGGAAGAGGAAGTGACAGGAACATATGAACCTTCCGGAAAAAAGATGTGGAAGAGGAGCTAAGAGTGTAGCAAGAGGTGGCATACATTTTGACATGCTACAAACACCACACCAATGTTGTCCACATGAGGATCATGGAGCCAGAGGATAGGGGAAGGGAGTAGCTGCATGATGATAAGAAGTATGACTTGAGATATCCATGAATGATACATGGTATTGTCTGTGTCTACTACTTGATACCTTATTAGTAGAAATATGTTCTAATAATTCCTTCATTTCATGAATCTTTTTCAAGACCAAGAGTTTCCTATCAAACAGTTGACATGATCCTTACATATGCAGATACCTATGGGAGGATACTCAATAATCACACTTATGAAGACAGTGTGATCTGACCCTTGAGGTGAGAGATTCAGTTGGAACATCTTCGTGGTAGCATCGAGGCCTTACAATGTTAGTTTGGGAATGGACTGGTCATCCCCAATTCATACACAGATTGACTGTTTTAGGAAAAAAAATATGTGGTATATTTTTTATGTTTGAATGGGGTTTTCCTTGGTCGGTGAAAAAGGAATCCCAGGTAGCACGGGATAAACACTTGCAAAAGAGGGTGCATCCGATCACTCTTGAGTCGATCAGCCTTACCCTCATGGCGAAAGCTGTTTTTAGTTTTCCATTCCCATCAATAGAAACATAGTGTGAGAACATCCTTTTGATAGAAGTTTCCAAGGTTACCACCCATATGGGGTGGTACTTCTGTATCATTCTACACCCCAAGATTGCACAATATCAGCATCATTTTATTAGAGGGAATTCTTAGAGCTTTTCAAGTAGGGGGCATAGGTGGGGGGATTAGATAGAAAGTCTTTAGTATGACCTAGTGTTATATTATATGTGTGGTGCAATGACACATTAACCAATTGGCTGTGGAGAATGAGTACCTACTACCGAATGGTCGATAGGTACTTCAATCAGTAAAAATTTGCATACTTTTGATTGGATGGAAAGGTTCCCATAAGCTTTTCAGTAGTTGAGACATCCGTGATGGCTAGAGTTCCTCTATGACTATGAAATGGATATATTCTATACTCCTATGATGGGGAATGTGGTGGAAGACCTGCTCAGTGGGAGGTCTGTTTTACAGCTACTCTATGATGCCGATATCCTTCAGGGATAATGAAGGAGCAGCCTACCTTTAGTAAATTACTCTCCCTCCCCCTCTCTTATAGCGATTCAGGGAGGCACAATTTGTTGATTTTGAATGCAAGACATGACGTGCTCTGTTATCCTCAAAAAAATCTCCTGATGTATTTTTGATAGGAGGGGAGAAGGTCATCCTTTTCAAAGGACACGTCATATTACTACTGAAGATATATGAGGATGTCTTGATGGAGTTCCATACATCCCCTTTGGTGGTACATAATTCTATGGTGAAGAGGTAATATGACCTCTGATGTTAGTACCGGTGGCTAGGGACTTATCTGTGCTTGAGAAAAAATATCACTCCACCATTGGAAAAGTACCATTTAAGGCCTCATATGGGAGGCCTTGTAGATCACCTATATGTTGGATAGACTTAGGGGAGTAAGCACTCATAGGTCTAGAGTGGTACATGCTACAACTGACAAGGTGCTGATCACCCATGAACAAATGAGGACCCCACATAGGAGACATAAATTGTATGCAGATTGGATATGGAGACCCTTGATGTTTGGGAATAGAGACCATGTTTTCCATTGGGTCTCACCCTGATTGGGATTGCAGAGTTTTGACTGGGGCACCAAGTTGTATCTGAGTATTATAGAACCATTTCAAATACTGAGTGCACATCGCGAGGTGGTATACCTCCTACCTAGTCTTCCATAGATGCACTGAGTGCATGATCTTTTCCAAGTGTCTTAGTTGAGGAGGTATGCATTTGATTTAGCGCACATCATGAACTGATGCGAGATAGACATTGACGATGGTGCGAAAATTTTGGAGTCTCGGATTAAGATTGTGCATCGATAGGAGTGGGTCCTTCATGGATGGTTTATTCAACTAGCGTGTACTCTCTGGTAGCACGAGAACCTCCGGGAGAGCACAAGGGAGTGGGTGGTTCAAATTCATGCTCAGTACCCCCATTTGTTTGATTTACCATTGATTTGGATTTTGGGGATGTAAATCCATAAGGTTGGGAGATTTTTATATACTGGAATTTCTGTGTTATGTTTCTTATCTGTATGGAATTATTTTAAGACTAGGCACTGAGATGGCATGAGATTCAAAGGCACATAGTTTTTGGAATGATACGCCTAAATATGATAATCATTAAATGGATTACGTGAGCAGTTTTCCTAAAAAAGTTGAATAACTCGTAAATGGGTACCCTTATCAGAAATATAAGGGAACCTTTGCATTTATGATGGCAGATTTACCATTGGTGTGACTTAATTTTAGTCAGTGCAGCTCTCTAGTGAGAAAAAATGAAATTGGCATAACCATAAATAAAATAATTAAACAAAATTATTTTATTTTTCAAATTCTTATAAAAAAGAAATGGTGACATAGATTAAAAATATGAGTCCACCGCTGAGATCATGAGGGTATTCTTTCCTTGGGAATATCTTAATATTGGTCGGCACGGTCCAACAGTGGAAGTTAGTTTTGGTTATAAATAAAATAATTAAGTAATACGAATTTTATTTTCCAATACTTATAACTCTTAAATGGTACCTTAGATTGAAAATCTGAGCCTATCATTGATCTTGGCAGAGTGTGTTCCCCTTAGGCAAATCCTAAACCCAATCGGCGCTGGTCGAGGGTGAATGTTAATTTTTTTGACACTATTTAAGGTATATTTAGTAAACACATGAGCATGATTTTCTATCTTTTGAACCAGTGCTCTGATTTGAAATCTAAGGGCACTGTTGAACTCGTTGCACTGGTATTTTCTTAGGTGACGCCTAACTTAAACCGGCAATGGTCGGATGGAAAAACTTAACATTTTGGACATTTAAGAAAAATAATAAAATTACCTTAAATGGTTATTTTATTTGTTTTCTCACCTTTGAGTGTCGAATGATGGCGGTGCGGTGTGAAAACTAAGCAAAGAAATGGAAACTCATAATTTCATGTTTTTTAAGCATAATAGGTACGTTGTTTCATAAATGAAATAGCATAAAAAAGCGACATCGCAATGTAAAAGAAGTGTTGTGACGTATTTTATTTTAAATTAGTTTTTTAGGAAAACAGTTGGGCTGAATTTTATCTCACGATGAATGTGGAACCTCTCTCTCCCTCTTCCCTGACTACGAATTATATCAATGAGTGCCAATTGAATGGATTCGAGAGATGATGAAGGACGATGAACACAAGAGATGTGAGGATCGATGACGACTCTAGGTTTCATCCCTCATCATCAACGAATACTAAAACTAGATAAGGGATGCGAATTCATTGTAATTGTTGATTTCTACCTCGTTATTGAGAATTAATGAACAACATGGAACAACCGACTAACATGTTGATCCTCAAATCCCTCGTTCTTACGGGTGGATATTGTGTTGGCATTTGAATTGGGGTTTTACTCTCGATGTGTAGTTAATACTTCCCCCATGCTTAATCTCTAACAACGATGGCACTGTCCGACACGAACAAGGCCTGGACACTCCATCAACGTTGTTTATTGTGCATTCCTCGTGGATGATTTCTCACAATGATGAAAGGGTGAGTTCAAGGCTGTTGTAGCATTGATGATGGCCTAACGATTTCGCAGACCCAAGCGGTTCAAGATATGGACCACCAGAGCGACTTTGGTGGCCCATTGAATGTACCGTAGGAGTGATAAACGGCATCCACAGGTGGATGGAGGCGTTGTGCCCATCAGCATGCCGTGGTGGCAGGATGCAGTGACCGGATGGGCTGCGGTGGTGGATGATGCGGCATCGGGCACTGCGTGGAGGGACATCCCGTGTCCGGGCCGTCTAGTGGTTGGCGAGCCACAATTCATCGACCACAATTGGAGGAGGCCCCTTATCTGTATCCCAACTGGACACGCGCCCTTCGGGTTGGGCCAGTCAAGACTAGTTCACTAGGCAACCCGGCGGGATGGACCCTTAGCCAAATCAGGATTGGTCCAGCGAGGTGCATTAGGCTAGGCTGGACAAGATAGACCCCAACCCGAACCGGGTCAGGTTGAGTATATCTAATTGAACTAGGGTATGTCAGACTCATGGGCCGGGTTGGTCGGGTCAGTCTGAATGCGTCGGACCAGGCCTAGATGCAACCAACCCCTATTTACTAAAATGTCTGTATCTCTCAAATCGAGCATTCGATTGACACACCATCGTTGTCATTGGGACCTTTGTGACATGGCAGTCCATATGAGATACTCTAACTGAGTTTTTCCAGAAATTGGCATATGGCTTAGTTGGATCGGACTCGAATACAAGTGGTCCCTTTTTACAAAAATGCCCATGTCTTACGAACCATGTGCCTGATCGACGCGACGTCTATTGTATTGGGACCCTTACGACGGGATGGTCATTTGGGGATACTCTATATGGGATTTCATGGAGGATGAGGAGTGACCAATAGATAGAGGATACAATCCTCCTAGAATCAAGGTTGCTAGGTGCGGGAATATAATGGTTGGTTGTAAAATGAAGAGTGACCTTCCGTGGATTATCTAGAGAGCGACCCTCTATGGATCGACAATGGCCCGACACTCTGTCCATCATATAGATAATGACCCTCAATGGATCGGAAATGGTGAGACCCTCTTTGGATCGACATGTGGGAGACCCTCCATGGATCAGAAGTAGCACGACCCTCTATGGATCAGCATTAGCACGACCCTCTAGGGATTAGAATTAGAGAGACCCTCTACGGACCAGTAGTAGCACAACTCGTCATGGACTAGACATAGAGAAAACCTTCGTGCATCAGCAGTAGATCGACCCTTTGTGGGTTTTCAGTGGATAATCATTTCTCGTATTAGCAGCTAAGCCTATCAATAGAATAAAATAATCTAACTTACAACTAATCATCTTTATTTTTGTTCCTTAAGTTATACCAGGTGTGAGATACGTCTTTTACTTTGTTCTGTCAGTTTTAGATCATTATTTGGGGTATTACCTCTATGGTATTTTCCTTTGCAGTGTTTTCCTTAGTGGATTACTAAGAGACCTTTGGAGGTATTAGGGTCCCTACTGAGTTCTTTTATACTCACCCCTGTATGGGCTTTACGAACACATGTTGTTTCTTTTGCAAATGATAGATATATTTGACTAGGATATTGCGGATCTAGGGATAGACAGTGATCTGAAGGTTGTTCAATAGTTTTGGTGTGTTGTAGTGACATCTGAGAGAGATTTATACCTACTATTTAAGAAGGATCATTGGATGATGACACCAGAGAATGTATATCTCTTTTTGTACATTCCTTTTAGTTGGTCTTGTATTCTAGCCCCTTTACATTAGATTTACACACATTACTCTCAGTAGTTTTAATTTTTGGTGGTTGTAATACTTTCATTAAATTGTTTTTTATCTTTGTACGGAGTGTCCTGTTTGTGTGTGTACAGTCTTAATGACAATGCCTTCCCTTTTTGGGATATGCCTTTATGGTGCGAGTAACTAGCCCTTGGCCTATGGACGGTGGGCATGGTGTAGTCACGCCACAGGCCCTGAGGGATGGGTTCTAAAACTACAATTGAGTGTTATCAGTAGGTGATTGTAGGGGGTTATAGGTATATGAAATCACTCCATGTTGGGTACAAAAACATCATATGGTCTCCAACAAGTTTATTCACAGAGGTGGAAACACCCAACGACCCTTTTATCTAGGATTTATTGACCTGATTTCCAAATACAGTCTCAATTTGGATGATGATTTGGACAATGACAGTTAAGTACTCACATTTGATGATAGTATGGAAACTTAGGCTCATCAAACCCTTCTAGGGGAATTATTTCTTATTCCAGGACTCTCTTATATATTTATTCAATGTTCATATGTTTGTGAATCCTTGGTTATTTCACAAGCATGTATCCCTGGATTACCCATAGGATACATGATCAATAATAAATGCATATGGGTCTATAATCATCTATATTTATACGAGGTTCTCTATTAATGAAGATATATGTATGTATTAATGATTCTTAATCAATGTTACCCTTTTGTCGAAGGGTCAGGAATTACTTCATTGTTTACTAAGATAATCATGGGTTTAAGCCATATGATGAGGTGCTCTGGATTATATCATCATCTAGGGGGATGGGAATTGTTCTAACATTAGTGTCAAAACCAAAATATGGGCTTCTAATTTATCCTTGTGAGAGTAATCAGAACCCATGTAGTTCGGCGCCACTTTAAATGACACTTCACCTTTTAAGGTTGTGTGACAAGGACCCATCCATACAGTTTCATGTCATTCAGCAAGGAAATCTTTGTGGAAGGTTCCGAGTCAAGATTTTATGTAGTAATTACACTAAGAGAGCCTATGGTACCCGAAAGTAATGTAGACTTTAGAGTGAAGGAGAACCTACAAGGGATACGACCCAGAAAACATTATGGTGAGCTGGGTGTCGGGTTTGGACCTTAAAGAGGCTTCCTACATATCCTATTTAGTTGGGAATCAAATTCCACATTGTCTTATATGATGGGTCCAATTCGTGGAAGCTTACCATAAATAAAGAATGATTTGGGGATTACAATGGTTGATATGGACCTTTATTAGTAAGAGTTGTGACTTATACCATTAAAGAGGCTTTGTTGAATTGGGGTTTATCATTGAGGTTAAACCATTAGAATGATAACCTTTGATCTCGTGACTTAGACAGGCATCCTACGTATCCTGGTTTGGGTAGAAATCATATTTCTCATATTTTATTGTTTGGGGAATACACCTAGGAGGAGGCCCATTTTTGGGGGATTAATTCCTCAATTCATGGATGAGATGGCATAAAGATGAGACCTTAGGAAGGCATCCTATATATCCTAGTTAGGGTGGGAATCCGATTTCTCGTAGCTCATTGGTTGGGTTGTGTGGATTCCATGATCATCACTAACCTCTAAGCCTACACCAGTCATTGTAGGTGTGAGAAATAGGAAGAAGTGGAAGATTCAAAAAACCACATTCTTTCCCTTCTACACTAATGGAATTAGAGGAGTACATTAGGGGAAGAAGTAAGGAGGAGAGCACATTCTCCTATGAATGAATGGGATTCCTCCAGAAGGGATTCCATTTGAATTTAATATGGGGTATACTATAGTTTAAATTCATATAGCTTGGAAGATGAAATCACAATTTATATTTCATGTTTTAGGGACTAACACTATATAGTTTAACATCATGTAGTTAGGACGATAAATCCTAGTTTATGGTCAAAGAGTTTAGACCACATTTTATTCAATCTATTATTAGTAGTAGGATAATTGGGATGGGTTCTGAAATGCCTCAATCATGATAGTGTAGGAATGTTTAAACAATGATTCTAGGGGTTCTCATATCCGATGAAATTATACAAGGAATGGAAACCATTATGGCGTATGGAGGTAATGAAATTATATCCTATTGACAAATTTTTCTCTAGTTGACATGCTTTTTTATGGGAAACATATGCAGAGAAACTAGGGAATTATGTTCATAGTTAAGAAAAGGTGTCCTCGGGACACTGACCTTCCATTTTTTATGGTCTAGAAGGTATAAAAAGATCCACCTTTTAGTTTAAGGTAATATAATGGGGACCATATGTTATTGAATCCATGAATAACTATTGGATAATTGTGGTGGAATTTTCTATCATGCCTCGAAACTGAGTGGGAAGGAAAGTGTAAACCATGATCTGGGGATTCTTATATTGGGTGTAATGATATGGGGAATGGAATCCATTTGGGTGTACGTTGTTTGTAAAAGCCTATTTTAAAGGAAAATTTGTCTCTGGTTGACAAATTTGTTTTGTGGGAAATGTATGTAGAGCCACTGGGGATTTTTTAAAATAGTCAGGCAATATTTCCCTAATAACACCGACTATCCATTATCGATGACTAAGGAGGTTTAGGAAGATCCAATATTTCCCAGGACACAATGTTTGATGGATGGAGAAGCATGTGTCCAAGAATGTAAGAAACATTAAGACCATGATTATCCATGGAGTTCTAGATCAACATGGTATAGGAGGCAGGTGATGTTGTTTTAGGAATCTTATGAGGAGTAGCTCGACTAAGTATTTTTAAGGGGTGGATATTGGGGTAAAATAAGGGGACAACATAAAATGACATTTACTAATCCTGAAAAGATCATGGGGAAAATCTACATTTTGTATGAGGTTCAGTGATGATAACGAAGGGACCGGCCTAGAGGGCCATGACCATTGCTCAACAATGATCCTAAGTATGCGTGTGGGGGAGCAGGCCCCGCGGTATGGACTAGAAATTGAAAAGAATTTTCCACATACTATTGTCTATGTAGAATCTAGATGCATGGGGGCATCTGCATAGGAGCTAGCTAAATAAGGGTGTTCGCATAGGAGTATCCTCATTGGAGAATCTGAGAATTTTTTGCCACAAAGGAGTGTCCATGATATGTTTTACGCAAAGGGTCATCCATGAACAGTTCCTGCAAAGGCTCATATTTGAACTGTAGTCTTCATATGGGGTCTTTTGC
Organism: Viscum album; assembly: GCA_963277665.1. Classification (NCBI taxonomy): domain Eukaryota; kingdom Viridiplantae; phylum Streptophyta; class Magnoliopsida; order Santalales; family Viscaceae; genus Viscum; species Viscum album. The sequence continues at coordinate 1,864,173,865 of OY728164.1, read as the reverse complement.
AAACTGTAGCCTGTATAGGGTAATCCATGACCTGTTTACTATAAATGGAAATTTGGGAACTTTAATCTGCATAAGGGGTCTTCTCCGAACTATAATTAATGTAGGGTTGTCCATGAACTATTTTTCACAATGTTCTGTCTTCCATGACCCTTTTTTATTTTTATTTTCATGGTCAGAAAACAAGGCCTCAAATCTAAAAATGAAATTTTTTCTACATATTATCCTTTGTTGATGGTCTTCTATATATAGTTCATAGGATATAGATCTGTGATGGGCCGCCCACACATGGTTCACAGGACAGAGTCTGTAAACATCTTCTAGTGCAGGAGAGATTTATCTCACGCCCTCTATCTTTTTCCTTGTTCTTCATCCCTTTTCACCCATCTTTCATCCATCAAGACACACACATTTCTGACCCCCCCTAAGATTATATTTGTTGAGGAAGGGAATGGGTTGCGTGCCTTCTTTTTTAGGAGACCAAGGACTTAGTTAGTGGGTGCCTTTGTTTTTGGGAGTCAGTTATGCCACATCATCACTCAAACTACAGAGTTCCCATGGGATGTTTGTTTGTGTGGGTGTAAATCACTACCTTTTTAATGAAAAATTATTAGTTTGCAGGCACCTCACAGTGCATACCACAATGTGGATCATTGGTCTATGAAGGAGATTTACCTTAACTTTCCTATAGACAATTTGAGTCCATGGAAAATGTAGTGTGTGGGGAGAATTTTTCTACCTCTATTCCACAAATGACTGTGTTCATGGTGCTGGTGCCTCCAATTGTCTCTCACAAACCATATAGTTCATGGATGAGTCACGCAGTAGTGGACCATCATACAGAGTAGCGGTCCATAAAGGAACCCTAGTTCACGATGTCTATTTTTCCTTTATTGAGTTTGATATAATTTTCTTCATCTTGAATGAGGAATTTTCATAACCATATAATCACCACGATCGCATTTTCATAATGAGGTATCATTTTTTATTTCATTAACATACTTATTTAATTAACATGACATTCTTAATATATTACATTAATTGATATAGAAAACTAAGTTATTTAATATATATTCAATGTTAAAATTGTAAACTGAAACTACTTTCACACTTTGATTGAATGCCTAGTTCCTTCAAATTCAGGAAAAAAGGGAATAAATTTCCTTGATGTCTGATGTGAAGAAAACTATCCCTTATAAATAAGTGATGAAGTTGGAATGAAATAGTTTATTTGGTTGAGTAAAAAGAATTAATAAAAATGTTACTTTTGAGGAATATATAATATCATCCTTATTCCATTTTATTTTTTATTATGCACTAACATGTAGGTAATTATTGGAGAAGAATGAGTCTTTCACTACTAGAAAACAAAGAACATTTTCTCCAAGATGTTCCTCAACTTCCATGAGAATAATGTAACGAGTGCATCCCTTTATGGGAATAAAACTTGTGGTAAATCATTCAAAAATTAAATTTTTTTTGGGATTTATAATTTTTGAACAGCCCTATAAAAACGTGGGAGTGGTGTTATAAATCACAATTACAACCCCGATTTTTTATTATATCTAATATTTTTAAAAAGGGAGAGTGTTTTTTAGGAACTATGAGAAAATATTGAGTTTTAGAAATTGTGCACAAACTGTTTTGATGGTTTTATTGATGTGTTTACAAGCATCAAGGTTTTCCTTGATAAATATATTTTTAAATAGCCCCAAAATGATAATCTATGTTGATATAACATTATGAATATTTTATGGAAACCACTAACATCGTTATAAAATATAACTTAATTTTTATACTGGGTTATCCCACATAGACATAGAGTATATCAACTAGGGTCTGTTAGTATGTGGTATTATCCTACTCTCAATAAGTTTATAAAGATAGTCATTCAGATTTGAATAAGGAGGAGAAGAAGTTAATAATTTTAAAAGAATTATTTTAATTCCCACACATTGACATTGAATTTGTAATCAATAATAGGGGAACAAGAATCTAGATAATAGAAACTTTTATTAACAATGTTTTATGGTGTAATGGTAACAAATATAGAGAGAAATATTGTAGCACCCAATTGTATTGATGATGCATTTTACCTTAATGTGTTTGTAATGAAGTTGAGTATATGTTGGTTTTATGAGAATGAGTGAGATGTTTCCATTGTAAATAGAAAATATTGGTTCATATATGTTACTACATTAGATAACATGGATAGATAGATTCAACATATCCCCTCTTTATTTTTATAATGATTGATGGAATGGACTTCATAGAGAAATGACCTGTGTAGATATATTTTGAAATACATTATTTTAGAATTGATTTTCAAGTGTTTCATAAGTCTAGTTATGTATCTATGGTTTTCAAGAGCTTATGTAATGAAATATAGAATATTTGAGGTGATGTTTGAAAATAAAAAAAAGTCATTGATGAAGAGTTATGATGTAGAGTTACCTGTTATTTATTTATAGTTATTATATCTAATGTAGAGTTCTTTTATAGAGTTACAACATATATTTCAATTAGCTAATATATCATTTATCTTGAGATGAGATTTTATAATGTCTCTGATGTAGAGCTATGGTGTTGATTTTCCAAATCCAACATACAGTTTATCCAGAGAAGAATTTTGAAAAAGTCCTCGATATATAGTTCTAAAATATTGTTTCCAAAGATGGTGTAGAGTTACTCTAGAATTGTAATTTTTATATGTCCAAGACATTGAGTTATGATGTAGAGTTTTCAATGGTGATGTATAGATGAACGTACAGTTAATTTATACTCTCTGTTGATAATTTAGAGTTGTCTGAGGCCGACAAAGTGTTCTTCTATCCATGTAGAGTAAATGAATGAGGAAAAATGAAAAAAGAATGAGAATTTATTTTTTTCATAGGGTCATGAAGATTTTTTTTAAACTACTTGTAGTATTTTTGGCCTATTTTAGATTTAGTATCACCTAGTGAAATTGGTGAGTTCTTCTTAAAGTTAAGATTTATAGAATAAGAATATTCTGAAAGAAATGTGATTTTAAAATTTTATTCTGTTTTTCTTAAAATATTTATAGAACAACCATAATTATCATATATGGATCATAATTAAAGATGAGAAAATTGAAGAATAAATCTAGTGAGAAGCTATTGTTGATCGGATGAGACCCATGATATATGAAAAAGTTCCATTAGGACAATGTACATATTTTCAAACATGTGGATGGAAATTTATATGATGTTTAATATGGTTGACTTTGTAGAGGATTTAAAAGATAGAAATACTCGAGTATTTTGGAAATTAAAAGAGAATATTTTTATTAGAAATTCAATTGATTTCGAATGGGGAAATAAAATAAGAATCCATTGATCAATTTAAATGAGAGGAGACCTCACCTACATCAAAAGATAAAGGGAGTTTCCAAATTTCCAATTTGGAAATTATCAGTCATGATAATATTTCAATTAATATAAATATAGTCAGTACCAAAGATTAAAAAAATAAATATTTTATAGAACTAACAAAAATTGTGTTAGAAAAAATTGAATGTGATAGAATTCTAAGATTTCTAAAACATCAAAATATTGAAAGAGGAAGAATGTGTTTGAAGCTAAGACAAAATTTTCTGTAAAAAATAAATGATGCTTGAGTATTCATTGTAAAAAAAATAATTAGATAATTTAAATATCTAGATTTTATAGACTGTTGTATTTCCACATCCTAAAGAAGGAATATGTTTAGAAGACTTGAAGAACAATACATGGGTGAGCCTATTGATCTGTCTTATCATAGAGGAAGAACATAACAAGTGTTATAGAAGCAACCCAAAGCATAAAGGATGTCTTTCTGAATTTGGATCAAAACTAGTGCGGTGGTTGGAGGGTATAATTAGTCATGTGAAAAGGGGTATACGGTAGGGTTGTATAACCAATCATGAAAAAAAGGAACATAGTGAGGCTCTTTTTTATTAGTCTGGAGTTGTTTGTCAAGTAGCTTCTTGTGTATATAGTTTTTAATCTATGTTTGGGGCGTATAACCCAATCCCATTAAGGAGTAGGAATTTAATTTCAAACCTTTTAAATAATGTATATTACTCTCTTATTATTATTACACTAGAGGTGAGGTTGGGTGAAAAAATTGAGTAGATCATGAACCCTGACAAGATTAATAGGTTGAGTTGAGAATTCACAAAAGAAGGCCATTAATTCACCCCCTAGGTGGTCAATCATCCCTAAAGAATAACCAAATAATAAATAATTATCAATTAAAACCATAATATAATGAATATGAGAAACTTAAAAATTATATATGATAATTTAAAAATTAAATAATAATTATGAATAACGGACTAAATGATCCCAGGAGATGAAATAGTCAGACTATTTTGTATAAGGTTCAATTAATATTTGGTCAAACATTTGGTTCTTGGATTCCACAATCATCATGTATAATGTCAAAATATAATGTGTTGAGGATTCAATTAGAACTCCATATTCTTATATGATTCCTCATCTCTAATTCTCTCAATCCTTTTATTGAAATTTCTACAAAACTGTGGATAGAATATAGAACCTTCTTAAAATGTTGGTGATTTATGTGATCTATGGATACACAATAAGGGATGAACCCATAAATTTGTCACTAGTGATCATTATAAAATTCTTTTTTGATGTATATATTTACTAGTGTAAGGTATTTTTACTGTCTTTGTATTATTCATTATGAACATGTAGATAAACCCTACATAGTTTTGGGTTTTCGTGTTGTATTCTACTATATTTAAGACAAGTGTAATCCCTCTAAAACGCTTCAAATTAATCTAAGATTTATTAAAAAATACGTTTTAAAGATATGCAATTGATTGGAAAGGATATGACCATCATTTAAATCCTTTATTATCTCATTGTAGATTATATAGTTTTCATATACATCATATCGAATACCCTTTAACTCCTGAACTTCAATCTATTTTAATCACTTAATCTTGAGTGGTTATAATTTCATTTCTTTATTGATCATTATGAATTATGTTTTAAATTAAATGGAAGGTAATATTATTTTCCAAATACCAAAATACATAGTGGCATGTTAATGGGAGTCCTATATGCAGTATAGTATTCATATGAATCACCATCAAATCTAATACACCAATATTTTCTATTGAGTATGTCCATTTTTATAATAATTTTTTAAATACCTATTATAAACCATTGATTTTCCATTATATTGGGGTGATACGATACATAAAAATCACATTTAAGACATTAATAACCGAAGGAGTTATATCGTGTAGTTTGGGAAATTATAACCTTAGTTATTGATGATGAACCCAGCAAGACTAAACTTATAAAATATTTGTGTTCACATAAACTATACAACAACCATAGAATCTATAGTATTAGTTAATCGTGATTGAACACATTTGAATATTAAATTTATTGACAAAATAATATATGGGCTATCAAATAAAATAAAAAATGAAAACCTAAATAAAATACTAAAACATAAAAAATATAAAAGAATAACAATTTTTATTTCAATATTTTTTATTTATATTTACAAACTATTAATTTATTAAAAAGATAATTTTTTCATAATTCAAATAAAAAAAATAAATTTAGTCAAAATAGATTTGAATTTAAGACCTTATATATATTCTATTACTTTAAAAAGTATTTTATAAAAGAATGGTCCTGTTAAAACTAGTTAATTAGTTAAAACACATTATCTAGAATTGAAATCCTAGACAAAACCATTATAAGTTAACCATGGGTAAGTTTCCTCCCAAATATACTAATGAGAGTTTTGTTTAACTAAGTGGGTGTATCTCTTCATGCTAGGCACCGAAAACCAAACTATGTTGGGAAGCATCACAGTAATGTAGGAATGTTCCATGATCACCATAGGCTTAAGGAAGTATTAGTGGAAAAATAAAAAATATCAAAAAATAAATTCTTATTAGATAACACTCAACTACTATATAAAATTAATTTTTTTTAATAAATCATATAAATAATCATTATAAATTTTTTAAAAAATAAAAACAAAATCATTTACAATGGAAATCCATGTATACATTCATATATAAAGTCTTAAAATAAAAAAACAAAAAACAAGACTTTTTAACTCAATGATAATCTGAATCATCTATAGAATATTTTGTAAAAAACTTTCTAAAAATCTGTCTCCATATCCCAATATGAGTGACTATAATTAATCACAAAGAAACAAGAATGTTTTTGAATTTCCTATATTATCGCTTATAATATATAAATTCACATTGTGAGTATTCATATAAGGGGTGAGTAAAATAATACTCAGTAGGAATTCACATAGGCGACTCATATATTATTCCATGAATGATTAGTATAAGTATTTTTATATCAATTTCATCAATAATAAAACAAAAATCCTTGAAAATGTATTTTTTAAAATAAAAACAATTTTACCATCAACTTAATGATATGATCACTATAATTTAAATGGAAATCACATCACCTAAGAATTTCATTTCATCATGTAACTACACTTCATTACCTAGTATAAAAATATTAAATCATGAGAATTTACATATGAAATAGGAGTGAATACATGAATGTGATGAACTCACAATTAATTATAGTCTTATATTAATTAGGTCTTAATATAATACAAAATCGTATGGAATTTGTTTTGAAGGTTTCAGATGTACTATAAATGCCTATTGGTTCATGTAAAACTCATATTTTGATCGTAATCAATGAATAATTCATGATTTATATGATAATGGATCTTCACTACCAATGAATTGATTCAAATATTATTTTACATTGACATAAAAACCAAGAAGATAAGATTTTTCATTTTAAAATTATATTTTATTGTATTAAAAAATTACCATAGTCTTGAGAATTATATCTCTATATAAGATGTTTATCCTCTAAGTATCATCTAGTTTTTTGTTTTTTCTGCTATGAGGATCCAATGATATAATCCCTCTATTATTGGTCTACACCTACTCCTATGATCTCTAAGAATTATTATGGTAATATGAGAGCTAGTGCGATGATATCAATGATCTCAACATATATTGATCCTCAAATAATAAAAAATATTCATTCAACAAATAATTTTTTTTAATATTCGTTTAATTTTAAATAAATATTTATTTAATATTCAACTCACTTAAAATATTTACTAAATATGTGTGATCAATTAATCCTGAATATATATTATTCTTTGGATTAGAGAATAATATTTATTCTAATAATTAAATTTAGAAATAATTTAATTAAGAAAAACATAAATAATAAGTTCATGACACTCTAGACCTATTCTTTATTGGAATTAGTTAGTTTTTTCTAAAGTCATATATTAGCATTAAGAAACATGTAAAATAACTAAATATGGAGAAGTTGGTGTCATAATGATGACAAGCACTTTAATGTGCCCATTGTGTAATATAATTTCTTTATCCTGATATATCACCAAGAAGGTTGCATAGTGTTTCATCAACCTATATTTTTCACAAGTTTTCCATTCACTCTCTGAAATGAACCTATACATACAACATTTCCATGAAATTTAATGTTACAATTCTAATTCAATCATAAGGTAGAGATATCAACTTTCATAAAATTGGAAGGTAAAAATCCTTCCTATACATATTCATTAATAGCATATCACTAATGACGTTCCCAATATACGCAACATCAATATGAACATATGGAATCATGGTTTACAAAAAGACATCTAAGTGCATGACTCAAGATAAGAATTAATAAAAATAACAATGTTTGAGGATCATCACAAACGCTCATAGACCTGAATATCTAATGACACGTGTCACATGTGGAATTCAAACATATGAATTTCTCCTAGTAATCATAGGCCTTCAAGATTACTAAGAGAAAAATTCATGGGATGAATTATCGTCTTATTAGGAGTAATCAAACCTAGAAGTCCGTAACATGTGTGTCCCATAAGATGACACCACCCAACCATAGGACTAAGGTTAAGAACATCGCCATTGCATCTCAAGGTTCTCATCTAAGAAGGAAACTGATTATCACCTTTTTAATATGAAAAAACGTATAGGAAATTATAAAAGTAATTTTACACATAATATTAATGAATATATGATAAGGTATTCATTAGTTTATGAGTTAATGATTATATAAGAAATATAAACTGATAAGTAGTTTATTCGATAGAACCTACTCCAATAGACTCCCACTTCTAGTAGAGCTAGATAAAAAAACTTCTTAGTTATCATATGATAAACATTATTCTATTAAATACTGGTAAATCCACTGGACCTATCATGTTTATATGGTTATGACTATTTTAACTGTATGTTTGTGTAGTGAAATTTCTTACTATGACATCACTACATTGAAAGAATCCATCCAGTAATAATATCCCCAAGTAATGTTCTTATTCCATTTTCATAAAAAATAACTTCTTATATAATAACACAGAAAAATATTATCATAATAATGACAATACTCTTATTATTATGTTATAACGTAAAATTGAACAACTGATTTCTAAATCACATCTTTTGAATCATCGAAAGTCATAACATACTTTTTTGTTATAGATACAGTTACCATAGGCTATAATAATTTTGTTTAGAATATTACCTTTCCAAGATTATGATATAGGATCAACAATGATAATGGGAAGAAATAATGTTATATCCCCATAAACACTAGTATTCTGATTTTTCATTTTTACCAAGAACTCATCCATTTCTACTATCTAAATTATTTCCGGATAGATCTAACTATATTTCTATGTATTTTTATGGGGTATATTTAATATTTTCACTCTATGATACAAGTACAAGTAATATCAAATATTATTATATATCATGGAATACGAAACACATTCCTAGCACTCAATCTTGTGGAATTTTACTCATATTTTCTTCTTATTCCCACACATGTCATTGTGAAGACATTTTATTCTATGTGGCCTGAAAAATGGTGTTGAAATATTCCATATTTTATTTTAAATACATGATTATTATATATACCATAACTATATTAAGAAACCCCATAGATCAATATTTTATAGACCATGTTACCAATAACTAGGTTGCTATTTTAAATCATTCTTGGAGAATAAATTTTGGACTTAGAAAACTGGTAAGTCTAATTGTCTATTTTTATATGTTATCAATGTTTCTATCCTGGAAAATAGTAATCCGCCCTCTAACCCTTCATAGACACATGAAACTATTTCATTCCAAATGAATATTTTATTATCACTACAATTTTTTTCATCAATAAATGGATCTATTTAATTCATACATCTTATATAATTAATTGGGGTAACCATCCCCTCTAGTTGTGCCATATATACATGTTCCCATGCTTCTCCATTATGGAGACCATCCTTGACATCTAATTACCAAATAAAATTATTATAAAATATTTTTATGTCAAGAATAATAAAAATGTATTTTAGTATGATGGTTGAAGTAAAATTTTTATCCTAGACTATGTCTCATTCATCCAATTATGATCAATCTCTCTTTAGTAGTGTTGAATTGTACTGTCCAAATATAGTTTTAATTGAATACTCACCAATATTATAATGTGTAGAAACATCCAAAATAATAAGCCCCTAAATTTTGGTAGATGGAATAAATTTCTAAATTTATACATAAATTTCATATTTAAAAAGTTATAACATGTAGGATTAATTCTTCATAATGACTAATATTTCACTGATATTGGTAAATATAAAAACACTATTTGTAATCTTACAAATAGTATGTGTTTCTTGGATAAAATACTCCATCTATGCTTAGTGGTGATTATGTTCCTATGATAACTTACGTGAATTTATATCCTAGAAACTATTTAATTCTAGACTTATTCCACTCTCTCAAGTGGGATGTGACTCCCTCTTATAGAAATATAGTTAGTATAGACCAATAGGGAATATCCTTTGTGGATATATTATAATTATTAAAGATTAAATTAGAGGTTGTTTGAGGTTTTCTCCACCAAAAGTCATCCTCTAACAAATGGTCCTTGTTAAACATTAGATACTGTACTTAATGGATTATTTATCATATTTCCTTTAATATGTTATTCATTAGTCAATGTATTTGGCACATTATTAGTGATTGTTGTAATATATGTGAAGCATGTCTCTGAAGATATTATTTGAAGGTCTGTAATACAGATAATTAATTTCATTGATCACCTTTTACTAACATAAAAAACATTTATATATATGATAATGTGATTTTTCGATTACCTTCATTACACATATTAATTATTGATGAATACATAGTTATGATACCCAAGGAAAATCTACCCTGGAGGATTACGTATCATTTTCAAATTCAATTCATTTCATCATTGAGAATTCATAAAAAATCTTAAAGGGATATAATTAAGTATAATATCATTCCACACATTTATTCCATTATAATAGATCATGCATATCTGTGGAACCAATACTTGTAGATTTGTAGTGTTCCTTTATTTCTAAAGGTTATTCGGTCAATAACTAGATAGTAAATTTTTTAGTATATCTAGTGACTTAGATTAATAAAATACTAGAACACCCTTACTGATATAAACTTATCAACCACAATTAGTTGTAGTTAACAAATCATTATCATTAAACAATTTGGTATTCTTTGTATTATGTTTATATTCAACATTTATTTCCAATTTAAAATCTTTGGGATTCAAAAATTAAAAAACCACTAATTGAGAATGAAAAAAACATAAATAAACGTATTAGATAATTAAATAATGTCTTATTATGTTAAAATAGACAGAAATATTTTTTTGTTATAATACAATACAATAGTTTAACTTGAATCCATCAAGTAATTTTGACATCATGCTATAATCTACACTGATCTAAGAATCACCCTTCATCTGATTTTAATAGAATGCATATTTCTTTTCTTAATCTTTATATACTTACTATATTCTTATGTTTCAATACACATATGTAAAACACATTGTATTTAAAACCCAATAGGTCAGAAATATGAATAATATTATAGAATATACATAAAATTACAGCTTCTTCTATATTTTGAATAATTTCTCCTCCAATGACCATTATTACTATATGATAATAAAATACAATCCAATTTATTTTAATTCCCCATGATGATCATACTATCAGATGGAAATTTTGATGGAGCTGTAGACGTACTATTATTCTTAGGGACTTTCTCTTTGACCTTCCTCTTGATAACCATAAGAACAGAAGGATTTTCACACATCATATCCTTATCAACTTGATGAAGATGAGAAATGAGATATAAGATAGACTTCTTAATATTTATCATATAAAAAAATTATAATAATGATGAAAAAGATCAAGGGGAGAGATATGTGATTGAGATCTATGTTCAATTATCTAGGTAGCTTAAACCCCAGAATGTTATGTCGCGCAATGTAGTCAATCATTTTGACCATTTGAGGACCCGCATATGCACCCTCAAAAATTTTTATCATAAAGGGAACCTTGGGAATCTCATACCACTCATGTCTCTCCATATCATGATAATAATCATATAGATAGATGATCATAGTGTATAATCCTATAGCCTCATGGGACTTTTGAAGTTCACTAGACTTGGATGATAAAATCAAACACTGGAACCCTAGCATAATATCCATATTTTTCTTATATATATATATAACTCATCATCACTCGCCTCTGTATTAGGTCAATTAGAAATAGGGGATTAAAAATAGTAGTATATAAATATCTATATCTAATATCAGAAAAATGTACCTATAAGAACATTCCTAGAGTCATGTAATGATCGCAATGTTATTATGGTTAATGAACATGACAATTTTTATTCTACAATTGTTGAGAATATTTTTATAACTTTACTTGATTTCCAATTTGTGAGATGAAATAATTTTAATTTTATTATTTCTCCCCAACTATTTTATATTGTCTCAGTGGCCCTCATCATTAGATTCAAAAAAAATTATCCTGTGGATATTCTATTGGAAATGATCCATATTTACCCTCTCATAACCCAGATAAAGGGCATGTAATTTATATGAAGGTATTTGGCTAGGTTTCCATTATAACAACTTTCTTTCAGCTCCATGATCCATTGAGTGGAATCCACAATCTAAAAATCCTAACTATGATTTCCTCAACACTTTCCTCAAGATTTTAATTCGACATAAAATTTATTTTAAATACGATGAATGTTTTGTTAAGTTGTCCCACCATCTTTGTTTAGACTTGAAAATAATTGGAAATTCCCCTAAAAAATCCTAAACTGGCTCTTTTACTACAAATCCATCTTAAATCCAATAATATATGGATTATTTACATAATATTATCTCATGTGGTTTTTTATTATGTATAATTTTCTCTCATTTTTTCATTTTACTTGTCTTGTTAATATTAAGTGGATTTTACATAAGTTATTAACCATTTGTGGATAATATGTTAATGAAAATACTTTTCATTTTATTCCATATGATTATTATAGTTATTTAATTATTTTATTTTTATGATTCTGATAGAGCATCTGTATAAAGAAATAACCATATAATGGAAAATATGAAATATGTGGTGTGATGATGAAATTTATTTACTAGTTTGTTTTTTGAGAAGATAAAAAATAAATCATTAACCCTAGAGGAATAACTTATATGTTGATATTGTCTTGAATTGTATCATTTCAAATTTTTTATGTGTGTCCCCTAGGTTGATTTCACCACTAATCCATCTTAAACTACCTCCAATCATCTAGGATCTCCATTTTTACATATTATTTGATCACATGTAGGTAAGTGGAACTAATGGAATGGTGTAAGGGGTTTACATAAAAGAAACATTGAACACAAAAGTCCTAACATAAAAAGAGGAGGAGATGAGTCATGGGCCATTATTTCAAATAAATAATAATAATTACAAAAACCTAGGAAATAAATAAATTAATAGAAATTTAATACATATACAAGTCTGGAAAGCTCATGATCATCCACACATAAAATAAATATTCATTCAATAAACTATAATTCATTTCAATAATTCTTAATTAAGAAAAATGTTCTCTAATTAATTAATTATCCTAATTAATTAATTAATTAATTGATCTTATAAAAATAGAAATAGTCTTTTATATTCCCATCCATTAGAATTTTAAACAAATTAAATTGAATAATTTTATTTTATTATTAATTATATACATTTTGTTTACATGGAGGAAACACGATGTGTACCTATCCGAACTGCCCAACATAGTCCTTTTCGTGAGCTATGAACTCACACGACATCTAGAATAAATTGCATGTTACATAATTATATGGTGTATACTATCAACAAATGATTCATGGACACATGTTAATTACATATCATGTAATGACTTCAATGCATGTGGAGTACATGGTGTGTGAAGACCAGACAGAACACATAATTTCTAATATTTATATAGATGCTAATTAAATATTTAATATATATATACATATCCCATAATGTTTATGATTAATAAATGAAACACATATACATGTTGATTAGGTTTAATTTTTTAATTAATTAATGTTAATTTTTCTGTGTAAACATGATAGATATAATGAATATATATGCCAGATACATGCCATGTATGTCTCTTAACCATATTTAGGTGACACACTCCTAGGGATCAGGAATGCATGTCAATCATTAATGTTTATGAGATACACTGCATGTACGAAAAATCTACACATTGTGTATCCTCTAAGATTAAATACTTATAGTCACACATGTCTTGTATTAATTCATGGCACATATTTGGCTATGAATTTCCCACAGTCAAAATGTGTAGACCACACAACATATGTGCACGTTACAAGAAATGTATTTCTAATGATCGTATGTTGGCCTACTCGAGTGAACATGTGGAATGTTAATGATGTTGCATATTCCTCTACAATACTATCCATGTTTTATGCGGATTGATCCTAGCGTGGTGAATATGGGTACATATCTTGTACTTTCAAGCTACATATAGTGTAGTCCCATGTCATTCAGACAGAAATCTTAGAACAATTTAATGGTTTCTCCAAATGGTATTCATATATTATAAAGATATTTTATGTTATATGAGTAATAACAAAGAAGAAGAAGAAGTTATTATGATGTTAATATTTAAAGAATGATTTCTCTCAAAATGAAAAACTAATGTTAAATGAGTAAATTTATTTATGGTCATTAATAATTATAAATTTTAATATTACTAATATGATCCAACATAAATGTTTTAGATGCAATAGATGTTCTTATTAGGTTGTGGGAAACATATATTTTATTATAATCAATGAATAATCTAATAGTTAAATAATATTGAATCAGTAACTCCAATTAAATGATTTGAATACTAATTAACATTTTCTCCAAAACAATGAAGAGTTTATTTTTTCATGTTAAATTTATAATTAATTTAAATTATTATTACCCTACTCTTGGGAATACTTTATTAATAGAAGATATTTAACATTCAAATGTTGTTCGAGTGTTTCTATCACTGTTCTATAAGGATCTAAGGATAAAATCCTTCTAGATATGATCCATATGTGCAAATATGATCTCACTGTGTCTTCAATGATAATTCGGGTAATATATTTGTCAGATAGATCAACTTACTTCACTCCCTTTTTGATTTTCATAAAATAAATAAAATCCATATTGAACAGGAGAAGGAAATTATATCCAATACTAGATTGAGGACCATCTCTTTAGTCTCTAAGTCATGTGAGGATGTGGAAGGACGAAAATTGATCTTAGATCTTGAGAATGTTCTATATAATTTTCTCTCTAGGGCAGAGAGAATCTTTAGAGGAGATGTGTTGTGCGCAACTACATATAACCCTTGGAAATGATATACCTAGGTATTCATAGAGATCAGTTAGAGAATAAATGATTTCATATAGGCCCTTAATTATTCTTATAATACCTAGTGAACCCCATATATAAATAATAATATTATTATTATCATTTATTACTTTACAGGTGATAAACTCATAGATAAAACAAATACCATTACATTAAATAAATTAATATTGTTTAAATAACATTTTATATATCATTCCTACCAGACCTAATAACTAGGTCAGAATTTCCTCCTTGGTATTTATTAAACCTATAATAATAAATCTTATTCATTCAATAAGTAAATATTTATAATATTCATGGCCTTGAGAAAAATATTTTTTAAATATTCAATTGTAATAATATTGTAACTAGATATGTGTGATCAAAAAATTGTAAATTAATATAATTCATTGGATTAGAGAATATTATTTATTCCAATAATTAAATTTAAATATAATTTAATATAGATCAATATAAACATTATATGTGTGACCGTATAAGATTCCTCCTCAATGAAATTAGGTATGTCTTCCTTAAGTCCAATATCAGTATTTAGCAACATGTCATGGTCCCAAGAGGAACTAGTTATTATTTTTATTTTGTTAACCACATAGGAATATTAATTGTGTCATATAATCCCTTCATATTTATATCTCATCATGAAGGTTTCATTCATCTGACATCAACCTATATGCTTGATACAAGTTTCAATTACTGTTTGAAATGAACCTAACCTAGCACCATGTGAATTGTATTATATAAGATAATTTAATTTCAATAAAAAATTAGAGATATAAATTTACATCAATATGGAATGTAAAAATCCACCCTTATATTATTTATTAATATCATATCACTCATGATTCACCCAACATACCCAACATAACCATGAAAATATGGAATCACGGTCTATGATAATACTTCTAAATACGTGACTCATGATATAAATTAATAATAATGTTAACATCTAAGGATCATTAAACAAGATACGAGATAGGAATATATAATGACTTGTGTAACATATAGATTTCATAGAGGTGGTTCAGTCCTCATAATCGATGTTCATAGAGATTATTATGTGTGAACTTCAAGAGATTAAGTCTCATCTGTTTATGATCGATCACACTCAAACTACATCATCTGTTCCCAATCAGATGACATCACATGACTATTTGACTATTTTTAAGAATATAAACATTATATTTCAATGTTCTTATCATAGTAGATAACATCTTATAACCCGTTTAATATGATAGGCACTCTAGGGAACCAACTCCAATATTTTGTTCTAGGGAACCAACTCTAATAGTTTTCACCCTTTTAGATTGTCAAATAAAACCCTTTTACATCATCTAAAATAAAACTGGGATAAGGTAATGATTTTTGACCTCCACTCAGGGTCAATCTCTTAATATATAATAAAAATGTAGAATATAACAACGTATGTGTATAATAATTTTTCATTCCTTAATTCTCAAATCATTTTTCAAATTAAATTCTCCAAAAACATTTTGAAATAAATTTTCAAAAACCCAATCCATATATATAATGCCACAAAAATACTTTCCAATTATTTCAAAATAAACAAACCTATTATTTCAATTATATTTTACAAAAACCATCACTTATTTCCTAAAACCAATTTCATCAATAAAATCATAGTATACAACAATTCAATGACATTAGTCAAACATATTTGTAAAATCAATAAATATTGAATAAATCAACGATTTATCAAAAAAAATCTAACAACTCATTATATATCAATTTGAAAACAAATAATCATATTTTGAAATTAAATAAATATAACCTGGATTGTTATTCACCATGATAAGAATATATTAGACCAAATACCATAAACAATATTTCATAAATCAATGTATTTGGGGAAATTGTGTATCCTTGTTATCTTGTTAATCCAAAATGACCTAACATCAAAATACTCAAATTAATTTTAAAAACACTAACCCACATCATAAAAATTCTTATAGAAGTTTTTTATGAAAGCTGATATGAAAATAAAATAAAATATATGATATCAAGAATGATTTATGATAGTCTTAGAGCCTGATAACCCAAAAAATTTAAGATAAAAACATATAGATGAAGAATAACCTTCAAAAATTCCCTAGGAAGAACCTAATATTTATTCAAGGAATGAGGTAAAGGGTTATGAGAGTTTAAAAAGGATAGAGAAAATTTTAATATAAAAACATATCAAATTTTAATGACAAGCAATTACTGCACACCATTTAAAAACTATATACATTTATTATGCATGTCATTTTTTTCCATTTTTAAATATTTCATTAAATAACAAGTATATAAAATTAATAATATTTATTTTAAAGACTACATAGAAATATATTATTACTTATACAAGATCATGGTGACTAATGAGATTAGGTTCCATGGTTTGTAGACCACTCACCATAATAGTGTATCATCCCAAATTCCATCCAAACATACATTTTCAAAATGAAATTCATTAAAACATGAATAATTAATTACATAAAAAATGAGGTTTCCTAAATTTTCACTACCATATGACTTTTCACCCTCAAAGAATTTAATGGGTTCCTTCTCTTTCCAATATATTTTAGCATTCATATCACATATGTGATTCTCTCCCATGCATTTCTTCTTAAACATGGTCATGCTGAAACAACACCCAACCTTGTGGAATGTTCCTTCCCCATAATACATTTTCTTAAATAATTAAAATTTTACTTTTTAAAATGGTTCTATCAACATCAGAGTTAATTTTTTCCCAATTTAAAATATTAAAATGGTCTATTAAATACATTCTCAATAGAGAATTGTATAAAATATCTTCTTCATTTCCCATAGTTATCTTAAATGAGTATATTATATTTATATTATAATAACTTTTTTGGTTTGTTGATGTGGTTTTTTGATGTTTTAAAATTTAAATAAATGTATTGAAATGTTATTATTAAGCTCAAAATAAGTCATTAAATATATATATTTATTTAGCCTATAACATTTAAAACATGTAAAATAGTAATTTCAACTCATTTAAGGATGTAAAAATATATAATGGATTTTATATTTGAATCTAGAATATGGGTTTTGTTTATTTTGATGGATATTTTAGAGTTTTCAATGATATATTAAATATTTAAAAAATTTAATATGACGTTTTAATTGTAATAATACTATAATTATTAAAAAATTGTGACTAAAATTATATACATATATATTACTTTTAGTGAAATCTATTGAAATAAATCCCTATTCTCAATATGAAATTGATAGAACGATGGTTGGTGAAGGAATTATGGATAGAGTTTGAGGAATTTACATAAAACTAAGGTATGGTTTATTAGAACTAATGTCATTTTCTGTAGTTTTTGAAGACTTCAAATATAACTCTTGATCTATGTATTAACCATTAATTCCTGGTATGAAATTTAGATATCTTATTCTAAAAAATCAAATTATGATAATGGAATTTGATTGACATAAATCCAGTAAATAGATTTTTGTTAAATCTAGAGGGCGATTTGTCACATTAAAATTCTATATTGGTTTTGAAGGCCTCAATTAAAAATTCATTTAATATGAGTTTTTTTATCTTCAGTCATTGTATTTAAATGATTCAATGATATATGATTTGTAAAATTTTGATTTTCGAAAGTAGTGATAACTTATAAAGATGTTTTGACCCTATTTTTGACAAGGTTCTGAATTAAATTTATACGATTAAAATTTCCATGAAAATAATATATCATTGTGTAGATAATGATGTAATGAATCTAATGAAACCAAAATCTTATAAAATGGTGAATGGATTTAAATTTAATATAGATATTATTATTTTTATTTTATCATTTCCTCTAACTTTTGTAACCTTATTTATTTGGTTTAAAAAATAAAATATATATTTTTGTATCCTCGTGATCAGAATATGTTGTTTTTGAAAACATTTTGGTCATCCGAAATTTTAACATTTTGGGTTTTAGGTTATTGAATGTGGAAAAGGATGTATAGAGATATAACGAGTGAGGAATAAGAAGCATATGATTAATGATTTTAATACTAGGGTGTATCAAAGTAGCCGTAGTTGAGGCCTTGTAGAATGACACAACATGGTGGAACATAGGATGTACCTAACCATTTAGTCATTAGATAAAATGGATATTGTGAGACAATGTAGCTATATAGAGGCATATAAAAACTCACTATCTACATGAATCTTGGTCTTATATTTATTATATTTGATGGTTTCTATTAATTGGGAATCCTACAATGTGCGACAGGATCAAATATGGGTCATAAGATAATTTGATTTGACACTATGCATTTTTAGGCCTCATGAAGTGTAGTGATATTATCTAGGTTGTGCTATATGTTTCCTAGAATGTTCAAAAACATGAGATTAAGATAGGGCCTTTGATAGATCTGACATTTCCTCAAGGGCATTCTCGATCCCCATGGGTTGGAAACATGCACCTAGATTCATACATGAAACAAAAACAACGATTTACCACAATACAATGAAAGACAAAGAATAAAATTCGGCATGTCAAAAATCATAAAGGAGAAAGAACCGAAATCAAAATAGGTAAAAACAACACAAAGTGTACATCATCAAAGTCACAAAAATTGTCAATATAAAAATACAACACCCTTTATAACAATTGGTTAGTAGCTCCACAAGTCACCTTCATCACTCCACGGTCCCAAGGATCAAGAACATATTACTCCTTTAAGAGGCTCTTTCCCTTTACATGAACCTGACATAATGAAATCCATAAATGCCAAAAGTAAAATATAATTTGTAATCTAAATACTATAGTAGGGTATGACCAAGTGTCCCATAATTAATTCAATAATAAAAAACCAAATTTTTTTCAATTTAATTAAAACAATAAATGGTATGGAATTTACATAATTTCCAAAAAAACCTACTTTCATAATCAAACAGTTGGATGATATATCAAAACATGATTAAATGACCATTTTATATAAAATAATTATATAAATCCATTGGCTTGAATAAATTATATCAATAATTAATGGCATGTAATCATCAAATCAAACAGATCATAACACCATGTAATAAATCCCTATAGTAAGTAATTTTATAGAAATAGGATCCTCACACTAAAAAATCAGTGATCTCATTTCTATATGTGCGCACATCCCTCAGCTTAGGACATCAGGCCTCAACTCCCCATTGGGGAAAATCATGTATTAGTATTTTCCATTCAACATTTTCATCACTAATCCATTTCATAGGGGTTCTGATCCTAGAATTATTATACTAATTACCCACTAAATACCCAGTCTTACATGTTCTTCAATAAATAAATTGTTAATTCATTCATGGTCAAATCGATCATTTTAAATCAGTTGAATATATGATTTCCCAATTTTAGTTTTCAACATTCATTTCTCATTTCAAACACAAAATCATAGGATTTTTTATCAATTCATGAATTTTAAAATTATCTTTCAATTTAATCCATTTTCCAAAATTTTCAACATCAAATCATTTTATCAAGTCAATATAAAAATCATGCCATTAATTTTATCTCAAATCTACTATACAATTTCAATTCTATTGAAATTAGGGGGTTTTAAAAAATTTCCTTCCATCTCAAATCACACATAAAATCATTTCAAATATAAATTTTTGAATCATTTAAAAATATAAATTTATGTTAATCAATTAATTTAAGGGTTCAATTATTAGTAAAAGTTATATAGTATCACTTACCTTTAATCTGTGATCAAATAAACCCCCAAAATGGGAATCTCTATGTGTGAATGAATGTGAAGGAGATAAATAATGAATCCCTAATTCATAAACCATCATGATCATGACCTGATTCAATTTGAAATTATAATATCATATCACTTCCAAAAAAGGGAATTCAAGAGAAGGAGAAAATAATTGCAAGATAAATCACTAGTAATAAAATCACTAATCGAGATGTTTGGAGGGAGAATAATCACCCAAAAATCAACAAGTGTAGCCCTGGGGTTTGATAGAATCAGTTTAGAGAAAAAATGAATAAATTTAATGTTATATAATATAGAAACATTCAAGGCAGGAGGATTTTATTACGTGAATCATTGATACACGACCTGAATATCAAAGGTGGTGTATACATTAAAAAGGCATTTTCGCAGTTTAAAATATCAATCCTGACCATTTCATGTCATGATAATAATTCAATACTTATACCATATTCAAATTCTAAAACTATTTCATGGATTCAATTGAGTAACGGATTCATGTCATGAATTAAATACAAAGCATGAATCTATCCCAAAGATAGTACACAACGAGAACATGTAGGAAAACCGAAAAAAGCCTGCCACTCCACCAAACTCAATGAGTACCCTCTAAATATTTTTAGAAATTTATTCCTAGACTACACTATATAATAAAACATACATCCTTGGACTTATGTTAAAAATAAGGGTCCATGAATACATGAAAGGAATGTAACATGATGTTATAACCTCCCCACCATAATCCCAATCTATCCCTAGAATTCCTTTCAAGATTATTCAACATAAAAGATATAAAACCAATAATCTCTCAAAAAGGCCTCATTCTCCAACATCTCATGTGAATTAGAACCATGATTCCATATCCCATGGATGGTAGGTATTGTCTTCCCATGAAGAAACTTTATCTCAGAATCAACAATCCGAACAGTACACTTAGTCAAAAATAAATTATAATCAACATCATGATCTTCCCATATGAGAACATGATAATGGTTGGAAAGGTACATTAAAATATGAGGTTCAATGAACATTTTATGTATCAACTTCAACTATGGTGGAAGTTCCAAACAATAAGCCATTATCCCCACCCCCACATAAATCTCAAAAAGGACCCACAAACATCAGTGAATGATTTAAATATTTCCCAAGAGGTTAATGACACAACTGAGGTTAAACACTCAAGAACACCTAGTCACCTATAGAAAACTCCATGTTTCATAAGTGATTATCGGGATAGGATTTATTTTGGCTCTGCATCATCAACATTCACCAAATAATCAACTAAATATTTTTCTTTATCTCATAGAGGAAAATATATCCAATCAAGGAAATTTTAACATTATTTGACCAAAATAATAAAGATCTATAGGGTTATACATAAAAAGACTCAAAAGGATCCATTCTAATAGTATACTGGTAAATTTTTTTATGGATAACTCAACCAATCTCTTATGGACATCCCATGCTCAACCAAATTCATGAATTCAAGAACGTATCATGTATTCTAAAATTTGTATAACCCTTTATGTATAGTAATCCATGAATGGATGATATGCTTTTATCAAAGGTTCCTAAGATCTCAATGCCTCCTAGAGTCCTCTGTAAAAGTGATAAGTGAAATGGGAATCCCTATCAAAGACTATATTGGAATCCACTCCATGAAAACATGTAAAATCATTCATAGAGAGACATTCTAATTCCATAACATTGGTTAAATATATAATGTATGTAAGATGAACCTATTTGGTCAACCAATTGATCACCACCCATATTGTATCCATCACTCAAGGGGCATGAATCAACCCAACAATAAAGTCCATATAAATATTTTCTTACTCCCAAGTCAGCATTGGAAGTGGCTGAAAAAAACTTGGAGATATCTGGTACACATCTTTGACCTATTGGTAGATATAGGAATGAGAAAAAAGGTTAGTGAGGTCTCACTTCATAACTGGACACAAAAATAACCACCACATATCATAGAAACTCTTTGAGGTATCGAGGGGCACTACACACTATCAATTATGGAAATCCCCCATCATAGTCTTTCTCAGAGGAAAAGGTACAACATTTTGGTTCTAAAAATATTGGATACCCACTTAACAGGATATCCACTCACCTATGGTATCCCCACCACAAAGAGAGTCCCTAATTCCATTTAATTCATCATCAAACTACTTCACCCAGAAAAACTTCTCGTTAAGAGAGGATTTCAAATGCACACTATCCAAAACAACCTCATAATCATTCCCCCGAAGTCTCAAATGTAACTAAGAAAATAAATCCATCATATTTTACTCTTCTAGTGATTATTTCATTGAATGGGTTAGAAATTGTATTCTCAAAGAATCAGAAACGACATTCCCCTTATCATCAGTATATGAAATGTTGAAATAAAAAGACTCTAGGTACTCATCCCAACACATCTATCAGAGGTTAAAATATTTTTGAGAGAAGATATAACTCTGGATATTTTTGTAAGAATATAATGTAAACCTTTCTATAATGATTTAATTTTACCAACTCTTAAAACAATGCATCACATTTGCGATATTAAGATTATGTGTCATATAATTCTTCTCATGTGGCTTATGTTTTCTAGAAGCATAAGATACCACATTAGTAGACTACATATGGATGCAATCCAAACCCAAACCTGATGCATTTCAAAAGACAACATAAATCTACCCAGCCTTTGGAAGAGTCAAAACTATAGTAGAAGTCAAAAGACATTTCATCTTAACAAAACAACTATGATATTTTTTATCCCATTAGAACATGACTCCCTTTTAAGTTAGTGTGGTCATTAGAGAAGAAACATTTGTTAAATATTTGAAAAACCTATGGTAATACCTCACCAAACCCAAAAAAAATATCAAAATCTAAAAATAATTACATAGTTTATCCCATGTCATAACAACTTTCGCCTTCTCAAAATCAACTAAGATACTATATTTTGACACCACGTGCCCCAAGAATTTCACTTCTCGAATCCAGAAACAACATTTAAAAATATTTTTTTAAATTTGGTGATAACTCAAGGTTTATAAAAATATTCTCAAATGGTGCACATGATTCTCCTCATCCTAAGAGTAAAATGAGATTTCATCCACAAATAGGACTATGAATTATTCAAGGTACACATGAAATATCCTACTCATCAGACCCTTAAAAACTACAAGATAATTGTTTATATCAAATAGAATAGTAAGATAATCAAAATGGTCATAACTACTCCTCAAGGAATTCTTCTAAATTTCAACTTATTCTATTATCTACTAGTAATCACCAAATTTATAATCAATATTAGAGATCCACTTCCCACTTTCAACTGGTCAAAAAATAATTAATCCAAGGTAACATATAATATATTTTCCACATAAATTAGTTGAGTTTTCTATTAAAAACACAATTTTTAATTGTCCCATCATCTTTATTTTCAAAGAGAATACGTGTCACCCATCATGACACACTCAGGCATACAAAGACTTTCTCTAGAGGATCATCCATTCATGACATCAACTATTTAAATTTAGATGGTTACATACAGTAAGAATGAATAGACATTGAATAATTATCAGGTACTAAATTAATATAAAAATACACACCCTATGGTGTTGCAAAAATAGAAAATTTAGGTATAAAAACATTTGGAATCTCAACAATAATAGAAGGTATATCTCTACTCAAAGGTTACCACTATAAGTTGAAAGAAATAACTAATATTACCATGTCCAAATCCCAAAAATGAGGTTTGAAAATACTCAACCTTAGGTCTCATTCTCTCGTAAAGATATATCACACCCCATCAGGTGTAGTAAAGGAGACCCACTGAAGGTAATAGTCAATTCAAGCCTTATGATAAATCATTCAATCCATAAGGAGTACAACATCAAGTGGTTTCAGGTCAAGAAAAATAAAAAAAATGGTAGGATGAATATATGAAAAAGAGAAAACACAAGTAAGACAACATATGTCATGAACCAACATAGTTTGACCCTGAACTGGTCACCCTTGCCTGCCCATGAGAAGGCCTAAGAATATTTCCCAATCCTTCTGAGAAAAACACCAGTTCAAGGAATCAAATATAAAACAATTTGAAATAATTTATACCAAACTAAACAAATAAATAAAACAATAAAGAGTATGTAGAAAAATTAGAGATTCCAAAAAATACAAATAAATACATAAAAGATCCAAATACAACATAATCACATCAAAACTAAAAACTAAAAAAATTGAAACCATACTGTGACATGAATTGAACTTCATATTTCCCCATATTCACTACAATCCATAAAACTAGCCTTCTCCATAGGAACAAAAAAAATATCAACTTGAAAAATAGCTCAGCTCTAATGATGCAGAGTGGAACAAGTGGGGTGATAGCATAAAATAGCTCAGTAGGTAAGAACCATTGAATCCACATATATCCTTTCACAAAATTGTCCAAAAAAATATAGTCAAAAATACATTTATAAAAATAGGTTTTTATCATGTTAAGAGGAAAATTAATCTTTCTAGAAAATCCCTTTTTTGAAATCAAACACAACAGTTCCTTTTCAAAATATGTTTCTATATAAAAATACCAATTTAGAAATTAGTCTCTAAAAGGAAACCAGTCTAGGTAAAATACATATTAACAAGAATAAAAACTAAATAGTGGTGACAGAGATCAATCAAGTTATTCCAAAACTAAATTAAACAGTAATGGTATAGGAAAATACTAGCCCCAAAAATAGCCAAGGTACTAATGACATATAAAAAGCACATAAAAATATGCAATCATGAGAATTCGCAAAATATATATAGAAGAAATGCCTATACATACTCGGTTCATACTCACCTGTAAACATATGGTGTAGATCCAAAGTAAATAACCATGTTGGCTGGTCTAGAATAGCATCACCAGTAGAAAATCCTCCTAGACAATCCTCTATCCAGGGGATTGTAATCTATCTAGTCGAGACTAGAAAGAAACCATCTCTAAACCCTATAGATGAAATCCAAGATTCCCATGATAATAGTAAAATAAATAATGAGGATTTCAGCACACTCTTAGTGTAACCCATAGTTTCCATCGTGAATGCCTTTGCATTCATGACACAAACTATGTGGAGGCCCTCTCATTAGAAAGATGACCATAGGTGTTCCCATCACACTTAGAACCTTTGTTATGTGCCAATCCGGCCTGTAGGACATAAGAGTTTAAAACTGATTTCCATAACATCTCAAAGTACAAACTAGTCCTTATGATTTTCAAATTCAAACCATTTAAAATAAAATAACTACCCACTTAAAAATATTCATAAAACAAGGGTGAAAAATCCATTCAACTTTAGAAGGTTCCAAATAGTACATTCATGCCATTTAGTTACCAAATTTCATCTTGATTTTATAAACATGCCATGATTTGGAAAACTCATTTAAAACCCATATTGATTTATTTGGGAAGAAAGTAACTATATTGTAAGAATTTTAATTTTTTAGGAAAAACCATTTGGCCGAGGGAGGGGATAACAGAAGGAATTAAATGGGAGAGGAGTGACTTGAAAACCAGGGTTTAGGTTGGACATTTTTAAAGAATTCAATTTATGCGTATGTTTTTCTATCCATATGTGAACCGTTTTCATATATGGATATTCCCACATACTAGGGTTTATGTATATATATACATAACCAAAAAATAACACCCAAGGATTCAATCAAAGGATCCAATGAACCTCACCGCCATTCACAAGGGTCCACACATGAGCCCCGCACACTAAAAGTTAGCAAAACCCACATCGAGGACTCAATTAACAAACAAAACAAGTTACCAAAACATAATATAGTCTAAATAAAATCCCAACATTCTAAATTTAACTTTTAAAGACCAATATCCATTTTATCAATCAACTTATATATATATATATATATACATAACAAGAAAATCCCCTTAAAACCCCATTTTCGCTAATTATTCAACATGAAAATGATTCATAAAATCACATAAAAATTATGAGAATCACATTTAAAAATTAATTTTAAAATCCCAAGAATCAATTATAATTTTTTGGAATGGAAATAGAAGGTGAAACCTACCTCAATGATGATAGAATGCAATGAAAATCATGGAGAAGGAAAATCAAGGTTTTAGGAATAAAAAACACACCCTAGCATCAAAAGAAATCATACCACATTATAAAAACCCTACCTAGGGTTCATACAAGAAGGAATAGAGATATGAAGAACCAGAAAACCAAGAGGTTAAGTGAATAAGAGGAGAAAATGGACCATAATTCAAGAGGAACTCACCTTGGTATCTTTAAGGAACGACAAAGGAGGAGGAGGATTCAAAGGAGAAGGGTTTGGGAGCCACCTAGGGTTCCTAGGTTAATCAAGAGAGAGGAGAAACCCTACATTAGTAAAAATTAGGGAAGGAAAAAACATGGAAATTCATGTTTTCAAGATTCAGGGTAAGTCACATGGTTTGGCTGCACAGTTTACCAAATCGTGTGCCAAATGTGTGCACCTTACTGGAGAGATGGGGAACATGAACAGACTAGATGCATGGTTTGGGAAATCATGATCCAACTGTGAAAAATATTTCTATCAGAAGGTAAATCCTCATAGCATGCTTCTTTCATGGTTTCTCTAAACGATGTGCAAGCCCTGTGCATTACCTCAGACACACTAACAAGCTGCTCAATTTATCTTTTGCCCGCACAAGTTGGGTCAATTCATGCAGAGGCTATGCAATATAAACCATTTAATAATAAATCAAACTAAAAACACCATCTTTCTTAACCACCCACGTAGTTTCCCCTAAACTATGCACGTTAATAGCACACTGGGCTAAAAACCACTGAAAACCTCCAAAACTCAAAAACTCTCATAGGAAATTCAACCCAAACCTTAAAAAGGTCAAATTACACGAAACCAATAAAAATTAAATTTAAACCATGGTCGTGGTATGATAATTATATCCCCCAGAAAAACATCATGTCAATAGAAATTCCCTCTACCAAACAAGGAACAAAGCTAGAACCCAAAACTGAATGATGTCAAATAAAGCCATGAACCATGGTTTGACCTTTCAACTCCACTTGTCACACTCAAAAAGATCTAGAAAAAACCACAACTAGAAGAATCATAGGGGTGGAAGATAAGGGCCATCATTGTGATTTAGAAACTAAAAACCATAAAACAACTAGAAAATACTATCGTTGGAACTCTCGCCATGACCCAAACCCCCAACACAAGGCGAAACCAACCAAAGAGAATTAGACCAAACACCAAACCAAAACATGATTCATTATTTCCTCAAGACACGAATATCTCCAAACTATCATAATCCAAAACTCAAATTAAGAGAAACCCACAAAAGGATAACCTAATAATATCCACATCTTAAAATGGAACAACCAAAAGAATAACCTAAAATGAGACTACCCAAATTTTCTCAGCAAAAAGGAAATTTCAAATAAAGGAAACTACAAAAAGGAAACATAAACCATTCCAACTCCAACACTGGAGATCAAATCAGATCTATTCACACCCACCACACAAAACAATTCATTACTACCTAAAAATATTAACTATAGTGTCTATAGATAGATCCCTAGTGAATTGAAACATCAATTTCCTCGTAGTCAGGAGCTGAAATCCTTTGGACGAAATATATTCTTATAGAAGAACTTCTTTCAGAGCTTCTCCAGATGACCCAAATGACTATATAACTGACAATCCTTCATAGGATTATGGAATGATGGATTTGAATGCCCAAAAAACACACTAGAAGAAAACTAGTGAAATGTCTGATGAATGAGAAGATTGAACTGACAAAGGATAATATTTATAAACAGATTCTTCTAGAATACACATATTAGAAGATGGGGAACAGTCATGATCACCATAAGAAACTCTATTTTTTAAGCTATAGACTGCACTATGAGTGCTAACTTGTCCAGAATTGCCTTATCCACTAACTTCCAAAATAATAAATCATCGGATGATTAAAATCACTCCTTCATATCTAAAAAAATACCCCCTAAAAATTATGATATTTAATATGATCCTTTGAAGCTATACTTAGAGAAAAAGGAACCAAATCGTTGAAGTGACTATGACTGGCCTCAACTCTCTGCTGACCTTGCTGGCCCAAGATCTCTTCCACTTTCTTTGCCTTCACCTCCTCATTTATGAACCATCAGATTAAAATGGTATTAAACATTTCCCAAGACATCCCATCATGAAATGATGATGGGACCATCACCTTCCACTAATCCAATCTCGGACTGTCAAAAGAACAAAAAACAATACATACCCTCGGGGATTCTTGAGTTCCCAAATATCTAGAAACACTTTTGACTTCCTCTTGTGGAATCCCAGACCGAGGGGTTGTCTGTGGAGAGACTATTTCCTTACTTCCAGAGTAGAGCACAATGGATAAGTAATAACAAGTAAATATCAGAAGCATATATAAACAAATGGAACAGTGGAAACAAACACTATTCCAACTAGACTAGTAGCCCACCAATGCTTAATTAGATATAAATATCTATGAAATAATAATTAACAAATAATTGGAAACTAAATCATATAAAAAAGATGATAATATTTTTCATGTCTCTAGAAAGCTGGGAAAAAGGTATACATGGAATAATAAAATATAGTACATGATATAAAAAATTATAAAAGGCTAATAATTTTATCCAATCATCACAAAATCCATCCCGGTAATCTGCTACCAAGATCCCATCCCAAGACATGGATGAATTCATGCATCCATAAGAGGATATGTCCCTTTATCTATACATGAAAGCATATAGTCTACCCAGGTTCCATCAGCCACCTATATAAGGCGTGAGATAAACACAGTAGGCCACCACCACCAACATCTATAAATATCCATTATGTGTGTATAACATGGCAATGTGCAGATATAATAATGTAATGCAGTAAAAAGAATTATAAATGGGTCATCTCTAGTTCCTTAAGGAATGAAAGTTGACACTACCGTGTTCGACCGGTGCTGGAATATCTCTGAAAGAGTAACTAGGGAAAAAGGCCTTGTATCACATTTATATGGGCTTCCATGCTTAGTATCAGAGTATAGGATCTCCAATCCTAATATCATTGTATAGGGTCACCATGATTCGTATCATAGTATATGGACATCATGCCCAGTATCATAGTAGTAAGGGATTCAATGTCTGGTATCATAGTAGTAGGGGATTCCATACTCAATATCAAAATAGTAGGGGATTCCATGTTTAGTATCACAGTATTAAGGGACACCGTGCCTAGTTTTACAATAGTAAGGGATTCCACGCCCGATATCACATGATTGAAATTCCATACCCGGTATCACAGAATAGGGACTCCATGCCTAGTATCACTTATATATTATGGGTTTCCATTACTATTAAGTATTAAAAATACGGGACATCATTCCAATTCATTATTTCAATGATATAAAACCATTGGATTTAATATGATCCAATTCATATTCCATAATTCTGTATCATTTAATAATAATAATAATAATGGTGTGACCATTGTACCATTTAATCAGGAGATGTGGGCTCACCACTCACATTCTATTTAATTCATTATATTTGATAAGGAATTAGTTGTGTTGTTCTACAACATTTATCCACTAGAATTATTATATAATAATTTAAATGTAAAACCAACCACATCGTTATGTGGTTTTGTTATAAGAGGTTTAAATCCAACCACGCCATTAGGTGTTTTGGGTATAAGTTCTTAAAATACAATTTGTAATAAGTTGGTAACACCCAAAGGGATGGATCACTCAAAGGATTAATGACCTCTAGAATCAGAAGGGTTATAATAAGTTCATTGGGTTCTAGAATAGAAAAAAATTATGACATGTTCAATTTAGGGGTGACGCGTGGTAAAACTATCTCATTGTTCATTTCACATGTTATAAAACATCAAGACATGAATGGATAATTATCAATCCACATAATTCATGATCCAATAACATTCCTCATCCAGTATCATCTTTTAGATTGGCTTGGATGATGAGAAATCTGAAGAACGGACGAACACCCTGAAAATAGGGAATATAAGCATGTTCCGTGATAACTCTCTCCAGGAGAATAGAAATGAATAAAGGATCTAGATTAATTAAGATATTACCTTGAATAATCCATTGAGTTTAAAGTAAGATTTAATCTTAGTTTGGACAAAAAAGTTATCATAAATTAATGCTATAGCCTTCCAAGGGAGCTCAAATTAGAGAAAAAGTGACATACACTAGAGGAAATAAGAAAAGTAGATGTGGGGGATGATTTAATTATATTTAATGGAAAAAATGTAATGTTTTCCAAAAATATTGGGTTGCACACATTGGAAGCGTGGTTGACCAAACTATGTTTCAACTGTGAACATGGAACTACCTCAAGGGGGACATTACACTATTAGGCCCAAATGGTTTTAGAAACCATGCCCCAAAGATGTGTTACCCTATGCTACATTTTTTTGAGATAAATGCATGAATGTGATGACCATAGTGTAGGGTTAGTGAAAACAAATAACCCCACATCACCCCGATGTATAGCCCCGAAATTTTAGAGAATAATGCGAGACCTAGGTCGCAGAGTTTTCACTAACCTTGTGGTCAATGCACTTTTCCAACAATTCAGGGTTCTGAGATCCGAACAATCCCCAGACAATCCCATGACCTCCATGAACTCATTATAAATCCATATTATGTATAAAATAAAAAAATTAGATCTATATTTAAAGGATACATACCTCATATAAAGACTGGTTTCTTATATTAAAGCCACTATGTACCCTTTAACAGACCCTGATCACTAAGGAAAATAGGTAAAAATTGAGAACATGAATCATCCACCCCACTGGGAGTTTGGGTAGGTACAAAAACTCGAAGATACTCACTATAAAAACATATGATCTTGTTGGCCGGTATACTATATACAACACAAAAAGGTACATCCTAATAAAATCACCATGCTCGTAAATCAAAAATCACAAATCAAAACCAAAATCCTCTTTCAGGAAAGACCATTTTTATTCCAAAATAGAAAACAACTTATTCCAAAGCAACATTTAATATACCAAGACCCATTTTCTAATCCAACTCAAACACCAAATTCACATTTTTTAAAATAATGCAATTCCTAAAATTCATTTTAAATTCTAAAAACCTTTATACAAATTTTTTTTCCAAAAAGAAATTTTCCATTAAAAATACACTCATTCTGAAAAAAAATTGTGCAATATAATCACTAAAATAAAATCCTCCAAAATGGGGAACTAGAATCCATACATAACATGACAACATTATTTGGCAGGACACAAGTCATGTAAGAACCAACCACTAGAAGTATATTGAACAATGAAATTGGCCTCTACATGGGTATATACTCCATGATATACCGCCATTAATATCTAGAAAACATCCACAGTAATTCCACTACCATAAAACTAAAATGAACCCCGACACAATAAACACAAAAATCCAAAAAATAAGACTCAAGTCTTGGATTACCCTTGGAAACTCAAGGCTCGGGATGAGAAAGAGTCATGTTGCTCTTCTGGTACCAACCTCCCCAGTCATAGTAGTCATAATCTCCAAACTACATAATTCCCCAAATAACAAAGGGATACATGAATTCCATTTTTTATGAACCATCCTTCGTCGAACCCAAATTGGTCACCCGATCTTGCTCATGACAAGGCCCAATAGGCATTCCAGTTCCACCTTGGCTAGCAACTAGTGTCATGAATCAAAGATAAACCCATTGGGAATTATTTTTCCATTAATAAACAAATAAATAAAAAATATTGAGTACAAATAAAAATTGGAGATTCTGATGAACGCAAATAAATATATAAAAATACCCTGATACAACTATAGTTGTCACGACCCGTCCTCGGGGCCCATGCCACGACTACCCCAAGCCCGCCTTCCATAGGCCAGGGGCTGGAGAGTAGAACCAAAGTCATAAATCCTGATAACTGGGAAATAATTGCCTTTATAAAAGTAAACAAAACACCACAAAGTACAAGCGGAAGTAAAACACTATGTACAAAAGAAAGTGCTGAAAAGTAAATGGGCCAGAATACAAACCCAACAGAAAGTACAACTACAACTGAATGAAAGTACAACAGAAAAAGACAAACAGTTGAAAGAAAGGAAGCAGCTCCTGTGTCGTCCTCCTCGGATCCTACCTTAAGGGTAGGTATAGATAGCCTCCACAATGCTCTCGTCCGTCAACCTCCTCCGAGTGTCGTCTCACCTTGAAGTCCACCTACGGATACTGACTCATCGTGTGGTCCACCTCTGGGTACCTTTCAATCCTCGAACACTCAGCCTCTGTCAGAGCTTCCTATCGTTTTCAACCAACACAACGAGGTGCGGGCATAGCCCGTGCAGGGGTGAGTATACAATACTCAGTAGGGACCCCGAGTCCCTCAAGGTCTCACTAAAAACAATAAGGATATCCACAAAGAAGGATCTCAACAGATAACCCTAACAAGGGTATAATCCCATACTTATTCCTAAGTTATCATGTAACCCATCTCAATAAAGAGGAAACACAAAGGTTATGAAATCAACGGATAACCACCACCCAGGTATATGCCCATACATATACCTAAGTTATCATGTGACCCATCTCAATCATGAGGTAAACTCAAAGGTCATAGACTCATCTCAAACCAGTATTTTCATTATCGAAACCGTAACTGCTGAAGAGCCCCGTCTCTGGAGTGTACAGTGGTCCTGTCACGACTCTGAGGTACTTCTCACTAACTTAAGACTGCAGAGGTACTCCTCCTGTCTAGTACTGTGGGTCTGCGGCTACAACCAAGCGCTTCCCACCATGGGTTTGCCGCTACAACCAAGCGCTCCCCCTCACACCCTCCAGAGGTACTCCTTCTGTTTAGTACCGTGGGTCAGCCGCTACAACCAAGCGCTCCTCCACTGTGGGTCTACCGCTACAACCAAGCGCTCCCCAAAGGGCTATTCGAAACACACCGAGTCGATCGGTCAAGCAGTCGTCAGGTCTCAGCCGGCTACACGGTCTCCGTACTCTACACGCTCTTCTCCAGGAGGGTCCGCTCCACGAGCTACTGGTCGATAGTCCAAGTATCACAAAGTCCCAAGAAGAAGTATCTCAAAGGACTGCCTCGTCATAGGGGTATCAACGCAATAGATGGCACGTCAATCAGACGCCCGGTCTCTGAGTTATTTTCCTTTTCGTCCAAGGGGCCCGGTTGGTTTCGTGCACGAACCAACCCGGCCGTATCTCAACTGTACCCCGAACTCTCATAGGGTATACTCACAGGGACCATTTCTCAACATGATCACCAATGCCGCTGATGGTTCATCAAACGGACACCCGGTCTGAAAGTTATCAACTTTTCCGTTCCAGGGGTCCGGTTGGATTTCGGGTACAATCCAACCTATCCATACTCCAACTATGTCCAAACCTCATGCGAAGTATGCAAAAAGATCAGTCTCATCAAGAGGAATCTAACCAAGTTGACGGCACGTCAATTGGACGTCCCAGACTCAAGATATAAGCGTTTCCGCTCCGAGGGCCCGATTGGTTTCATGATCGAACCAACCCGGCCATACCCAAAGTTCTCTGAAACCCTAAGTGTAATATACCGAATCGACCGCCTTGATCCAAGGATCATGTCGCAACTGACGGTGCATCGATCAGAGGTCTGTGGCCCAAGATATGGGAATTTGAACGGAAATTGCCCGAAAATAGGGTGTTCGGGCCCGGTCCGACCCGGCACGAGACCCCCTGGGTCGGCCCGAACCAGGGCGACACGACCCGGGTCCGGGTCCGGACAAACATGGCACGACCCAGCCCGTCCTGGCGCTGGCGCTGGCGCGGCACGGCGCCTGCGTGGGCAGCGGGTTCTGGGGGGGGGGGGTTACAACCCCACGCGGTCGACGTAACTGGCGCGGCTTTATGCCACGCCACTCAACCACTGGAATGGCGATGTCGTTCCAATTCAGCCCACCACCGCTGCTGAGCCATGGCGGTTCCATTCCGGTCGTCGGCACCGCCGCCTCCTTCCGCATACCACCGGACGCGCTCCGGTGGTCCGTTTTGCTCGTCGACTTCGCCAACGGTCCTCCCGGGACGCGACCTTCACTACGGAGGCTTAAAAATTACTTTACGGCCCCGTTTGTCTTCACCCGTCAATCCGCGCACAACGTTCAACCAGCGGAGTCTTCGAATTGCCTCTGTGGTGCCGACTCCGGCCGCGGATTCGTTCAGCCTCAACGGCGCATGTCGACGGTTCCGCACATCCTTGCCGCATTTCACCATGATTCCGCACGGTGCTGTTGCACCGTGCCACCTTCGTTCGAGCCGCAACATAATCAACAACAAGGGGGAGGAGGGTCGGCCATTTTTGTACAGTCCGACCTCCTCCCGTTATAATGATAGCAAGCGGCCAACAAAAGAAGTCGATGTACGGTAAAGAAATAATTCATGGGCAAAAACAAACAACCAAACATCAACCCGAAAGAACGAACGATCCGCGGATCAACCTGGAAATGGTTGGTCAGTGCTCGTCATTCATTTCTCAAAAGAAAAGGAGAATACCAAATAAATTCACCTACCACAAGTGTTGTCGCCAAACATGATTTTTCGTGGAAAGGCACGTCGCGGAAAAAGATGGATCGTCGCGCCGCGGAGGAATGGTGTCTCCCTTCCTTTGACGCGGAAAGAAGGAACGAGGAGATGTGCGTCGGGTCGTCGATCTCCGAGGAAGGCGTCTCTCACCTTTTTCCTTCATTGGAGGTCGGCGTTCTTCATGTTCTTCGCATTCTTCGTCGAGGAAGAAGAACTTCAAGACCTTGAGCAAAAAATTATCCCAAGCCTTCACGTACAACGAACCCCTTAATAAAATAATCATTCTCTTATTTTATTAACACACAACTCAACGTATTTGAAATTCAAATACAAATCTATTAAATTAATTGAATTAATTGCAATGTTTAAACCACCCAAATTAATTGAGGTGTTTGATAAACAGAAAAATGCAAGGGTTGACTTCCACTTAATAGGGGTGCGGGTGCGTTACCTTAATAAAGGAGGGGGTTTAGGAAGAAAAGAAACGGTGGGGCTCATGTGGTTCCCACCTCACAAATATCCTACCTAGTGGGTAGGATATTGTGGGTCCGACTTCAACCACATTAACTTAGGTTAACACTTCCTTAAATAAAAATAAAATCTAGTGCATAGTATTTTATTTTATTCATTAGTTAACCCAATTAATTAAAACTCCACCCGAGGAAACGCAACTATAGAGAGGGTCTTCTTAAGCAAAAACCGGCGCTACGAGTTCATCGGTGCCCTCAGATTTCAATTTCGAGCACCGGTTCAAAAGTTAGGAAGACCCACTCATTCGTTCACTGAACGTACCCGAGCTAAACTTTGGAAAATGATTTCGGGCACACCGGGCCTCAGAATCAGGGGCCGTCAGAAACTGCGTTCTTGTAAAATCCCAAAGAAAATTATGAAAAAAATTTCCCTTGATTTTTACGGGTCTTTACATTACTCCCATCCCAGGGCTTTACATCCTCGTAAGCTTTAACACAAACAAGGGATAAAAAAGTGGTACTAAGCACACATCTGAGCCTTCCGCTCCCATTTTCTCACCTAGAGGTTTCCGTGATGCCAATGGAAGCACACAATAGGAAACGACTATCCTCGTAGGACACGCTCCTATCGATCCTCGATCCTCTCTGGAACCTTCGTGCATGTCACCCTATCATCGACATCAAACTCTCTGAGGTTGATGATGTGTGAAGGATCATGCACGTTCCTCCTCAGCCTAGGTACATGGATGATATCATGCACCCGGTGCAACTGGGGTGGAAAGGCCAAGCGGTAAACTACCTCGCCTACCCAGGTGAGGACCTAGAAAAGTCTGTTGAACCTCGAAGATAACTTTCCATCTTGGAAACATCTTTGTAAACCTCGTCGAGGTGAGACCCGTATAAGGACGTGATCATCATCCTCGAACTCAAGAGGCATCTAATTTTTATTTAGAACTGAAACTCAAAACTCTTACTGCCATGAGGGTATGGTTGAATGACTCAAGAGTGATCGGACGCACCCTCCTATGCATGAGTTATCCGGTGATGCCTGGGGTTTCCTTTTCACCGACCGATGAAAACCCATCTCGACGTTGTAGTTAGACCACAACCTTTTTGCATAATATCGTCAATTTGTGTATGCACTGAGATTTCCCAGTCCATACGTAAACCAACGTCGTAAGGCCTCGATGCTGCCACCAAGAGATTCCAACCGAAACTCTCGCCTCGAGGGTCAGACCACACTGTCGGTGTAAGTCTGATTATCGAGTCTCCTCCCAAGGTGACTCCAGACGTGAGGGTCAAGTCTACGGCTTACCGAAAACTCTAGGTCTAGGACAAGATTTGTGGAAGGAAGGAATTATTCGTATCAATGTCTGTTACTACGGCAGCTAGTAGTGGTCACAGACTATCCCTCGAATCATTTTTAGAGCCATTGGGTCACACTCCTTGACCGCATGCAGGTGTACGCATCCCCTGCACTCCTGCTCCCTGAGCCTGGCGAGGACAACTAAGGCGGGTGGTTGTAGCATGTTAAAATGTACACCACCTCATGCTGCTCTTCTAGCTCTGCCTCCACCTCTGATGCTTCACAGACTCATCTCTCCTTTAAGGTTCCTCTTATTGAAACATTTAACACGCCCGAGTCTCTAATATTGGTGCAAATTTCCTATTTCTTACTGCACTGTGCAGTCTTCATCCGCTCCTGGATGATCTGAACCTTCTTTGACTATGATCTGAAAGTGTTGCTAAGATTTCTCCTTTTCCGAAAAGAAAAACTCAGCCTCATCCCCTAAATGATCCACGCCCACTTCCTAATACTGTCAATCCTGGAATGAATGATGCATTCATGCCATGGATGACGTCGTAAGGCCTCGACGTTACTACCAAGAGATCCAACCAACACTCTCGCCTCCAAGGGTCGAGTCACGTTGTTGGCATCAGTGTGAGGTCACTGGGTCTCCTCTAGTAGAAATATCGATAGTGAGGGTCAATTCAACAGTTTTTAACCGGTACCTCTCAGTATCAACCAAACAAAAGGACAGGAAAGCAAACATCACAAAGATAAGTGTCTTTTTTATTATTGCAGCTCATAGTACAAAGACACGAATACAACAACAACATGGAACTAGAAGTACAAGGGACGTATCCACAAGTTCTGCTCCTGTCCACCTGCTCCCGGAGCCTTACTGCCTTGTCCACTGCTCGGTTGTTGCTCAATCACCCGTCGCTGCTTCTGTCTTGGTGACTCCTCCAATGTCTATGGATCAACTCTACGGGGGGTCGGACAGTCACATGCTAGGTGACCCTTCCTGCCACATTCATAACACTTCCTACTCCTCGTACGGCTAGGTCTAGTCATCTTGGACCTCTGCATCATCTGTCTACTTCCCACAGATGACTCGGATACTGATGTGAAAACATGTGGAAAAGCTAGCAGCTCCTGTACATGCTCGGGGTGCAGAGCTACTGGTACAAACTCCACCCTGAAGAAGGTCTCAAAGTCTCCCCATGTGAAGGTCATACCGTTGCAAAACTGGAACAAGTGGTTTCACCACCTGCCTACTGCGGCCTAAAGAATGCTGGCAGCAAAGATCACCATGAAGTTTGCTAGCATCCCCACTAGCCTGAAGACTCTCACCACAGCCTCTTGCCAATCCCCAGCCGCCTGCGGGTCCATCTCTCCCCGGAACCTTGGTGGCCCCTGGTGCTGGAACTCGTGCAGTGCGGTCAATTGGCGTGCATCGCCTACTGCTGGGGCTGGTGGCATCGGTGGCCCAAGGTATGTTAGAACCTCTGGTGCCTCCGCTGGTGCATCAACTGCAAGAGGTCCCTGTATCGAAGCCTCGCCACTCGGTAAGCTGTCCGTACGCACATCCCTTTGGGCTCTAGCTGGTCATATGTGGAAAGGCATCCTGAAAGAAACAACTTGACACGGTCAAATGATTATACCTCGTGAGATAACCTGGTTTGATCTATTTTACGGGAAAACCTTTGAAAACACACACACAATCAGTTTTTTCATGCACAATGTTGGAAATCAGAAGTCAGGGTCCTGGTGTATGGATAAATCGGCCGCCCGCACCAACACTGGACTCCCTGAACTGAAAAACACACTCGGTACTCTTAACATTGTCACTTCACAGAATGAAAATATCAGAGTTATAAGTTCTGCAGTATAACCAAACTCCTCTGATACCAATTTATCACGACCCGTCCTCGGGGCCTGTGTCGTGACTACCCCAAGCCCTCCTTCCATAGTCCAGGGGCTGGCGATTAACACCAAAGGCATAAATCCTAATAACTGGGAAGACATTGCCTTTATAAAAGTAAAAAAAACACCACGGAGTACAAGCGGAAGTAAAACACTAAGTACAAAATAAAGTGCTAAAAAGTAAATGGGCCAGAATATAAACCCAACTGAAAGTATAGCTAAAACTGAATGAAAGTACAATAGAAAAAGACAAATAGATGGA
The DNA here is from genome assembly GCA_963277665.1 of Viscum album. Classification (NCBI taxonomy): domain Eukaryota; kingdom Viridiplantae; phylum Streptophyta; class Magnoliopsida; order Santalales; family Viscaceae; genus Viscum; species Viscum album. The sequence continues at coordinate 1,864,134,676 of OY728164.1, read as the reverse complement.
AGAAAGAAAGCAGCTCCTGGGTCATCCTCCTCGGATCCTACCTGAAGGGTAGGTACAGATATCCTCCACAACACTCTTATCTTTCAACCTTCTCCGAGTGTCGTCTAACCGTGAAGTCCACCTCTGGATACTGACTCATTGTGTGGTCCACCTCCAGGTACCGTCCAGTCCTCGAACAGTTGGCCTCTGTCAGAGCTTCCTGTCGTCTTCAACCAACACAACGAGGTGCGGGCATAGCCCGTGTAGGGGTGAGTATACGATACTCATTAGGGACCCCGAGACCCTCAAGGTCTCACTAAATACAACAAGGATATCTACAAAGAAGGATCTCAACAGATAACCCTTACTTAGGTATAAGCTCATACTTATACCTAAGTTATCAAGTAACCCATCTCAATCAAGAGGAAACACAAAGGTTATGAAATAAAAGGATAACCACCCCCAGGTATATGCCCATACATATACCTATGTTATCAAGTGACCCATATCAATCATGACGTAAACACAAAGGTCATAGACTCAGCTCAAACCAGAATTTTCATTATCGAAACCGTAACTGCTGAAGAGCCCCGTCTCTGGAGTGTACAGTGGTCCTGTCACGACTCCGAGGTACTTCTCACTAACCTAAGACTGCTGAGGTACTCCTCTTGTCTAGTACTGTGGGCCTGCTGCTACAAACAAGTGCTTCCCAACATGGGTCTGCCGCTACAACCAAGCGCTTCCCCTCATAGCCTCCAGAGGCACTCCTTTTGTTGAGTACCGTGGGTCTGCCGCTACAACCAAGCGCTCCTCTGCCATGGGTCTGCCGTTACAACCAAGCACTACCCACCGGGCTATCCGAAACAAACCGAGTCAATCGGTCAAGCAGTCGTCAGGTCTCAGCCGGCTACACAGTCTCCATACTCCGCACGCTTGTCTTCAGGAGGGTCTGCTCCACGAGCTACTGGTCGATACTCCAAGTATCAAAAAGTCCCACGAAGAAGTATCTCAAAGGACTGCCTCATCATAGGGGTCTCAGCGCAACAGATGGCACGTCAATCGGACGCCCGGTCTGTTAGTTATTAGCCTTTTCGTCCTAGGAGCCTTGTTGGTTTCGTGCATGAACCAACCTGGTTGTATCTCAACTGTACCCCGAACTCTCATAGGGTATACTCACAAGGACCGTTTCTCAATGGGATCACCAAAACCGCTGATGGTTCGTCAAACGGACGTCTGGTCCGAAAGATATCAGCTTTTCCGTTCCAAGGGTCCGGTTGGATTTCGGGTACAATCCAAACCGGCCTACTCCAACTGTGTCCAAACCTCAGGCAAAGTATGCCAAAAGTTCCGTCTCATCTAGAGGAATCTAACCAAGTGGTCGGCACTTCAATCAGACATCTGGAACCCAATATATAAGCATTTCCGCTCCGAGGGCCCGGTTGGTTCCATGCTCGAACCAACCCGGCCATACCCAAAGTTCTTCGAAACCCTGAGTGTAATATAATGAATCGACCACCTTAATCCAAGGATCAAATCGCAACTGACAGTGCGTCGATCAGAGGTCTGTGGCCCCAAATATGGGCATTTGAACGGAAACTTCTTGAAAATAGGGGGTTCGGGCGCGGTCCGACCTGCAACGAGACCCCCTGGGTCGGCCAAAACCGGGTCGACCTGACCCGGGTCAGGGTCCGGCCCAACAGGGTGCGACCCGGCCCAGCTGGCGCGGCGCGGCCCGGCCTGGCGCTGGCGCGGCGCGACACCCGCGTGGCCAGCGTGTGCGGGGGGGGGGGGGGGGGGGTACAACCCCCCGCGGTCGACGTAACCGGCAAAACATAAAGCCGCGCCGGTCCACCACCAGAACGGCTAAGCCGTTCTTGTTTGGCCCACCGCCGCCGCCTTCCGCGGACCACCGGACACGCTCCGGTGGTCCGTCTTTCTCGCCTCCTTCGGCAACGTTCCTCCTGGGACCCGACCTTCACTGCAGAGGCTTCAAAATGTCTTCATGGCCCTATTTGTCATCGCCTATCAATCTGCGCACAATGTTCAACTAGCTTAGTCTTCGAATTGCCTACACGGCCCTGACTCCGGCCGCTGTTTCGTTCGTCCTCAACGGCGCAGCGCGACGGTGCCGCACATCCTTGCCGCATTTCTCCATGATTCCGAGCGTTGCAGTTGCACCGCACCACCTTCGTTCGAGCTGCAACATAATCAACAACAAGGGGGAGGAGGGTCGGCCGTGTTTGTGTGGTCTGACCTCCTCCCATTATAATGATAGCAAGCAGCCAACAGAAGAAGTCGACGTACGACAAAGAAATAATTCACGGGAAAAAACAAACAACCCAACATCAACCCGAAAGAACGAACGATCCGCGGATCAACCTGGAAATGGTTGGTCCATGCTTGTCGTTCTTTTCTCACAAGAAAAGGAGAATACATAATAAATTCCCCTTCCTCAAGCGTTGTCGCTGAATGAGATTTGTCGCGGAAATGGACGTCGCGGAAAAAGACGGATCGTCGCACCGCGGAGGAACAATGTCTCCCTTCCTTTACGTGGAAAGAAGGAACGAGTAGATGCACGTCGGGTTGTCGATCTCCGAGGAAGGCGTCTCTCACCGTCTTCTGTCGTTGGAGGTCGGCGTTCTTCGCGTTCTTCATCGAGGAAGAAGAACTTCAAGACCTTGAGCAAAAAAATCTCCCAAGCCTTCACGTACAATGAAACCCTTAATAAAATAAGACTTGTCTTATTTTATTAACACACAAGTCAACATCTTTGAATTTCAAAAACAAATCTATTAAATTAATTGAATTAATTTCAACGTTTAAACCGCCCAAATTAATTAAGGCATTTCATAAACAGAAAAACGCAAGGGTTGACTTCCACTTAATAGGGGTGCGGGTGTGTTACCTTAATAAAGGAGGGGGTTTAGGAAGAAAAGAAATAGTGGGGATCGTGTGGGTCCCACCTCACAAATATCCTACCTAGTGGGTTGGATATTGTGGGTCCCACTTCAACCACTTTAGCTTAGGTTAACACTTCCTTGAATAAAAATAAAATCTGTTGCACAATATTTTATTTTATTCATTAGTTAACCCAATTAAGTAAAACTCTACCCGAGCAAACAGAACTCCGGAAAGGGTCTTCTTAAGCAAAAACCGGCGCTACGAGTTCATTGGTTCCATCAGAATTCAATTCCGAGCACCAGTTCAAATGTTAGGAAAACCCGCTCGTTCGTTCACTAAACGTACCCGAGCTAAACTTTGGAAAAGGATTCCGGGCACACCGAGCCTCGGAATCAGGTGCCGTCAGAAACTACGTTCTTGTAAAATCCCAAAGAAAAATAAGAAAAAAATTTCCTTTGAATTTTATGGGTCTTTACAATAGTGGATAGAGAAATGAAAACCGAAAAAACAAAGATAAAACTAAAATGATACCCGACATGAACTCCATAAGACCACATGGTCACCACCATCCATAAGACCTTACCACTCTATATGATATCCCAAACAATATATTATCCTATCAAATAGATCGGGTCTATAGACATTGAGTGGAACATGTAGGGTGTTAGCATAAAACATCTCAATAGGTAAGAAACAAAGAATTCACACATATCCTTTCTTAAAATAGCCAAAAAATGATTGTTTTAAATACTTTTATAAAAATATGTTTTCAATATTTTAAGAAGAAAATTAATCGTTCCATAAATTTCCTTTATGAAAACAAAAAAAATCTTCTCTTTTTTAAAACAGTTTTTCATTTCAATACCCAAATGTAAAAACTAGAACCCAAAACAGAAATAAATACCAAGTGATATAGAGAGAAAGATGAATCAAAACTAAATAGATATAATATGTATCAAATGAGTAATGATGGAAATAATTTATATAGTATTTGTAAAGGAAAATAATATCATAAAAAATATAAAAGGTACTGTAGACATAACATTTGCACATACAGATAGGTAATCATGGGAATTTCTAAAATATCTCTAGATGAAATCCCTAGATGTTCCAAGTTTGGAATGACATTTCGGGATATGCGGTAGCTCCATAGTCAATAAACATGCTAGATTCTCTAAAATAGCATGATCAGTGGAAAATACTGCCTATCCTATCCTCTATATACAAGGTACAAATCTGTATAATTGATAGTGGAAAGAAACGGTCACTCGATCTTCTAGTAGAAATCATGGAATCACATGATAATAGTATAACAGGGAATAGGGAGGTCATCACATGCTTGGAGTAACCTATAGTTTCCATAATGTAGGCATTTAACATTCCCTACACTAATTATGCAAAGGTTCTTTCATCCGAAGGATGGCCATAGGGGTTCCCAACACATATAGAACCTTTTCTAAGTGCCAACTGAGCATACACATCATATGAGTTTAAATTTTTTTTTCAAAACATGTCAAAGTACCAAAAATACCATAATATTTAAAAATACAATAATTATCCATTACATAACTAACTACTTAAATATATTCCTTAACCAAGTATGAAAACACCATTAATGTTCATAAGGTTCAAAATGGACATTTCATGCAATTTTGATACCAACTTTCCCTTTAATGTGACAAATGGGAAGTGATTTGGAAAACACATTTTAAAACCACGTCGATTTTTTTTGGGAACCATGTATCCATGTTGGAAACATTGGATGTTTTTAGGGAAAACCATTTGACAGAATTATGGGATCAATGAATGAATTAAATTAAAGAGGAGTGTTATGAAAACCAGGGTTTAAGATAGATATTTTTAAGGAAATCCATCTATGTGCATGTTTGCGCCTATCCATAAGTAAACCTTGTGCACATATGGATACACCCACATCCAAAGTTATATATAAATATACGTATATAATACCATAAAATAATAACCAAGGATTCAATCAAAAGATCCAAGAAACCACACTGCCATTCACAAGGTTCCACACCCTAGTCCCAAACCATAAAAGTCATTGAAACCCACTCTCAAGGGCCAATTTGAAAACAAACCAAGTTACCAAAACATAAAAAGGGCCAAAAAATACCAATGTTATCATTTTCATATTTAAATACAAGTTAAAATTTTATCAAACACCTTGAAAAGGTATGTGTATATATGTAGGTATAACTAGATAAGACCCTTAAACCCCCATTTTCTCCAATTATACAACATGAAAACATGACAAAGATTCATAAAAATGCATAACAATTATGAGAAAATAATTTTGAAATTAAATAGGAAATATCAACTATCAATTATAATGATCCAAAAATGAAATGGACAAATACACCGACATGAACAGTGAATGAACACAACCAAACTATCAGAGAAGAAAGATTAGGGTCCAAGGAACAAACCAGACACCCTATCATCAAACTAAAACATCCCACATTATCCAACCCTTAACTTAGGGTTCATCCAATAAGGAACCAAGACATGAAGAACCATGAAAAAAAGTGGGAAAGATAATAAAAGAATAAAATTGACCACGATTTATGAGGAAGTCACCAATGAAGCTTTAATGAGCAACAAAAGAGGATGAATAACCATGGAGGAAGGTTTGGGGGCCTCCACATGCTCGACAGTCAAGTAATAGGGAGGAGAAACATAAAAGTTTTATTAATTATAGAACCTAAAAATTTTAAATTCATGTTTTTGAGATTCTGAGTAAGTCACATGGCTTGGCTCTATGGTTTTCCAAATCGTGTGCCAACCATGTACACCTTACTATAGAGAAGGGGTACATGCACTAGCTAGACAGACAGTTTGGGAAACCAGGCGCCAACCATGAAATATAGTTCTATAAAATGATAGAGCCTCCCCAAATACATAATGAATGTTTTCTCTAATGTGTTTGTGAGTCGTGTGCCTCAACTCAGACACATCTACATGCCACAAGTTAATCCTTTGGCTTTCACAGTTCAAGACAAACCATGCACATCACCTGTATGTAAAAAAAATTATGAATAATTTGAATTGAAAATACCCTCTTCCTTAACCAGCCTCATTATTTACCCCGAAAACCATGCATAAGGCCCAAATCAACATGAAATCTCTAAAAAAAGAACACTCAAACAAATAACTCCACTTGAACCCAAACCAAAAGGTCAAATTCCACGAAAAAATAAAAAAAACATGAAAATGTGGTCATGGTGTGGCAATTATCCCCACCACCAAAATTTCCTACCTCAAGAAATTCACCTTTCCAAATGAGGAACAAATATATAACCCAAAACATAATGATGTAAAATGAAACTAAAAACCATGGTGTGGCCATTCAACTCAACCTGTCACACCTTACCATCTCTAGGGAAAACCACAACAAGTAAAATAATAGAGGACAAAGAGAAAGGGCCCTCTCTACTATTTAGATACCAACAAGAATTAACCAACTAGCATATACGGGCATTGGTACTCCCATCTCACACCAAACCCCCAACCCAAGGGATCCCAAACCAAAGGGACTGAAACCAAACACCAAACCAAAACATGATTCATCATTTCATCAAGAGAAAAACATCTCAAAATGACCATAATACAAAATATAATACTAATAATGATCATCAAAAGGCTACCCAAACATGATTCACATCTCAAAAAGGAACAAACACAAGACTCCCAAGATTTTATAAAAAATGAACTTTCAAAAACAAGGAGACTACAACAAGGAAGCATAAACCATTATCAATCCAAAACTGAAGATAAAAGATGATCTAGCCACCACACTACACAAAAAAAATATGTACATTGTGAAAATAATCACTCTAAGGTCAATGTCTAGAGTCTTGGTGCCTTAAAGCATATGAATCCCAAAAGTAAGGAAATAAAACCCCCAGATGAATCATTCTCTTATATAAAATATGCATGTATAACATCTTCAAATGACCGAAAATGGTCACATCACCAACAAGACTTCGAAGGATGATGGAAATACATATTTGAATGCCAAAATAAACCACATTAGAATAAAATGGGTAAATAGTACTACAATAGAAAATATGTTACAATGGAGTATCCTTAAGAATAGGTACCTCTGGAATATAGCTCTCACCATATGGGGAACCTTTACAAGTTCCATAAGAAACCAAATATCCAACTACTAAAAACTAGACTTCAGTAACCTACTCATCTAGAAATAGCTCATCCGCTAGCTTCCAAAACAAAACGTCCCCAGATAAGAAAATACACTCTTTAATATCCAAATAAAGACCCTAGATGAAAAAGAATATCTTTCAGGTGATCCATTGATTATATATTTATAGAAAAATGGAGCATCTATTTGAAGTGACAGATATAGGAATCATCATCTGGTCACCTTTTTGAATACCCCAATCTCTTCCAATTTCTTTGTCTTAACCTCCTTAGGTATAAACCATCATATGAAAATGATCTAAAACACTTCCAAATTAATCCCAACCTTTAGCAGTGATGGGATGATAACCTTCAACTAATCCAAACACAATCCTTCAAATAAACCCAAAATATCTCATACCCTTACAGCTTCAGGAGTTCCCAATTATATGAAAACACTTAAAACTTGTTCAAGCCACTTTGAAACCTCTAACAGAACCCGATCACCATGGAAAATAGAAAAAAAAACAATAATATCCTAACTCTTCCACCCCACTTGGAGTCTGTGAAGGGTCGTAAATAAAAAGAGACTCACTAGAAACTCTTGGGGTATTTCTGGGGGATATACTCTATAAAAACCAAAAAAGGGACAACCAAATACAAAACACCAAGCTCATAAATCAAACATTACAATTCAAGAGCAATATCCTCTTTAGAAAAGCACCATTTCCATTCCAACCTCATGATAAAATTATTCCAAGACCACTTTTCAAATAAAAAAACTATTTTTGATTCCAACTAAAACACCGAATTCTTTTATTTTTAAATTAAACAATTTCTATAATTCATTTGAAAATATGAAAATATATTTTATTTCAAAAACCTGATTTCTATTCAGAATCCACTCACCCCTTCAAAATTTAATCCAAATAATCACTCAAATAAAATCCTATAAAATAAGAACAATCGGCTATGCATTACCCAAAAACATGGTTTATCAGGCCATGCCATGAGAAATCACCAACCACTGGAAATCTCTAATCATGCACTTAAAATACACATGGGTCGTAACTCCATGAAGGCCCAACATGTAGCTCCAGATCACTCCCATGATCATTCCCCAACCACACAAACCAAATAAATACCAACAACAAAAACCCAAAAATCTAAAAACAAAAGACTCATTTCCTAGACTACTCAAGGATGCTCGAGGATATAGAACAGAAAGAGTTCATGATTCTCTTCTATACCTACCTTTCATATCATGATAGTCATAATATCCAAACTACCTAACACCCCAAATAACAAAGAGGTTCTCTAATACAATTTTTCACCATCCAACCTGGGTCAACCCCACACCGGTAACATGATCCAACCCATTAAAAGGATGGAGAGGTATTCTCAATCCTCCCTAATTGGATACTAGTTCCAAGAATAAATGAAAAACTCATTTCAAATGATTTTTCTCAAACAAAAAAAAAATGAATAAAACAATATAGAGTACACAGAGAAACTAGAGAGTCCACTGAACATAAATAAATACATAAACATATCCAAATACAGTTGTAGTGGGCCAAAACCATAAACTAGAGAGTCCACATAACATAAATAAATATGTAAACATATCCTAATAAAACTATAGTGGACCAAAACTGAAAACTAAAAAGAAAATATGAAACCAAACTATGACCTGTCACATACTCTATAGGAGATAATGGTCACCTCCATCCATAAAACAATTTTTCTCCATGGTCGAACCTAAAAAAATAAGAACCTTCAAAATAGCGTGGGTCTACTAACACTGACTGGCACACATAGTGTGTGAGCATAAAATATTTCATTAGTTAAACACCATATAATCCACACATGTCCTTTACCAAAACATTCCAATTTCATTTATAAAAATAGTTTTTTAACATTTTATGATGAAAATTCATATTCCTAGAAATTACATTTTTGAAAACAAAAATAAATTTCCATCGTTAAAATGAGATTCCATTTTAGAACCCAAAATTTGAAACCAAACCCCATTAAGAAGACCAAACTTAGTGAAATAAAGAGCAAGAGGAATAAAAAATAAATACGGTTTGCAGGGATCAAATGAGTTTTGTCCGAAATAAAGTAAAAAATTAATGTATAGAAAAATACTTGCATAAAAAATATACAAGATACTAAAAACATAAAATTGGCACATATAGATATGTAATCATGGGAATTTCCTAAATATATCTAGAAGCAATCCCTGGACATACATGGTTTAGACCCACCTATCTTAATATGATGTAGATCTATAGTGAATAACCAATATGGATACTCTATACTAGCCTTTCGAGTAGAAAATCCCACCTAGACAGTCCTATATATAGGGTATCCAGATCCATCTAACCAAGAATAGACAGAAAATGCCACACTACAATCTAGATGAAGTCTATGAATGCCATGATAATAGTATAATATTGAATAATGAGGTCATCACACACTAGGTGTAAACCATAGTTACCATCGTTCATGCCTTCCCATTTTGAAAACCAACTATGTGAAAGCCCTCTCATTGTAAAGATTTCCACATGGGTTCCCATCACACATATAATCTTTTTAAAGTGACAATTAGTCAAACACATCATATGAGTTTTAAAAAAATTATAAAACATATCAACGTAGCAACTAGGCCTTGAGATTCAAAAATAAAAACCATTACAATTGAAAAAACTAATGACTTAAAAATATTCCTAAACCATGTGTGAAAAAACCATTCATGTTCATAAGTTTCAAAATGGGACTTTGATGCCATTTATTTATGAAATTTCTTCTCATTTTTCTGAATGGCCCATGATTTGTATAATCGTTTAAAAATAACATTGACTTATTTTGGAACAAATTACCCATGTTGAAAACATTTCATTTTTTTAGGAAAACCCATTTGAGAGATTAAGGGGAGAGGGTTATATATTAAATGGTGGAGGGGTGTTTTGAAATCTGATTGTGATGTTGGAAATTTTTTTAAAAAATAAATTTATGTATGTGTGCTTATCCATATGTGAACCCTATTCACATATGGATATTCCCACAACAGATGATATATTTACATATACATACAAGATACCATAAAATAACTCCCAATTCATCAATAAAAGGATCCATGAAACATAACTACCATTCACAAGGGTCCCCAAACAAGTCCCAAGCCACAAGTGTCACCAAAACCCAGACCCAACGCCCAATTCACAAACAAAAATGATACCAAAACATAACCAAGGCCAAACACAATCCCAATGGGATCAATTTCAAATTTAAAGAACAATTTAAATTTTGTAAAACACCCTTCATGTGAATATATATATATATATATATGTATATATATGTCTAATTTGAAATGTCCCATAAACCCCATTTTCAAAAAATTTCCAACATGAAAACACCACAATGATTCATTCAATCACATATAAACATAGATAAAAACATTTAGAACTTAATTAGGAATTATCCTGAATGAATTATAATGTTATGGAAATGAAATTTTGGATGTAGCTACCTCAACAATGAGAAAAAACAATGGAAAGATCAAGGAAAGAATATAAAGGATCAAGGAACAAAACACATACACTTGAATAAAATAGAAAGCAACCCACATTATACAACTCTTACCCTAGGGTTTTAGAAATAAGGAACAGAGACAAGAAGAACCACGAAACCAAGAGGGAAAGATAAGAGGAGGGTCAAGTTGACCAATAATCAAGAAGAACTCACCTAGGAATCTTGGAGGAGAAACAATGTGGAGTAGAAACTAAGGGAGGAGGGGTTGGGATCCCCCTCATTCACCTTGGTTAATCAAGATGGTGGAGAAACCAGAAATGTGTTTTTATTAGTGGATGGAAACATGGAAATTTAATATTTCTAGATTTTGGGTAAGTCACACGGTTTGGCCACACAGTTTTTAAAATCACGTGCCTACTATGAATACCTTACTAAAGATAAGGGGCATAAGCGTGGATTGGCTACATGGTTTGGGAAACCATGCGCCAACATTGAATAATGGTTCTTTCAAAATAGTGAGCCTCCCAACATTTGATTTGCATAGTATCTCCTAACCGTGTGTAAGCCAGGTTCCTTATCTCAGACACACCTATAGGCCACACTATTACTCCTTTGGCTCACATGTTTTGTGCCAAACTGTGCATATGACATGAAATAAAAATAGTGCAACAATAAATTTCACTCAAAACAGCCTCTACCTTATCCAATCAAACGATTTATCACCAAACTGTGCGCCCTAACTATACACAAAGAAAAAAAACACTTGAATCCTCCAAAACATAAAAAATATCACTATTATCTCAACGAAAACTTCAACCAAATGTTCAAATTCGATGAAACAAATAAAAATAAAATAGAAATTTTGGTCAGATTGTGACAATGGAGACCTAGCGTTTTCTTCATTCTGAGTGGCATAGAAATATCCATCACATGAGACAAAATCTCCATAGGATGGATTAGAAGGTTCACAATAAGATTTGATGTAAATTAGTGATATTCACTAATATAAAATAGATTATTCACTAAATATGATTTTATAGTGATTTACCTCTCACAATACCCACATAAGATTCCTGAAGAGACTCTTCCACTGTATGAGAAATCCTCATTCTAGATGTTTATGGCTTGAACTCCTTAAATCATGAAATATAATATTGTACTGTAGTTTTTTTGGGTTTTGGTGAGATTTTATTGAATTTAAAAGGAGAACATATTTGGTATAACTTCTATAAGTGTCCCGAGATACTATAAGAACAACAATTCTTTGATGCCATAATACAACCATGTTTTGAATTGAAAACCTTGCCACATTGAAAGAATGTCAAAGGGCCTCTACCAAGAAGTATACGAGGTGTGGATGATTCCATTTATCTAGAACCACCACGAGTTTCATTACACATTCTCTTTATCTTCAAATAACTCATAGAGATTATGATTGGTGAAAAAGGAACTCCCGTCAAACATGACATACTGGACAAGTCAATCTCATCCACTAATGCGCTATCCAACGCATCCGTATATGAAGTGAAATTTAGAAATAAAAACAATGACTAGATATAAGGTCAAAATAAAAATCTATAAACATAAATACCTAATATTTTTAGTGGATACAACATTATGAAAACATTGGACAAGATCCTCAGAATGGTTTGCATAATGCGTTACATTCCAATCACCCTACTGGAGGTTGATAAAATCCATAACCTATTCAAAAACCAATAGTGTCTAGATTGATATGATTTGTAAAAGGAACTCAAAATTACTTCCACTCATCATACTAATTGTTCTTTTCCTTCACCATCAAATCCCACCATCTCTTGCGAGGCCCCTCAATATTGAAGTTGTTATGTTTCAAATTAATCAATTCAAGAATTTTCAAGAATTCAAAAAGAAAATATGTATTTTTCAAACAATCCTAAGCCTCTCGAGGATCATTAAAACATTGAAAATATAATGGTTTAAGAATAAGAAACTCTTGAATGTGATATCTATATTCTTCCGTTAGAGGTTCCACTACCATAACCTATATGAGAACAGGTGCTAGTACATGTTCCAAATCATGGATAGCATGCACCACTATCTCGAAAATATTTTGGGTTACTAAAGGATTTAATTATTGTGGTTCACCAGAATATTCCTCTTATAACCTATTCAAATTTATCCTCAGAGGCATAATGCTATACAACATCAATATACATCAATGAAAGCATCAACAGGGATACAAAATTCAATAACACAAAAAGAGTTACAGGAATTTCACTTTCATATATAAGAGCCCATGATTAGGATTTCAACATACCCAAATCAAATTATTCCCCAAAGAAAATTTTCCCAAACACCCATGGTGACGTAAGGATCATTCTGTTAAGCTCTTTCCCAGAACTCACTCACAACTACCTCTTATGTCCCATCAATCTTGCCTCTTTTCTATCAGGACAACAAAAAATACATGTCGAAATCATAGAAATATACACAACATGCACCTTTGATACCACTTTGTCATAAACCCTTGCAGATACCATAGTACATTGATACCTGATTCAGATCTTATATAGGCTAAAGGGCATTCCCAATCCCCATGGGTTGATAAATAGATCCTTGCATCATATAAGAAACAAAATGGAACAATTTTTCCATAAAACAATTAATGATAACGAACAAAATTCAGTACATAAACAATCTTCTTGGATAAAATACCATTATCAAGTAAAAACAACCCAAAAAGTACATCATCAAATTCTCAATATCTAGCAGGACAAAAAAACACCTTATATAACAGGTGGACAATAACTCCAGCAGTCACCATAATCTCTCCACATAATAAGGATCAAGAATATTTACCTCCCACAAGAGGGACATTCCCTTTACTAGAACATGGTATAATAAAATTCTAGAAATTCTTGAAGGAAAAGGTAGGTTGTGAGCTAAACATCCCAGTAGGGTCTCACCAAGTGTTTTACAATCAATTCTATAACAATAAACAACATTTTTCATTCAATTTAAAAAATAAAATACATGGCATGGAATATACAAATTTTAATGAAAAACATTCTTTCATAATCAAATAGATGTAAAATATATCAAAACAAGATTAAATGAACATTTATATAAAACTATTGGCATGAATAAAGAAGTTCCACAATCAATATCATCTAATCATAAAATCAATCATATCATAGAACAGCGTAATAAATGTTGTAGTTGGGGGCCTAAAACCAAATAATTTGTACATTATTCATTAATAAATACATTATCACATCTTGATTTTTCTTCTGCGTGACAATGCATATGTAAAGTCCTAAGGACAACTGTTTCCTTAAAGGGTGATAGTAGATCCATGCTATGATGTGAACCTGGAAGTGCCATAACACTGTTATTGAATATATGTTTTATGGCTGGATGATGTTATTTGAGGGACACAAATAATACAGGCGATTATGGGTGAGGACTCATAAAACTTTGAGGCACCTTCTCATGGTGTGCGCCCATGGTAATATCCAGGATGATATTATGAGAATGAGACCCACCAGCATGAAATCAACATTTCATAGTGTCATTGGATATTCCTATCTGTGGACATGTGTATTGGTCCTTAGACTTTATTATTATTATTAATGGGTATTACCACTCGTGCACTTACATGTATTGATGAAAACTATGATGACACACTGTTCGCAGCAAGTTAGGATATGTTGGGTGTGTCACGAGTAATACCTCATTAATAGATAATGCGAGAAAGGATTTGTCTCTTTTTTCCAAAATAGAAGTAGATATCTCGGGCCCTTTGATGTAATTGATATAGCCTTAATAAATCCATGGCTAAGGTATGGTATGGGTGAGTTCAATTTTGTAAAGTCAAAGAATGAATAATCGAGCACATGGGTTAGTGACACTAGCATGAAACCCGCTTGATTAGAGATATCAAGACAAAGGGATTACATTATAGGGTAAGCATTAGTAGGAGGTGACATGTCATTTTGGCATTAACTTCTTTCTCTAAGGGTGCCTTGTCATGTTGCTTGACACTACCCTTGGACTTTAGGTAGGTTCTTCCTAATGCCACTGAGAAAGATTCCTAGAGGGTCACACACTATGTGTGTCCATGTATCTCAGTTAAATATTAATTTAACAAGTTAAATAAAGATTATTCTTGATTGTTGTTTAAAAATTATTAAAGGATGCCTGATCGCATTTATTTCGACACTAGTTATTCGAGAGAATATATTATGGGCGATATACTATATTTATTATCAAGAAAAACAGTTTCGTTTATTTAATAAATAAATATAAATTTCTCATGTTCTAATAAATGTGGTGGAGGAAATAAAGAAAAATAGAAAATAAAAGTACACACCATGCATATTAAATATATATGCTGTTTAGTTTTATGGAAAATGAGTACACGTTGTGTATTAATGATTTCATGATGTGTAGATTTTCCAGTAGAGAGTTTTAGGATATAATATTGATTTAGAAAATGATATTTATTATAATCAGCGTGGGGGCATGTCAAGGAATTAATAAATTGACATGAGGGTTTTCAATAAGAGATAATGAAATAAATAAAATGTGTAACATTTTTATTTATTGTCATAACTCAATAAACTCAAAACCAATTATAAATATCCTTAGAACACCACACTTTTCCCCAATCATTGTGCAAAACAATTCTGGATAGTTCCCTCAAGGCCAAAAGAATGCCTTCCTCCCAGAACGCTATCAAGACCGAGAGAGATCCACCACCATTGGATCAAGCTGATCGAAGTCGGACATCGCAAGCGAAGTTTCTTCCATGCTAGCACCCAGAGATCCCTTCGGTGACATCCAGAGATACGTGACCCATGTGTGGATCACCGCTAGAGGAATCCTACACATGGATTCTATGATGCAACGTCGGATCAGAAGATTGTGACCGGAGACATCAACGAAGAATGAATTCCACCAAGGTATTTTTTGTGAATAAATTTTATTAATTATAAAAAACATATGATGATCCTATCTCTATGGTTCTGGGACTCCCTCTTGTGGTTTTCATTCTTCATTATATTTCGAAGATCCTGCATTTTATATTGTGACAGATCTCGGTTTGAACGTTGTTTAATGCTAAAATCAAAGTTGGGCACTCCCACCAACACGCTTCCGTTGTGCCCGAAACCTATAAGAGGTATCATACGGGTCATATCGTTGATTATAATTATTTAGTTTTTCATTTCTTATTTATTCATTTAATAATTTAGTTGTTTCAATTGAAGATAATCGTTCTTTAAATTTGAATCTCATGATCTGTTCCTCCTCTATCATTTTTGGTTCACCATACAGAAACAAACCGTACTTTTAATTTTTGATTAAAATAATATAGAGGATCTCATCTGGAAAAGAAAAATGGTTGTGGCTGTAAAACATGAGAATACACAATGTGTATTCATATGTACACGTCATGTAGTCTAGGTTCAATGTATTGGATTGGTCCGTCAAATCAGGTTGTGTATTGGATCCTATCTAAGTCATTTATGACACTGTGAGTTGACCAGGAACAGATGGAACATGGTTTTCAGATTACATGACATGTGGTCCACTGAACACGGAAAGTAGTCCCTTTGTCCTGGGATTAGACTGTGTTTCTGGTACATGGCTTGCCCAGCTGGAAACTGTGTGATACAGATACTACACGGCGTGTGTCCAACTGAAAACTCCGTGTAATCCGAAAATTTCTGAAGTACATCTACACGCCATGCCCCAAGGTGTGTACTTCGAATAGACCGTGAAGTAAATGACACGCCGTGTAGTCGGAACTACATGCCACTTACTCACCCAAATTGCGCAGATTTATTAAAATTTATTATTATATTATACAAACCCTTGAGTTGTGTACCATGGTGCAGGCGTAAAGCTGACACACAACACATGATAGGTGTTTTATATATATATATATGTGTTTAATTTGAAAACTTCATTATGAACATGAATTCACCGGGTTTCCTCCAAGGTACATGTTACGTACAAGGATAATTTTAATTTATTTACAATTATAATGGATGAGAATCTCATGGAAATTCAGAAAAGGTTTTAAGATAAAAGGATTTATTAATTAAAGATAATTAATTGATTCAACCATGATTTATCATAAAAAAGAATGATTAATAAATTGAATGCTAGTTTTATTTATGCGTAAATATCGTTGCATGTATGGATGATCATGAGCTAGACCAATACCTTTGTATGAATGATTTCTTTAATTTATTTATTTAAATTAAATTTTTTGGCCTGCAAGCCTTCTTCTCATTAATATGTAAGGCATGTGTGCCTGAGGATTCATTTATGTAAAAGAAGCCCTTTTTACTGCTCACTTGCGGGTGAGATAAATGAATATGTAATGGATGGAGCTCCCAAGCTAGTGATGGTGGCTCAAGTCAGGAGCCAAGTCGAAACCAATCTAAGGAGATACAAAGGTGTATAGGTGGAAAGCTATAAACCCGAACCCAAAAGGTTCAAGGTGTTTCTCCCCTAGGTATTGGGATATTTTATCAACCGCTATATAAAATAACAAATAGAAAAAGTTCATGATCATACCATTTTTATTATTTATGTTAGTTTCATGGTTTATTTATTGTGGGTGTGTAATCGCGATCACAAAATTAATGAATTGAACGATCATGCAAGATCGAACTAAAATAAAAGAGGCTCATATGTAAATATTATCTTAGACATGGTTAACAACATAAGTATATCCCAATTAATATTAAAAAACATGTAATAAAAGATAATAATTTCAAAATTTATGTATAAGGATAAAATCCCTCAATGAAATATTAAGTCGGTATAGCCTTCCATAATCTTGGTTAGAATAGAACCATAGTCAAGATTGTTGTCTACATCGAACGCCTAGACATCTTAGGGATTAAATTCCCAGATGAGTTGCATACAGATCTCATCCTATCATCATTGTGCAAGACCTTCTCTAGCTTCATTGTCAACTAAAACATGAGCAACAATGAGAAGAGTCTATTGGAACTTCTGACGTTGATTTCCCAGGTAGATAAGGACATGCGGCGTGACAAACTACCAGTCCTTATGGTGAATAAGAAAAGTAAGGAAAAGGCAAAGGGTCCAAAGACTTATAAACGGTCTGAATCCCCCGAGAGCCATCCCTACAAGAAGGGGAAGATCCAGAGGCAGGGAAAAGAATGAGAGGCGGTGTGTTTTTCATGTTGCAAGCAATTCCACTGGAAGAGGAACGACACCCAGAAGCATGGGGACGCTAAAGGTGTTTTCGTTATCAAGTATAATCTTTATATTTCTACACATTGGGTATTAGAAACAGCCTTTGGGGCTCTCATATGTATTCAAATTTCGGAACCTAGTAGATTTAGAAAGATTTCCATAGGAGAGGTGGATCATTGGGCTGCCAATGGAAAAAGGTTGGTTGCATTGGATATTTGTCGATTACCACATCTCATTGCCAACTGGCATGATTTTAGTTTTACAAAAATGTTATTATGTTCCTAGTGTTACCACGAATGTAATTTCTGTATCTTATTTGGATATGGATGGATTTATTTTCATGTTTGGAAATAAGGGTTGTCTCTTTTATAATAACAACGTATTTTATGGTATGGAACATTTAAATAATAGTTTTTATGTATTAAATTATGAAAAACATGTGTTGGCAGTCGATAACGATACAAACTCACATGACTTGAACATCACCCAGTTGTGGCATCACCATATCAGTCATGTAAATGAGAAGCTCTTGACAAAGCTCTGCCAAGATGGTTTTTGGACTCTATTGAGCTAAGACCACTTGATAGATGTCACACTTTTTTACAAAGAAAAATGACCAAGCAGCCTTTTGGTGGACAAGGTGAAAGGGCCACAGAGCTTCTAGGATTGGTACACACAGATGTGTGAGGACCATTTCTTGTATAAGTTAGAGGTGGATATTCTTAATTAATTACTTGTACTAATGATTTGAGTAGATATGGCTATGTCTACTTAATGAGGTATAAGTAAAAATCCTTAGAGAAATTTATGGAATTCAAGAATGAAGTAAAGAATTAGCTTGGTATGAAGATAATGAAACTTCGATCGGATCTAGGTGGAGAATATTTGAAACAAGAGTTTATTGATATTATACGAGAGTCTAGGATTCTATCTTAGCTCACCCCTCTTTATAAACCATAGTGGAATGGTGTTAGTGAATGGAGGAACTACACATTGTTGGACATGGTGAGGTCGATGATGAGTGATGCATATATTCCATTATCCTTTTGGGGATATGCATTACAAACAGAATCATACACATTAAACCGAGTACCAACTAAGGAGGAAAATGGAATTCCATCCGAGTTATGGAATGGAAAGAAACACATTTTGTCACACACACATGTATGGGGATACTAGGAATTTGTTAAGGCCTTCTCAGGAAACAATATAGCACCCCTAGGCATGAAGTGTATCTTTAAAGGTTATCCTATGGAAATTAAAAGATATGACCTAAATAACCCTTTAGATAAGAATGTGATTGTCACCAGACAAGCCGTATTTCTTGTGAGGGAGAAAATCTTTAAAAAGGATAGTGGGAGAAAGATTGACTTCTAAGAAGTTGAGGCACAAGATACACCAGATTTGGTATAGGAACAAGTTCCATAGGTCCCTGTGGAAGAGGATCTAGAAAAACAAGTACTGCGTTGGAGCTCAAGAGAGGTAAGGGAACCAGAGATATTTGGTTTCTTATTCACCGAGGATGGTGAATCATTATTGCTGGACAATGATGAACCTATATCCTACAAGGAAGTAGTAGAATGATCAGAACCTTCAAGATGGCTAGAAGATAGGAAATATGAGATGGATTCCATGTATCAGAACCAAGTCTGGGTTCTGGTCGATGAGCCAGTTGATGTAAATCCTATTGGATGGAAATGGGTATTCAAGAGAAAACTGGACATGGATGGTCAAGTTAGAACATATAAAGTAAGGATAGTGGCTAAAGGATTTAGACAGCTTCAAGAAATTGACTATGATGAAACCTTCTCGCCAGTTTCCATTTTTAAATCCATAAGAATCATACATTCCATGAAGCTTACCATGACTATGAGATTTGGAAAATGGATGTCAAAACAGCATTCCTTAATGGGAACCTTCAGGAAGATGTCTATATGATACAACTAGAAGGTTTTGTGACACAAGGTGAAGCCAAACGAGTTTGCAAGTTGTAGAACTCCACATATGTATTAAAGAAAGCATCTAGGTCATTGAACATTCGATTTGATGTAGCCATAAAAAAATTTGGGTTCATTAAGAATGAATGTGAGCCTTGTGTTTATAATCGGTTTAATGGGAATGCGATAGTTATCCGAGTAGTATATGTTGATGACATGTTGCTTATTGAAAATGATCTACGAGTCATACAATCAGTTAAGGACTGGTTGAACAAGTGTTTCTCCATGAAGGGCTTGGGTGAAGCAGCATACATTCTAGGGCTCAAGATCATTCGTGATAGATCCAAGAGGCTTCTTGTACTATGTCAGGGTACATACATTGACCAGATACTAAAGAGATTTAGTATGGAACAATCCAATATAGTATTGGTTCCAGTGTCACATGGATAACATGTTTCTAATAAAAATTTTCCTCAGGCAGAACAAGTGAATGATTGAATGAGTATAATCCCATACGCATAGTCTATAAGATCCATCATGTATGACATGTTATGTACTAGGGTTGATGTTGCCTATGCACTGAGCATGGTAGGTAAGTATCAAGAAGATCCAGGAGAACAGCATTGTATTGTTGTTACGACTATCCTTAAGTATCTGAGAAGAACTAAGGATGTGTTCTTGGTGTATGGAGGCGACGATGAGCTTGTCATCAGAGGGTATGTTGATGCTGGTTATAAGACAAATCAGAAAAATATGAATTCACAATCTGGATATGTTTTCTGTCTCAATGCAGGAGCTGTGAGCTGGAAGAGTTCAAAGCAGATAGTTTTCGCTGATTCTACAGCAGATTCCGAATATTTAGCATCATTTGATGCAACCATGGAAACCGTCTGAATTCAAAACATTTTCTAGGATCTTGATGTGGTGCTCAGAAGTAATGAACCTATCACATTATATTGTAATAATACTATAGTGGTGGCTCTTGAAAAAAGAACAAATGTCACATCAACAGACAAGGAACATAATCTGGAAGTATCACCTCTTGAGGGATTTCTATCAGAGGGGTGAAGTTGCAGTGAGCAGAGTGTCCACGGAAGAGAACATGGTGGACCCCATGACTGAAGGCCTATCACATCAGAAGATTGAATATCATGTGAGAGCTAGCAGGTTAATGTTGTTAGCAGTTGTCTCTAGTCCATGTGGGAGTCATTTGGGGTTAGTGGCATCGAACCACCTACATTGTACATTATTCATTAATAAATACATTATCACATCATGATTGTTCTTCTACGTGACAATTCATGTGATAATGTCCTATGGATAGATGTTGCATTAAACGGTCATAGTTGATCCCTACTATGATGAGAACCTAGAAGGTCCATAACACTGTTCTTGAATATATGTTCTATTTCCGGATGATTTTATTTGAGGGACACAAATAATACATGCCATTAGGGGTGAGGACTCACAAAAATTTTAGGCACCTTCTCATGGTGTGCTCCCTTGGTAATATCTAGGAGAATATGATGAGAACAAGACCCACTAGTAGGAAATCCACATTTCATAGTGTCATTGGATGTTCCTATATACGTACATGTGTATTGGTCCATAGACTTTATTAATATTATTAATGGGTATTGCAACATGTGCACTTAGATGTAAGGACGTAAACTGTGATGACACAGTGTTCATAGTGAGGTAAGATACGTTGGGTGCGTCATGAGTAATACCACATTAATAGTTAATGCGAGAAAGAATTTTTCCATTTTTTCCCATAAAGGATGTAGATATCTCAGGCCCATTGATGGAATTGATATAGCCTAAATAGATCCATGGCCACGGTAATTTATGGGAGAGTTTAATTCTGAAAATTCAAAGAAAGAATAATCGATCACATGGGTTAATTGAACTAGCATGCATTCCGCTTGATTAGAGATATTGAGACAAAGGGGTTACATCCCGCGGTAATAATTTGTTGGAGGCGAAATGTCATTGCAGCATTAACTTCTTTCTATATGGGTCCCTTGGCGTGTTGCTACACACTAACCTTGGACATTTGGAAGGTTCTGCCTAAAGTCACTAAGAAAGAGGCGTACAGGGTCACACACTATGTTTGTCCATGTATCTTAGTTAAATATTAATTTAACAAGTTAAATAAATATTATTCCAAACTGTGGTTAAATAATTATTTAAGGATTCCTGGTCGCATTTATTTCGACACTAGCTATTCGAGAGAATATATTGTAGAAAAAATAATATATTCAATAGCGAGTAATGCAGTTAAATTTATTTATGAAATAAATAGCCATTACTCAATGGCTAATAAATGTGGTGGAGGAAATAAGGAAAAATGGAAAAGAAAATTACAAGTCGTGTATATTAAATATACATGACGTGTAGTTTTATGGAAAATGAGTACACATCGTGTATTAATGATTACACGCTGTGTAGTTTTTTCAGTCAGGATTTTGAGGATATAATATTGCTTTATTAAAAGATATTTATTATAATCATCGTTGGATCATGTCAAGGAATTAATAATTCGACATGGGGGTTTTAAATAAAAGTTAATGAAATCAATAAAACATGTAACATGTTTATTTATTGTCATAGCTCTATAACCTAAAACCCAATTTTAAATATCCTCACTACCCCAACACATTTCCCCAGTCATTTTGCTCAAAAATTATGGAGTTCTCTCTCAAGGGAAAAAGAAATCCTTCATCTAAGAACGCTCTCAGGACTGAAAGAGATCCACCACCATCGAATCAAGGCGATCGAAGGTGGAAATCGCAAGTGAAGGTTCGTCCGCGCTAGCACCTGGAGATCCCTTTCGGTGACATCCAGAGATACGTGGCCGATGTGTGGATAACCTCTAGAGGAATCTTACACTTGGATTCTACGACACAACAATGGATCACAAAATCGTGATCGGAGACACCAACGATGAAAGAATTACACCAAGCTAATTCTTGTGAATTAATTAAATTAATTATAACCAACATATGATGATCCTATCTCTACGGTTCTGGGACTCCCTCTTTTGTTTTCCTCTCCTCGTTCTATTCCGAAGATGTGGCATTTTATATCGCGACAGATCTCTATTTGAACGTTGTTTAACTCTAAAATAATAGTTGGGAACTCCCACCAATGCGCTTCCTCTGCCCCTATAACCTAGAATAAATCCATGTGGTATGTCATTTTCTAGTAATAAGATCTTCACACGACTCAATCAGTGATCCTGGCTCAATGTGATCACACGTCCCTCGACTCAGGCCCTTGGGAATCAACTCCTCATGAGGGAAAATTATGACACGGTATATTCATGTCTTTTTAGTCATCATCAATCCATTCATAGGGTCATATCCTAACTTTTTTCATAATTAACCACAAACTACCCATACTCCCATGTTCTTCAATCAATCTATAAATCAATAAATCATGTGAAAATCACTCATTTTATATCAATTTAAAATACAATTTTTTGATTTTATATATCAACATTCCTTTCTCATTTCAAAAACCAAATCATTGATTTTTCATCAATTCATGTCTTTTCAAATCATCATTTAATTTATTCCATTTTCATTATGGTTCAACATCAAATAATTTCATCTAATAAATATTCAAATCAATCCATCAATTTTATTTCAAATCTTACCAACAATTTCAATACCATTGAAATTTTGTTTTTTTCAAAATTTCAATATCATTTCAAATTACACATCAAATCATTTAAAATTTAATTTTTCAATCGTTTAAAACACATTTCAAGTTAATCAATTAATTCAAGGTTTTAATTGTAGGTAAAAATAATATGTAACCACCTACCTTTAATCAACCATTGAATAATCACCTGAAACTAGAAATGATGACACAAAATAAAGGAAAAGAGGATCAAGAATGAATCCCTTTATAAAAAACTATCATGATCAAAACCTAGTTGAATAGAAAATAACAAGTCCATACCATTGTAGAAGAACGAAGGAAAAGTGAAGGAGGAATCTATAGAGAGAGAACACACTAGAGATCAAACACCAAAATGAGATTTCTGGAGGGGAATAAGTCACCAAAATTTCATTAGGTGTTGCTTGAGGGGTTCAATAGAAGAGGTTTCGTGACAAAAGAAATGAAAAAAATTTAGGTTTTTGTGAAAACATTCTACAAAGCATTAGGATTTTATGATCTGATTCATAGATTCACAACATGAGTAACCTAGGTGGCATATATATATATAAATCACCTTATGTTTAAAGCTTGATCCTATATATTTCACACCATGAAAACAATTTATGTCTTTTACTTAATTAATGTTTTAAAATATTACAATTTCTTATTTAGTGTGATGGATTCAAATTGTGAATTAAACACATGGTGTGAATCTATCCTAAAGATAGTACACAACAATAACATGTAGAAGAAACAAATAAAAGCCTCTAACTTGGACTTGACCTAATGTTTACCCTATAAATTTATTGAAAAATTTATACACAGACTCCACTACGTCAAACTAGCATACAACCCAAGACTTTTGGTAAAAATAGGCTTAATAAATACCTAAAATATGGTAATGGAATGTTACACTGTGGGTGGGAGACATGGTGAAAATAACCCAGATGAGTGTGTAAAATCATATAGGGGTTTCTAAAGTGAAAATATAATTGTAGCACCATGGATGGATTTATACCATCTCATGTTGGGATGAAAAACATGATTGTCCAAACTACTTTCTAGATAAAAAATACCTTGCAGTTCATTTTTTATATTGGTGTTCATTCTTTATTATTATATGTATATATGTATAATATTTATTATATGATATGTAATTTATCATTTAAGCAATATAATTATTTAAAATAAATATTGTAATATTTTTAGATCAAGACATTAAGACTGTGTGAGATTTCAATTCCCGATGAACCTGAAATTGATATTTCAAAAATATTAAATACATTAATATAATATGTGCATAATTTTTCTAAAAAAAATCTAATAAATCCTGAATGGATTATTAGATAAAATATATGATTCCACCTTTGAGTCCTGATCATATGATTTACCTTAATAATTAGATAACAATTGTTTGCATTGGGCCTTTGGGTAATGTATTGTCATGATCAAAAATAATTAAATTATTTATTTATTTAATATTTATTTATTTTTTATTTATTTTTTCATTGTTCACACAAAAAAATAACCCTATCTCATTTAAACCTCATTATAAAAGAATTTCATGGTTGGCTATATAATCCTGGAATTTGAAAAAAGAGCTAGTGGAGTAGCTATCGTGGACGAATGACGTCGAAAACTGATTTGGAAATCGGTACACCAATAGAGCTTGTCAATCTCACCAACAATGACGGAACATACCCATTATTCATAAACAACCAATCCAATATATTGGTTGGATGTTTTTATTTTTTGTAATAATCCCATTTTTATCCCATTTAAATTGTGAACAAATCCCACTGATATGAATCGATTCAGATATCAATGGTTGATTTGCGGAATGATTGATTGATTTATTTTTTGATTTATTCATTCATAATTCTAACAGAAATGGATAAAAAAAATCCAAACATGTTTGCGGACTATTCATCACTTTTGTTTATAGGGTTTCTCCCACCATTCTTAATGAATTAATCTCCATCATTCCTTTTGGCCGGTGGTTTGAAAAATAACTGGTAATCAATCATTACATGACCATTCTTTAGTGTAACATATTGATACCATAGATCCAAGTTTGAAATTGATGATGGGATCCAGTGTGACGGTATGATGATATATTGATTCTAGATCATATTTCATCATACGAGGTTGTTTAAGTGGCAAGGTGATGGTTTTCTAGGAGAATATAATGTCTAGTTTCTGATGGGTGGTGACAGAAAGGCTCTGTCAAACCTGGTCCAGGATCCCTAGTATGAATCAAAACATGAACAAAGGATGAAATAATTGGTTAAAACACATGAAGGAACAACAAAATCTATAAAATACTATGGTACATGGCTTGTACTTCAGAAGAACACAGGCTATGCAGGACACCTATCTACGACGCTAGGGTTTCTGTGGATATTAAATATCACATGCCATGTGACACATGTCACACACCATGTGTCCCTTTCAATGAGGATCAACAAAAATCATGGAGGATACATGGGCCTAGAAATGTCCATGTACATAGGCATGTCTTGATACATATACATGTACAAGTACATGGGCACAACTAATAGTACATAGGCATGTCCAAGTGTACATAGTCATAGCATGGAGTACATGGGCATGATATAGAGAACACAAGAATACAAGGGGCCAGTAAAACATTCCATGAACTACAGGTACATGCAATTTAATTTCCCTACGTTGGCATGATTCCCTTATCCTCTTTATCATGGATCAGTTTCCACAGGTTTAATTCCCTTTATCTATCCCTATGATGGTATAGTTCAAGATTACATCCTATATAATGGATTATGATCATCTCTAAGGGATTAGTTTTGGATAGAGTTGATGGAATTCCTCCATAAGGACACGTGTAATCCTTTATTGTCTTATTCCTTAAGGGGGTTCTCGTAATTGGTGTGACCTACATCACCCTAGTGTTGATCTCTAACTTATAAATTTAATCCAGATTAGGTTTTCAATATACCCCATGGCCCTAGGTGTGATCCCTCATATATGTATCGATCTCTTCAAACTTGCAGCATGTGATTCCTTATTGAGATACTCGATGAGCATGATGTCTTGGATTAACACCATCGATGATATTAGAATCAAAGAGTGCATTCACCTAAGTCAGTGTGGCTACAAATGCTTGACCATAATCATAGTATGGAAATGCATTTGTGACCTCACCATGATACATAGTTTCTACCATGAGTATATCTAGATGTGTATTATTTTTTATCATATTTATGATTGAAATACCCCTACGGTTAGCTTACTACTACTACCCTTGTTTTTTTATGCTAGGTGATTTCATGGTGACCTACTGTGTATTTCTAGGGTAGTACCCTCCATCCGGGAAGGTTAGATTCCTTTGTGGTTTTTGGTTGGCCTTTTAATTGGCCCTGTTATGACTTACAATACTTTTTATCATACTCTATTTTTTTTGATTTAAATGTATGAATGAATTTGGTATCAGTTTTATTTTTAAATTTTAGCATTTTATGGGATTTTAGATGTGTCTATGAATATAGGTACCTTAGGATAATTTCACTCATGTGTGTGATATGACTACCCAGTGCTAGTCTCCATCGTTTGGCCTATTATAGGTGGGCTTGGGGTAGTCAGAATCTCTTTATCACTGGCCAAGAGGGTCCCCGTAGTTTGGTTCACAACAAAATGGAATCATAGTGGTTTCATATTAGGATCAATGTTTGTAGTTTTGTCTATCTATGTGATCCGTTTCAGTTTTACAGGAACAAAATTAAGTGTCTTTAGATTGGATTTCAGGCCAAGGACTCAATTATTTGTGTAGTGGTGAACATATCCATTCCCTGGGAATCTGAATATGTTCTTGTTGACTTTGTACATATAACAACTAATTATAGGAAAAACATTGGTATATACATCATATAGGAATGTGTTGTGTCTTCCAATTCATTCATGAGTCAGATCCAGATATATGCTCATTGATTGTGGTACATCTTGTCTATTTCATGATTCCATCATGATTCATTATAAATGGGATTCATTATAAGGATCATGAGGATGATCCCCTTTGTTATTATTTTTTGGTATAGTGGTAGGTATATAAGTTAATACCTCAAGGAAATTTTTCATCTATACCTCCACCTATCGACTAGCATATGGATCCAGTAGTACCGGCAGATAAGGTGTGTAGGCTAAGCACACTTAACATTATTTGGAGTAAAAACCCATTTAGTTTTAAAATTGATCTAGAACCATAGTTATATTAGTATTGGATCAAGGTAGTTATGTGATATTATCACCTCATCAGGGAACCAACAAGACAGATGTCGGTTCTAGCAGTGAGTCTCATTCCGGGATCCACATGGCGATGGTGGAGCCTATTGGATTTTGAGTGGATAAGGAAAATAATTCATGGGAAATGTTTTAGCACCTTTTTAGAGAGGATTTTCCCCCATCTATGTTAGGATCATTTTGAAACTAGGGGATTATACAAATTCAGTGGGGAAGAATGATAGTATCTGAATTTTCATTGATGTTTACAAACCTATCTTGATGATCCATGTATATAGTTAATATTCGATTCTTCTAGGATTAGAATTTTGAGAAATTCCTATGTAGATACATCTAGGATAGTGTAATAACTCTATTTATTCCTACTTATTTTGGGGTGCCAGATCATGAATTTTTAGTAGAGATATTTCTAGACAAGTAAACATTGGTAGTGGGTTCCTGTGGTCGGAACATAGGAGCTAAGAATTTGGATGTAGGTAGCCTATAGAAGACACATGGATCTGTATGTGAGAGATATTTCAGGAAGATATCTTATGACATAGGTTCTATTATTCATGCCTCTTAAAATGGATCTAGTTAGTTTATTAAGAGGTGGTACTACTCTTATGATAGATGTGGACATCTTGTATGATATTTTCCAACCCACTATACAGCTGATCGAGAGATAGTAGATATAATGCCTACATAGATAAAGTTATAGGAGTAGGGAGGTCGGTAGGACAAAATATGTGGTATAGGAGCAAGGAGGGTAATTGGAGGTAGCAGGCGGATTGACTTGATGCCACCACCACCCCATGTGGTCCCCATTGGTCTAAGGGAACTGGTGGATAAGGGTGACGTTAGGTTGAGGTGATGTGAGCCAATAACCCAGATGCATTGGGAATGTTTCTAGGTATGATTTTTTTGTTTTCTTTCTTACCTTGATTTCTGATAGACAAAGGTTTGATCCACTATTTCATTGAAATTTCTCAATTTTGAGAGAGAGATTCTCATTTTGTCGTTGGATCGACACTTACCTTTGGAGATTATTATTGGAGGTGACTCAATAATCACACACATTTTCCAATAGTGTGATCTTCCACATTCAGTAGATCATTTCTCTTGGAATATATTTTGTTAATGATAAGGTCTTATAATTTTATCTTAGACATGTACATGATATACATATTTCATGTATAGATTGATTATTTTATGTGAAGGATGTGGTGTGTTTGTGTTGATTGGACATGTTTTTCCTTTATGAAATAGAGGGAGATCCAAGTGGAGTAGGATGGACACATAGGTAGAATGTAGTATATGATTACTCGCCAATTAGGTGACGTGACTCATGGTGTAGTGGATGTTATGGGCTACTGGTTTCCTACTGTGATTGTGGATTATGAGGATATCTTTCTTAGAGATGTGCCAGGATTACCACCCAACCAAGGGAAAGAATTATACATTGAAATTATCCTAGGGATGGTCATATTATGTATGCCAGTAAATTGGATGACTCCTATAAAGAATCAGGAGATAAAGGTCCAATTTTAAGACTTTTATTGGATGGGATTTTCTAGGACCATTGTTTCCCCCGTGAGAAGTGCCAGTTTTTTCTTCAAGAAGGTGGGTAAGAGCTTGTGGTTGTGCATGGATTTTCAGAATTTAAACTAGGTAATCATGAAGAATAAGTATCCACCACCATATATTAATGTCTAAATTGATCGATTAAGATGGGTGAGATGGTTCTCAGATATTTTAGATAGATCGGGCTATCACAAGCTTCATGTACAGGGTGAGGATATACTAAATATAGAATTTTTATATCATTGTGGTCACTATGAGTACTTTGCGATGAACTTAGGTGTTCCAAACACCCTATATGTATTCATGATACACATGAAAGATATATTTCAGTTTTTATTAGATTATGTTTTGATATTCATCATCAACATCATCGTAGAGTACTCAGTATCTAAGGAGGAGCACATGAGACACCTGAGGATGGCCATGAAAATACATTGAGAGCATCTGTTTTATGTGAAACTCTTTAAGTATCATTTATAGATATTGGAAGTACACTTTCTAGGAAATGACATCTTAGAAGATATAGTAGTATTGGAACTATAAAATATTTGGATAATGTTATCTTGGGATCCACCCAAGAGAATTATGGAGGATTGGAGGTTCAGGGGGTTGGAAGGTTACTACAGGATATTTGTAACTGATTTCTCAAGGATACCATAACATTTTATGGGTTTAAACTAGAATGGGTAACATTTTATTTGGATAGTAAGGTTTAAATGAAACTTGTAGGAGTTGAGGTATAGATTTAATATCACCACTATCTTTAGATTTCTGGAGGAAGGTGTTGATTAAATACTATTATACAATGCTTCAAGGATCGTACTGGGTGGTATTCTAATGTAGAGGAAGGAAATGAATTCCTATGGATCTTGGTAGTTGAGACCTCATCAGAAGAACCACATCATACACGATATTGAGTATGTACTGATAGTCATATCCTTGAATATGTGGCTGCACTATCTTAAGGGTGATTTGCTTATTTACAATTATAAATATAAGAGTCTGAAGTATTTCATATTTTTGAAGTATCTTAACATGAGACAAAGGTGATGGATATAGTTACTCTAGGTATATGAATTTGAGAATGTTAATACTCTTATAAAGGGGACTGTGTTAGTAGATTCAGTTAGTAGTATATCCATTTCTCAATTGTTGGATGAGGCATTAGAGAACATGGCCACGTTGTAGTTGTCTTTAGTGGATGAGGATGGTGAAACATACCTCTATTTGATGGTTGTAACCTCACCACTTCTGTAGTTAATTAGGTAACATAAATAGGAATGTAATAATTGTGTGTCCTTTTATACCCCCATATCCTCTATACATCCTCCTGATATATTTTCTAAAGTTGGGTAGCTTGTTATCATTTTTAGAGTTCGGATGATGGTGACAATGAAATTGTGTAAGGATGTGTCATTGGAGTTTCATAAATCCCATTTTAAAGTACATAAAATAATTTAAAAGATGTACCAGGACCTATGGAATTAGTTCTGGAAGTCAATAATGAAGAAGTGCATTGTATAGTGTGGCTCTCAATGTATCACTTGTCATCATGTAAAGGCTGAGCAATAAGTTCCATTTGGTGTAGCTCAACCCGTTAAGGTTACAGAGTGTATGTGGGATGTTATATCAATAGACTTCATGTTGAGGCTTCCATGGATTTCAAGAGGACACAATTAAATATATTTTATCATAGAATAAATATCCAATTTATCCCACCACTTAGCTATCTATGTGTAGAGCTTAGTAGATAACTTGGGATGCCTTTATAACTGGGGGATAATCCAACTCAGAGAGCACCATCAACAATTGTTTCAGACTCTGATGCATGATTAAAATCTCAACTGTGGAAAGGATTTTAGGAGTTCTATGTGACTCTGTTAATGTTTGTGATAGAGTTCCTCCCCTGAACTGATTGTCAGATTTAGTGGACCATTCAGGTTCTAGGATACAAGCTTTTAGCTGGCATGTTGGAGTTTGGCCATAATTGGGTAGATAACAAACCCTTAGTAGTGTTTTTTTAAAATATATAATATTCCTCCACCAGTATAGAACCATTATAGGACTTGTATGGGTGGCCTTATAGGTCACCACTATTCTTGACCAACCTAATAGAGTAATCACTTATGGTCCCAGAGTTGGTGCGAGCTATGATAGAGAAGGTGAAAGTCATCCATGAATGGATGAAGATTGCACAAATTTGATAGAAGTCTAATGTGGACTGATGAAGAAGGACATTGGAATTTAATAAGGGATACCACATGTTCCTAAAGGTCTCACCTCAAAGTGGATTGTGAATATTTGGAATGGGCAGAAAGTTGTCACCAAGATTCATTAGCCTTTTCTAGATACAACGCAGAGTCAGTAAGGTGGTGTTCTTTTAATCGCTACCACCACCATTAGACTGGGTGGAAGAAATCTTCCACATTACGTGGTTGAGGAGGTACATGCACAACCCATCATATGTCATTGACTAGGGAGAGATATACATAGTGGATGAAGTGACAATTTTAGAGTACACAGTGACGATCAAGGATTGACAAAATAAAATCCTCCATGGGTGAGAAATTTCTTTAGTGTGATTCTAGTGACAGTATTGGGGTCTTTATGAAAGCACATTGGAGTGGGATATTGAGATTCGAGCATAGTACCCACATATTTTTTAGTAGTAATTATTTCTTCTCATAATGAAAATCCTTAAGGTAGTGATAATGTAATATATATATTTTTTCTATGTAATGCTTTGAAATATATCTCGTAATATTTCAGGAGTTAAACATAGGGAAATCATTAGATTTAGAGGCCCAATGAGGGAGAAATTGATATTCTGAAAATATTAAATATATTTATATCACCCAGGTATGGTTTCCCGAAAAATGTGTAATGAATCATGAATAGGGTCTTGAATCAAAAAACAGATACCAATGTAGAGTCTGAAGCATTTGTTTTATCATAAACGTGATATAACTATTTTCGGCATCAGTTGTTTGGGTAAGGATTTTTCATGAGAGAAAATAAAATAAAATATACAATTTAATTATTTCAATTTATTTATTTTGTTATTATTGATGTAAGAAACCTAACCGTATCCTATTTGAACCCTATTATAACCAAATTTCAGGGTTTTGCAACATAATATATGAAGTTTAAGAAGAGCGCATGTGGAGGAGCTCTCATGTAATAATGATGTCATATATTGCTTTATAAATCAGTATACAAATTGATTTTTTCAGTCTTGTAAATGATAATTGTACAAACACATTATTTTTCAACAATTGTTTCAATCACACTGTAGGATGTCTTTATATTATGGATTTATCACTTTTTTATCTTATGTCGAACATGAATCTTTTCCACTATTAAGAATTGATTCATGCATTGATGATTTATTTGTATATTTATTGATTGATTTATTTATAGTTTATCCTTCCATTATATAGAAAATGGATTGAGTCCAACCCAAACATGGTTGGGGTTCATTCCCCTCTTATGTTACATGGTTTTCTCCCACCATTTTTCATGACTCCATCATCAACATTCCTCTTTGTCAGTGGTTTGAAAAACACCTAATAATCAACCATTGTGAAACCTTTAATTGGTGAAATGGATTGGTATCGTGGACCTTCCATAAAAATTGATTATGGGATCTAGCTGTGATGGCATGAAAATATATTGGGACTCGATTGAAGCTTGTTGCACAATGTTTGGTGTAAGAGGATGTGATGGCATGAAAATATGGTTTTAATTGTTAATTTGATGGAATTATTAAATCAAGTAATGATGGAAAGGCTCTGAAAAAATAGATCCATGTTCCCTAATGAGAATCATGTCTACATCAAAGAACGAAGGCATATGTGAAGATGTGTGATGTATCTATAGAATATGGAAATTTTTATGGTACCCAACATGTACTCATGAAGATGACACTTTATGTGGGAACCCTGTATGTGGTGCTAGTGTTGGGTTGTAAGAGTTTATAGTGGATATAATATATGGATTAAATTTAGTTAAAAAAATAATAAAATTAAAATACCCAAATTATTTATTATATTTATTGGATTCAGTTTGTGTTTAATCATCATAGTACTATATCAAACTCAGAGTTCTTATAGTAAATGAAAGTATTTAAAAGTTTAGTATAATACAATTTCTATTTAAATGAACAATGTAAAAATAAAAACATTTATAAATAAGTAAAATAAAACATTACAATGTTCTACAGTAAAACTGATAGAAACATTATAAAAGGAAATAATTACACTTTAATCTTCAGTCTAAAGTAAGTCAATACCCATAACTTAATGTATTCATATTCTAAACCAAATTGTAAAATCTATCTTTCTTCAAGAAGTAAAACCTCGATCACAAATATCAGTATCAGCACTATCTTCTTATCCTTGGAAGACCTCAATCAACCAGATTGGATACTACCATCTTCCTATCATTGGAATCCCTGGATCTCAATCTCGATCCGATAAAGAATACAAATTAAAAAAAAATTCTAAGTAATTGAAAATCCTCATAGGTATAACATAGAATGAAATCTCAATGAATGATTACAAAGTGATATTTACAAGAGGCTAGACCAACAAAAACATAGGATGGGTTGAGTTCACAAAGTTATCTTCTTCCAGCTCCTCCAATGCACCTCTATTCATAGGCACACCTCCAATGGTCATTATCCTTGATTCATGGAGATGGTTGTAATGGAATTGTATGATATTCAATTTGATATATCAACATGATATATATATTTCTATATGTTGACATTTTTTATATCACCTTTACAATGCTGTAAAATGTATTCTATCTCATAGACATAATTCCATTCATCCAATTATAAACATTATGCCAATGAATAAATTGTGTTTATTATATTGAATTAAAATAGGTTAGCATGGTAGATATATCTTGGTCTATTTGGTGAACTAAACTTATCTAGTCTGATGGACTAAACTCAGTTTGTATGATGAAAAAAACTAGTCAGTCTGATTGACATGACTTAGTTAGTCTGATGGGATAGAATATGTCAGTCTGTTGGTACACAATATTTTAGTTCGATGGACCAGACATTTTTAGTCTGATGGACTATTATTTTTTAGTCATATGGTTCATTCATTAGTAATTTTAATAAACAAAACATTGTTCCTAAAGTTTATAATTTTTAGTTTAAAAATATTTCTATATCCAGTAAAACAAATATTTTTTCTATAAAAACATTCTAAAAACATGGGAAATATAATTTTAATAAAAAATTACTTTTAAGGGTGTGCTATATGTTTAAAAACAATGTATTGAAAGTTTAGTAAGTAATACTTTCAACTCAACAATAAATCCCTTAGTTAAAAGCACAAAACACAATACTTACTGATAAAACCAATAACATTGAAAAACATAAAAACCAATTACTAATTTAGGAACAAATATCCCATTATCTTTCTTATCACCTACTTTCTTTGTAACTCATTTTTTAAATGAATTTTTAAGAAAGAAAAAAATAAGAAAACTTTTTAATAACATCTCCCCCTAAATAAGATATTACTGGATAACTTCTCCCAAACAAATTCTCCCTTAATAACTAATTTAATAAATTATTCCCCTATAAATAATTTATCCCAATTTGAGATTTTCAAAAGGCAATATTGGAGTATAAAAGTACAAAATATTTTAGTAAACCCATTATAAGAAATAATTATTTTCATCAAAAATCCATCTACAAAAATAGAAAGAACATTCAACCAAATAAAATTGAAAAAACTTTCAAATATAATATGTGGAGGAGAAAACAATCAAACATTCTATCAAAAAAAACATTTATTATTTCCACAATAGTTTTATAAAAAATATTCTTTCATATATAGCTTCCTGAAAATGACATTCATCTTTTTGGAGATCTTCTTGGTTCTTATCTATTTTTTTATCAATCATTGTAAGTCATTCATTATGAACTTCAAACATTCATATTTCTTGATTTATTATTTCAACATATTCATTAAGAGAATGGTTATATGTATTGTATACTATAAAATTAACCATTCTTTCTTCAAGAAACATATTTTCCTAATTTAGTTCCAAAATATATTTATCCGAAGATTAATATAAACATTTGAACTGTTTAATTAGTTCAAACAATTCATCAACATCCGATAAAAATTTTAGAAAATAATCTTCAATCTCAAATTATTTATTCTTAAAAACTTATATATATTAATCATGAAACATAATATTTATTTAAATGGATTATAATGATCTCACAATTATCTTTACTCTTCTTTTTTATACTTGGATTAACCTTTCAAAACCTTGAAATCAACCACATTCCGAATGATTATTTCTACTAACTGGTTTTAAAAATACAATTATTCTAACACATTTATCCTATTATAAATTTTATTAAACTAAGATTATAAACTTGGTAGATATGAATTAGAATCCAAAATTTCTTTCAAAGGTTCATTAAAATTATAGAATCTTGATTTTATTCTCTGATTAGAATGAGTATCTTGGGAATCTATAAAATCAGAAAAAAAAACCTAAACACATCTTCTGGAAATCTCAACAGGTACATTATCCTTCTCTATCTCTTTCCCTTCCACAAAATTTGAATCTTAAATTACATCAATGTTTATATAAATATCATCTTTGTCTGATACTTCTGGTTGTAATTACTCAATTTTCAATTTCTTTTTCAAAAATGTTCTCCTTTTCAAAAACACCATGATCAACATATTTTCTGTCATGGTACTAAATGATAATTTTTTAGAAGAACCTTATTTCCTTCCTTCTTATTCCTCTTCCTAAAAATATTTTCATTTTGACACTTTAATTTTTTTTCTATTCTTCTAGCCAACTTTTATTTACATTTAAAATCTTCATTTCCAGTCTTCATTACACTATTTAGAAATTCAACATCAAATTGTTCCGAAATAAATTTATCATTCTCTAAAACCTTTTCTTTTAATTTTTTAATAGAAATATGATCCTTAGAGGTTCCAAAAAATGTATGTTCCAGAATATTTGGTTGGGAGAAAACAATCAGAGGAGGAATATGTTCAACAAATGATGGAGGAGAAATTGAACGAACTTTTTGTCGTTCCTCTCCAATAATATTATAAATATCTCTATGTTCTCGTTAAACACCCTTAATTATACTTTCTAATATGTTTTCAACATAAAATATCTTCTTCTTTTGATCTCAATTCTTTCATATTTAAAAACTTCTTCCAGTTTTCTATTTAAGAGATAAGGCCTCTACCTTATCATGTCTGAATTCTGGATCTCCCACCTTATTTTCAACCTTTATTTTCATCAATTCTGGATAGGAATCATCATACATAACTTTAACTTTGTTTTACAGCTAGGGGTGAGGAAACAATTTTCATATTTTCTTAAAATTTTTCTTTTATCTAAACATCATCGACATTGGATGCTAATTTTTATTGATTTATCAATAAACTACTTCAACTCCAACAAAAAACTAATTTCATTCTTGAATTTTTTTAATCAATTTTCAAAAAAAATTATCATCATAACAACATGATATTTATTATTTATCAGAAAAATTTGGTCTATGAACATCTTGTTGATAAAACATGGAAACGATAGAATTATCAACTTCCTCATAGATTTATTAATAACTAAAATTGAAAACAAAATATATTTCACTAAAATTATTTCCTTCATGTTCATTAGGAAGTCCAAAAGAAATATAACAAAAACATTCATCGTGCCTCAATCTCATTTCCTTGTAATTATGTATCCTCGCATCCACAACTCAATAACTCTAGCATCCAGTTCCAAATGATTAATTTTTCTATCTTTATCATTTATATGAAATAATAATCTTTCGGCCTTGGTTTTCTCAAAATTACCTATATTTTCTGAAAACTTGTGATTTTCAAGATATGCCTTTCCAACCAATGGAACTCCGACAATATCCCATAATGTTTTAATATTCAACTTGTATGATTGATCAAAAAGGTTAAAATTTATTTTCTCAATATGATCTTCGGCACTAAACTCAACTGAAGAATAATATTATTTTAATATATTAGGATAATGAATATTGAAATCCCGTTTTCTGTGAAAAGATTTTCTAAACCTTTAAATATGATAATTAATTTAAATAAAGAATCAATCATTTCATACCATTGCTTCTCAATCAAGCTCACCTTAAAAAATTATCTATTTAAAATATCTTCAGTAGTAGTCATTTTTTAGAGATTGAACTGACTGAGAAGGTAGGATTGCGTGAATAGAAACTAATCAGAAAACTAAAAAACTATCAAACATTCAAAGAATTTAGAGGAATAAAGTAGTTTCCTATATAAGAAATCGATGTGGGATGCGGTGACCCACTTGTATATTTATAGGCTCAAGGTGAATAATTTACTTCCAAATATCTGACAGCTCAGATTAAATATCAAAATATGATCAATTGATCAAAAATTAACTTCAAAAAAAAATTAAATATATAATCTACACTCATAACGATTTAAAAAATAAATTTTACTAAATGAAATTTTTTTATGGAAAATATATATAAAAATCACTATGAATAAATTTAGACAATAAAAAAATAAATAAAACAAGAGATAGTAAAAACTAAAGATTAGAAATTACTTTTACATAGTTAACATGTAACTTTCTATAAGAAAGTCAGTCTGATAACTATTATTATTG
The DNA here is from genome assembly GCA_963277665.1 of Viscum album. Lineage (NCBI taxonomy): Eukaryota > Viridiplantae > Streptophyta > Magnoliopsida > Santalales > Viscaceae > Viscum > Viscum album. The sequence goes on along the minus strand of OY728164.1, from coordinate 1,864,096,754 downwards.
TTCTTATAAAAGATAAATATTTTTAAAACCATTTATTTAAAAAAAATTCTAATAATTTATAAAAACTAAGGTTTTTGAAGAACATTATTTTTTAGAAAGGATAATGTTTTTAGAAAATACGAGGAATTTAAAATATCTTATTTTTTAAAGAAAACTAATGGTTTTGTAAATTTTATGTTTTTAGATGTACTAAAAATTTACCAAAATCATAGTTTTTTAGAAAAACCAATGTTTTAGTAAATCCAAAATTTTTATAAAAACTAAAAAATTTTTAAATAAATTTTTTTTAAAAAAAACTAATGTTTTAGTAAATCAAATATTTTTAGAAAAATATTAATTTATGAAAACTAATGTTTATAGTAAAAACACAATATATATAATACCCCTTTGTAATGGAGTTTAGTAATGCAAGGAGATTGGTATACAAAAATTAGATAAGAATGATCATTTATTATTTACAATTCCTACAATCTATTTAATATATTCATATCTATAATAACTAAGGATTTTACAAAACAATACTAGAAAGTTGCTCTTGTATTCTGATAAATTGTAAAATAATATCTATTTTTTATGTTTGAACCTAAAATAAATATTTTTCTATATATATTTTTACTTATCATGAGTGATGTGTGGATTTTTCTATTAAAATCAATGGAACTAATGTTATCACAAAAAAATTGTGTCTTACTAAAACTTAAGCAACCGTTATTGAGTGTGTGTTGCATCTACAACACTTGAGCACAATAACTTCAAGAAGCCACATATTCATCATTAGAGGTGGTAAGTTATTATTTGTGTTTTTTCTTATAATACTATGACACTTACTGTTCTTTTAATAAATTACATGTTTTGAAATTAATTTTTTGATACATATTACATCCAAAAAAGTCAGTATTTTAAAAAAATAGATCAAAATCATTTACTAAAGAATAAAATAAACCTAGATCCATAATTCCCTTAAGTTAATGAATTATTTTTACTTGAATAATATGGTGAACTTTTATATTACCTTGATATCTTGCACACAAGAATATAGAAAAAATTACATTTTTACAACTAACTGTTAAGTGTAGTAAACTTCCAGTAATTCCTCTAAAAATATTGAAGGGTTATCCAAATTCATAAATAAATGTATTTGATCTTATAATAGGATTAGTAATACTTTTATCATTGTCATATAAATATTTATTAAGAATATATTTTATATAATTATGCTAAGATATGAAACTCCTTTTTTGTGAAATTTGAAGACCTAAGAAACAAATAATTTCTCCCATCATGATCATTTCAAACTCAGTTTTTATAATATCAACAAAAGAATCTGTTAAAGATTTTTGGATTGAACCCAATATAATTTCATCAACATAAATTTCAATAATGATGATGTTCTTAGAAACACATTTTATAAAAAATTTTGGATATGTAACTCTATTAGAAATGTTTTTTTCCTGAAAATAATCAAGTTAATCTATCATAATATGATATAGTGGATTGTTTAAGCTTATAAATTTCCTTAGTATATTGAAAAACATGTTCTGTAGATTTTATATTTTCCAAAATAAGGGTTGTTCTACATTAAATCCCTCTTGAACAAATCAATTAATAAAATAACACTTCACATCCATTTAAAAATGTTTGAAATTATGTAATGTTTCATATGCTATAAGAATATGAATAGATTCAAATAATGCTAATAGAGTATAATTTTCTTCATAATTTATTACTTCTTGTTGATTACAACCCTTTCAAGAATGCCTGGATTTATTTCTTACTATAATTCCATTTTCATCACACTAATTCTAAAAAAAATTTACACCAATTATAAAATTAACTTTAGGTCCTTCAACCAAAGACAAAACATGATTTCTTTCAAATTCATTAAGTTCATATTGCATATATTTTATTCAATATTCATCACTTAATGCTTTATACGAAACAATAGGTTCAAATTTTGATAAAAATATAAAAGGTTGAACTTCATTTCTTAAGAACTTTTAGTTATAACTGGTTGATCTATGTATCCTATGATATTTTAACTAGGATTATTCCGATGGATAAACTGATTTCTTGGGTTTATAAAATCTTGATCCTCAAAAACACGTTGTAATTATATTTAAAATTGATCTTCAGAAATAGATTCTTTAGTTTTTCACTCGTGATAAGAAATTTCTAATATTCGTATGAAATGAATTTTTGAAATAATACCCAAATATGTGGATTGGTATGGTTTAAAAACAAAATATTTGGTTTTATCTAGTTTAACATGTACTCTTTTTAAAATAGTATATGTGTTTTTATTAAAAACTCAATAAGATTTATTAGTGGAAGAATAACCTAAAAATATTCCTTCAATAATTTTGAAGCAAATTTGTGTTAATTATATTTAGTATTAAGAAGGAAAACATTCTATCTAAAAACCTTGAAATAAGTTTGTTTTAGTTTTCATCCAATATAAAACTCATTGTGAGTTTTTTAAATAAATGATCTTATTAAAAATCAGTATATAGTATAATGGTAAGTATTAAAAGATTCATCCTACCAATGTTTAACAATAGATTATTCACTCAACAGGGTTCTTTAAATATCATAAATAATTTTATTTCATCCTTCAAATTCACTATTTTTTTCGTGGAGTTATAGGTGATGAAATGTTATGCATTATTCCCTTTTTACTAAAAAAAGTTTCAAAATTATAATTTATATATTCTCCACCATGATCACTATGAATATTTATCAAGGATCTACTTTTATCATTTTGAACTCAGGCTACAAAAAATTTAAAACATAAAAAGACTTTGTACATATTTGATAGAATATAGACCCATGAATATCTTTTTTAATCATCAAATAAAATATATACATATTATTTTACAATGACACTTCCATTTTTTGTTGGAATAAATAAATCCTTGTTCACTATCTATAAAGCACCAAAATTTGAGACTTCACGAATAGATTTAAATCATAGATTATTTCAATTTTTGGATTGAAAAGGTTGAAAAAATTTTAAAGAATCAAACTTAAGTTTAATTAGATCATTAAATATATATTTATTATATAGTTTAACTAACATTATAATATTGAAAATTCCAAATCTTCTATTCCAAACCTAGGATTGGTATTCAATTTCACTCAGGAAGGGTAGATCTTGGCTCTTATGTTCTACTATGTTAAGTGTATAAACATTCTCATGATGATTGGAAGAAAGAATATATTCATATTTTTTACTACGAAAAGTACATTTATAATTCTTGAAGTTCACAAGATATCCCTCATCAAATAATTGACTTATGCTAATAAGGTTGTTCTTAAGACCAATAACAAATATAACATTTGAAATTAATGATTTTACAATTAGACAATATTACCTATTTCTGTTATTTCTCCTGGAGCATTGTAACCAAAGGTAGATTTTCTACCATTCTTCTTGATAATCATATCGAAAAAATACTTGTTTCCAATAATATATATATAACAAAAACTATCCTAATACCATATATTATTTTTTGTACATTACTATTTTCATAAAAAAGATTAATATTTCAAAACCAAAATCTGCTTGGGTATGATATTAGTAGAAATTAACATTTTGGAAATCCAAATTTGTACAATTTTAATATATTGATAAAATTTTAATTATTTTTAAAAATATGCTTTATGAAAACCAAAAGATCAAACATTATTTAAAGTACACTTATTTTTCTAATGTCTACCACGTTGAAATTTTATACAAAATATAGAACTTTTTGGATGAAAAAATAGGTTTCTTATTAGTATAAACCATTATGGATATATCCTTATGATGTTTAATTTGTCTATACATTTAATCTGAGTTTTCTATACCCTCAATTAGCATTTAGTGAATATTATTCAGACAATATAGTTTTGAATTTAGTTTTATAACTAAATTTATATCCATAACAGAATTTTACTCAAAATATGTTTTCTCGATATTCTAATAAACAATTTATTAGATAATATTTTTATATTTGTTTAGAAAATTATGTTTTATCGAAGTTATATTCTCTTAATTATTTTGAAATATTTGAAAACTCAGTATTTAGTGTCGATATTATTTAGTTTTATGTAGGAATTTTATCTCCAGGAATATCATGTTTTTTTGTAATTTAACAATTATAGTTTTTTAGTAATTTTTAAAATCTATATATTTATTCAATACTAGGTAAAGAATTATTTTCTTTTCATGAAGATGATTCCTCATTGTAATATTTATAATTGTTATCAATATCAATTCCAATATAATTTTCATTTAAGGTATGATTATTTTAGGATTCAAAAGTTACATTATCCATGATGAAATTATTTATCTTCAGAATCTCATCATAGAAACCAATATTCTTCTTACATTAAATTTCACTATCATATAATTTATTTGATGAAATATCCCCACCACTTGCACTGTAAGTGTTTTTTTCTTTTAGACTTTTAATTATTATTGTGTCATTTGAATTTTGTAGAATTCGTCTATGAATTTTTCTCTTTATGTTCTTTTATTTTTAAGCTTGTGATGTTTAGGTCTGATATGACTAGCATTTTGAATTCATAACAGACATCATAAGAAGAATATTTTATATCCCTTATGTCTTTGTGATTCTTATTATACTTATATTATTTTTATTTTTTCCTAATTATCTTTTTCATCCTCTTTGAAATATTGGAAAATTCATTCTCCGACAGTTCTGAATAACAACTCTATGATTCAACTATAAATTTATTTTTTTCTGATGACATTGAATCCGTATTAGGTTAATTGATTTTATTAGAAATATTTTAAGTAGTAGAAAAAGAAACTCTTCCATTGTTTTTCTTCATTTTCTCAGGTTCCCCTTTTAATCTACCCTCATACTAACTGATAGTACCAATCAAATCATCCAAAATTAAATTTTTATCCTCATCATGTCATCTAAAACTATCCTTTTGGGTTCACATTGTCTGAAAATTTTCTCAATATTATTTTCTACACAAATTTCATTAGTAATATCCCTCTCACAAAAATGTTTAAATTTATTTGTTATTTTCATAAATCTCTGATGCATATTCACAAAAAATTAACTAGGTAGATTATCAAAAGCTCAATAGTCTTCTCTTTGCATTTCTCTTTTAGTCTCAATTACATTAGATCTTCCAAAGTGTTAAAAGTCTAATTTATTCCAAATATTAGTTTCTACTTCATAAGAAGATTTCTAACTATATATATTCTTTTTCATATAACATAAAAATGTATTCCTTACTTGATTATTCAATTGGTATTCAAGATTCCTTTGATTTGTAAATGTATAAATTTCATTCTCATGAATCTTGTAATTTCTGGTCAAAATCACAAATTTATCAACCCCAGTGTTAATAAATAATATATCCATTTTATATCTCCAATATTCATAGTTAGTACCATTAAATATTGGTGGTCTATTAGTATTTGGATTTTCAAGTGTACCAATATTTAAACCTTCCATATTATAAAAAAACTACTTCTAAAATATTCTCCATAATCTAATAACATATTATAAACAATACTTTATAATAAATTTTTACTATCAAAATAGAAAATTTATAAAAATAACAAAAGTAAAAAAAACTAATAAATCAAGCAGCATAACCTCCTCTATTTCCAATTGTTGGTTCATAAGAGTTTGTAATGGATAAAAGTGGGGGTTAATTGTAGTTAGAAAAATTTAAATAATTAAAATAAAAAACATCTTTATTATAGTTATTGGTATCATTTAGAATTAGAGGATTAGAGTATTATATCAAATTTAGAGTTCCTATATTAAATTATAGTATAGAAAAGTTTATTAGAATACACATTCCTTATAAATGAAAAATATAAAATTAAAAACTTATAAATAACAAGAAAAATGAAACATTAAAAATTTATATAGGAAAAACTATCATAAATGTTATAAAACTAATAAATTTACTATAAAAATAATCATAATGAATGTCAAAATTCTTGAATTAAGTTTTCCATGCAAAACATGGCAGCATTTTTGGTAGACCACAAATTGTGTAATTACCAAACACAAGAAGTATCTTGAACTATGAAATTGGCACTTACATGGGTATGTACTCCATGAAATACAACCATGTAACTCTAGTTCACTCCCATAGTCATTCCCCTACTATAAAACCCAAATGAATCCCAAAAGAATAAACCCAAAAATCCAAAAATAGAAGACTGTAGTCTTGGACTACCCTTGGAAACTCAAGGATCTGGATGAGCAGGAGTTTATGATGATCTTCTGGTACCTACCTCCCGAGTCTTCATAGTCATAATCTCAAAACAACCTAATTCCAAAAATAATAGAGGGATCCTCTAATTCCATTTTTTCATGAACCATCGAGGGTCGAACCCAAACCGGTCACCCGATCTGGCTTATGGCAATGCCCAATATGCATTCCAGATCCTCCTCGGCTACAAACTAGTTTCAGGAATCACAGATAAACCCATTGGGATTTAATTTTCTCATAATAAAAAAATATATAGTACAAATAAAAATTTGGGATTCTGATGAACACAACTAAATATATAAAAAGACAATGATACGACTATAGTGGAGAAAAACTAAAAACATAAAAACAATGCTAAAACCAAACTGATATCTGACATGACCTCCATAAGACCACATGTTCAACACCATCCATAAGACCTTCCCACTATATATGAAAACAGAAACAAAATATTAACCTACAAAATAGCATGGGTCTACAGACATAGAGTGTCGCAAGTAGGGTTTGAGCATAAAATAACTGAGTAGGTAAGCATCATAGAATTCACACACATCCTTTATTAAAATAGCCCAATAATTATAGTTTTAAAAACATTTAAAAAAATATGTTTTAAATTTTTTAATAAGAAAATTAATCTTTTCATAAATTTCCTTTCTGAAATCATACACATCATTTCATTTTTAAAACATGGTTCCATTTCAAAACCACAATTTAGAAACCAAACCCCCCAAAAAATACAGACTAAGTGATATATAGAGAAAGATGAATAAAAAATAAATAGAGGTAATATAGATCAAATGAGTTATGCTAGAAATAAATGATATAGTATTGGTAAAGTAAAATAATATCATAAAAAATAGACAAGGTACTGCAGACATAAAATTTTCACATACAGATATGTAATCATGGGAATTTCCTAAATATCTCTAGATGAAATATTTCGATGTACCTAGTTTGGAATCAAATTTCTTCATATGGTGTATATTTATTGTAAATAACAATCCTAGATTCTCTATAATGGATGTTTCAGTGGAAAAAACGACATATCCTATCCACTATAGAGCAGGTAATAATCTGTTTAATCAGTACTGGAAAGAAACCGTCACTTGACCCATTAGTTGAAATCTAGGAATCCCATGTTATTAGTATAACCAAGAATAGGGAGGTCATCACATGCTTGGAATAACCTATAGTTCCATAATGTAGTCCTTTACCATTCCAAGAACTAATTATTCAAAGGTTCTCTCTTCAGATTGATGGCCATAGGGGTGCCCAACACATATAGAACATTTTTCAAGTGCCAACCAGGCCTACAAATCATATGGGTTTAAGAACAATTTCCAAAACATCTCAAAGTACCAACGAGGCCATAATATATAAAAATAAAATCAATTTCCAATAAAATACCTAACAACAGAAAAATATCCCAAAACCAAGGATAAAAGAACCATTCATGTTCATAAGTTTCCAAATGGAATTTTCATGATATTTGGATAGCAAATTTTCCCCCAATGTGCCAAATGGGAAATGGTTTGTAAAACACATTTGTAACCCATATTGATTTTTCTGAGAACCCTGTATCCATGTTATAATCATTGGATGTTTATAGGGAAAACCATTTGAGAGATGTATGGGATCAGAGAATGAATTAAATTAGAGAGGAGTGTTATGAAAACCAGGGTTCAAGTTAGACATTTTTAAAGGAATTCCATTTATGTGCATGTGTGTCTATTCATAAGAACACATTATGCACATATGGATACACCCACATCCAATGGAATATACACATATTCTTATATAAAACCATAAAATGATACCCAACGATTCTATTAAAGGATCCAAGAAACCACAATACATTCACAAGGTTCCATACCCACGTCCCAAACCATAAAACTCATAAAAACCCACTTCTAAGATACAATTTGAAAACAAACCAAGTTACCAAAACATTAAAAGGACAAAATATACCAATGTTCTCATTTTCATATATAAATACAAGTTTAAATTTTATCAAACACCTTTAAAACATGTGTGTATATATGTATGTAGAACTAGAACAGTCCCTTAAAACCCCATTTTAACCAATTATACAACATGAAAACACCACAATGATTCACAAAAACACATAATTATTATGAGAAAAAAATTTGGAAATTAATTAGGAAAGCTCAACTATCAATTATAATGATCCAAAAAGGAAATGGATAGATGCACCTGCATAAACGATGAGTGAACATAGACAAACTATCAGAGAAATAAGGCCAGGGTCCAAGGAACAAACTGGACACCCTTTCATCAAAATAAAACATCCAACATTATCCATCCCTTACCCTAGGGTTCATGTAATAATGAACCAAGACAAGAATAACCATGAAACTAAGGGGGGAAAGAGAATAATAAGATAAAATTGACCACGATTTAAGAGGAAGTCACTGTGGAAGCTTGGATGACCAACAAAAGAGGAGGAAGGACCATGGAGGAAGGTTTGGGGGCCTCTGCATGCACCTTGGTCATTTAAGAGGGAGGAGAAACACAAAATTGTTATTAATTAGGGGAGCTAAAAATTTGAAATTCAGGTTTTTTATATTCTGAGTAAGTCACATGGATTGGCTGCATGGTTTTCCAAATCATGTGCCAACTGTGTACAACTTACTATAGAGAAGGGGTACATGCACAATCTGACTTCCCAGTTTGGGAAACCATGTGCCAACCATGAAATATGGTTCTTTAAAATTTTATAGCCTCCCCACATACATAATGCATGTTTTCTAAAAATTGTGTGTGATTTGTGTGCCTCAGCTCAAGCACATCTACATTCCACATAGTTACTCCTTTGGATTTCACAATTTTGGTCAAACCATGCACATGAACTATATGAAAAAACAATTTAAGAATAAATTAAATTTAAAATACTCTGTTCCTTAACCAGCCTCATGATTTACGCCCCAAACCATGCATAATGAAAAAAACCACATGGAACCTCCAAAACATGAAAACTCTCATCGATAACCCATCCTGAACCATAACCAAAATGGAAAACACCAAGAAACAAATAAAAATAAAAATAAAAATGTGGTCATGGTGTGATAATTATCCCCCCCCACAAATAAATACAACCTATATAAGGTCACCTAGAGAAATGAGGACCAAATATAGAACCAGAAAGTAAATGAAGTGAAATGAAACTAAAAACCTTGGTGTGACTATTCAACTCCACATGTCACACCTGACCAGCTCCATGAAAAACCACAACAATTAAAATCAAAGAGGATTAAGAGGAAGGGTCATATCCATTATTTAGAAACCAATAGGCATAGACCAACCATCATATACCATTATTGGAACTCCTATCTCAGCCCAAACCACCAACTCAAGGGATCCCCAACCAAATGAACTCAATCCAAACAAAAAAAATGTTTCTTCATTTAATCAAGACTCAAACATCTCAAAACGATCATAATACAAAACAAAAAACTAATATAGAACAACAAAAGGCTACCCACACAAGATCAGCATCTCAAAAAGGTACAACCACCAGACTACCCAGATTTTAGAAAAAATTAAATTTCAAAAACAAGGAGACTACAACAAGGTAACATAAACCATTATCACTACAAAACTGGAGATAAAAGATGATCTAACCACCACAATACACTAAAAAATTATGTACATTATGAAAATAATCACTCTCAGGTCAATGTATAGTGTCCTGGTGCCTTGAATCATATAAATTCGAAAAATAAGTAGATAAAAATCTCAAGTTGCAACTTCCTCTTCAGGAAAATCTTCTTGTTGAACATCTTCAAATGACCCAAAATGGTCACATCACCAACAAGACTTCGAAGGATGATGGAAACACGACTTTGAATTCCCGAATCATGCACATTAGAAAAAAATGGGTGAATACTCCAACAAAAGAGAATATGGTACTATGGAGGATCCTTGGGAATAACTTCCTTTAGAATACATCTCTCACCATATGGGGAACCATTACAAGTTCCATAAGAAACCTAATATCCACCTACTACATACAACACTTCAGTAACCAACACATCTAGAAACAGCTCATCCACTAGCTTCCCAAACAAAACGTCCTCATATAATATAATTAACTCCTTAATTTCCAAATAAATACCCAAGATGAAAAAGAAGTGATTTGAGGTGATCCATTGAAGCTATATTTTTAGAAAAAGGGACTATCTATTTGAAGTGACAGATATAGGCCATCAACATCTGTTGACCTTGTTAAATACCCAAGATCTCTTCCAATTTCATTATCTTCACCTACTTAGGTATAAACTATTATATGAAAATGGTCTTAAATACTTCCCAACAAATCCCAACCTTCAAAAATGATGGGATGACAAAATTGAACTAATCTTAACACAATCCTTCAAATGAACCCAAAATAGCTTGTACCCTTACACATTCAGGAGTTCCCAAATATCTAAAAAAAATTAACTTCTACGAGAAACTTTTCATCCTTTAACAGAACCTGATCACCATGGAAAATATAAACATAACTAAGAATATCCTAACTCTTCCACCCTATTGGGAGTATGAGAAGGGCCAACAACAAGAAGATACTCACTGGAAACTCTTGGGGTCTTTCTGGGTGACATACTCTATACATCACAAAATAGGGACTACCAAAACAAAACACCAATATTATCAATCAAATATAACAAATCAAGAGCAATATCCACTTCAAAAAGTCATGGTTTCCATTCCATACTCAAAATAAAATTATTCCATGGGAACTTTTCAACTGAAAAAAACCAATTTTCCAATCCAAATCAAACAAAAAATTCTTGTATTTTTAAATTATGCAATTTCTATAATTCATTTGTAATTATGAAAACATTTTTTGTTTCAAAAACCTGATTTCTACTCAGAATCCACTCACCCCAACCAAAATAAATCCAAATAATCACTAAAATAAAATCATATAAAATAAGAAACTATTGGCAATGCATTACCTAAAAACAAGGTTTATTAGGTCATGCCCCGAGAAAGTGGTAACCACCAGATGTCTCTCAAATCATGAACATGAAATCCACGTGGGTTCTAACTCTATGAATGCGCACCATGTCGCTCCAGATCACTCCCACAATCACTCCCCAACCACAAAAACCAAATAAATCCCAATAACATAAACCCAAAAATCTAAAAAAAATCATGTCCCAGACTACTCGTGGATGCTCGAGGCTCTAGGTAAGAATGAGTTCATGATGCTCTTCTATACCTACCAATGAAGTCCTCATAGTCATAATATCCAAAATACATAATACCCAAAATAAAAAAGTGATTATCTAATACAATTTTTTCACAAACCGACTTGGGTCAACCCCATACGTGAACCTCAGCCAACCCATGACAATATCGGAGAGGTATTATGGATCCTCGCTCACTCTAAACTAGTGTCTAGAATCAATGATAAAACCATTTGGAATGATTTTTCCAATACTAAACAAATAAATAAAACATAATAGATTACACATAGAAACTATATAGTCCACTGAACAAAAATAAGTACATAAACATATCCAAATACAACTGTATTGGAGAAAAATAAAAACTAAAAACAATAGATGAATCCAAACTGTGACCTATCACGAACTCCATATGAGCTAATGGTCACCACCATCCATAAAACCATTCCACTCTATGGCTGAACCTAAAAAAATATAAACCTTCAAAATATCTTGGGTTTACTGAAACTGACTAGAACATGTCGGGTGTGATGATAAAAAATATCATTAGTTAAACACCGTAGAATCAATAAATGTCCTTTCCCAAAACATTCGAAAAATAATAGTTTGAATTTCATTTATAAATATATTTTTTACCATTTTATGATGAAAATGCATATTCCTAGAAATTCCATTTCTGCAATAAAACATAGCATTCCATTTTTAAAATAGGGTTCCATTTCAAAGCAAAAAATTTTTAAACCAGACCCCAAAAAGAAGACCAACCTTGGTGAAATAAATAGCAAGAGGAATCAAAAATAAATTGAGTTAGTAGGGATCAAATTAGTTATGCTAGAAATAAATAAAAAGTTCATGTATAGAAAATTACATGCATAACAAATATCCATGGTACTAAACACATAAAATAGGAACATATAGATATGTAATCATGGGAATTTCATAAACATATCTTGAAGAAATCCATGGACATACTTGGTTTAGAATCACCCATCAGAATATGGTGTATCTCTATAGTCAATAACCAGCATTGCTACTCTATAATATCCTTGCTAGTAAAAAATTCCACCTATACTATCCTATATCTAGGGGTCCGGATTCATCAAACTAGGACTAGAAAGAAAATGTCACCCGACCCTCTAGATGAAGTCTATGGATCCCATGATAATAGTATAATAGAGAATAAGGAGGTCATCACACAATAGGTGTAACTCATAGTGACCACCATTCATGCCTTACCATTCCCAAAACAAACTATGTGAAATCCCTCTCATTGTAAGGATCACCAGAGGGGTTCCCATCAGACATATAACCTATTTCAAGTTCCAATAAGGCCTTAAAAATCATATGAGTTATAAAAAAATTCCAATTCATCTCAACGTACCAACTAGGCCTTGAGATTAAAAAATAAAAACCATTTACATTTAAATAACAAACCACTTAAAAATATTCATAAACTAATTGTAAAAACACCATTCATATTCAGAAGGTTCCAAATGGAACTTTGAAGCCATTTATTTATGAAATTTCTTCTCATGGTTCCAAACAGCACATGATTTTTATAATCATTTGAAAATCACATTGACTTATTTTTGGAACCAAATACCCATGTTGGAAACGTGGAATTTTTTTATATAAAACTATTTGAGAGATGAAGGGGATAAGATTATATATTAAATGGGATAGGGGTGTTTTAAAATCTGATTGTGATGTTGGAAATTTGTAAGGAATTAAATTTTTGTGTGTGTGCCTATCCATATGTGAACCCCATTCACATATGGTTATGCCTACATGAGATGATATATGTACATATACATACATAAAAACATAAAATAATACCCAATTAATCAATAAATGGATCCATGAAACCTCACTACCATTCACAATGGTCTACAGACAAGTCCCGTACAATAAAAGTCAGCAAAACCCAAAGCAATGACACAATTCCCGAAAAACGTTACCAAAACATATCCAATGCCAAAAAAAATTCTAAAGGGATCAATTTCACTTTTAAAGACGAGTTGAAATTTTTTGAGACACCCTTCATGTGTATATATATATATATATATATATATCTACCAAGTAAAGTCCCATAAACCCCATTTTCAACAATTTTCCAACATGAAAACACCACAATGATTCATACAATCAAATAAATTTTTTGATAAAAACATTTTCAAATTAATTAGAAAAGATAATGAATCAATGAAAATGTTATTTAAATGAAATTCATGGATGCACCTTAATCAACAATGAGTTAACATAATGAAACTCTTAAATAAGGAATATCATGGTTCAAGGAACAAACCACACACCCTAGAATAAAATAGAAAACAACACACATTATCCAACCCTTACCCTAGGGCTTTATAAATAAGTAACTGTGCCATGGAGAACCAATAAACCAATAAGGAAAGAGAATAAGAGGATAAAATCTACCAATAATCAAGTGGATCTCACCTAGGAATCTTGTAGTATAAATAAAGTGGAGGAAAAAATAAGGGAGGAGGGTTTGGGATCCCCCTCATGCACCTAGGTTAATCAAGAGGGTGGAGAAACCATAAGGGGGTTTTTATTTGGGGATAAATATATGGAAATTCAAGATTTCAATATTTTGTGTATGTTTCAGGGTTTGGCCGCACGGTTTTTAAAATCATGTTCCAACTGTGAACACCTTACTTGATATTAGGGGCACATTAATTGATTTCTACATGGTTTGGGAAACCATTCACCAATCCTGAAAATGGGTTCTTTCAAAAGAGAGAGCCACCCCACCATTGTTTCGTATAGTATCTCCTAACAGTGTGTAAGTCAAGTGCCTTATATCAGAAACAACTATAGGACACACTATTACTCTTTGTCCTCACATGTGTTGGGCCAAACTCTGCATTGGACATGTAAGAATAATATTGAAAGATGAAATTTAAAGGAAAAAACCTTCTACCTTAACCAACCACAAGATGTATCGCCAAACTATGCGCCCAAACTATACACTAGGTCAAAAACCACTTGAATCCTCCAAAACATGAAAAATATCTCTGTTAAATCAACCCAAACCTCAACAAAAATTTCATATTCTATGAAACAAAAAAATAAAAAGGAAATGGTGGTCGGATTGTGATAGTGAAGACCTTTCTTTTTCTTCATTCTAAGTGGCATAGTAATATCAATAACATGAGTCAAAATCTCCATAGGATGGATTAGAAGGTTCACAATATTATTTCATATAAATTTTTGAAATGCACAAATATCAAATAGAATATTCACTAATGATGATGTTATAGTGATGGTACCTCTCATAATAACTAGACCCACATCAGATTCATCAAGAGACACTTCCATTGTATGAAAAATCATCTTTCTAGATGTTTATGGCTAGAACTCCTTAAATAATGATGTATAAGATTTTACTGTAGTATTTTCTGGTTTTGATGATATTTTTTCACATTTAAAAGGAGAAAATATTTTTTATAACTTCTATAAGTGTCAAGAGATACCCCATGAACTAAATTGATTTGGTGTCATAGTACAACCCTGTTTTGAATTCCAAACCTTGGCACATCGAATGAATGTAAAAAGGAATCTACCAAGAACTATAATACGTTTTTATGATGCCTTTTATCTAGAACAACCATGATTTTCATGACACTTTCTATTTATCTTAAAATAACTCATATAGATGAAAATTGGTGAAAAATGAACTCTCATCAAACCTGACTTACTAGAGTAGTCAATCTTATCCAGTAATGTTCTATCCAACACATTAGTATATGAAGTGATATTTAGCAATAAAAATTATGACTAGATATCAGGTCAAAGAAAAATATAAAATCATAAATACATCACAATTTCATTGGACACAACATTTGGAAAAAACTGAACAAGCTCTTCAAAATGGTTTACACACTGTGTTACATTTCTATCACCCTGCAGAAGGTTGAGAAAATCTATAACCTTTTCCAAAACAATGGAGTCCGGAGAGAAATGATTTGTAAAAAGAACTCAAAGTTCCTTCAACTCCAAACCCTCATTCTTATTTTGCATCACCATCAAATCCCACAATCTCCTGTGAGCCCCCTCAATATTTAAGTTAGTGTGTTTTAATATAATCAAATCAGGAATTTTAAAGAATTCAAATAGAAACTCTGTCTTTTTCAAACAATCCTTACCCTCTTGAGGATCATTCAAACATTGAAAATATGGTGGTTTCATAATAATAAACTCTAGAATATGATATCTATATTCATCTATTAGAGGTTCCACTACCATAACCTATATGGGAACAGGTGCTGGTACATGTCCCAAAATGTGGATAGCATGCACCACTATCTAAATAATATTTTGATTGAATAGAGTACTTACTTATTGTGGTTCACCATAATATTCCTCTTATAACCTATTCAAATTTATCCTTAGAGGCATAATTCTACACAACAAAAATAGACCACATTGAAAGCATCAACAAAGATACACTGGTCAAGAGCACAAAAAAGAGTTACATGAATATAAATTCCATATAGAAGACTCCATGATTTGGATATCCAGATAACCAGATCAAATTATTCCTCAAAGACAATTATCCCAAACACCCCTGGTGACTTAAGTCTCATTATGTTAAGTGTTGTCCCATAACTCACTCACAGCATCCTATTAAGTTGCATCAATCTAACCTTCTGTCTATCAAGAGAATACAAACAACATACTAACATCATGGAAAGATACAAAACATTCACCTTTGATACCACTTTTTAATAGAACATTATAGATACCCTAGTACATTAATACCTGATTCAGCTCTTATGTAGACTATAGGGCATTCACAATCACCATTGGCTGGTGAGTAGCACCGGACATCATAAAAGAAAAAATGGAACAATTTTTCTATAAAACAATTAATAATAAAGAATACAAGTTGGTATATAAACAATCATCATGGATAAAATACCATTATCAAGTAAAAACAACACAAAAAGTAAATCATCAAATTCTCAATAGCTAACAGAACAAAAAACAACACCTGGTAAAACAAGTGGACAATAGATCCACCGGTCACCATCATCACTCCACATCACAAGGATCAAGAATATTTACCTCCCACAAGAGGGAGTTTACCTTTACATGAACATGGAATAATAAAATCTACAAATTCCAGAAGGAAAATGTAGGGTGTAAACAAAATATCCCAGTAGGGTGTCACCAATTATTCTACAATCAATTCCCTAACAATAAAAAACGTTTTTATTTAAATTTAAATAAGAAAATACATGGCCTGGAATCAACAAATTTTCAAGAAAAACAAGCTTTCATAATCAAATAGATATAAAATATATAGAAATAGGCTTAAATGAACAATTTATATAAAACATTTATATAAACATATTTGCATGAATAAAGAAGTTCAATAATCAATATCGTATAATCATATCATAGAACCATGTAATAAATCCATGTGGTATGTTAGTTTCTAGTAATATGACCCTCAAACAAATCAATCAGTATTCCTTGTTTAACATGTTCACACATCCCTCAACTCAGGATATCGGTAATCCACTCCTCATTAGGGAAAACTATGACACAGTATGTTCATGTCAGTGTTGTCTTCGTCAATCCATTCTATGGGGTCATGTCCTAACGTTTTTTCATAGTTAACAACTAACTACCGATACTTACATGTGATTCAATAAAACTATCAATCTATCAATCATGGGAAAATCAATCATTTTAAATCAATTTAAAATACAATTTCGTAATTTTATTTCTCAAAATTATTTCTCATTTAAAAAACAAAATCATAGACTTTCCATTAATTTATGTCATTTCAAATCATCATTAAATTTAATCCATTTTCCTCATGGTTCAACATTAAATCAGTTCATCTAATAAAATTTCTAATCAATCCATCATTTTTATCTCAAATCTTACCAACAATTTCAATTCAATAGAAATTTAGGTTTTTTCAAAATTTCAATATCAATTCATATAACACATAATATCATTTAAAATTTAGTTTTTTCAATCATTTAAAAACTCATTTCAAGTTAATAAATAAATTCATTATTTCAATTGTAGGAAAAAATCATATGCAACCACCTACATTTATTCAACGATTGAATAAACACCTAAACCTAGAAATGATAACACCAAACAAAGGAAAAGGGGATCAATAATGTAGCCCTATATAAAAAAATATCATGATAAAAACCCAATTTAATTGAAAATCTCTATTCCATACCATTTCCAAAGATATATGGAAAAGCGAAGGAGGAATCCACAGAGAGAGAACTTAATAGAGATCAAAAACCAAACTATGTTGTCTGGAGGGGAATAAGTCACCCAAAAATCATTGGGTGTAGCCCAAGGGGTTAAATAGAAGCAGTTCCTGGAAAAAAGAAAACATGTTATGTTGTATAGAAAAAATTATACAAAGAATGAGGATTTCATGAAGTGAATCATGGATTCACGACATGATTATCCTAGGTACATATATATATATATATATATATATATATATCACCTTAGGTTAAAATCTCTATCCTAACTACTTCACATCAGGAATGAAATTTATGTATTTTATCTAATTAATGTTTTGAAATATTTTCATGTCTTCTGTAGAGAGATGGATTCACATTGTGAATTAAATACAAGGTGGGAATCTATCCTGTATATAGTACACAACCATAACATGTAGAAAAAAAACTAAAAGCCTCTAACTCAACCATGACCTAATGATTACCCTATAAATCCATTTAAACATTTATACACAGATTCCACTGCATAAAAAATGTATACAACCCTACACTTTAGGTCAAAAAGGGTTAATAAATACCTAAAATAAGGTAATGGGATGTTACACTATGGGTGGGCGACATGGTGAAACTCACCAAGATTAGTGTGTATAATATTATAGGGGTTTCTAAAGTGAAAATATAATTTTAGCTCCATGGATGTATATATATCATCACATGTTAGGGTGGTAAACCTGATGTTCCTAACTACTTTCAAGATAAAAATTACCTTACATTTAATTTTTTATATTGCTGGCCATTCATTATTATTATATGTATATATATATTATTTATTATATGATATTTAATTTATCATTTTATCCATATAATTATTTAATATAAATATAGTAATATTTTTTTATCCCGGCACAAAGACTATGCAAGATTTCAAAGCCTTATGAGCCTAAAAGTGATATTTTATAAATATTAAATATATTAATATCTTGTGTGCATAGTTTATCTAAAAAATTTGACAAAATCTTGATTGAATTATTGGATCAAAAATCTGATAGCACCTTTGAGTCCGGATCATATGATTTACCATAATAGTGGAATAACGTTTGTAAGCATTGGGCATTTGGGTAATGTGTTGTCATGATAAATAATGAAAATAAATAATTTATTTATTAATTTATGAATTTATTTTATTTATTTTTTCATTGTCCACATATAATCCTAACCCTATCTTATTTAAACCTCATTAAAACCCAATTTTAGGGTTGGCTACATAATCTTGGAATTTTACAATAGAGCTAGTGGAGTAGCTATCGTGGACGAATGACGTCGAAAAATGCTTTGGAAATTGGCACACCAACAGAGCTTTTGGATCTCACCAACTATTGTGGAACATACCCATTCTTCATCAATGACCAATAGAGTCTATATGAAGGAAATTTGTATTTTTTTTGTATAAATCCCATTTTTATACAATTTAAAATGTGAATTAATTCCACTAATATGAATTGATTCACATATCAATGGCTGATTTGCGGATTTATTGATTAACTTATTTGTTGGTTTATTCATTCATCATTTTAATAGTAATAGATCAAAAATCCAAACATGGTTTAGGTTTGTTCATCTTTTTTGTTTCTTTTATTTCTCCCACCATTATTCATGTGTTAATACCTATCATTCCTTTTGGCTGGTTGTTTAACAAATACTAGGAAGTTAATTATTACGTGACCATTCTATGGCGTAAAAGATTGATACCAAAGATCCAGGTTACAAATTGATGATTGGATTAGTGTGATGGTATGATGATTGAATTATTATGGATCATATTTATTCATATGAGGTTTGCTAAGTGGAAACGTGATGTTTTTCCAGGAGAATCGAAAGTCCAGATTCCAACAAGTGGTGATATAATGGATCCGTCAAACCTGATCCAGGATCACTATTATGTACCAAAACTGGATAAAAGGCTGAAATAATGGGTTAAAAAACATAAAGGAACTATGGAATCTATAAAATACTATGGTACATACCATTTACTTCAGAAGACCACAAGACATGTGGGACACATGGCTGCGGCGATAGGGATTCTGAGGAAATTAAATATCACATGCCATGTGGCACATGTCACACACCATGTGACCTATCCCTAGAGACTCAACAAATATAATGGAGGATACATGGGAATATACATGTCCAAGTACATAGGCACGTCTTGAAATGTGTACATGTCCAAGTACACATGCACAACCAATAGTACACTGGCATGACCAAGTGTACATAGTCATTACATAGAGTACATGGGCACGAGATGGAGCACACAAGAATACATGGGGCTAGTAGAACAATACATGAACTATAGGTAAATTCAATTTAATTTCCCTATGTAGGTTTGATTCCATTGTCCTATTTTTCATGGATTAGTTTCCACTTGGATAATTTCTTTAATCCATCACTGTGAGGGTATAGTTCAAGATTACATCTAGTATAAATGATCGTTATCATCTATATGGGATTAGTTTTGGATATAGTTGTTTGAATTCATCCATATGGCCAGGTGGAAGCCTTTAATTTTCTTATTCCTTATGTGGGGTTCTCGTAATTGGTGGGACCAACATTACCCTAGCATTGATTTATAACATATAAATTCAATCTAGAATAGGTTGTCAATATACCTCATGGCCCTGGGTGTGATCCCTCATCTTTGTATCGACCTCTTCAAAAATGAATCATGCGGTTATTTATTTAGTGACTCAATGAGCATGATGTATTAGATAAACAACATCGGTGGGATTAGAAACACAGAGTTAATTCACCTATGTGAGTGTTTCTACAAACGCTTCATCATAATCATAGGATGGAAATGCATTTGTGAACTCACCTTGAGTCTTAGTTTCTACAATGAGTATATCTGGATATGTATTTTTTATTTATCAAATTTATTATTGAAATACCCCTATGATGATATTACTACTACTACACTTGTTTTTTATTCTGGGTGATTTCAAGGTGTCCTACTGGGTATTTTTATAGTAGTCCCCTCTTTCAAGGAAGGTTTGATTCCTTTTCATTTTTTGGTTGGCATTTTATTTGTCCCTATTATCACTTTAAATACTTATTATCTTACACTAATTTTTTGATTTATATGTATTCATGAATTTTATATCAGTTTTATTTTTATTTTTCAGCATTTTCTGCTATAGGAGATGTGTCTATGAAAATAGGTACATTAGGATTATTACACTCAAATGTGTGATATACTTACCCAATGTTAGTCTCTAACCTTTGTCCTATTATTGGTGGGATTGGGGTAGTCAAACCCAACTTATCAATGGAAAATTAGGTCCATGTGATTTGGTACTTGACAGAATGGTATCATAGTAGTTCCATATTAGGATCAACGTTCATAGTTTTGTCTAGCTACGAGAACAGTTTCACTTTTATGGGATCATAATTCAGTGTTTTGAGTTTGAATTTCAGGACAAGGACTCTAGTTGTTGTGCAGTGGCCAACATATCAATTCACTACGACTTTGAATGTATTCTTGTTTACTTTGTACATGTAAGAACTAATTTTAGGCAAAACATTGGTATATACATCATATAAGAATGATTTGTCCCTTATAATTACTTCTTGAGTCAGATCCTGAGATATACTCATTGATTATGGTACATCTTTTCTTTTTCATGACTCCTTCATGATTCCCTCCAGGTGGGATTATTTATAAGGATCATGAAGATGATCCCCTTATTGATTAGTCTTTAGTATAGTGTCATGTATATAAGTTAATAACTCAAGGTATTTTTTCATCTATACCTCCACCTATCGAATAATATAATGATCCAGCAATACCAGCAGATGAGGTGTGTAGGCTAAGCACACTTAACAGGTTTTGGAGTTCAAAACACCTTAGTTTTTGAGGTGATCCAGAACCATAGGTATATGATGATTGGATCAAGGATGTTATGTGAGACATTCACCTCGTCAGAGAACCTACAAGGCAAATGTCAGTTCTAGCAACAAGTTTCCTTCGGGGATCCACTTGGAAATGGTGGAGGCTAGTGGATTTAGAGTTTTATGAGGAAAATTTTTTAGGGGAAAGGTTTTAGAACATTTTTAATGATGATATCCTCAATCTATTTTATGATTTTTTTACAACCAAGGGCTTCTAAAAATTCAGCTGGGAAGCATGATAGTAGCTGAGTATTCATTGAGGTTTACCAACCTTTCCTAATGATCGATGTATATAGTTAATAATCCATTATTCTGGGCATGTAATATTGAGAGAGGCCAATGCAGAGACATCTAAGCTACTATAATCCCTCTATTTATTCTTACCTATGTTGGGGTGCAAGATCATGAATTTTTAGTTGATAGATTTTAAGCCATGAAAACACCGGTAGTGGGGTCCAGTGGCGGGAACATAAGAGATAATAATTTGGATGTAGGTAGCCATGAGAAGACACATTGATCTGTATGTGTGAGATATTTCAAGAGGAAATATTAAGACATAGTTTCTATTGTTTAGGGCTCTCATAGTGGATCGATTCTTCCTACAGAGAGGTGGTACTAATCTTATGATAGATGGGGACATCTTATACGAGATTTTCCAACCCACCTTACAGTTAATCGAGAGATAGTGGATGGAATGGATACATAGAGGAAGTAATAAGAGTAGGGGAATCCATAGGGTAGAATATGTTGTAGAGGAGAAAGGAGAGTAGTTTGAGGTATTGAACATATGCACATGTTTCCATCGCCACCACCATGCGGTCCCAACTAGGCTATGGGAGCTAGTGGATAAGGGTGTGGTGATTTTTAGGTAATGGGGGCCTATGACCAAGATGCAATGGGGATGATTAGAGGTATGATTTTTTTATTTCCTAAATTACCATCATTTTTAGTAGACAATGGTGTGAGACATTGTTTCCTTGAAATATCTATAGTTTAAGAGATAGATTCCCATTATGCCCTTGGCTCGACCCATACCCTTGGAGACTCTTATTGGAGGTGACTCAGCAATCACACACATTTTCCAACAGTGTGATCTAACACTTGGAGGAGATCATTTCCCTTGGGATCTATTTTTGTAGTGATAAGGTCTTATAATGGAATCATAGATATGGACATGATATACACAGTTCAGGCATAGATTGACTATTTTAATAGAAGGATGTGACGTGTCTGTGTTTATTAGACAAGTTTTTCCATTATAAAAGAGTGGGAGACCCAAGTGGAGTACGATGGACTCACAGGTAGGAGGTTGCAGCTGATTACTCACCAATTGGCTGACGTGACTCTAGGAGTAGTGGATGTGATGGGCTACTGGTTTCCTACTATGATGGTGGATTACGAGGATATCTTTCTTAGAGATGTTTCATGTTTACATCCAAACAAAGATATGTAATTCTACATTTAATTTCACCTAGGGATGGTCCTTATATATATTCCAGTATATTGGATGGATCCTATAGATCATCATGAGATAAAGGTGCAATTTGAATAATTTTTTAGGTGGGGATTTGTCAGGACCATTGTTTCCCCCTGGGAATCACTTGATTTTTCTCCAAAAAGGTTCGTAGGAGCTTGAGGATGTGCATGGATTATCAAAAAATTAAACTATGTAATCATGAAGAATAATTATCCACCAAAAAGTATTAATGACCAATTTGATAAATTGAGATTGGTGAGATGGTTCTCAATGATTGATCACAGATTAGGCTATCACTAACTTTGAGTATGAGGTGAGTATATACCAAATATGGCAGTTTTATATTATTATGGTAACTATGAGTACTTTGTGATTCCCTTAAGATTTCCAAACACCCTAGTTGTATTCATGAGACTAATGAAACATATCATTCAGCATTTATTAGATTAGTTTTTGATAGCCATCATTGACATCATCCTAGTGCACTCAGTAGCCGTAGAGGAGAACACAAGATAGCCGAGGATGGCCAATGACTTACATTGAGAGCATAAGTTTTATGGGAAGCTCTTTATGTATCATTTCTAGATATTGGAGTTCCACTTTCTTGGATATGTCATCTTATACGAGTTAGTAGTATAGGGTATATAACAGTGTGAAATAATTTTAACTTGGGATCAACCTAAGATAATGACGGTGGTTTGGAGCATCCTTTTGTTGGAAGGTTACTACAAGAGATTTATACCTGATTTCTATAGGATACCATCACATTTGATGGTTTTGAACTATAATGGTTAACAATATATTTGGATTATAAGGTTTCATTTGGAGTTTTAGGAGTTGAGGTATTGATTGAAGAGAACCCCCATCTTGAGATTCCTGGAGGAAGGTGATGAGTTCATACTGTTCTACAATGCTTCAAGGATAGTACTTGGTTATGTTCTAATGTAGGGGAAGGAAATGATTTCTAATGGATCTAGGTAGTTGGAACCTCAAGGTAAAAACTACGTGATATGTGAAATTGAGTTGGTAGTGATTGTCTTCACCTTGAATACGTGGCTAAAATATCTTATGTGTGATTGGATTATTTCCATTTCTAAATATAATAATATCAAGTATATCTTCTTTTAGAAGTATCTTAACATGAGACAAAGGTGAAGGATAGATTACCTCTTGGACTATGACTTTGAGAAAGTTTATACTTCTATAAAGGGGAATGTCATAGTAGATTCAAATAGTTGGATATCTTTTTCTCAATTGTTGGATGAAGCATCAGAGAACTTAGCCTCGTTGTAGTTGTCTTTAATGGATAAGGATGGCGAAACATACCTCTATTTGATGGTTGTAACCTCGCCACTTCTATAGTAAATTAGTTAATATCAATAGGGAGGTAATAATTGTGTGACCTTTCATACCCAAATATCCTCTAGATAGGGTCCATATATATTTTCTAAAGGTGGTAGCATGTTATAATTTTTAGAGGGATAATGATAGAGCCAATGAAATTGTATGAGGATGTGATGTGGGAGTTTCATATATCCCATTTGGATGTACATAAATTAGTAGAAAATATGTACCAAGACCTATGGAATCAGTTCTGGATGTCAAGCATAATGATGTGCATTGCATAGTTTGTCTCAAAATGTCTCACTTGTCAGTAAGTGAAGGATGAGCACTAAGTTCCATTTGGTGTAGATTAACCCTTTAAAGTTACAGAGTGCTTGTGGGATGGTATATATCTATACTTCTTTATGAGGCTTCCATGGATTTCTAGAGGACACAATTCAATCTGGGTTATCATAGAATAAATCTCCAATTCATCCCACCTATTAGCTATCTATGTGTAAAGATTTGTAGATAACATGGGATGTTTTTATATCTATGGGATAATCCAACTCAGAGAGCTCCCCCAACAATTATTTCAGACGGTGATGCTTGCATCAAATCACAATTATGGAGAGGATTTTTTGAGTTCCTTGAGACTCCGTTAAACATGGGGATAGAGTTCCTCCCCTGAACTGATTTTAGATTGAGTGGACCATTCAGGTTCTGGGGGACATGCTATTAGCCTGCATGTTGGACTTTGGACATAGTTGGGTGGATCACCAAACCTTAGTAGTGTTTTATTAAAATATATAATCTTATACCACCAGTATCGATCCATTTGAGACCTTGTATGGGTGGCATTATCGGTCACCACGATTCCAGACCAGCCTAAGAGAGTCATCACTTATGGTTCTAGAGTTGGTGCGAGCTATGATAGATAAGGTGCAGGTCATCCCTGAATGGATGAAGATTGTACAAAGTTGTTAGAAGTATAATGTGGACCGATTAAGATGGAATTTTGATTTTAATAAGGGATACCACATGTTCATGAAGGCCTCACCTTGATGTGGATTGTGAAGATTTTTTCAGGGATGAAAGTTGTCCACAAGATGCATTGGCCTTTTCAAGATACTACGAAGAGTTGTTAATGTGGTGTGAATTTTATCTCTACCACCACAGTTAGACTAGGAGGAAAAAAATTTCCACATGTCATTGTTGAGGTGGTACATGAACGACACATCATATGTTATTGACTGGGGATAGGTGTACATAGAGGATGGTGTGGACATTTCAATGTACACAATGATGATCATGGATTGACAAGATAAAATCCTCTATGGGCGAAAAATTCCTTTGGTGTGTTTCTAGTGAAAATATGAGGATCTTTAAGAGAGCACTTTGGAGAGGGATACCCATATTGGATCTTATTAACAACATCTTTTTTAGTAGTATTTTTTTCTTTTTATAATGAAAATCTATAAGGAAGTGATTATGTAATATCATTAATTTTTCTATGTAATTATTTGAAATATATCTCGTAATATTTCAGGAGATAAATGTGGATACATATTGAGATTTAGAGGACCAATAAGGTCGAAATTGATATTTTCAAAATATTAAACATATTAATATCACACAGGTATGGTTTTCCAAAAAAATGTGTAATTAATCTTGAATAGGGTCTTGTATCCGAAATCTGATACCACAGTGGAGTCTGAAGCATGGGTTTTATCATAACAGTGATATAACTATTTTCAACATCAGGAATTTGGGTAAGGTTTTTTAATGAGCACCAAAAATAAAATAAATAAATAAATTATTTAAATTTATTTATTTGGTTATTATTGATGTAGAAACCTAACCATATCTTATTTAAACCCTATTATAACCAAATTTTAGGGTTTTTCAACATAATATTGGAAATTTGAGAAGAGCACAGGTGGATGACTTTATATGGATAGATTATGTTAGATCTTGCTTTAGAAATAAGTATACCAATTGATTTTATCTATCTCACAAATGATAATCTTACAAACACATTATTTTTCAACAATTGTTCTAATCACATGGTAGGGTGTTTTTATTTTTTTTATTTAGCCATTTCTTATCCTATGTCAAATATGAATCAATTCCACTAACAAGAAATGATCCGTGCATCAACGATTGATTTGTAGATTGATTGATTTACTTATTTCTAGTTTATTCATCAATTATAATGAAAATGGATTGAGTCCATCCCAAACATGGTTGAGGTTCATTCCTCTCATATGTTTCTTGATTTTCTACCACCATTTTTCATGAATCCATCATCTACATTATGCTTTGTTAGTGGTTTTGAAAAATACCTAATAATAAACCATTACCCAACCTTTTATTGGGGAAACGGATTGACATCGTTGACCTGGGATAAAAATTGATTATAGGATCTAGCTGTGATTACATGAAAATATATTGGTACTAGATTAGAGATATTTTCACAAGGTTTGGTTTACGAGGATGGGATGGCATGAAAAGATGGTTTTCCTTGTGAATTTAATGGACTTATTCCATCAAGTAATGATGTAAATGCTCTAGCAAACTAGATACAAGATCCCTGATGAGAATCATGTCTAGATCAAAGGACTAAGGCTTTGGTGAAGATGTGTAAAGGATCCACATAATCTGGAAAATTTTGTGGTACACAACATGTACTCTTGAAGAACACACTCTATTTGGGAACCCTTGATGTGGTGATAGTTTTGGGTTATAAGAGTTTATAATGGATATAAGATATTGGATAATTCTAGTTAAAAAAATTTACTAATTAGAAAACTAAAATTATTTATTATATTTATTGGAATCAGATTATTTTTAATGATCAGAGTACTATATAGAACATAGAGTTCTTTTGGTAAGTGATAGTATTTAAAATTTTAGTATAATAAACATTCCATATAAATGAACAATTCGAAACTAAAAACTTTTAGGATTAAGTAAAATAAAACTTTTCAAATTTCTACCGTAAAACTAATAGAACCATTATAAAACGAAATAAGTACACATTAACCTTCAATGTAAAGTATGTCAATACCCATAATATAAGTTATCTGTATTCTTCACAAAATCATAAAATCTATCTTTATTCAAGAAGGAATCCCTTGATCACAAATATCATAATCAGTATCATCTTCCTATCCCTGGAATCCCTCAATCAGCCTGATGGGATCCAACCATCACCCTATCCTCAGAAACCCTATATCTCAATCTCGATCAGATAATGAATACAATTGAAAAAATATTATACATAATTTACAACCCTTAAAAGAATAACGGACAATGAAGACTATACAAATGATTTTTAATGTGATATTTACAAGAGGTTACAACAAATAAATCTTCAGACTGGATGAGTTCACAAAAGTATCTTCTTCCAGCTCGTCAAATGCACCTCTATTTTAGGAACTACTCTAATGGTCATTATCCATGATTATTGGGTTTATTTGCAATGGACTTGGATGATATATAGTTTGATATATCAACATGATCTATATATTTCCATACATTGTAATTTTTAATTGAACCATTACAATGCTATAAAATGTATTCCATATCGTAGACATAATTCCCTTCGTCCAATTATAAACAGTATACCAATGAATTTTTTTTTGTTTATTTTAATGAATCAAAATAGGTTTGTATGGTAGATATATCTTATTCTATTCAATGAACTATACTCAGTTAGTCTGATGGACTAAAATCAGTTTGTCTGATGAAAAAAATCAGTCACTCCAATGGACTTGACTTAGTTAGTCTGATGGCTAAGACTCTGGCAGTCTGATGGGCCTTAATTTTCTAGTTCAATAGACCAATATTTTTAAATCTGATAGACTATAATTTTTTAGTCTAACGGATCATTTATTAGTAATTCTGATAAACTAAACATTGTGATTAACTTTTATAATTATCAATTTAAAAATATTTCTACATCGAGTAAAATGAATATTTTTTCTATAAAAACATTATAAATACATGGGAAATATAATGTAAATAAAACATTGTTTTTAAGGGTGTGTTGTCTGTTTCAAAACTAAGGATTGAAATATTACGAAGTAAAACTTTCAACTAAACAGTCTCTCACTTAGTTAAAATCACAAAACACAACACTTAATGATAAAACCAATAACTTTTAATTACATACAAACCAATTAATAATTTAGGTACACATATCCCTTTATATTTTTTATCCCCCTATTTCTTTATAAATCATTCTTATTTAAAATATATTTTATGAAATAAAAAGATAAGATAAGTTCTTAATAAATTCTCCCCCTAAATAAGATATTCTTGTATAACTTCTCCGGAAAAAATTCTCCCTTAAAAACTTATTTTATATATTTTACCCCTATCAATAATTTATCCCAATTTGTGATTTTTAAAAGGATATATTTGAGTATAAAAGTACCTGAAATTTTAGTAAAACAATTATAAGAAATAATTATTTTCAAAAAAAATCATCCAAGAAAATAGAAAGAACATTCACCAAATAAAATTGGAAAAACATTCAAATATAATATGTGGAGGAAAAATCATTCAAACATTCACTAAAACAAAAGATTTATTATTACATCAATTGTCTGATAAAAAATCACATTTCCTTTATAGCTTCCTGAAAAAGACTTTCATCTTTTGGGAGATCTTCTTCATTATTCTCTGTTTTTTATCCATCATTGTAAGCCTTTCTTCAAGAACATCAAACCGTCATACTTCTTGATTTAGTCTTCCAAAATCATCATTAAGAGAATGGTTTTATGTATTATACACTATCCAATTAACTATTATTTCTTTAAGAAACAAATTTTCCTATTTTAGTTCCAAAATTTATTGTTCCCAAGTTTAAAAAAACATTTGAACTATTCGATTAGTTGGATCATTTAATCAACATCTAAAGAAATGTTTTGAATATAATATTCAATCTCAACTGATTTCTTCTTAAAAACGTATATCTATTAATAATGAAACTTAATATTCATTTCAATGGATTTTAACCATATTTTAATTTTCATTACTCTTCTTTTTTCATTATTGGATTAAACTTCAAAAACCTTGAAATCAACCACATTCTGAATGATTATTTCTGCTAACTAGTTTAAAGAATCCAATTGTTCTAACACATTTATAATTTTATATATTTTATTAAACCAAGATTATATACTTGGTAGATATGAAATGTAATCCAAAATTTCCATCAAAGTTTCATTAGAACAAGTGAATCTTGGTTCGATTCTCTGATCAGAATTAGTATCTTGTGAATTTGTTAAATCTGACAAAAAAACCTAATCAAGTCTTCTTGAAATCTCAATAGCTGTATTCTATTTCTCTTTCTATTTCTCTTTCTCAACATTTAATGATTTCAATACATCAATGTTTCTATAAATATAATATTTTTCTGATAATTTTGTTTGTTATTACTATTTTTCGATTTCATTATAAAACAATTTCACCTTTTCAAAAACACCATGATCAGCATCTTTTCTGACTAGGTTCTAAAAGATAATGTAATAGAAGAAATTTATTTCTTATCCTTCTTATTCCACTTCCTATAAATATTTTTATTTTAAAACTTCTTTTAGTTCTATTTTCTATTTTTCTAGACAACTTTTATTTAATTCTAAAATCTTCTTTTCCAATATTCATTACACATTTTTGAAATTCAATAAGAAATTGTATTGGAATATATTTACCTTTCTCTAAAACCTTATATTTTCATTTTTTAATAGAAATATTATCTTGAGAGGTTCCAAAAAATTTAAGATCTAAAATATTTGGTTGGGAGAAAAAAATAAAAAGGGGAATATGTTCAACAACTGATAGAGGATAAATCGAATGAACTTTTTGTCCTTCCTCTCCAGTAGTAGTATGAATATCCCTATGGGCTCTTTAGACACCCTTAATCATACTTTATACTAATTTTTCCACATAAGATATCCTCTTTTATCCCTATTATTCTTATCTAATTGAAAAAATCTGTAGTTTTCTATTTAAGAGCTATGGACTCTACCTTATCATGTCTGAATTCTGGATCTCCAGCCTTATTTTCAACCTTTCTTTTCATAAATTCTTGATTAGACTCATTAGACATAACTTTAACATTGTTTTTCTTCCAGGGGTAAGGAAAAAATTTTCATATATTCTTAAGATTTTTCTTTTAACAAAAATATTTCGACATTGGATGCTAATTTTTATTGATTTTTCAATAAACTACATTAACTCCACAAAAAAACTAATTTCATTCATGAAATTTTTTAATCACTTATCAAAAAGAAATCTACCATCACAACAACTTGTTTTTTAATATTTATTCCAAACATTATGTTTATCAACATCTTGTTGACAAGACCTGGAAACTGTTGAATTATCAACTTCAACGCAGTTTTATTAATAAATACTATTGAAAATAAATCATATTTAACTAAATTAATATTCTTTATATTCATTAGGAATTCCAAAAAAAAATAACTAAAAAATTCACGGTGCCTCTATCTCATTTCCATGTAATTATATAACATTTCATCTAAAACACAATTACTATAGCATCCAATTTCAAATGATTATGTTTTTAAAATTTTTCATATGTAAAAAATAATGATGTTTTTGGGATAGTTTTCTCGAAATTACCTATATTTTTTAAAACCTTATGAGTTACCAGATATTCCTATCCAACCAATGGATCTCCCTCAATATCCAATAATTTTTTAATATTCAACTTGTATGATTGATCAAAAAGGATAAAATTAATTACCTCAATATGATCTTCATCACTAAACTCAACTGAAGAATAAAATTATTTTAATATACTTGGATAATAAAGATTGAAATATTATTTTTCCTTGAAAACATTTTCTCAACCAGAAAATAAGATAATTAATTAAAATAAAGAATCAGTAATTTCATACCATTGCTTATCAATCAACCCCTCCTTGAAAAATTATCTATTTAAAATATCCTCAGTAGTAGTCATTTTTTAGAGATTTAACTGACTGAGAAGATTTGATTTCATGAATGGAAAATAATAAGAAAAATGGAAAAAGATCAAACATGCAAAGAACTTGATGGATGAGATTAGTTTTATATCTAGGACATCGATGTGTTATGTGGTGACCCACATGTATATTTATAGGATAATAGTGAATATTTGACTTCTAAAGATCTAATAGCTCAGACTAAATCTCAAAACATGATCAATTGATCAAAAATTATCTTTATAAAAAATAAATATATAATCTATACTCTTAATTATTCAAAAATAAATTGTACTGAATGAATAGTTTTTTCTGGAAAAATATATAAAAACTAAAATGAAAATAGAAAATTTTAGACAATAAAAATAAAAATAAAACAAAATATAGTAAAAACTAATGATTTTAAATTACCTTGTCATAATAAACATGTAACTTTCAATAAGAAAGGCAGTCGAATAATTTTTCCTCTTGTTTTTAGAAAAACTAATGATTTTTAAAAACTAATGTTTTTAAAAATTTGAAGAATTTAGAAAAACTAATGTTCTTGATAAACTTTATTTTTTATAAAGGAAAAAGTTTTTAGAAAATATGAAGAATTCAGAAAAACTTATGTTTTTAGGAAAATTAATGATTTTGTAAATTTGATATTTTCAGATAAACTAAAAATGTACTAAAACTAATTTTTCTTTAGAAAAACCAATGTTTTAGAAAATACAAATTATATATAAAATCTAAAAATGTAGTAAATCCATTTTTAAAAAAAATAATGTTTTAGTAAATCAAATATTTTTTAGAAAAACTAAAATTTGAGAAAACTAATGTTTGTAGTAAAACCATGACATATATAATACCCCTTTGTAAAGTAGTTCATTAATGCAAGGATATTGGTAAACAAGAAGTAGATACTAATGATCATTTATTATTTACCATTACTAACATCTATTTAATATATTCTAATCTATCAAAACGAAGGCGTTTACTAAATAATATCAGCAAGTTGCTCTTACATTCTGATGAATTGTTAAATAATATCAATTTTAATGTGTGGGCCTAATATAAATGGATACCTATATCTATGTTTACTTATCATGAGTGTTGTGTGGTGTTTTATACTAAAATCAATGGACCAAATGTTTACACAAAAAAAATTGTGTCTTACTAAAACTCAATCCATAGTAAATGAGTGCTTGTTTAATCCACAACACTTAAGCACAATAACATCAAATAGGAAAATATTCATATTTAGAGGTGGTAAGTGCTATTGGGTGTTGTTTCTTAAAATACTAAGACACTGATTATTATCCTAATAAATTACATGTTTTGAAATTACTTTTTCTATCCAATTTATATCCACAAAATTCAGTATTTGAAAAAAATAGTTCAAAATAATTACTTAAAAAAATTATTATAATCCTAGATCCCTAATTACCTTAGGAAAATGAAATTTTTTTCTATAAGAAGATATACCACATTTATATTAGCTTGATATCCTTCACACAAGAATATAGAAAAAATTACATCTATACAACTAACTGTTATGTGTCATAAACATCCAATAATTCCTCAAACATTATTGACTGGTTTTCTAGATTCATCAATATCCAAAGTATTTTATCTTCTGATAGGATTACAAATAATTTTATCATTTTCATATAAAAATTTCTTAAGAATATTTTTTTATAATTATATTGATATTTAAAATTTCCTTCTAGTTTTTTTGATATTTGAAAACCTAAGAAATAAATAAGTTCTCCCATTATACTCATTTCAAAGTCAGTTTTTATAATATCCATATAAAAATCTATTAAAGATTTTTTATTTGAACCAAAAAAAATTTCATCATCATAAATTTCATTAATGATGATGTTTTTTGAAACACATTTTATAAAATTTGTTGGATTCGTAGCTCCATTGACAATGTTTTTTTCTATCAATAATCTAGTTAATATATCATACCAGGATCTAGGGGAGTTTTTATTCTTATAAAGTGCCTTAGTTAGTTTAGACACATGTTATGTAGATTTTATATTTTAAAAAATAGGGGTTTTTCTACGTTAAATCCCTCATGATCATATCAATTAAGAAAATAACACTTCACATCCATTTGAAAAAGTTTGAAATTAATTAATTTTTCATATGATAGAAGAATATGGATAGCTTCAAGTCTTGCTACCAGAGCATAATATTTGTCATAATCTATACCTTCATGTTGATTATAAACCTTTGTAGCATGTCTGGAGTAATTTCATACTATAATTCCGTTTTCAGCACACTTATTCTTAAATTCCCATTTACACCAATTATAAAAGTATATTTACGTCATTCAACCAAAGTCAAAATTTGTTTCCGTTCAAATTAATTATGTTCAACTTGAAAATATTTTATTCAATATTCAACACATTATTCTTCATCCAAAATTCTAGGTTCAAATTGTGATAAAAATATTAAAGTTTCAATATCATTTCTTAAGAAACTTTTAGTTACAATTGGTTGATCTAAGTCATCATTGAAATTTTCACAATGATGATTCCTAGGGAT
Source organism: Viscum album (assembly GCA_963277665.1). Lineage (NCBI taxonomy): Eukaryota > Viridiplantae > Streptophyta > Magnoliopsida > Santalales > Viscaceae > Viscum > Viscum album. The sequence continues at coordinate 1,864,062,763 of OY728164.1, read as the reverse complement.
CAACTAATTTCTTGGGTTTATAAAATCTTTTTCCTCGACAATATATTTTAATTATCTTTACAATTGAACTTCCGAAATATATTCTTCAGTTGTTGACTTGTGATAAGATCTTTCTAATATTGGTTTTAAATGATTTTTTGAAATAATATCCAAATATGTGGATTGATATTGTTCAAAAAAAGGATTAGTTTAATCAATATTAACATGTACTATTCTCTAAATAGTACATATATTTTTATTAAAAACTATATAAGCATTACTAGTGGAAGAATAACATAAAAATATTCCTTCAATAATTTTGGAGAAAATTTGTGTAAATTATATTTAGTATTCATAATGAACACTTCTTATCCAAAATCCTTAAAGTAATAATGTTTTATTTTTACACCAATCCTAAACTTGTAATGAATTTTTTTAATAATTTATCTTATTAAAAAAATTATAGCATAACAATAAGTATTAAATGCATCATCCCCAAAATGTTTTACAATTGAGTATTCACCCAGCAGGGTTCTTGAAATCTCTTAAATAGTTCAATTTCTTCCTTCAACTACACTATTTTTTTGTGGAGTTATAGGTGATGAAAAGTTATGTACTATACCGTTTTTACTAAAAAAAAGTTTCAAAATTATAATTAATAAATTCTCCACCATGATCAAAATGAATTTTTATCAAAGATAAACTTTTATAAATTTTAACTCAGGCAATAATAAATTTAAAACATAAAAAGTCTTTATACTTATTTGATAGAAAATAGACCCATGTATATCTAGTTTAATCATCAAATAAAACATATACATTGTATTTTCCAATGAAACATCCATTTTGTATTGGACCAAATAAAACTTAGTGCACTAACTATGAAGCACCAAAATTTGAGACTTCACTAATAGATTTAAAACATGGAATATTTCAATTTTTGAATTTAAAAGGGTCACAAACTTTTGAATTATCAAACTTCTATTTAATTAGATCATTAAATAGATATTTATTATATAGTTTAACTAAAGTTATAATATTGAAATGTCCAAATATTATATTCCAAAACCAGGATTGGTATTTACTTTCAAATAGGAATGGTAGATCTTGGCTCCTATGTTCTACTAGGTTAAGTGTATAAACATTCTCATGTCTATTGGAAGAAAGAATAAATACATATTTTGAACAATGTAAAGTACATTTGTCATTAATGAAGTTCACAAGATATCCCTCATCAAATAATTTCCTTATTCTAATAAGGTTTTTCTTAAGAACTAATCAAAATACAACATTTGAAATTAATGATTTTAGAATAAAAATAATATTACCTACTTCAATCATTTCTCCTTTAGCATTGTAACCAAAGGTAACTTTTCTACCTTTCATCTTGATAATCATCTTGATGAAATATTTGTTTCCATTCATATATATTGAACAAAAACTATCCATATACCATATATTATTTTTTGTACATTATTATTTTTCTAAAAAATGATTAATATTTCGAAACCAAAAGCCACTTGGGACTGATATTTTTAGAAATTAATTTTTTTTAAATAAAAATTAGTTCAATTTTTAAGTATTGATATGATGCTAATTATTTTGAAAAATATGCTTTATGAAAACAAAAAGATCAAAAATTATTTAATGTTCACTTATTGGTACAATGTCCACCACTTTGACATTTCATACAAAATATAGAATGTTTGGGATGACAAAAAGGTTTCTAAATAGTGTAACCCATTCAGAATCTATCCTTATGAGTTTTAATTTATCTATATGTTTAATAAGAGTTTTCATTACCATAATTAATCTTTTAGAGAATATTTTTCATACATTATATTTTTTAATTTAGTTTTAGAACAAAATCCATATCCTTAATAAGAATTTTACACAAAATAAGTTTTTCTCGATATTATGATATCCATTTTTAGATAAGATTTTTATAGTTCTTTAGGCAAATAAGTTTTATCAAAATTTTATTATTATAATTATTTTTTAATACTAGAAATCTCATAACTTGTGCAGATATTAGTTAGTTTTCTATAGCAAGTTTACATCCAGAAATATCAGGTATTTTTTAATTTTTCAATTCTAGTTTTCTAATACTTTTGAAAATCTATGGATTTATTCAATATTAGGTAAAGAATTATTTTATTTTGATAAATCAGATATCTCAATGGAATATTTTGAGTTGTTATCATTATCAACTCAAAGATAATTTTCATTTAAATTATGATTAGTTTAAGATTTAGAAGATACCTTATCCATGATGAAATTATCCTTCTTTTTAATCTCATCATAGAAACCAATATTCTTCTAATATTCAACTTCACTATCATGTGAATTATCTAATGAAATATCACCACAACTTTCATTCTTAGTGTTTTATGATTTTAGACTTTTTTTTATTTATTCATTTGAATTTCATATAATTCCTCTATGAATTTCTCTCTTTATATTCAATAATTTTTAAGCTCGGGATATTTTGGTATGATATGACTAGAATTTTTAATTCATAATAGATAACATAAGAAGAATATTTTATATCCATTGTGTCTTTTCGATTCATCTTATACTTGTAATATATTTCTTTTTTTCCAATTATCTTGTTCATACTCTTTGCAAGATTGGATAATTCATTTTATGATTGTTCTGAAGAACTACTCTATGTTTAAACTATAAATGTTTTTTCCACTGATGACTTTGAATATTTCTTAGGTTAATGGAATTTATTAGTAATATTTTATGTAGTAGAAAAAGAAACCCCTCCATTGATTTTCATAATTTTCATAGAATCCCCTATTAATATTCCCTCATATTAACTTATAGTACCAATCAAATCATCCAAAATTAAAAATTTTATCCTTATCATGTCATCAAAAGCTATTCTTTTGGGTTCTCATTCCCTAAAAATTATCTCAATATTATTTTGTACTCCAATTTCATCAGTAATATCCTTCCCACAAAAATGTTTAAAACTTTTCTTGATTTACATATATCTCTAAGGAATATTCACAAAAAAAAAATCACTTGGTAGATTATCAAAATCTAGATAGTATTCACTTAGCATTGATCTTTTAGTCTCAATTACTTTATAAGTTACAAAATGTTAAACTTACAATTTATTCAAAATATTATTAGCTACATCATTATAAGTTATCTAACTATATATATTGTTTTTCATAGAACATAAAAAAGTATTTCTTACTTGTCAGTTCAATTGGTATTCAAGATTCCCTTGATTAATAAATGTTGAAATTTCCTTCTCTGGAATCTTGTAATTTATGGTCAACATCACAAATTTATCAACCATATTGTTCATAAAAATTATCTCCATTATATCTTTCCAATATTCATAGTTAGTATAATCAAATATTGGTGGTCAATTAGTGTTTAGATTTTCATGTGTACCGATATTTAAGCCGTTTATATTATAAAAACAAAACTATTTCTACAATATTCAACTTAATCTAATAACATCTTATAAACAATAGTTTATAATAAAATTTTACTAAAAAATAAAAAAAAATTCTAAAAATTAAAATATTAAAATACCAAAAAATCTACCAGTAAAACCTCCTCTAATTCCAATTGTGGTATCATAAGAATATGTAATGGATAGAATAGGGGGTGAATTGTTGTTAAAAAAATTAAATAATTAAAATAAAAAACATTTTCATTATAGATATTGGTATCAGTTTGAATTCGAGGATTAGAGTACTATATCAAACATAGAGTTCCTCCATTAAATTATAGTATAGGAAAGTTTATTAGAATAAACATTCCTTATAAATGAAAAATAGAAAATAAAAACATATAAAAACAAGTAAAATGAAACATTACAAATTTTTGTAGTAAAATTAACTAAAATGATACAAAAGTAATAAGTATACTATAACCATCATCATAATGGATGTCAATATTCTTGAATTAAGGTATCCATAGTTTTAACCAAACTATATAGACTGTCTTTCTTCAAGAAAGAAGTCCCTAAATACAATGATTGGAATCAAATATGTATTTCCATACTCAAAATCTCCAAATTATCCTAATAGGATAAAATTGATTGAAATCCCTCGATATTAACCATGATTAGACACAAAATATAATTGAAAAAATTTTATATGGATTTTAAAATCTTCATAGAGATTCCTTAGAACAAAAACTCTCTAAATGATTACAAAGAGAATGTAATTATAGGTTACAAAAAATAAATATTCAGATGGGTTTAGTTTGAAAAAGAATCTTCTGCTATATCCTGGAATTAACCTCAATGTATAGGAACACCTCTAACAGTCATAATTTGTGATTATAGGAATTATCTGTAATGTCCTTGGATAATATTTAGTTTCATTCCTAATCATGTTCGGCATATTTATATTCGATTTTGTTTTTGATAGCACCATTATAATGTTGTAAAATGTATTCCATCACGTATACGTTATTCTAAACATCGAATTATAATCATTCTTCCAATGGAAAATTTTTTTACAATGTATCAAAATAGGTTATTCTGATAGATCTAACTTGGTCAGTCTGATGAACTAATCTCAGCCAATCTAATGGCCAAAACGTAGTCGGTCTGATGGACAAAACATTGTTGATTTGATGAACATGTCATAATCAGTCGAATGGACTAGAATTATTCAATTTTATTTACTATTCATTGTTAGTATTATGGATCAAACATTAGTAATTCTGATTAACAAATCGTTCTATGGAGTTTTTATAATTTTCAATTTAGAAAAAATTATAACTCTGATAAAATAAATTTTTTTTTCTAAAAATAATTTATAAAAATGAGGGAAATATAAATTTTGTAGAACATAGTTTTTAAGGGTGTGTTGTGATTATTAAAAGTAAATAAATAAATTCTGTAATTTAAATATTTTTACTCAACAACTAGGGTTTTTGGAGAAATTAAAAATCTCCTTCCATGTGTAATATGTCACAAGCCATGTCCCCCTTCCCAGTCTGATTTGTTTTTAACGTCGGGGATACATGGGAATAGACACGATGAGGTAAATGGGAATAAGTAGAGAACTTGGGAATGAACTAGAACTCCAAAATGGAAATGTTAATGGTCAAATATTGTGTTACACGTGCATGGCTAGGTTTACAGGGAATGACTTGGAGTATAAGAAAATGTGATGGAGCACACAGGAAGACCTATGGATAGAAAAACACACCATTTACTACAAGTATATGTCGTGTACTTTCCCTAAGTATTTATAATTTCATTTTCCTCTTTATTAGGTTCTAGATCCCATAGGGTGTGTCCCTGGATCTATCTTTATGAGGGTGTTTTTGGAATTATATCTTTGAAAAAGGATTGTAATCCTCTTTGAGGGATTAGTTTTAGATAGTGTTTTTAAAATTCCTCTGTGAGCCCGATGTGGAATCATATATCATCTTATTCCCTAAGTGGGGTTATTTGAATTGACATGCCCAACTTTATTCAGGAATGGATATTATACATAAATGGTTAATCTAGATTGAGTTTTCAGTATACCCCATGGCCCTAGTTGTGATCACCCATCTGTGTATTGATCTATTCAATCTTACAGTGTGTACATCATTATGGAGAGACCTAATGATAATGACATCCCAGACAAATGAAATCAATGTTACTATGCTCGTGAATTGATTTTTCCCATGTGAGTGGGGTATTGAACTCTCGAGTATAATCTTATGATAGTAAAGTGGTTGTGACATTACCATGAGACTCATTGTCTACAATGAGTATATCTTGATTTTTATTAGGTATGTCTCATATTTTTAATTGAATTTCCCCTATGTTGAGTTGGATACTACTATTCTTAATTATTTATGCTTTGTGATTTATAGGTGTTCTATTAGGTATTGTTATACTCTCCCCTGCATGGGCTTTGTCCACACATGCCTTGTCTTATGTAGAGGATCAACCGTTAGATGGTATTCTTAGTGGACCAGGGGAAAACATAGTTTATATTGGGATAGACAGATTATAACGACCCATACTTTACATACATTGTTAATACTCCAAAATTGAATCATACTTATTACAACATATAACAAAACCACACAAGAACCGTATAGGTATAGTGTCCTTAGAACCTGGGAAACATAAACAACTGGTTCATAAAGCGTCTACACTGTCTCCCATTTATTTCATCATATCTATTGTCTCTTTTGGCATATCTTACTTAATAACCTTCTTCCTGAACTGGGGAAAGAAAACATAAGAAAGGGTGAGCTCAAATGCTCAGTAAGGGTAAACAAACGAAATATCATTCACATCATATTTATAAGAACATAACTTTTAGAAATCTTAACCTGCAAAAGAGAGCATAATTTCATAACATGGGATAAATCGTAGTAGTGAAATGTAATCCCAATAATCATAACATAAAACATGAAACTTTGTGTCATACACACATAATCATAGAGAATAATTTCTTATTAGTCAAGACTCATTGCCAAGACTATCTTAGTGGACAAAGTCCCTTTTTGAACCGAGTTCACTCCTCATTTCAGTCATGTTTCACTGAACCGGTATAACCTACCGTTCCAGCCATGTCTATCTCATGAGATATAAAATCTTTACCCAATTCATTGGAGGGAGATATAGGTCCCACCCATCTCATAATGATACCATTCTTATGTGTGCCACAAAATCATAAATCATACATCATTTCATAACCCATGTAATAAAAATGGGAATCTTAAACATCGTGACATCATAAAACAATTCATATAAGATAAAAGAATTCATAAATATATAATTCCATCACAACATAATCAAATCAATGTAATAATAGGGATAAAAACAGAACCCTTTATTATCTTAGATGGAAAATAATTTTGATAAAACACTTGAACTCCATTCTTGAGGAAAATATCCTTTCTGCTTCAAAAACACTTTTCCTTTCTTTACATGTCATACAATTATAAACTAAAAGAAGTTGATTAAAAATAAACTTGAAAACTTGTAATGGATGCTTCTTGGAAATAATGTTTTAAAAATCCATTCATGCCGTATAAGTTTAAAAAAACATTCTTCGTACTTTTGTCGGAAAAGTCAAAAAGTACCTCGTACAAAAAACGACAAAAGATTCCTTTCATATCTTTTAATAAAAACTCACCAAATGGTGAAATTGGATTTAAAAAATTGTAGGTGGATGGAAATAATATTACATATTGAGGAAACATGGATGCAGATGATAAAATACACCCCAGTAAATACCAAAGTATAAACAATCTCGGATACAAATGAGATTGTGATATTTCCCTTACCTTAGGTCCGTTTTGCTTCGAAGTGTCCGAACCTCCTGTATAATGATTTAAATAATGTTATTGACTTATTCAAATAATCATACTTATTTTTATGATATCATATATGGTCATATTCTTAGCTTCTTAGTAGTAATATTTCATTGCTACTTTTTATTCGGGTGTTTATAACTTTTTGTTCTTATGCGTGTCTTGTCGAATAAATTCTTATTCTTCTATTTAGATTATAGATTACTCATTTACATAATGGTATTAGTGTAATATTTATAAAATTAATTCATTAAATTCATTTATATAATCCTTATGAAATGAATATCATGTAGAACGAGTCACATCACATCGTGGAGACGGTATTCCGTACGTACGCACGAGTGATGATATCGTTCCTATGATCGGGGAATTGTATTGGAGTGTATGTATACTATTTAATAATAAATATCACTTTCAAATAGTCATATATAGTCATTATTTACACCATTATACCCATCCATGTAAGGTGGTGGTGGAAATAGATTACACCACGGCGTGGAGACGGTATTCCGTACGTACGCACGTGCGGTGATTTCTTTTTCCGTAGGATGGATAGATGGTGAAATAGGGTTGTTTCATACTTATAATAAAATATCATTATATGAGTGATACTAATGTTATTACTTCATAATGAAACAACTAAAGAAGAAGAAGTGGAAGAAGAAATAAAGATGAAAGAATCGGTAACAGACATTACCTCTTCTTTGAAGGGCTTCTTTGAGACCTTCTTTTAGGGAACTAAAATTGGTCTATGAAGAAGACCAGGACCTCTAGGATGTCTATATGGAAGTGGGGAGGAGAAATTGGCAGGGGTTGGCCGAGAATGAAGGCTCAAGGTGGTGTGAGGAAGAGGGGGAGGGGGTGCCCTTTTATAAGGGAGGAGAGGGGCACCTTTGGGAAAACTAAAAATATTATTTTATTATAAAGTCATGTTCGAGTTTAAATAGCTCAAAATTGATATATTTAGAAGATAAGGTGGGGATGGGTCGAAAGACCCTCATACAATAGAATTTAGACAAGTTTAGGTTCCTATTTTAACCTTATCATTTAGATTTAACATTAAGTTAAATAAGTTTACTTTTACCGTGTCTTCTTGTGTTCTTATACTATAAGGTTAATAAACTTACTATAAGCAGAAAAATGAACCCCATGTTGTTTATTATTAATATATATAACCTTATCTAAGTCATTTGGACGAACCTTAGATTTTGAGGAATAAAATAACAATTACTAATATAATATTTCTTTAAAAAAATATTTTATGTCAATTTTGACACTATTTAGTAATTGATTTTTGTGAAAATCATAACAGAATTATTAGTTCTAACCATGTTAATTAAATCAATACTATCATGTCATATTAACATTTAAAATTAGTGGAATTCATAAAATGTCTCAAATTACATTTATTTTGGTGTTTATAACATTAATTATGTCAATATTTCATTAATAAGATAATTACTGCATCATCATTGTGTCATAAATAAAATAAATTATTTAATTTTTAAAAATTACAAATAAAATACCATTAATTAGGAAATCTTTTTATCTTTATAATTAATATTTATAGTCGAATTTATCTTATGTATAACCCCATATTAAAAATTATGTACTTATTAAACTTTGATTTTAACTATTTTAACCCTTCTTTAAATAAATTAATAATAAATGTCTTAATCTAATCCAAGTGGGCCTAAATGGTCATATTTTATTCCTAAGTTTGTTTTTGGTCGAATTACACTTATCAAATAGAATTAGGACTTGTGTTAGGGTAATAATAATATCATCTTTACATTTAATTACCCTATTTACTTTTAACCGTGGTAAAAAAATGTAAAAAGTTACTATTCACCAAAAATTATTTTCATCTCATTGAACCACATTTTAGTCCTTGATATTAACTGTGTCTCTCGGATTTTTGAAATTCCACTCACAGAAGCAGTAAAATTATGTTTTATGAAAAAATCAGTGTTTTAACTACCACTTAGTAGTTTCACTATTCATAAAAAATTGAATGTTTTCAGAAAAATACCAAAATTTCACCCTAGGCTAATTTCGATATTCCAAATCCAAAAATGAAGTCCATTTTGAAAAATAAAATTTATAAAATTTCAAAAAGTGGTTATTACTATTAATAATAGCTATTTTTAATAATATTTTAATAGCATATCGTCGTTTAGTAAAACTCGGTATTGCGTACGACGCAAGCTATCGAGGAAGGTCGCGATTTCGTGTAAAGCAAGCCAAAAAGTGTTGTGTAGAAAAGGATTCCTTTGATGATTTATATAACATAAAAGTCTCGGGTGTTACATTCTACCCCCCTTAAAATGAATTTCGACCTCGAAATTCATCACTTTGTCACAAAGAGATGAGGATACCTCCCCCTCATCATATCCTCAAGCTCCTATGTAGCTTCTTCTAATTGGTGGTTACTCTATAAAACTTTCACCAATCGAGTGGTCTTGTTTCGTAGGACTTTTTCGCTATGATCCAGAATCTCTATTGGTTGTTCTTCATAAGAAAGATCTTGCTCCAACGGTACAACTTCTGAGCTGAGTACATGTGAAGGATCAAGTATGTACTTTCTCAGGAGAGATACATGGAACACATCGTGAACTTGAGAGAGATTCGGTGGAAGCGGCAATCGGTAAGCTACCTTCCCAACACGATCAAGTATTTCGAAAGGACCGATATATCTAGGGCTCAACTTCCCCTTCTTTCCAAATCTCACGACTCTCTTCCAGGGAGATATTCGTAAGAACACTTTATCACCCACTTCAAACTCTAGGTATTTTCTTCGGTTGTCGGCATAAATTTTCTGTCGACTCTGAGCTGCTCTTATGTGTTGTTGAATAGATCTGACCTTTTCTTCCATTTCATCAACGAGATCTGGTCCTAATAGCTTTCTTTCCCAAACTTCATCCCAGCAAGTTGGAGTCCTGCATTTCTTTCCATAGAGAGCTTCATAAGGAGCCATCTGAATACTGGAGTGAAAGCTATTATTATAAGAAAATTCCACCAAAGGTAGGTGTTGATCCCAACCTCCTTTGAAATACATAGAGCAAGCTCTCAACATATCTTCTAGGGTTTGAATTGTTCTCTCAGACTGACCGTCTGTCTGGGGATGATAAGCAGTGCTGAAACTCAACTCTATATCCAGAGTATGCTGAAGACTTCGCCAGAACTTCGGGGTAAATCTCGGATCCCGATTAGATATAATAGAAAGTGGTACTCCATGCAATCTTACCACTTCCTTTACATATATCTCGGCAAGCTGATCTAGAGAGAAATCCTCTCTAATAGAAATGAAGTGTGCAGACTTTGTAAGACGATCAATTATGACCCAAATAGCATTATTGCATTTGGATGTTTTAGGAAGTCCTGTGACAAAGTCCATAGTGATGTTTTCCCATTTCCATTCGGGTATGGGTAATGGTTGTAACATCCCCTTAGACTTCTGTCTCTCAGCTTTAACTTGCTGACAAACCAAGCATCGGGAGACATATTCAGCAACATCTCTTTTCATGCCATCCCACCAGAAGTACTATTTTAGGTCCCTATACATCTTCTTGCTTCCAGGATGAATAGAGAATGAAGAACTATGAGCCTCATCCAGCAGCTCCTTATTTAATTCCGGGATGGGAGGAACAAAAACCCGATTCCTGAACATTATTATCCCATCACAATCAAGGTTGAATTCAGGAACCATTCTCACCTTCTTTTGTAACTCGACATCTTCTTTATGTGCCTCTTTAATCTTCACATATATAGACGGTTGAACATTCATTTGAGAAAGATACGATTTTTCCCCTTCCATTATAATTCCAAGATCCATCCTTTGTAAATCCAAAAATATTGGATCTTTTGTGATTCTCATCATAGATAAACTAGCATGGTCTTGTCGACTTAATGCATCTGCCACCTTGTTTGCTTTCCTAGGGTGGTAATGGATTGAGCAATCATAATCCTTAATCAGCTCCAACCATATTCTTTGGCGCATATTCAGATCCTTTTGTGTGAAAATATACTTTAAACTTTTATGATCAGTATAAATATCACAGCTTTCACCATAAAGGTAATGCCTCCAAATCTTTAATGAAAAGATTACCGCAGCTAACTCCAAATAATGTGTTGGGTAATTTTGCTCATGGATTTTCAACTGTCGTGAGACATAAGCTATCACCATATCATTTTTCATAAGAACACACCCCAATCCCTTCTTGGATGCATCACTATTGATCAAAAACCTTTCTCCACTACAAGGAAGTGTGAGCACAGGTGCACTGGATAACCTTCTTTTCAACTCCTTGAAATCCTCTTCACATTCCTCCGTCCAAACAAACTTAACTCCTTTCCGAGTCAACTTGGTGAGTGGATTAGATAATTGTGAAAAATCATTCACAAAACGTCGATAATATCCAGCCAAACCAAGAAAAATTTAGATCTCAGATACTATTGTTGGTCTCGACCATCATTTGATAACCTCAGTTTTTGCTGGATCCACAGATATCCCCTCTTTTGAGATTATGTGACGCAAAAATGCAACTTTTTGAAGCCAAAATTCACACATGGTAAATTAGGCATAAAGCTTCTCCTTTCTCAGGGTCTTCAATATAATTCTCAAGTGATCTTCATGTTCTTCCTTTCTCTTTGAATAGACAAGAATATCGTCTATAAAGACTACCACAAATTGATCAAGATAGTCTCTAAAGACTCTATTCATCAGATCCATGAAGATGGCAGGGGAATTAGTAAGACCAAATGGCATCATTATAAATTCATAGTGTCCATACCTCCAACGGAAAGCTGTCTTTGGTATATCCTCCCTTTTGACCCTTAATTGATGATACCCTGAATGGAGATCAATCTTGGAAAAGTATTGAGCTCCGCGTAGTTGGTCAAATAGGTCATCAATGTGTGGGAGAGGATATTTGTTCTTGATATTGATCTTATTAAGTTCTCGATAATCAATGAAGATTCTCATTGATCCATCTTTCTTCTTAACAAATAGAACAGGTGCTCCCCAAGGTGATGCACTAGGGCGTATAAATCCCTTATCAAGATTCTCTTGGAGTTGCTTCTTCAATTCCTGCAACTCAATTGGGGCCATTCTATAAGGTGTCTTTGAAATAGGCAAATCACCCGGTACGAGTTCTATTGAAAACTCAACTTCACGATTTGGTGGAAGACCCGGTAATTCCTCCGGAAAGACATCATCAAACTCCCGTACAATGGGCATATTCTTAATTGTAAGTTTCTCACCAACCATTTGAGATAAATAACCTTCATTTAGTGGAATCAATACCCATAAAATGGAAGAAATTTCCACTGGAAGGTTATGTTCATCCTTGCATCGATAGACGATCATAGATTGATCTGGAATATGAAATGTGACTTCCCTTATTTGGAAATTGATATGAGCTCCATGTAGAGAAATCCAATCCATGCCAAGAATCACATCAAATTCCACTATAGGAAGGATCACAAGATTTTCAGGAAGCACTTTCCCAAAAACTTCAATCGGAGAAGAATTATAAACTTTTGATGTGACCGTTGTGCCATTAGGTGTTGTCACAGCTAACTCAACATCTAATTGTTGAGGTAATACAGTGATACCCTCATAAAATTCTTCAGAAATAAAGGAGTGGGTGGATCTAGAATCAAATAAAACATTTGCTACTTTAGATTGGATGGTAAGTGTATATTTCATCACATCGTTATCGTACTCCACATCGTTGATAGAAATTGCATGTGACTTTCCTTTGTCTTTAGCCTTAAGAGTTTGTTGACGTCGACCATCATCATCAACCCTTGGATTAGGTCATTTATTGGCATAATTCCCCATCTCCATGAACTTGAAACATTGAAGTGTAGTAGGTTCATTCTGTGTATCCCTTCCTTTGTTTTCATCATTATACATCTCCTTCCCATCATCGCGGAACTCAAATGCCCGATGACCTTCCTTTCCACATGTGAAACATTTTCATGTCCCTTTACGAAAACTCCCTCCATGTTTCTTTCCACACTTTGAGCATAAGGGAAAGCTCATCTTCTTTTCAGTGTGCTCTTTAGATTTTCCTTTGAATTCCATTTTCCTCTTCTTATCAAACCCATATGACTGATGGGTTACTCCAATCTCCATCTCAACATTGAGAGCACATCGAACGATTTCCTCGTAACTATTGAAGTTCCTTATGGATAACGCCCTTCGAAGACTTGGTTTTAAGCCACTAAAGAATCGATTGATCTTACTCTCAGGTTGGATAAAAATATCAGAAGCGTACCTTTCAAGTCTTGTAAAATTTGCTTCATAGGTACCAACAGATTATTCATCCCTTTGCATCAGTTCAAGAAACTCTTTCTCCATCTTTGTTCGGAGAATACGAGGGAAGTAATTATTGAAAAATAAGTTCTTGGACTCGTCCCATTCCATGGACTCAATTTCATCCCTTTGCCTCGTATTCTTAATAAGATTCCACCATTGACCAGCATCACCTTCCAAAAGATACACTGCTAAGATGACTTTATCATGCTCAGAACATTAAAGAACTGAAAATATCATTTCAGTAGTACTAATACATTATTCAGCAACTAATGGATCAGTAGACCTGCTGAAAGAAGGTGGACGCTGCCTCATGAAGGATTCAATAGAATGTTGCTCCTTCCTTTTCTTGTTTGGAAGTCCTTCATGATTCATAGCTTGAGAAAGTTTAGTGAGCATGGCTACAAGATTTTTCATTCCAGCTCCCATAACGTTTGGTTGCTCAGGGGGATAATCATTGCATTTCCCGTCGCATTCCGCCTTTACACGGTTCCTTCGGGTTCCAGCCATTGACCAAAACCAAGAAGAATAGTATGAGCAACACTAATTATAATAGGAAAACCACATAATCAAGAATAAGATTTCACACTTAAGTTCTTATAATAGGTTATTCATGGCCATTTCTAAAACTCCAAGATTGTGTTCTATGCATAGAATTATCCTTAGGGTTCTTACTAAGGATTTCGCATCCTAGTTTCCTAAGGTTGACTATACCTTTCCTCTGATACCAACTATAATGACCCATAATTTACATACATTGTTAATACTCCAAAATTGAAGCATAATTATTACAACATATAACAAAACCATGAAAGGACCGTATAGGTATAGTGTCTTTAGAAACTGGGAAACATAAACAATTGGTTCATAAGGTGTCTACACTGTCTCCCATTTATTTCATCATATCTATAGTCCTTTTTGGCATATCTTACTTAATAACCTTGTTCCTGACCTGGGGAATGAAAACATACGAAATGGTGAGCTTAAATTCTCAGTAAGGGTAAACAAAATAAATATCAATCACATCATATTCATAATAACATAACTTTTGGAAATCTTAACCTGCAAAAGAGAGCATAATTTCATAACATGGGATAAATCATAGTAGTGAAATGTAATCCCAATAATCATAACATGAAACATGAAACTTTGTGGCATACACACATAATCACACGGAATCATTTCTTATTAGTCAAGACTCATTGCCAAGACTATCTTAGTGGACAAAGTCCCTTTCAGAACCGAGTTCACTCCTCGTTTCAGTCCTGTTTCACTGAACCGGTATAACCTACCGTTCCAGCCATGTCTATCTCATGAGATATAAAATATTTACCCAATGCATTGGAATGAGATATAGGTCCCACCCATCTCATAATGATACCATTCTTATGTGTGCCACAAAATCATAAATCATACATCATTTCATAACCCATGTAATAAAAATGGGAATCTTAAACATCGTGACATCATAAAACAATTCATATAAGATAAAATAATTCATAAAAATATAATTCCATCAAAACATAACCAAATCAATGTAACAATAGGGATAAAAATAGAACCCTTTATTATCTTATATGGAAAATAATTTTGATAAAACACTTGAACTCCTTTCTTGAGGAAAATATCCTTTCTGCTTCCAAAACACTTTTCCTTTCTTTACATGTGGTACAATTATAAACTAAAAGAAGTTGATTAAAAAAATTGAAAACATGTAAAGGAATATTCTTGGAAATAATGTTTTAAAAATCCATTCATTCCGTATAAGTTAAAAAAAATTCTTTGTACTTTTGTCGGAAAAGTCAAAAAGTACCTCGTACGAAAAACGACAAAAGATTCATTTCAAATCTTTTACTAAAAACTAACCAATGGGTAAAATTGGATTTAAACAATTGTAGGTGGATGGAAATAATATTACATATTGAGGAAACATGGATGTGGATGATAAAATACACCCCAGTAAATACCAAAGTATAAACAATCTCGGATACAAATGAGATTGTGATATTTCCCTTACCTTAGGTCTGTTTTGCTTTGTAAGTGTCTGAACCTCCTGTATAATGATTTAAATAATGTTATTGACTTATTCCAGAATCATACTTATTTTTATGATATCATATATTGTCATATTCTTGGCTTCTTAGTAGTAATATTTCATTGCTACATGTTATTCGGGTGTTTATAACTTTTTGTTCTCATGCGTGTATTGTCGAATAAATTTTTATTCTTCTCTTTAGGTTATAGATACCTTATTTCCAGAATTTTATTATTGTAATATATATAATATTAATTCATTCAATTTATTTATATAATCCTTATGCAATGAAGATCATGTAGAATGAGTCGCATCACATCGTGGAGACGGTATTCCGTACGTACGCACGAGTGATGATATCATTCTTATGATCGTGGAATTGTATTGGAGTGTATGTATACTATTTCAGAATCAATATAAATTTATAATAGTCATATATAGTCATTATTTACACCATTATACCCATCCAAGTAAGGTGGTGGTGGAAAATAGATTACACCACGGCGTGGAGACGGTATTCCGTACGTACGCACGCGCGGTGATTTCTTTTTCCGTAGGATGGATTGATGGTGAAATAGGGTTGTTTAATACCTATAATAACATATCAGTATATGAGTGATACTGATGTTATTACTTCATAATTAAACAACTAAAGAAGAAGAAGTGGAAGAAGAAATAAAGATGAAAGATTCGGTAACAGACATTACCTCTTCTTTGAATTGTTTCTTTGAGACCTTCTTTTAGGGCACTAAAATTGGTCTTTGAAGAAGACCAGGACCTCTAGGATGTCTATAGGGAAGTGGAGAGGAGTAATTGGCAGGGGTTGGCCGAGCTTGAAGGCTCAAAGTGGTGTGAGGAAGAGGGGGAGGAGGTGCCCTTTTATAAGGGAGGAGAGGGGCACCTTTGGGAAAACTAAAAATATTATTTTATTATAAAGTCATGTTCGGTTTTAAATAGCACCATATTGATATATTTCGAAGATAAGGTGGGGATGGGTCGAAAGCCTCTCATCCAATAGAATTTAGACAAGTTTAGGTTTCTATTTTAACCTTATCATTTAGATTTAACATTAAGTTAAATAAGTTTACTTTTACCGTGTCTTCTTGTGTTCTTATAATATAAGGTTAATAAACATACTATAAGTAGCCAAACGAACCCCAAGTTGTTTATTATTAATATATATAACCTTATCTAAGTCATTTTTCTGTACCTTATATTTTTAGGAATAAAATAACAATTACTAATATAATATTTGTTTTAAAAACTATTTTATGTCAATTTTGACACTATTTAGTAATTGATTTTTATGAAACTCATAGCAGAATTATTAGTTCAAAACAAGTTAATTAAATCAATACTAACATTTCATATTAACCTATAAAATTAGTGGAATTAATAAAAAGTCTAAAATACATTTAGTTTGGTGTTTATAACATTAATTATGTCAATATTTCATTAATAAGATAATTACTGCATCATCTTTGTGTCATAAATAAATTAAATTATTTAATGTCTAAAAAATAAAAATAAAATACCATTATGTAGGAGATATTTTTATCTTTCTAATTAATATTTATAGTCGAATTTATCTTATTTATAACCCCATATTAAAAAGTATCTACTTATTAAACTTTGATTTTAACTATTTTAACCCTTATTTAAATAGATTAATAATAAATGTCCTAATCTAATCCAAGTGGGCCTAAATGGTCATATTTTATTCCTAAGTTTGTTTTTGGTCGAATTAAACTTATCCAATAGAATTAGGACATGTGTTAGGGTAATAATAATATCATCTTTACCCTTAATTACCCTATTTACTTTTAACCGTGGTAAAAAAAAGTAACCAGTTACTATTCACCAAAAATTATTTTCATCTCATTGAACCACATTTTAGTCCTTCATATTAACCGTGTCTCTAAGATTTTCTAAATTCCACTCACAGAAGCGGAAAAATTATGTTTTATAAAAAATTCAATTTTTTAACTACCACTTAGTGGTTTCACTATTCATCAAAAATTGAACGTTTTGAGAAAAATACCAAAATTTTACCCTAGGCTAATTTCGATATTTCGAATCCAAATATGAAGTCCATTTTGAAAAATAAAATTTTTAAAATTTCAAAAAGTGGTTATTACTATTCATAATGTCTAGTTTTAATAATATTTTAATAGCATATCGTTGTTTAGTGAAACTCGGTATTGCGTACGACGCAAGCTATCGAGGAAGGTCGCGATTTCGTGTAAAGCAAGCCAAGAAAGTGTTGTGTAGAAAAATATTCCTTTGATGCTTTATATAACATAAAAGTCTCAGGTGTTACACAGATTGTTTTTATACCAGGATTAACATTTGGCAGTAATGACCTCCTTTTGAGTTGGTTATACTCCTTTGTAATTTTTGTTGGGCTTGTATTTATCCCCTTTAGCACTTTCAGTGCTTTTTTTCAAACTCTGGTTTTTGTATTTAAATCTATACAATCATTTGGTATCATTTATATTATAAAATTTCATCATTTTATGGGTGTGGAGATGTGTGTGTCCATATTGGTAGATTAGGATAATGTATCCCATGTATGTGATGTTCTTACTCAACAGTAGTTATTAACCCCTGGCCTATTGGAGGAGAGCGTGGGGTAGTTATACTCGATCTATCTTCTGATAGGAGGGACCTAGTGTGTCAGGTCATGACATGAAAAATGTAATATATATATATATAATATTTATTATATACATTTTTAGAATGTATAAAAAATCAAACTAAATATATTCATTAATTGTATTTATTTATTTATTTATCTCTCTTTTATGCATGTATATATAAATTTATATTTATATTTACCTGTTTAAATTTCTATTTTAGTTTTAAATGAAAATTTATACCTACCAATGTATAGTTATACTTGAAATTCAATTTAAAATAGAAAATTTCATGATTCCAAAGAAAATTTATAGTAAAAACAAACTATACATTGAAATTTAGACTCAAAATTCAATATAATTATGTGTTTACATACACACATAAATCTATATTAATATAAGTACATACATACATACAGTTTAATGAAAATATTTATAAATATATATATATATATAAGTATATACATAAAATATGTTTTAATATATACATATACAATCACACATATTTAGTTAACATTAGAAATTTACACTGGACTTTTATAATTGAATTTTTCAATAGAAATTTGATTTTCAAATTTCTAAATAAATAATTTTTTTACTTTTTAGAGTAAATATATTAATCCATAAGTTAACTATGTAAATTTTCATTAAAATTTTTCAGTGTGAATTTCAACATGAAGTGTTAGTATATATTTTCTACACACTATAAATTTCATAAAATAAATATTCAATGTATTATTTAATACACCACATAGTAGTTACAATTTAATATAATAATTGTAAAATATTCTAGTGGTAAATGTAAATTTTTACTTTAAATTTAATTTCAAGTGGAAATTTATTTAATTAAAATGGAAAATTTCAATGAAAATCTAAGGCGCAAATTTGAAAATATCAGTGAAAATTACATCACACTTATTTTTCAATTTAGATTTGAACCAATAATTTCATAAATAATAGTTATTTTTTCACACAAACATATTTATCCATACACCATTTTTATGCATGTGTATGAGTGAAAGTATTTAATTGAAATTAATTGTTACATGAAAACCTTTAAATTTTTAATATTAATTTTCATTGAGAATTTTTAGTTACCAATTGATTTTTCTAATTATAAATTGTCATTACAAATTTAAACTATATATTTATACTATAATTTTTTAGTGCATGCATTTATTATAGATCTACAGTATATATATATATATATAAGTATATTTTCATTAAATTTTTAAATAAAATTTCGAATTGAAAAATGATGGAGTTAGTGTCCTAGGACCAACTTCAATATACATTAAGATTAATTGTATTCATAGTTTTGAATGATAATAAACAGCTTATCCCATCACAATTTTTCTTCTTTCTGACATAATATGTGATGATGAATTAAAAGTAGTTGTTGCAATGAAAGGTCATACCATTTCCCAAATATGATGGGAACCCAGAAGTGAAACAACAATATTCTTAAATAAATGTTATATAATTGGATAAAATCATTTGAGGGAAACAATGCTGTAATATATCATGGGTGAAGACACATTGGACTTTGAGAAACCTTCACATGGTGTACTCCCTTGGTAATTTCTAGTGAATGGGATTATAAGAATGAAACCTACTAATAAAAAATCTAAATTGATATGTGTCATGATATTTTCATGTATGTGGATGTATGTGTTGATCCTTACACATTAATATTATTTTTTATTTATATTTTGAGTTGCATACATTTATATATAGAAGAAAACTATAATGGAATATTCTCTTAATGAAGTAGGGTACGTTGGGTGCATCATGAGTAATATTTTATTAATGAATATGTGGGAAAGGATTTTCCCTTATATTCTTTAATGGAATTTGACATATTTGACCCTTAGATAGAAATTATACATCCCAAATAAATCCAGGGACATGGTGTTCTGTGCACAAGTTCATTTATAAAAATTCCAATAAAGAGACATCGATCACATAGGTTAATGGAACCAATATGCAACCTGTTTGATTATAAATATCAAAATCAAGGGTTTATATTACACAGTAAGCATCTAAATGAAGTTTCATTTCACTATTACATTATTTTATTTCTCTAAGATTTTAATGGAATATTGCTAAAGGGTAACCTTGAACATTGGTATTATTTCCCTAATGCCACTAAGAAAGTATCCTAGAGAGTCATATATTTTTTATATCCAGAATAATAGTTAAATAGTAATATTATTTATTATATAACATTTTGAGTAAATATTATTCTCATATGTGGTTTAATAATTATTCTTGTCTTCTGGAATGCATATATTATGTCATTAATTATTCGAATGAATATTTTATGACCAGAATATTTAATAACTATTTATTTCTAATTTAGTGAATATAATGTTTATTTATTTATTATAGGATTATGTAGATATATTTAGTTAATAAATAAATAGTCATTATTCAATTCCTGATAAGTATTGTCGGGAAGTTGAAGACCGAGTTTAAGGGTTTTGTGAGATATAATATATTTTAAATATTATTGGAATAAATAATATTTAACTAATTTTATAGTTTTTCACATGTTAAGAAATAATGATATTATTATTATTATTATAGACATGGGGTTTCATGGGTATTAAGGAAATAAAAAATTTATATGTGTAATTATCATTTTCCAACCCTAGAACTATTTAAACAAAATTATATTTTTTATATAGAGTTTCCATTTTTTTTGGTTGTACACAATATCATCTAGAGAAATCACTCAATGTCCTGGATAATTTCCCCAAAATGATTAATCTCAAGAATAGAGATAGATCCTCTTCCACCACCACTTTAAATTGTATAGTTATGAAATATAATCTTTCATTAAATGATTCTCGAGGTGATCAATGAAAAATGTTGCAAGCATTAGGATCTACTGGGATAGTACCATGTGTGTCTTATAGTTATAATGGGATGTTAATTGAGCATATGTGGATCATTTTCCTTTGTGGGAATCTATATTTGACTTATACAATGCAATAACTGTACCACATAGAGACCTTTTTAGACTCATCAACAAATAGAGAATCCATTACAATTTAATTCAATAATTTCGTAAAATAATTATAAATCATTATGTGGCGATCCATTATTTTGGTTATGGTGTTCTCGTGTAAATTAATATTTTAATAGATTTTATTAGTATTGAAGTTTATCATTGATGTACATCATCGATTAAACATGGATTACGAAAAAAAATCTAAGCTAGGAATACCCCATATAATGATTCCGCAACACATGGAACCTTTATGTGGCATCAGGAAGGTGAGATAATTATTGATAATTATTTAAAGATCTCTAAATGATTAACACATTAATAATTAGTCTTCAATTATAGTTTAATCATTATTGAATAAAAATCATGATGTATGATCTTCATCTTCTTCATTAATTCAATTATAATAAAAATTGATTCATATAATAAACAGGAAACATTTGAAGAACTCATCCGGAGGTTCCACGAATTCTGGTCGGATAGAACAAGAGTAAAAATTGTGTATCCCATTAGTAAATGTCTGGTAACTATATTTAATTCACCAAATTAACTCAAAATTAATTCAACATAGGTGCATTTATTACATGTAGTGAGTATTTATATTCACTATGCACTGATCGGGTCATCCTAGAACACTATTATTTAGACTAAATGGCATGTGACTTTCATACATGGTGTGTAGTTCATTAGAAAATTATGGGCCATGTATTTTATTACATGAACTACATGATTAGTGACCATGTAACTCAGATACCACATGATGAGTAGCTCTTGTAAAAGTCATGTAATCCATTAATTTTCATGAAATAATTAAATGTAGAGTCCCTATGAGTGTTAAACATATATATGGTGAGAAATATACATTATGTGTAGATGGATTGTACATGTCTTGTATATTACTAATTTACAAGAAATTAAGAATTATTTTATTATTCTAATTAAACATTATCAACATGTTATTTTTGTATCATTTATTTTAATATATAAACACCATGTGATGGGTAATATATATATTTAATGTCTAATTAATTTATACATAATGGTTGGAACTATCCCTCTTTTATAATTCATAATAAAATAATTAATCTACATGAATTAAAACATAACATGCTGCATAAATAAAATGTGTTTTCCTATCATTTATTTGACTAAGTACATGCCATGAAATTAAATGATATGTTGTGTATGCCACATGTTTCATGATTAAGAGGTATAAGGATATAATACACACATAGTAGTTTGGATGAATACTCACTATGTTTCATCAAAGATACATATTTTCACATAGTTGATATTAAATAAATTTATTTAATCTTTTTAAAAACATGATGGATGAGAATATTATGAATGTTTGGATGAAAATTAATTAAAATAATTAATTGATTCTTGTGTGATTTGTCTAAACAAATAATGATTTGAATGGAATGGATTTATTATTAAATGTGTAATATATTTCATGTATGTGGATTATCATAAGAATAGTTCTATATTTGGTATGTGATTGGTTTCCTTTTAATTTATTATGAAATTAAA
This sequence comes from Viscum album, assembly GCA_963277665.1. Lineage (NCBI taxonomy): Eukaryota > Viridiplantae > Streptophyta > Magnoliopsida > Santalales > Viscaceae > Viscum > Viscum album. Next base: position 1,864,039,940 of record OY728164.1, on the reverse strand, counting down.
TTGACGTATTGCATGTAGTCCCTCCTCTCATTATGTAAGGATCTATGATCCCAAGATTTCATTTTATGTAAATCCTTTGACCAACCATTGGGTTCTCCTCACCTATATGTGAGTATGTTCTTTTGTAGTGGAAGGATCTCACAAGAGAGTGTATGTGGATCATGTTTAGAGTTGAGATGAAACCAATCCAAGAGGTACAAGGGTAAAAATATGTAAAAATACAACATGAACCAAGTCATGGTTCATGGTTTTCCCCCATAGGTTGATGGTTGGTTTATAATCCACTTGATAAACTATCACTTAGTAATATATCATGATGGTACCACATTATTATTTTATTTCTGTCACGATGTTTGGATAATTTCATTATAGATGTTTTTTTGTGATCATATGAATTAATGAATTAACAAGAATGAAATATATAACTACAATAAATTTTATTATGAATAAAATTTATCTAAGACATGGTTAATCACTTAAGTAAACCCCCTTAATATTAACAAAAATGTAATAAAAGAAAAATAGGAAATTTTGTCATAATGATAAAAATACCTCAATTATATATATTAAGTTGGTATATACTTCCTTTGCGTAAGTTAAAATCTAACCATAGTTCAATGTGCTTGATTGGCCTACTTTGTGGTTCATTAAATTATCAGGGAATTATAACCTAACTTTTTGGGTTGACATAATTTAGTTCACATCAATGGTTGTATTCCCAAGAAGGAATTGGTGTAAATAAGATTCAATGGTTGAGGAAATCCAATTTAAAGATTTCAAGATTGGGGATTCTTGTTAACAGATCATGGAACTATGAAATAATGTAGTTGAAAATTTTATGCTTGCCTAAAATCCTTAAAATAAATTTTTGCGCATATTTTTTTGTTATGATTAGGGGAATAAGGGTAATTAACACTAGAATATCTAAGAAATGGTATTTTCTGAAACCAATTGGTAAGGTATATTGGGTTTTGATAAAATATCGGGATATTAATAATTGAATATAATATTTATCATCCACTTTTATTAGATAAAGTACTAAAATTTTTCTATTCTTATTTGTAGAAATGGAAATAAATATGACTTCAAACATATCATTGTGATTCATACATGAGAAGGATAATCTTCTCACTAAAACTAATTCTCATGAATGGAAAATGCACTTACACATTTTCCAACATCATAAAAGGATATTATTTGTGCTAGAAAACACAATTCCTGATGTGTCTAGACAAGTGTCTAGTGCGGAAGAGTAGTCTATCTTTGAGAAACATTTGAATAATTCCCCAAATATTCGATTTAAATTTTCTTCCTCCATGACCAATGAAATTCTAAAGCAACTTGAGGACATAGATATATATAGAATGATGGATCGCCTCTATAATCTTTGTCAAGAGGAGGTGAGACAAGAGAGATATGAGAATTCAAAAGCATTTTTTACCTAAAATATTATGGATTCGAAAGTAGCTGGGCCTCATGTAGTCAATATTATTAGATACATAGAATTCTTATACATCTTGGGAATGAATTACCTAGATTATTTATATACATATATCATTCATTCCTCACTACTGAAGAACCTTTTCATTTGTATTGTTATTTTTAAATTGATAAATAAAAAGAAGAGTCTTTTAAAACTTATTACTCTCATTATCCATGTTGATAAAGAAATGGGGCATGATAGGGGGACAATGTAGTAGCTTATGGTTCATGACAATTGCAACCCCGTCAAAGGAACTACCCAACACATGACATGGATTTGATAACTATTTTCCATTATCTGAATTGTTGGTTACTATATCGAAGAGTACAAATTCAGGATACACTCAACATTGAGACAGGGAGGGTAAATAAGTGTTAGGACCTTTTTAAACTTTTATAACTTTTTATCCCTTTACATATTAAACCTATTAGGTTTTTGATTCTCTTGTTATCATTTACTTATTGAATGAAACTATATGAAATAAGGTAAAGATAACTACTGACAATATTAAAAGGTTGATGAAAACAAACCATCATTTCATTTATATGTTGTATTTTCCTTTTTATTGGGAAGATAAAAGCATATTTGTTTGAGTTTTATCAATTTATTTATTTTCCATTTTAATTATCTCAAAAATGTTTTCCTTTTATATAATTTAGTACATTTCCCAACACATTTTTATAAAATGAATAAACATTGACATAATTTATAATTTAGTTTATGAATTCATAATTTTATCTAATTATCTTATGTTTTGTGAAATTATTATAAATTCCTATATCTAGACCATGTTTTTTAACATGTTTTGTTACTATAGGTTTATTCAAGGCATATCTTGATTTATTATTGTCATAATATTTAAGTGAAAAGAAAACATTAAAATTATTTTAGTTTCAAAGAAAAATATTTATATAAATATTTATATTTTCATTTTTATAAATTTTGTAAGAATAATATATTATCTTACAAAAACAATTATCACAATTAATGAATTTCATATCACATGAGTTTTATATTAGGTTGTTTTTATTCCTATTATACCAATGAATTTAGTTTTATATAATTGGTTCATAATCCTTTCATTTTAACTCACCATTTTTCTAATTATAAATTTAATTGGCATGTTTGGTAATGTACATAATGTAAACACAAATGATGTTTCACCAATAATATTTTTATAGGATCCTTCAAATTTTCAACTTATTAGATAATTATATTAAATTATGTTGATTATTTAAACCATTTAGGATATATAAATGTCCATGAATTACATATTCTATAGTTTGGACTTTGTAGTCCTAGGTTCATTGAACTCTTCAAAGTCGGTTGATCCCCCCAGTGCTAGTTTCCCTATATTAAATTTAAATTTTAATATAATATTAATTATTGAAAAGTCATTTTTATTTTATTTTATTAAATATTATGTTTTATGAATTTATATTCTTATTTTTTTCATGCCATCATTTTCAACTTTGGCATGAGCGGTTTCATTTTATTTTATTAATCATTCATTTACAGTCTTCAAAATGATGTAAGAGTAAGAAGTAAAACATTAGATGCCTACCTTTACAATGAATTTGGTTTTTGATTTCAATCCATATAGAAATGATCATGTTTTTAAATTAATATTTTATTACTTTCAAATATTTAATATGATAGGATTACTTTTGTAATTAAAGAAAAAAATCATTGTTAGTAAGTCATCAATTTTATTTATCCTCTTAGGTCTATAATCAATTATAATGGTTTTAAAAAGGGGTGACCGATTTGGTGATGGGATCTAAAGAAAAGACACATAAATCAGTAATTTGATGACCCCTCCCCCAAAAGGTAACCCTAATTAGATTCAAATGAGAAAGGGATTTAAAGATGTCTGAAGCCCACCTCCAATAGGACATAGGTTCGAAATAAGCACCGATGGCATATCATACACAAAAATGAGAGTCATTACCCTCTAAGATTTGTGGAGATGAGATATAATGTAGAAACACCCAAAAACTAATTCTCATAACATAAGTAAAGATCCCAGATTCATGTTTGAAATTTAATACACTTTTATATCTTAAGAAAAAACTACATGTAGCAAAAGATAATCATCATCAGCACCCACAATGCCTAAATGGAACCTGAATAACCCATGAGCTAGTAATATCCAACTTGATCACTAGCATCATCTAGTTAGACATAAAGATAGATTATATATAGGTATGGTGATCATAAAATGTATAATAATTAGGATCCTACTAGGTGCCTCTAGTGAAAAGGATAATGAAAACCTGTTAAAGCTCAATGTATAACAAATGATGTTATCTCATCACCTAAACATGCATGCTACGTTCCCTACCTCACTCTGGATATCTGTAACTAAGTATTTCATACCTATGAACATATAATATAATATCTAAATAAGTTACCCCACTGCCACTTCCTCGCTACTTTTCCAGTCAGCCACAATGTGACACGTCTTGCGCCATCTCTCTCTAAAAGTAAGCCATCGCAAAGTCACATGGGCTAATATATCACAACATGCATCTTGTGCATCACATAATATCCTCACATACCTTGTACATCATGCATCACATCATCTTACTATCTGATTCCACATATCTATATAGTAACCAGGTAGTTTCTAGGATCCCCCACAACTCATAGGTCATATATTATACCTATATCCATCACAACACATACATGTCCAAATTATAACAATCCATAGGATGCTATATCTTGAGATACATGTGTGTAAATAAACTACAAGATATTATATCCCTATAAACACATATATGTTAAAGGTAATCTCCTTCCATACCACCACATAAAACTACAATGAGAATAGAGTATGGTCTTAGGGGGTAGTTAGCCATATGTTCCTTTTTAACCTTGGTATTAGGAAAAACACCCTCTTAGAGTCCACTGGGTGTTAGTTTCCCTACTTTCATTGGTGGTTTAGTGTATGAAAACACATAACATAAAAGATAAAATTCATCTCAAGACCACACCATAGGAATTATCCATGTCTTAGGATCAATGGAAGTTATCTTATCTTGGACACTCAACTCCCACTATTAAGAGATAGATATCTTATAAGAACACAATCTTTAAAGGAGATCAATTTAATTAATTATTTACTATGAAAATTAAATTAACATTAATTAAATTATTAACCATTTATTAACATTATTCAATTTTTATTTCATTAACAACCAATTGAATTCCATTCCCATTGGGCATAATCCAACTAAATCTGTGATTCCATAAGATTATCAAATTTTTCATTCCGTTCAATCACCAACCCCATGGGATAGAACATTTATTATTAATTATCATTCCATAATTCCTGGTACTCTAAGAAACATCCTAATGTACCATAAAATATATAAATAACCAATCATAACTAGCTGCCTCAATCAGTGGGGAAAGGAATGCAAGAAAACAATAAACATGCCCATCTGGGATTAAAAGAAGAACATTTCAATGCAAGCATCTAGATTTCAGAACAACAACATGTAATCTCATATTTAAAGTGTTATATTAATCCCATTTCAATCCCTAACACTGACATTCATATTACTATACCTTCATCCTACCATCACTAGCATAAATTATTTCCCCCAAACTCAGGCCTTCCAACCCAAATATTAAAAACCCATTATCCCTCCTAGGATCACATCACATCACATATAAAATATTACATCATAGAAATAGAAAAGATAGTAAGGAAACAAAAAAATAGAGTCAATATGGAATTTGGGACCTAGAAAAAATGAACCCATCCTTCACATGAAAATAGGGTCACTCAGCCCCAAACATTTATCATTATCAAAAGACCACTTTTATTATCGTCTTGGATTAACTGGTTCATTTATCATTGGACACAACTATAGGTTACCTTAACATTCATCTATAAAAAGATAAAAATTATTTAATCATGATTTCAAGAAGAAATTCAAATTTCATTAAACATTAAGAAACAAAATATTCATTAACATAACTGTTTATTATTATCAATAACAAGTATTTTCAACATCATATTCTTTATATAATTTTATTAACATATGGTGGAATAATTTTTATTAAACATACTTCATACCTCATTTGGTTTCCATCGAATTATAAGATTCAATGAATTCAATAAACATGTATCAATAATTATTTATCCAACAACATTACTAGATTTGTCTTCTAAGCCATTTTCATCAAATTATCATGATAAACATATGAATAAATACATGTTAATAAATTCATAAACTTATATAACAGTCTATCTAGTAAAAAAATAATTTTTCTATCACAATGGTAACACATGCGATCACTAAAAGCCATTAACAATTTCTTTTCATCAATCTAGTTTATTCTTCATTATGGTTATTTCTACCTTCACCCAAAAAGATAAATCAATATTTCTTTGTTATTTATAATAATATAATATGAGGAGAAATTAATCCCCTAAATGAAGGATTTTAATGTACTTGAATGAGAATGGATCAATAAGCACAAACCACTAATCACCTCTTCCACAAGGAAACTACATCCCATGAGAACATCACCCACAACTATGCCAAAAAACATAAATGAATTCCATGAGGTCAATGTAGATCAACTGCCACGGCATGGAAACATAGAATGTAATTAAAAAATTATCATTGTATAATAAACTATAAGATACATAGGGAAAAACCACCTTTGATAGCCACATATCAGACCTGGGAATATGGGGATCAATACCTCTCAAAAAGGATTTTAAACACATGATGATAGATCCTTAGGTCACTTAGTATTGGGAGAGGATTTCATTATTTTTGAAAACTCTAGGGCTGGGATTTGTTGGAACCACTTTGTGTATAGGATTGTATTTATTTTCAAAAGTTGTCAATGGAATATCAAAATGAAAGAGATCAAGAAGTACTCCAATAAAATGGAGGAATGGAAGCTCACAATGAAGGCGATCATGAAGTACTCCGATGAAGTAGAGGAGTAGTGATTCAGACGATTGTTGTACTGATCAGAAGTTCAAAGAACATGTGTCAAAGGTGATACATTGTTTACAACAATGCAGGCTGTGAGGTATAATCCATCCAAGGATGATTATAGAAGAATGAGGTTTTTGGATGAAGTCCATGCAATTCCTCCTTATTGCATGAGAACCATGGGCTTTGATGAATATCAGGAAATTCCTCATTATTGCATGAGAACCCATGGGTTTGATGAAGACCATGCAATTACTCATGATTGCATGAGAACCATGCAAGAGACTTCTTGACGAATTGAATCGGTTTTCATGAAGTATATCATGACGGTTGATGAAGAAGACAATGTGCCAATGATTGGAATTCTATGATTGTCATGCAATGATTGGAATTCTGCGATAGCCATGCACATCACATTGTCATAGAAGATGATGATGCTAAAGCTGTTCCTTCAAAGCATACATATCAAAATAGTGGAGGTTGTGATAAAAGCAGAAGAGTTGCTGAAGTATACAGATCACCAAGAAGAAGCATTGTTGAGGTGATCGTCCTTGTCGACAAAGCAAACAAACGACATACAAATTCTGTTGAAAGAGGAGATTCCTTGGGGGGCACGTCGAGTTCGAGGACTATGGATAATGATCCATGGTTTATTCATGGAACATCGACAAAGGAATGGATGATCTAGAGGCGGACTAAAAGAGCAGATACAAGGTGGCGTCGTTTTCCAGTGTTCGCCAATTTTTGGGGGTCCAAAATCCGGAAGTTGCTGAGCATCGCGAAAAGTGGATTTCCTGGAAGATTATATTTTTATATGGCAAAGGCACGAGTTTCGCGAAGATGGGATTCATGGTTTGGAAATCGCGAAGACCATAAGAATGGAGGCGGTGAGTATTCATGATTACGTTAAGCTTCGCGAATGGCAGAGGGACGGAGAGCTTCGCGGTGGTGAAGGGCTTTGCGAGGGAGCTCCGCGAATGAAGGTGTGCACCGTGAAGGAATTTTGACGGTGTGCTTTGAGAACGGCAGAGGCTGAAGCACTTCGCGGAAATGAAGGGCTTTGCGAGGGATCTTCGCGGTGAAGGCGAGAAGAAATGTTGGGCTTCGCGAAGGGAGCTTCGCGGCGCTGTCGCGAAGGTATGTTGACGGTGATTCTTCGCGACTACGTCAAGCTCCGTGAACGGAAGATTAACGTGGAGCTTCGCGATTTGGATAGATTTCCTGCAGAAACATTGGAGCTTCGCGATTGGTGCTGACGTGGCGTTGACTTCGCGCGGAAAGGACGAGGGTTGGTGGAATCGCCTATAAATAGAGGCCAACCCCTTCAAGAGAAGCAGAGAGAGCTCTCAACGAAAAACCATTGCTCTCGGTTCACAAAGGTCACTCGCGAAGGTAGTTTTTCTTCGCGAAAGTTGAGCTTCGCGGCTGCTATCCGAGCTCCGCGAAAAGGTTGCGCCCTGCGTTGGCTCATTGAGCATCGCGAAGAGGCAGGAGCTTCGCGGCGACTTTCCCAGCTCTGCGAAAAGAGTTCACCCCGCGTTGGCTCAGTGAGCTTCGTGATGTGGCAGGAGCTTCGCGATATCCAGGCATTGCGAAGTCTTGAGCATCGCGAGAGTGCTTCGCGATTGAGCTTCGCGAAAAGGCAGGGGCTCCGCTCAGAATTGCTTGAGCATTCCAAAATTGGGAGCCGTGCAAAGTAGGGTTCTTTGTGAAGACCCTTTCCTAAGTTTTTTCACCCAATGGACAGGGGCAAGAGGAGTATTCATCATTGGATGAAATCTGGACTTTGACAGAGCATCAATTATTGAGCAATCACACAAGTGATTGTGATTCAGGCAAACAAGAACAGGGGATGTAGTGCATTCAGTCATTGCACAAAATGAGGATTGAACAGAAAAGTGCATCAACTCTGAACTCTGATGCAAGAAAAGTCTCATGCTGAACAGGAGACACAGGACTTCATAGCTATCCATTGAAGAGACCTTCACGTCTATAAACTGAGTGAGACTTCACCCAATGGCAGTGAGCCAGGGGGAGTCAACGGGAGTGACCCGAGGGAAGTAGTGAGCTATCCCTGAACCTTTGTAAAGGCAGTGAGCCTGGGCCAGATTGACTGTGCCCGAACAGTTGTATCCGCAGCTAGTGAAGCATAGTGGATTTAGGTACGACCGGAAACCTGTCGGCATATGATCCTTGGACGTAGCCCTTAGTGGTTAACCAAGTAAAGATAGCTGTGTCATCTGTCTCTGCATGTGAATGTTTAATTGCTGATCATATCCATCATACAGGTTTAAGTAGTTCCTACCAATGTGGGAACAAGATCCACAACTTAAACAAGAAAAAGTTGCCACCATGATTCACCCCTCCCCTCTCAGGGTGTCCCGTGGTCCTACAAGTGGTATCAGAGGGAGGTTAGCATATGTTGGATATTCTCCAGTAATTCTATTGAGAAGAGGATTTGAGTTTCTTTCCTAAAGTCAACAATGAATAGAAGTCTTGATGAAGTTTCTGAGCAAATGTCTACATCTAGCAAGACCAGGACAAACATGAAAATGAAAGAGAAAAAGCAGCTAAATATGTCCCTCATATCCAAAGAAGATGCAATGTCTTGTTCTCCATGCCATTCCAAAAATAAAGAAACATCAGGCATGGAAAGTATCGAGCAGGTGACTCAGAATTCTTCCAGAGGAAATGATGACACCCCCAATTCACGCTTTCAAGGAAAACTCAAAACATATCTGCATGATATTCCAGAAGAAAGGGATGTTATTATCTGTAGCCTATTTCAATCTATGCAGGTTGAGATCACCGGACTTGAAAGGGAAGCGGACAATATGGAAAAGGGGCTAGAAGGAATAATTATGGAAAGTATGAATCTCACCAAACGGGTGAAAGCCCTTGATGAAAAAGGTGAAGTCAGCAATACTCTATAAGAACGGATCCATGCACTTGAAGCTGAGCTGAAGAAGAGCAATGAAGTCAGGAATTTTTGTTTGTAAGAAACTTCCATTAAATTCAGAGAACTGGACTCTTTGTTACGAAACAAAGTTAAGATGCATGAAGATGAGGTCGAAAGGTTGAAGAAGACTTGGGAAGAGAAGATGATCACGATTAAAGATCATAAGATCATCCTCAATATTGTGGGTCAAAAATTGGAAGCCCAGTTGACCAATATTGAGAACGCACATATTGAGACTTCACAAAATAATGAAATGATTGATGCTTGCACTCAATGTTCGTTGGAGGAGTCTAAAGATGAAATGCCTCCAACATGTGACAAGAAGATTATGACAACTCTTGATTATCCACATCAAGAATCAGTTGCTTCCGATACTCAATGCTCAATGGAGGATTCTATTGTCAAAAGACCTCCAACATGTGATAAGAAGATCATGACTTCGCTCATTGATCTATCACAGGCAACTGAGAAAGTGAAGGTACCATCCAGACCATCTTGCACTCATGTTTCTAAATACAATCCGACAATCAGTGCAGGTGGGAAGAAAAGCTCTAAGCAAGCATGGATGAGGATAGGTGAGAAGAAGAAACCTACCACCATGACTGGGGTGGATAGGAATAAAAATGAGGAAGATTTTTCCTCAAATAGAGCACAAATGATTAAGCAGATGGCCCAACAACTTATTACTGAAGAAACAAAGAAGAAAAGATTTGTGGGCCAATGTTGGTGCTGCAATATATTTGGGAACTGTGCACTGGATTGTTTTTATAATCCCTTTCATGGAAAAGCACAGGGAAATTCTATATCAAAGGGGAGGAAGCCAGAGAAGAAGAAGCAACATCCACAGGTCCAGAAGCATCTGTTTACAACAAACAGATTTGGAATGCTTGATAACATCTGTGATGTATGCAACGGCAGTGGTCATAAGAATGGTGCATTCCTAGGTCAACAGATATATAGAGCTGATAAGAACAGAAGACCACACAATCCATCTCAGTATGAAGAAAGTACCTTGGGAAGAAATCCGAAGAATATGGCGAACACACCTCTCCCCAAGAAGATATCAAGTAGGCAAGCTGAGAAGACCCAGGATTTTAGATCCATGAAATTGAAGGGTCATTCATCCAAACGAAACACTAAGTGGGATGAATCTCGGATGAACCCATGTGGAAGACCTAAAGCAGCTGCAAAAGTTCCACATGACATATTGGTCATCTGGCCAGAAGATTTGAAAATAATGAAGAAATTTGAAGATGAGAAGGCCAAGGCTGGTGACAAAGGAAAAGGAAAACATTCACATGATGAAGATACAGTGCAGGAGAGATTGAAAACAAAGAGAGACACACGTGTCAAAGAAGTTCTATGTGAGAGATACAAGAAATCTGGTCACGTTGCAAAAGGTGGCCTAACCATAATACCAGAGCAAGAAGCAGTCCTTAAGAGGAGCAAGAATGTATCATTCATGATGGCTACTAAACAGAACAATTCTCTACACAAAGAAGAAGAGAATGTGAACAAAGTCATACCACACCGACAGATGTCAGAACATATGTTCAAATGTGCAGGCATGAAGACTAGAGTGAACAGAGGAACTTGGTTGATAATAGAACCTCAACCAAGCAAGACTTCTTGATGAAGTAAGAAGGAACCACCTTATTCCCGTATTCATTTCTATATTTTATTTGTTCTAATAATGCAGGGAATTGAAGGTGAAGCATGCTCTCAGGGGAAGAACCTGAGAAGTAGTGAATGCTGTCAACTCTTGATAGCCAGGCTGAAGAAGTTTCCATCATTAGTAGATTCTTCAATTGATATTCATAGATTATGATGATGAAGGATCACTCTTGATGATGATGATGAGGAGTGTTTCCCTTGAGGGGGAGAAGAATGAAGAAGCTCCCATAATCACTATTTCAATCAATATCAACTCCAGATGGACTCAAAAGCAGTAACTCTGTGAATTTCTTGAAGAAAACGCTAATGGAGAAGGTATGTCATTTCTCAATCTCTATCCCTTGGTTACTCAGATCAAAGATTATTCTACAAAGGGGGAGTAACTGAATTGATCAGTGACATAAAGAGAATGGAAGTGCCCCGAGGTCATTTATCCTGTCGATTGCACATGAATGTTTTTGATCTATTTGCTGATGTGAGTGTAGGAGTTTCAGGTTTATTTTTCTTTATCACATTAATTGTTCTTCTACCAGAAATAACAGTGGTAAACCCTTGAAGACAAGATACATGAGTTATCATCTCATGTTGGTATCATAATCTGTGGATAACGGACAACCTTGTTGACTTAATCAAATCCTCTTGTTTTCTACATCGAGCATTGCTCAAGTAGACTTAGAGTGAAATAATTAATGAAACATTTCTTAAGTGAGGATTGATACCCCCCCTACCATGCACTTTGTATTTCATGTCAATAAGGGGGAGAGAAAGTGAAATGAAGAAGATTCTCATTTTGACATTGACAAATTCATTTCAGAAGATGTATAAGGTATTGACAACAAAATACAAAGGGGGAGATTGTTGGAACCACTTTGTGTATAGGATTGTATTTGTTGTCAATAGTTGTCAATGGAATATCAAAATGAAAGAGATCAAGGAGTACTCCAATAAAATGGAGGAATGGAAGCTCACGATGAAGGCGATCATGAAGTACTCCGATAAAGTAGAGGAGTAGTGATTCAGACGATTGTTGTACTGATCGTAAGTTCAAAGAACATGTGTCAAAGGTGATACATTGTTTACAACAATGCCGACTGTGAGGTATAATCCATCCAAGGATGATTATAGAAGAATGAGGTTTTTGGATGAAGTCCATTCAATTCCTCCTTATTGCATGAGAACCATGGGCTTTGATGAATATCATGAAATTCCTCATTATTGCATGAGAACCCATGGGTTTGATGAAGACCATGAAATTACTCATGATTGCATGAGAACCATGCAAGAGACTTCTTGACGAATTGAATCGGTTTGCATGAAGTATATCATGACGGTTGATGAAGAAGACAATGTGCCAATGATTGGAATTCTATGATTGTCGTGCAATGATTGGAATTCTGCGATAGCCATGCACATCACATTGTCATAGAAGATGATGATGCTAAAGCTGTTCCTTAAAAGCATACATATCACAATAGTGGAGGTTGTGATAAAAGAAGAAGAGTTGCTGATGTATACAGATCACCAAGAAGAAGCATTGTTGAGGTGATCATCCTTGTCGACAAAGCAAACAAATGACATACAAATTCTGTTGACAGAGGAAATTCCATGGGGGCACGTCGAGTTCGAGGACTATGGATAATGATCCATGGTTTATTCATGGAACATCGACAAAGGAATGGATGATCTAGAGGCCGACTAAAAGAGCAGATACAAGGTGGCGTCGTTTTCCAGTGTTCGCCAATTTTTGGGGGTCCAAAATCCGGAAGTTGCTGAGCATCGCGAAAAGTGGATTTCCTGGAAGATTATATTTTTATATGGCAAAGGCACGAGTTTCGCGAAGATGGGATGCATGGTTTGGAAATCGCGAAGACCATAAGAATGGAGGCGGTGAGTATTCATGATTACGTTAAGCTTCGCGAATGGCAGAGGGACGGAGAGCTTCGCGGTGGTGAAGGGCTTTGCGAGGGAGCTCCGCGAACGAAGGTGTGCGCCGCGAAGGAATATTGACGGTGTGCTTTGTGAACGGCAGAGGCTGAAGCACTTCGCGACAATGAAGGGCTTTGTGAGGGAGCTTCGCGGCGAAGGCGCGAAGGAATGTTGGGCTTCGCGAAGGGAGCTTCGCGGGGCTGTCGCGAAGGTATGTTGACGGTGATTCTTCGCGACTACGTCAAGCTCCGCGAACGGAAGATTGTCGTGGAGCTTCGCGATTTGGACAGATTTCCTGCATAAACTTTGGAGCTTCGCGATTGGTGCTGACGCGGCGTTGACTTCGTGCGGAAAGGACGAGGGTCGGTGGAATCGCCTATAAATTGAGGTCGACCCCCACAAGAGAAGCAGAGAGAGCTCTCAACGAAAAACCATTGCTCTCGGTTCGCAAAGGTCACTCGCGAAGGAAGTTTTGCTTCGCGAAAGTTGAGCTTCACGGTGTCTATCCAAGCTCCGCGAAAAGGTTGTGCCCTGCATTGGCTCATTGAGCTTCGCGAAGAGGCAGAAGCTTCGCGGTGACTTTCCCAGCTCCGCGAAAAGAGTTCGCCCCGTGTTGGCTCAGTGAGCTTTGCGAAGTGGCAGGAGCTTCGCGATATCCAAGCATTGTGAAGGGTTGAGAATCGCGAGAGTGCTTCGCGATTGACCTTCGCGAAAAAGGCAGGGGCTCTGCTCAGAATTGCTTGAGCTTTCCAAAATTGGGAGCCGTGCGAAGTAGGGTTCTTTGTGAAGACCCTTTCCTAAGGTGGTTCAACCAATGGACAGGGGCAAGAGGAGTATTCATCAGTGGATGAAATCTGGACTTTGACAGAGCATCAATTATTGAGAAATCACACAAGTGATTGTGATTCAGGCAAACAAGAACAGGGGATCTAGTGCATTCAGTCATTGCACTAAAGGAGGATTGAACAGAAAACTGCATCAACTCAGAACTCTGATGCAAGCAAAGTCTCATGCTGAACTGGCGACATAGAACATCATGTCTATCCATTGAAGAGACCTTCACATCTATAAACTGAGTGAGACTTCACCCAACGGCAGTGAGCCAGGGGGAGTCAACGGGAGTGACCCGAGGGAAGCAGTGAGCTATCCCTGAACCTTTGTAAAGGCAGTGAGCCTGGGCCAGAGTGACTGTGCCCGAACAGTTGTATCCGCAGCTAGTGAAGCATAGTGGATTTAGTTATGACCGGCAACCTGTCGGCGTATGCTCCTTGGACGTAGCCCTTAGTGGTGAACCAAGTAAAAATAGTTGTGTCATTTGTCTCTGCATGTGAATTTTTAATTGCTGATCATATCCATCATACAGGTTTATGTAGTTCCTACCAACGTGGGAACAGGATCTACAACTTAAAGAAGAAAAAGTTTCCACCCTGATTCACCCCTCCCCTCTCAGGGTGTCCCGGGGTCCTACAGGATTCATTAAACAACACACATCCATAAGAACATTCCTAGCATGAATGGGTTATTCACGTCCTCAATGACTCAAATTTTAAGACTCACTAAAAAATTTGTTTCCTTGATTCAACAAAACTATATCAATTCATGTCATGAACTTCATGTACACATAATGGTTTTTGGGGAAATATTCATCGAATTTGATCATCAACCATTTCATGTCGGGAACAAATGGTTCACATCCTAAATCACACCCTACAAATTTTCCTTATTGGGTCTTGAATTACTATTTAGTCTACGAATCGAACTCTCACATCATGAATTACAGTTCATGTAGATAACTTATCATACTTGCAAATTTTATCACCCAAAATTCACTGATCCTACTCTAGGCCTCCTCCAAGAACCACGAACATCAGAAACACAAAAATTGATGGGATAAAAGTATTTGTGGAATTACATCAGAAACCTCTCAAAATATTCTTACCCTCGAGAATTTATACCAAACCCCAAGAGAAGTTAAAGTAACGATGTTGTATAATTATCCACCCTCAGAGATAACTCTCAATAAAATCACCATCACTTGATCTCTACAACCACCTTATTAGAACAATGCGCAAAACCCCAAAACACAAAAAAAACAATCCCTTAAACACTCCCATAATAGAGATACCGATTAAACAGGAGCAAGGATGCAAACAAGGCATCAAGAAAGAGAAAAAAATCTCATAAAGAAGATAATGGTTAAAAAACACAAAAAATCATTGCTATATTAGAAGATTGAAACATTATAGAATATAAAATAAAAAGTGAAAATATATGACTCATGTTCCATGGTCCTCTCCACCACGACACCATTTCACCCCAATACTCAAACTATGGTATTATTACACCCACACAACACCTTATCCAATAGGTCCTAGATCTCTATAGGCTTGTAATGCCTGACCATGGTTACGCAGAGATGGTGCATTATTAAATAACATTAGCATCATCTTAAGAGATCAATTACCGAAATACCAATTAGTTTAATAGCCTTGGAAGTACTAGAAACAAACATAAGTTTTACATTACATCTTGAAATAAAAAAACATTGTGTACCCTTTGAACACACTCATATCATTTGGCCGATCCATGAAGGTTAATCATAATACACTTCTTCACATCCTAGAAAAGGAAAACATAAGAAAGTTGTGAGATCATATGCCCTGTAAGGATAAAAATATAGAGAAAAAAATCATAAATAAGCCTAAAAATTTAAGGCATAATATAAGACTAACACACAATCCTTTTAAAATTAATATTCATTATAATATATAAATGATAAATCAAATAATTCTATTTACTTATTCTCATGGATAATCTACTAGTAGAATAATCACATGTATTATCAATATATAATTTCATAACGATTGAATGAATAATGTCAGACATAATAACCACAGAGTCAAGGCCTCATGACAAAACTAAAAATAATGTATTTCTCAAGGACTTGTGCAAAGAAACTAGTTTGTCTTAGGAGACTTAGTGATGAATTGAAGAGATGTAGAAGGCTTTACATGTCACTTACTATGTCTAATTCATTCCTCATATGAAAAGATTGAAACATTACATAAATATTTGTATTAAAACTAGAATAAATTTTTTTAATATTTTAACCATAAACCATGAATGGTATAAAAATAGAACATCCACAGTCAAACATATCATAACTCACTCATTACAATATGGAAGATTGTATTATAATAGATCAACCTCAATCAAGAATAATATCGAGTGAAGGATGTTGACATAGTTGAAAATTATTAGTAAAACTTTTGAGAGAAATATCCCATTTTCATGAAATCATTTAAATGTAACAAATTTTATAAATGAATAAATTTAAATGATATTTTTGAATTAAAGAGTGCCATAACATTTTGAAACCTTTGAAGGTATTTAATATTTTAAAACATTCATGTCCATATAAATAAATCCTTAAACCCATTTTGAAAACATGGACATTAATGAGAATGGTTTAAAATACTAAATATTTAAAACATTTGAAATTTTTTTTTGATAAAGAGTGTTTTAGAAATAATCCTTTTGAAAACTTTTTTATGAAACATGGACATGGATGATAAATATTTCCTAGTAAATACTTACACATAATCAATCTCGGATAAAAATTATATTGAGGAATTAACCCTTACCTTGTACTTTTACACAGTCTATGGTACATTAAACTTCTGTATAATAGTTAAATAATTATTATTAAATTATATCAGAAACCAAATACATAATTATTATATCATATATGATCTTCTAATATCACTTTTTTAATAATATTTCAGTAGTATCATTGTTTCGGGTGTTAACAAATTCGTTTTACTTTATATTTTTTGTTATGTAAGTCTTGTTTCTTATGGATAGGATTTATTTGATTAATATCCATAATGATATTTAGTTATTAAAAATTATTTTATATCATAAAATAAAAAATATTCTCTAATGGTTATGAGGTGAAATGTATCTCATTGTGTTCATGGAGACGGCAATCCGTACGTACCCACGAGCGACAATATCATTCTACTGATGGTGAAATAATATGTAATTGGATGGTATATCATATATAAAGAATCATCAACATGTTATATTTATTATATACAAAAATTATACTCATTATTATACTCATCCAAATAATAAAGTGTTGAAAAACATACTACACCATGACGTAGAGACGGTAAGCCTTACAAACACATGTATGGTGACTTTGTCATTCATAGGATGGATAGAATAATGAATATAGTTGTACCATATTTATAATTATATCTCAGTATATAGAAGGTACTGGATTTATTATTTTGGTGTTGAAAAAATAAAGAAATAGGAAGTGGAAGAAGAAATGAACTTTGAAAGAGGTTGTGAAATTATTACCTCTTCTTTGGGTGCTTCCTTTTGATTTAATAAAATGTGATCCTTAGGTTGGATTTATGATCAAAGTAAGGTCTCTAGGTCGATGTGATGGTAGTTTTGAAGATATTTTTGAAGGTTTTGGCCGATCCAAATTGCATTGGATGTGTGAATTTGAGAGAAGAGGAAGTTCCCTTTTATAAGAGAGATGAGGTTCACTTTAGAAAAAGCTTAGATTATTAATTAATAATAAAATATTTTTTAGTTTCTAAAGGATCTAAATGGATTCATTTCACGGATAAGGTGGGGATAGGTCGAAATATTCGCAACCAATATGTTTTATTCATTTTTATGTCACAATATTAACCTTGCCTTTTAGATTTAATTCTTAGTTAAATAGTTTAGCTTTTACCATGTATTCTTGTATTTTTATATTACATGGTTAATAAACATAATATAAAATGTCAAGAGATCCTAAATTGGTTCATTAATTACATATATATAATTATATAAGTCCTTTGGACGATCCTTATATTTTTTGGAATATTAAATAATTTAATTATATAGTATTTGTTTTAAACACTCATTTACGTCAATTTCGACACTATATAGTATTTGGTTTTTCTAAAATAAAAAATCATGATTACTTAGAAAAAAATACATCAAATAAATCCTACCTTTTTATATTAACCTATAATATTAGTATAATTCATAAAAAGTCTCTATTTACATTTATTTGTATATTTATAGTATCAATCAATTTAATATTTCATTAATAATGTAATAAATCAATAATCATTGTGTCATCAATAAATAAAATTATTTAATTTTTAAAGGTTATAAATAAAATACGATGATTTAGGAAATCATTTAAAATTTCTAATAAATATTTATAGTCTAATTTATCTTATCTATAACCTTATATTAAAAATGTTTTAGTTATTAAAATTTCAATATAACACTTTTAACTCTTCCTTAAATAAAATAAAAATAAATTTCCTAATCTAATCCAAGTGGATAAAAAAAGGAAAATATCTTTCCCCTAAGGTTAATTTTCGTCTAAAATCACTTATCCAATATAATTTGGACATGTGTTGGGTAATTTGATATTATTATAATATTATTTTTACCTTTAATTATCATATTTACTTTTAACCGTCGTAAGAAAAATTCAAATGATACTATTCGCGAATAATTATTTTCATCCCATTGAACCAAATTTTACTTAATTATGTCAAAAGTGTCTCTCAGATTATTGAAATTAAATTCATAGAAGCGATAAAATTACATTTTATCCAAATTTTCAAATATTCTTAGAAGGTGGATAAAAGACATTAAAAAGATCAATAAAATTCTATATATATAATATTATTATAAAATGAATCCAATGAATTAAATTGGACTATATATGTATTATGTGTCTATTTTGACTTTAATAAAAATATAAATAATTATCTAAATGAAAAAGTCTATTTTTATCTACAACGTAGTGGTTTTCACTATTCATCTAAAATTGAATGTTTTCAGAAAAATACCAAAAATTCACCCAAATATAATTTTTATATTAAAAATTAAAAAATGATATATATTTTACCAAATTCAAAACCTATAAGTTTCATTAATTAATTTAAAATTAATTCCTATTGTCAAAACCAGAAATCAGGGTTTTGAGAAGTAAAAACAATGAAGATATTGATATGTGTTTAAGTCCAATTTAAATGTAAAATTACTTCTAATGACCATCATTGGATTAAATGATAAAAATATAATCTAATTATAATTCAACTAAATTCAGATTTATAATTTAACATAATAAAATATTTTGATTAAAAAATTTGTTTTAAAATAAAATTGTGAAGTTTTGACTATTCATCAAAAAATGAATGTTTTCAGAAAAAACCATAAATTTATCCAAACTAAATTTTTATGTCTTGAATCTAAATAAGATGTTTATTTTTTAAAATTCAATATATAAATGTGTCAAATATTGGATTTAAAAAGGGTTTTCCATTAAATGGTGGTAAAATATCCTTTTTCTAACACATATTTTGTTTGAAATTTGATTTTGTTCTTATATTATTTCTAAGAAACACGTCATATTTATTTTATAATTAAATGGAGTATAATAAAATCTAAATTAAATTAATACAATTCATAACTTCTTTTTGAACGGATATTTTGGTATGTCGTGGTGCGTTCAAACTCGATGTTGCATATAGAACAAGAAATCGAATTACATTAAAGAGATAACATACCATGAAATCCTATAGTGTAACATTCTCCCCTACTTCAATAAATTATGCCCTTCCAATTTTAAATTGTTCTTAAAAAATAAATGTTTAAAAATAGAAAATACCTTTGTGGAAAACCCATATCAGAAATAGGGTTAATAAAATTTAGTTATAATAAGAGGGAACATGAAATGAAAAAGTCACCACCAAATTAGGATTTTGAATAGAAGAACATTGGTGGTAATTTGAGACACATAATTGGAGGGAAAACATAATTTTTTATAGAGATTAATTGAGGTCTTCAATCACAAACAAGTGAAAAATAAATAGAAAATCTAGGGCATCAAATATTTAAATCTATGATGACTTAAAATATTATTGGTTCATCAAAACATAAGGGAATAGGAGAAATTTTTTTTAAAGATCCTTTCCATAATGTTTATAAATTAATTTATTCATAGAATAAGAAAAAAATACTTGGAAAGTAGTGTTCTATCTTTAACTAATTAGAACCAAAAACTAATCTTGTACTTTAAAATATTATAGAACTCAGAAATATTTTATTTATCCTAATCATATAGGGATTCAATAAAATGAATTTATAATTCATTTATAATATAATTTAAAAAGACTAAATTATAAAAAGATTGACATTATGTAGGCCAGTGGTATGTGATGCACCCTTCTCTCCCTTCAGATGCGGGTTTAAGTCTTGCGGCCTTTTAGGAAACGACGAGTTATCACCCGACCTTCGGGTGGTCCTTTTTATATAAAAAATCAAAAACTAATCTTATGAAATGTTTTAACCATAAAACAAACTCTCCAATTTCCAACATAATCCATTCCAATCTTTAGACTTATCCAAAATACTTGTTCCCAAAGGCATAGTCCAAAAATATATATGGAACATCAATATAACATAATGGAGATCTTTTTTTCCACATAATAGCATGTGAGTACCTTCATCATGTATTCTCTTAACACATGGTAAACCCTAAATTACCATAAAACCTTTTTTATTAAATTCATTATACCTTATTTCTTATAGATTACTAGATATATTCCTTATATCCAAAATTTTTTAATACTCCAACAATGATGAAATAAACAAACCATTAATCAGTTGCAATGTAGTCAAGATTATCCAATACAATTTATCCAAATCAACCATCTCTTATTTTAAAATCACTACCTCAGTATCAGGACCATATTAAGTTTTATCTTTCCTTCAACCATGTATTTTCTAAAAATATTAACTTGTTGTTGAGTCACTTTTCTTAGTTTCATATAATCTCAAATCCTCAATGAAATAGTACAGCATTACAATCGTTATTTATATCCATAATTAATATAACCAGAACATCGTTTATACAAAAATCAAGTGACATAATTAATTAATAAAAATATAATAACTCTATTTATTCCTCTTCATATTTTGTAGTATCAAAACTTGATTATTATCCAATAACATCTTCTGTGGTATACTCTCATGATTGGGACATTTATTCGCGTGTTGTCCCAACTCCTTGCAGATGAAGCATTGTACATTTGAAACCTTTTTCATACCCTTACAGTCACATACTTTGTGTCTGTTTTCTCTATATTTATTAAAAACACCATTTCCCTTCATGTATTTACCAATGTGATTTTTTCCACAGTTATCACGTATAATAAAATAATTATTTCCCTTATTCCCTTTATCCATCTTTCTCTCAACCATAATTTTCTTCTATGACTTCCCTTCAAAGAAATAGGACTCAGATAATTCTTTACATATCATATTGACATGTGATACTATTTATTAATATAATGAGAATACATGGGAGACTATTTCTCTTCTAAATGTTGTCTTAAGACCATGAAGGACACGATCCTTCATACTCTTTGGATGATGCGTATTGCAGGAGTTCTCATTCCTTCTACTGGTCACCATTTCTAAACAATGGCATATACTAGGATTGTTTATGAAGAACAATGTATAATAATAGAGTTGAAAAATACATAACATAAATTGAAAAGTTTATGCATATAATCCATAATGATAAAAATGTTTTCATTGAGGAACTATTTACTCATAAATCCTTCATAATGGTTTGTAACGAAAATGTGAATTATACTAAGAATATCCCCCGGGAGTGTCATATCCAAAAGTGAATCAAGGCCTGTTGTTTTCTATCAAGATACCCTGGGTCAATCAAGAAACTCCTTCTCGAAGTTTTCAGTCCTAGGTACATCTGTTACAGAGCCACCTATATCAGCTCGTATCTAGACAAGGATGTATTTTCATGGAAAAGCCACATAATATTTTGACTACCTAAATTTATGTATTTTATTCCATACTAATCCTCAATTTTTATCTTAGGGTAATTTTTTATAATCAGGGTTTTGTCTAAATCAAATTTCAATGGTCTGTACTAAACTTTTAATGATACGAACTGTAATGCCCCGACCCTAGTTACCCATTGTTGGTGCATTATTACCTAAAATTGGCATGATCCAAAGAGATCTATTCATGAAATTCCAATTAGTCTAGTAGCCTTATAAGTACTAGATACATACATATGTTTTACATTACATCATGAAATATAAAAATAACATTGTCTCCCATTTGAACACACTCATATACATTTCCTTATCCCTTTTGGTTAATCATAATAGACTTCTTCACATCTTAGGAAAAAGAAAACATAAGAAATGGATGAGATCATATGCTCAGTAAAGATAATAATAAATCGGAAACTATCATGAATAATCATAAACATTTAAGGCAACGTATGATATAAAAACACATGACTTTTAGACATAAACATCATAATAATGTGGATAAGATAAATCAAATACTTCAATTAACTTATTCACATGGATATTCTACTAGTCGAATAATCACATTTAATATCAATAGATAATTTTATAATGATGTAATTCATAATGTCTGACACCATAACCACATAGTCATGGCCTTATGACAAGACTAAAAATAAAGATATTTTCATGGCCTTGTGCCAAGAAACTAGTTTGTCTCATGAGACCTACTGATGCATCGATGAGCTATAGCGGGCTTCGCCCATCACATACTATGTCAAATCCATTCCTCATATGAATATGTTGAAACATAACATAAAAATTCGTATTAAAACATGGACAAAAAATTTCAATACTTTAACTATAAACCTTGAATGGTATTAAAATAGCACATCCACAATCAAACATTTCATAAATCATTCAATAAAATATGGATTATTATATTATATCAAATCAAAAACAATCAAGAATAATATCCAGTAAAGGATGTTGACATAGTTTAAAATGATCTGTAAAACTCTTTGAGAGAAATATTACTTTTTCATGAAATCATTTAAAAGTCATGCAATTTATAAATGAATACATTTAAAGGAAATTTTTTAATCAATGTGTCCCATACCGCCTTCAAAATTTTGAATGGAATTAACAATTTAAGACATTCATGTCCATATAAATAAATTCTTAAACCCATTTTGAAAACAAGGACAATAATGAGAAATTTTTAGAAGAATTAATATTTAAAACATTTAAAGTTATTTTTTTGTTAAATAGTCCTTTAAAACGGATCCTTTTGAAATCTTGTTTATGAACCATGGGCATGGATGATAAATATTTCCATGTAAATACTTTCACATAAACAATCTCAGATAATAATGACATTGAGGAATTAACAGTGACGTTGTAGTTTTCCTTAGTCGAGGGTACGTTATCCTCTTGTATAATAGTTAAATTATTTTAATTAAATTATACAAGAATAGCATGCACAAATGTGATATCATATATGATATTGTCAGATTTCATTGTTAATAGTATTTTAGTAGTATCATTGT
Organism: Viscum album; assembly: GCA_963277665.1. Taxonomy (NCBI): domain Eukaryota; kingdom Viridiplantae; phylum Streptophyta; class Magnoliopsida; order Santalales; family Viscaceae; genus Viscum; species Viscum album. The sequence goes on along the minus strand of OY728164.1, from coordinate 1,864,016,508 downwards.
TTCTGGTGTTAACTGATTTGTTTTCCATTATATGTTTTGTTATATAATTCATGTTTGTTATGGATAGGATGTATTCGATTCATATCTTGAATTATATTAAATTATTAAACATTATTATAAATAATAATATGAAAACTATTCTTGAATGGTTATGATGGGAAATAAATCTCATCGCATTCACGGAGACAGTAATCTGTATGTACACACGAGCGACAATATAATTCAATTGATGATGAAATAGAATGTAATTGGATGGTATATCATATATACAGAAAAATTAACGTGTTGTATTTATTATTTTCATCAATTATACTCGTTATTATACCGCTTCAAATAATGAATTGTTGACTGACAAACTACACCACGACGTAGAGACGGTAAGCCATGCATACACACATATGGTGACTTTGTCATTCATAGGATGTATATAATAATTAATATGGTTGTACCATATTTATAAAACATCACAATATATATAAAGGACTAGATTTATTATTTTTGTATGGAAACAAAAAATAAGTAGGAAGTGGAAGAATAAAAGAACTTTGAAGGAGGTGGTGAAATTATTACCTCTTCTTCAGGTGGTTCCTTTTGATTTGATCAAAAGGGATTGTTAACATGGATTTCATATCAAAGTAAGGCCTCTAGGTTTAACTGAGGGTGTTTGGAAGGATATTTGAGTAGGTTTTTCATAAGAAAAATGGATTTGGATGTGTGAATATTAGAGAAGGTGAAGTACTCTTTTATAGGATATGTGATGGTCACTTTAGAAAAATCATGAAATATTACATTAATATAAAATAATTTTCTGTTTCTAATGGATTAAAATAAATTTAATTCTTGGATAAGGTGGGTAGGGGTCAAAATAGTTTCAAAAAATAGGTTTTAGACAGGTTGATATAATTATATTAACCTTATCTTTTAGATTTAATTCATAGTTAAATAGTTTAACTTTAACATGTATTCTTGTATTTTTATATTGATTTGTTAATAAACAAACTATAAAATTCTAAGAGAACCTCATGTGGTTCATTAATGACATATGTATCATTACATAAGACTTTTTTCTGAATCTTAGATTTTTAGAAATAATAAATCATTTAATAATAGAGTATTCGTTTTAAAAACTCATTTATGTCAATTTTGACACTATTTAGTATTTGGTTTTTTTGAAAGTCAAAAAAGGTTTATTACATCGAAAAAAAACATTAAATCAATAATAACAAGTCATATTAACCAATAAAATTATTGTAATGTGTCAAAATCCTAAATTTACATTTATTTGGATATTTATAAAATCAATTATTTTAATAGTTCATTAATAAGGTAATTACTGCATCATCATTTTTTCATAAATAAATTTAATTATTTAATGTCTAAAATTTATAAATAAAATTTCGTGATGTAGTAAATATTATTATTTTACTAATGAATATTTATAGTCGAATATATCTAATGTATAACCCTACATTAAAAATGGTTTAGTTTCTAAATTTGAATTTAACACTTTTAAATCTTCTTTAAATAAAATAATAATAAATGTTGTAATCTAATACAACTGAATCTAAAAGGATCATATGTTTGTCCTAAGGTTAATTATGGTCTAAAAACAGTTATCCAATAGAATTAGGACATGTGATAGGGTAATTTTATGTTATTATAATATTATTTTACCTTTAATTATCATAATTACTTTTAACCGTGGTAAATAAAATTCAAAATTTAATATTCACCAAACATTATTTCATACTATTGAACCTCATTTTAATTATGGATGTAAACTATCTCCCTTGGATTTTTGAAATTCAATTTTTAGAAGTGGTAAAATTACGTTTTATGACAATTTTCAAATGTGCCGAAAAGGTGTATAAAAGACGTTAAAAAGATTCATATATTTTTATGTATACAATCTTATTAAAAAAATATTACAATGAGTTAAATTATACTAATATATGTATAATGTATTTATTTTGACTATAACATAAATTAAAAATAAATATTTAAATGAATAAGGCATTTTTTTACAACGTAGTGTTTTTCCATGTTCATCAAAAATTGAATGTTTTCAGAAAAATACCAAAAATTCACCCAAAGATTATTTTGATATTAAAAATTATTAATTGATGTCTATTTTAAAAAATTAAATACATATAATTTTCATTAATTAATTTAAAATTAATTTCTGTTTTGAAAACAAAAAAGTAGGGTTTTGCAAAATACAAATTATTAAAAGATTGATATGTGTTTTTGTCCAATTTAAATGTAAAATTACTTCAAATGACCAAATTTTGATTAAATGATAAAAAAATAATGTAACTATACATAACAACCATTAATTTTAATAATTTAACAATATAAATTATCTTGATTAAAAAATTTGTTTTCAATTAAAATTTATTATCTTTCACTATTAATCAAATCATGAAAGTTATCAGAAATTCATCAAAAAAAATCCAAAGTTAATATTTATGTATATATTCTAAAGAAGAAGTTTTTTTTCGAATTGAATATCTATAAGTTTCAAATATTTGATTTAAAAATGTATCTCCATTAAAAGTTGGTAGAATATCATTTTTTAAAAAATACGTATTTTATCTAAAAATTTGAATTTGTTCCTATATTATGTATAACAAACACATTATATGGTTGTTAAAATTATATGGAGTTTATAAAATTCAAAATTCAACTAATTATATTCATAACATTAGGATAGATTGGTAAGTCGTGGTGCGTTCATCCTTGGTGTTGCGTATAGCGCAAGCTATTGAATTATTTTAAGGAGATAACAGACTATGAAATCCTTGGGTGTTACATTTTCTCATCCTTTAATAAATTTCATCCTCACAATTTGAAATTTTTATTCGAAAATAGTAGTTCAAAAATAGAAAATACCTTTGTGGATAACCCACATCAGAAAAAGGGTTAATAAAGTTTTTCCATTATTAGAGGGAAAGGGAAATTAAAAAGTCACAACCAAATTAAGATTTCTAATAGAAGAATATTGGTGGCAATTTGAGACACATAATTGGTGGATAACATAAATTTTAATAGGATGTGATTGAGGTCATAAATCACAAACAATTGAATAATAAATAGAAAATTGAAGTCCTTAAATCCATAAATCTATGGTGAAATAAAATATTATAGGTTCATAAAAACATAAGGTATTATGATAAAAAATTTGTGGTTTTAAGATTCTTTCCCTAAATTATAATAATTAATTTATTCATAGAATAAGAAAAAAATAATTGGAAAGTAATGTTCCATCCTTTATCTAATTTGTACCACAAACATATATTTCGCTCCAAAAGATAATAGAACTCAAAAATATTTTATTTATCATAATAGTATAGGGTTTCAAAAAAATGAATTTATAATTCATCTATTATATCATTTAATAAAACTAAATTATAAAAACTAGGACATCACATAGGCTAGTGGTAGGTGATGAACCATTGTCGCCCTTCAGTTGCAATTTCAAGTCTCGTGGCCTTGTCGGACACGACGTGTTGTCTCCCAGCCTTCGGGTTATTCATTTTATAAAAAAAAATCCAAACCTAATCTTATGAAATGTTTTAGCCTCAAACGATAGTATCGAATGCCCAACTTAATCCATTCCAATATTTAGACTTATCCAAAATAATTTTCTTCCAAACTCATAGTCCAAATCATTATAAGGAAGGTCAACATAACATAATGAAGATCTCTTTTTTCCACATAATAGCATCTGATTATCTTCATCGTGTATTATCATAAAAAATGGTAACTCCCTAAATTACCATAAAACCTTATTTATTACATTCATTATCCCTTATTCCATATAGATTACTAGATATAATCCTTGTATCCAAAAATTCTGAAAACTCCAATAATGATGGAATAATCAAACCATTAATTAGTTCCAAGGTAGTCAAGAATATCCAATATAATTTATCCAAATAAAACATCTCTTATTCCAAAATTAACTACCTCAGTATGAGGACCATATTAAGGATTATAATTCCTTTAACCATGTATTTTCCAAAAAGTTAAACAGGCTGTTGAGTCTAATTTTTTATTACCATATAATCCCAAATCCTCAATGAAATAGTACATCAGTCTAATCCTTATTTATTTAAATAATTAATATAACCAGTATATCGTTGAAACAATAGTCAAATGACATAGAAAAATAATAAAAATAGAATAACACTAATTATTCCTCTTCATCTATGGAGGTATCATAACTTGATTATTTTCCAATAACATCATTTGGGGTATACTCTGATTATTGGGACATTGATGCATGTAGTGTCCCAACTCCTTGCAGATGAATCATTGTACATTTGAACCATTTTTCTTACCTTTTAAATAATGTACTTGGTTTCCTTTTTCTACTCACATATAACAAACTCCCATTCCCTTCAATCATTTACCATGGTGATTCTTTCCAGAGTTATCACATAAGGGAAAATCCTTCTTTCCCTTCTTCCCTTTATCCATATTTCTCTCTAACATCCTTTTATTCTATGGCATCCCTTAAAAACCATTGGAATCAAAGAATTCTAAGTATCTTATTAAAACGTGATACTATTTGTTCATATGATAAGAATACATGGAAGAATATTTACCCTCTAAATGTTGGCTTAAGACCATAATGAATATGGTCCTTCATAATCTATGGATCATGCGTATTGTTGGAGTTCTCATTACTTCTATTTGGCACCATTTCTAAACAATGGAATATACATGGTTAGTTTTTGAATCACAATGCATAATTACAATCTTGAAACATCACAAAAATTGAAATTTTTATACATATAATCCATAATCATAAAAAAAATTATTTGAGGGTTTACTTACTCATAAATCCTTCATAATGGTTTTTAAAGAAAATGTGAATTATCCTAAGAGTATACCCCAGAAGTGTTGTAACCAAGAGTGCATCAAAGATGGTTGTCGTGTACTAGGATACCCTAGATCTTGCCTGAAACTTATTGTCTGAGTTTTCACTCCTAGGTAAATATTTACTAGAGTCGCCTCTACATGCTCGTATCTATAAAGGGATGTAATTTCTTAGAAAACCCACATAATATTTACACTACCAAAATTTTGGGATGTTCTTATATAATAATCCTCAATGTTTATCACAGGGTAATGTTCTCTAATAATAGTATTTCTAAACCTTGTTTCCATTTTTTGTACTAAACATCATCTGAAACCAACTGTAACGCCCCAACCCCAGTTACCCAATGTCAGCATATAATTATATAATAGATCCATGATCCTAAGAGATCAAGTCACGAAAGACCGATTAGTTTATTAGCCTTGTAAGTACTAGAAACATACTTATGTTTTAAATTACATCATGAAATAAGAAAGTAACATTGTTACCCCTTTGAACAGATTCATATCCTTTGGCATATCCTTGCAGGTTAATCATAATATACTTCTTCAAATCCTGGGAAAAAGAAAACATAATAAAATGGTGATCTAAAATGCTCAGTAAGGATAAAAATATAGAGGAAACTATCATATATAAGCATAAATATTTCAAGCACCGTATAAGACTAAAACACAAGCATTTTAAACTTAAACATCAACATAATGGGGAAAATATAAATCCAATATTGTCATTTACATAATCACATGGATATTCTACTAGTCAAATAATAACATGTAATATAAATAGAAATTTTCAAAATGATGGAATCCATAATGTCGGACATCATAACCACACAGTCAAGGCATCATTACAAGACTGTAAATAATGATTTTATCAATTAATTGGGCCAAGACACTATTTTTTCTCATGAGACCCATCGATGCATCTTGAAACTATATCAGGCTCCACCCGTTACTTACTAAGTCAAATTCATTCCTCATATGAAAATATTAAAACATAACATAATCATTCATTTAAAAACAAGCATACAAAATGTCAATAATTTAACCATAAACCATGAATGGTATAAAAATATAACATACATTGTCAAACATATCATAACTCATTCAATATAATATGGAAGATTGTATTATAAAAAATCAACATCAATCAAGAATAATATCCAGAAAAGGATGTTGACAAAGATAAAAATGATCAGTAAAACTCTTTGAGGGAAATATACATTTTTCATGAAATCATTTAAAACACACACAATTTATAAATGAATGCATTTAAATGATATTTTTGAATCAATGTGTCTCATACCAATTTGAAACTTTGGAATGAAATTACAAATTTATAACATTCATGTCTATATTAATAAATACTTAAACTCATTTTGAAAACATGGACATTAATGAGAATGGTTTAGAAGAATAAATATTTAAAACATTTAAAATGAAGATTTAGTTAAAGATTCCATTAAAAATAATCCTATGTAAAAGTATTTTATGAATCTTGGACAATGATGATAAATATTTCCCAGTAAATACTTACACATAAACAATCTCGGATAGTAATGAGATTGAGGACTTAACCATTACTTTGTATATTTTATTATTTGAGGGTATGTTAAAATCCAGTATAATAATTTAATAATCTTTATTAAATTATACAAGAAAAAATTACATAAATATGATATCATGTATGATCTTTTTATATTTCAATGTTAATAATATTTCAGTAGTATCATTGTTTTGGGTGTTAACTGATTTTTTTTCCTTTATATTTTTTTACGTAGGTCAGGTTTATTATGCATAGGATGTATTTGATTCATATACAAAATGATATTATGTTCTTAAAAATTATTTTAAATCATAAAATGAAAATTATTCATAAATGGTTATGATGGGAAATTAATCTCATTGCGTTTGTGGAGACGGTAATCCGTACGTACGCATGAGCAACAATATCATTCTATTAATGGTGAAATCATTTGTAATTGGATGGTATATCATATATATAGAATCGTTAACATGTTATATATACTATTTACATCAATTTTTCTCGATATTATACCCATCCAAATAATGAGGTGTTGAATAACAAACTACATCACAACGTGGAGACAGTAAGTTGTACGTACGCACGTATGGTGACATTGTCATTCATATGATGGATAGAATATTGAATGTGGTTGTACAATATTTATAATAACATCGTAGTATATTTAAGTTATTGGGGTTATTATTTATCTATGGTATCAACAAAGAAAGTGGAAGTGGAAGATGAAAAGAACTTTGAAAGAGGTGGTGAAAGTATTACATCTTCTTAGTGTGCTTCCCTATGATTTGATCAAAAGGGCCACATAGGATGGTTTTCTGATCATAGTAAGGCCTATAGGATGAATTGAGGGTATTTTAGAGGATATTTAAGAAGGGTTTTTCTAAGTCAAATGTCTTTGTATGTGTGAATTTGTGAGAATGGGGTGAACCCTTTTATAAAAGTAGTGAGGGTCACTTTAGGAAAAGCTTGAAATATTATTTAATTATAAAGTCATTTTCAGTTTTTAATTGCTCCAAATGGATTTATTTAGAGGATAGGTTTGGTATGTGTTGAAATATTTTGAACCAATTGGTTTTAGACATGTTTAGATCACTATATTAACCATATATTTTAGATTTAATTCTAAGTTAACTAGTTTAACTTTTACCATGTATTCTTGTATTTTTATATTCAGTGGTTGATAAAAATACTATAAAATGCATAGAGAACATAAATTGGTTCATTAATAACATATCAATAATTATATAAGTCCTTTTCTTGAACCATAAATTTTTAGGAATATTAAATCATTTAATAATATAGTATTTGTTTTAAAAACTCATTTATGTCAATTTTGATACTATTTAGTATTTGGTTTTTTAAAGGTCAAAAAAACGTCATTACTTAGAAACAAATACATTAAATCAATCCTAACATGTAATATTAACATATAAAATTAGTGGAATGTAAAAAAAGACTCAATTTACATTTATTTGGATATTTATAATATCAATTATTTTAAACATTCATTAATAAGGTAATTAATGCATCATCATTGTGTAATAAATAAATTTAATTATATAATATCAAAAAATTAAAAATAAAATACCATTATGTAGATTTTTTTATATTTCATATGAATATTTATATTCAAATTTATCTTATGTATAACCCTATTTTAAAAATGGTTTAGTTATTAGAATTTGAATTTAACACTTTTAACTCTTAATTAAATAAAATAATAATAAACGTCTTAATCAACTCCAAGTGGATAAAAATATCATATTTTTGTCCTAATGTTAATTTTTGTTGAAAAAAACTTATCTAATAAAATTATAACATGTGTTGTGGTAATTTTATATTATTATAATATTATTTTTATCTTTATTTATCATATTTACTTTTAACTGTGGAAAATAAAATTCAAAAGTTACACTTCACCAAAAAAAAATCATCCTATTGAACCACATTTTACTTACTTATGATAACTGTGTATCTCATATTTTTGAAATTCAATTCATAGAAATGGTAAAATTACATTTTATACATATTTTCAAATGAGCATAGAAGGTGGATCAAAGATGTTGAAAGGTTAAATAACATTATATATATCTAATCTTATTATAAAATGATTCCAATGAATTAAATTGTACTAATATATATATGATTTATATATTTTGAATTTATGATAAATTAAATATAATTATTTAAATGAAAAAGAATGTTTTTATTTATAACGCAGTGTTTTCTACTATTCATCAAAAAATGAATGTATTCGAAAAAAACCAACAAGTCACCAAAAGAAAATTTTTATATTAAAAATTAAAAAATGATGTCTATTTTATCAAATTCAAATCATAGTACTTTCATTAATTAATTTAGAATTAATTCCGTTGTCAAAACCATAATGCTGGCTTTTGCGATGTAAAAACTATCAAAAGATTAATATATGTTTATGCCAAATTTAAATGTATCATTACATCAAATGGCCAAAATTGGATTAAATGTTAAAAATATAATCTAAATATACTTCAAAACCATTTAGATGTATAATTTAACCATATAAATTATTTTTATTATAAAATTTGTTTTTGATAAAAATGTAGTATTTTTTACTATCCATCAAAATATGAAAGTTTTCAGAAAACACCAAAAAGTTATCCAAACTAAATGTTTATGTCCTTCTTCTAAAGAATAATTTTAATTTGTCAATTTGAATATATTAATGTGTCAAATATTTGATTTAAAAAGGGTTCTCCATTAAAAGGTGCTAAAATATCATTTTTTGAAAAATAAAGATTTTATCTAAAAAATTTAATTTGTTCTTATATTATTTATAAGAAACACTTGATATGGGTGTTAAAATTATATGGAGTTTATAAAATTCAAAATTCAGTTAAACTATTCATAACTACCTTTTTAACGACTAGTTTGGTAAGTCGTGATGCGTTCATACTCGGTGTTGCCTGTAGAACCGTCTATAGAATTACATTAAAGAAATAACATACTATAAAGTCCTATGGTGTTACAAGGATTATCTTTGATTGTTTCATCATCATCAACTACAATCACACCCCAATTGAACAAGTGAGAGTTATCATGAAGATACCGATGAATCTGTAGCACATGGAATACATCGTGTATCAAGAACGTATGTGGGGGAAGTTTTATCTGATATGAAATAGATCAAATATGATCCAACACCTCAAAAGTCCCAAAAAATGTAGCGGAAACATACATAGACATCTAATGCTTCACTTCCCATAATCAGGAGTCACCATCAAAAACACATGATATCTGAGGTCAAACTCCATAGATGTCCTAATTTGATCAGCATATGACTTTTGATGATCATGCGCTTCCTTAAACCTTTCACAAATAACCAGAACTATCTCTTTCATTCTCTACATTGGTTATGACATGATAATATCTTTCTATACGATCCCAATCTAGCACAAAAAAGTATTGAATGGTTAGTTGTTTAAAGATTAAAATGGTACCATAGTAATAGTGGGGTGAAATATTTTTACACAAACTCAGAAAAAGGTGGCTGACTTATCCATGAACCTCCAAAATCAAGGACACAAGTATGAATAATGTCTTCAAGAGTATAGATAGTCATCTTTTTCTATACATCCTTCTATGGATAGAATGAAATGTAAAGAAGTGACTGAGATCCAAAATCATGTTTAAGACCTCTCTACACCCTAGAGCCAAAACAAGGGTCGCAATCAGAGATGATCATCCTCTATAATCAACGGTGTCTCACCACCACCTCTAGGTACTGCCTCGATAAAACCTCTATTGATCTCAAATCCTTAATTGAGATAAAATGGGTCAATTTCCTAAAATGGTCCACTATCACCCACATAGAATCAAAGGCTCTATGATCTCAAGGTAAACTAGTGATGAAGACCATAGAGATGTCCTCCCACTTCCACTAAAAAACATCCAAGGGTTGGAGAAAACCATTGGAAATATGATGATATAATTTCACCATCTAAAAAACCAAAAATCATGATAAAAATATTGAAATTAATACTTTAACCCATGACACCAAAACTAAACTCTTAGAGCCCAGTGAATCTTTATCACAGTAAGATGTACTACTAAGGGTGAACTATGCAACTCTAGGATTACCACCTCATATATCACCAAAAGGGATAAAAAACTTCCCCTATAACAAAACCCAATGATTTTCATCGTTAGATCAACCATCAAGGGAATCAACAAAGACAACCCTGTCTCCCCATAACTCCACCTTATAATACCATTACCAGAACTCCTCCCCCAGTTGTACCAACTATGATTGAACATTCATCTGAAAAGGTATCCTTTTCCAAAAAAAACACTCCAATTTAATGATGCAGCATTTATTTTCATAATCTTGAAATTATTTCATCCATTACCACTGTCACAATATCAAGTCATGCTTAGAGTAGACAATCCTTAGGTACTTGTCACTGGAAAAAACCAAAAAATGATCACTGATGATGTAATATCATCACAACCTCAAGGAAAAAACGATAGATTCCCACATGATATCATGGGAAGAAAAATTACTAGCTTGGTTATATAACATTGGAGACCCATAAGAGAAAACTAATTTGTACTATTCCAAAAAAAATTGCCCAAACAAAGACATGAATCATTTCAGAAAACATCAAATTGAACTCTCTATTCTATAAAATAATGAACCGGAGAACTAAAAAACATATCATTTAGGTACTCAAAAGATTATTTATACTTATCATCCACAAGAATACATGAACGTTTTTATTCATAGTTTTTAGAGATGTTTCAACCTACGGGAAATTGTCTATGAACCTATTATAATATTTTATAAGACTGCGGAAAATTTCCACCTCTACAACTATCCTTGGGGTTGCTAAAGAAACAAATATCTTGATATTCAATGAATACGTGGATAAACCATGTTGGGACATCATATTCCCGAAGAACCAAACTTCATGTGCCAAAAAATCAAACTTCTACATTTTCCCTAATTGCTTTTAAGGATGAATGTCTCCTAAAATGGCAGGTAGATACTCTGCATGCTCCTCCTCAGACGAGGAGTACAAAATGATGTCACCGATGAAAACAACCAAGAACTGATCTAGAGTCTCTCTAAAAGCTTCATTCATTAAACTCTTGAACATAATTTGAGTGTTCATAACATTAAATAGCATCACAATGAACTCGTAATTCCTATAATGACAACGAAATGTAGTCTTTAGAATATCATCATTTTTACCCACATCTGATGATATCCCAACAAAATATTGATCTTTATAAACCGACTAAATCCTTTTAGTTGATCGAATTAATATTAAATCCCTTGAATAGAAAATCATTTATTCAATATAACTTTTTTCAAATGATGATAATTGATACATAGAAGTAGACTATCATCATCCTTCTTCACAAACAAAATCAGAGAATCCCAATGTAACACCCGAGACTTTTATGAGAAATATTTTGTTTTTAAATCATCAAATAAATCTTTCACTAGACACAACAGTAGATTTTATTGCTTTACACGGAATCACGGCCTTCCTCGATAGCTTGTGTCGTACGCAATACCGAGTTTCACTAAACAATGATATGCTATTAAAATATTATTAAAACTAGCCGTTATGAATAGTAATAACCACTTTTTGAAATTTTATAAATTTTATTTTTCAAAATGGACTTCATTTTTGGATTTGGAATATCGAAATTCGCCTAGGGTGAAATTTTGGTATTTTTCTGAAAACATTCAATTTTTGATGAATAGTGAAACCACTAAGTGGTAGTTAAAAAAATGAATTTTTCATAAAACATAATTTTACCGCTTCTGTGAGTGGAATTTCAAAAATCCGAGAGACACGTTTGATTTAATTAAGTAAAATGTGGTTCAATGAGATGAAAATAATTTTTTGGTGAATAGTAACTTTTTACTTTTATTTACCACGGTTAAAAGTAAATAGGGTAATTAAGGGTAAAAATGATATTATTATTACCCTAACACGTGTCCTAATTATATTGGATAAATTTAATTCGACCCAAAACAACCTTAGGAATAAAATATGACCATTTAGGAACACTTGGATTAGATTAGGACATTTATTATCAATTTACTTAAAGAAGGGTTAAAATAGTTAAAATCAATGTTTAATAAGTAAATCATTTTTAATATGGGGTTATACATAAGATAAATTCGACTATAAATATTCATTAGAAAGATAAAAACATCTTCAGAACAATCTTATTTTAGTTATAATTTTTAGACATTAAATAATTTAATTTATTTATGACACAACGATGATGCAGTAATTATCGTTTTAATGAAATATTGAAATAATTGATGTTATAAATACCCAAATAAAAGTAAATTGAGACTTTTTATGAATTAAATTAATTTTATAGGTTAATATGACATGTTATTATTGATTTAATTAACTATTTTCGAACTAATAATTCTATTATGATTTTCACAAAAATCAATTACTAAACAGTGTGAAAATTGACATAAAATAGTTTTTAAAACAAATATTATATTATTAATTGTTATTTTATTCCTAAAAATCTAAGGTTCGTCAAAATGACTTATATAAGGTTATATATATTAATAATAAACAAATTGGGGTTCGTTTGGCTTGATATAGTATGTTTATTAACATTATAGTGTAAGAAAACAAGAAGACACGGTAAAAGTTAAATTATCTAACTTAAAGGTAAATCTAAATGATAAGGTTAAAATTGATACATAAACTTGTATATATTCTATTGTATGAGAGTATTTCGACCCATACCCTCCTTAGATTCGAAATAAATCAATTTTGAGCCATTTAAAACCGAATTTGACTTTATAATAAAATAATAGTTTTAGATATTCTAAAGGTGCCCCTCTCCTCCATTATGAAAGGGAACCTCCTCCCTCTCTTCCTCATACCACTTTGATCCTTCAAGCTCGGCCAAACCCTGCCAATTTCGTCTCTCCACTTCCCTATAGACATTCTAGAGGTCCTGGTATTTTTTCATAGACCAATTTTAGTGCCCTAAAAGAATGTCTCAAAGAAGCGCTTCAAAGAAGAGGTAATGCTCGTTACCGATTATTTCATCTTTATTTATTCTTCCACTTCTTCTTCTTTAGTTGTTTCATTATGAAGTAATAACATGAGTATCCCTCATATACTGATATGTCATTATAATTATGAAACAACCCTATTTCACCATCTCTCCATCCTACGGAAAATGAAATCATCGCGTGTGCGTACGTACAGAATTCCGTCTCCATGCCGTGGTGTAATCTATTTTCCACCACCACATTACTTGGATGGGTTTAATGGTGTAAATAATGAATATATATGATTATTGTAAATTTATATTAATTCTGAAATAGTAAACATACACTCCAATACAATTCCACGATCATGGGAATGATATCATCGTTCGTCCGTACGTACAGAATACCATCTCCACGATGTGATGCGACTTGTTCTACATGATCTTCATTGCATAATGATGATATAAATGAATTGAATGAATGAATATTATATATATTACACTAATAGAATTCTGTAAATGAGGTATCTATAACCTAAAAAGAAGAATAATAATTTATTCGACAAAACATGCATAAGAACAAAAAGTAATAAACACCCGAATAACAAGTAGCAAATAAATATTACTAATAATAAGCTAAGAATATGACCATATATGATATCATTACAGTGAGTATGATTATTTTGTAAGTCAATGACATTATTTAAATCATTATACAGGATGTTCGTACACTTATGAAGCAAATCGGACCTAAGGTAAGGGAAATATCACAATCTCATTTTTATCTGAGATTGTTTATACTTTGGAATTTATTAGGGTGTATTTTATCATCCACATCCATGTTTCCTCAATATGTAATATTTATTTCCTTCTGAAATAGTTTATATCCAATTTTATCCTTCGGTGAGTTTTTAGTAAAAGATATGAAAGGAATCTTTTGTCGTTTTTCGTATGAGGTACTTTTTACTTTTCTGACAAAAGTACGAGAAGAATGTTTTTTAACTTATACGGCATGAATGGATTTTTAAACCATTATTTCCAAGAAGATTCCTTTACATGTTTTCAAGTTTATTTTTAATCAACTTCTTTTAGATTAAAATTTTATGACATGTTAAGAAAGGAAAAATGTTTTTGAAGTAGAAATGATATTTTCCTCAAGAATGGAGTTCAAGTGTTTTATCAAAATTATATTCCATCTAAGATAATATAGGGTTCTGTTTATATCCCTATTAGTACATTGATATGATTATGTTGTGATGGAAATATTTTTATGAATTCCTTTATCTTATATGAATTGTTTTATGATGTCATGATGTTTAAGATTACCATTTTTATTACATGTGTTATGCTATGATGTAGGGTTTATGATTTTGTGGCACACAGAATAATGGTATCATTATGAGATGGGTGGGACCTATATCTCCCTCCAATGCATTGGATAAATATTTTATATCTCATGAGATAGACATTGCTGGAATGGCAGGTTAAACCAGTTTAGTGAAATAGGACTAGAACGAGGAGTGAACTCGGTTCAGATATGGACTTTGTCCGCTAAGAGAGTCTTGACTACTAAGAAATGATTATCTATGATTATGTGTGTATGCCACAAAGTTTAATGTTTTAAGTTATGATTATTGGGATTACATTTCACTACTATGATTTATCCCATGTTATGAAATTATGATCTCTTTTTCAGGTTAAGATTTCCAATAGTTATGTTCTTATGAATATGATGTGATTGATATTTCTTTTGTTTACCCTTACTGAGTATTTGAGCTCACCCTTTTGTACGTTTTGTTTCCCCAGGTCAGGAATAAGGTTATTAAGTAAGATATGCCAAACAGGACTATATATATGATGAAATAAATGGGAGACAGTGTAGACACTTTATGAACGAGTTGTTTATGTTTCCCAGTTTCTAGAGACACTATACCTATACAGTCCATTCCGGGTTTTGTTATATGTTTTAATTAGTGTGCTTAAATTTTTAAGTAATAACAATGTATGTAAAGTATGGGTTGTTATAGTTGGTATCAGAGGACAGGTATAGTCAAAATTTGGAAACTAGGATGTAAAAGCCTTAGTAAGAACCCTAAGGATATTTATAAGCATAGAACAAAATCTTAGTGTTTTATAAATGACCATGAATAACCTAGTATAAGACCTTATGTGTGAAATTTTATTCTTGATTATGTGGTTTTCCTATTATAATTAGTGTTTCTCACACTATTCTTCTTGGTTTTAGTCAATGGCTGGAACCCGAAGTAACCGTGTTAATACGGAATGCGACGGGAAATGCAATGATTGTCCCCCTGAGCAACCAAACGTTATGGGAGCTGGAATGCAAAATATTGTAGCCATGCTCACACAACTTTCTCAAGCTATGAATCATGTAGGACTTCCAAACGAGCAAAATAAGAGCAAAATTCTGTTGAATCCTTCATCAGGCAGCGTCCACCTTCATTCAGCGGGTCTACTGATCCATTAATTGATGAACAATGGATTAGAACTACTAAAAAGATATTTTCAGTTCTTCAATGTTATGAACATGATAAATTCATCCTAGAAGTGTATCGTTTGGAAGGAGATTCTAATCAATGGAGTAATCTTATTAAGAATACGAGGCAAATAGATGAATTGAGTCCATGGAATGGGACGAGTTCAAGAACTTATTTTTCAATAACTACTTCCCTTGTATTCTCTGAACAAAGATGGAGAAAGAGTTTCTTGAACTGAAGCAAAAGGATGATGAATATGTTGGTACCTATGAGGAAAATATTACAATACTTGCACGGTACGCTTCTGGTATTATTATCCAACCTGAGAGTAAGATCGATCGATTCTTTAGTGGCTTAAAACCATGTCTTCGAAGGGTGTTATCCATAAGGGACGTCAATAGCTACGAGGAAATCGTTCGATGTGCTCTCAAGGTCTAAATGGAGATTGGAGTAACCCATCAGTCATATGGGTTTGATAAGACGAGGAAAATGGAATTCAAAGGAAAATCTAAAGAGCACATTGCAAAGAAGATGATCTTTCCCTTATGCTCAACGTGTGGAAAGAAACATGGAGGGAGTTGTCTTAAAGGGACAATTAAATGTTTCAAATGTGGAAAGGAAGGTCATCGGGCATTTTAATGCTATAGTGATGGGAAAAATGTCTAATGAGGCAAAAAAAGGAAGGGATACACAGAATGAACCTACTACACTTCAATGTTTCAAGTGCAAGGAGATGGGGTATTATGCCAGTAAATTCCCCAATCCAAGGGTTGTTGATGATGATCAACATCAACAAAATCATAAGTCTAAAGACAAAGGAAAGTCACATGCAATTTCTATCATCGATGTGGAGTACGATAACGATGTGATGAATGGTACACTTACCATCCACTATAAAGTAGCAAATGTTTTATTTGATTCTGGATCCATCCACTCTTTTATTTCTGAAGATTTTTCTAAGAGTATCACCGAATTCTCTCAACAATTAGATGTTGAGTTGTCTGTGACAACCCGTAATGGAACAAAAGTCACATCAAAAGTTTATAATTCTTCTCCGATTGAAGTTTGTGGAAAAGTGCTTCCTGCAAATCTTGTGATCCTTCCTATAGTGGAATTTGATGTGATTCTTGGCATGGATTGGCATTCTTTATATAGAGCTCATATCAATTTCCAAAGAGGGGAAGTCACATTTCATATTCCAGATCATTCTATGATAGTCTATCGATGCAAGGATGAACATAACCTTCCAGTTGAAATTTATTCCATCTTATGGGTCTTGATTCCACTAAATGAAGGTTATTTATCTCAAATGGTTGGTGAGAAACTCACGATTAAGAATATGCCCATTTTATGGGAGTTTGATGATGTCTTTCTGGAGGAATTGTCGGGTCTTCCACCAAATCGTGAAGTTGAGTTTTCAATAGAACTCGTACCGAGTGCTTTGACTATTTCAAAGACACCTTATAGAATGGACCCAATTTAGTTGCAGGAATTGAAGAAGCAACTCCAAGATAATCTTGATAAGGGATTCATACGCCCTAGTGCGTCACCTTTGGGAGCACCTGTTTAATTTGTTAAGAAGAAAGATGGATCAATGAGACTTTGCATTGATTATTGAGAACATAACAAGATCACTATCAAGAACAAATATCCTCTCCCACGCATTGATGACTTATTTGACCAACTACGTGGAGCTCAATACTTTTCCAAGATTGATCTTCATTCAGGGTATCATCCATTAAGGGTCAAAAGGGAGGATATACCAAAGACGGCTTTCCGTACAAGGTATGGACACTATGAATTTATAGTGATGCCATTTGGTCTTACTAAATCCCATGCTATCTTCATAGATCTGATGAATAGAGTCTTTAGAGACTATTTTGTTCATTTCGTGGTAGTCTTTATAGATGATATTCTTGTCTATTAAAAGGGAAAGGAATAACATGAACATCACTTGAGAATTATATTGAAGACCCTGAGAAAGGAGAAACTTTATGCCAAATTTTCCAAGTGTGAATTTTGGCTTCAAAAAGTTTCATTTTTGGGTCACATAATCTCAAAAGAGGGGATATCTGTGGATCCAGAAAAAATAGAGGTTATCGAAAGATGGTCGAGACCAACAAAAGTAACTGAGATCCGAATTTTTCTTGGTTTGGCTGGATATTATCAATGTTTTGTGAAAGATTTTTCACGATTATCTAAGCCACTTACCAAGTTGACACAGAAAGGAGTTAAGTTTTTTTGGATGGAAGAATGTGAAGATAATTTCAAGGAGTTGAAAAGAAGGTTATCCAGTGCACCTATGCTCACACTGCCTTCTAGTGGAGAAAGGTTTCTGATCTATAGTGATGCATCCAAGAAGGGATTGGGGTGTGTTCTTATGCAAAATGATATAGTGATAGCTTATGCCTCACGACAGTTGAAAATCCACGAGCAAAATTACCCAACTCGTGATTTGGATTTAGCTGCGGTAGTATTTGAATTATAGATTTGGAGGCATTATCTTTATGGAGAAAGGTGTGATATTTATACTGATCATAATTGTTTAAAGTATATTTTCACACAAAAGGAGCTGAATATGCGCCAAAGAAGATGGTTGGAACTGATTAAGGATTACGAATGCTCAGTTCATTACCACCCTAGGAAAGCAAACAAGGTGGCAGATGCATTAAGTCGACAAGACCATGCTAGCTTATCAATGATGAGGATAAAAAAAGATCCAATATTTATGGATTTACAAAGGATGGATCTTGGAATTTTAATGGAAGGGGGAAAATCGTATCTTTCTCAAATGAATTTTCAACCATCTATACATGTGAAGATTAAAGAGGCACAGAAAGAAGATGTCAAGTTACAGAAGAAGGTGTGAAATATTCTTGAATTCAACCTTGATTGTGACGGGATAATAAAGTTTAGGAATCGGGTTTGTGTTCCTCCCATCCCAGAATTAAAGAAGGAGCTGCTGGATGAGGCTCATAGTTCTTCATTCTCTATTCATCCAGGAAGCATGAAGATGTATAAGGACCTAAAAGAATACTTCTGGTGAGATGGCATGAAAAGAGATGTTTCTGAATATGTTTCTTGATGCTTGGTTTGTCAGCAAGTTACAGCTGAGAGACAGAAGTCTATGGGGATGTTACAACCATTACCCATACCCGAATGGAAATGGGAAAACATCACTATGGACTTTGTCACAGGACTTCCTAAAACATCCAAAGGCAATAATTCTATCTGGGTCATAGTTGATCGTCTTACAAAGTCTGCACACTTCATTGCTATTTGAGAGGATTTCTCTCTGGATCATCTTTCCAGGATATATGTAAAGGAAGTGGTAAGATTTCATGGAGTACCACTTTCTATTATATCTGATCGGGATCCGAGATTTACCTTGATGTTCTGGCGAAGTCTTTAGCATACTCTGGATACAGAGTTGAGTTTCAGCACTGCTTATCATCCTCAGACAGACGGTCAGTCTGAGAGAACAATTCAAACTCTAGAAGATATGTTGAGAGCTTGCTCTATTGATTTCAATGGTGGTTGGGATCAACACCTACCTTTGGTGGAATTTTCTTATAATAATAGCTTTCACACCAGTATTCAGATGGCTCCTTATGAAGCTCTCTATGGAAAGAAATGCATGACTCCAACTTGCTGGGATGAAGTTGGGGAAATAAAGCTATTAGGACCTGATCTTGTTGATGAGATGGTAGAAAAGGTCTGATCTATTCAACAACACACAAGAGCAGCTCAAAGTAGACAGAAAAGTTATGCCGACAACCGAAGAAAAGACCTAGAGTTTGAAGTGGGTGATAAAGTGTTCTTACGAATATCTCCCTGGAAGAGGGTCATGAGATTTGGAAAGAAGGGAATGTTGAGCCCTAGATATATCGGTCCTTTAGAAATATTGGATTGTGTTGGAATGGTATCTTACCGATTGGCGCTTCCACCGAATCTCTCTCAAGTTCACGATGTGTTCCATGTATCTCTCCTGAGAAAGTACATACCTTATCCTTCATATGAACTCAGATCAGAAGTTATACCGCAGGAGCAAGATCTTTCTTATGAAGAACAACCGATAGAGATTTTGGATCGTAGCGAAAAAGTCCTACGAAACAAGACCACTCGCTTGGTGAAAGTTTTATGGAGGAACCATCAATTAGGAGAAGCTACATGGGATCTTGAGGATATGATGAGGGAGAGGTATCCTCATCTGTTTGTTACAAAGTGACGAATTTCGAGGGCGAAATTCATTTTAAGGGGGATAGAATGTAACACCCGAGACTTTTATGAGAAATATTTTGTTTTTAAATCAACAAAGGAATACTTCACTACAAACAACACTAGATTGTCTTTCTTTACACGCAATTTCGGCCTTCCTCGATAGCTTGCGTCGTACGCAATACCGAGTTTCACTAAACAATGATATGCTATTAAAATAATATTAAAACTAGCCGTTATGAATTGTAATAACCACTTTTTGAAATTTTATAAATTTTATTTTTCAAAATGGACTTCATTTTTGGATTTGGAATTTCGAAATTAGCCTAGGGTGAAATTTTTGCCTTTTTCTGAAAACTTTCAATTTTGGATGAATAGTGAAACCACTAAGTGGTAGTTAAAAAGCTGAATTTTTCATAAAACATAATTTTACCGCTTCTGTGAGTGGGATTTCGAAAATATGAGAGACACGGTTGATGTGATTAAGTAAAATGTGGTTCAATGAGACGAAAATAATTTCTTGGTGAATAGTAACTTTTTACTTTTATTTACCACGGTTAATAGTAAATAGGGTAATTAAGGGTAAAAATTATATTATTATTACCCTAACACATGTCCTAATTCAACTGGAAAATTGTAATTCGACCAAAAACGACCTTAAGAATAAAATATGACCATTTAGGCCCACTTGGATTAGATTAGGACATTTATTATCAATTTACATAAAGAAGGGTTGAAATATTAAAAATCAATGTTTAAAAAGTAACTCATTTTTAATATGGGGTTATACATAAGATAAATTCGACAATAAATATTCATTAGAAAGATAAAAATATTTCCAACATAATGGTATTTTATTTATAATTTTTAAACATTAACTATTTTACTTTATTTATGACACAACGATGATGCAGTAATTATCTTATTAAAGAAATATTGACATAATAGATGTTATAAATACCCAAATAAATGTGATTTGATACTTTTTATGAATTCCACTAATTTTATAGGTTAATATAACTTGTTAGTATTGATTTAATTAACTTTTTTGGAACTAATAATTCTGTTACGATTTTTACAAAAATCAATTACTAAATAGTGTCAAAATTTACATAAAATAGTTTTTAAAACAAATATTATATTATTAATTGTTATTTTATTTTTTAAAATCTAAGGTTCGGCCAAATGACTTAGATAAGATTATATATATTAATAATAAACAACTTGGGGTTCTTTTGGCTTGATATTGTATGTTTATTAACCTTATAGTGTAAGAAAACAAGAAGACACGGTAAAAGTTAAATTATCTAACTTAAAGTTAAATCTAAATGATAAGGTTAAAATTGATACCTAAACATGCCTAAAATCTATTTGATGAGATTATTTCGACCCATCCCCACCTTAGCTTCGAAATAAATCAATTTAGAGCCATTTAAAACCGAATTTTGATTTATAATAAAATAATATTTTTAGTTATTCCAAAGGTGCCCCTCTCCTCCCTTATAAAAGGGAACCTCCTCCCTCTCTTCCTCAAACCACATTGAGCCATCAAGCTCGGCCAAACCCTGCCAACTCATCTCTCCACTTCCCTAGAGACATCCTAGAGGTTCTGGTCTTCTTCAAAGACAAATTTTAGTGCCCTAAAAGGAGTTCTCAAAGAAGTGCTTCAAAGAAGAGGTAATGCCTGTTAACGATTCTTTCATCTTTATTTCTTCTTCCACATCTTCTCCTTTAGTTGTTTCATTATAAAGTAATAACATCAGTATCACTCATATACTGATATGTTATTATAAGTATGAAACAACCATGTTTCACCATCTATCCATCCTACGGAAAATGAAATCACCGCGCGTGCGTAAGTACGGAATACCGTCTCGACGCCGTGGTATAATCTATTTTCCACCACCACCTTACTTGGATGGGTATAATGGTGTAAAGAATGAATATATATGATTATTGTAAATTGATATTGATTCTAAAATAGTATACATACACTCCAATACAATTCCACAGTCATAGGAATGATATCATCGCTCGTGCGTACGTACGGAATACCGTATCCACGATGTGATGCGACTCGTTCTACATTATCTTCATTGCATAATGATTATATAAATGAATTTAATGAATGAATACGATATATATTACACTAATACCATTCTGTAGATGAGGTATCTATAACCTAAAACGAATAATAATAATTTATTCGACAAAACACGCATAAGAACAAAAAGTAATAAACACTCGAATAACAAGCAGAAATGAAATATAACTAATAATAAGCTATGAATATGACCATATATGATATCATAACAATGAGTATGATTCTGGAATAAGTCAATGAATTTATTTAAAACATTATACAGGAGGTTCGGACACTTACGAAGCAAATCGGACCTAAGGTAAGGGAAATATCACAATCTCATTTTTATCCGAGATTTTTTATACTTTGGAATTTACTGGGGTGTATTTTATCATCCACATCCATGTTTCCTCAATATGTAATATTTATATCCTTCTAAAAATTTTATATCCAATTTTACCCTTCGGTGAGTTTTTAGTAAAAGATATGAAAGGAATCTTTTTTCGTTTTTCGTACGAGGTACTTTTTGACTTTTCCGACAAAAGTACGGGAAGAAGGTTTTTCTAACTTATATGGCATGAATGGAATTTTTAAAACATTATTTCCAAGAATCTTCATTTACAAGTTTTCAAGTTTATTTTTAATCAACTTCTTTTAGATTAACATTTTATGACATGTTAAGAAAGGAAAAATGTTTTTGAAGAAGAAAGGATATTTACCTCAAGAATGGAGTTCAAGTGTTTTATCAAAATTATTTTCCATCTAAGTTAATATGGGGTTCAGTTTATATCCATATTATTACATTGATATTATTATGTTGTGATGGAAATAATTTTACGAATTCCTTTATCTTATATGAATTGTTTTATGATGTCATGATGTTTAAGATTCCCATTTTTATTACATGGGTTATGCTATGATGTATGGTTTATGATTTTGTGGAAAACATAAGAATGGTATCATTATGAGATGGGTGGGACCTATATCTCCCTCCAATTCATTGGGTAAAGATTTTAAATATCATGATATAGACATGGCTGGAATGGCAGGTTAAACCGGTTTAGTGAAACAGGACTGGAACGAGGAGTGAACTGGGTTCAGAAATGGACTTTGTCTGCTAAGATAGTCTTGGAAATGAGTCTTGACTACTAAGAAATGATTCTCTATGATTATGTGTGTATGCCACAAATTTTCATGTTTTATGTTATGATTATTTGGATTGTATTTCACTACTATGATTTATCCCATGTTATGTGATTATGATCTCTTTTGTAGGTTAAGATTTCAAAAAGTTATGTTCATATGAATATGATGTGATTGATATTTCTTTTGTTTACCCTTACTGAGCATTTGAGCTCACCCTTTTGTATGTTTTCTTTCCCCAGGTCGGGAACAATGTTATTAAGTAAGATATGTCAAAAGGGAACATATATATGATGAAATTAATGGGAGTCAGTGTAGACGCTTTATGAACCAGTTGTTTATGTTTCCCAGTTTCTAGAGACACTATACCTATACGATCCTTTCCTAGTTTTGTTATATGTTGTAATAAGTGTGCTTCAATTTTGAAGTAATAACAATGTATGTAAAGTATGGGTCATTATACCCAAGGTTACATACTTGGCTAAACAAAATCTCACTTTAAAATATCATTGATCTATACCCAAAAATATCAAAAATCATAAGGCACAATCCTAAAAAAATACATTTAGATCATAGAAGAGAATGTCTAATTATCGATTCCAAAAAATGATCTCCCATTGAGGGGGTAACACTACAAATTCCTTAGGTAATACATCATGTTACACTTACACAACCCTAGGAAACATCGCTTAATTAAAATATGATAAACTCAACATTTTTTTATCTATCAATGATGAAAAATATGGAACAAACCCTTGACCCATATGAGGGTCTTTCTTGTAAACTCACAATATAGGATCTCCATCAATATCATAGAATACAATATATCTCCTGAAAAAATCCATGATATGCTGAATTGAATACAACTAGTCCATACTAAAGATGATTTTATATGATTATATCTGTAAACATAGGATGTCTCCCCAAGAATGGTGTTTCCCAAGCACTAGCTCATAGTCCTTACATACTTTATAAAGAAAATCCCAAATTCCAATTAGCATAGTCAATGCCAAGGGAATTGGAAGCCTCTCCACATCAAGTCTCAATGCATGACCATGGGTAGGTGATATGAAGTATTGTGTTGCTAATGAATCAAACAAATCATGAAACCAAGTATAAATCAAGAAAAGGGTAACTCCAATGATGTCAAGATCACCCGAAGCTCGTAAATATATATTGTACATCTGACCATGGCCTACTCCTAATAATCTTGGAACCTAATTAAGACTACCTTCATGATTGTGCTCTTCTCTCTAAGGGTGAGGAGAATCAGAAGGTTATCCTTTACCCACCCCATCTAATCCATATGTTCCAATGCTAGAGCACAATGTTTCAAAAATATTGGATGAAACTACCTCAATAGTGAAACCTATATCAGAACATATATTTCATGTTGCATGATTAGAAATTTTAGGTACTCTTATCACTGATTATATCATAATCCATATGATAAACATATGCCTGATCTGTTTGAAAAGACCAATGATTCACCACCCTCAAAGAAATTAGATAATGAGTGTTGGGACCAACCCTTGTGTGTATAAAAACTCTTCAATATTGGAAACATGGAACCCCAGATAGAATATATATCATGGATTTAATAATGATGACTCCCCTCTCCAGATGATCTAGTCCTAACCGGCATCCTCTCAAGGACCTTTCCTCTCTCTAGCACCTAGAGATACATCAAAATCATAAATACTGCAGCCTTGTGCTTGATATCTAGATTCAAATTCACCTAGAAATTTATATCCCTAGAATCCTCATCTGGAAATTGGAAAAAAACATAATGGATAGTGATATGGAAATGAATACCGAACTCACAAACACTAGATCTCCCCAACAAAAGGGTAATCGTCTCCAAGTGACTAAAACCATTGTAGTTGAAGTAATAAACTCTACTTCGAACTCATCTCAGAACATCTACCATGATACTGCAGAAACCGTACAATCATGAAGGAATAAGAACCACTGCTTCATCATTTCTCCATGTAGCATTGTCACTGCCAATGAATCCTAGTTCTCCATCAAAGAACATATTGAACATGAGGCTATCTTATTATCCTCCAACCAACCCTCTATTGCTGAGTCTGAAATTAATTCATCATAGTTATATTGACTTTGACACATAAAATCTCATAGTTTCCGCCTCCACTTGTCATCATCGTCGATCTCTACTCTATGGAGATCAGTTGGAACATGCTACTTAATGACTTCAACGCAAACCTGACACTGACATTGATATAGAGACATTCCTAAAAAATAAAAAAAATATTAGGGAATCATAAACCTATAATATGGAATATTTACAATTTATTTAATTATTTATTTATTCAAGGATCATTATAATCCCAATGTCTAACCAATTTAAAGATTGGATCAAATAAGAATGACACATGATTTTTTCCTAGGTATCTAACTCACAACCATTATCACATAAATTGGTAGGCATAGTAAAAATAAAATTTATTTAAATTTGTATTTATAAAATTGATTTATAATAATTATTTAGAAGAAAAAATGAATATATTTATTTTAAAAAAAACTACACTACAATAAATGAGAAAATTTCAAAACCATAATATCTATATGAATGTGATCATCGAAAATAAATTTAGTCTCCACATAAAATGAAGAATAATACTCCCTTAAGAAAATTTAAAAAACTACTGAATATTAAAAAAGGGAATCCCAACTAAAAACATAATTTTATAGGACTTTTAGTACTTGTTTTACCTCAAAAGATAGTGACCTTTATTCCCCAAATCAAAATATCTTAGACAAATTAAAAATATTTGATTTGATATGTGGTAGAGTCCAAACGAACACCTAGTTCAAATGTTACAAACATTTGAAGTTCATGTCATGTTTCAAATTTGTATTTTATTGTTAATTAATAAATTTAATTTTTATTTCATAAAATTGTTATTAAATGACTATTACTCGATAATAATTGGAAAATTATTAATTAGTATTTTTTTAATTATTTTATAATCCATTTATCACTAAATATCTTATATATTATGTTTAAATGGTTATTTATCCATATCTAAATAATATTTTAAATAATATTATATATATTTGTATATCAATACAAATATATTTTTTTATTAATATTTTTTTTATTGAAATATAAATTTATTATCAAATATACTTATTATCTTTTCTAGTAAAAAAGAACTGATAATGGGTTCATTATCAGAACTAGTAAAAAGCAATAATAAAGCCCCCCCACTTCAGTACTATTTTACTAGCACTGATAATGTCCCCCTTTTATCAGTGCTTTTTCTGGGACTAATAATGCCCCCCTATATCGGCCATTTTTTAGTAGCATTGATAATGGTCTCTCTTTTTCATCACTTTTTTTAGCAATGATAAAGACCCCCTCCCCCATCAGCACTTTTTTTAGCGCTGATAGAGGCCCCCATTTATGAGTATTTTTTTCTATAACTTATAATCGGGGGGAAATTTTCAGTGATTTTAGTTTTCAATGAGGAGTCCTAGAACTTTATAAACCCAAATATTTAGTAGTGTGATAAAAAATTTCAAAATCGTACACATCTACTTTTTTTGTATTCCCCTATTCCACCATTGTGCCACCCTATTAGGAGGTCATGTGGTCAAAGTCCACATCCATGACTTTGGAGGCAGTATAGAAAAGCATACCAATCATATAAAAACATATTAGTGACAAAAAAGTGGGTACTTTAGTATTATGGAATTTACTATCATGGATACTATAGCTTCAATGAATTTATTTCCATTTTTATTGTAGTAAAATGGACCAGCTATGTAGAAATGGAAACTGTAGCAATGTGGGTTTCTATAAGACTGTATTAATTTAAGATCTCATTTCATGCTAGGGTTTATGTATGTGTGTTTCAGTATTCCATTTAATTTTCATCATGAATATACTGAAATTTTTTTTCCATTAAATGGATATAGAGACTCTTCCCAAAACACATAAATCATCTTTTTTATTCTTATTCATTCTTTATTTTTCTACAATTTTATATTTTTTGGAATATAATCTCATTAGAGAAACTATGGTTTTTATAATTAATGTGAGGATGTTTATGGATATTATTAATTAATTTCCCCATGAAACTATATTGAGGATGGTTTAGGTAATGGTTAGTTATATTACTTTTTTTGTGTTTTGTTTCTAAGATCCATACAAAGTTACTAATGTGGGGGGTATTGAAGATATATGTCTTGAATGATTTATTATATAAGATCTTTTCAATGTAGGTGATGTATTGATGTTCATAATATAGGATGTGAGTGGTGTTTCTCACCTTGAAATTTTGGGATTGGGTTGATGATGGTGATATGATATTGACTGGGAAATAATTATGAAGGGAAGTGAGTACATTATCATTTTGTTATTTTAATAATGAATGTAGTGTATTTCATCATTTTTCATGTGACCTTCACATGAAACCTAGACAGTGAGTGGCTCTTGTATGGTTGAAAATATTCCCTCTCCCCTCTCCCATGTGATAGTGGTTTAGTAAGTACGATGTATATTATGGTTATGGTTTGATATGTGTATGGATATATTGATATAATTGGTTTATAGTATAGATACATATATTATTCTATATGTACTAGAGGAAATGATTAGATTTGGGGTTATCTTTTGGGGGACTTTTGATATAGTTTTAGTTGTTTAGGATGTATATATATATTGTGATTCAAGGAATGAACTTAACAAGAGTTGTTGGATAGAATTAGTTTTATTTAATTATTATGGTATTGGTTGTAATATTTGTTTTTCTATTTCATTCATTGATGTATTAGTATGATCTACTAACATTAACACGTGAGAGTTTCAAAGGAGGAACCTACTGAGTATGTGGATACTTTCTATGATTTCTAAATATTAGTTTATTTTCCATTAATGAAAGTTACTAGAGTGAGTTGGAAGTTGTATCTAGGAAATTCATGATGGGTTATCATATCAATCATTTTATATCACATATGGATTAGCTAGAGGGAGTTGGGATTGCACAATAGAGTTAGTGTTATTTATTATTCTGCATCGTTTTTCTTTTTTTTTCTTGAAATTTATATAGATATGTTTTTATTATATATATATATATATAAATTATTTGAGATTTTATTTATTTTCATTATTTTGGTGAAATCATATGAGTTTTATTATAGTGATTAATGTTGTCATTATAGGGTAACATCTCTCATGTGATAAATTTATTTCATCAACATTGATCATCAATTCCTAATCTATTGGATGTATCCCTTGTCACTCTTGAATTTCTCATCATCTAATAGAGGGGTCTATGTGGGGATGAATCATGACATATGTGTTATAGTTGATAGTGAAATAGAGTCATCCAACATCATATAAATAATAGATAATTCTTATCGTGATTTGATTTCCAAGGTATATAAAAGGGAAGTGGTGAGCCTTCATGGAACACCTCTTTCAATTATCATTGATCATGATTCAAAGTTCACATCAAATTTTTATAAGAGTTTTCAAGTGGTGATATGTATAGAGCATAAAATTATGAATTCTTACCACCCTCCAGATAATGAATAATGTGAACGGTTTATTGAGATTTTATAGGATTGTTAAGGGTTTTCTCACTTGATATTTCACCCTATGATACATAAAATGGGAAAAAGTTTTGGATTCCAATTTTCTAGGATGATTTTTGGGAGATACATTTATTGGGACTATAGTTGATTAAAGAGACAATAGAGACGGTCAAGGGAACAAAAAAACACATTTAATAAACATAATGTTGGTATTAGAAATATTTAGAATAAAATATTAAATTTTAGACATTGAATTCAATGGTATGGTGTACTTGAAATACCCCCTTAGAATGTTGTCATGAAATTTGGAGAGAATATAATGTTTTTTCCAATGTATTTTTCCACTTTAAAATATTTAAGTGAAGAAGAATCCTATAATATTAATTAATTCCTCCACCCAACCGTTTATATGTTCATTGAATTTACTAAATCTCTCTATTAATGAAATATATGTCAAAATAATTTCATATACTTAGTAATGAAGAAGTAAAAATATAACATGATATATCTAATGATTATAATTTACTGAAATTTTCAACATGAAGAATCACGTACTGTAAAAATAGATGAAATTAATAGAGAATTTGTTATAGAAGAACCATCGGTTAAAAGAACCAATATGACAATGTGAAGATGAAATTAAGAAGTGATACTCAATGATTTACTTTAATCAAGTGTGGGTTAAATTTTAAGGGTTAAATTTATTTACGGGATATAATAACCATGTTAATTTATCATTCATTTTCCCCTAATCTAATACATGTTTAATGATAAAATTATTTTTTCTATTTATGACATTAAGAACTCATATATAATGCATGGTTGTATCACACCAAAATATATAGGTCAGATTATACATAATATATACTAAAAATCATATAATTATCTGATAATTATATATTTTAATTACAAAAAAATAATTATGGGTACTATAAATAAAATGTGAAGTGAAATGAAAACAAACATAGATGTCAAAATTTAAAATTATTATACTGGGTAGTCTTTGAAAATTAGCACCCCTACAAGAATCACAATCAAAGGATGACCCAATAATAATTAAGGGATAAAAATTACAAGGGAATATGTAAATAACATTGAGTGAATTTAAGTAACCAATCTATTTTTGGGAGAATTTTTGGAATAATTTATTAAAGGGAAAGGTAGCCATTGAGAAGGCAGTAATTAGAAAAGTATTGTGGATATTAGAATAGAAAATTATTCATTAGAAAAAAATTATGTCATGACCAAATTTTTTTTTAAGGTATTGATTTTTTAAATTAATATATAAATTTGTGATTGTTTTAATTTATTCTCATAAAATGGAATAAAAAAATTACTCAATGTATCAAAAATGCGTAAGGCTGAAACATTGGAATTTCTTAGAAATAATGAAATTTGAATGTTAATATAAAAATATGACATTTTTATAAGGTATAAGGTATTAATGAATTATAACGAACAAATATTTTTATAATTGTAATTATCTTTTCCATGACCTAAAATATTGTTACCAGTTAAATAATTGATTTCTAAATTTTAATTAAACTTCCAATTGATAAAGTAATATTTAATGTGTCAAATATATTTTATCGTTTTACAAAAAAGACAATTTTTAATTTTTTTCTAAGGTATAATTTAGTATTCTAATAAATCACATCATACATATTTAACATGTTACCACTCTGTACATCCCCAAAACCCATCTCTCTTTATTTTCTTCTCATTCCTCCAACTCCATTCCTACCCATATCCAACTCCATACCTCCCTACCCTCAACTACATGTCCCCCCTTCCTCTAACTCCACCACATTTTTTGAAATATCCTCTAAATATCTCTAATACCCATCTCTTCAAATCCACCTTTTTAGATCGACCTCTCCAACCCAACCCTCTACTTCATCTTCGTTTTCTCATATCTTCCCCCTCGACCTTCTAATTCAACAATTGATATGATTCAGTGTGAAACCTCTCAATGCTTTTTCCTCTCATTATTCACCCATGAATGTCCTCATATTCTCATATTTTATCCTTCGTATTGAGTCCATATTTCATCTATCCTATATATCAACAAATAGAATATTTTTAGGTGCATCTAAGAACTACAGAGCTTTTTCAAGGAGCATGGTTGGGAAATTTTATTAATCACTGGCATACCTATCAAATGTTGATTTGATAGTTTGATCTTCTTCACTGCATCATTGAGAAAATAAGTGTTTTGGGTGAAATAAAATATAAATTTCTCAGTTTATCTCATCATCTGACCTCTAAATATTTATTTGATTTTTTTTAATTGAGTTTTTTTGAAAAGCATAATAAACCATCAACAATCATGTGATCATTTTACTAAATCTAATATCTGATCCTTAGTATATCATCTTCAATATTATTTTTATATTTAGTCATGCCTATTATGTTATGTTGAAACTAATATTGGATTAATAACCTTAAAAATTAATTTTTTTAATTATTTATTCAACTTATCTTATTGGTTTTAATAAAAATTAAGGTTTTCATTATGGAATCCCACCTTTTTATAATATCACTTTTCATTTACATCATACAAACAAATGATCTCTTAAATTTTAGTTTCTTGGAAATATTGTACATAATAAAAGAAAACATAAAAAATTATTCTAATCCACTTGAAATAATTTATTATAGGATCATCCTAATTACATTAACTACATCTCATAACCTGGGTACAAGCATCAAAGGAAAGGGCGATCATGAGGCCTAATAATGGAAATCAACAGAAATAGTTTACATGTGACCATGAGAAATATTAATAACAACATGAGGAATATCATAAAGTAATGAGAACAAGGCATATAATAATAAAATTAAAATAAATAATAACATTTAAATGTGGCTACAAATTTAAATGAGACATTAATAAGCTAATCAGCATGGTTTTTCACTAACATGTCCTCAAAACTACAATGGATTTAAACCAGGTTATCATAAAACATGTCATCTCTAAAGATTAAATTCTCTAAGAAATGCATCAGATAATTATCAGGGATCACCATTCATATGTATTAATTAATCTAGTACTCATATATCATAATAAAAAATTTCATAAATAACCTGTTGAGAATAAAATAAAGAGGTTTTGTATCCAAATCACGATGTTTCGAAAAAAGTTCTTAATGACAAGATCTTTATTCCATTTAAAACCCACAGAAAGGTAATGATGGATTTATGTAGTCCAATAACATAATAAGATAAATCAATTTTCATATTTATGAATTCCCATGGAAATTAAATAGGTTTGGGTATTCATCTAAAGAAAAATAAAAGAAAATTTCATTAGGATAAGAGAGAAATTTTGGGAAGTAACATCTGCAACATCACGGGTATAAAATATGGTTTTAGAAAACGATTGAAAGAGAGGACATATGGGTATAACATTGATAAAACATAATTTTTTAGTAATGGAATGAATACAATATAAATAAATGAGTGTGAACATAACATTCAGAAGACATAAACAAAAACACGTTCATGAAATGGATAGAAAAGAAGGGTATTTCATTTACATTGAAGAGTAGTACCTAAAACGGGAGGATCAGGACTTTGGGGGATTTAAGTAACATTGGGAATAATCCTTGGGAGGTAAAAATATCATATATTTGGCTATTAATAATTGGTAGTGAAGGTAAATTAAGGAATTTTTGGTTATATATAGATAAATTGTGGTATTTTTTTTATTGATTTCTAAATTTCATCCTTGGACATGTAGGTAGTGGAAAATGAAAAACCATGGGATTGACCATTTTAATTTCCAATTTTATTGGACACGTGGGAGAAAATTTATGTTATTTTAATTCACAATTGTCTAACAACATTTTATGTGAATTATTTTGGAATGGAAAAATAATGTTTTCACAGAATAAAATTTTTCAAGATAATGTTTCCATTTTAGAATTGGAAAAGTAAATTATATATTTTTAAATTAATTAAAATATATTAAAATAATTTATAATCATAAAAAAATATTTTATGACATTTCTTCTGGTTAATTATCTATTACATCATTATAACATAATTATGATGTCATTTAACATACCAAAAAACTCAAATTTATTTTTTACTATTCCTAAAAAATGAAATATTTTAGAAAATTATGTTAAATTCACCCTAATATAATTTCATAACTATGATTTTAAAATTGATATTTATCTTATTATACTAATTATATAAATATTAAAATTTTAATTTTTAAATATAATAATCCTTATTTATTAAAAATAATAATGGTTTGAAAATGCATAGTGAAATTTCAGAATCATGGAAAAAATAAAATTATATAATCCTTTATATTTAAATGAGAGTTTTTTATGATCTTATTTAATAAAATTAAACAGTATTTATAATACCTTATTTTATTATAATAATTTATATATTTTTTGTAAATTAAATTTTCTTTTCAAAAATTCAATTTATCAAATTCAGCAGTTTTTTATTAAGAAAAACTATTCTTAAAACAAAATTTATGGATCAAATTTTATTTTAACAAAGAGATTATATTATGGAATCTACACAAAACCCCTTATAATACTCACATATAACCTAAGGTAATGGTGTGATATGGTGATAGATTCATGGTGTGCCTCGGATAACATCGCCTGAGTGGTAATTTCTGCTAACTTGAACTTATCCAATAGGATATTTCATTAGCCTCCTCTTTTAAAGATAAAACACACAAATTTTCATGTGTATTCATTCTTAATGGAAACACCATTAGCTCCCAATTTCTGTTTAACATCAATGAAAGCATATATCCATCTATTGTTTACTTCCACTATTTGGAATGATTAATTATTTATTATTCTTTCAAGTATTCTAGTTCTCTAAAGTTCATTAAAAGTTTGAGGTTCATGTCATTTCCAAACCTCAAAACATGTATTTCGATCCTGTTTGGACTCCTTAGATCATTTGGATGATTTGAACTACTCTAACCTACTCTATATTTTTGGAGACATGAACTTCATTTCTCCCTCTATATCTTCAGTTGTTCTTGAACATTCTAGAAAATTTTCCACTGGTGGCACCTATTGACTTTTGGTTTTGTCAACTGAGTTCTCCATAAATTGTCTCCATCTTGTGTTCTTTCTTGAATCAACTTTAAAATTGATAGATGATTCATTTCCCTAAACTTATTTCACATATAGGTTTCATCCTATCTATAGAACCCCTATATTGAAGTGAACATCTCATATCCAAATTATTTTTCACTTTTTATCATCCCACAACTGATAGTCAAAGTTATCATCATCGTACACAATGAAAAAAAAATATTTGGACTTAGACTTCGGCTTATCCTTATCCTTAGCATCAATAAGAATATATGAAAATATTACAAAGACGTTATGTGGCCAAATTGTAATAATTTATCATAGCATATATAGCTATTGATGTTGTACTTCTGTTGAAAAGGTATGTAGTAGTGTTGAGTTCCTCCAACCTAATTTATTTATACATTCATATGTTTAATATTATTCTTTGAGACTTATCTATAAATGTTTAATTTATCCTTTCACAGACACTATTTTTTTCTACTTCGAGCATCATCTTCTCATTCCCTATTCACTTCTTCGTAAAGAGGTTTCATAAGTTGTATATGGTTTACTCATCAACCTTATCAGAACATAGATATTTTAACATCCAACCATTATCCATTTATACCATGTATTTATACTAAATTAAATTCAAAAGACATCATACTTATGATTTAGAATAAAACCCAAAATTTTATAATAGAATCATCATTAGTGGTTAAAAAGTAATATGAACATCTAAGTGACTAGATAAGGGAAGGTACCTAAACATTTGACTGAACTAACTCAAATATGGGGTATTAGACTTCTATTAAATTAAATTGAAGTAAAAACTTCTCTATTATCCCATCACACAACTTTCAGACCTTCTGATTTTTATACAATCAATATGCAGTGTGCATTTGGATTTCATAATATTCATGTTATTCTTACTAAAAAGAAAAAAATAAAAAATCAAATATATATATCTTTTTATGATATACTTTCAAGCATTTTCGTTCCATTTTTTTTAATTGAAATTTTTAAACCCATAATTTACTCCTTATACAACAATCAAGGATCCTAGAGTAACTTTATTGCTTTCTCTCACAAAGCTAGTCTCATATCCTACATCATCATGTTTTCCAAATGAAATTAAAATTTTCCACAACCTCAAAAATTTTATAACATCTTTTAGCTTAATGACACCCCATTATTAATATATATATATATATATATATATATTCAAATCACATTTAACCATGAACATTGAAAATTCATAATCCACCAAATTCACTTTACATAAACTTTTGGATGCATAATTTTCAATGCATATCAACCCTCCCATTGAATGGATTGATGTCCCGGAGTCAACCACCCTTGACTCCACTATATTTTTACACTAAGAAATAGTTTGTTACCTCATAACACCATACTAAAATAATTTTAGCTTTCAAATTTTTAAATTATTCAATAACATTCTTTGTGGCTCTTGCATCCCTTCTTGTAGTGTCCTTTCTTCCCACATCTCCAATGAGTAGGACCGAAACCGGCATACATTCCTCTGATCTTCCCCCATGGAAAATCTTCTTATGTTTTATTATTATTGGTCTTATGTTAAGTTTATATTCCTCACCTATCTACATTAAAATAAATAAAAACTAGTTCTTGGAATTTTCTCAGCTCGAGTTCACCAATCAGGATTAGGTTTCGCATATCAAAAATCATTAAATTTGTATTTATGATAGAGTTACTAATAATATTCACCATCACATTCAAAATATTTATAAACAATAATATTAAAATAAATTACATTAAATAACCAATTAATGTTACATTCACTTCTTTTATCTTCCTTTGAATCATGTTAAAGTCATTCACATTGTAAAGACCCATAAAATTCAAGGAAATTTTTTTCTTAATTTTTTTTGGGATTTTACAAGAACGCAGTTTCTAACGGCACTAGATTCTGAGGCCCAGTTTGCCTAGAATTTCTTACCGAATTTTGGCTCGGGTACATTCAATGAACGAATGAGCGGGTTTTTCTAACTTTTGAACTGGTGCTCGGAATCGAATTCCGAGGGCACCGATGGATTCGAAGCGCTGATAATTGCTTAGGAACACCTTTTCCGGAGTTGCATTTTCAGGAGAGAAGTTGATAAAAATTGTAGAAGTAAAAATAAAAATTTAACTACAATTTTTATTTTACTCTATGTGGATTAATCATTTGGTGGATGTTGGGGAAAACCAACCAACTTCCATTTGGAGGATATGAAGGTGGTCGGGCCCATAGGAACCCTACCTCTTCACCTTCCCTAACCTTCCATAACCCTTCATTAATTTTGATAACTTATGTTATTAAATTTGTGAGTTTAATTTGAATGTTTAAAATTCAAATACTTTTGTTATGTTAATAAAATAAGTAAGGGACTTATTTTATTTTTGGTGGAGTCTTGTTGCCTTGAGGGATTTGGGAGAAAAGCTAAGGGAGACTTGAGTTTCTTCATCCTCTTAATCGAAGAATAAGAAGAATGCGAAGAACGCGAAAAATTCCGGATTCCCAGAGGTCGAAATATCCTTCCACGATGACTCCTTCCGCGACGCCTCTTCCCACGACGGTTATCTCCGCGAAGAATCCACACCCAACATGTTTGACGAGGTAGGGGTTTGTTTAATTTTTGTTCGTGATTACTACCTTGATGTTCTTCGTGAAATATGACCAATTGCTATCGATTAACGAGAGGGGGTCAGACCGCACAAACAAGGCCAACCCACCACCCTTATCTATGTTGTTGATTCTAATGTGGATTGGAATGGGAATGGTGTGGTGTCGTCGCACCGCGCGGGATCGTGCGGCAAGGAATGCGCGGCACCGTTGCGTCGTGCCATGAAATCGAACAAGGATGCGACGCTGTCGCGCCGCGTTGGAGAAACCCGAAGACACCACGGTGGGAGTGGGGCCACGGAGGAGGGGCGTGGCGCCGTCACACCACGCCAAACGAACCAAGGTCGCGGCCGGTTCCGGGCCGCGGCAGAGCAGGGAGACCGGCGGCCGATTCCGGGCCGCCGGCGTCGGAACAAGGGGGGACCGGCCGTCACCGGTCCGTGGTAGCAGAAGCCGGCCGACCATAGCGGGTCGGCCGTACAACAGAAATCTGGGGGTTACAAACCCCCGGCGGCCAAGTCAAGCGGCCCCCCATAATGGGGGCCGCGGTTACAAAAGCCAGGGGGGCAGGCGCCCCCCCCCCCCCTTCAAATGGCTCGGTCGTTTGGTCGTGCGCCTGGCCAGCGCGCCTAGCGCACCACGCGCAGGCCGGGCCGGCTGCCAGGCCGGTCCGCTAGGCCAGGCCGCACCAGTCGGGCCAGGCCACGCCCAAGCGGGCCGTACCCGGACCCGGTTCAGGCCGACCCTGGGGGTATCGGGCCGGGTCGGACCGGGCCCAAACCCCTTATTACTAAATCTCTTCCGGTCGGACGCCCATAACTTGTGATACGGGCCTCTGATCGACGCACTGTCAGTTGTGATGCGATCCTTGGATCGAGACGGTCGTTTTGGTTTATCACCGTCATGGTTTCAAAATACTTTGGGTTCGGCCGAGTTGGTTCATACACGAAACCAACCGGGCCCTCGGAGCGGAAACTCTCGTAACTTGAGCTCTGGACGTCAGATTGACGTGTCGTCGACTTTTTTGGATTCATCTTAGTGAGACCAATCATTTGGCTTACTCCTCATGATGTTTGGACGCAGGTGGAGTACGGTCAGGTAGGATTTTGACTTGAAAACCAACCGGGCCCCTGGGACGAAAAAGCCAATAACTTCCAGACCGGGCATCCGATTGACGTGCCGTCTATGACGCTGAGTTCCTGTTGACGATAAGGAACTCTTTGATACATCAACTCCGAACATTGTGTCAGTTTATGTATCAGCCTCTCATCTCATGGAGCGGACCCTCCCGAAGGAGCTTGCTGTGTGCGGGAACACTAGAGCTGGATGCGTTTGTGACTGTGACGACGACGACTGTACAGAGATCCTCAGTGGATTCGACGACAACGACTTCAGCACTCACTATCCTACGTGGATAAGTGCTACAGATCCTATGTGGTTCCGATCCTGTGTGGGTCAGTGCTCAGCAGTTCTGTGTGAGCCAGCGCCTACAGATCCTGTGTGGGTCTGATCCTGTGTGGGTCTTTACGGGGGTTAGTTACCTATCGATCCTTTGTGGGTCAGATCCTTTGTGGGCCATTGCGGGGGTTAGTACCTATCGATACTTTGTGGGTCTGAAGGAATAGATGAATCAGTGGCAATATCTGATCATCAATATCGTCATACAAAGATGTATACCTATGTGATCTGAATCCTGTTTTGATTTCTTATGTGGATTGTGTTGTGCTATCCTGTGTGGATTTACGTTTTGCTTTCCTATGTGGACTGGGTTGTACTAGGGCTCAGATGTTGGAGCCGAACGAGAATTGATTACTTAGGTATATGTATGGGCATATACCTAAGAAGTGTCAGATATTACTTCGTGATTGCATCTTTACTTCGTGGATTATCCTTTGTGGATTTTGGGAGATCTTTGGGGGTCTCGGGGTCCCTACTAAGTAGCTTATACTCACCCCTTCATGAGATATGCCCACACTATGTTGTGTTGGTTGCAGACGACGGACAACGCTGATCGTGGTTGAGGCTTGCGGAGTAGGACGGTACCTGGAGGTAGACCACTGGGAGGGACGTTCTTGGAGCGGATGGTTGGACCCGAGGAGCTGTGGAGACCATCTGTACTCACCCTTCAGGTGGGATTTACAGTGGACAGCTCGGTGTTGCAGGATTTACTTTTCAGTTGTTGTTTTCAATTCCAGTTGTACTTTACTCTCAGTTTGGGTTTGTATACTGGCCCACTTACTTTTCTGCACTTACTGTTGCACCCAGTTTTTACTTAGTATTTACTTCTACTGCTTGCTTGCTCTGTGGTGTTTGATTACATTACAAAGGCAATGCCTTCCCTTTTTGGTGGGAATTACGCCTTGGTGCTAGTTGCCAGCCCCTGGCCTATGGAAGGCGGGCTTGGGGTAGTCACGGCACGAGCCTTGAGGATGGGTCGTGACAAATTGGTATCAGAGGAGTTCGGTTCTACTGCATAACTCAAGACTCTGATTTTTTTCTATGTGAAGCAATATTGTTAAGAGTATTGGGTGTGGTTATCAATCCAGGGAGTCCAGTGTTGGTGCGGCGGCCGACGTATCCATACACCGGGATCCTGACTTCTGATTTGCGACTTAATGCATGAAAAAATTGATTTCATGTGTGTTTCAAGTTTTCTTTTTGATTACATTATGTCAGCTCACCAGGTATATTGTTTAACCGTGGTGCACCTGTTTCTTTTCAGGATGGCCCCACGATGGCAGCCAGCTAGGGTTCCGAGAGTTGTACGTGACGATAGCCCACCGAGCGACGAGGCCTCATTATAGGGCCCTTTGATAGGAGAGGCACCAGCGGTACCTCTACCTGCCGAGCCACCGATTCTACCAGCCCCAGCTGCTGACAATGCACGTTGCCTTTGTGCACTGTAGGAGTTTCAGCGCCAGCGACCACCGAGGTTCCGTGGGGAGATAGACCCCCAGGAAAATGAGGACTGGCTGGAGGCTGTCGTACGGGTTTTCTGGTTAGTGAGGAAACCAGCCGACCTCATGGTTATCCTCGCAGCGAGCCTACTCCACGCGGCAGCAGACAGATGGTGGAGCTTTATGCTCCAGGTGCACGATGAGGCATCTCTTCTTTGGACGGACTTTGATAGCCTCTTCCGATCGGAGTTCATCCCAGCCACCCTTCTTGCGGTACGCATCTTGGAGCTTCTTCAGCTACGGCAGGGCAGCTTGACGGTCGCCCAGTACTCGGCGAGATTTACATATCTCTCGCGCTACTCGACAGACATGGTACGGGACCCATTCTTCCGGTCCCGGACCTTTGAGCATGGATTGAGACATGAGATCAGGTCATCGCTGATCTCCCTCAGCATTCCGACCCAGGCAGTAGTACTGGAGCGAGCCCTTTTGATCGAGAGCTTCCTTGCTGAGCCTTCACCAGCAGCGAGACCCACCGCAGGGAGGCATGTAGCAGAGTCTTCTGGAGCAGGCAGTCGACGAATGACTCATGGGTCCAGGCAGACCAGACCCTCAGGCAGACGGCCTGGGGACACTGGCTCAGTAGTGCGGGGCACACAGCGCAGAGCCAGTCTTTCGAGAGTCAGGCAGTGCTACTCATGCGGCGGGCAGGGCCACATGACTCGTGACTGCTCGACTCGCTGTGCCGAGGAGCAGCAGACAGTTTAGGGACCACCCAGGAAGAGGAAGAGAGTCGACCGTGGCCGTCCTCATGGAGCAGGAGTATGAGGCAGAGGAGATGGTCGAGCAGCAGGTGGTGGGCGACGCTTTGAGGCCCTACCACCACCACCACCAGGAGGTCCACCCTGACCACAGAGAGCTGGAGGGCAGAGACAGGCACAGCTCCAGGCAGTGGAGGCCTATGACCACGGTGCGCCCGAGATGATTGAAGGTACTATCTGTGTCTATTCCACCCTTGCTGCAGTTCTTATATACATAGGAGAAAGTCACTCTTTCATAGCTGATGCCCTTGTTTGGATCTCGGAGATTCCGACAGAGCCGTTGGCTCGATCCTTACGGCTAGAGACTCCTACGGGAGCAGACTCGATGATTACGCACTGGTTCCGGCAGTGTGAGCTTACTCTAGGAGGCGAGAGCTTCGGCTGGGATCTTCTTGTTGCGGCGTTGAGGCCTTACGATGTCACCTTGGGCATGGATTGGTTATCTACAGTCCATGCTCAGATCAACTGTATTAGGCGCAAGGTGCAATGTGTATGCACCGATGGGAGCAGGTTCACCTTCACAGGCGAGAAGGGAGCCTTTGCAGCACATGATGGACTCTCGCAGAGGAGAGGACAACCCATCACACATCAGTTGGCTAGCCTTATCCTAGGAGTAGTTGATGTGTGGAGTCCTAGTTTTCCTGTAGTGGTGGATCAGTATGCGGATGTTTTTCCCGACGACGTCCCAGGGCTACCTTCTCGCAGAGAGGTAGAATTTTAAATTGACACGTACCCCAGGACAGCCTCGATATCGACTACAGCGCATCGGATGGCCCCCGTTGAGCTTCGAGAGCTATGGGTACAGATGGAGGACTTGTAGGGCAAGGGTTTCATTCGACCCGGTGTTTCACCCTGGGCTTCCCTGATATTTTTTTCCAAGAAGGCGGACGGGAGCTTGCGACTTTGTGTCGACTATCGTCGCCTGAACCAGGTGATAGTAAAAAACAAGTATCATCTACTGAGGATTGAGGACCTCTTCGATCAGCTAAAGGGAGCATGGTTGTTCTCAAAGATAGACCTTAGGTCAGGCTATCATCAGCTCAGAGGTTGGGATGAGGACATGCAGGAGACGGCCTTCAGATGTTGGTATGGCCACTATGAGTTCTTGGTTATGCCAATAGGCATAACCAATGCTCCAGCAGTGTTCATGGCCCTCATGAATAGGACCTTTTAGCCATACCTCGATCAATTTGTCGTGGTCTTGATCGACGACATTTTGATTTCCTCAACGACTGAGGAGGAGAACGCCTACCACTTGCGGGTTGTACTAGACAC
Source organism: Viscum album (assembly GCA_963277665.1). Taxonomy (NCBI): domain Eukaryota; kingdom Viridiplantae; phylum Streptophyta; class Magnoliopsida; order Santalales; family Viscaceae; genus Viscum; species Viscum album. Next base: position 1,863,974,848 of record OY728164.1, on the reverse strand, counting down.
ACTCTGAGAACACCCGCTTTATGTTAGGCTCTCGAAGTGTCAGTTTTGGATACGCGAGGTCCACTTCTTGGGGAACGTCATCTCTGGGGTGGGAGTTGTGGTGGATCCTACGATGATTGAGGTAGTACTCGCTTGGGAGCCACCCATGAGAGTGACGGAGGTGCGGAGTTTCTTGGGACTAGCTGGATACTACCAGATATTTGTGCCAGACTTCTATAGAGTTTCGGAACCACTCTCACCTTTGACAAAGAAGGGGAAACCCTTTGTGTGGTCAGACAGATGTCAGGAGAAATTCCAGGAGCTGAGATAGAGATTGACAAGCGCCCCTATCTTGAGGTTGCCGGAGGAGGGAGTAGGGTACGTAGTCTACTGCGATGTACTAAGGACCAGACTCGAATGTGTCCTGATGTAGAAGCATGCAGTTTTCTCCTATTGATCATGTCAGTTGAGGCCACATGAGTAGAACTATGCTACCCATGACCTTGAGTTAACAGCAGTGGTCTTCGCTCTGGAGGCATGGCGACACTACCTGATGGGCGAGCACTTTAAAGTCTTTTTTGACCATCAGAGTCTCAGGTACATCTTCTCTCAGAAGGACCTGAATATGAGACATCGGCGATGGCTTGAGTTCCTCCTGTACTATGACTTTGAGATAGTTTATACTCCTGGGAAGGGGAACGTGGTAGCCGATTCTCTCAGCATGAGGACGGGCATTCACCTACTTGAGGAGGCGACATAGCAGCTAGCCGCTTTGAAGATATCATTCGTGGATAGAGATGGAGCAGCCTTCCTTCAGTCTCTCATAGTCACCCCTCCACTAATGCAGCGGGTCAGAGAGGCACAACGTGAGGACGCTGACTGTGAGACGCGGCGTGCACAGATATCCTCAGGATAGGCACCAGATGGTTTCTACTTTGGAGCAGAGAATGACATCCTTTTTAGAGGACGTACCTTGGTACCAGGTGCTTTATGAGAGGAGGTGCTGAGAGAGTTTCACACTTCTCCTTTGGCGGTACATCATGGAGTGGCGAAGATGTAGCAGGATCTCAGACGACTACAATAGTGGTCGGGCCTGAAGAAGGTTGTGGCGGAGTTCGTTTCTCGATGCCTCACCTGCCAGAAAGTGAAGCCAGAGCACCAGGTACCAGCAGGCTTGGTACAGCCCTTGGAGGTCCCGGAGTGGAAGTGGGATGAGATATCTATGGACTTCGTGATTGGACTCCCACTCACTTCCATAGGTCATGACTCCATTTGGGTGATTTTCGACCGACTCACCAAGTCGGAACACTTCTTACCCTTCAGAGAGAAGGGCTCGGGGGAGATCTTGGGGTGCCTCTACGTCCAGGAGATTGTACGGCTTCACGGTGTGCCATCATCTATCGTCTCCGATCGAGATGCTCGCTATACTTCCCAGCTTTGGAAGGGGTTGTAGGAGGCGTTAGGGATGCATCTACGTTTGACCACCGCCTTTCACCCTCAGACAGATGGTCAGACGGAGAGGACCATTCAGACTCTCGAGGGCATGCTCCACGCAAATGTTCTAGACTTTGGTCGCAGCTGGGAGGACCACCTACCCTTGGTGGTGTTTGCAAACAACAACAGCTACCACTCCACCATCAGGATGGCACCATACGAGGCGTTGTACAACCGAACATGCAGATCTCCTTTGTGCTGGACGGACCCAGGGGAGTCAGCACTTGTGGGACTAGAGATGGTCCAGGCCACGACATAGAAGGTCAGGTCATCCAGGAGCGGATGAGGACAGCTCAGTGTCGGCAGAAGTCCTATGCTGATAGGAGGTGGAGACCAATAGAGTTTGAGGATGGCGACCACGTCTTCTTGCGTGTCTCACCACGACGAGGATTACAGAGATTTGGCCGAGGCGGCACGTTGTCTCCACGCTTTATCGGACCATTCCAGGTCCTCAGCAAGATTGGTGAGGTAGCTTATCGCTTGGCTCTACCACCTCAGTTGCACCGAGTGCACGATGTCTTCCACGTATCTCAGCTGAGGAGATACGTGCACGACCCGTCGCATATCATTGACCATGGGGAGCTAGACATTGATGATGGGGCGACTTTTACGGAGATTCCAGTGGAGATCGAGGATCAACAGAAGCAGGTCCCACGTGGACGGTCTATTCCACTAGTGTGCATCATATGGCAGCACGAGATTCTCTAGGAGAGCACTTGGGAGCGGGAGGCTCAGATGCGTGCTCAGTACCCACATTTGTTTCCCTAGATTTCGATGTATCTTTACGGCGATGTGAAGCCCTGAGGTGTGAGTAATGTAAAGACCCATAAAATTCAAGGAAATTTTTTTCTTAATTTTCTTTGGGATTTTACAAAAACGCAGTTTCTGACGGCACTTGATTCGGATGTCCGGTGTGCCCGGAAATTCTAACTGAAGTTTGGCTCGGGTACGTTCAGTGAACGAACGAGCGGGTTTTTCTAACTTTTGAACCAATGCTTGGAATCGAATTCCGAGGGCACCGATGGATTCTCAGTGCCAGTAATTGCTTAGGAACACCTTTTCCGGAGTTGGGTTTTCATGAGAGAAGTTGTTAAAAATTGTGGAAGTTAAAATAAAAATTTAACTACAATTTTTATTTTACTCTATGTGGATTAAGCATTGGGTGGAAGTTGGGGAAAACCACCCAAATTATATTTGGAGGTTATGAAGGTGGTGGGGCCCACATGAACCCTACCAATTAACCTTCCCTAACCTTCCATAACCCTTCATTAATTTTGATAACTTAAGTTATTAAATTTGTGATTTTAATTTGAATTTTTAAAATTCAAATACTTTAGTTATGTTAATAAAATAAGTAAGGGACTTATTTTATTTTTGTTGGAGTCTTGTTGTCTTGAGAGATTTGGGAGAAAAGCTAAGGGAGACTTGAGTTTCTTCATCCTATTCGTCGAAGAACACAAAGAACGCGAAGAACGCGAAGAACTCCGGATTCCTCGGAGGTCGACGTCTCCTTCCGCGACGTCTCCTTCCGCGACGCCTCTTCCCATGACAGTTATCTCCACGACGAATCATCACCCAACTTGTTCGATGAGGTAGGGGTTTGTTTAATTTTTGTTCGTGATTACTACCTTGACGTTCTTCATGAAATATGACCAATTTCCATCGACTAATGAGAGGGGGTCGGACCGCACAAACACGGCCGACCCACCTCCCTTATCTATGATGTTGATTCTAATGTGGATTGGAATGGGAATGGCGCGGTGTCATCGCACCTCGCGAGATCGTGCGGCAAGGAATGCGCGGCGCCGTCGCGCCACGCCGTGAAATCGAACAAGGACGTGACGCCATTGCACCGCGTCGGAGAAACCCGAAGACACTGTGGTCAGAGCGGGGCCACGACAGAGGGGCGCGGCACCGTCGCGCCGCGCCGGACGAACCAAGGCTGCCGCCGGTTCCGGGCCGCGGTGGAGCAGGGAGACCCGCGACCAGTTCTGGTCCGCCGGCGTCAGAACAAGGGGGGACCGGCCGTCGCCTATCCGTGGTGACAGAAGCCTGCCGACCAGAGCAGGACGGCCAGACAAGGGAAAGATGGGGGTTACAAACCCCCGGCGGCCAGCTCAAGTGGCCCCCCATAATGGGGGATGCGGTTACAAAAGCCAGGGGGGCAGGCGACCCCCCCTTCAAACGGCTCGGCAGTTTGGCCGAGCGCCTGGCCAGTGCGCCCAGGCCGGGCCGGGCCATCCGGTCCGGGCCAGAACCGGAACCGGTTCAGGTTGACCCGGCTCGGGCCAACCCTCGGGGTATCGGGCCGGGTCGGACCGGGTCCGAAACCCTTATTACTGAATCTCTTCCGATCGGACGCCCATAACTGTGCTAAGGGACTCCGATCGATGCACCGTCAGTTGCAATGCTATCCTTGGATCGAGACGGTCGTTTCAGTTTATCGCACTCAAGGTTTCGGAATACTTTGGGTTCAGCAGAGTTTGTTCGTACACGAAACCAACCGTGCCCTCGGAGCGGAAACGCACGTAACTTGAGCTCCAAACGTCCGATTGACGTGTCGTTGACTTTTTTGGATTCCTCTTAGTGAGACGGATCTTTTTGATTACTCCGCCCAAGGTTTGGATGCAGGTGGAGTACATTCGGGTTGGATTTTGACTTAAAAACCAACAGGGCCCCTGGGACGAAAAAGCCAATAACTTCCAGACCGGGCGTCCGATTGACGCGCCGTCTGTGACGCTGAGTTCCTGTTGACGATATGGAACTTTTGGATACATCGACTCTGGACTTCGTTTCAGTTGATGTATCAGCTTCTCGGCTCGTGGAGCGGACCCTCCCGAACGAGCTTGTTGTGTGCGGGAACACTAGATCTGGCTGTGTTTGCAACTGTGACGACGACGACTGTACAGAGATCCTCAGTGGATTTGACGATGACGACTTTAGCACTCAGCGATCCTGCGTGGATCAGTGCTACAGATCCTATGTGGGTCTGATCCTGTGTGGGTCAGCGCTCAGCGGTTCTGTATGAGCCAGCGCCTACAGATCATGTGTGGGTCTGATCCTGTGTGGGTCTTTGCGGGGGTTAGTTACCTATTGATCCTTTATGGGTTAGATCCTTTGTGGGTCATTGCGGGGGTTAGTACCTATAGATCCTTTGTGGTTATGATGGCTTAGATGAATCATTAGAAATATCTGATCATCTCTATCATCATACAATGATGTATACCTGTGTGATCTGAATCCTGTTTTGCTTTCCTATGTGGATTGTGTTGTGCTATCCTGTATGGATTTACGTTTTCCTTTCCTATGTGGACTGGGTTGTACTAGGGCTCGGATGTTGGAGCCAAATGAGAAATGATGTATTAGGTATATGTATGGGCATATACCTAAGCAGTGTCGGATATTACTTCGTGATTTCATCTTTCCGTTGTGGATTATCCTTTGTATATTTTGGGAGACCTTCGAGGGTCTCAGGGTTCCTACTGAGTAGCTTATACTCACCCCTGCACGGGCTATGCCCGCACTATGTTGTGTTGGTTGCAGATGATGGACAACGCTGATCGTGGTTGAGTCTTGCGGAGTAGGACGATACCTGGAGGTAGACCATTGGGTGGGACGTTCTCGGAGCGGACGGCTGGACCCGAGGAGTTGTAGAGACTATCTGTACTCACCCTTCAGGTGGGATTTCCAGTGGACAGCTTGGTGTTGCAGGCTTTAATTTTCAGTTGTTGTTTTCCCTTCCAATTGTACTTTACTTTCAGTTTGGGTTTGTATACTGGCCCAATTTCTTTTCCACACTTACTATTGTACCCATTTTTTACTTAGTGTTTACTTCTACTGCTTGCTTGATCTCCGGTGTTTGTTTACTTTACAAAGGCAATGCCTTCCCTTCTTGCCGGGAATTATGCCTTGGTGCTTGTTGCCACACCCTGGCTTATGGATGATGGGCTTTGGGTAGTCACGGCACGGGCCCCGAGGATGGGTCGTGACACACGTGATCTATCACTAGTAATCCATCCAAAAACCTAAAGTTGAACAATCGATGCATTATGAACACTTTGTTTATTACTGTAGGATTCTCATACATATATTACATAAAATTAATCATCTCTATAACACCCCATGATTTTATTTTATGTCTCTTATTAAATAAATTTAATGTATTTGACAGTTTTCCATTCATGCAACACCATGCTTAGGGATGGACCTGATTTGTGTATACATTTTCACATAATTTATTGAAAATAAGAACCTGGTTTGATAAATTACATACTACTAAGTGGAAAAATACATTACTTTTGGTGATCTTGTTAATTTTCAAGAGATTTAGTGCCGAATACACAAACCGGAGGAGAACTGACAAAAATTTACAGACTACACCGCGTGTACTTATATATATGCTGTGTACATCCAGACCCAGACACAGATTGACTAGGACAAGTACATGCCCAAGTAACAAGAATCTGGTACATGACGTGTGTGTCCTATACATGTCGTGTATACCCTTCTAGAAGTGGTTGGTGGATGAGAAGAAGTCTACACACCCCTGTGGCTGGATGACAGGGACTGGTCGTGTTCAACCTATAAACATCGTGTATATCATTATAGAAGCAGTTGGTTGCTGAAAAATGAAACTACACGCCTTGTATGACGACTCTACAGGCTGTGTACATCTATCTACCAGGAAGCGTCGTGTTCCAAGTCAAAGAAGACATGTTAGGCTTCCTAAAAGCGGAGAAAACTAGGACAAAAGAGTGTCAAAAAAATTACACATAGTGTACTTTTTCCACACACCATGTAATTGTATTTTCTATAACTTGAGGGATTCTCCTCCAGATAAAAGTTGAAAAAAATTGTGGAGAGGAATGGGTGATGACCCGAAGGAAAGAATCTCTGCTTCCATACTACCGCCATTCTACCGTCTACCAAAAAATCAATCCCTCCTCAATGTTTCATGCATGATCACATCAGGTATCAAGAGTTTTGTGTTCATGTTTATCTATATGTGTAACAAAATACACCATGTGTTGGGGTTGTGGGAGATGATGAGTTGTAATTTAAATTAGTTATTGTAAATGTGTTTATTCTTCATAACTTCTTCTTATTCTTCTCAAATCACTTCATTTAATGATGGAAAATTTTGAACTAGACAAAGGGAATAATTTTTAGGGATTCAAAAGAATAATTACGATGAATAATTTCATGACCATTGGAAGTATTCATCAACTAAAAATGGACTAAGCTAAATAATGAACTTTGAAACACTGACTTCCAGACCAAGGAGTCGGTTTCTTCAGCTCTAAATATAAGTTTACCAGACAAAGGAAACATCATTAAAAATTCAAACCCAGTGTGTTGGTTTATTATGAACAACACAACCTCATAAGAAATTTGATTTACTAAAAAACTTCTCATAAATCCATAACCCTAATGCATTTCTATCATGATTTTCATCAACGCCAATTTTCCCGTATTTTCCTTTATTTGATTATGAAATTTTTTAAAATAAATTTAAATCCAATTACTATTTATATTCAAAAAATCAAAAAAAACTACTCTAAATTCAGAAAACATCAGTAAAACAAAAATATAAACTATGTTAAGAAAAAAAACTTCTTTTCGATGTGGATCGACCCCTATTGGTACTATACTAGTTAGGGTAAAAATAATTTGGGACACTAATAATATACCTTCGGTGAAATGACTTGGAAAATTTTGGCACTGTTGTCGAGGATCAATAAATGTTAATTTTGACCTTGTGTTCATTTAGTTTGTATCAAATGTTAGTGGCAATAAAAATTATAAAATACTGAAAATATTTTTTCTAATCTAATTTCTTTTTATCTTTCTTTTTCACCTTTAAGCTTTGTGTGTTTCATATTGTGCAGGTCATTATGTGTATGAGTGGCTACCTCACATGTTCCATGAATGTTGAGTCGTCGGGGGTTTTCCCAATTGATCTAGAGATCGAACATGTGTTCTTGAGGAGCCAACGTGAACTTATGGCCGATTCCAACCACACCACTGAAATGGCACAGAAAGAAGAAGGAAATCTAGCTGTTGTCCAAGGAGGAGGGAAAATGTTGGGTCCAGATGACAATCGAAACCAGCCAGCTCCACTTTCTCTAAGGTTTATCCCACAGCTGCTCCAAAAATTTCAACCGGAGGAGATTCCATTTTTCAACTAAGGCCAGGGGTCGTACTACGCCCCTCAATAAAAATAGCACATGACATCTCCACTACCGCAGTAGCCACCTCCCCATCATACTCTCATGGAGTATGGACTTCCATCTATCCACGGAGCTGATACATGCATCTTTCATCCACTAGTGCAATCCAAACACATTAAGATCAAACCCTCTATCATGCTGCTGATCCAAAACACTGTTCAGTTCGGTGGTTTGCCCAGCAAGGATCCCAATGCCAATCTCTACATTTTTCTAGAGTTGTGCGACATGTTCTTCTACCATGGAGTTTCTATAGATTCCATTTTTCGTTTTCCTTTTCCCCTTATCTCTAAGGGATAAGGCGAAAGACCGGATTAATGGATTTCTGTAATGATCTATCCTCACCTGGGAGGAGATAGCCCAGGCGTTCCGGTAAAAATACATCCCACCCTCAATGAAGGTGACGGTGCGGAATGAAATCCACAAATTCACTAATCATGACACAAATTCAATGTACGAATCATGGGAGTGCTTCAAGGATATGTGGTGAAAATTACCACACCACAGACTCCCACATTGGATACATGTCTGAAACTTTTATGGAGGGTTGAGAACGAATACAATATCTGTGGTGGATGTTGTTTCCGGAGGTACAGTAATGAGGAAATACCATGAAGAGATTTTCAAACTACTATAAGACATGTCTTCCAACATCGTCCAGTGGAATTATGAGTGGGGAACACAGAAACACGATATGCATAACATTGATGCCACTACTATGCTCGCTGCCCAGTTGGACATTGTGTCCAGAATGATAAATGCACTCAATCTGAAGGGCACATCCCATGTCCATGCAGCAAACCATCTGACGTGTACTGAATGTGGTGATAACCACATCATGGGAGAATTACAGGGTTCCGCAGGCGGCCTTTCAACAAGCAAGGTGATTTATATTGCCCAAAACCGTGGGCCATTCCAGTACCAACAGTACCAGAACCCGGCATAGCGTGATCAATAGAACACAGGCTAGGCCCAACAACAGTAGAATCTTCATCCCCAGTGACCATCTGGCTACAACCATCCTCCTTATCAGAAACATTTCCAGATGCAACAACAACCCCAACATGGCTCTTATCAGCATGAAGGGTATTAGAACCCTCGGTCGCAATATTCGCGTCATCCACCCCCTCCAACAGCTCAACAACCACCTCGGCAAGAGAACACCTCAAGGTTAGAGGATCTCATTACCAATTTTATATCTATTTCTGAGACAATATTCCAAAATCAATAGGCTAAAATTCGAAGCCTAGAGAAACAGATTGTCCATGTGGAGAACCAACTCTCAGGAAGGAAAACTTGTACCCTACTGAGTAACACTAAGAAGAACTTGAGAGAGGAGGACCTTGTTGTGATTCTCCAGAGTGGAAAAGATCTACCACAAAAGAACCAACCAGCATATCCAGCTGCATCCAAAACTCATGTTGATGAATATGGTACAAATAAAGACTCCTCATCATCCCAAACCCCACAGAAGGTGGACTTGCTGAATAAAGGGAAGGAGGTTGTCAAACCCTTTGAGGCTACCTAACCCTTTCCAGAGAGAATGAAGCAGTGAATGATGGACCACCAGTTTGTAAAATTCTGGGACATGTTCAAGAAGCTACAACTTAAATATTCCATTTGAAAAGGCACTGACATAGATTCCCACTTATGCCAAACTCATGAAGAAAATACTCTCCAATAGAAAAAAAAAGAGGATCTGGGCAGCATTGCCCTAACCAAGGAGTGTTCTGTAGTCGTCCAGCATTAGATTCCTCCCAAACTCCAGGATCCATGTAGCTTGACCATTCCTTATACTATGAGACCATGTTAGTTTTGGAAGGCCCTCTGCGACTTTGGGGCCAGTGTGAACCTCATGCCCCTTCGAGTTTTCGTGAAAATAGGGCTCAACAATTTGAAGCCTACTCAAGTATCCCTTCATCTTACTGACTGATCCATCAAACATATGAAGGGGCTACTGGAGGACATGATAGTAAAGGTGGGTATGTTAATCCTCTCCATATATTTCGTCATCCTCAACATGGAGTATGATTATGAGTCACCTCTTAAAATCGGAAGACATTTCCTGGCCTATGGGAAGGTGCTGATCGATGTGCACTAGAGGGTAATGATTTTCTGGGTATGAGATGAAAGAGTCTCCTACAATGAACTCAAGGCCATCAAGCATGTATAATTGTCTGAGCATGATGGATGTTATGAAATAACAACCATGGATGACTGTTTGAGCCAAAAGGGGATGATTTGGTATGATCTTTTACTTTAGATAACTTTATTATTCCAGACATTTCAGTTGAAGATGTACCAGAGGACTTGAAATTTCTATAAGTATTGGGTATCCACTTTTGGAAATGTTCAGTTATTTCTGATAATCTAGAATGGGAAAAGGTGAAACCACATGTATCGTCGATTTTAAAGACGCTTGAACTATAACTAAAGCTTCTTCTATCTTCTCTAAAGTATGGGTATTTGGGAGACCATAAAACATTTCTTGTAATACTTTGTGTAGAACTGTCACAAGAGTAAGAAGATTCACTTCCACAGGTTCTGAAAAAGAGGAATCATGCTATTCGGTGTACAATCACTGATTTGAAGGGCATCATCCCTACCATGTGCACACTCAAAGTGCTACTTGAAGAAGGTTCCAAGAAATCTCGACAACCATAGAAGTGCCTGAACCTCCCATGAAAGAAGTTGTAAAAAAATAGGTGATAAAATTTTAGGATTCATGCGTCATTTATCCCATCTTGGATAGTCTATGGTTGAGTCCCCTACAAGTGGTTCAAAAAAAGGGGGCATCAATGTGATTTAAAATGATAAAAATGAGTTCATCACTACACACATTGTCACGAGCTGTTGAGTATGTGTGGATTACAGTAAGATGAATGATACCATGAGGAATGATCATTTCCCCTACCATTCATGGATAAAATTCTAGAGAGACTAGAGGGACACAACTTCTATTGCTTCCTCGATGGCTATTCTAGCTATAACCATATTTCCATTGCTCTAGAGGATAAGTAAAAGAGCACATTCACTTTCCCCTATAGTATGATTGATTACCGAAGGATTCCTTTTGTAATATGCAACAACCCTGCCACCTTATAGTGTTGTATGTTGGCTATCTTCCATGACATGGTGTAACAGATCCTGGAGGTATTCATGGATGATTTTTCCATTTACGGAAAATCATTCTCCACTTGTTTGTGACACCTAGATATACTTTTGGAATGATGTGAGAACACTAACCTGGTTTTGAACTGGTAAAAGTGTCATCTCATGGTGAAATGTGGCATAGTCCTTGACCATAGAATCTCAAAAAATGTGATAGAGGTGGACCCAGCAAAGATAAAACTTACTTCACGACTTCTTATTCTGACATCCGTCGGAGCCATCCACAGCTTCCTAGGGCATGCATGTTTTTATAGGCAGTTTTTCCACGAACATTCAAAACATTCCCGTCCCCTCACCAATCTTCTGACCAAGGATGATGTATTTGAGTTCGATGAGACATGAACCAAATCATTTGAGCACTTGATGCAGCAATTGGTAAAACTCCAGAGATGTTTTTTCCTAACTGGTAGGAACAATTTGAGGTGATGGGAAATGCCAGTGACTATACAGTGGGAGGAGTCTTGGGCCAGTAGATTGACAAGATTATCTAACCTATATATTATGCCAGCGGGATGCTCAACAAAGCACTGATCAACTAAACCACCACAGAAATTGATATTCTTGCAGTGGTTTTCCCGTTTGACAAGTTTCATTCATAGTTAGTGTTGTCTAATGATATTGTTTATATTGACCATGCAACAATAAAGTACATAATGAAAAAGAAATATGTGAAGCCCCAATTGATCTTCTGGGTTATCCTCTTACTAGAATATAATCTAGAGATCTGTGATAAGAAAGGATCTGATAACGTTGTTGCTGACCATATCTCCTACCTAGAGTTTCCTCGTTTAGAGAAGGAGGATGATTGGGAGATCAGGGAGGATATCCGTGATGAGAACCTCTTTTTGGCAAATAAAACACATAGACCATGGTATGCTGATATTGAATTTTTTTTGGTTATTAGTTTCATTCACCACGACCTCTCATTCCAGCGAATGAATATATTTTTTCTGATGTGAAGAGGTACGTCTAGGAAGATCATCTACTATTATGAACCATTGTAGATAGGGTGATCTGTCGTTTCATCCCGGAGAATGAATTTCCTAGATTCCTGAAGTTCTTTCATGCCACACCAGTTGGAGGACATCATGGGTCTGACCGTACAATAGCAATGATCCTACATTCTTGGATTTTCTATCCCACCATGCATAAAGATGTCCGGGCCTTTGTTTCTGGATGCGATTAGGGTCAGAGAATAGGTAATACGGGTCATAGAGCTGTGATTCCCTAGCACCCCATCCTAGAGGTCGATATTTTTGACGTTTGGGGTATAGATTTCATGGGTCTCTTTCCCCCATCTTTTGAGAACACTTACATCTTGGTCTGCATTGAATTCGTCTCTAAGTGGGTGGAATCCACTGCTACAGCACATGACACGGCCAAGGTAGTCATGATATTTTTAAATAAACATATTTTCGGAAGGTTCAGAGTTCCCCGAGTATTGATCAGCAATGTAGGGACCCACTTTGACAACACACCGATAAGAGGAATACATTTGAAGTATGGTGTAAAGAATCATCTGGGGACACCATATCATCCCCAGTCCAGTGGAAAAGTGGATCGCTCCAATCGTGAGCTCAAGAAGATCATGGAGAAAACAGTGAACACTTCGAGGAATGACTGGTCGAATAAGTTATATGATGATTTGGGGGCATATTAGATTGCTTCCAAAACACCACTCAGAATGTCCCCATTCTGCCTCATCTATTAAAAGCCATTCCATCTGCCAGTGGAGTTGGAACACAATTCATATTGGGACATCAAGGCCCTGATTTTTTATCTAAAGGAAGCTGTAGATAAGCGAGTGTTATAACTATCAGAACATGATTAAATTAGATTGGAGGCAAATGAGAATGTCATGCTCTACAAGGATAAGATGATAGAAATTCACGAATATATTATTTAATGAAAATCATTCCAACCCGTGATCACGTACTTCTCTTTAACTCTCATCGATGATTATTCCTAGGGAAGTTAAAGTTGTGATAGATTGGACATTTCCAAGTTATATGCATATTCCATCATAGAGCGGCTGAAATTTCATGAGAGGAAGGTCAACCATTCAAGGTAAACAGACAATAGTTGATGGCTTAAAATCACATAGAAGATACGGTGTGAACGTTGTCCACAATAAAACTCAAGTAAGTAGAGGTATATAGGTCGTGCCAATGACCTAAAACAAAGGTGATTTCTAGGAGGCAACCCAGAGGATACACGCCGTGTGCCCCCTATATACACGGTGTGTACTTTTTCCATTTCATTTATTTTATAACTATTATAAATATATATTTTAACTAAGTAATAAACAAGGATAACTCCAGTGTCTATGGTATGGTCACTGGAGTTTATCCGAGCTGTCACAGGTTCGAATCCTCTCGACCTACCTTTGGTATGGGGTTTCTAATTTTTATTTTTGTGTTTTCTTACACGGCGTGTGTGGTATTTTTCACATATATATAAATATATTCTTATAAGAAAACCCTTGATGGGGATGGATTGGTTGGCCAGGGTCGTAACCTGATTCCAAAAAAAGTCTCGGGTTTGAATACTGACAACCGCCCCATTTTCGTCATTTTTTCTTTTTAATAAAACTACATGACATGTCTTTCGATATAAGACTTGTGTGCCATGTTTTTCCTTACTCAATTGAAAAGTTTTTCAACATAATGAACTTTATGCGGGTGATGTTGGGATGTTGGCAGAGTCTTAGCCCTAGATCCAAAATACCCAAGATCGTACAAGGTTAATCTCCATGGTTAATCCATTTTGTACAATTAAAAACCACACGTCGTGTATTTTCTTCTTCCCATGTAGTATAAGCCTTATACATAAAATATATATATATCATAAATAAGAGTAGTAGTACAACCTTTTCTCCAGTGGTTGAGGGCGTCCATTGGGAACAGTCGATCGTCAGTTCGAACCTCACCCAATGCACCAGACGAAAGTTTGTACTTCTCTTTTTCAATTTTTGAACACACAACGTGTATTTCCCGATACATTACATGTATAGTTTTATTTTTAATAAAATTTGTATGTGTCTATATATCTATTTTAATTATTTTAATATTAATTATTATATTGTTTACTATAATAAATTATATATATATATATATATTTAATATTTTTAACTCAAAAAAAGAAGAAAAAAACAAAAAAAGGTGATACACGGCATGTCGTCTATTGTACACACTATGTACCTCAGCTATAATAGCCATGGACCACCCGGCTTCAGCCCGCGTAGCGTGGCCCCCTCCCCTCTCCCCGTTTCTTCCCTCTTACGCCACCTGACCTCCTCACTTTCAAATGCGCTGATTTTGGGATTTGTTTTCATTCTAATTTATATTGTATTGTGATCCTTAGTCCATGTACGCCCTTATACACCCTCTATTTCAAGTTATCGTAAATGTTTTGGGTGATTTGTAGATCAGCTGTCTGTTCTTCTTCAACAACACAAGGAAACGAATTGAGCAACACATTCTAGGTAATTTTGTACATGACCACACAGTGAATGCTTCTCTATTTGAAAATACATGTTGTGTATGTTCGGTACACACCATTTACCATTCCCTATTATACCCGGGTACCTTTTTCACATGGCCTCGCACACAATTTTCACAAACAAAGCGCGTGTGTTAGGTACACATTGTGTATACCATTTCATTTGGCCAACATGTGTCTAAACCTTCACACGGCCATGTTATCTCTACTCTTGAACACTCTATGTTGGCCTTTTCCATGATGTGTCCTGTATTGTTTGAACTTCTTCAATAGTGGTCGTGTCTTTTCCACCACATGACCAGGACTGATTTGCACGCACACGGCGTGTATGTTTGGTACACACCGTGTATCCATCCGTGGAAAATTTCATGTTCACACCGCATGTCTCCCCAGAGAAAACGGGATGAATCCTACTTTCATTACACATCGTGTAGTCTGGATATACACGTCGTGTACTTTTTATTTGTCAGTTTTCTCTCTTTTTTTCATTTTATTTTTCTTTTATTTTTCTTTTCTTTTGTTTTTCAATTTTGTTTCAAGGTATGGAAGACATATATCTTTCATGTGGGAAGCAGCATACCTCTGCCACTAAGGGCGAGAGGCCCATTTTTCATTAGATATGACTCTGCCCCATGACGTCACCTGATATAGACTCTCTAGTCTATAAGCTTCCTCTATTGGCCATCCGTCCACCACTCACTACCTCATCCAAGGCTGGTCCTAGTAGAACCGCACCTCCACCATCTAGCACTGAGCCCCTGATCACCACCCTTTCTTCTCCACTAGCTGCTACTAAACTAGATCCATCCTCATTTGCAGTTGGTCAATCATCAAGCACCTCATCTAGCGGGCCTCTGCATACTCCAGCTCATCCACCCCCATAGCCATCTCCCGCTGCAGCACCTCCACCTGGGTTGGGACCTATAGGTGTTCCCTACTATTTCATGGTGTTCTCGGTCACCGATTTGGCACACGACAGGGTCTGGTGCTTCTCTCACCTCTCGATCATGTTGAGCAGCCGCTATCTAGATAGTAGTGTCCCTCAACAGCTAGGTATCTAGGGCGAGTTGGAGGATCTTCTCGAGAACACTCCATTAATCTCGATCATCTAGGTTAGTAATTCTATTTATTGAGATTTATTTTTGGATTTTTCTTCTTCCTTCGAGTGTAATGAAGATGAGTATCGGGAAATGGCCGGTGATGTAGTACCACTGGTCTGGTTCCAACTTGGTGACCAACCGTTTTCCCTTACCATGATATATTTTGGCCGAGGGTGTGGTCTTTATCCACATCCCATCACCCCACCCCCTATATCCACCCTGAACTGACTAGAGCGCTCTGAGCTTGTTGCTCTGTGGTAGGAGATTGCTAGTCCTGACCACCGTTGTACCCCTACCTCCCAGAAGTGTACCCTTATAGATGACATTATCCTTCGCTTCACCCACCGGTGTTTTAGCACCATCCTTTTCCCCTACCATGAGGATGTGGGGGTTTTGATCGGTCGTGACTTGGATCTCCTTACCTGTGTCATATGATAGGACTACCCAAGCCCCCTTACATTACTGCCTCTTATTTCCAGGCCATGTTTACTGGCCATCAGGGCAACCAAAATGGTGGGTTTTACACCACTCACCTTGCTGACCACCTCGGGGTTTTTGAGCCTTCTCTAACCCATGACATGTTATGTCCCCCCTAGTGGATGGACTATCTCATGATTATTTCAATAGTATTGGTCTAAAAGATGGAGGTGATTACATCCTTGTGCAGGCCCCACTTCAACCACCTGCTGACCCTCCTACCCCCGCCGATGAACCTACTCCTCCTTCCCCACCCCTTCTGGATTCTCCCATAACCCCTTCTTCTCACCCCCCTTTTTATAGCCTACCATTTTATCTTCCACCTCCTACACCCTAACCCCGCACCCTCAGCCAATCTCTCTTTTTCCCTCCTCCTTGCAATGATGGATCAGCACTTGGATCATCTCGTCCGATGTCAGAACTGACTAGAACAGATTTTGGGGTTTCTTCTTCAGCATCATGGTGTTACACTACCCCCCACCACCTGCCCCTACCTCGGTTCCTGGCCATTCTTCCGTAGCTCCAATGCCCTTTAATACACTGGCCACAGATTCGGTTCTCCTATCCATTATGGACCCAACAACTACTACCACTGCTTCCAGTACAAGGCATGATGCCAAGATTTCTATTTCGAGTCCATCTCATGTGGCTCGTACTTATATAGATTCTCTTTCGAGTGCTGATTCTTAGCCTCTAGTTTCCACAGCTCCTGCTCCTTCTCTACCGGTTTTTTCTGTACTAGATGATGTATCTTCTAAGGCGACCCCTGATGAGTTTTTGGACACATGTTTTTCATTGTATACATATTTTTGTGATATCGTGTGCCAGTTTATGTTTGTGTATGCTTGCAGGTTTTTTTCTTTTCACCCTTCACCGGTACTTTGGCCTGCTCTGGCATATTTGTCTCCATCACTCCCGTCTTTTTTATCCTAAACACAAGGGGAGTATTGTTTTCCACGTTTTTCAATTATTTTCTTTTCTTCCTTGATTTACTTCTTATTTTCTTCCTCTCGTTCTTGTCCATTATTGTGTCCCCACCTTTCCTTATTCCCTTTATGTGGCACTTGGTGGACCAAGTGTGATATTAAGTATAGGGGGGCTCTCTCGACAACTTTATTCTTTTCCCTTATCCTCATTCTTGTAGACATCATTATTAGAAGATAGATTTGAAAAGGTAAAGATATTTTGGTTAATCAAATTTCTAAATAATATAGCTGAAAGTGAGAAATTTTAAAAATTTGCATGCTTATTTTAGTTATTTAGTGTTTTAAAATGATTGCTGATACAACTTGTAATCCTTGGATAATTACATCGATTAGACTAATCAATTGAACACAAGTCACTACCTGATTGTCACTTTTTTTTCAACTCCTAATATGTATTCTAAACCCTTTGTCATATTCTTTATAATACCCTCTTTCTTGTTAGATTCTTAAGATAAACATAACTACCAGAATTTTCAAGTTTTCTTTTCAAAACATGAAATTTGTTTGACTGAAATTAAAATGATTAGGGAATTATATTGTTTTAACCACTTTATCTTGAGTCCTACCCAACATATTATCTTCATGAAGCCCCTAGAAACCATGAATTTCCTTTATAGGAAGTCATATTACAATCCTATTTCCCTTCCTACCCTAATTCTTCTATGATTTGGCTTGATTATTCACTTGATCTTAAAAGAGGGGACTGGAATCCCATGGAATATTTTTATGAATTTTCATGAAATTATGCACGGGGTATGTTCCTCTTGATCATTTGTGGAAAAAAGGGTTCCAAACCTCTATTGGAGGAAATTCTAAAAGGTCTCCTCTGTAAAATAAATAATAAAAAAAATTAAAAAAAAGTAGAAACAAGGGGACCTTATACTCACATGTTGGTTTGTGAACCCTACCTACCTAACTAAAGGAGATGGTGGTGATGAGAACATTTGATAAATCTTGTTCAGCATGTTTCTTTACATTGAGCTAATATTTTAATATCAAGAACTATTATTTAAGAATTTAGACTCCATTTTCAAGCCTCAAAGTTGTTTTTCACATCTTTACCTACCATCCATTAGCCATAGAAGCATTTGATCCTAATTTAAAAGACCTCATGATTTTTGTAAAATCAATTTTCTGAAGTAGAGAACTAAATTTCTTGAAAACCTATGTATAGAGTGTATATATCTTTTATTGAGCATAACTTTGATATAAAATATCTTGAGCATTGAGTATATTATTGGTGAGGTAGATCATCAAGTGGATTTATTATTTTTATAATGCTAAAACATGTGTTAAAAGGGGATTAAATTAGTTAATTGAATTATATATGAAGCATTATTAGAATATCTCACTGGATTGAAACAGTTCTGTAGCCTTTTGAGAATTTTCTCCTATGACTTATCATTTACATTTATGACTGACTGAATTAATTCCTTTTAAAATACTGACTCTCTTAATTAGATTTTGAGATTTTATCGAGGGTAAGAAAATGACTACGTATGGGGAAGTTTGATGCACCTGATTTGTGTATACATTTTCTCATACTTTATTGAAAATAAGAACATTTTTTCAAAAATTACCTACTACTTAGTGGAAAAATATATTAATTTTGGCGATCTTGTTCATTTTTAAGAGATTTATGGCCAAATACACAAACCGGTGGAGAATTGAGAAAAATTTACAAAAAACACGGCATGTAGTTATATACACGTCATGTACATCCAGACTCAGACACAGATTAACCAGGACATGCATATGCCCAAGTAACAAGAAGTTGGTACACGTCTTGTGCATCCTATACACGTCGTGTATACCCTTCTAGAAGCCATTGGCAGATGAGAATAATTCTACATGCCCATGTGGCCGGTTGATAGGGACACGCCGTGTTCAACCTATACATTTTGTGTATTTCTTTCTAGAAGCATTTGGTGGCCGAAAAATGAGACTAAACACCGTGAATGGCGACATTACATGCCTTGTAGATATACCTAACACACGACATCATGTTCCAAGTCAAAGATGGTGTGTTAGGCCGCCTATCAGGGGAGAAAACAAGGACAAAATCACGTTGACAAAATTACACTCCGTGTACTTTTTCCACACGCAATGTAGTTGTATTTTCAATAAATATAGTCCTTCTCTTCCGGACCAAAGAGGGAAAAAATGACGGAGATAAAGGGGTGAAGATCTGAATGAATGAAGCATTGCTACTATACTACAGCCATTCTACCGTCTACTAAAGAATCACTCCCTACTCAAAAATTCAATCATGATCACATCATGTATCAAGAGTTTTATTCTTATATTTATCTTTATGTTTAACTAAATACCCAATGTGTTGGTTTTGTGGGAGATGATGAGTTGTAACATAAATTCATTTTAAGGAATGTGTTTGTTATTTTTAACTTCTTCTTCTTCTTAAATCACTTCATCTTATCACTGCAAATTCTAGACTAGACCAAGGCAAGAATTTTCAGGGATTCAAAAGAAGAATAATGACGAATAATTTCAGCACCATTGGAAGTATTCATCGAATCATAATGGACTAAGAAAAATAAATAACTGTGAAACATTGACTACCAGACCAAGGAGTAAGATTCTTTAACTCTAAATATAAGTTTACCAGACCAAGGAAACATTATTAAAAATTGAAACCTATATTGTTTGTTTATTATGAACAACACAACCTCATAAGCAATTGTATTTACAAAACAACTTCTATAAATCTGTATCCCCAATGCATTTCTCTCCTAATTTGTATAAAAAAAATTTCCCGTGTATTCCTTTATTCTATTAAGTAATTTGTTAAAGGTAATTTAAACCCATTTACTCTATATATTCAAACAATCAAAATAATCGACTCTAAATTCAGCAATATTCGCTAAATAAATATATAAACTAAGTTATGAAAGAAAAAATAACTTTGTTTTCCCTATGGACTGACCCCTAATGGTACTATACTTTTTAGGATAAAAATAATGTGGGACACCGATAATATGTTGTTGGTGAAACGACATTTCCACTCTGATGAACCGTGATATACTATTAAATATTATTATTTTAAAATGATCATTATAAAAACCCAGATTAAGTTGGAGGTTATGAATAGTACTAACTAAATTATTAAAATATTTTCTATTCATATTTATAAAATTAATTTATTAATTACCAATGAATTGAAAATGATAATAAAAACCAATTGAATATAAAAGATGTGTTTTTATTAAGAAAATATTTTGATGCCTAGAATGAATTTTTATAATAATATATTAAATTAAAAATTATTAGTGAAATATATAATATAAATTTATATTTTCTATATTCATTAAATTTTTTTATAGGCCTTATATATAATTAAATCCAATTTTAAGCATAAAAAGATATATATTTCTAATGTTTGTTTTGTTTCCTTTTAATGGAATGCCAATTTTAAATATAAATTATGAATTTTTTTTAAGGCTTACTTGATAAAATGAAGTAAATTTTTGAAAAGAAAATATCATAATTATCTTAGGGTAAAATTTGGGTGTTTTTTTTGGAAAACTTTCATTTTTTGAAAAATAGGGCAAAATACTAAATTTTATTAAAAACTATTCTTTATTGTAATTTATTTATATAGATAAATTATTTTGTAAATTATTTTTAAATTATAATTAGTTAAATAATAAATATATAAAACAAATTTAGTTCATTACAGTAAATTTCACATATAAATCCGATATAAAAATATTTCAAACATCAAAAAATTTTACATTAAAAACTTGAGTTTTTGATGTGTCTACGAGATTTTTTTAAATCTAATTTTTCAAATAATTTTAATTAATTTTTTTAAAATGGATTACATATTTGGAATCATAATTTCCAAATTATTTTTTAGGTAAGTTTTATTTTTATTCATAAAAAAGTTTATTGTGGTAAAAATTTTATTTACCGCAGTATAATTAAAATAATAAAAAGGGTTAAAGTTAAAAGGTAAAAGATTAAACTACCTATAAAATACAACCTTAAATGGAGTATTGAGGTATTTATCAACCCTAAGCATCCTTGTAAACATAAAATAACAATTAAATTTTTTAAATATATTCCACCTCAATGTGGTTGGATTTAATTATAAAATATTCGTTATTTTAATCACTTAAACCCACCTCTCCTCAAGTAAAAATAGCACCCCTCCACACCCCATTTTGAATAAATATCAATTAAGCTCCTAAAATGTATAAAAAATATCTCTTTATTAACCTACCACATACAAGTTCATATGGTGTTACCAAAATACCAAATCCAAAGTCCACAAGGGGTCCTCCAAGGAGTTGATATTCAAGAAGAAATTTTCTGAAAACACCTCTCTTATTTTCGTTACTTCTTCTAATTTATCTTTACAATGTTAATCCATCAAGGTATAATAATTCCAGAATAATTTACATACTATAATTTTAGGTTTATAATGTAATATAATATATCCACCCCTTTTATTACCTCCTCTATTTCATAGAAACAAAACTATTGTTCAAATTTTACCAATTCATCGCCTCCGAGAATAATGATTTTGTTTGTTTTCCATTACACCTTCATGTCTAGTCATAAAATTATTATTATGGTTATATAATATTTTAATAATTATATTATATCCTATTTCATGTTTTTAACTAATATACCCAGATAATATAAATTAATATGAAACTAGTTCATGATGTTCAGAAAAACCACAAAAATAAATTAAACATTTATAATTAATGTTTTATCTAGTTAATCATCCTCTTTTAAGAAATAAAAATATATTATAACTTTAATAATTCTTGAAGGTAATTAATAATATTTAAATATATTTATTTATATTTAATCCCATTTTACAAGAACATCCATAATTTTACACAAATGAACTGATCGTGAAACCATGAAACAAACACACACAAAACCATGAAAATAATAAAATAAAATTAATTTTTGGGACATTAGATGTTTTAAAATCATCACATATGGTATTATAAAAATAATTATAGTTCTTTAATGAGTTAATAACATCGTATAAACAATTATAAATGAGGTTAAATAACACCACACTAATGGAAAGTGTGGGCTAAGTGTTTTCTCATCTCCCTTTTACTTCTGTGAGATATTTGCCTTATTCACCACTTAATCCTTGTATGTGGTGTATGTACTTATATTTTATATATCACATCATGAAAATCATTATTATAATTTTATTAAATGTGTATTTTTATAATTATTTAATTTATGGATCATATTATTTTATTGATTACAACTGTTAAAGGAATTTTGTCTCACATTAATTTATGTGGGACATATGCTGTATTCATCACTTATTACCTTTGTATACAACCCATTTTATTTATGATCATCATTCATTTAAGATTTAATTAAATATAAATATTTCGGGTTTCATTTTTATGATTATTTCCTAATTATTATACTAATTTTTCATATATTTATTACTTTGAATATTCTTTGAATAACTGAGGAAATAATGTTAAATTTGTATCTTTTACTCAATACATATATTTTTTTATAATTAATATTGATTATTGAATAAAATATATCATTTAAGTATTTGAGTAATGATTTATACATGTAGAAATGGGTGAGGCCTTGTTATAGATAGCCCCTCGAGGCATCAGTAGTCTCCTGAGATGACAAATTTTGCCAAATTAAATGGATTTTTACCCACAGTGATTAAACTACCCTATGATAGGTCTTGATGGTAGAGGTACCATGATTTCTAAAATCATGGAATCCAATTTATTAAGCATTGAATTCACTAAGACTCATGTGATTTTAACTATGATATTATCCAATAATTTATATTGTGCTCATGTTATTAATTAAACGGAATTTTTCCAATCTTTAACATTACTAAAATGATTACACATTACCCAATCATGATTGAAAACTTATTGATTAAATGGAATGTGTGTTTTCAATTATTTACCTTTCCATATTTATTATTCTCATAGATTAATTATCTATAATATTGTATTTAACCCTTCCCGAGCATCTGATCTCAAAATTTTATTTTTTCTCTTTTCCCTCGGTGATGAATAAGAAATGTTTGAATGAGTTCAAGGATGAAAATTACATTCCTTTATTATATTTTATTCTGAATTACCAATGTAATAATGGTACCATATATGTGTCTATTTCTTCCAGAGTACTAAACTATTCAATCCTTTGAGATTATAATCTTGTATCTATGCCAATCTAATAAATAAAGGCACTGAGTCTAGGCCTCTAGATTCAGGGCCGTTACAGTTAGTATTATCGAATGTTTAATATAAACCATAGGAACTATATTTTAAAATAAACATAACCAATGTGATAGATATGATAATTCAATATTGTATTTAATAAAATTACCACTAAATAAAGTTTTATTTTGTGGATAAATACTCATGATGATTATGGGATAACTCAGTATGTGACATTGTTTACTGATGGTGCCTTATAGAATGAATGGAATCAATACCCATGAAAAATATATGGATATTCGCACTGAGTAAGTCAACACAGCTGGTGTTGGAGCTATGAAAATCATTAAAAAAATGGTTAACTTAATCAGAACATAACAAATAATCATACAGCACATATGTTGGATTGTTTTATGTGATAGAATCTCCCATATTTAGTGGGTCTACTAATCCAGTGGTAGATGTGCTATGGATCAAGTCCCTTGAAAGGATATTTCTAGCATTGGGGTGCGATGAAAATGAAACGTTAGTAGTGTAACTATATTGTCTCAAAAGTGATGTTGATCTATGGTGGTCGTTGATCCAAAATACTAGGGAGGAATATGATATAGAACACATATAATTGGTAGATTTTAAAGAAACATTATTATACAAATACTTCTCTCATGATCAATGAATTTTAATATAGAAACAATTCCTTAGATTAACTAAAAATGAAGAAGACATTGTTGTGGAGTATGTGTCCACCTTAATAAGACTATCCAGGTATGTTACCAATTACATACGTGATTCAGAATATAGGATTAATCATTTCATTGAAGGTACTAATACAAATATTTGAAGGCCTCTAGATTCGAAAACATTTTCATCATTATATTAAATATTATAAGTGACCTGAAAACAAATAATTGTGTTTCTTAATCTTATATATTCAAAGGAAATCAAAGGAAAAAAAGGATGGATGAGAACCCGGAGAAAGGTAAAGGACCAAATTATAATAAGGTAATGAACCATTTTCATTCTTGGAAAAAATTGTGGGAAGAAACATCCAGGAAAATGTTTGAAGGGAACATGAATGTGTTACAAGTGCGGAGAAAAGGGTAACTTGTCTAATGAGTTCATGGGGAAATAAAATAATGATATCTAGTGCTTAAACATTAAATAAATGTGTAGTGATTCAAACCAATGGACCAATAATTAGGTCATTATTCTACAGAAGAGTCCTAGGAGAGAGGGACAAGATTATACAATCACTACAACTAAGAAAGAAGTACCCAATGATGTGGTATTGGGTACTTTAATCCTACCTTAAAATTTATCCAATAATTTATTTGATTATGTATCATCTCACCCATTTATATCATAATAGTTTTCTATGAAAATTATATATTTCTATTTTTATTAAACAAGGTAGTTGTTAGTCAAAACTCTTTATAGAAGTCACATTGAAACAAAGATGTGCCAATCAGTCCCCATTATGGCATATAAATGTGATTTTTTGAAGACCTTATCACCATAAATAAGTTTTGTTTTTATATAATCCTTAATATACACTAGTTTTCAATATATGATTTAAAAAATTCATTCAAGAAGAAGGAAATTAAAATTTGTGGGGAATATGTAGAATTATTTATCTTTAGAGTAGAAAAAACATCATATAATTTTTATCTAGATCCACCCCAGTAGCTGTACTGAATAAAATTATTGGATAGGGAGAAGAAACCAAATCTATAGATGTAGAGTGTAATCTTCAAGTTTAATATGAATCTTTGGTATAAGAATACATTAATGTATTTTCTAATGAATTTCTTGGACATCCTACAGTGAGGGAAGTATAGTTTTCTATTGATTTCAATCTTCATGAAAGACAAATATTGAATACTCCCTATAGAATAAAAACGATGTAATTAGTGTAATTGAAGAAACAACTAGAGGAGAAGAGTGAAAAGGTATTTATTTGATCTAGTGTTTAAGCATAGGGAGACCATGTTCTTTTTTATAAGAAGAAGAATATATCCATGGGATTGTGAATTGATTATAGGGAAGTCAATTCTATTACAATAAATAAAATGTATCATCTTCCTTGAATTAATAATTTATTAAATAAACTTTAAAGAGATCACCTTTTTTCTAAGACTCATTGTCTTTCTAGGTATCATCAGTTATGAGTTATGAAGGAAGTCATTCTGAACACAACTTTTTAGACAAGGTATAGACATTAAGATCTTATAGTAATTCTATTTGGATTGACTAATGCACCATTGGTTTTTATAGATCTAATGATTGTAGTATTCAAGGAATATCATGGTGATTTTTTTTATGTTATTCATTGATGAGATCCTGGTGTATTATGAAATCTATGAGGATCATGACAACCACATGTGGTTCATTCCTGATACTCATAGAAGAAAAGAGTTATCTGGTAAATTGTGAAAGTGTGGATTTTATATTCAAGAAATTTATTTTCCTTGAAATATTATATCTATGTATGGATTATAAATTGATCCTGTAAAGACAAAGGCAGTCCAAGAATGGACTACGCCAACGAACATAACTATGTTAAGTAGTTTCATTGGTTTAGTAGGTTATTATTGGTGTTTCATTAATAATTTTTCTGAATTGAATAAACTTTTAACTAATCTCACACATGAAGGGGTTATGTTCATATGGACAAAATAATGTGAATAATGTTTTAAAGAATTGAAGAGTTGATTGGTCAATGATCCTATTATGACTCTACCATCTAGAAATTATGGGATTTTGATATACAATGATTCATCACAGAAAGGATATGTTTGTTCCCTTATGCAAAATGAAAATGTTATTGCATATGCATCAAGGCAGTTGAAGACTCATGGAAAAAATTATCCAAATCATGATATTCATTTAGAATCCATAATTTTTTCAATAAAGATATAGATATACTATGAAATTATGAACGTTTTGAGATATATACAGATAAAAAGATTTTGAAATACATATTCTATTGGAAATAACTTATCAGGAGGCAAATATGATGGCTTGAGTTACTTAAGGATTATAATTTCTCGATGCACTATCACCTAGAAAAAAATATAATCTAGAATATGCATTATGTAGGAATGATCGTTGACTACTAAATGATGATTGAGAGAGATATTATGCTCATAGATATAGTAAATATGGATTTGGTAAATATTAAGGAAAGAGACGAACCACAAATTTTTCATAATAGTGTGAAACCATATTTATTAAAAAAGACAAAAAATCTCAATATGATGATGAAAAATTTTGTAAATAAAATTATACTCTAAATTATGGAAAATTAGAAGGATTTTCTTATGAAGACAGTGTTATGAAATTTGGAAAGAGGTTATATGTCCCTTAAATACCTAATCTAAAAAGGTAACAATTATATAATGCAGGTAGCTCAAATTTATCTATACACCCTGGTTATACCAAGATGTATAAAGATATAAAAGAAACTATTTTGTGGGATAATATTAAGGAGGAATTTCTAACTATATGGTATGATGCCTAGTTTTTCTACAATTGAACGACAAAATATAATACCCTATATGGTTAATGAAACCTCTACCAATTACTATGTGTAATTGGGATAACATTATGATATAATTTTTCACAGGACTACCAAGGACGCCTTGAAGGAATTATGGGATATTGGTTATTATTGATCATATTACAAAATCAGCACATTTTATTGTTATAAAAGAAGATTTTAATATTAAAATTCAATAATGAATCTATATTAATAATGTTGTAATACTTTATGTTACACCTCTATCAGTTTTTTTTATCGAGATTGATGTTTTACAACAAAATTATGGAAGGGTCTTCAGAAGGCTCTAGATACTGAGCTTAATTTGAGTACCACCTGACATCCCCAAATTGATAGGAAGTCTGAATGGACTATTAAAACATTATAATACATCATAGAATTTTTATCACATAACTTTAATTTTATGTGGAATCTCTATTTACATTTGGTATAATTTTCCTACAATAATAGTTTCCATTCAAGTATTCAAATGGCGTCATATGAAGCACTATATGGAAAAAAAATATTGTACTCTAACTTGTTGGGATTAGGTTGGAGAGAAGAAACTACTAATTTTTCTCATAGAAAATCAACTCAAATTATATAAAAAGGTCTATGTTCACAATTAGAAAAAGTATTTGGAATTTCAAGTGGAATATCATGTCTTTCTAAAACTATTTTAATGAAAGGGTGTATTAAGGTTCAGTAAGAAGGGGAAATTGAGACCCATGTACATAAAAAATATGAAATAATAGAATTAATTGGTGCTATAGATTACTAATTAGCAATGTCAACATGTCTCTCCAAAGATCATGATGTGTTCCACATATCATTGTAAAGGAAGTACACGTTAAATATAATGCATGTATCACCTATGAAGAAATATAACTAGAATATAATTTCTATTACTACAAAGAGACTATCTATATTCATTACACTAGAGATAATGTATTGATAAATTGGATGAATCCATTGTTAAATGTTCATTGTAGAAACCATAAAATAAAAGATGTAATGTGGGAATCTAAGGATGTTATGAAGAAGACCACCCTTATCGATTTAATAGATAATACTCATGAAAATTTTGAGGATGTAATTTATTGAAGGTGGGAAGAATATAACACCCCATGATTTTATGTTATGTCTCTTATTGAAATAATTCAATTTCTTCAGTAGTTTACGTTGTAGGAAACATAGATGTTAGATGATTTGCGATATACTATTAATTATTATTATTTTAACATGACTGTTATAAACAAGCCGTTTAGGATGGTAGTTCTGAATAGTATTTACTAAATTATGAAAATATATTTTACACATGTTTATAAAATTAATTAATTTTTTACGAATAAATTGAAAATGGTAATAAAAAGCAATTGAATATAAAAGATGTGTTTTTATTAAAAACCATTTTTATTCCCACAACATAATTTTATCATAACACATTAAATTCAAAATAATTATTGAAATTTATTTATTAAATTTATATGTTATATTTTAAATAAATTATTTTTAAATTCATCCAATATTTTTGATAGAATTGAGATAAAAATAAATACAATTTTAAGCATAAATTGATATATATTTCTAAAGGCAGTTTTGATGCCTTATGATGGAACACCTATTTTAATTCTAAATGTTGACAATTTATTAAGTTTTAATTAAAAAAAATTCGTACATTTTTGAAATATTAATATCAAAATTTATCTTAGGGTAATATTTTGGTATTTTTTGAAGAAGTTACATTTTTTGACAAAAAGTTATAAATACAAAGTTTTAATAAAAAAATTGCCTTTTAGTATAATTTATTTATATAGATAAATTTTATTTTATATTTATTTTAATGTATAATTATTTCAATAATATATTAGTATAACCAATTTAGGTCATTGGAATCAATTTCACAATGAAATTAGACGTAAAAACATTTCAAACATTTGAATTTTTCACTTTAAAAACCACTTTTTCGTTTTGTCTGGGGTTTATTTTTAAATATAATTTTTCCAATTAAGTGTATTGAATATGGAAAAATAGATTAAAAATTTTGAATAAAAATGTAAAATTAATTTTATAATTTCATTTTAATTTCTATACACACAAAATATTTACCCAGTTAAAAAAATTATTTACCGTGGTATATGTAAAACAATCAAAACGGTTAAAGTTAAAAAGTAAAAGAGTAAAATGCATATAAAATAAAAAGAATCAATGGGTGGTTGTGGCATTTTTTACCATAACCAGACTCAACAACATTAATTAACAATATAATTCCTTTAAATTAATTTCACCTCAATGTGGTTGGATTTAATTATAAAATATTCATTATTTGACTCACTTAAACCCACCCATCCTCAAGTATATATACCACCCCTCACCAATGAATATTGACTATTGTCACGACCCGACCCTACCCAGGCTCGAGCCGCAACTACCCCAGGTCCACCTTCATAGGCCAGGGGCTGGCAACTAGCGCCGAAGGCACAACAACTGAGGGAGGACTTTGCCTAAGTACCTATACACACACACACACAACCCAATCAATGAAGAATTGTAGAGTAGTAGGAAAAGTAATATACCAACTGCTATAAATAATCCACAAAGTGCATCATTCTATAAACAATCAAAGGTAAAAGTTGAAGGTAAATTAAAACGAAAAAGGGAAAAACACGTGCCCAACTAGAAAAGTGCCACAAACCAGCAACAAGTAAAAAAAGTAAATAGTTGGGAGAGTCCAACACCGGAACCTGACTACGGACACCGTATGCGGTCCAAGATCCCGAACTCCTAAGCTTCTCTAATGTCACGACCAACCTATCATTCGTCTGGAAGGGCACACCAAGTACGGGAAAATCCCAAGCAGGGGTGAGTATAAAAATACTCAGTAGGATTCCCAGAAAGCTAGAGGGAGAAACAATGGAGGTACGGAGAACGTGAGAAGTAGATCGAATAGGGAAAAGTGAAGGAGTACAAATGAGAGTATAGAAAAGATTACAGCTCTACCCAACAAGAGGAAGGAAGTAGACTAGTCCTAACACAACGAGCAAGAAACAGTGAGAAGATGAACTTCCTGCCGAGCCGTCGCTACCTATAGCAGGAGAGTAGGCCCATCCAACCATGAGAAGCTAGATCCGAAAAGCACGTGGCATACCCCACGCGTCTTCACCTCTCCTGGAAGGAGAGTAACCAAACCCAAGATGTGGGTACTGGAACAAGGTATATACATCACCATATTCTCAATCAAGAATCCCGAACAATATTGTAAGGGGATCTCTATCCCATAGCTCAGCCCATGAAAGTAAGTTGCCAACAGTCCTATAAGTAAACACCATCGATGCACATTATCCATACGTCTGTCCCAAACTGCAAGTCATGGGGAAAAAATCACCACACCTTGACACTCTACTCTTTGGGCGTCACGAACTCACCCACACTATTTTAGGTCACATCACAAGGACGCGCCTCCGTGGGGAAAGCGCCCCTCGTAAATGAGAGTTTTGGGGAAAGTCGATCCACACCTCGTCACTGCCCCGTAGTCGATGGGTCTTCTCAATGTCAAAGAAGTCACATCACTGACCCGTACAACCAAGGGTCCCGCTTTGGTAATCATGAAGAAAAGCCACAGACTAACCCAGTAGCAAGGACTGAGTCTTAAAGTAGTCGTCGGGTGACACACTTCCTAGTCTCTGCTGAAGGTTAAACCCTAAGAGGTCGTCGGGTGACCCACATCCCAGTCTCTGATGGAGGGTAGTCCCTAAGAGGTCGTCGGGTGACCCACTGCCAAGTCTCTACTGGAGGGTAGGCCCTAAGAGGTCACCGAGTGACCCACATCCCATCCCTGCTGAAGGGTAGACCCTAAGAGGTCGTCGGGTGACCCACTGCCCAGTCTCTGCTAGAGGGTAGACCCTAGAAGTGTCGGGTGACCCACTGCCCAGTCTCTGTTGGAG
Source organism: Viscum album (assembly GCA_963277665.1). Lineage (NCBI taxonomy): Eukaryota > Viridiplantae > Streptophyta > Magnoliopsida > Santalales > Viscaceae > Viscum > Viscum album. The sequence goes on along the minus strand of OY728164.1, from coordinate 1,863,944,228 downwards.
GGTAAACCCAAAGAGTGTCGGGTGACCCACTGCCCAGTCTCTACTGGAGGGTAAACCCTAAGAGTGTCGGGTGACCCACTTCCCTGTCTCTACTGAAGGGTAAACCCTAAGAGTGTAGGGTGACCCACTGCCCAGTCTCTACTGGAGGGTAACCCCTAGAATTCAATGAGCAACCCACTACCAGTCTCTACTGGAGGGTAAACCCGAACAAGTCGATGAGAAACCCACTGCCTAGTCTCTGCTTGAGGGTAAAATCAAAACTTCTCTGTCCATCCCTACAGGATAGATTCTCCTGAGTAGAGGATCGGTGCCCGCGTAATGTTTTGGTCACACAAGAATCCATAATAACCCTGCCGGTCTAAACCATCATTAACAGAAGGAACATCTACGTCATGAGAGGTCAAAGGTACGTAAAGGAGAACAAAACATGCACATGGGGCCCACATGACGTGGGGCCCTAACTCATATCCAAACCAAGATCACAAAAATTCTCAAGTACAAACTACAACATGTACCTCCATGCATTCCGGTATACTCTCAGAGTATACTATATTTCAAGCCCAAGGGCTATCGTACACACAGCACCCAAAGTCAATGCAGAAAGGCGTAAACATAGTTTATCCAACCTTTTTCCTCCACGTCCATAGCACAACCAACCAAATCTCTTCAAACATCAACATCACCCACATGGGAGTGACCGCTATCACACGCCAATGGTTCTCTACATACACTGTAGGAAGAACCACCACCGGTACAGCTTTCATTATTCCACATTTAATGAGATCTTTAAAGAGACTTCGCACATCCGAACAGAACATACCATTGTAATCCTCGCAGAAAAACATGCGAGATAGACTATTTACTCACCTATAACGGATATCCGATGGAAAAGTCACCAACACCGCTTTAAACCCAAACAACGTCCTGTGGTCCCGTTCCTTGGTCCCAAAAACAGTCGGGCGCATCGCACCATTGCGATCTCCTTGGAAAGACACGTCAAATTGACTGCTCATTTGAGTGCAATGGATATCCAGAAAATACGATTTATTTCACTTTATCGCACACGAGCGGTGCTTGGTGGTACCCCCATCTAGTTCCCGAAGCACAATGAACTGATCGCACCGTTGCGATCCTATTGAAAAATTACTCATGATGGACTAATCACTTTTCCAAAATGGACTCCCGGTGATAAAGATATAAATTCACCGTCAACTCCCAAAATGCCCCTCGTGGGGCCGGCACCATCATGCAGAATTAAAGCGGGCAGATTGCGCCAATGCAATGCCCTTGGAAAAACACCCAGAATCGACTTCTCGCACGCCCCGAACGGACATCCGATGAAAAGGTTGCTCAATGCTGCTCGCTGCTTAAAAGACGGCCCGTGGGGCCCACACATCAGATTTGGTTTTAATGCTCAAAAACACACTGGAAAATTTTGTCTCAAAGCCAGGGTTTCAATGCCACTGACGGCACTCAATTCGGACTTCAGATGTGTCTGCACCGCCCGAAACAAGAATCCCAAAGAAACGTCAAACCACTTAGAGGTGTGACGTTCCATTGAGACCCCATCTCGAGGATTAAAAATTATGGAGACCCTTTAAATTTTTTTGCCTCATTTCATGGAACACGTTTCCAATGACATCACGCAAATCTAACACCCGATTAGAATTTTATAGATGTATTAAATTCCCACGGACAAAACAAGGTGGGCTGGACCGGTTCGACCAGCGTACCTTGTCCAAACCGGCCCGCAGTTCACCGCACGGTCTGGCCTACCTCGCCCAGACCGTCTTGAGCCGGTTTGGCTTTGTTTCCATGGTGACCCGCCCTATGCAGGTCGTTGTCTGCCAGCCGGGGTCACTGACCCCGGTCTCCTCTCGTGGGCACCGACCGGCAAAAGTCGGTCAGCCCTGGTCCTCACCTCACTGGTGGCCCTGCACGCAGGCACCCCCGCCTCCACTGGCACCCTCGCAGAGCCCACTTGCCCTCGCCGTCCGCGATCCCTGTCCGCCTTTGCTAAAGCCCACTCACCTAGTGCCTCCGTTCGACTGCGTCGCGCGCCCCATCTCGCCTAGCCGCCATCCGGGAGCCCCGCTCGCCCGACCGATATCCGCTGCCGCCTCCTACCGGAGGGACGAGTCGCCACCGACAAAGCCCCGAACATCCGCCTGGGATTTCGCCAGACCGCCCTGGTTTATCGGAAAATGGAGGTTTTGGCTGGAAAAACTCCCAAAACACGCATTCTTCGTCAGACGACCGCGATCGCCTCGGAACTCAGATTTTAAATCCGAAAGATGCGTTTGAGAGCTCAAAAAAAGTAATTCACTAATATGTAATTTTATCTAAGATCAGACAGCATTTCGACACAATAAATCAACTTAAAATAAGGGTTTGGAAATTAAAATACAAAAACGAAATTCCTACCTGCAGGGGCGTATCCCGATGCTTCACGGTTGATACACGTCTCGCCGGAACCACAACCGCCTGGAAGAGAAGGGATTCAGGAGAGGGGAGGGATTGAGGAGCGTCTTCTGCCAGAGGGAAAATGGGGGAAAGGGGAGATGTGTTTTGTTTAAATAAAGAAAATGAATAAAAAAGTTTAATTAATTTAAAACCCACAAAACGACTTGCATTTGAAACCTCTGGCGCGATCAAGATTAATCTTCCACTTGGGTAAACACCACCTCCCGAACGCAACAGCGGTCTCAGAATTTTAATCTGAAGCCCCGTTCAAAAGTAATAGAACTGAACGATTGATGCCACTAAATTACAAAAATGCCCCTGGCTGCATTTTTCAAAGAAGGCTCGCACCCTTGAAAGTTACACCCCTTATAGGGTAAACAACACACTTTAAACTCAACAGTGCCATCGATTTTCCGATCTGAGCTACCATTTAAGAGATACTTGAGTTTAACCATTAAACGAATAAATTAATTATTTTATTTATCTGTTTAACGTCCCGTTGACGAGCGAGGGGTCCCAACATCCCACACCGACATGCTTTATGTCATTCCTAGGGTAAAAACCCCATTTTGGGTCCATCTGTACTCTCTGATTTAGGATCTGAATTACCATTTAGAAGTTATCCCATTTATTTGGCGTGCCCAGTGTGGACGCAATGAAAATTTAATTCCCGCCACACCGGGGCACGGAATCGCACTCCGTATGAAGGCGCTGATCTCAAATGACATCAAGAATATTCCAAAGAAATTTATATAAAAAACCGGGTTGTTACATCATTCCCTACTTCATGATTTTCGTCTCCAAAAAGAAAAACCAGGGAACAACTCAGGATACTAAGCCCACACTTGGCTCTCGCATACCCAGATGAACTCTTTCATAGTCCTGCACCACCGCACACAGACCAAAGGATTTGATTGGTTCACGCAAGACCTTCCCTTGCCGATGACCTACATAAGAGTACGCTCACTTATTCCAGGGCGAGTCACATGGGAGACATCATGCACCCACTCCCAACCTTGGGGTTAGGGAAAGGCGGTAGGAAACCTTGCCATCCGTTTGAACGGTCTCAAACATCCCAAAGGCCCCAGGGGTTAGCCTATCTCCCCGATCAAACCTTTACGTCGCACGCTATGACTGGAATCACCGTTTAGACTTTGGATAAAGCTTGGTGATTCCCTCCTTTAGAACATCCCTATGGTGAAACACCCAAGTATATCTGGTCACACAAGATTTCACAGTCGATGTCCCACGACCCAGACTCTCTTACACATGTGGAGAGTGAAGGAGTCGACACTATCGACTAAAGAAAAAGGTTTCACACCTTCTATTCCACTAAAACAGGGTTACACTGATGCCCCGCTTCACCCTGGAAACATCTTAATCAATTAGCAGGGAGAAAAGAATTTTACTCACAGAGTCTAATGATTCTACATGAAAAAATTAGGAGGTTGTAGAGTGTACCTCTGATCAGCTGATTCTCTGTAGGATCATAGACATCCAAATCTCATGGATGTCCGTGCTCCAACTGTCAGCTGCCAGAGCCTGACATGGACTGCCTGGTGGAGATTGTAAGTCCTCACAAGTTTGTCCCCCACTACTATCTCTTCCTGCTCCTCTGTAAGTTCCTCCTCTCTAGGTACCACTCCGATCATGGTGATGCCTCTGCCATGGTGGTGCACCTGCTTCCTGCCCGATATTCTCAACGCGCCTGGTCGGGCAGTCCCATGCAAAGTGACCTCTCGCATCGAACGCATAACACCGGTGCTCTACGGTTTTCCCTAGTGCCCTCCGACACCACTTTGGTGTACAACCACGCCCCTGTGTTCGTTTATTGGAAATCCACTTTCCTCGAGGTTATGTCATCCAACGCCCACTAGCTACAGCAGACGTCTTGGCTCTGTCGAGCCTGCTACCACCACCAACTATAGAAAGTGATAGGAAGCTCTTTGTCACCAGCGCCTACTCTATCACCCCGACATATGTGGGAATGCCCAATGGTACTATGATAGCATGAATTTCTCCACGGAGACCCTGCTCGAACTTCCGCGCTCGGAAGTTGTTGTCGTGAACCAAGTCCAGGTAAAAACGTGCACAGTCCGAGAACCTAGTCACGTACTCAGTCATCGTCATCCATCCCTACTGAAACTGCAGTAACTCCTAGATCCGAATGGAGCATAAGTGGAGGGGTAAAAAACCTCACAAAACAACAGCTGAATGTTTCCCCATGAAAACGATGACTCATCGAGAAACTAAGTCACCAGACTCCACCAATGCCAAGATGCTCCGTGAAAAAGGCTGGCGGCCAAATCCACCATAAGATCTTTCGGCATCTGCACAAGCCTGAAAAGGCGAACTGCTGTCCCAAGAAAAACCTATGCTGCCTGAGGTTCTGGCTCCCCACTGAACCTCAGTGGTCTATGTCGCTGGAACTCACAGAGCGTGCTCAACTTGCGCTCAATCACAGACTACTCTACTGAAGCTGTCTACTGCTCACCGGGTGGGGGTCCTATTACGGGCCAACCAAGAGAAAGGGACTTGCATGATGGTTCCTCAACTGAGGCCTCGTATCTCAAAGGGTCATCATCACAAACCAAATCAGGTATCCTGGTTGACTGTCTTCACGGAGAAAACCTAAATTTTATCAAAGAGGGTCACGGTCAGATGAACATATATGTATATAACAGTAACAACTATGGGGAGTTGACTCCAGAAGGACAGTCAAAGACTCAATCCTATGTAATTCACAAACCAATTACCCTGTAATGGGTGCCTTAGAATGCCGAGTTGACAAGTGGGTTATTAGGGTCCTGGTGAATGGATATGTCAGCCGCTGCACCATCACTGGACTCCCTGGCCTGAGAGCCGCTCTCAAGCCACGTTAACACTGTTTCCCTAAATCCCAACCAATTCCTTTTTAGGGATGTCCGAATAATGTCCCAAGGAATGAACCACCTCTGATACCACTTTTTCACTACCCAACTTTACCCGGGCTCGAGCCGAAACTACCCCAAGCCCCCTCCATAGGCCAGGGGCTGGCGACTAGTGCTGAAGGCACAACAACTCAGGGAGGCCTTTTCCTAAGTACTTGTACAAACACACACAACACACTCAATGAAAAAGTGCAGGGTAAAAGGAAAAGAAAAGTACCAACTGCTATAAATAAACCACAAAGTGAATCGACCTCTAAACAGTACAAGGTAAAAGGTGAAGGAAAACTGAAAAGAAAACGGGAAAAACACACGCCCAACCAAAAAAGTTCCACAACCCAGAAACAGGTAAACAAAGTTAATAGAGAGGAGAGTTCCACACCTAGAACCCGACTACGTCCACTGTACGCGGTCCAAGCTCCCAAGATCCTATGCTCCACTGAAGTCACGACCAACCTATATGTCGTCTACAAGGTCACACCAAGTGCGGGCAACGCCCAAGTAGGGGTGAGTATAAAAATACTCAGTAGGATTCCCCAAAGGCTATAGGGAGAAAAAAAGGAGGTACTAAAGAGGTGAGTAGTAGATCGAATAGGGTAAGGTAAAGGAGTACAACCGAGAGTGTAGTAAAGATTATAGCTCAACCAATCAAGAGGAAGGAAGTGAACTCATCCTAACACAACGAGCTAGAAACGGTGAGAAGATGAACTTCCCATAAAGCCTTTGCTACCTATAGCAGGAGAGTAGTCCCATCCAACCATGAGAATCTAGGAACGGAAATCACGTGGCATACGCCGTGCGTCTTCGCCTCTCTTGGAAGGAGAGTAACCAAACCCAAGAAGTGGGTATTGGAACAAGGTATATACATTTCCATTTTCTCAATCAAGAAGCCTGAACAAGATCGTAAGGGATCTCCATCCCATAGCTCGGCCCAGGAAAGGGAGTTACCAACAGTCCTAGAAGTAAACACCATTGATGCCCAGTATCCGTACTCCTGCCCCGAACTGCAAGTCAAGGGGCTCAAATCACCGCACCTTGAAACTATCATCTTTGGGTGGAACTGACTTTCCTGCACGGTTTTAGGTTGCATCACAAGGACGTGTCTTGGTGGGGAAAGAACCCCTCGTACTTGAGAGTTCTGGGGAATGTCGATCCACACCTCGTCAATTCCCCACAATCGAGGGGTCTTCTCAAAGTCAAAGATGTCACATCACTGACCCGTACAACCAAGGGTCCCGATCCTGTAATCATGGAGAAAAACCACATACTAGCTTAGTAGCAAGGAATGAGTCTGAAAGAAGTCGTCGGGTGACCCACTGCCCAGTCTATGCTAGAGGGTAAACCCTAAGAGGTCGTTGGGTGAACCACTACCCTGTCTCTGCTGGAGGGTAGACCCTAAGAGGTCGTCGGGTGACCCACTACCCAGTCTCTGTTGGAGGGTAGTCCCTCAAAGGCCTTCAGGTGACCCACTTCCCAGTCTCTGCTAGATGGTAGACCCTAGAGGTGTTGGGTGACCCACTACCTAGTCTCTGCTAGATGGTAAACCCTAAGAGTGTCTGGTGACCCACTCCCCAGTCTCTACTGGAGGGTAAACCCTAAGAGTGTCGGGTGACCCACTACGCAGTCTTTGCTAGAGGGTAAACCCTAAGAGTGTCTGGTCACCCACTGCCCAGTCTCTACTTGAGGGTAAACCCTAGAAGTCAATGAGAAACCCACTTCCCAGTCTCTACTGGAGGGTAAATCCTAAGAAGTCAATGAGAAACCCACTGCCCAGTCTTTGCTGGAGGGTAAACTCGAAGATTCTCTAACCATCCCTACTAGAAACAACCTCCTGAGTAGAGGATCGGTGCCCACATAAAGTGTTGGTCACACCAGAATCCATAATAACCCTTGCTTGTCTAAACCATTATTAACAGAAGGCCCATCTTCATCATGAGGGGACAACGGTACGTAAAACAAAACACGACACGCACGTGGGGCCCACACGACCTGTGGCCCCAACTCAAATCTAATCTAAGTGAACAAACATTCTCAAGATAAAACTATAACATGTACCTCCAAGCATTCTTGTATACTCCCAGAGTATACTACATTTCCAGCCCAAGGGCTATCGTGCACACGGCACCCGAAGTCAATGCATAAAGGCGTAAACACAGTTACGCCAACCTGCTTCCTCCACGGCCCAAGTATGGCCAACCACGTCTCTTCAAACATAAACTTCACCCACACGGGAGTGAATGTGATCACACTCCAAGGGTTCTCTACCAACACCATAGGAAGAACCACCACCGGTACACCTTTCATACTTCCACATTTAATGTGATCTTTAAAGAGTCTCCACACATCCAAAAGGAATTCACCATTGTAATCCTCAATGAAAAACATGCGGGATAGACTATTTACTCGCCTCCAACGGATATCTGACAGAAAAGTCACCAACACTGCTTTACGCCCGAACAACATCCCGTGGTCCTGATCCTCTGTCCTGAAAACAGTCGGGCACATCGCACCATTGTGATCTCCTCAGAAAATCACGTCAAATTGACTAATCAATTGAGTGAAATAGATATCCAGAGAAGAATATGTATTTCATCGTACCTCACATAAGTGGTTCATGGGACCCGCATCTCTATCCCTAAGGTCAACGAATGGATCACACCGTTGTGATCCTCTCGAAAAATCACATAAGATTGACTAATAACTTGTCCAAAATGGACACCTGGTGATAAAGATATAAATTCACCATCAACTCCCAAAACGGTACTTGTGGGGCCCGCACCATCATGCCGAATTAAAGTGGGCAGATTGCACCAATGAAATGCCCTTGGAAAAACTCCTAGAATCGACCGCTCGTATGCCCTGAACAAACGTCCTATGAAAAAGTAGCTAAATAATGCTTGCAACGTAAAAGAAGGCTCGTAGAGCCCAAGATTTGGCTTCAGTTTCAACTCCCGAAAACACACTAGAAAACTTCGTGTCAATGCCAGGGTCTCAATTCCGCTGACGGCGCTCAATTCGGACTTCGGATGTGTCCATGCCGCCCGAAACAAGAATACCAAAAAAAACGTCAAACCACTTAAAGGCGTGATGTGACACTGAGGCCACTGTCTCGAGGATTAAAAATTCCCGAAACCTTCTCAAAATGATCACCTCGTTTCAAGGAATGTTTCGCCGCTGACGGAACGCAAATCCGACACCCGGTCGGAATTTTATTGGTGTTTTTAATTCCCACAAACGAAACGAGGTGGGCCGGACCGGTTCGGTCGGCCCACCCTGTTCGAACCTGCCCACGGTTCACCGCGTGGGCTGGCCTGCCTCACCTAGACTGGGTTGAGCCGGTCAGACTCCCTTTCCATAGTGACCCACCCTTTGCGGGTCACAGTCTGCTATCCGGGGTCGCTGACCCTGGTCTCCTCTCGTGAGCACCGACCGGCAAAAGCCTGTCGGCCCTCGTCCTCGACTCGCCGGCGCCCCCGCACACAGGCACCCCTGCCTCCACGGGTGCCCTCTCTGAGCCCGCTCGCCCTCACCGTCCACGAACCCATGCCGCCTCCGCTAAATCCCGCTTTCCCATTGCCTTCGCTCGACCGTGTCGCGCGCCCCGTCTCGCCGAGCCGCCATCCGGGAGCCCCGCATGCCTGACCGACGTCCGCTACTGCCTCCCACCTGAGCGCCAATACGCTGCCACCAAAGCCTCGATCTGCCACTTGGGATTTCACCAGACTACCCTGGTTCACCGGAAAATGGATGTTTTGGCCATAAAAACCCCCAAACCCCGCATTCTTTGTCGGACAACCGTGATCGCCTCAAAACATGGATTTTAAATCTGAAATATTAGTTTGAGAGCTCAGAAAAATTACTTCACAAATATGGGATTTTCTGGAAGATCAGACTACATTTAGACACTATAATTAAACATGAATGAAGGGTTTGGAAATTAAAACGCGAAAATGAAATTCCTACCTACAGGGGTGTAGCCCGATGCTTCATGGTTGATCTGCGCCTCACCGGAACCGAAACCGCCTTGAAGAGAAAGGGCTTTAGGAGAGGGGAGGGCATGAGGAGCTTCTTCCATTAGAGAGAAAATGGGGGAGAGTGGGGAGGTGTTATGATAAAATAAAGAAAATTAATTAAAAAGTTTAATTAATTTTAAACCCCCAAAATGACATGCCTTTGAAACCTCTGGTGCAGTCAAGATTAAGATTCCCCTAAGGTAAGCACCACCTCCCAAGAGTAACGGAGGACTCGGAATATTAATCTGATGCCCTGTTCATATTTTATAGAACTCAACGACCGAGGCTGCTAAATTACAAAAATTCCCCTGGCAGAATTTTTCACAGAAGGCCCGCGCCCAAAAAAGGTACACCCCTCCTAGGGTAAACATCACACTCCTAACTCAACGGTGCTTCAGTTTTCCTATCTGAGCCATAATTTAATAGATACTTTAGTTTAACCGTTAAATGAATAAATTAATTATTTTATTTATCAGTTTAACGTTTCGGTGATGGGCGAGGGGTCCCAACGTCCCGCGCTGACATGTTTTATGTCGTTCCTAGGGTAAAAACCCCATTTTGGATCCCTCTGTATTCTCAGATTTAGGATCCTAATTATCGTTTAGGAGTTAACCCATTTATTTGGCTTGTCCCATGTGAACACACTGAAAATTTAATTCCGGCCACACCAGGGCTCAGAATCGCACGCCGTCTGAATGCGCTGCTCTAGAATAACATCGAGAATATTCCAAAGTATTTTATAGAAAAAACCTGGTTCTTACAACTATAACATATTTAATATCATACAATATATGAATAAACATACCTCTCTCACTCTCCCCACTTACAATTGCTTCTGGACTAACAAAAAGACCAAATCCAAGGTTATAAAGTGGTCCTAAAAGGATGTGATATTGAAGAGAATGTTTTCCAAAAACACTTCTCTAATATTCTTTTCTTCTTATACATTCTCCTCATATGATTCATACATAAAGGCATAATAATTACAAAATAATGTATATAATTAAATTTTATGATTCTAATTTAATATATTATATCCAATCTTTTTATTACATCTTAGTATTCAAAGATACTAAACTATTGACCTAATTATAAAGATTAATCGCCTTAGTGAATAACAATATTGTTTATTTACCATTACCGCATTCATGGCCAGTTATAAAAGTATTATTATGGTAAAATAATATTTGAATAATAATATTATATCCTATTTCATGTTCTAGAACTAATATACACACATAATATTATATAAGTTGAAAATGTTTGTGATGTTCAAAAATCCCTCCAAAATAAATTATACATTTATCATTAATGTTATACCTAATTAATCATACTCATGCAAGAAATAAAAATATATGGGACCATTAATACATCATTAAGTTCATTAATATTGTTCCATTCCATTTCAAGAGAAGTAATCCAATTTTACAACAATATCTGTTATTTTAGACAAATGAACCGATTAAGAAACCATGAAATAAATGCACCTGAAACCATGAAAATAGTGAAATAATATTATTGTATCGGTCATAAGATTCTATAAAATCATCAAATAATGTATTATAAAAATAAAAATTGTAATATAATGATTTAATAATAGTATTTAAACCATTACATAGGTGGTTAAATAACGCTACATTAAAGGGAAACATTTGGTAAGAGTTTTCTCATCTCACTTCTACTTTGGTGAGATATATGCCTTATTCAACAGTTACTCCCAATTAGTGGTTAATGTACTAGCCTTGGATATATCATATCATTAATCTCATTATTTTCATGTTATTAAATTTCAATTTTGATAATCATTACTGTTTTGAGGCGTACGATTTCATTTATTACACGTGGTAAGCATTTTTCCTCTCACATTAATTTCTTTGGGACATATACTATATTCATCACTTGTTACCTTTGTGTACTACCCATTTTTTATAAGATCTTTGTTCATTGAAGAATTAATTAAATATAAGTATTTCTTATATCATGGATATGATTATTTCCTAAAGTATATACCAATTTTTCATATGGTGTTTACTTTGAATGTTATTTGATCGGTTAGGGAATTAATGTTAAATAAGTTTCTTTTACTCAATATGGATATTTGTTTATAAGTAAAATTGATTCATTAAGTAAATTGACCATTTTTATATTTGATTAATGCTTTATACATTCCAAATCGATTGGATCTAGGTTATATATTTCCACTTGATGCATCAATTGTCTCATAAGATGATAATGGTGGAAAAATTAAATGGGGTTTTACCCATAATGATTGAACTATTTTGTGAAAGGTCATGATGCTAGAGGTACCATGATTCCTATGATCATGGAATCCAAATAATTATTCTTTTAATTTGTTAAGATCTATGTTATTTTCACTATGATATTATCCAAGAATCCAGATTATGCTCAAGTTATTGATTAAATGGTATTTGTTTCTAATTTTTTACATATAAAAAATGATTACGCCTAACCCTCCCTTGATTGGAAGGATATTGATTAAGTATAATATGTGTTCTTAGTTATTTACCATTACATATTTATTATTCTCATTTATTAATTATTTATTCCACTGTATTTAACCCTTAATAGGCATCTGATCTCACCCATTTATTTGTTCTCTTTTCTCTACGTGATGATGTTGAAATGTCTGAATGAGTTCAAGGATGTAAATTACATTCATTTCTTATGTTTTATGTTTAATTATTATTGTAATAAAGGTTCTATGTATGTATATAGTACATTAATAATACTTAACTATTAGATAATTTGGGATTAAATTCTTTTATCCATGCCAATGTAATAAAAATATCACCTTCTATGGGCTTCTGGAGTCAAGGTTGCTAAAAAATCTACAATTATTTTCATTTCTCGTATGATGGAAAAATCATTTTGTGCTGAATACATCCTCATGAGTTCAAGTGCCTTTCCAGCCTTATATTCCAATTAATCCTCCACTTTATCCATTTGAATGTTGATAAGTACTACATATATGTATTTTTAATGATATTATTCACTATCTCCATATTCCAAAATGCAAAACTTGTATCATCAAACATATCTATCCAGAACACACAATCCTTCGTTGACTTGTGTTCCATTAATAGAGAACTAACATTAAAAATGAAATATTATAAATATAATAGAATTATTGTTTCCATATGATAATAGAAAATTTTCATTGAGTATACTTTTTATAATCTGGCTTAGACTATCATTTTTATAAAATAAAATAAAAAATCTCCCTTACACCAATGGAAATACCCCACTGGAAGATCATCGGATGATGTGTAGTCGAACCCGGTTTTCTAGAAGGATCCCTCTGTAACACCATAATTTTTGTTAAAAAAAATAACATAAATTCAATATATTTTATATATTTCATTACATGAAACAATGATTTTAGTTTTCATTACACACAAAATGGAGTTTAACATTCATTACACGCAACAACATGTTTTAATGAAACACAATATACTATTATTATTATTATTTAATGTGACAGTTGTCTCCAAGAAATTATAATGGTTGGTATGAATAAGATTAACTAAATTAAGAAAATATATGATTTTAAAAAATAAAAAATTAATTATTTTGTTATAAAATAATTAGAAATTAAAATAAAGTCCAATTAAAAATAAAGGAAATATTTTTCTAGAAAAGAAAATTTTATACCCACAAACATGTTTTATCTCAAAAAAATAAATATATCACTTTTTTAAAATGATTTTAATTAAATTTATATATTATATATTCAATAAAATGTTGTAACATTTGATTAATATTTTATTTAGGCATCTAGTGATAATCCTAGTTCAATGATAAAAAGTAGTTTTTTCTTAAAATATATTTTTGTCACATTTTGTGCACTTATTTTAAAATTAATTTTTATAAATTTTATAATATAAAAATTATGATATAAAGTTTAATTATGAAATAATTTTTTATAAAATTATCATATATTGTATTTTTATGTATTTTTAGAATAGATAAATCGTTCAGTGAATAATGAAAAATACTAGTTTTTATTGAGAAATTTCATTTAATTTAAAGCATGTAAAAGATAAAAAATTATTTAAATATGGTTTTAAAAGTAAAATTAGTTGAATTATATGTTTAGTAATCCTATTTATTTCAATATAATAAATTTTATGTTGAATTTTTATATTAAAACATTTAAACTTATGATAATTTTATCTTTGGAAAACCACATTTTCATTGCATCTATGGGTTTAAATTTAAATTAAATTCTACCAATTCTATAAATTTATAATAGAAAAATGGATTTTATATTTTTAATTATCATAATTTATATTTAACTAATAATTTTAACTTAATTTTGAACATAATGAATAATAAAAAAAATTAAAAATTAATGACCATGGTTAAGGTTAAAATGGATTTATCAGGGGTTAAACCTAAATGATATGGGGTAAAATGACCTTGAAACATATCCAAAACACATTTGATGTAAATATTTAGACCTTATATCTTCTATCCTCAGAGCTAGACCTTTTTTTATCCTTACCTCGTGAGAAAAACATGGTTACACCTGTTTCTTTTAAAAAAATCCACATGTGTCCCCCCCACTTATTAAAGGTCACTCAATATATTCTCCTGTTAACACTTCCAGAACACTTTGTATCCTAACATACCATACCAAATCCCTTCTCTACTTCCCTACCATAATTATAGTGTCCCTGTTTTATTATAATTCCATCATAGGAAGGATTTTGGTGAAAATCTAAATATGTCACCTGAAGAGGAGTCAAAGTTCTTAAACGAGTGTTTGTATTTTATTAATTATTAAAAATACTTAAATTCTTATTATAACACTATTATATAATAGTCTTAGTATCTATAATATGTTATTTTTGTTGTTTTATTATGTTAAGGACCTATATCCATGTAATATCCTAACCTTTTATGGAGATGTCGTGAGCTCGTTTAAAGGTACTCTTTTTCTTTGTTCGGAGTAATACATGTTCAGGTTTTACCTTGGTGAGTTTTTAGGTGAAATTGGTGATTGTTTTGAGGAATGGGGGAAGTGAATGGTTGGTTCACAGTTTTACCAAATTGTGCACCATAGCCCAGCAAACCATGCAACCCCGGGCATAGAAGGATTTCATGTCTAGCGCACGATTTGTCAAACTATGTACCCCTTTAAGAGTAATCACCCCCACCCACTCACAGACACATAGAAGAGGCACATGGTTTAGGTTTATGGTGTGGAAAACTATTTACCTATACCCAAGAAACCATGAACTTGGTTTTAATTAACTTTAAATTTACATTTTAAATTCCTAAACCTCGGGTATTAAACCCAAATCGACCCTAACCCTTCCATAATCAAATTACCTCATTTTTTTATGTTCCCGGATGGATTCATAGGTCTCCCAACCTCTGTAATTCATGATTCAAATTCCAGATTGAAAATATGCACCTCTCCCAATATGATAATCTCAACAAAAACTAGTTTCTTCCCTCTCTTTTGTTGTTCTTTTATCATTTTACGGGTTGTTTTACCCTTTTGGTTTTAGATATAGATCTACGTTTTATGTATAGAGACCCCCAAAACCGGGGTGCTTAATGAGACATGATACTCTTAACATTCCATCATTACAAGTTTAAATATCATGTCTCATCACAACAGAAGATCGCGAGGCTCGGGATTCTGGGAAACCAGCTGCTTCTGATTAGCTTCATTAATATCAACCGTGCCAGAAAAATTTTAAATAAAACGTAGGGTGAGCAAAAATGCCCAGTAAAGGGTTTTAAAACATTTTATGAAAGTCCTTTCTTATGTCCTTTTGAAAAGAATAAATCGTACTTTGCTAAAACAAAACATTGTCATTTCTTAAAACATGAAATCCATCTGTGTTTGAAAATCATTTGCACAAAGAAGCACGTACTTGAAATAAGCTCTAATGTAAACATGGTCAGAGTGCGCAATATAAGCAGAGTAAGCAATGCATAAATTTTAAAACAAGGTTACTTTAATTCCAAGGGAATTTCTATGGCTATGTAGGAAAACATGCATATCATGGTTCGTGAGTAGGATGCAGTTCATTTAACAGTTTAACATATGAAAAACAGTTCTTAACACATTAAGTACGGTTTCATGATCATGGGAGCTTTCAACTAGGGGTTGTCTTGTTAGTTGAACAAACCCCTGATTAACCTTTATCATTACACGTAGAGGGAATGTATAATCCTGGACTTTGTCATGACTTTTCATCATGACCGTAAAACATACTTAACGGGTCAAGGCTCACTGCCCACTCCGTTTCCTTTGCTCAAGCCAAGGCTAACTTGCCAAGACCATCGCACATGATCGTCTCCTGAGACTCTTGCTTTACCCAATGCATTGGAGCGCTATATAATTTCGGGCGCACCCGTCACATGTAAGTCCTATACATCCCTTACATATCTTGACATGGCCATTCGTTCATAGGGTTCCATGCATTCTTAATTAAACCCCATTTTCACATATTTGTTCATTACATGAAGACCATTTAAACATTAAGAACCTAATGACAAGCATGCTAAAACTTCGTTCACATAACAAGTTACCTTTCATTTAAATGAATGGGTTTCAAGAGAACGAACATATTACTTAACATTACATAACATCATAGTATCCAATTAAAACATAGTCGTGTACAAATATACTGATAAATGGATTTTGAGGGTTCTCACCCAAAACTATCTTATAAGAACTATTTTATTATCACTTTAAGCAGACATAGGTACACAATTATGAATACATGTATATATTTAAAAAGAGAAAATTCAAGGAGTCCATTTTCACAAAAATCCTCATTTATCCCGAGCAGTGATAAATGAAAGTTTTCAGTTTCACGAATGAATTTGAAGTCCAACTATCCCATTAAACTCATCATGCTTTAAAAAAAATGTAAACATGGTCACTGAGTTCTTATTCAGGTATATACACATACGTGTGCGTATATACAACAACGATGTACATCACTCACTTGCACAAATTTTACCTATTCATCATTTTACTCAAAATCTTCATTTTATAGAAGGAAGAAAAGTCATGGGGTTTAAACATTGAGAAAAGATTGTATATCATCTTATAATATGTGTGTATGAAAGTATATATATATATATATACACTTATATATTTATATAAATGGAAACCGAAACTTGATCAGACTTTGTAAAGAAAAGTTTGACCCTTACATGTATTTCATATATTAAGAGCATCATTTCATAAAAAAATTATAAAAATGAATTGGTTTGTTTCACATATACATACATAAGTATATATATGTATTCATATTTATATATATACATATAGTGTATATATATATATAAACCAAATTGTACAAACACAACTTAAATCTGGTCTCCTGCAATTTCATTTCAAAACCTATGTGAGGTAGAGGGGTTTTCTCTATCATTCGGGTATGCATACACAAGGTGAGTATATGCATAAGGATATATATATATATATATACATGTAAAATTGTATATATATATATATAACCCGATTATACTTGTATATATATAAAAACCGAAGTTTAAAACAAATTTTTAAAAACATGGCCCAACCCTTACCAGAATGGAGAGGGGATGATGCGGAAAATGAAATCTAGTGCAGAACCACCGGATGTATATATATATATATACATAACATATATATATATATATAAAACCGAAGCTGAAACTGAAACACAGAAAATCTTCTCCCTTACATTAGTTCGACGAGGAGGAGGAGGAGAAAAAGGAAGGCCGGAGCTGAGTCAGCATCGCCTGAAGGTCGGAGAGTTCAGGAGCCGATCA
The DNA here is from genome assembly GCA_963277665.1 of Viscum album. Classification (NCBI taxonomy): domain Eukaryota; kingdom Viridiplantae; phylum Streptophyta; class Magnoliopsida; order Santalales; family Viscaceae; genus Viscum; species Viscum album. Next base: position 1,863,927,019 of record OY728164.1, on the reverse strand, counting down.
TTCGGTCCTCGGTGCAACAGGGGGGTTTAAAAAAAATAAACGAAGAAGAGGAAGAGGGAGACCTCGGGCGGGGCGAGGGGTCGGTGTCGACCTGGGGAAAGGAGGAGGAAGCCCAGTCTTCTTCGTCGGCCTAGAGAAGAAAGCAACACCCTATGCTACTGGATCGACGACGCGCAGAGGGAGAAGAATCCGCAGCGCGAGGAAGAAGAAACCGCGAGGGAGAGAAGCTGGCTGGAAAAAAAGACGGACGGCTGGTATTACACACCGACCGATCGGACGGCTCGGAGAGACGCGGCATTAAAAGAAACTGATGGCCGAGATCAAAGGAGGAGCAGATCGGACGGCTGGAAATCCACCGCGGTTTAAAACACGGTTTTTCTACAGTTTTTTCCTAAAAAAAAGAATCGCTTTATTAATAAAGTTATTATTAATTTATTAAACTCAATTATTAAATTAACATTCATTATTTTAATAAAAAGTCTTTTGTCAATTAATTTAATCAAGAATAATTTATATTATTATTATTAAACCACTCTTATTTAAAATATATCATTGGTTAAAAAAAATATATATATTGATTTAATCAAAACGTTTTATTATATGTATATATATATATTTTTGAAACATCAAAAATTAATATTAGATTGTCATTATTATTAATCCTTAATTATTAACTACATAATATTTCATTATGAGAAATAATGAAGAAGAATATTGAATAATAAAAACATAACACATGTGTATATATTTTAATTTCCCTTCCTAGCTATCTACCCTAATTTTCTTAATTAGATAATATCATTTAATGCGACTATATTTTATCACACATACAAGTGTGTTGATGAAATTATTATTACCACGACATTATTACCATGAAACACACAAGTGAAAGAAACCATAATTTGACATAGTTTCTAAAATAGTTAATAAAAGTTAAATTATACGAGAAATAATGTATCTAATTTGATGCGGTATAAATATATAAATCATAATAGAAATCCATCAGGTTTGTTATAACTAGAAAAACAAATGTTTAATTGTTCAAATAAAAAATGTATAGTGGAAGAGGACAATAATACTAATTTTTTCTCCATTTGAAACATAAAATAAAATTCTTATTTTTGGAAAACAAGAGATAATTAACATTGATGTCATTTTAATAATATTAAAGCAAAACTACACATTTATCATTCCGATCATTTTATTTACAACGGTCAAAATGATCATTGGATTCTTTGGGAAACCCAACGGTCGGATTGGTGGCCGTTTGAGGTCCAACGATCATCTTTGGTGCTTATAAAAGGGTTTGGTCTCAGGTGTCCCTTACTCCAAGTGACCGAAGAAGAACGGAAGATGGTTCGTGAGATCCCCTTGGTGATGAGCACGATCGCTGTGGCGTCAGCCATACTTATGTTCCTTATGATGGATGTTCGGAATCCCTACCGCATTCTCGGGCTCCTCGTAGTTCTAAGCAGTCTTCCCGTCGTTGTAATTGGGTTCTTGGTTGGGATCTTTGGTTAGTGATGTTTGATCGTGGGAAGTTGTAAACGTCAAGGTGTTTCTTAATAAAGGAGTATTCCATTCATGCTTGTTGCTATGGGTTTTCATTTATTTTCATTTTCTTTTTATAGAAAGATGGTCCGATTCAAGGGAAACATATCATTACACGAAACTTGAATTCTCGGGTTGTTACATTATCTCCCCCTTAAAAGAATTGCGTCCTCACAATTTTATTCATAAAAAGACAAGAAAAAGACTTCGGTCGCACAACATTACCAAAACTGAAGGCCTGACTCGGTTAACGGAACCCATAAACTGGTACACAACTCTGCTGTTTCCCGGACCCAGATACACTTTGAGCAATAAGACTTGTACTCCTGCTCATGGGCACTACACACAGGCTTCCACAGGGAGGCCCGTGCAATAAACAGCTCTGAGACGTCCGAGCGGACGAATCCCCTAGTAACCCTTCGAACTTCATTACGCTCGATGTAGTTGAGGGGGACGATGCGATTGAGAAGGCTGACGTTCAGGATCTGGAACATGTAGGCGGCTCTGAGGTTGCCGTCCTGAGCTGCTATGAGAAAGCATGCTCTGGCGGAGAAGTTTCGTGCCATAGAGAAACACTGAGAAAGCCCTTCATGGTATCTCCCCCTTCGCCTATAGTAGGGAAGCTGGGTGGTGGCAAGGAGGTGAATCACATGTTCATTCTCTTGAAATGCACGGAGAATTTCCGGACTATTTTCTATATCCAGAAAACGTTGGCAGGACCCTCGTAGGTGGAGAAAAGAGGGAAAGTCCACCATACAAGTTCTGATCAAGACAACCTCTACTAACTCGTCAGGTAGAGATGAGAGGTTCATCTGACTTTCCATATGGAAGAAAATGTAAACAAGAGAGGTCACTTAACAACACTAAGAAGAAAGAGATCATAAACTTTTTAATTAAGAAAGTTTACACATTACAGTCTGAGTTTTCGAGACGGACACCACAAAGAGAGGCAAAACTCTCTAACTCCACAAACCATACACAAGATGAACATATAGGACTAAAGTCATGGGGACATTTATATCGCCTCTTGAGTTTAGCTTGGGGGGTGTGGAGTTGGGAAACGTCGGTGTACACTTCTTGGCTAAGAGACACACGAGTGGACTCATTCTCCAATGCTTCGAAGTCCATTAACTGGCCCCAGAAGCCATAGTGCAGGACCTGACACAGATAAGCTGCTCGAAGATCTCCGGCAGCAGCAGCTTCTTGGAAAGTGTTATCTAGCATTGTGCCAAAGTCCTCGCCCGCAGTAAACACTCGGAAGAGTCCTTCATGATACCTTCCTCGACGTACATACGAGGGAAACTGGGTCATCATCATTAGGAGATAATCCATCCCCATTCCCCGGTGGAGACTAAGAACCCTAGATGAGTTTGACACATCGTACAAGCGCTTACACGTCTTGCGAATGTGAGCATAGTTCAGGAAGTTTTCACGGCTAACTAGAGACATAATGTTCTCTAGAGCCTCGGTGGGGAGTGACAAAAGGTCAGTAGGTACATCAGCCATCTGAAAGTCACAACATTTTTACTTAATTAGTCTTAGCAATATATTTATGTCACCTGGTTTTCCATAGTTTTCTGAACCCATCCTCTGATACCAACTATAGCGACCCCCAAAACCGGGGTTCATAATGAGACATGATACACTTAACATTACATCATTACAAGTTTAAATATCATGTCTCATCACAATAGAGGATCACGAGGCTCGGGATTCTGGGAAACCATCTGCTTCTGATTAGCTTCATTAATATCAACCGTGCCTGAAAAATTTTAAATAAAACGTAGGGTGAGCAAAAATGCCCAGTAAGGGGTTTTAAAACATTTTATGAAAGTCATTTCTTAAGTCCTTTTGAAAAGAATAGATCGTACTTTGCTAAAACAAAACATTGTCATTTCTTAAAACATGAAATCCATCTGTGTTTGAAAATCATTTGCACAAAGAAGCATGTACTTGAAATAAGCTCTAATGTAAACATGGTCAGAGTGCGCAATATAAGCAGAGTAAGAAATGCATAAATTTTAAAACAAGGTTACTTTAATTCCAAGGGAATTTCTATGGCTAAGTAGGAAAACATGCATATCATGGTTCGTGAGTAGGATGCAGTTCATTTAATAGTTTACCATATGAAAAACAGTTCTTGACATATTAAGTATGGTTTCATGATCATGGGAGCTTTCAACTAGGGGTTGTCCTGTTAGTTGAACAAACCCCTGATTAACCTTTATCATTAAATGTAGAGGGAATGTATAATCCTAGACTTTTTCATGACTTTTCATCATGACCGTAAAACATACTTAACGGGTCAAGGCTCACTGCCCACCCCGTTTCCTTTGCTCAAGCCAAGGCTAACTTGCCAAGACCGTCGCACATGATCGTCTCATGAGACTCTTGCTTTACCCAATGCATTGGAGCGCTATATAATTCCGGGCGCACTCGTCACATGTAAGTCCTATACATCCCTTACATATCTTGACATGGCCATTCGTTCATAGGGTTCCATGCATTCTTAATTAAACCCCATTTTCACATATTTGTTCATTACATGAAGACCATTTAAACATTAAGAACCTAATGACATGCATGCTAAAAATTTGTTCACATAACAAGTTACCTTGCATTTAAAAGCATGGGTTTCAAGAGAACGGACATATTACTTAACATTACATCACATCATAGTATCCAATTAAAACATAGTCGTTTACACATATACTGATAAATGGATTTTGAGGGTTTTCACCCAAAACTATCTTATAAGAACTCTTTTATTAGCACTTTAAGCAGACATAGGTACACACTTATGAATAAATGTATATATTTAAAAAGAGAAAATTCAAGGTGTCCATTTTCACAAAAATTCTCATTTATCCCGAGCAGTGATAAATGAAAGTTCTCAGTTTCACAAATGAATTTGAAGTCCAACTATCCCATAAACCTCATCATGCTTTAAAAAAAATGTAAACATGGTCACTGAGTTCTTATTCAGGTATATACACATACGTGTGCGTATATACCACAACGATGTACATCACTCACTTGCACAAATTTTACCTATTCATCCTTTTACTCAAAAGCTTCATTTTATAGAAGGAAGAAAAGTCATGGGATTTAAACATTGAGAAAAGATTGTATATCATCTTATAATATGTGTGTATGAAAGTATATATATATAAATATATACACTTATATATTTATATAAATGGAAACCGAAACTTGATCAGACTTTGTAAAGAAAAGTTTGACCCTTACATGTATTTCATATATTAAGAGAATCATTTCATAAACAAATTATAAAAATGAATTGGTTTGTTTCACATATACATACATAAGTATATATATGTATTCATATTTATATATATACATATAGTGTATATATATATAAACCAAATTGTACAAACACAACTTAAATCTGGTCTCCTGCACTTTCATTTCAAAACCTACGTGAGGTAGAGGGGTTTTCTCTATCATTCGGGTATGCATACACAGGGTGAGTATATGCATAAGGATATATATATACATGTAAACTTGTATATATATATATATAACCCGATTATACTTGTATATATATAAAAACCGAAGTTTAAAACAAATTTTTAAAAACATGGCCCAACCCTTACCAGAATGGAGAGGGGATGATGCGGAAAATGAAATCCAGTGCAGAACCACCGGATGTATATATATATATATATAAATAACATATATATATATAAAAAAAACCGAAGCTGAAACTGAAAAACAGAAAATCTTCTCCCTTACAATAGTTCGACGAGGATGAGGATGAGAAAAAGGAAGGCTGAAGCTGAGTCAGCGTCGCCTGAAGGTCGGAGAGTTCGGGAGCCGATCCTTTGGTCCTCGGTGAAACATGGGGGTTTAAAAAAAAGAAACGAAGAAGAGGAAGAGGGAGACCTCGGGCGGGGCGAGGGGTCGGTGTCGACCTGTGGAAAGGAGGAGGCAGCCCGGTCTTCTTCGCCAGCCTAGAAAAGAAAGCAACACCCTATGCTACTGGATCGACGACGCGCAGAGGGAGAAGAATCCACAGCGTGAGGAAGAAGAAACCGCGAGGGAGAGAAGCTGGCTGGAAAAAAAGACGGACGGCTGGGATTACACACCGACCGATCGGACGGCTCGGAGAGACGCAACATTAAAAGAAACTGATGGCCGAGATCAAAGGAGGAGCAGATCAGACGGCTGGAAATCCACCGCGGTTTAAAACACGGGTTTTCTACAGTTTTTTCCTAAAAAAAGAATCGCTTTATTAATAAAGGTATTATTAATTTATTAAACTCAATTATTAAATTAACATTCATTATTTTAATAAAAAGTCTTTTGTCAATTAATTTAATCAAGACTAATTTATATTATTATTATTAAACCACTCTTATTTAAAATATATCATTGGTTAAAATATATATATATATATATATATATTGATTTAATCAAAACGTTTTATTATATGTATATATATATATTTTTGAAACATCAAAAATTAATATTAGATTGTCATTATTATTAATCCTTAATTATTAACTACATAATATTTCATTATGAGAAATAATGATCAAGAACATTGAATAATAAAAACATAACACAAGTTTATATATTTTAATTTCCCTTGCTAGCTATCTACCCTAATTTTCTTAATTAGATAATATCATTTAATGCGACTATATTTTATCACACATACAAGTGTGTTGATGAAAATATTATTACCATGACATTATTACCACGAAACACACAAGTGAAAGAAACCATAATTTGACGTAGTATCTAAAATAGTTAATAAAAGTAAAATTATACGAGACATAATGTATCTAATTTGATGCAGTATAAATATATAACTCATAAAATAAATCCATCAGGTTTGTTATAACTAGAAAAACAAATGTTTAATTGTTCAAATAAAAAATGTATAGTGGAAGAAGACAATAATACTAATTTTTTCTCCATTTGAAACATAAAATAAAATTCTTATTTTTGGAAAACAAGAGATAATTAACATTGATGTAATTTTAAAAATATTAAAGCAAAACTACACATTTATCATTCCGATCATTTTATTTACAATGGTCAAAATGATCATTGGATTCTTTGGGAAACCCAACGGTCGGATTGGTGGCCGTTTGGGGTCCAACGGTCATCTTTGGAGGTTATAAAAGGGTTTGGTCTCGGGTGTCCCTTACTCCAAGTGACCGAAGAAGAACGGAAGATGGTTCGTGTGATCCCCTTGGTGTTGAGCACGGTCGCGGTGGCGTCAGCCATACTTATGTTCCTTATGATGGATGTTCGGAATCCCTACCGCATTCTCGGGCTCCTCGTAGTTTAAGAAGTCTTCCCGTCGTTGTAATTGGGTTCTTGGTTGGGATCTTTGGTTAGTGATGTTTGATTGTGGGAAGTTGTAAACGTCAAGGTGTTTCATAATAAAGGAGTATTCCATTCATGCTTGTTGCTACGGGTTTTCATTTATTTTCATTTTCTTTTTATAGAAAGATGGTCCGATTCAAGGGAAACATATTATTACACGAAACTTGAATTCTCGGGTTGTTACATTATGAATCTTGATCTATTTCATCTTTTTTCGAGGATTTTATTCAAGAACGCATTCTTCATCATGGGTTTTACCTTACCATTTCAAGTGGGGTTTTCCCTTAGAAAGTATTGATCATCAATCATGAGGTAGGTGGTTTATTATTCAAATCAAAAAGTCATGATTTGAATTATTTGTATGTAATAGTAGAATTGATATTGATATTTTAGAAATTGATTTTCTAAAATTGAATTAATTAATTGTTGAATTAATTAATAGAATGATGGGAATATGGAATTGGGATAATTAACTCTTGAACTAATTAATGGGAATTTTTATGATTATGCAATTGGTTGAATTGCATTAATTAATATTTTAATTAATTAATGGATTGTTATGATTATAGAAATTGGATTAATTAATTAATTAATTAAGTAATAGATTATGTGATGGGTAAATTAATGTATTATAGATTTAATTAACAATTGAATTTATGGGATAATTGGTTTAACCTTAATGGTTTAAAGGGTTATAAGGTTAAATGTTTATAATAGGTTTAATGTTGACTAACCTTTCTTGATGTGATATATGTGATATTTTTATTGATTGAAATTATTGTGTGGGACATGTTCTACTGAATAAAAATCTCGTAGTGATAAATTGATTGATATACGTGTGTGGGACATGGTTTGCAGAATCAAAATCCTACAGTGATAAATGAGTGTGAGACACGATCCACAGCCTCAAAATCCTACTTGTGTGATGGTGTGTTAAATAAGATTTGGTCCATGTACTATTTCTTCAAATACCCATGGTGTCCTATGCATAGAGTCCTAGTCCAAAAATGTCAGCATTGGAATATGGTTCCAATTGGCCATGATGATCAATTAAAATGAAATGGATAATGAAATCTCATGTGTTATCATGAATTGTGAAATTAATATGTGATATATTTCAATCACTTTCATTTTATGAAGCTTGTATTGAGATATTGGGCACCCTCAAGAACCTAGAAGTATGTGGTTAAATGAATCGTAATTTAATAAATGTAAATTGTTTACTAAATTGATTGTACATTATTCTTAATAAAACTGCATACACTATTATTGACTGGATATGTTTTAGGCATCATTTGTGGTGTCCTATTGAGATATAATCACACGCTACATGGGTTTCCTAACTGGTTACTAAATATATATCGTGGTTGCATGGCAGGTTAATGGAAAAGCCCCTATGTTAGATTGTTTATTTGGGAAGGATCATGGATGAGGGAACTGAACATGATTCAAGAAATACATGGGATTAGTTATTATATTTATCTATTTTGTTTTTTGTATATTGACACTTGACATGTTATTGGAATGGAATATCTATTGTTTAGTTTTGGATATTTTACATTCCATTTTGGTCATCATGTGATACTTGTTTGGTGTGAATTTTCGTTATATAATTTGGTTAATCATACTTATTTCCATTGTTGTGCTACTTTCATGAAGAGGTTATAGTATCCCCTTGATTTATATTAGACCCTTGTTGCTAGTCAAAATTCTGTAGAATACAGGGAGGCATTCTTGAGTTTATGTATCTGACCGACTTGGGGAACTGGTGTGTGGCACTTGGGTTGGGGCATTACAAAGTGGTATCAAACATTTTTTCTAATATTTTATTTTTTCTTGCTATTTGGGAAAGGTAGAAAAGTTAATCGGATGAGTTGGGTATTCGTTAATATCTCGTTAAGGGGTGTTTCTAACCCATGTATGATCACAAAATCCATGTACAGAGGGAGGGATTGAGGTTATTGATGTGTATTGTTATTGTTTGATGTAATTTATCCTCGAGTGATGAACTTTTGGTGTGATGTGATATATTTTTTATATTTTTTAAGATTTGACTCTTGGTCTGCTATAGAATGAGATTTTCATATACATTACTCTTTACAGACACTTAGGATTATTATGTGGCATGCATCATTTTTGGTTAACATAGAAAAATATATGTAGGGTAAATTTTTTATTTAGAAATATTTTTCCCTTCTTGTGTTATTGAATTGAAAATGAAAAAAATGAAGAAAATGGGTGGGTAATAGTAAACATGAATATTGAGAATTAGTTTAAACTTTGTTATCGATGACCTAGATGTAGGATGGTTAAGGTTAGTAATAGAACAATGGTTTTAACCATGTGGTGGGATTTCGGTAGATGACTTTTTATGGATTATTGTGAATCCCTATTACATAAGTGTGAAAATGATTTGTTATGTGTGTCACGAGACATGTGATTAAAATTTTGGAGATATTCTTTTGTGATGATGATTGTTGAGAAGATGATACGATGTTATGGATATAGATGATCTACCAGTAGTGGAACATGAGTCACTAATGGTGTCATGTGAAGAAGCAGAAGATCAGTTATTTGATAACTTTCCTCGCTTCATGATGTTTATAGATAGACACCAAGAGAGAGTGGTAATGATAATGTATAATCTAACAGGGGGTATTATTTTTAGTACCCTCGGATGTTTACTATAGCGGGTGGACCTGAGGGAACTGTAATATCGATAGATTCCATCAAGAAGATACTTGAGCACTTGGAGACTCCTACTAAGATGAGAGTCAAATTGGATACTTACATTTTACATGGTCAAGCGAACCGATGGTGGGACATAGAATCTCAGGATGGAAAGCTAAGGACAATGGAGTGGAAGGAAATTCAATAGAATATCCAAGAGATATTTTATCCAGAGACACTTTGGTTTTTGATCAATTTGCAGAGTTCATCATATTTACTTAATGGAGCATGTTCATGATGGACTATGAGGGATGGTCCATCGATTTTGTTTTCACTTTTCTCCATCATTGGTAGGAGATGAGGATACCGTGGAAAGACAGTTTCAAAACTAGATTAAATGTGAAATTTAGAAACATTTGAATATATTTAGGCCGAAGAAGTTATCTGAAGTGTTGAATCAGGATCTAATATCTAAGGGGAACCTAAAAAGGGATTATAGTGGGGGGAAGATGTTTTCTTCAATACAATTATGATTTATGACATCTGATGACAGGAAGCCTCAAAATGAGAATTTTAGCTAGGGTGATTGAAACATGAGTAATTAGGGGTTGGGATATTCTCATAATACCTTACTCAAATTATCTATCACTAGTTTGGTAGGTCTGGACACATCCATAGATAGTTCCCCCAACCACTGGTTGAGTATAGAGCATGTGTTAGGATGGTTCATCTACAGAGGTTCTGTAAAAACCCATGACAGATGGGTGGTGATGGAGCATTTTGGATGAACAATAGTGTGGGAAAGTGATCTTCTACACCGTATCATGCTAGAATTTATTGTTCTACTAGATGTGGTGGTAAATGAAATGGATGTGGTATTTCTAGGAAAGAGTTCCTATATTAGCTGAGTGGTTCATATAAATGGACTCAGACTACATGATAAGGAATATGGGTAAGAAAGGTGTGTGTCATTCGACCTATAGTTATGGAAAGAGAGGTTTTACCATTAATTGTTAGTGGTGACATTTTTGTATCTTTTACACATTCTTGTTACTTATTTGATATTGGTTCCTCTCATTCATTCATATATTCACAACTTGTGATTGGTTTTAGCCTTGTGGTGGATTTCATCAGTGGAATTATGATGATAGATACGTCATTGGGAGTATGGTCGAGAGAAATCTACTTGTATAATGGGTGTTCTCTATATGTTGGGGAGTATAGTTTCCTTTGGGATCTCTACATTTTGGATATGTTAGGCTTTGACAAAAATGTTGGTATGTACTAGTTAGTATCATACTGAGACCATGATGATTGTTATCGCACGAGTGTGAAATGTAAGTATCCTAATGATGACAATTGTATTCACCTTGGAGAGTGGGATATCCTGGTTGATCATGCAGTGATAGTTCATCAGCAACTAGGAAAGATCACCACCCAGGTTTCTATTCTATTCCTATAAGATGGGCCATAATATAGGATGACTTTACACCGATAGAGGAATGTTTTCAGGATTTGTTTCCTGAAGAGTTTTTAGGGATTCCACCTAATATAGATGTGGAATTTATAATTGATCTCATCTATGTGGATGAGATAGTTTTTATTCCACCATACATAATGTCACCAATAGAGCATCAAGTGATTAATAATCATCTAGAAGAGTTTATGGGTAAAGGATTTAACTGTCTGAGTATGTTGCCTTGGGGTTCACTAGTTATGTTTTCTAATAAGGATAACAAGAATTTGAACTTATGTGTCAATTACTAGAAGTTAAACCAGATGACTATGAAAAACTGGAATCCTATTCCATGTAATAAGGATCATTTTGACTAGTTGAGTGGATCTTGTGTTTTCTCCATGATAAAAATGATATCAATGTATCATCATTTGATATTTAGATCTTCAGATATACCACATACTACTTTCATATGCATGTATGGATTATATTAGTTTTTCATGATGTTGTTTGCATTGATGAATGCACTAGAAGTGTTTATTTCCTTGATTAAAAGAACATGATGTTGTTTGCATTGACGAATGCACCAGAAGAGTTCATGAACAACATCTTGCCATTATCCTGAGTACAATATGATATCATTTTCGATAAGCTATGTTATCTATGTTTCAATTCTGGATTGATCATTTATACTTATTGGGTCACATAATCTCAAAGGAAGGTGTGTCAGTTAACCCAGATAAGGTGCAGAAAGTTGTTTCTTCAGAGAATCCCAAGAACATTTTCGATATTAGTTGCATTATAGGTTTACCAAGATATTACATGAGGTTCATCCATAAAATTTCCCATTTTGAAGCACAAATTTCTATCTTGAACAATATGGGAATATTATTTGAGTTATCGGAATCATATGAAAATGCCTTCTAGGAAAACAAAGACACAATTAGTTCAAGAGTCTAATATTGAGTGGAAGATGGTGAAATTACTTGCTAAGATGCATGTTGTTGTTCAAGAGGTTTGGGAGAAGATGAATCTCGTATTAGTTTTAGTATAGTGTACACATTTGAGATGGATTAGGGATAAAATGTATGAGGATCTTGAATGTTTTTCCCTTATTGAAATCCATGAAGCTTGGGAGTCACCTTCAAATTATTCCATAAATAAGGATGAGATCATCTTTGTAAGTAAACAATGTGTTGTTCCTATGAGTATGTGCGATGATTTGATGCATGGATTTCATGCCTTGAATTTGGTAGTGCATTAAGGTTTGACCAAGATGGACCATGACCCATGTCGACATTTTTGCTAGTCCGGCATGAAAAATAAGATAACACGGTTCATGAAACTCTGCTACATCTATCAATAGGTGAAGTCCAAGAATCAACAACCTAGTGGTTTACTAAAATCATTAGCCATTCCATAATGGAAGTAGAATTATGTTACTTTGTACTTTGTGGTGTGTCTCCTATGGAATCCTTGTAAGAATGACACAATTATGGTGGTTGTGTACCAGTTGAATAATGTATCACATTTCATACCTATACGGGTGAATTTCTCAATAGAATAGTTGTGGGACTTGTATATCTAATATATGGTCTATCATTTTGGGTGCCGCAACTTATATTTTTAAAAAGTGTCTCACACTTTACGTCACACTTCTGGAAAGGATTGGAGAGGGTTCTTGGAACACATGTTTTACTGAGTACGACAGTGCACCCAAAGATAGATGGGAAGTCAAGGAAAATTATACAGGTGCTTGAGGAAATGTTGGAAGCATGTGTTTTAAACTTTAGCGGGTCTTCTGAGAAGCACCTAGCTGTGGTGCAGTTTTCCTATAACAAAATTTGTTAGGAAACTATTTACTTTTTACCATATATGTCACATTATGGTAGGCCATGCTTGTCACTTATATGATGGATAGAGGTAGGTGAATGTGAGTATTTGGAATTGAGTATTCTGTAGGAGTTGTTGGAGTAGGTTCTGTTTATTTAGAGGCATATGGATATGAATCAGTGTAGATATAATTCATTTGAAGATAGAAGTCAATGAAACCTTGTATTTATAGAGGATGACCTTGAATTCCTTTATGTGTTTCCCAGATTGGGTCACTATATGATATGTAAACAAGGAAAGTTGGTGTCTAGGATTGTTGGATCGTTTTAGGCCGTGGTGAGAATCGAGCCGATGGCATACTGATTTTCTCTTCCATAAAGGTACGATGTTATGCATGATGTCTTTCATGTGTCATAACTTCAATGGTATCACCCCAAACCTTCTCACTTGATCGATTTTGATGATATGGAGCTTGATATAAATTCATCCTTTGAGGATCATTTGGTCCATGTGTTCGATTTCAATGAGAATGTGTTGTGGGGAAATTCCATGCTGATAGTTTTTGTATTGTGGATACATTGGATTGTGAATGAGGAAACATGGTAGAGAGAAGTGGATATGCATGATCAGTGGATTGATATTTTTTACTTATAATCCAAGAGTTACTTGGGAGTATAGCTCGAGGATGATTTTTTATAATGGGGGAGATATTAAGATCCCAATCATTTCAAGAGATGTATAAATCTCATTTATATGTACTATTTTTCCTTTTTTGGGTTTTACCTTGGTGAGTTTTTTCCTAAAATTGGTGAATTTTTTATAGTAAAATGGGCAGTGCATGGTTGATTCATGGTTTATCCAAACCATGCGCCCATGCCCAGCATACCGTATTGCCCCTGAAAGAGAGGCATTTCATATATGGCACATGATTTATGAAACTTTTTTCCTTTTTATGAGTAACCAGGACACCCTTCCCCCCCAGAAGTGGTGCATGGATAAGGTTCATGGTTTGGAAAACCATGCTCCCTTTCCCAGGAAACCATGCTGGTCGTTTTAATTAACCCAAAAAATTTATTTTAAATTCTCAAAATATTGTTATTAAACCTAAATGGACCCTCACTTGCTCATAATCTATTTATCTCATTTTTTAGGTTCCCAGAAGAAATCCCATGTCTACATATCTTTTTTATTCAATATTCAAGCTGATGAGTGAATATATGAACCTATATCGGTAAGAGAAATATCAACTCGAATAGTTTCCTCCCTCTCTCCCATTATTCTTATATCCTTTGACGAGATGTTTTACCTAATTGGTACTAGATCTATATCTAGGTTTGATGGATCTTGATCTGTTTGATATAATTTATAATATGTGATTCAAGATTTCATCCTTCATCATGGGTTTAACCTTTCTTTTCTAGTTGAGGGTTTCCATTGATGAGCATTTATCATCAATCGTAATGTATGTGGTCCATTATTCAAATCCCAGCGTCTTGATTTCAATTATGTGTATGTGGTTGAATAATTTCTATTGAATGTTTGGAAATTTAATTTAAAAAATTAAATTAATTAATTGATGAAATGATTACTAGAATAATTGTATTATATAATTGGATTAATTAATTGTTGAATCAATTGATGGGAATTTATGTGATTATAAAACTGGCTAAATTGGATTAATTAATTTAGTGAATTAATTAATAATTTTTTTTGTGATTTTTTAAACTGGATTAATTAATTGATGAATTAATTATTTGGTTGTATTATGGGACAATTAATGTGTTTTAAAATTAATTGACAATTAGAATTATGTGAAGATTGTATTAACCATAATGGGATAATGGGATATATGATTAAATGTTGTTTAAAGGAATAATGATGATTTGTCATATTAATTCCATGTGATTAAAATGTGGAACCTTGTTTTACTTTGTGAATTGGAATGGTACACTTTAATGAGAATTGTAATAAGAGGGTTAATGTTGATTAACATTGATTGATGTGATATATGTGATATTGTGACTGATGATATATTTGTGTGGGACAAGGTCTACCATATCAAAATCCCATAGTGATAAATTTATTGATATACGTGTGTGGGACATGTTTTTCTTCCTCAAAATATCATAAAAATAAATGGGTGTAGGACACGGTCTAATGCATTAAAATCCCATTTCTGTGATTATTTGATAAATTTGTTTTGGGTCACAGACTGCTACTTCAAATATCTACATGATCCTAGTCAAGTGTAACTAGTAACAAAATGTTTTCATTAGACTATGCTTCCAGTTATCCATGATAATAAATTAAAAGTAAATTGATGATGAAATCCCATGTGTTATAATTAATTGTGAATTGAATATGTGATAAGGTTAAGACTCTGTCATGGGATGCAGTAGAAATTGAGATTTTAGGTTTCCTAGGGAACCTAAGAGAATGTAGTTAAATAAATAGTAATTGAATAAATGTAATAATTTTACTTAATTTCTTATAATTCATTATTTATACAACTTCTTACACAGTTATGGATTGTATATTGTTTTAGATGCTGTTTTTTTATGCTTACTAATTTTTACTCACACCCAAATCGGGTTACCTAATAGGTACCTGAATAGATTTACTGGTTATATAATAGGTTAAGGGAAAATACCATATGTCAGATTGTTGAGTTGGGAGAAATCATGGATAAAGAAACTGAACATGATTCGGAACCCTCTAGGGAGTTTTCTGCGTCTTTATCTTTTTTGGGTTTTTCATATAGACACTTGGAACATAATTAGCATGGAATATCTACAATTTAGTTTCCCTATATTTTAATTTTTGTTTTTTCCATCATGTGATATAGGATTGGCATGGTTTTAGGTTTTATAATTTGGTTATTCTTATTTATTTCTATTGTTGTGCTACTTTGATAATGAAGATATAGTCTCCCCATGATAGATATTATACCCTCACTACTAGTCGGTATCCTATTGAATATGAGGTGGCATAATTGAAGTAATATAACCAATTGGATTAGGGAACCTATGTCTGGATCCTGTTTTAGGATGTTACAATCCATCTTCTGTACCCTAAAAGGGGAAATGATAACATCACTCATTTGAAAGGTAGACTACTGTCTCGCGAATCAATGTGAGCCATTTTCCATCAAAACCTATCACAGTTTGGTATGATGATGGATCTATGTTATATATTTTATATTTGTAATATAATTATACTTCTATAATTATAATATCAAATATTAAATTTTAATTTCCATTTTATGGGGGATAGGATAACGTTGACCGTGTGTACAGAAGACTACCACCAAAAAAGCAATGTGATTCATAATTTACTTATGATTTACATGGAAGGTAATAAGGATAATTAAAATGGATATATATGAAACATATGACATCATAATGGTTCCATAAATTTGGATTATGGTTTACCTATATTTCATTCCATCCATTAAAAGAAAAGGGAAACAATTTTTGTGAGTATCTACAACCAACCATCTACATAAACATTGTAATTCATTTTCTATCTTTAATTTTAATGCATTACTCTAAATAAATATATAATTATTATATATAATATTTAGATAATTTAAAAAATTATTGAAATGATGGAACCATGATCAAAGAAAACAGAATGAAAATACCAAACCCAAACATACTTTAAAAATGAAGCAGTAATTACCCGAAATGTGATTTTAACAAGGAATTATTAATAAAAGGGTAATAAAAAGTCATAATTAAATCATGTGTGTTATGGTATATGAACTTATTATTATAGAATTTTTTATGATAAATCTATATATATTATATATAAGTTTTTAATCTATATTATGGAAGTCAAAACTTATAGTAAGATATTTTTGACTCACTTTTTATATCTGTGAGATATATGCCATATTCACCGCTTGATCCTTTTTTGAGGTATATATATTGGATGTGAATTTATTTTATGATTATTATCAAGAAAAATATATGGACTAAATTTCCATTTTATGATATCTATTTCATGGTTGTTACAATCCATAAGTTACCTAATCGGTAAGTGAATTTTTTTTGAATTAGTCTTCTTTGGGACACACATTATGTTATGCATCTATACACTTTTATGAGGGGTATATACATTACATTTGACATGTAATATAATGAATTTATTTATTTTAATGATTTTTTAAGCTTCATTAAATGTTATTTTTTCTTGGGGTTTAACATTTAATATTACCAAACTTGTAAGGATTTTATGATCCAATATCATCATTTATCGGGATTGTTATGTTTATGATTTTTTTGATGAAATATTATAATATAACTCACAAGAAATTCATGAATTTTATTATCCTTAATATATTTCTTAAGAATACATGTTTTCTATTTATTTTTCTCTCTTTATATACATATGATTCTAAAATAATGTTTTTAAATAAAAAACATATTTATTTACATGATTGTATGAGAACCCATTTTATTCTATGTATATGTATTATAAAAAATGATATAAATAAATGTTTTTACTGTTATATAATTATTGGTTAACTAAAATTTTACACACAATTTTATTTTTTAAAAAAAATTTAAAATGAATCTTCTTTTCATTTTCTAAACAATTCTATTTTAGATTTTAACAAAAAAAAGTAAAGAAAAATATTTTAGAATTGTTTTTTGTTTTAAGAAGTGACATCAAAATGTATAAAGAATATTTTCCTCAAGAAATTTTTTTAATGATCATTAAATCCTCGTTTATAAGTATCCATGGTTATTTTTAATGAAAAATATTTTTAAAATATTTTATGTTTCAAAAATCATTTTTCAAAGTAGAAAAGATACTTTCCTCTAGAAATGTTCCAATCGATCCTCAAAATATTTTCATATCTAAGATGACATCATTTAATGTTACATATGATTTATTGGGGATATTGTCCATGGATACCATGATTATTCTTTCTGTGAATATCTTTTTTATGATTATAAGATGTTTATGAAACTCGTTTCATTACCATGAGATATAGCATTAGGAAATTCTTATGAAACTCATCTATTTATTCAATTGTTATTCTGTAATGAAATGATGTATTGATTATGAAACCTATTTCTTATCCACCGATTATGAAATGATGATATTTTTATGAAACCCATTTCTTTTCATGGGTTATGATGAATGTTTTATGATCTTTTGGACCACATATATAAGATTTTAATTTTTTAATGTGTGGAACCTATACATCCCTCCAATTAATTGAGTAATGATTAATGTTATAATATCACTAAGGTTACACGAGAGCTTATGCCTAGACTGAAAATTATGCTACACAGGTGGTAATCCCATGCCTGAAAAAGATAGTGCACAGGTGGTTAGCCCAATCCTGAAAAAGAGGGTACACATGTGGTTTGACCAAGCCTGAAGCAGGTACATAGGTAGGTATCCCAAGACTAATATATTATCAATGTATTTGTGGGTATCTTAGACATAATATTTTTTATGATTATGTGTATTACATAAATACTTGTATTATGACCATGTTATGTTCTCAAAAATCATGTTCTTTGATTCCTTTATGATTCATGTCTTATGAACTTCCAATATTTATTTCATGCCTCATTTTTATGATCTATGATATGAAAAATATCGTTTTCAAATGTTATTATTTTGATCACATACCCTTATGTTCATGTTCTATTGATATATCCCTTATTTACACATATAGAGAAAATGAGAACACCCTTTCTTATGTTTCCTTACCCAAGTTATAGAGTAAGGTTTATGAAGGTTTTTTCTAAGAGGATTACTATATAGGAAGATCATTGTGAGGGATGTTAAATATATTTCATGAAATTAGAAGATTATGTATCCATGTATCCAAAGGAACTATACCCATACTATTTTGGCACAGATTGTTATGTTATGTAATGAATATTCAAATATTAAGATGTGATATCTAGGTATGAGATGTTTGGTTATTTATAGTTGATATACGAGAAAGTTTTAGTTATCATTTGGAAACTAGGATAAGAAAATTTTAGTGAGATCTCTAAGGAAATGTCAAAATATTTAAAAATTACACATAATTTTTGGTGAAGGATAGAGAGAGTGGTTTTCAAGAAATTAAATCCCCTTATGGATTCTACAAGTGGATGTGGCTCTAGCTTGGTTGTACCTAGGAAAAATCACTTTGAAAATGGTGTATTCATTTAGAATTGATCATCACCTAGTTCACGATAATGATCATTGATCAACACCTAGTTTGACACTCCTAGGGGGATGTGATTGGTAAATTCTCAAACTATTTATGAACCATCAGGAAGGATTTTAATAATGACCATGAATGATCTAGGTTAAGCCAGAGGTGTCATAGATTAAAAATAGATTGTCATTATTTAGATATCCAATACATTATTTTTTAGGATTTTGTGGTTTTCAACTATTATTAGTGTTTCTCACACTTTGATGTTTGGATTTTCTCAATGGATAGAACCCAATGGAATCATGATAATGCTAAATGCGATGGAAAATTCCTCTATTTTACTCCCACTAAACCAAATGTTTTGGTAGATGGAATGAAAAATATCATTATTGTGATCACATAATATTCATAAGCTATGGATCATACTAGACATTAAAATCATCAAAGAAAAGAATAGTATTCTGTTTAATCCTTTATGAGGAAATTTCCACCTTCTTTTAGTGGGTATTATAATGCACATGTTTCTATGAAATTGATAAGTAATACAAAAAATAAATTTTCCATTATCCAGTGTTCGTAATACAAGAAAGTCATTTTGGATGTCAATAATTTGAAAGGTGAGGTATGCGTTTTTATCAAGAATACGAGGCAACATGAAGAAATTGACTCAATATATTAGGATGAGTTCACGAAATCGTTTTTTGTATGTAATTACCTCATATTAGTCAATTGAAAATGGAGATGCAATTTCATGATCTAGAATATAAGGATGATGAATCTATTAGTACCTATGAAGAAAATTTTATAAGACTTGAAAGGTATGCTTCTTGTTTATTAACTAACATGAAAGTAAGTATGATTGATTCTTCAGTGGCATAAAACCCATTCTCTTAAGGGTATTATCCAAAAAGGACTTCATTATCTATAATGATATTGTTCGATGTGCTATCAAGGTGGAAATGGATATTGGATTTACGCAGTAATATCATGGTTATGATAAGAAAAAAAAATTAATTCAAAGGAAACTCCAAAAACCTTGGAGAGAAGAAGATGATATTTCCTTCATGCTTGATGTGTGGAAGAAGACATTGAGGAAATTGACTTAAAGGGGACAATAAATGTGTCATGTGTGGAAATGAAGGTCGTAAATATGCCAAATTTTGAAGTGATTGGAATAAAGATAAAGCTCCATGGAATTTGCCTCATACAAAGCAGTGTTTCAAATTCAAGAAGTTAAGAATTATGAAAACAAGTTATCAAATCCAAAGTTTAATTATGATGATATAAGTTATCAAACTCTTAATATGAGGGAGAAAGGGAATGATTATGTGATCATAATGGTTGAAGTGAATCATCATAATGAATGAACACTTATACTCCACTCATTAGTTTGGAATTTCATGTTTGATTTTGTACGAAGGAGCCCTATGAATATTTAATTTTTCATCCTTCAGTGGAACTTGATGTGATTAAAATCATTCATTATCTTTCTCTACATGGATTCTGGAATAATGATATCCCATTTGATATTCTATCGATATTAGGATGAACCCAATCTTCCAAAACAAATTTTTTATATATAAGATATTAACATAATTAAGGAACAAAGGGTTTATTGTCTTTTGGGAGTATAAATGTCTCCATGTATAGTAAATTTAAAAGTAATTGATACAATAATGGGTTTATGATTTTAATAATGACTATATGTTCAATGTCTTAGACACATTTTTTGCGGTTTTATGGGATGGTTTTCTATCAATATTAAGGATAATTTGGGAGACATTTACGGAAAAACAACCCTTTGGTTTTGTTTATCTTTAAGTGAAAAAGTAATTTGAAGAGGAATGTCTTTAAATTTTTTGGTTAAAAGATTAAAGGTATTGTAAACCAATGGGGTTTTTATAATCATTTATGTTGAGGTAATTATGGGATATTGCGATTTGTGGGTGTTCTAGGAATTATATAAATTTAGTATTGGGAAAAGATATCCCACATGTTGGGAAACAACTTATTGCACACAGTAGGTCCATATGATTTCAACCAACAATTGAATGACTTTATGGGCATATCTTCTACCACTATCATATTTCAAATAGTATTTACAGTGGGATGACATTAGGAGAGATACTCATACGTATTTATATTGGTTATTAATATTTCATCATGTTATGGATGACTAAAAAAAGTATTTCGGTACAATAGAACCATTTCAAATACAGAATGAAAATGGGATAACAGCACCCTAAATTTTATAACCAAAACCCCCAAAAAATTTAAAGGTCGCAATTTTATATGGTTTTTAGTTGTTCACAATACAAAATTAGTAGAATTCATCGCTACTATAGAAGGTATATATCTAGATTATCTTTCTAAGATATATATTTAGAAACTAGTATTGTTAAAAGGAGTACCGTATTCCATTGTATCATGTCAATATTTGAGGTTAATCATTAAATTATGGAAATGTCTTAAGAAAACTCTTAATACTGATTTATGTTTCAATAATGTGTTTCATTTTTAGAAAAATGGTCAATCTAAGAGTTTCCTGACCCCCTACCTCCAAATATATTTCTTTTAGGGGAGAGACATAATTACCCCTAATTCCCTCCACTAGCAGACCTTGGGTTGGTGACTAGCACCGGGAGTATAAAAATATCATGTGAGGGAGGCATTACCCTCTATAACATAATTATTATCATGATATAATATAAATAAAACCTAATAAGAATCATGAAATTATATTGAAGAAAACAAAAAACCCGTTGAATAATTCATGAATAAATAAAATAGGTATAGAGAAAAGTCTCCAATGTAATGCTAAAGTAGTGATACAAAAAAATGAAGATTTGAGGTAGTAATGTCCAGAAATATCCATGAATTCCTCTTGAAAATATGAAAATTATATTATATATATATATAGGGTTTTCATGCAATTATATTCAATAGAATAACCAAATTCTTTCATGAACATGTTAAAGAAGCATATTAATTCACCATTGAGAAAAAGAAGAACAATACAACACTTAAGAAGGTCAACTAACCAATCTCATCCTCACTATAGATTTCTGACCAAATAATGTATCCAAGTATAATATCATAATAAAAAGAATATAAATAAAGGTTACCCCACACTACTTTCCCAATAGCATGCTTCCCTCACACCCCAATGTCGTATGTCATGATTCTTCTATCTCTTCTATATAAAACACCACCCCACAAGCATAATAAAATCACATCTTTCCTGAAGAAACATTTAACATCACCGTCCCACAACATAGTCTCATCACATATAGCTCGAAGATACCTGGTTCATCACTTCCCCATTGTATGGTCTCATCACATCTCACCCAAAGACACCTCTTACATTATATAACTAGATCATTAGGTTATCATGAACATATAGGGTAAAAACCTAATATCGTCTTCATATCATGAAAGACCTCCTCCATAAGCCATTTCATCCCACTTGCAGAAACAAGGGCTATGTCACATCTCACCACCCCATAAGAAAAGCCGTACAAAATCATTCCTGAAGACACCTAGGCCATCACAACCACCATGTAGTGCATTGTTAGACCTTTTTCCATCACATCCCAATCAATATATACCTCACCTAGAAGAGAGAATAGGAAATAGCAGGTACCCAATGATCTGCCTTTCCCACTAGATACTGAGGAAAACACCCCTTATATAAATATGAGTTTCAGCACAATGTGCTTGATGTGGGTGCGGTGAGTATAAAAATCACAAGGAACATATAAGTTGTATATATAATACAACACACAATCCTAAACTAGGGGTTTACAATAAGTAACTAACCAACATGGAACATTTCGACTTTCAATGTGACCTCTAAAAGCATAAAATCCACACAACAAGCCACAATAAACCTTTCACATTACCAGCCAATTTCATTTAATCTATTCATTCTTTTCATTTTTTTATCAACATCCACATTTAGCAATCGATCCCATTATTAATTTGTTCATTAACAATTTTTTTCTCACAAACCAGACAAAACCCCAGCCTTTTCAGTTTGTCATTATTATTGAATTCCAATACCACCCATGAAACTTGCACAAATACAACCACAAAACCCAAGAGGCTCATCATACCCATCAACACCATCACCTCAACACACCATATGAACATCCAAAAAAACCATATCCTCTCCACCCCAAAAGCACATAAAAAACAATACCTTGATATCCCAAAAATTACATCTAAACAAACAATCACCTCTATCCCCAAAAAACACGGTCACATAACACC
Source organism: Viscum album (assembly GCA_963277665.1). NCBI lineage: Eukaryota > Viridiplantae > Streptophyta > Magnoliopsida > Santalales > Viscaceae > Viscum > Viscum album. Next base: position 1,863,903,701 of record OY728164.1, on the reverse strand, counting down.
CATCATCCCCAAATTCATCAACCACACATCGTAACATCACATAGACACCCCACACCATGGCCACACCTCACAAAACATCAAAAAACATTTTACAAATTTAGAAAGTGGGTTTTCTCAACTCCAATTATTTATTTTAGGGGAATTTTTAGACAATCTATAATCTAGGGGCATCCATTTCATTAGCTAAATTTAAGTGAATATAAAATTTCTTATTTAGGGTGATATAAAAATAGCACAAAAAGCGTTTCAATATCAAAAAATGTACTACAAAATAAAAGACCCCAAACAACCATGATTTTCAGTGGGACATTTAGCCTATACAATTCAAATTATGATATAATCATATCAATGTTAAAAAAACCATATGAATAAAATCACTACCCATTCCATTTCAATTAAATAATTATTTAACTTAATTAACCCTATAAAAACTATCTTCCCAATGATAAAAAATAGATATACCCTCTCGAATGATACACGATAATGAGAAATGAAATATTTCCTACCTCAATGTTGATTTCCAACTCACTATGCACCCCAAGGAGAAGATGAAATTCCTGCAAAAAAACACACATAGAAAACTATGGATCAACCAGCACCCTACTAAATATCAATCAGAATGTATCCCACACACAACTAAAACCAAAATGTTTCCATCAAATCAATTCCGAAAAGAAGATAAAAAGGGAAACACGAAGATAAAAAGAATAAATCATCATGGATTTCCAACAAACAACCTCTAGAACCCAAGAACCAAATTCAGGTAAGATGGGATGGAGAGTCTCCCAAAATCTTTTGGGGTTATCAAGGAAATGAGTGAGAGGGGTGGATAAATGAAAAATAAAAATTTCCTCACAAAAACAATTTATTGTTTGGAACTCAATGCTTTCATTTCGTGAATCCCACTCAAAAAATCTGTTCCATGAGAATTCCATATTTTAGGTTTCTACTAAAATTTTATTCACCTCGGTCTCAAATTAATTTCATATCATGAATTTAATTTTCACAATGTGAATCTGTGTCATGTATTCCTCTACCTTAGTTGGCATACAAGCCATGAATTCTTATGTCATATAAGTTATGTGTCACCAATTCACATCATGTACCACTTTCATGACATGAACATCCCATTATATCTATACTTCACATACAAAGATACTGAAATGAGTGAAGAGAGACAATGACCCCAAGTACCACCTCTAGTATGCCCCAGGTTGGTAAATAACACTGAAGGTATAAAAATATCATGTAAGGGATTCATTACCATATATAATATAAATAGGATTATGAGGTAAGATGAATTAACCACAAGAAACTCCGAGAGACAATATAAAATAAAACCAAAAAGTATCCTATAATTCATGTATAAGTAAAATAGGTACAGAAGAAATTCTCCAAATTAATTCTAATGTTGTGGCATAATAACTATCCGAATATATGAGCTAGTAATTTCCGTCAATGTTCAAAAACTCCTCCTATAAACCTGAAAAATACTTTATATACAAAGGGTGTGCATAAAATTGTACACACTATGATAAATAATGTCTCTCATGGATATGTTAAATTAGCATACTAATTCACTAGTGATAAAAATAACATAACCAAACATCACCCAAATATGTTAGCTATCCAATATCATCCTCATTATGTCATGCTCACCAAATAACACATCCATGTTTAATACCAGAATAAGAAGTATATCAATAAAGGGTATCCCATAATTCATTACCACTGGTATACTGGTCCCACACCCCAACATCGTATGTCGTAATGATTCCATCTATTCTATATAAAACACCACCCCAAAAGAATGGTCACATCACAACTCTCTCAAAGATACCTCTCTCATCAATGCCCCCAAAGAACAATCTCATCACATGTCACCTGAAGACACATTGGAATCACTACCCCACAACATAGTCTCACCACATCTCACCCGAAGACACCTAAGTCATGGTATAACCAGAGTAGTAGGGTATCATGAATATGTGCAACATCATCCACCACTTTAAAAAAATAGTACATTAGAGGGGGTTATTTAGAGGGAGTTATGCACAACCACTCTAAATTCCTTTTCTATAACATTAGAGGGAGTTGTGCACAACCCCCTCTCATAATGAAATTTAGATGGGGTTCAAAATCCCCTCTAAAATTTTTAGCATTTTTTAATATGTAGTTGGATTTGAGAGATGATTATTTTAAAATTGTAGCTACTTTAATAATTAGTTGTGTTATATATTTAGTTACATGAATTATATATTCGGTTAGAGGAACTATATATATATATTCAGTTGGATTTTAGAGGTGTTATATATGTTGGTGTGTGTGTGTTATAGGGAATTTATTTTTTAGAAAATAGTGGGGGTTCACAACCCCCTCTAATGTAAGACATTAGTGGGGGTCCAAAACCCCCTCTTGAACCCCTACTATTTTCTTAAAAAAATCAGAATATATATATAGTATATATTGCATACATATATGAATGTGTTTATAAAATGTATAATATATTATATTCACATAAATTTTTAATATATATATATATATTAATTGTGTACGTATAAATATATTATCTATATATATATATATATTTGCATAATATATTTGTTTAAAATATAGATAAATATATATATATATATAAAATATATATACGTGTATTCTAATAAATATAAACAATTAAAAATAAATATATAAATATACATTTGTGTTTGTGTGTGTTTGATATAAATGTATTTATAAATTCATACATTCATAATTTTATTTAAATATATGAAAAAATATATAATTTATATTGGTGTGCAGAAAAGATATATATATATACATATATATTTATATTTATATAAATATAGATACATGTTATTTATTTAATTTATGAAAATATATTGTGCAGATAATGTTTATCTTAATAAACTTATTAATATATATATAAATATAATAATATATAAATTATATGTGTAAATTTATTAATATATATATATTTTTTAATATATATTATTATTTTAAATAAATTATTATATGTATCTAAATATATTGTTTTAATAATGTCTATTTTATAAACATATTAATTTATATAAATTATATGCTTAAATTTGTTAATATATATTAGTTTATTAATATATATTCATATTTTCTTAAACTTATTATATGTATTTAAATATATTATGAAAATAATTTATGTTTCTATAAACTTATCAATATACATAAATAGTATAATATATGTATTATTAAACAAAAAAGTGATTTGGTGTAGTGGTTTAGGCGCAGTGTATATATCGCGGGATTCACGGTTCGAACCCAACTGGATGTTTATTTTGGAAGCGGACTGAGAGGAGACAGTGGACTGTACTGGGACTAGCGCCCATGGGGAATCACACTGGAGATCGGGGAGACTGAGATACCGGGATGGAAAACAGAGACTTTGGGGATGGGACAGACATCGACAAGAGGATAGACATTGGAATACACAGGTGACAGACAGCGGACTGGAGGATCGACACTAGACAGGAGGGACCTTGACAGACACCGAGACACGAACCATGACCTCGGGATAGAAACGGGACAGACAGGGGGACACGCACATGGGTCACAGGAGAAGAGAGGCCTGCAACAGACACTGAGACACACTCCACAACCTGTGGACAGATATCAGGACACACAGGGGACAGACACAGGATAGGAGGACCGACACCGTGACACATACGATGCACAAGTCATACACAGACTAGTGGGGGAATAGAGAACATGATAGGAGTGGGGGACACCCACTAGTAGGACCGAGACACACAGGGGAGAGGCATAGGGGACACACACAGTGAGGACTTGGACAAACAATGGGATAGGCATGGGGTGCCACAACATGTGATTTTTTCTTTAAAAAAGGAGATTTATTAGAGTCAGTTGTGTAACACTACCTCTAATACAATAAAAAATTAGGGACGGTTTAAAACCACCCCTAGTACCTCTATTAGAGGTGTTTAGAGTTATAACCGCCATAAATGAAACCCATTTACGGTAAATTTTGAATAACATTAGGGGGTTTTAACCCCCTCTATAGTAACCGCCACTAAATTCCTCATGCATTTACCAGCACTTCCTCAAAACCGCCTCTAATAACAATAGGCAGGTACATTAGTGGCGGTTCTTCATTAACTTCACTAATGACTTTATAAGGGGTTACGACCCCTTATAAAGTCAAAAATTATCCCTTCTATAGTAGTCATTTTTTTGTAGTGCATGCGTCCTCCTCCTATCATGATTTGTTGGATTTAGTTCTCTATAACCAACTTATATTTACTTTATGAAAAACTATATTCATTTTTTAAAAGTAATAATATTATTATCATATAAGGGTTTTTCTTTTACGTGACATAGTATGTCATGATTTCCTATGATTAGTTATCACATTTAATGGTCTTAGCAATCCTCACTATGATGAGAACCCATAATTGTCATGATGATATTCATAAATATATGTAGTATATAAAGATGAAATAATTTCAGGGATACAAATAATATAGGATATAAGGGGTAGAGACTCATAGGACATTGAGGCACATTCTCATGGTGTACACCCTTGGTAAGATCCAGTGTAAGATATTATGAGAACAAGACCCACCGGTAGGAAATCCACATTTATATGTCACATTGGATTATTCTATTCATGGATGAGTGTGTCGATCTTTCTAATTTAATATTATTATTAATGAGTATTATAAGTCATGTACTTTGATGTATTTATAAAAATCATGATGACATATGTTCATAGTGAGGAAGGATACGTTGGGTGCATCACGAGTAATATTTTTTTTATGAATAATGTGGGAAAGGATTTGTACCTTCTATTCTGTAATTGAATTTGATATCATATGCCCTTTGATGGAAACGATATATCCTAAATAAATTAATGGACATCGTGTTCTGAAAGAAGGTTAGTTTTTTGAAAATTAAAATAATGATAAATGAATCACATAGGTTGATGGAACTAGTATGCAACCTGTTTTATTAAAGATATCATGATAAATGGATTATATTACACAATAAGTGTATGCATGAGTTATTATGTCATTTCAACATTAATGAAATTTCTATTGGTGTCTTGGAATGTTTCTAGATGATAACTTTGGACTTTATGTTGTTTCACCTAATGCAATTGAGAAAAGGGCCTAGAGGGTCATACACTAAATGTATCTAGAATATCAGTTAAATAATATTATTATATAACAGGTTGAATAAATATTTTACCCCTGTATGGTTTAATAATTATTCATGTTTACATGGTCTCATATAAATATATATTTTCTATTTATTAAATATATATTTTTTGATGAATAATTTAATGAAATTTATTTATTAAATAAGTAGTCATTATTCAAGGCTTAATAAATATTATGAAGGAATGGAAAATGGATTTCTATAGTCCAATTTAAAAAAATATATTTTGAATAATATTTTAATAAATAATATTTAATTTAATTCTAAAATTTAGTTCAACCCATGAAATAATTATAATATAATTATTATTAGACAAGGGGTTCTTTAGGGATTATAGAAATAATAAGGGAACATGTGAAATTATTTTTTTATAATCCTATATTTATCTAAACCTAATTATATTATTTTAAAAGAGATCCAATTCATTTTTAATGTGCAGAGTGAAATCTAGAGATAATCCTCTCAATCCCTAAAGATATCCCTCTTCCAGAATGGTCTCAAGAACAACGATTGATCTTCCTCCACCTTCTACTTATGATTCTTGAGAGATCAAGGAGAATCCTTTGGAAGTGATTCCTAGGGTTATCAAAGGTTAATTATGTAATTAATAGGATCCATCGTGAAAGAACCTGGAGATTCTACAACGATATTTAGAGATTCATATATTTCGTGTGGATCACCGCTCGAGAGAATCTACCATTGATTCTTACAACACAAGAAGAGTGCGACATAGATCTATAGTCATCAATAGTTTTCTATTGTATTTATTCATTGATTCAATTCCATTGATATTGACATTTATCATCATGTGAATATTAGATTAATCATCTATCATGACAAAAATAAAATAAAATTTGTGCGTGCCCCATTTGAGCTTCTACTGTGCTCAGAACATACAAGTGGTATCAAAGAGGTCACATAATAATTTATAATTTTTTAATGATCATTGATTGATTTATTCATTTATTATTAGTTTTAAAATTCTAGTATAATCGTTATTTAATCAAAATTGAGAGATTTTATTTCTTTCTCTTCATTTATTGAAAATATAATCAAATCAATTAATTTTATAAATGAAATACATTCAAATTACTAATCCGAAGTTACTGAGGATTCTTTCTAGACAACACAAGAGTACACACCGTGTAACCTAGAGGTATATTTCATGTACTAATGTTTAATGCACACTATATTAATTTGGAATTAATTTACGGTTTCTGCATTTATTACACATGGTGAACTCAATTACACACTATGGGTTGACCAGGCCATCCTGGAACATGGTTAGCTGGAGTACATTCCATGTAACTTCCATACACGACATGAAGTCCTTCAGTGATAGAGAGGTCATGTATTTTCATTCATGTCCTACATGAGTGGTGACCGCATAACTCAAATTCCACATTCCATGTATCCCATGTACACATTGTGTACTCTAATATCTTCTATGGAATTTTTAATGGCCAACTCCCCAAACACATATTGTGGATAGATGGTGGGAATAATACAAGACGTGTAGCTATAATTCACACAACATATACTTTTATAGAATTACACAAAATTAAAAAATTAATTATTATACTACTTAAACCCTCTAAAAATGTATTTTTTGTTGACATTAAGATGATATTAAATTCCATTTGATATGTTTTATATATAAATGTTTAATTAATTTCTATGTAATTTTCAAAACCACATATAATGTATAAGTCTAAATTCAGTTAATACTCTATGCGCATAAAAATATTACACAATATGTAAATACCATGTGTTTTTTGTTTTCATTAGGTTGACAGTACACACCATGAAATTACGTGATAAGTCATGTATATTAGATTCCCCATGAGTAAACAGTATACGAATATAATACACATTAGGTAGTTTCGATGGGTACTCACCGTGTTTCCTACAAGGTAAATTTTATAGATAGTTAATTTTAGATATATTTCATTAATTTGTTTATAAATATGATGGATGAAATTATCAAGAAAAAGTAGATGATAATTATGATTAAAAAATTAGTCAATTAAATATTAAAATTAATTTATTCGAGTATGATTTATCTTAAATAAGAACAATTATATTTGAATTATAAATTTATTAAATACATAATTGTTTGTTTTTATGAGGATAATCATGGGCATTGATGAGACCTTTGTATGTTATGTGTTTCTGTTAATTAGTTATTAAATTAAATTGTTGGCTTGCATGTAATCCATCCTCTTATTATGTAAGGGTCGTTTTACCCATGGTTTCGTCTCTGTCAAACCCTTAAATAATTTTTTGGTTCCCCTCGGTTTCATGGGTGTAAAATCATATTTAATTGATGGATCTTACAAGCTAGTGGAGGTGGTTCAGGTTTAGATCTAAGGAAAAACGAATCCAACAGAGATACTTGGGCTTATAGGTGGAAATCCTCAACAAAAACCATAAATGGTTTGGAGTTTCCCCCCCAAGATCGATGGTTAGTTTATCATACACTAGGTAAACTAACCATTAGTAAAAGTTCTTGATTATATAACTTTATAATTTTATTTCATTCATGTTTCATGGTTATTTGATTATGGATGTTTTATCGCAATCACATGTATTAATGATTAAATGATCATATAAGATATAACTAAAATAAATTGGATTATACATAACCATTATGTAAGACTTGGTTAATCACTTATGTATATTCAATTTATCTTTACAATAACATTATAAATATAATATTTGGAAATTTACACATAAAGGTAAAATCCATAAATTATATATTTTAAGTCGATATAGCAATCGTCAACATCTGTTAAAATCAAAGCATAATTTAATGTGTGTGAGCAACCAACATTCATGTGAATTCAATTATCATGGAATTCTAACTTGATGTTTTGGGTTGACATAACATAGTTCACATCATGGGTTGACTGAAAATTTAATACTAGTGTGACTAAGAGTTTAGGGTTTAGGAAATCCAATTTTGGGATTTCAGGATTTGGTAGTCCACTCAATAGATCAAGGAACTATGAGTTAATCTAGTATGCATTTGGAATGCCTACCTAAAACCCTTCACGTTTGTTGATCATACAAATTTGGGTTGATAAGAAATGGAAATGTGGTTCCTTTCCACTAGAATGTCCATGTAATGGGATATTGCAAATCTAACGGTTAGGGATATTGGGTTTTGATTAAATAGTGGGTGATTAATAAATATAATAATATTAATTTATCTAATTTTTTCAAATAAAGTACAAAAGATATGCTTTTATTATTTTTGGAAATGAAAATAAACATGAATTCAAACATATCATTGTTATCCATACTTGGGAGGGATAAAATTACCAGAAGAATAAATTTCCTAGAGTGACTAAGGAACTTACACGTTATCTTGTGACAAGAAAGGAAATTATATGTGTTGGAGGAATGTATTCTTTAAGATCAGGGTAAAGAGGCTAGTGAGTAATTGTTCTCTCTCTATGAGAAACATTTGAATTATTCCATTGATGTTCAGTGTTTAATGTTATCATCCATAACCAATGAGATTAAGAAGAAACATGTGGACATGGATGCGTAGAGCAGGAGGTCTCACATTCGAGTTATCTATCAGGATATGGTGATACAAGAGAGATATGAGATCCCAAATTCTATGTTTAGAATTAATAATGGAGAAACAGTGACATATAATCCTCACGTATTCAAGATAATCAGCTACTATGAATACATAGACAACTTATGGATTAAATTCCTTGATGAGATGTGCATATATCTCATGATTTACTCACTACCCAAGTCCTCCAATTTTATTTTTTAATTATAACATGATAAATAACAAGAATTTCTTTTGGAACATCTTAGTCTAATTCATAATGTTGATAAAGGCATGGGGCATGACAAACCTGCAGTCCTTATGGTGAATAGGAAAAGGAAGAATAAGGAGAAGAGCCCAAAGAATATTAACAAGTCTAAATATCTTGATGGTCATCCTTCCATGAAGAGGATAATCCATGAAGAGGGAAAGGAAAAGGAAGTATCATGTTTTTCATGTGGCAAGTAAGGCCAATAGAAGAATAACTGCACCCAAAAGGAGGGAAGTTAAAGTTGTGTTCATTATCAAGTGAAATCTCTTAATATTTACATATTGGGTATTATATATATCTTATTGTGACAACATCTATATCAAAATGAATGAACCATGTAGATTCAAAAATATTACTAGAGGATATGTAGATTTGTGAGCTACCAATTGTGTGGAAATGGATTCTCTAGCTAATAGAGACTACCATTTTCATTTCCAACAAGAATGATATTGGTTTTCATAGATTTTTTATTATGTACCAATTGTTACCAAGAATGTATTTTATATATACTTACTAGATATCGATTGTTTTATATTCAATTTTGGAAATAAAATTAGTTTATTCTATAAATAAAACATGTGTTATGGTATGACACATTTAAAAAACAATTTTTATGTGTTAAATTACTAAAATAAAGAAATGTAAATTGATAATGAATCAAGTCAGCATGACTCATATAACACCTAGCTATGGAGTAACCACATAGGTCATGTAAAAGAGAAAAATTTAACAAATATCTACTTGATGATGTATAAGTCTGATTACATTGATAAATTCAAGGAAATCAAGAATAAATTAGAAAATAAACTTGTAAAGAAGATAAATAATCATTGATTTAATAGAGTTGGTGAATATATTAACCATGGGTTTTTTCAACCTATTAAGATAGTTTGGTATTATTTCTCAATTCACTCCACCATACACACTACAGTGAAATAGTGTGGGTGAATGAAGAAACCATACCCTGTTACAAATGTTATGATCAATGATGAGTCATGTAGATATTCCATTAGCCTTTTGGGGACAGTCATTCTAAACTGTGGTATATATGTTAATCCAACTACCAAATAAAGTGGAAAATGTAATTCCCTTGTACTTATGGAGTGGGAATAAACCTATCTTATTACATACACAAGTATGGGGAAGTGAGGCATTTTTTAAGGCCTTATCAGAGAAAAAACTAGCACACTAAGGCTTAAAGTATATCTATATAGGTTATCCTAAAGATAATGGGATATTATTTATTGATCCCCTCGGGTAATAATGTGATTGTATCGATATAATATGACCCTCATGAGAGGGATCACATCCAAGAAAAGGATAGTGGGAGTTATATTGACTTTGTTAGAGTTCATACTCAAGATACACAATAGTTGGAATAGGAATAGATTCCATAGGTCCCCATGAAATAAATAGTTCCTGAAAAACAGGTACTACATAGGAGCAGTAGAGATATAAGGGAAATAGAGGTATATGGTTTTCTAATCACAGAATATGGTGACACATTATTGGTTAACATTGATGAACCTATCTCCTCTAAAGAGGTGGTAGAGAGATCCAAATCTATATGATGGAAAGAAGCCATGAATTATGAAATGGATTCCATGTGCCATAACTATGTTTGGGTTTTGGATTATATGGTTGATGATTCAAATCTTGTAGGGTGAAAATGGGTATTCAATAAAAAACACGACATGGAGGGTAATATAAATACCTATAAAACAAGGCTACTGGCTAAATTGTTTAAACAATTTCAAGGATTTGAATATGATTAAGCCTTTTCACAAGTTTCCATGTTAAAATCGATCATAATTCAACTCACTATAGCAGCTTACCATGACTATTAAATTTGGAATATGGACCTCAAAATAACTTTCCATAATGGGAACCTTCAAGAAAATGTCTATATAAAAAACCTAGAAGGGGTTGTGACTTTAAGTGATTCTAAAAAGATTTTAAAGTAGTACAGATACCTTTATGGATTAATGTGAGAATCTAGGTCTTGAAACATTCAATTTTATAAAACATTAATGAAAATTGGTTTCATTAATAACAAATGTGAGCCATATGTTTACAAGAGGTTTTATGGGAATGCAGTCGTTATCCAAGTAGTATCTGTTGATTAAATATTACTTCTTGGATATGACATACCAGTATTAAAGTCTATTAATGATTGGTTAAATAATTATTTCTCCATGATAAACATAGGTGAATCATCCAAGATTATTGGGATCAAGATCGTTCATGATATATCCCTAATGTTTCTTGGAGTAAGTAAGAGTGCATACATTAACCATATACTAATGTGATTTTGTATGGAATAATCTAGGAGGGTATTGGTTCTAGTGTCACATGGTATAGATGTTTTTAATAAAATGATTCCTCAAACATAATAGGAGAAAGAGGGAATGATTAAAATATCATATTCATTAGTGATATGATCAATAATTTATTTCATGTTATGTACTTGACTTGATGTTTCCAATTCATTGATAATGGTAGAAAGATATCAAGATGAACCAAGGAAACAACATTGGTCTAATGTTATGTTTATCCATTAATATTCTAGATGAACTATGGATATTTTCCATGTGTTTGGAGGAGAGGAGGCACTGGTCATCAAGGTTTATACTAATTCTAGTTTTTGGATTGATCAAAATGATCTAATGATGCACTCAAGATATGTTTTCTATTACAAAAACGGATATATGAGCTGGAATATTTCAAATCATCCATTTGTTGCCAATTCTACAGTAGAGACTGAGTATATAGTAGATTATTATGTATCTTAGGAAGTTGTTTTGATGAAAAAAAATTCTAGGATTTTGATGTGGTACCTAGTTGTAAAAAACCAATCACATTTTATTCTTATAATACTACAATGGTGGCTCTGGAAAAATATCCAAGGTTACACTAATATACAAGGAAAATATTTTAGATGTATCTCCTCTTGAGGGAATTTTCTTAGTGGGTTGGTGTTTTAGTAAGAAGAGTTCCCACAAAAAAGTGGAGGACCCCTTAACAAAAGACATGTGTCAGCATAAGCATGAGTATCATGTGAGAGCTAATGAACTGATGGTTGTTAGCTGTTAGATTTAGTTCAAGTGAGATTTTTTTGGAGTTTTTTCCATAAAACCAAAATATATGTACTTTATGATAACCTATAATAATTTTATAATATCAATACATCTATTATCACATCATGATCATTCTTCCCCATGACATAGTATGTGAAAATTTTCTGATAGTATTTATCTCACTAAAAGGTCAAAGAAATTCCATGCTATGATAAGAACCCAAAAGATTTATGAAATTACTCATCAATATATATTCTATATCTGGGTGAAATCATTTAAGGGAATCCAAATAAATAGGCTATCATAGGTGGAGACTCATTGATATTAATCCACCTTCTCATGGTTTATTCCCATGGTAATATCCAGTTTAGGATATTATGTTAATAATACTGGACAGTTGGAAATCCAAAATTATACATGTCATTGGATATTCTTTTTATCTGATGTGTATATTAATCCTTAGGATTTAATATTATTATTAATGAGTATTATAAGTCATGTAATTTGATGTATTGACAAAAAGAGTGATGACATATGTTCGTGGTGAGATAGGATATATTGGGTGTGTCATGAGTAATATTGCATTATTGAATATTGTCAGAGATGATTTATCCCTTCTGTTACTTAATGAATGATTATATGTCATTCCATTTAATGGAACGGATATAGACTAAATAAATTCATATACATGTTATTTTATAGGAATTTTATATTTAAATAAACTTAATGAAAGATACATTCAACACATAGGTTGATGAAACTGGTAAACACCCTTCATGATTAGAGATATCCTGATAAAGGGATTGTCTGACAAAGTAAGTGTTTGTGTTAGGTATTAAGTAGTTGTGGCATTAATTCCTTTTTCTCTGGGTTCCACGGCCTGATACAAGATTCTAACCATGGTTATTTGTCTTCTTCACCTAATGCCACTATGAAATAATCCTAGAGGGTCACACACTATGTTTATTCGGAATATGAGTTAAATAATATTATTATATAACATGTTGAACAAATATTATACCCACATGTGGTTTAATAATTATTCATGTTTTCTTTATCACATATAAAAATTTATTTTCTATTTATTAAATATATTATGTATTTATTTAGTGGTGAATAATGAAGTGATATTTATTTATTTAAAAAATAGTCCTTATTCAAGGACTGATAAATATTGTGGGGCAGTGGAATATAGAGTTTTATAGACTAGTGAAAAATAATATATATTGAATATCATTTGACTAAATTATATTTAAGATAATTTTAATGTTTAAAACATTTCATGATATATTAATACTATTATTAGACATTGGGTTACACAAGGATTATGGAAATAATAAGGGCACATAAGAAATTATTATTTTCTAAACATAACAATATATAGAACCAATTTTATTATTTTCTAAGAGATCCAATTAATTTTTGTTGTGCAGAATTCCATCTGGAGAGAATCCTCTCAATTCATAGAGAGATCCATCTCCCAGAACACTCTTACGATTGGAGAGTGATCTCCCTCCACATTCCACTCTCGAATCTAGGAGATCAAGAAGAATCATTTGTATGTGATTTTCATGGAAATCAATGGTGAACGACATGATCGATATGATCAATCTTAATCAGACATAGAGATTCCTAAAACGGTGTTAGAAGATTCATGGAACATGTGTGGATCACTGCAATAGGGAATCTACACTTGATTCTGAAAATACAATGATGGTAAGACATGTATCATTTGTCATATTCATCAAGTGTGAAAGAATTCCTTGCAAGTTAATTCTTTAATTACATAAATTAATTATACATAATATGTGATGATTCTATTATTTGGCTTCAGTTGTTTTTTGTACTTATATACTTTGATTTGATTTTATAAATCATAATGTTTATCATCATGTAAATCATAGAATATTCATTGATCATGACAAAAATCAAAGTTATGCATGCCCAATCTGAAACTATTCTTTCACCCGAAACCTACATGCTTGAACCCCACCATAAGATATCACATCCCATCTCTTCTCACCCACAGACACATGGGCTACGTCACATCTAACCACCCAACAAGAATGAACATATCACATCTTGCCTAAAGACACCTAATATATCACATCCATCATCTAGTTCATTACCAGACCTCCATCCATCACACCCTATGAAATACCTACCTCGTCTAGAAGATAAGGAGGGAAAAATAGGTACCCAACCATCCATCCTCCCCACTAGATGTCAAAAAACTCTCATATATATATGGGTATCATCACATAGTGCACGATGTAGGTGGGTGAATATTAAAAAACACAATGAATATAAAAGGTATATATATTTTAATAAATAATAAAATCCTAACCAATGGGTTGAGTCTTCTGTAGTGGCCAAGAGAGTTATTCCAAGGGTTTCCTAAGGTTGACATCTCAAGGGGTCATCCTTGGATTTTTGGTTCGGCAGGGAAGGTTTTTTTTGTTTATTTCCTCTTCAATTTCATCTTATGATTTAGAGTTTGTGGGGATTTCATCAGATTTCAATATGGGATAGTAAACCCATGTCTCAACGTCTTCATCTCGGCTACTTGTGACCAACTATCTAGTGAGGCACTCCACTCCGACATTGTGCCTGATTATGGTTCTTCATGATTGGATCTGCATTTTACCAAACCCTCTATGGATATGTGGCCTTATGATTTATGCCGAAGGTGGTTCATGTTTGTCTCAAAGTTTCACGCCCACGGGATCATAGTTTTCCCCTATTGTTCCACATTTTCTCTTATTTGGGGAGTTATTGTTCCATCCTCGACTTACAAGGATTCTTTTGTAGAGTCAATTTCTAATAAAACCTAGTTTACAATGGTCTTGGAGCGTGAAGAGACTAACCACATAGGTTTGAGACTCATGAAGTTGTTTATCTCGCAAAGAACGTGGTTCGTAAAGGAATTTCCCAATTTGGATCATGAATTCTTGGCAGTGTGTGGGATTTTCTTGTGGAAGGTGGGGATTCACAAAGATTGTATCTGCACAGGTTCTGGTTTGTATGGTTTTGGGGCACGAAGGTGCTTGTTTGTGTAAGAAGCAGCTTGGAGAGAGGATTCATCATAATGGATGTGATCCTATATGGGCTAGTCCATGATAGGTGGGATTTCAGGAGAGTGGGTGGTGTGGAAATAGATGGTTTTCAAAGGTATTTTTTGGTTTGAGAAGAAGCTTTCTCACATTGGGTGGGATCACCAGGCGTGTCTGTGGGGAATGGTCATTGCGTAGAGCTTGTTCAAGAAGTGTTTTCATAAGCACAACTGATTGGTGAAGGAGGGGTCATGAGAATCTTGTTTGTGAAGGGATATTCTAGTTAGAATAGGGGATATGGTCTCATGATGAAGGATTTTATTAGACTGTTTAATTTTTGTTCACACTAGATCTTTAGTTTGAGCAGTGGATCTTTGTCCACATGTGGGGAGTTTTGTGGGCGCAGGGTTCTCGATTCGCACAAGGTATTTCACATTGGTTCATGTAGGGAAGTTTTGGTCACGTTAAGGAGGTCTGTACATGAATTTGGTGGGATCATAAAGTTCTAGGATCGGGGACCAACATCCCACCCTTAAATCGTGATTTTTTTGGCATGCAATCACACTTGGTGTATCAGTCGAAGAATATTTCGTTGACTGATAAAGAGAACTAGTCAGTTATCACATGAAAATATAAAGACGGATTTCTATCACATCGTATGTTGCTCCGAGTGGTTTGTAAATTTTATGAAAAATGTTCTTTCAATCAGGGGCCCCTGAAAAATAATTTGAAAAAATTATAGATATTGAAGGATGGCATTGCCATACGAGATATGGGAGAGGGATTTCTTTCCATCAAATTTTTTAATATTTGAGATAAAGAAAACGTTCTCAAATTCAAGCCATGGTCTTTTGATAACCAAATCATTCTCACGTATGAATTTAAAGGAGGGACTATATTCAGAAAATTAAACTAACTTCCTCATATTTCTGGACACGAATCAAAGGAATCCGATTTCATGGTAGAAGAGATCATGTTATGTGGGAAATTAGAGATTGCATTGGTAAATTTATTTACCTGGATCGATCTAACCCCATTCACTGGGGACCTGTGGGGTGGATTCAAGCCTTGGTCGATGTGACACATCCACTAATGAGGGGTTTGTTCTTATCAATCAAGGATGCTAATGACTGGATTTCTTTTGAGTTTGAAAAGATTCCAATTTTTTGTTTTTACTATGGGTGTATTTGAAACCTAGAGAAAGTTTTTGACTCAAAGAAGGATAATGAACACGGAAACATCATTTTCCAATATGACATTTGGCTTCACAAAAAAACTGCATGATCCGCAATAATTTCAGAGATGGAAAAAGAAAAGGATTGAGATCGAATTTCACATGCCTTCTCCAAGTGGCCTGAACAAAAACACAATAATTTCACCGTGCATGGACCACTGGATTTGCCTAAAGGTAATCAAGTAGATCAATGGGTGGAAGGAGGGCCTACGTATAGTGCAATGGTCCGGGTCAGAACTGGGGACATGCATATGAGTCAAATTTCAGAACCGGCTATCATCTCATGTCGGGTTCCTATATCTATGAAAGATAGTGTCTCACCACCATTTGGACCAATGTCAAAATGTGAGGAACTTCTATTCTGTCTTATGAGCTAAAGAAACATTGAATCGAATCACCAGACCTCACTCTTGGTCCTGACTCTATTACACCAAGTATCAGCTACATGGAAAAAACTGATACGATTGGGATAATGTCAAGAGGTCCATTATACCAAAAGACGTGGAAATGGATGAATTGTGTAGATAGGGGTGGTGATCCTATTAATATAGGACCCAGGGAGTATAAATCACTATTATATGCTTTTAAATTGACTAAAATCCTTCCAAAAATGTGGAATGTGGTGGGTGATGGACATTTCATTATGTTTCATAGGCGGATGGATGTATGTCCCAACCCCACCTAGAGAAATGAAAATCATATGTTCGATCTATCAGGGGCTTGGAAACCCATGAAAAATTTGGTTATTCTAGAGCCATTGCACACAAAGTCCCACAAATAGGGTTTTTCTATCCAAAACCATATTGGAAAACAGGGAAAACACTGGTATTTCTTAAAAATGATGATTTCGGGGCAGCTTCCCAGTCCCCCATCTAGGCCACTTAGGGGTACTGATTATTTTTTGGAAGGATAACATTGATTTCATAATCACCTTGTACTCGTCGAATCATGTGTCTTCATCCATCAATGATGAACTCTCTTTTCCTTGTACATTTTTGGGTTTCTAAAGATGTCCATCACAAAATGATAAATGGAAATCATGGGACCATCTAAGTTCACTATGATGCGGAATATCTATACTTATTCTATTTGGTGCTGACTTCGGTGAGATTTTGTTCTAGAATGATTGATGTGGATGAGAATGTCGGTCCATTTCCTGGATGTCAGAATTTAGGGATATGGTTTATAGGGAGGAATTAGCTAATTTGTGCCATGCGGGTAGCCGCTTCACCTGATTTTGGGGGAACACAGAATGCACATGCATTACAGAGCATCAGATAGATTTCTAGGATCAACAGAATGGACCAACATTTTTATGATGATTCATATCACCCACCTGCCATCGGATTTGTCATAACACTTCATGATTTTTATCAATTTCTATCATTGTGTGAGCTACCCAAGATATGGGAAACCCTTCCAGTTTGAAATCTTCTTGGAATAAGACTGTGAGTGTGAAGAAGTTATCGAATCATCTTAGAATGGTGGAAAATAAACATCGGTTTAAACCTCAAGCATGTGGCTAATAATCAGAGGTCATTGAGGAATACAATTTTACGTCAGCCTGACAAGCATTGTGAATCCTTAGAGAAACATCATACCGCCCTACTGGCCTGGTCCATAACTGATGACATACTCTCAAGAATTAGTGTTATCCAAAGCAAACTTGTTGCAGCTCTTTGAATTAAGGAAATCATCTTGGCAATGTGTGCACATGAACCCTACATTAATGAAAGGGATGTAAATACCCGATAAATTTATTTGAAGACTTCTTCTAGGAATATCCGAAATAAAATTTTGTGCCTCTCTCACCCTAATGAAGGAACTATTACCAATACTTAAGGAATCCACAATATTTTTTTGTGTTATTTTCAGAAACTCTATATTGTATGAGATTCCATCATTTCATCTAAGGTTGAGTCTTGTATCGATCATTTTATCACTGATGAGAAGAACTGTCAGCTTATAAAAGATTTATCGGATGATGAGTATCTTCAGGCTCTTCAACATATCCATTCCACAAAATCCCCAAGTCCTGATAGATTCCATTCTATTATCTTTACAACATACTGTTCCATTCTTGTCCCTAAAATTTGCACGCTTATGAACAACCAATCAGTCTCTTCAATGTCTCCTACTAGTTCTTCTCAACGTTTTTGTTCAATCATTTTCACATGTGGTTACCTGCTATTATCTTTGAAAATAAATGTTTCTTTTTTAGTAAGGAGGATTATTACAGATAATTCCATTATGGCAGATGATGTGTTTCATTCTATGAAATAATGATTTACTGTGAATAGGGGTACTATGTCCAATAAAACAGATATGAACAAGGCCTACGATATAGTGGAATGGCACTTTCTCTGAGTCGTTATAAAAAAATGGGTTTCTTCTCAAAATGGACAGATATGAGAATGCAATGTGTTTCATCTATCTCTTTCGGGATTAATGTAATTTGTGGACACACCCAAGGCCTCTCACCCACTTGAGGCCTTCTCCAGGGAGATCAATTCCCCCCATTTCTATTCATCTTGCTAGATGATATTTTTTCTAACCACATTTTAATGGTAGCTTCCTCTAATATGACTCATGGGTAAAAGATTTGTCGGGTGAACCCACCTATTTCACATCATTTTGTTACGGACGACTGCCTGTTATTCTCTATAACTATTCATAATGAATTCCTTTCTATAAGCCATGTGATCCACCTTTATGAGAGGGCCTCTGGACAATAGATCAATCAAGGAAATTCGAGAAATATCTTTTAATTCTGGGGTTCCATCGACCAAGAGAGATGAGATTTGTCTTACTGCATGTAGTCAAATGGTCGAAAAACACAAAAAATGCATTTTTATTCCCACAATAGACATACATTAAATGAAATAAATCTTCTCATGTACGTTTGATATAATCGAGAAAAAAGTACATGGTTTCACCACAAATAAATTTTCTAATTTTGGTAAGGAAACTCTCATCTAGGTTGTTCTTCAGTATATTCATAGTTATATCATGTCCCTATTTAGGATTTCTGGTGAGATTTTTGTCCAAATTCACTCCCTCATTACTAACATCTGGCGGGGTCATAATAATGGAAGAAACAAAATAAACTAGATTTCTTGGATGTTGATATGCAACCCTACATTAGGTGGAGGAATGGGATTTTGAAACCTCTGTCTCTTTAATGATTACCTTTGGATAAACATGGTTGGAACCTCATGATTCATCCATCTTCTGTATCTGTTCATATTCATCATGAAAAATATTTTCCCCACTCAGATTTCTAGAGCTCCTCTCTTGGCCCTCACTCCACCTTTCTATAGAGAAGTATTTGGAGATCAAAAAATATTCTTATTAAAGGGTTGGGGTGGATGATTGGGGATGGTATGAAGGTTTAAATTTGTATTTATCCCTTGTTTATTGATAAATATGGTATGTGGGATACATCCTCATCCATTCATGGCTACGAGAACACCACCTCTTGATTCTTGTTTGACGACCATGAGACTGGGTGGCGCATGGAAAAATCAAATCATGGTTTAATGAATGGAACAAAAGGATTATTGTTCACATCCCTAGTGTGATAGATGTGGGTAAGCACTATTTATTTTGGAGAAATGAATTTTTTTGATCTTATATAGTAAATTAAGGATATAGGCTCTCTCTTTATACTCATTCTGAGGAAAGGGGGCTTTGGAAAACCCTTTGGCATATTAATGTCGCACCATTAATCTGTTATTTCTTATGGAAAGTTTTCACTGATATTCTTCCCACCATGTACTTCATCACATTACACCATGTTACAAATGACAAGAAATATCCCATCTTCTCAGGTGTTCTAGAATCTTCTATGCATGTATTCATACAGTGCCTATGTGTGGAGGAGATCTAGAGTTCTTGGGGATCTGTTATGGAGCTTATACTAGATACAGTGCCTAAGCATCCATCTCTACTAATGCTGTGGTCTTCTTCATTTACCCCTAATAATGTTCCATAATTTTCCACCATGGCTTGGATCATCTGGGTTCAATGAAATGACTTTATCTTAAAACCACACAACAAAGCCTTCTGGGTTCTGGATTCAATGGGTTACCTCCTAGATTGAGGGGTCGAATCGGGACTCTGATCAACATGGGCTCTTTGGCACTCACATAGCATTTTCTTGATGGTGCCCTCCCCCATAAGGGATCCTTAATATTAATGTTGATGTGTCTTTCTCCACAGATGGAATTGTTGGAATTGGAATTTTGCCCCAGGACCATCATATCCACATCATTACTTCCAAACATGAATCAAACCATGCTATGTGGGAGACCATTATAGTGGAAGCCTTCATTGTCCTTGTTAGGATGACTTTTGAAATTGATTTTGGATGGGAAGATATCCACATTGAATTGGATTGTCTCACCATCATCAACACTATCAGGGATAATGATAGTGGTCTCAAATCTTTTGGATTCTTCATCAGGAACATCCAGTATCTCATCCAAATATTCATAGCCTTCTCCTTCATTTACATCAAATGGGAAGGAAATGAAGCAACCCATCATCCATCTTCATTTTTCCTTTCTAGCATGAATCACCTCTAGCTTGATCATTTTATATCATGGTCACAAGAATTTCTTACTACTAATATTTATGATTAATATATCATCATCCATTGTCAAAAAAACCTTTGGGTTCACAATAAGGCACTAACCAACTCACAATGTCACCTCTTTCACTACCACCACTAAATGTTGGAAAAACACACAATGAGATAAAAACCCTTTAAGATTAGAACCCAATTCTATTTAAATATCTCATTCCCATCATTTTTTTTAACAACCTAATTTAACCACACATCCCATTATTAATTCATTTATTATCCATTTCTATCCTATTAAAAAAACTAAACCCTATCCATTTCCGTTTAACATTATTATTGAATTATAATACAAACTAGGAAACTATAAATAATTAATTCACACGTTATAATAAGATCATCATCACCATAAAAATATCTCATCATAACCCCATAAGTACAACCAAAAAAACCCTCACCTCATCGACCCAAAAGAACAACCAAACAAACTATCATCCTACTGCCCCAAAAACATGGGCAAACAAACCATAAACAGACCACCTAGAAAGCACAATTACTTCTCTCCCATAATCCCTACATGATCTGACCACACATCACTACCCCACAACATGAAAACACATCTAGTCACATTATAAAACATTTTATATATTAGCAAGTGGATTTTATTAATTCCAATTATTTATTTTAGGGTTATTATCACACAAGATGTAATCATGGGGAAATAATTTTATTATCCAAATATAAGTTATTAGACAATTTATCATTTAGGTTATTATCAAAAGAGTGAACAATTGTGTTTCCATATCATAATATATACTACAGATGAGACTACCCCCACCTGCCAGGATTTTATGTGGGAATTTAGCTCGTAAAATTCACAATATCATATAAGCATATCAAAGCCATAAAACCATACAAATCAAACCCCTTCCTTTTCAATTTCAATTATCCAACTCAATATCTTCATTAAGCTAGTGTAAAATATTTTCCGAAAAAATAACAGGAGAAAAACCCTCCAGCAAGATACACAATACTATGAAATGAGGGATTCCCTACATCAAAGAATCTTTTCCAACTCGCTGTGCACCATAGAGAGAATAAAAAAGACCCCCAAACCACAAACATGCATAGATAACCATATATCAACCTACAATATAACAAATATACATCATAACACATCCCACACACACATAAAATCACAACTACACCACCAAAGTGAATCTCTAAAAAATATCAGAATGGAAATATGGATATAAAGGTATTAACTCACTACAGATCACCAATAAACATCCTCCAAAACCCATGAACCAAGGAATGGGAAAGAAGGATAGAGACTCTCCTAAAATCACCAAGAGTTTTCCATAAAATAAAAGAGAGGTGAGGATGAATTAAAAGAAAAATATCCAATCAAAACCTATTTAGGGCCTAGAATCCGACACTTTTACATAATAAATCCCATTTACAATGTAAATTCAACAAGAATTATATATTTTCAATTTCCTCTAACAATTCAGTTTCCTTGGGCCCAAATTAATTTCATGTTGTGAATTTTACTTTCACAAAGTGAATCTATTTCATGGATTCCTACACCATAATCATCAAAAAATCTATGAATTCACCATTTATAAAAGCTATGAGTGAGTTATTCATGTTTTTTACCCCTTTCATGACATGAACAACCCATTACACCTCCAACCGCCATTGAACTTCCTCAAGACTACTCCTAAACACATCCAACCCCCAAAAATAACTATATGATGGTACGAGAAGTCATGGGATGTTAGAGACAGAATAATTCAAACCCAATAGGATTCGATAAAATCATGTTCTATAGGATTCATTGTTGGTTGGTATCAACACCTTTGTCTTGTTGAGTTTTCATGCAAAAAATAACTTTGACACAAGCATTTATATTCCTCATTATGATTTCTTTTATGATAATATAATGATAATAAATATTACATAATAATGTTTTATAACTTTTAATTACGACCATCTCAGTACCTGTGTGATTTTTCTTTAACATACACTTTACATGGAAGGTAGAAAATATAATGATAATAAAGATAATGGAAGGTAAGGTTATATCAATCTGGTTGTACATAAGGGTTGAAAAAATTTGATATAAAGGTTATAGTGATAACTATCATCATGATATCTAATTTGAATTTGCTGAGAAAACATTTCAAGGAATTTATCCACGGAAAAAGGTTATGAGGTTTACAAGGATGGGAATCTTAATTCCTATATACATAGGTACTTGTAAGATTTTTGATCATATTGGGACAATAACTTATCATTTAGAAATGCCAAAAAATCTATTTCAAGTTCATGATGTGGTCCATGTATCTTTCTGAAAAAAGTAGATACGTGATTCTTCACATGTACTAAATGCAGAGGTCATATAACTAGAATTAGATTTTTATGAGGATCAGCTAGTATAGATTATGGATCGTATAGAGAAATTTATATTAAAAAAGACTACTCAACTAGTCAATTTTTTTTGTGAAACCACTAATTTGAAAATGATATGTGTAAACCTGAGGTTATGAAGAGCCACAAGTATCCTCATTTTATTGTATTATAGTGATATAGTTTTGAGTGTAAAATTAATTTTTTGGTGGGTATAATGTAACGCCCCATGTTCTAATGATTTTTTTTGAAATAAATATAATCTATTTAATAGCTTCTATTACATGTAACACTGAGTTTAGTTTTCATTACATGCAACATAGATATTATCTTATGATACATACAACACTGGGTTTATCTTGTGTTACATGAAACACCATGTTTTAATGAACCATGATATACTATTATTATTATAATTTATTGTGATAGTTTTCTCCTAGCCAGAATAATGACAGGTACAAATATGATTAACTAAATTATGAAAATATATGGTTATAAAAATATAATATTAATTTATTTATAACAAATCAATTATTAATAAACATAAAGATCAGTTTAAAATAAAAGAAATCTTTTTCTAAAAAAACTATTTTTATACGCACAAACATTTTTATCTTGATAAAATAAATAAACCAATTTTAGTTAGTTATTTTATTGAAAATTTTAAATTATATATTCAATATAATTTTTTAACATTCATCTAATATTTTTTCTATGCATAGGATAAGAATAAACCTAGTTTTATTCAAAACAACAATATTTTCATAAAACACAGTTTTGTCACATTTTGCTTAATTAATTTTAAAGTAATTTTTTTTAAATTTTCGAATATAATTTTGAGAAAATATTATTTATTTTATAAATCATAATTAAAAAATTATCTTAGAGTTTATTTTTGATAGTTTTCTGAAAAGATAATTTTTTCAATGAATAGTGAAAAATACTGGTTTTTATTAAGAATTATTATTTCATTTAATGAATGTATCCAAATTATTTTAAGATTATTTTAAAATTAAAGTTATTTCAATTATATATTTATTGATACAATTTATTTCATTTTAATCAATTTCATATCGAATTTTTATTTTAAACCCATTTAAACTTATGCAAATTTTTTTATTTTAAGAACCACTTTTTCATCACGTCAACAGGTTTACTTTCAAATTAAATTATTTCATTTATGTTAATAGACATTGGAAAATTTTGTTCCATATTTGGAAACATCATATTATTTATTATCTATTAATTTCATCTAAATTTTTTATCATAATGGATTGTAAAAATAGTAAAAATTAATTACCGCAGTTAAGGTGAAAATGGGTTTGTCGAGGTTAAACATAAAATATAAGGGGTAAAATTACCTTTATACTTTTAAAAACTAAATTTTATCTCCATATGTAGACATTTGTGTTTTTATTGTCGATAATGGTCCATTTTGGAGCATTGTTTAATGAGAAAAATGCAGTTACACGTTTTTCTATTCAAAAATTCCAAATGTATCCTCTCCCCCACATATAAAAGGCCACCCACTCACATATCCTCTTCACACATCCAAAACTATTTAGTTTGTAAAATATCTGACTAATTAAATTCAATAATTCCCTAAAAAATTCCTAGAGTTCGTGGTTTTATTATAATACTATTCAAGGAAGGATTTTGGTGTAAACCTTAAGAGGTCACCTGAAAAATAGATAACATTCTCAAATGATTATTTTTATTTTATATCTTCTTACACCTAAAAAAATTATTATTAAGACAAGGTTACATAATAAATTAATTATTTACAATATACTAATATTTTATTATGTTAAGGTCATGACCTATATCCAACTGCTCTTCCCTCAAATGGGAAACGACAGTGTTGCTCGTGTGTACAACGGACTCCCGAATCGTGAACTGATGTGCCTTTTTTTCATAAACACTTAATACATTTGGGTATGATGATTTATATAAGGTATATATATATATATGAAATTTATATAATAATTATTCTTTTTGAAACATAATAACACATATTAATTTTTTACTTTCAATTTCAAGGGGGGTAGATAACGTTTATCGTGTGTACGGAGGTAAACCGGCATGCGAATCGATGTGATTTATCTTTCACATATACATTATATAGAAGGTAATGAAGAAAATTATAATTAATATATGTAATAAATATGACGTAATAATTTTTATGTAATGTTGGATTAATATTTACATTTATTTCTTTTCTTCTGTTTAATAAAAATGGAAACAAAATTCATGCATATGTAAGGCCTACCGTCTCCATCATTGGTGTAATTTATTTTATATGTATAATTTTAATGGATTAATCAAAAAATATATACACTGATTATATATTATATTTATATAATGGTAAAAAAAATTATCGAATTGTGATCGAAGTAAAAGGACTGAAAATGCTAAACCAAAACGCGATTTAAAAATGAAGTCGTTATTACCCAAAACATGATTTTATAACAGAAATTCATAATAAATGGGTAATAAAAGGTCATAAGAAAATCCTCAGTGGTAAGATATATATAGTTATATTTATTTAATAGATTTATAATGAACTTATATTTATTATAAAGGAGGATCAAACATGTATGAATGAAGTCAATAATTAAGGAAAGGGATTTTCACCTCACTTTTCATATCTACGAGATACATATCATATTCACCACTAATTAATTCTGTGTTGTGTATATACATTCCATGAATATATTTTATGTTTCTTATCATGATAATTATGTGGATTTAAATATCTATTTTATTATCTCTCTGTCATGGGGTTTTTATTCAAAAGTTACCTAAGCGATAAATGTTTTATGTTTCAATTTATCTTCTTTGCGACATACGTTATTTTATAAACCTATATTATTTTATGAGGTTTATATACATACCCTTTGAAATGTGATACCATTAATTTATTTTTCTCATGATAATTTAATTTTCATTTAATTTTAATCATTCATGGGGTTTACGATTCAATGTTAACAATGTGATAATAGTTTTATGACACAATCTCATCATTTATCAGGATTATTAATTTTTATGATTACAATGATTAAATATTATGATATATCATTCAATAAATTAATGAATTTTATTATACACTAGTATTTTATTTTGAATACATGTTTTCCCTTTGTTTTCCTTACTTTATGTACTCAAGTTTACAATATTATTTATTTTAAATAAAATTTTTCTTTATTTATCTCTTCGATCAAGAACCCTTTTTCACTCATGTACAAATTTTTTAAAAAATGTTTTAAGGAATGTTTTTAATATTCTAAATTTTTTTATTAAATACATTTTTTACCCATTTCAGACATCTAAAAAAATTAAACGGAAGATTCATATAATTTTCAAAACACTGTCCATTTTTCTTTTACCAAAACATGTTATTTTCAATGAAAAGAATTTTGAAAATGTATTATGTTTTAATAAGTGTTCTTAAAAATTGTAAATGTTGTTTTAATGAATAAATACCTTAAAATATATTCAAATATTCCTTCAAAAGTTTACAACTTTATTTTCAATGAAATTTAATTTGAAAATATTTTACGTTTTAAAAACTGTTTTTCAAATTTCAAAGGATGTTTTCCTAATTAAATGTTTCATGTTACCTCAAAATTTATTTTTCATCTAAGATGATATCCTTTTATGTTAATTGTGATTTTATATGGATATGATCTACAGAAACCATTATTATTATTTCTCTGGATGGTTAATTTTTATGATGATAGGATGTATATGAAACTTGCTTCTTTACTATGGGTTATACCATGATGAAATTATTTCGAATCCAATTTATTATCCATGGGTTATGCTATGATGAAATGATGAATTGACTATGAAAATTGTTTCCTATCTAAAAATTATATTGTGATGAAGGTTTTATGAAACCAATTTATTTTTATGGGTTCTTATGGAAGTTTAAGATCTTATGGCAGACGTATTTACGATTTTCCATTATGTGATATGTGGGAAACATATCCCCCTCCAGTGCATTGGGTAATGATTAATTTTCATAAATATTAAAGGGTAAAAAAGTGGTTATCCTGAGAGTAAAAAATATGGTATACTAGTGGTTATTCCAAGCTCAAAAAAGGGTACAAGGGTGGTTAGCACCAGCCCAAAGAAGGTATGTGGGTGGGTATCCCAATCCAAACATTTTCTAAATGTATTGGTGGGTAGCATTGATGTATGTTTTTATATGATTATGTGTATATCACTAATCTATTTATTATTTCCAGGTTATGATCTCAAGGTTCATGTTCTTTTATTTCATTACGATTCATATCTTATAAAGTACCATGGTTTATTCCATGAATTAGGTTTATGATATATGATATAAAAGTTGTGGTTTTCAATTATTATTATCATGTTCTCATATCCTTATGTTCATGTTATATTTATATCTCCCTTGTTTACCCTTATTGAGCATTTGAGCTCCCCTTTCTTATGTTTCCTTCCCCATGTTATGAATAAAGGATTATGTAGGATATGACTAAGAGGATTACTATGTGGGAAGTTATTTGTGGGTGGATTTGATGATATTTGATGAAAAAAGAAGATTGTGCATCCATGTTTCCAATGTCACTAGACCCATAAGATCCTGGTGTGTATCATTGTATTATGTAATTAATATTCATCAATTAATATTTGATATCGATGTATGATAAGAATGGGTCTTTACACACTTTAATATGTGTATCCGAATTAGAAATTCCCCACACCCTAATCACCACACAATGTCGAATTTGGTGAGTAAAAACAAAAGGAAACATAAATAAAAACAAAATATAAGAACAAATGAACGTATGTGCTTCAAACAATGTGTCATACATATTTGAAATAAACACTACTTCTGGATTTTAATTATAATCAAAAGATAAAAGATATTCAAAAACATTTTACTAAGTACAAGTATTATTCACAAGCTCTATTACTCTCATTTATCACTTTTTGATTTCCTTGAATCATCTCATTTTCATTGAGGTACTATGTACATTTTTCCTAATTAGAAACAATTGAATAAGTTAATCTTTCTCCCCTAAAAATCATACAACTTATCATGGCCACTTCAGCTTTGATACCGAACTAGTGACAACTCATATTATATGGCTCTTCATCAGTCTATCATAACACAATTAAAAGATGTGTACTTATAATGGTTATATTTCCCCATATATAGATCTTATTATCATTATCATCACTATGTGTATAGACATCATATGATTCATGAAATTTTCGGAAATGTTACCCCAATATATGGACTTATTTTGATATAAAACAAAATTTTCCTCCAAATATAAAGTGGAATATCAACACTTAACAATAGATCACTCATATCTTCTTAAATGGCAATTGAAGATGAACTTATGGAAGTGAATATTTTGAAATTGTCCCTTGGTACCTTCTAATATTTCATTATATAGCTGTTCTTCCCACAATTTACTCATATGAGTATGATTTTAGTTGAACAAATCCAATTTCGATCACTTACACCCCTCCCTCCCCTATGACTTTTCCATGAATCGAAACACCCCTACATTCTATACTGAATAAATTTTAAGTAAAATTTAGGGACACCTTCTTCTAAATTACCTAATTCTGAATTAGATCATAAAATTATATGAACATTATGTCATTATTAGGGATGTATTTACTTACCTCCATAACCATACCATCCAATGAGTATGAGAGTGATGAGAGAAGAATAAGAACCCTAATTAACCTTGAGAACTTCATTCCCACTGATTCTAATTGACTTTGAACTATGTTTAATTAATTCACATAATCTACCAAAGAAATTCCTTCCTACATTTTTTTATCAAATAGTCTCTATATCAATATAAAATTGTTCATAATTATTATATTTTCATACGTGTTGTCCAATGTAATCTAATGTTTTCCAATCATTTCACTTCATGGATGTCAAAGGAGTCATTTTTAGCTAGTGGAATATGAATAAACCCCAGTTTTTTCATATCTATACATTCTCATTCTTCTTGTTTTATCATATTCAATTTAATACCCATATATAAGAGATCTATATCCTTCTAAAGTAGATAATCACCTATCTTTATTTTCAATAAACTTTAAATTTTCCCATATAACTTATCAATATGGATAATACCCTCATCTATCATAGACCTTGTAAAATCAATGAACTTCCAAAAAAAATAGAAAAAAATGTAATTGGAATCTAGAACTACTTAACAAAACTATTCTACAAGGTCGAGGGTAGAATGATGCTACTCAAATGATCTCTAAAACACTTGGAAAGGGTATGGATGTACATAAATATATAATCAAAAATTGATACCAATTTTTTGGTCTTCAACCATAACAATATAATCTATTTATAAATCCTTAAATATGGAAAAAGAAATCTAGAACTTCTCAAACTGTACAAACCCACTTTGAAAATTTATCTACAACTGAGATGAAAATTCAGCCCATCAACCCTCCTCAACGCCATCTTTAGACAATGACTCCTAAAAGAAAATAAAATACTAAAATATAAAAGAACATAAAATAAAAATTTGTGTTGTTTGGACATATTCTCACTCTATGTTATAAATGCTCCAAACATTTATTATTGAGAGAAATAGATTAAGGTTACATCTCAAATAGTACCCCAACTAGTGACTAACCCCAGTATAGTTCTAGAATAACACAAAAACAATATTATGATAAAATGAGGCCTATTACTATCCTATCATCAGTGGGATCCCATAATTGATCAAGACCACTACTTGAGATCCACCGACCTAACTTTTTCATTTAGTGAATAGTTTATTCCTCTAGTGGTGAATATGGTTGAATTTTATAGAGTTATCTAAAGAAACTAAAATATCCTTTGATAACCATCATTCTGATTTCATGCATTATCAATAAAGTGACTCCTAATAACGAATCCTACTCCACCACATAATCACTAAAAATAACAGACTATTTTCACATACACATTCTTATGCTTCTGGACTTCATACATGGTAACCATTGTAACATCATATCTATCTAGTTACATTCTAGACTTATAGAAACTCGCCTTCCAGATGTTATTGGAACATTGCAAGAAAATGATCCTCACATATCTAAACCTAAAATTATGGATAAATAATATAAATTTATTCCCATAAATGAGTTCACCATTTATTAACACTTCCAAAAACATTAATTGTTGGGTATTTTAATAAAATAAATTTGAAATATAAATTTTAGATAGAAAAAATAAATTAAATTCGTTGGAAATAATTAATTTTGACTTTTAACCTTTATAGTTTATAATGATTGTGCAAGATGACTTTAGAATTGAGATATTAATTGTCTTTACACCATGGATATGTTTTCCTCTCCATTGGATTAATTTTTATCATTTAAAGGAATGTGTAAACACAATGGTAAATTTCTATCCAATTAAGTGTCTTTTTGGTATCAAGCAATAGGTTTGGTTTCTTTACTCCAAGAAAAATGGATTTTACTTCTTTTCGTTATCTGCCTTTATAGTCTCTAAAACTGCATGATTATACTAAAACAATTAATGGATTTCATCATTATGATAACCCATATTTCATAATTTGATGAGGTATTGATCTTTTGTGGTTTCATATTGTTATTTTCGTTTTTTGAGGAAAATTAATAAGCTTATATCAAATAATAAATTTTTTATTTTATCCTTTATTTTTTATATTGATTGTGAAAGTTTATTTTAGCATTTATATTTTCATTCTTCTTATACTAGTTCTATGTTTACCTATCTATTGGATAAATATTTGGCCTTGAATGTTATATGAATCCATTTAAGTAAAAATCTATAAAAACTCACACCTTTATGAGTTAAGAGATTCCAAGGGATTTTTAATTTATGAATTTTGGAGTAAGAGTTATTTGGAATTTCAATATTTATATTTGAATTGTGATAGTTAAAGTTATTAAAGAAGATTTATTTAGATATGTATTGGGGACTTAGAGGTGCCTCATGTTTATGGGTTATTATTTGGATGTTTGGGCATAGAATTTTGATGTTTTTAATGGATTTATCACTGAACATGGATATTGCATGGTATGGAGAAACAATGTGGGTAAACCATTTGTCCTGGTTTTGTCCATAGGGACAGTGCATAGTCACCACAATGTTTAATAAAACCCATTTGGGGTCTTATTTTGGTATCATAGGTGATCCAAATGGTTGGAGTATTGTTTGGCACACTGTGCATCCAAAACATGCTTGATGGATAGCCTTGGAAAAATAAGGTTAAATAGTTGGTGAACGGTTTGGCTGACATCATAGAAAAACCATGTACCAATTTAAAGAGGTCAAATGAATGATTTTACCTCTTAAATTGTTAATAGGGAAACCCTTCTTCCGTTTACCCATCATTTGTGAGGATCTAATTAACCCCCTCCTTTATTACTCATTTCATTCCCTCCATTTTGGGGTGTTGTGTGCAAATTTCAGGGTTTTTAAGCTGATTTGTTCCCTCTATTTCCCATATTTCATAGTTTCTATTGCATTATCTCTGGTTTGGGTGGCACATTTAAAGGTTTTAGATATGATTCCAATAGAACAAAGTGGAATAATTCAGTAATGATTGGGATTTTTCACAATGTAGCTAAAGAATATCCAAATATGGTATTTGTATGTTGTCTCATGTCATTTTAAAAGAGTTATGTCAATGTATGAACTTCTATTGGATTTTTCCAAAATTTGATGAAATTGATTTTTGAATAGTTGTTGGTTGATATACATTGTTACTAGGATGGTGTTGGGAGTGCTTTGCAGACCTTTTATGGGTGGTTGGTTATGGTTTCGATGTGATGAGGTCACTAGTGAGATATCTAGTGATTACTCATAACTAATTTAAATTTAAATAAATTATAAATTTTTATAAATAAGTTAAATAATTAATTATAAAAATTTTATAAATAATTATTGGACATTGTTCCTTTAGATAGGTGCTTAGGATATTGATGTGGTCTTAAATGGGTCTCATTGAGGATGGTTGAGCATTAATAAAAAGGGAATAACTCCATTATTGAGGTAGGTGGTTATGTGTGCATTGACCTTAGGTGTCATGCATTTTGTTATATGACATGTGATGTGTGGTGTCACCTCTAAGGGTTATTAAACCTTTTAAAATTAAATGAATTATATTATTTGGATAACGTACCTGGAAATGGACAAGCTGTCAATGCCATGAGGGACATTTGGAACTGGATTAATGCCTTGACCGCTGATGGATTAGGACCCAACTATATTTGAAAGTCTAGTGATATTTGAACCCATAGAGGTGATATTGAAATGATCTTTGTGATTGTACCAAACTGAGATAGGTTCCTCAAACCCCTGGATTGGGGATGGGTGATGAACTACGATCGATTAAATTGAGTGGGCCATGTGAGAACCATGATATTCTATAGATCCATCTGGATAGTTGGGATGAACATGGGCTGCGAATTATTCCCCCACTGATACATGAATAGATTGGTGGAAAGACCCTGCAGAGATTTACGGATAGTTTTGATGTGTGGACCGACCTATGGTGAGTTGGGAATGGGATGAGATTGAGGTCATGTCCCTTCTGTGATACCATTATGGGATTACCTAGGAGGGTAATGAGGCAATGTGATGATTATGATGAGCCTGGGGGATGTTATTCAATTTGAGTGATGTGTTTTGACCCGAGAGATGATAGTGCGATAGAGGAACCTGAGAAGGATGTTCTCAATGTGATGGTACCTAGGAGACTTTTGTGGGTACCCCTATGAGATGTTCATCCAAGAGAGGGCGTGAATGGGAAATGGTTACTGATGATTGTGGATGTTTCCTTAGAACCCAGACCGATGATGTGGGTTCGAGGAGGTTGTGCTGATGATGTGGTCTATGAAATGATTTGGGTGGGACACACTTACTATAGAGATTTATTGGGATGAATGGGATTCCTTATATGTACTCCTTGGATCTAGAATGTGCACCTACTACTATGGAATTCATATGGTTGGTCACCTTGGCATCGGATATTGAGCCTAATATTAGATTTCCATGGACATGTTCCTTAGAATTGGGGTAGGGGATAAAACCCTCCCATGTGGCCTCAATTCATTATTTGGAAATCCTTAGCCACACTCCTTGGATTCAGATGTGATGTGATTAGGAATTCCATGGAGACTCTCCTTGGACTCAGGAGTGATACAGTTTGGAATGTCATGCACACGGTCCATGGATTAGGATGTGATACTGTTTGAAAATAATTTGATAGGGTCCTTGGATCCCGATGTCATATTGTTTTTAATTCCATCGATATGATCCATATATTAAGATGTTATACTATTTTTATTTCTTAGGACATGATCTTATGAATCCGTCATTGAGCTTGATGCTACTATATTTCCTTGGACTTCCTCCTATGAATCAACCATGATCCTGATATTGGTTGGAATGACTACATGATATGCCTAGAGAGACTCTAAAACCCGATGAAGATAATATGGTTGATCCTAGGTGTCATGTCAGAACTCTATAATCGACGGTGGTTATATAATTTCTGTTTTTTTAGTTATTTATTTTATGAATCTAAGTATATCACGTGTTTACGCATCTATTTACTAATTGAGTACGGGGCCACATTGGTGGTTCCCTACTTTGTTTCAATCCCACTCTTCTCAGGTGGCCATAGAACTTGGGTACTTGAGAAAAATTCATTGTTTATTGGTTTAGGTATGGCAATGTCCAAGTGCTGCATGATCGACCAGGTCAACTTGGGTGAGATTAGAGATTGTGATGAGGTGACGTTAGGCTCATCGATGGAAGTAGAACATCATTTTATTTTAATTATTTTTATTATTATAATTTCTCAATTAGCCTGATGGCTAATAACTTGTATGAATATTTGATCATGTGTCTTCATGACTTAATTTTTTTCACATTCACTATTTATTAATTCTTCTTTATTGATAATGGATACACTATTTGATGTTTGTTATTAATGGGTGATGTTTGGTTATTGTATATTATTATTAAATATAATATGGGGTTATAGTCTCACCAAAGTTACACCCTAGATAGCTGATGTTAGTCGGCAACCACTAGTGTATAAAGAGGAATGACTTTGGCCCCAGAAGCATCTATGGTCCAAAGAGTAATGAGTGGTCATGGGTTTCAGATATTACAAAGTGTTGTCAAAGCATTAATGTGGCTGATATTAAAAAGTGTATTGAGGTTTTATTATTTCATTCTATTTGGGGAGATGGTAGATAAGTGATATAGTAATGTGTTGAATCTTCAGATGAATATCAAACTATTGTGTCTTGAACACCTTTTCAGGTAATAATTCCTGGTTACCATTGATATGGGATTGTTATTCATGGATACCATTTTTTTAGTGGTATGATTTCACCTAGTGTTATGCACTTGAGTTTATGAATTATGATTTTTTATGATTTTTTGATATTGGACTAATGGAAAGAGTTCAATGTTCATACACCATACTTGTAACATAAGATTCATATGATATATGTGTAATTAGTTGTGATTGATATTACTAATGATGAGAGTCCAGTTGTTTTAAGTGTTAATAATAACTTATATACCATTTTCCCATAAAACCTGATGGTGTAATTCTACTCAAATGAACCATGATATAGTTTCTTTTGATGGTAGGTCATGTGAATATATGACAAGATGATTCATGATTATGATTATATTGTCCATTGTATAATAGTTGTATAATGACCATCATAGATCTATACAAGAATTATATGCCTTAGTGATGAACTCCTAGTGGGTAAATATTTTATTGGTTCCAAAAATAGGAAATATTATTGGATTATTAAAGTGTTAAAAACAACCTTTATATTTTTCTCTTGTATAGTTTCGTAGTGGAATTCTACTTAATCTAATAATACGAACATAGTGTAATCGGCATTGTTTATCTTGGTAGATGTCGTTATATATCTATATGATGACATATGAGAATATTATCCTCAAGGGGATAGTCCCTATATGTGGAGGCCTGATGAGGATCATCCTTAGACTTTTCTTCTTGATGGGATAGTCATGTATGTGGATGCATGATGAGAATCTGTTACCTAGTAGGCTAACGACATAGCGTGTGACTCCTAATATGTATATATGATCACCCAGGGTGAGTGTTTGGAATGAGAATTATTGAGTGATGTATATATGGAAACATAGAGGTATTTCATGTGAGTTATTACTAAATGGTTTTGTTTGAGTCTAATAACAATTATTATTTTAAAAAAGGGATGAAAACTCATGTCTGAGGATCACCCATTAAAGATAAATGAAAATTTGTTAAACAAAAATGAAGAACCTACTCTATATAGTGTACCTTATACTAAAGAGTCTACTAAAACTTTTGATCATCATTGGATGCATTTCATAAAGATCACATAAGGGAAGATAAATGACATCCCCTCTCCATAGTGTAACCAAGGTATAACTAGATTATACATCATATGTGAAGGATTTTCTATCCTCCATGATGTTCTAGCAACACATGATGTGAAGGAGTTAGGAGAAGAAGAACTATGAGTGAGGAAGAGGGTCATCCAAGAAACATCATGCATAACCACACACATTTCCATTATATGGTAGTGATTAATAAATACAAAAGGATGCTTCTCAGGGTATACCATTAATTCAGACATTTATAATGCATGATTGAATGATATATCTAGAAAATGAATCCATTTTATGAATGTTATATCACCTTACCATTTCAACTTATGAAAGGATTCCTTAAATGATAGTTAAACATTGGTGGAAGATGTAAGTGACTAGCCTCGTTTAAGATCACTTGAAAGGGATATCCCATTTCATGAAAATAATAATTTTCATGCAAAAAATACTACTCATATATAAATATATAATAAATATTTAAGTTATATCTCCTTCAATATCTAACTTTAAATATGTCCTAATAGAGTTTATTTCATTTCACTTCATATTGTATCATATACAATAACTCATTAAATCATATCTGAAACTCTTCTCGATATCTTCTACATAACTTTTTTAAAGTTATCATTAACTTTACCTTGTATCACATCATATAAAATTTTTTGTGTATAATCATCCAAAACACTTTTGAATTAACTCTAACTCTAAAACAATTTTATAGTATCTGTCTATGTCAAACTCAATCCACATTCTGTCAAACAAAATGTATGACCATATGAGACATTATATTGTTAAAAACAAATATGAATCTCTTGATTCATATATATAAGAAAAGAATGGCCTTTGAAATATCATAAAAGTTACTCATGCAATAACAGAATCAAGCATGATCTCTATCAAATAGACAGATCTCTATACCAATTTCCATTAGTCTGCATCATATGAAATTGTGAATTCTCATAATTTTTTGTTATCCATGATATCTAGTGACCATGGGACACATAACAAGTTAATCTCATCTAGCCAACTCATTAGTTCTCAAATATCAATGTTTAGACTAAACTGATCAATGAATACATCATATATCATTCATCCTTCTTGATAATCAAGTCACATGACACTTGTTTGGATAAATATATAATATCTAGGTGCAGCTTCATGCACCAAAAATCTATATAAATTGAGGGCCCTGATGAAATAATCATCATATGAGAGGATAAATATCATTATAGTTAAACTCCAACTGATTGCAAGATTAAAAACATACCCAACCAACCTAATATTAGCTAAGTCAGTATGTAGACTTGCATAAGTACAGAATCAATGTATAAAGGTTCTCATCTTAAGTATCTTAACAAATTTAGGTAGTGGGGACTCAAATATTATCCCTGCACCCCTAGTATACCAATGAAATCTATGTATGACACTCTATGTAGTATACATTGTAGGCCATCCAACACACACACAAAATATTATTCTTTGTCTTGTTTCTCATGAGCACATTATGTATATCTATAAAATAAGTAAACTCACATTAAAAATAACATTTAATCATAAGCTATAATACTCCATGACACACATTGGTTATGGATAAACACAATGTCATACGTTGATAGGTCAATTATCATTACAATTATTTGGATTTTTTAACTCTTTACATCATATGCAATCCACATCACATCTCTATATGAGAATCTAATAAAACAATCCCACTAAAATATTTAGTGAGAAATATCTATTAAGTGCATCAATTTCAAAAATGGTGAGATTGAGGAATCATATTCTTAATTGTTAGCCCTATTAAACATATTAAAACTCTGTAAATTGTTATGATGTCAACATTTATGTTTTAATGAGAACTCTTTATAAGTTCATCATAATAATTTTTTGAACCCTATTCCATCAAACCTTTTCCTTGAAAGAATGTAATGAGTTATATTGTTTTTTATTTCTCCTCATAAACTCTTTTAAGATAAAGGTACAAAATTTTATTATGGTGAATAATTTAACTCTTTACATTTTTTATTGTCAGATATCTCAAACTATTTTAGGATATTGAGTGAAAAACACATTCTATTAAACTGTTATAATAGTGATTTCCACTTACTAAATGGTATCTAAATGCAACACATTACATTTTTCATTACCATAACATATCCTAACAATTTAAGGATATTTAAGTAAAATAAAATTCAATATAAATATTGGTTTTATCCTTTAGTTTTTAATTTATAACTTCTTTTAGTCCAAACATACTTTCACTAGCATCTTAAACACTATTTTATTTTTCAGAATATCATGCTAACATACCCAAACCCTTTTGTGTTATGAAGTTTTATTTATTTTATTTTAGTAGGAATATTTAACAAATGGACTATTATTTTCATACCATATATAGTATTCTATGTGTTTAGAAAATTTTTAATTTAAAAAGAATAATGTGAAAATATACACATGATAGATGGCGGGAACCCATTACCACATATTTTAACAAATATTTGGATAAAAAATTTATCCTAGATAAAACACTTTTGTCCATATCGTTTCTAAAAACATGTTATACATGTTGTTAAATCATAAACCATGTGTATTAATTTAATCATCTCATATTTGTTTAGAAAAAACACTATGTTATCGAACATATTCTCTTATCACATAATAGAAAATAGATGAATAAACACATATTTTAATTAGATTAATTTGACAGTAAAAATCCATGTATATTCAAATCCTTGATGTAGTAAGTATTTACATCATGTCATGAATATAAATTATAATCTTGATCAATTCTACTTCATATTTTTAACTTATGGATATTTAAAACACTTTTTAAAATATAAGTTTGGTATAATATAGAAATTAAAATAAAAGAATTAATTTCTATAACATTCATAGCTATCATAGAAATTCTATAGAGTTTCGCAAACTCTTATATGTATTCTAGATAATCCCCTCATATGGAATTATTATTCCTCCTTTATAGCAACCGAATATTTATATGACCTTGGTTGACTTATTAATGAATCATTGTTGAAAGGTTCAACTAACTATTATTCTTATAGTTTGAAATTTTTTCCCACTTCCACTATCCATAAAGTACCACAATTCGAACTTCATATGCCATGTTCATCCATTCTCATCACATTGAGAATATCAAGTAAATGTATCTAGAATTCATTCACTTTGGAGAAACATTTCCATAAATGACAATATTATGAATTATACAATGAAAATATTCCATTTTTAATCTCCAATTAAATCATGTCAGAGAATTAAATAAATCATAAACCATGTGTATTATAAAAAACTGATCTCATTTAAATTAAATATCTATTATTTATATGATCTTCTCATGAGAAAAATGAGATAAAAGAAACATATTATGATATGTTTATAAAATTTTGAAATATCAAAGTTATCAATTAAAAAACCCCATTTAATCGATTACATAAAAGCAACCTTCAATCTATAAAATACAATTCTTTCATCTTTCCAGACTTCTATATATTTACAACACCTTTAAAATCATACAATTGATAACATGTACCTGTCAGAAAAATTGAATTTATTTCTATAACAAATAACGCTTTATGTAAAGCTTTAGCTTCACAAAGTAATTTAATATATACAATAATTTTCAATACCATTTAAATAAACATTTAATATTATATATATGAGACAAAAATTCCTTAAATCATTGATGTACCCAATAATATTGAATTAAAAAGTAGATACTAAGATTCCTTTGGTGATTTTTCATCTAATGCCTTTGAAACCTTAAATGAATCCCTAAATGCTTCCATAAAAATCTAGATTAATGATAAAGATAATATTTTCATCATTTATAATGTTTTTTCAATGATTTAACACCATTAAATTAATAAATTTGAGCTTATTTTGATAAATTTATTATTTTTATTTAATGTTGGGTATAATTTCGAAAATTGCTTTATTATGGAATATTGGCAGTTTTCTGGAGTTTCTATTTTTCAGGCATCACTTTTACAATTATGATACAATTTAAGTAATTTATTCTTTTGGATACATTTATTTTATGGATTCTACTTTTTATTCTAGTCCTACATCCAATTTGACATACAAAGTTCCTTAAAAATCAATCAAGTGGAAGAAGTTTTCTGGATGATAGAATAGACCCCACATTAGTGGTTGAAGTATATCTCTGTCTAAAGACATTTAAATGAATTGGATGTAGATTTATTACAAATATAACACCTATAATAAAGTCTTAAATATATTTAATGTATAATTTAGGTTATTAAGGAATCCATTATAAGAGCTAAATTGGAGGGAGTGGAGATACCTCTTTAGATTGAAAAATTCATCATTAGTAATTTGGACATAACTTTTTGGAAACTAATCCAAATAATATGGGATTTTAAGGGAACATTAAAAAGAGATGGGTGAAAAAAAATATGAATATAACTTCCAGATATTATTCAATTTACAATTATAATTTAACTCTAAACGTTTTTTAAATGGATTTGATGGAAACTTTTTCCACAACTCAACCCGATATTTATGAGTATCAACTTCCATTCAAGGGTGTTGAAAACTGTTTAAGTGTCGTGCTATATAATTTTAAAATTGAAGTACTTTGTATTTTATCTTTTTATTTCATTATTTTTGTAAATATCCCTTCTTCCCCTTTCAACTCTATTACTATTCACATATAGGGGTAAATCTTTTGAGTGATCAGGGGAGGGGGTGTTTTCCTTTTCTACTGAAGGTTTATCAAATATTTCAATAATATTTATCTCCCTATCTGTAGATTTTTTTTGAAATATGTTGTTTTTTATTTCAATGATGTGTGTAGGGAATCCTTTGATGATTAAATTAAGATATTTATTACACCACCCATTATGCAACAACAAAATTGGGGAGAACTATTTGAGAAACTTTGTGATGCTTCAAACCAAGCAGTTGGAGCAGTCCTTTCTCAACAAATTGATGGTAGGACACAAGTCATTTCATATACCTCTAAGACCTTATATATATATATCCCAATTCAATTACACAACCAAAAAAAAAGATTTTCTAGTTGTTGTTTTTTCTTTTGAATTATTTTGATCATATCTTCATGGAACTAAAGTCACCGTGTTTTATAATCCTGGAGATCTTATATACATGATAAAGATGGTTGAATCTAAAATGAAGCTAGTGAGATGGATGTTACTACTAAATAAGTTCAACATAGAAATACAAGAAAATAATTGATCAATTAATTAAGTGTATAATCACTTAATAAGACTACCCAACACTATTGAAGGTGAAATTCGAGAAAAGATCCACTGAATGATCACATTCAAGAAGAGTATTTCTACTTGATTGAATGATAAGTGTCTTGGTATGGTAACATGTTAAATTATTAGGTAACATATCAGGTAAAATCTCATTTAAATTCCAACCAAATTGAAAAATAGAAATATGATTATAGATATTACCTTTGGGATGACCCATTTATTTGGA
Source organism: Viscum album (assembly GCA_963277665.1). NCBI lineage: Eukaryota > Viridiplantae > Streptophyta > Magnoliopsida > Santalales > Viscaceae > Viscum > Viscum album. Next base: position 1,863,862,382 of record OY728164.1, on the reverse strand, counting down.
AGATTTACAATGACCAAGTGATATGAAGTTGTTATCATGAGACTAAAATTTGTTCTGTCTGTGATTTTCATCACACATTAGATAGTGGAAGCCAATTTGAACCTCAAAGAACAATAAAATGAATTTAGAAACTGAACTCTATTTTCCAAACTTTTTAATGGTGCTCATGAATTTTCGAAAAGGTCTAATAATGTTTAGTTTTCTAGAATGATTTCAAAGAGACGAGAAATTCCCCAACATCCGCTTAACTTTTTTGTGATTTTTGAATGATGTGGGATAGATTTTATGGGACCTTTCCCAATGTCATTTGTAAATTCTTATATCCTTCTTTCACTTGATTATGTTTCCAAATGGGTGGAATCAAAACCCACCAGGACTGATTATGCAAATGTTGTTTTTGATTTTGTTAGGGATAGCATATTTTGTAAGAAGGGAGTGCCTTGAACCATCATTCATGATCGAGGGAGTTACTTTTACAATAGGATAATGGAGTATTTACTAAAGAAATATGGGTTTAATCATAAAGCATAAACTCTATATCATACACAAACTAATGGTCAATATGAAGTGTCCAATAGGGTAATCAGAGGAATTTTGGTAAATATAGTTAAACTAGATAGGAAGGATTGGAGCCAAATGTTGGAAGAAACATAATGTTCTTATATTAAATCCTATATACCCATGATTGTAATGAGTCCATATAGGGTGCTTTATAGATTTATTTGTAATCTACTAGTGGAATTAGAGCATGGGGTCTTTTGGGATGTTAGGAAGATAAATTTGGATATTGAAGGAATCAGGAAAGGGAGAAAATTTTAGATGTATTATATGGAGGAAATTATTAGTGAAGCTTTTGAAAATTCCAGGATTTACAAAGAGATAGAAAGACTGGATCACAAAAAGCTTATCTAACTAAAATACTTACATCCTAGAGACAAAGTGTTGTTATTCTTCTCAAGACTGAAGATGATGCTAGGTAAAATTTATTCATTATTGGAAGGTCCATTTATAGTTACTCAGGTATATCCTTTCAGTTTTGTGTAGGTTTTCAATTATGGAGAGTAGAACACATTCATTGTTAATGGACATAGGGTGATCAAATTCCAAGGGACCATTCCATTAGATCTAGTGGAGGAGATCACACTCCTCCAAACTGTTTATTAATAAAATCCATCGGGTTGTATCTCTTCTTTAAACATTATTTCTTTTTGTGATTCAATTTCAAATATTATTACATGTAAAATTCAATTGAATTCATTGAGGGAACTGTATCATTTATGTGTAGGGGAGGAAACCTTTGTTGTTTAGGATTTTCATTTGTTGTTTATTTTAATTCCAAAAAAGTCCATTTTTTCATATTATTCCTATTTCTTTTACCTTTATTTGTTTTTAAAAAAATTTATATTAAATTATTATCATTAACATTTTTAAAACCCATATTAATGAGTGAAAAAATTTATTATATTAAACTAAGCTTAATGAATGCTAAAAATTTCATTGTTTCAAGATCAAATATTTTGCAATTTCATGAAAAGTACTCTAATGTTTTAATCTCACGCCACATTTCACTATATTTATCTTTGAAATCACATTACAATGAGGATTATGATCCCATTTTTTAATATCCTTTCCATTCACCTCACTTATTATGAAAACCAAATGATGTTTTCTTTGACCAGAATTAAATTTATTCCTATAAAAAAATAGTGTTTGAGGTATTTGGGTTTTAAATTATTGAGGAATTTCATTGGTTTTAATGGCCCTTTACCAGAAAATCGAATTTATTATATGTTTGAGAATATTGAACTTTTTTTATGAAATATTGAATAGTGTGAACATTCCTTTATATTTCATGATGATGGAGCTGATTTTATACTATTATTAGTTAGTAGGATTCCATGCATGAGTAGAAATTAAAATCTTTCAATTTTACATCACAATGAGTCAGGCCCTACTCATTCGGCATTATAATTTTTAACATCTAAATCCTAAAAACCAGAGGCCAGATAACAACCTTGAAAATTACTCATTATATAAGCATGTCTAAGACTCCCATATGTTGTAGATGTATGAATTTTCAAGTATATGGTGAATTTTGTGTGGGTGTGCATGGGAAAATCCTTGTTGTGAATTGAAATTTGTGAGATGAGAGAAAATTCATTTAGGTCGGTGTCTTATGTGGTTGAGAGGATAAATAAAGGGGAAATATATTTAATGGTATTGTTTGAGAATAGTAAAAAATATTTTTTGATGAGTCATGACATATTTTGTTTCTTTATATGGAATTTATGAATCTCATGAGCTTGTGTTTTGAATTTTCTTTTATTTGATTTTTATGTTGACTTGTCCAGGATTCCAAGTTCTAAGTGTGGGGGATTTGATATAGCCAGTATTTTTATTATTTTTCATGTGTGATTCAAGGATTTAATCCCATAAAATTAATCAATTTAAGGTTATTTTCATTAATTTAGTATTTTTTGGGAATTTTGGGCATAATTGTGAAAATTTCTGAATTTTGGAAAATTTGTAGTTTTCTCGAGCTTCAGTTGTTCTGGTATAAAATTGATAATTATGATTCAATTTAAGTTATTCTTTTATTATTCTTCCTTTTTTTCATGGGATTAAAATTTATCTTCTATACATAGATTCAATTCAATACACAATGGCCCATCAAAATAAATCAAGTGGAAAATGTTTGCTGGTCGACAGAATGGACAGCACATCAGTTATTGAATCCTATATCGATATAGAGAAATCCAAATGATGTGGTTATAGATTTATTAAAAATATAACTATGATAATCATGTTAAAAATAAATTTCATTGATAATTTTGTTCACTAAGGCGTCCATTTCATGCTCCAATGGGGATAGAGTTGACTACTCTCCTCGAGAAGAAAAAGGATTCATCAAAAAATTTGGAAGAACGTTTCAAAAACATTTATAGATAAGATTATATGTCTTTTAACATGTAAAATAAATATGGTAACAAAATTTAGGAATAAAATTCCCAAATATAAACCATTTTTTATTTGAATTGAACTCAAAAGTTTGGAAAAATAGATCTAGAGGGAAATTTTTCCCCCTCTCTATCCTATATATATGAGTATCCACATCCATTAAAGGAATTTGAAAAGGTTATCGAAGGGATGTTATAGATAATTGGAAGCTTAACATTCTATTTATTTCCTATTTTTATTTTATTAGTTTAATAATTATCTCTACTTCCCCTTTTAACTCTAGTACTCTTCTCATGGAGGGGTAAATCTTTTGAGTGATCGGGGAAGGTGGAGTTTTCCATTTGTAATCTCGATGTCTTGTGATTTAATGTAAAACATTATGTTTATATTTAATCATTTATATTTTTAGTGTTTTCCAATTCTATTAATGTAGTGTTATTATGGGTCTTTTTGTGATTCATTATTAATATCTTTGGTTGAATATCTTTGAACTTCCCCTGCCTAGCGCAGATTGTCTCAATCGAGAAGATTTTGTTGAGTGTTGAGGGTCTAGAAATCATTGTCATGTGTGTGGAATATGTGGATAATATCGTGATTTCTATGGAGAATAAAATTCTAGATTGGTGGTTTCCTTTTTTGTTTGGGAATTATTTATGAATTTTCATGCACATTGGAGTGATTTCCATTGCTTCCTTTAACCGGGATGATTGAAAACTTGATTGTGGAATCATTCATTTATTATAAAATAGGAAGATATGTGTAATGATATTTATGGATATTATGAAATTGAAAAAGGTGATACTACCATAACCCAATCACTATATTAATCCATTATTGTTCAAACATTATTTTAATTTCATTCTTTCTTTTCAAAAAAACATTTTAAGAAACAATCCCATCTTTTTCTTTTATTTCATGTAAAAAAACGTTATTATTGTGTATCACTCTCTAGAGGTATCCTAGTTAAACCAATTTACTAAATTTTATGTTAGGAAGTACTTGTTTTTGTCACACACTATGATAGGAATGTGTCAATTCACTTTTTTAAAAACATTAACACGTGATTACTGAGGAAGGAACTATTATCACATATAGAATCTACTATAATAACTTCTCATAAATCAATTATCTTACTTAAGAACTTTTCATTATTTTGTAGTCTAAGAAGTATCTTACATTAAACTTCTCTTTACCAAGTGTTGATAAAAATATTATCTTTCTGATGATGATTATATTATCTACAAACAAACATATATCATAAGAGTATCGTGTATTATTAACCTCTAATATCATATATTGTTAACCAGTTAATAGGGACTTTTATGAAATGGGATTGCACTAAATATGATGAACCCATTAAATTTTCATCATATGAATTTGTGTGATAAGATCCATATTTCACTAACATCTTGGTAGAATTATCTTTTATCCCACTATTTAGATATTTAGATAGGGAATCGTCTTAATCATATCATATACGACTCTTTGATGGTTGATTAGACAACCCTTTGTTCAATCCATCATACGAATAAACTCAACTCTATTCCCCTAGTAACCAAACCCTATTAGGATCTCCTAGCTAGTTTATCGCAAAAAAAATTCATCAAAATAATATAAAAATTACAATTTAGGGGAATCCATATTTTAAATGACCTAACCAAGGTTGTTCCAATGCCACATATCATTGCCTTCCTTACACACGATAATTCAAAACCACCCATCTTTCACATCACCTACCGAGTTGGATGATAATGATATTGAAAATTGTTTATTTGGAAGTTGTCTTGTAGTTATTATTTGATGGGGGTTTTAATCTCACCATCTTATCTCTTATTATTCCCTATTATGAATGCATTATTTTAGTAATTTTTCATGGAATCTTATTCCCTCCACCATATCAAAATGCTCAACCCACATAGATGTGTAACAATTTATACAACCCATAGGTTTGTGTTACTGACCCAAAAATATAATTTCAACATATTCATATATATCTAGATGTAATATCGGCATATGTTACATGATAAATTCATGTAACGTTATTGATTTATCCACATGAGAAAGCTTGAAGTAAAAAATAGTCAACCCCATTTACCAGCCTATATGTGGAATAAGCCTCCATATCGGTAGGTAGTATAACCCCAATTTTCTCTATATAGGGATACATTTATAGTTAACCAATAATTTTACATATATTATTGTGCAATTGTTAACATAAATATCCATTAAATACAAATTGGGGATCAAAAGTCCTGGTTTCTTTGGAAGACTAAGTACATAATACATCAAAGTGAGAAAAAAATACAATTTCATTATTTAATTCTCCATAGTGAGCTCCTCAATCCATTTGAGATCCTAAAAATTAATGGGGTTACCTGGGTAATACATAGAAAAATCGGGTGAGTTAAAAAGTCTAGTATGGGAATAAACATTCAAAAGAAGCATAACATGTGAGTCAAATGTACGACATGATATTATTAATGAGATGGATCATGTGTCAACACATGAGAGCATAACCTAAATAACATGGTATCATAAGATCATGAAAATATATGAAATGTGGAGGAAATATAAAACATGACATAAACATGAATCAAGGATGATCATCGAGGTAACATCACATAGCATACAAAGGCCTGTAATTGAGTTGGATCACAACCTAATCCCATACGTGACATATCATGAGGCTAAAACATTACCCAATGAATTGTCATATTATCGGGGCACAACCATCATTACATTTCCATGATTATGTGTTCTATAAAATAAAATAAATCATAAGAATTACCCATGGAAAAAATGGATTGCATAATATTTTCTCATATCATAATCAAAGGAAATTTCATAAATAAGGAATTTGAGAAATAAACATAAGGTATGTATTTCCCCATCAAATGGAGATATAAAAATCCATGTATATATGTGAAAGACATATATATATATTTTATAATAATTATATAATATTAAATGGTGAGATAATGTGTGTTAGGGAGATAATGGTCATAACCCAAAGAAAAAAAGGTAGTTCAAAAAGATCACTTACTCCTATAATTAAAACATTTTCAGATATCAAAATATCTTTTCCATTCAAAACCCTTTCTAAAATTACATTAAATAAAGGGAAAGAGGGATTTTTTTTATTTTAATACCACATGGAATATTATAATTAAATCCAATTATCAAATAATAGTTGTTGTAATAGGAAATCCATTGATACCATATACATTAAAATAAAAAATTCCTTTTGTCTTTTGTAATGAAAGTCTAAAAATTTCTCATAAAATACATAAAAACACTCATTTTTAAAAACAATGTAATGAAAGTAAAATATACTCAAAACAAGATTTAAAATCCTTAAATAATATGTAACAATTTTCTTGAAGCCATTAAAAGAACATGGAAATGTAATAAAAATGGTTGTATCGAAAAAAATTAAAAGAGAACTTTTTTTAAAGAATGAATCTTACCACTTTAGTAGCTTTTATATTTTAAGCCCCATGAAAGAGGTATATTAAATTAATCATTAAAAATAATGAAAATATGTATGTTCATTATATAACATGTAAAAGGGATATAATATACAACACAAAAACAATGTAAGTGGGGAATATGATATAAGTCTTCCAAAAATAAATGTGAGACTAGAAATCCCTTACAAAGATCATACTATTTATATGAGAATTAATTAATAAATTGATTATGTGTTTCTAATATAAATCCACATAAAAAATGTAAACACAACATAAAATAATAAAAATTCATTACACATATAATAATATAATATCAAATTTAATGAAGAAGTAATATAATCCAATGAAATGAAATTGATTTATGAAACCCCTTACCTCGAGTCCAGACTTGTCATGTATTTACTTTATATCTTGTAAAATGAAATTATATGATTTTGTTAATAAATTTTCCATTTTTAATCACATATTCATAAAAAATTTAGTTAATTTATTTAAATTTAATATTTAATTACTTTATCAGGTATGTTCATGATGGATGTTTTGAGGGTGTTTATTTCATAAATTTAAAACAGAATTGGTGTGTTGATAATGGTAAAAGGATTAATTGATAGATAATATATATAAAAATAATCATGAAATAATTAAAAAATTTATCCATAAATTACAATTTTAAAACCATCCATGAATAATGGTTATGAAAATTGAACTATGTTGTAACCATGGAGATGGTAAGTCGTATGTACACATGAAAAATGTTTCCATTTTTCAACAATCATGAAAGAAATAATTTGAGTATTATTTTATACATAAAAAATTATATTTATATACTAAATATAATATTATTTCTTTAAATACCTTTTTATATACCAACTATGTGATGTGGTAATGGAAGACGAATCACATCGCTTCATGATGCAGAAGTCCATTGTACACCAGAACAATGTTATCATTTATCAATGGATGATAATGTAAGAAAATTGATGATATATTAAATTGTCATAATTATTAATATGTCATGAATATCATATGTAAAAAATTAAATCCATGATCATAAATATTCAGGAGAGGCGATTATGGAAAATGAAGTACATCGGTTCACGAGGCGGTTGTACACCGTATATGCAAATGATGGTTTCTTTTCCCATTTGATGGAGGATGAGATGTATATTTCTTATTAAATGATCATAATAAAAACCCAGTATATTTTAAATATAAATTTTATTATATTATAATGAATTAATAATATTTTAAAGGGGTTGAAGAAGAAATAAAAAACCCCTCAGTTAAGAATGATACAAATTTTTCAAACGACATCTATAGAAATATACCTAAAGTCTTCCTAGATTTTTTTCTGATAAAAAAAGGGATTCAAGGACATGGATATAGAATTAATTGAGGTATTTGGGTAAATCTTGTAAAAACAACAAGGATTTTTAATAGTGTAAAGGAGAGTATATAAGGTTCCCTTTTATAAGTGAAAGGTAGTGTCATTTTAGTAAATACCCAAAACTATTCAATAATGGGAATCAATCTCAAGTCATGTGCATCCAAAATAGGTAAAAATTTTATTTAAGGGGTGATATTCTCAATAAAAACCTCCAACATTCAAAAAGAAACATTTTTTATGCATTTTATTCTATTTACCTCAGGGTCATTCACTTTTACCATTTTAGTTTTTCACCATGATAACTAGTTTTTTTAAATTTTTATACTATTCCTTAGAACAAAAATTTAATTTTGAACAATTAAATAATAATAAATATTTTTATTCAAAATATATAATCCATTTTATAAAATTAAAATAAAATAATTGCCTAAATTTAGTTTAAAATTAATCCTACAAAACGTGTCGAAAAAAGGTTTTTCAATTATTGTATTATTTTAACAATAAATGATCTAATATTAACTCTATGACTAGAAATAATAATAATATGAATTTAAATTTTTATAAATATATTTATAATATATTAATTTAATTTATATTATTCCAAACTAGAGTTTATTTTAATTAATTAAAATGGGTAAACATTATGCACTTAGTAACAGTTTATAGAAAACCATGTCTTGAAGCATAAAAAGAATCTTACACCAAAATCATGAAATTTGATATGTAAAATGAACATAATAACATTATTATACAAAAAATGGTTCATGTGTAACTTTAATACCGAATACAAAATATAATTTAACTTTTAAAGTACATGATTAAATGAAAAGAAATAATAGTATTTGAAAATTCAGTAATTTTCACTATTCACATAAAATTCAATCATTTCTGGAAAATCAAAAACCATTATCCCATGTTAATTTTGATATGACTATTTCAAAAAGAAATTTAATTTTATCAAATATTTTTTCTAATTTTTCTAAATATTTATTATGATATTTTCTCATTAAAATTAATAAAAATCATTTTTAAAGAAAATGTATTCTGAAATATAAATTGGTGTATCTAAAATTATTGTACTTATTTATTATTAATTAATAAATAAATTTATATTATATAAAAAATGTGTAGATACTTTTTATAATATTTTTATGCATATTCATACATCCAATTTTAACAGCTAATTTATAATGATCATTTTTAAATAATTATATGTTAATAGAATATCATGGTTCGTTTAATATTTGTATCATGTGTAATATACTATATCAAACATAGTGTTATTTTAAAATATGAGTGTGTTACATTATGTCCTCTTAAATAAATCACATCCTTGAAATTTGAACTTATTATCAGTAATCAAGGATTTGACATTTGAATATTCTTTTATAGGAAACCCACATTGTAAAAAGGGATAATAAAAATTGCTCTTAAAAGAGGGATAGGAAAGTAAAAAAGTACATCTGAAATTACAAAAAATTATTCTTACATAAAAGGGTAAAATTATAGAGAATTTGAAACATGGAATTTTAAATAATATTGTATCACCCCAAGCTTCTGCGGTACGTTTTATCTTTGAATAATACAATAACGTGTGTTGTACGCAACTTTGAGTTCTAACACACACCACAACCAATCAAACTAGCCGTTATGAATAGTAATACCGACTTTTAGAAATTTAATAAATTTTATATTTGAAATTGAACTTCATTTTTGGATTCAGAATAACGAAATTAGCCTAGGGTGAAATTTTGGTATTTTTCCGAAAAATTTTAATTTTTGATGAATAGTGAAAAATCACTAAGTTATATTTTAAAATAGAATTTTTATTTAAATAATTATTTATATTATTTAAATTTAATTAAGGTAAATATAGATACATAATACCTATATAAGTTCAATTTAATTCATTGGTGTTAGTTTAGAATAGTTTTAGATATATAAAATTGTTATTGAACTTTTCACCTTCTTTTACCCACCTTCAAGGAGAATTTGGAAATTCATGTAAAACATAATTTTACTGCTTCTGTGAGTAGAATTTCAAAAATCTGAGTAACATTGTTAATATCAAGGAGTAAAATTTGGTTCAATAAGATAAAAATAATTTTTGGTGAATAGTAACTTTTTACTTTTATTTGCCACGGTTAAAAGTAAATAGGGTAATTAAGGGTAAAAATGATATTAATATTACCCTAACACATGTCCTAATTCTATTAGACAAGTTTATCTCGACCAAAAACAACCTTAGGAATAAAATATTATCATTTAGGTTCACTTGGATTAGATTAGGACATTTATTATAATTTAATTCAAAAAAGTGTTAAAAGATTTAAAATCAATGTTTATTTACTAAAAAAATTTTAATATAGGGTTATACATAAGATAAATTAGATTTTAAATATTTATTAGAAATATAAAATGATTTCCTACATAATGGTATTTTATTTATAATGTTTATACATTAAATAATATGATTTATTTATGACACAATGGTGATGCAGTAATTACCTAATTAATGAAATAATAAAATAATTGATATTATAAATATCAAAATAAATGTAATTTTAATCTTTTTATGAATTAAACTAATTTTATAGTTTAATATGACATGTTAGTATTTATTTAATTATGTTTTTTCTAAGCAATCATGGTGTTATGATTTTCATAAAAATCAAATACCAAATAGTGTCAAAATTGACATAAAAGAGTTTTTAAAACAAATATTATATTATAAATTGATTTCAATTATTAAAAATCTAAGGATCGTCCAAGAGACTTATATAATGATAGGTGTATCATTAATGAACCACTTGGAATTTTCTTGGATGTATATAGTACGTTTATTAACTATATAATATAAAAATACAAAGAGACATGGTAAATGTCATTCAATTTAACTAAGAGTTAGACCTAAAAGATAAGGTTACTATAGTGACCCAAACCAGTATAAAATCTATTGGTTGGGTGGTTTTCGACCTATCCCCAAATTAGACATTTAATAATCTACTTTGGAGCCATTTTAAACCGAATATAAATTTATTATAAATTAATAATTTAAGTTTTTCCTAAAGATCCCCTCCTCCCCATTAAAAAAGGACACCCCTTCTAACCAATTCTTCAAACCTTCAAAGCCTTTTGGTTCGGACAACCCCTACCCAAATATTCTCTCAACTTATCTCACTTCAACCTAGTTTCCTTATTTTGATAATAATGTCAACCTAAGGATCCCTTTTGATCAAATCAATAGGAAGAACCCGAAGAAGAGGTAATGTTTTCACCACCCTCTTTAAAGTTCCTTTCTTCTTCAAATTCTTATTTCTTTGTTATTTACATTCTAAAATAATAACTCTAGTATCTTCTATATAATGTGATGTCATTATAAATATGGTACAAACATATTCAGTATTCTATCCATCATTTTAATGACATGTAACCATACGTGCGTACATACGGCTTACCGTCTCCACGTCGTGGTGTAATTGTTATTCAAAACATTATTATTTGGATGGGTATAATAATGACATGTAATTCATGTAAAAAATAAATATAACATGATAATTATTTTGAATATATGATACACCATCCTATTATATATATTTTTAAGATCAAAAGAATGATATTGTCGCTCGTGCGTACGTACGGACTACTGTCTCCACGAACGCAATGAGATTCATTCCCCATCGTATCCATTCATGTATAATTCTAATTTGATGATTAAAAATAATGTTAAAGTACTTGATATAATTCTGTATAAGAATATGATACAAGGAAAATTACAAGGTAAGGGTTTAATAACAATTATTTCACAATTATACAGGAGGTTAACCTACCCTCGACCAAGGAAAAGTACAATGTAAGGGTTTATTTCGCAATCTCTTCATTAACTGAGGTTGTTTATACGTAATTATATATTGGGACCTCTTTAACATCTACATCCATGTTTCTTAAAAATTTATTTCAAAATAATATTACTTTTTTTACAAAATATGGGTAAAAGTCATTTATACCCTTGTTTTACTTTTTATAAGAAGTTTATAAAGGAATCTTTCCATCATTTTCCAAACAAGTTCCTTTTTAACCTTTTAGACATAATTAGGGTAATAATTTCTTTTTAACTTATATGGTGGGTGCGGAAATTTTCCGCCATTATAAAATCGTCGAAGCTTCTAGTACAAGCTTATAAGAATATTTTAAAAGTAAATGTTTTCGTTTATAATTATGTGACTTTTAAATGATTTAAAAAAATATATATTTCTCCCAAATAGTTTTTATTTCATATATGTCAACATCCATTGATGGATTTTAAGTTTATTTGAAGATGATTTATTATGATACAAAACTTCCATATTTTATTGAAGGTTTTGTGATATGTTTGACTGTGGATGTGTTATTTTTATACTATTAATGGTATAGGGAAAAAGTATTGGCATTTTGTATGCTAGTTTTAATACGAATTTTTATGATATGTTTAAACATGTTCATATAATGAATGCATTGGACTATGTAAGTGACGGGTGGAGCCCGCTATAGCTCCTCGATGCATCGGTAGGTCTCATGAGACAAACTAGTGTCTTGGCATGAGGCCTTGACAAAATCATATTTTTATTCTTGGCACGAGGCCTTGGCTACGTGGTAATAATAGTCTGGCATTATGAATTCCATCATTGTGAAAGTGGTTATTGATATTTCATGTGATTATTCGACTAGTAAAATATCCATGTGAATAAGTAAATGGAATTATTTCATTTTATCTTTTCGATATTATTCTGAAGTTCAAGTTTAAAAGGATTTTGTTTTAGTTATACATTGCCTTAAATGTTTATGCTTATTTATGAAAATTATGCTATATCGTTATCCTTACTGAGAATCTAAGCTCACCCCTTTCAATGTTTTATTTTTCCCAAGATATAAAGAAGTATTTTATGAATGACCTATAGGGATAGTGTAAGGAGATATGACTGTGAAGCCAAGATGTCGTGGTAGTTTTCACTTTTTTATGTAATGTAAACTTTATGAATGTATCTAGTGATTCAAAGGTTATTAAACTAATCGGTCTTTTGAGACATGATCTTTTGTGAGCATGCTAATGTTATGTAATAATTCACCAACTCTAGGTAACTGGGGTCGGGGCATTACAAATATCCATTTAGGATATAACATTATACTTTTTTAAGGGAGATAAGACCATCAATTTAATGGATAAAATTTTTATTTCAAGGTCCTTTTCCTAAAGATGAGGGATATTTTTACCATCTAGATTAAGAACTTAAGAAAACATAATTAGCTAAAAAGTAAAATTTCATCCCTTAATCAATGTCCACCAAAATCTCAAAATTTCCCCAAATGCTCATTATTCCAGATAAAAGTTTTATTACTGAAACACTAAAATTGACTTCTAACAGATCACATAAACCACAAATAGATAACAAGTCATTCTTCATGTCATAAGAAATTAACCAAAACCAAAATTTACAAACCTTTTTATAAATAAATAATACATTAGTCTCAAAAAATTACATAATAAAACCATATGTAATTCCTCAAAAATACTATATCCCAAATAACCATAATAACCACAACATTTAAGAATGATTTCACCTAAAAGGTTATCTCATACACTTCATATTACACCTAAAAACATAATTTCATTCTTCCCAAATAATAATTTATAATAATCCTAAAGGTTATACGTACCTATATCGATTAAAGTTTCTTCTGGATATAATTAATTACTTCAAAATGCTCATGATTTTAGCTTATAACATGTTTTGAAAAATAAAATTAATCGCTATCTATCAAATTTTTTAAGTAAAAATAATGTCATAATAACAAAGACATCACATAGGCCAGTGGTAGGCACTACACCCTTATCACTCTTCAGTTTTGGGTTCATGCCTCACGGCCTTGTAGTATGAAATGGGTTGGCACCTAGCTTGCAAGTTGTTTGTTTTCTAAAACTATGTAAAAACAAAAGTGATAATCATACTCATAATTCATCTTGATCTTGTAACATTCAGAATAATGTGATGAACATATTAAAAAATAACATTAGTCATCAAATCACTTTTTTAGCCTCTATGTTTTTCTATCCAGCTCAATTCTTTCCCTAAAATCAAATGATTTTAATTGAATATAATTACCTCAATATCAAACACATATCAAATATTATCCTTTTCCCAATCATGTGTTTTTCTATTTAATATCACCTTACCATTAACATGCCTTTCTAGGTCATTAGGTCCATTAAACATGTTCTTGTAAATCCTTAATGAATGTATATTGAAAAAAATCCTTATAAGTTTCATGATTATTAGAACCATAATTCTATTGATAAAAATACTTCAATGACATGATTCTCATGTTAGGGAACCTAAACACTTTAGTCATTCTACTTTAATGATTATCATATCATAGGACCTTAGGAATTAATCAATTGATTAGGGAATTAACTTAGATATTACCAAGTTACCCATATCATAATATTTCTTTAAATACATTTATATATACCATCAATGTGATGCTGTAATAGAAAATGAATCACATGGCTTTGTGAAGTGATAGTCCACTGTATAATGAATGATGTTATCATTTTTCAATGGATTGTAATGTAAGAATGTACATGATGTATTAGTTTTTTATAATGATTAATATTTCTTTAATAACATATATAAACATTAAATCCATCATCATAAATAGTTGTGGGAGTCGATGATGGAAAACAAATTACATTAGTTCGCGAGGTAGTAGTTGGTCGTACACATGAACGATTGTTTCATTTCCCATTTGATGCAGAATGAGATGGATGTAAGTCATTAAATGAAAATAATGACATGTGATCATATAAGAGATACTTATGTTGTCATATCAGAATGATTTGATAATATTTCAAGGATTTGGAAGAAGAAATAAATAAAAAACGCTCGATTAATAATGATACCTCTTCTTTGGGCCTCATATTTTGGATTATGCTTAAATCCTTCATTTATTTACTTTCTAATAAAACCAAGGCCTCTAAGAAGTGTATAGGGGTGTAGGGAAAGGATTTGGTCATGCATTGGAAAAACCATAAGGCTTTTGAAGTGTGTAAATGAGAGGAGACAATATTCCCTTTTATATGTGAGAGGGAGTGACATTTTGTTAAATTCACAAAAAACTATTCAATAATGGGAAGTCACTCCGAATAAAAGTTCCTCAAAAATTAATAAATAATTAATTGGAAGGGTGATATGTAAAATAAAACATAAAAAATTAATCATTATTCATTTTTAAACAGTTTATTCTATTTACCTCCAAGCATACTTACTTTCAACATTTTAGTTTTTCGCCACAATAACTAGTTTTCTATTGCTTTTATTATTCATTATAAACAAAAAATTAAGTTGAAATTGTTAAATAATTTTAATTATTCAGATTCCAAATATAAAATATATTTTATAAAATTAAAACCACAATATTGATAGAATTTAAATTCAAATTTAACCCACAAAATGTGTAGAAAAATGTGTTCTTGATAAATGAATTTTTTAAGCAATACATGATCTTATATTAACTATATGACTAGAAGTAATCATTATATGAATTTAAATTATTATATACATGTTTATAATAAAATAATTTCATTTATATATTTCTTTAATAGTTTTTATTTTAATTAGTTAAAATGGGTAATATTTATGCACTTCGAAACAGTTTACAGAAAACTATGTTTTTATGCATAGAAATAAACATACACTAGAGTCACCAAAATTAAACATTAAAATAAACTCAATTAAATTATTATTAATAAAATGGTTAATATTTACCTTTAATAAGAAATCCAAAATATAAATGGACTTTTAAATTACATGATTTAATAAAAGGAAATGACATTATATGAAAAATTGATAACTTTCACTATTCACAAAAGTATATATCATTTCAGAAGAATCACAAAAATTAACACTTTACTTATTTTTATATAATGTTTTAAAAAAATTATTTTTTAAAAAAAATTATAAAAAAATTATAAATAATAATAATAATATTTTCTCCTAAGATTTAATAAAAAACATTTTTTATGAAAACTTATTTTTGAAGCATTATATAAAATTACTAAATTATAATACTTATTTAATATCAATTATTCAGTACATTAATATTATATAAAGACCTTTTGAGATATTTTTAATAATATGGTTATTCATAATCATACCATTAATTTTAAATTATAGGTCATAACAATCATTTTTAAATCATTATATTTTAATAGTATATTGTCATTCATTTAATCTCAATGTTGTTTGTTGTATATGAAATTGAACATAGTATTATTTTAAAATAAAAAGATGTTACATAATTCTCAATAGATAATCAAAATCTCATAACATAAAAAAAATATGTTTAAACCATATTCATCAACTAAATTTAACCATATAACTTCAATTACAAACCGATGTCAATGTAGATGAAACAAATTCATTATAGATACTATCCTAGTATACAAATATATTGCTATATCCTATAGGTAATTAATCATATAAATTTTTCCATATCGACATTCATAATATAAAAAATTTATAACTATGAATAAAAGAACGGATAAATTTTAAATAAATGGAAGATTTAAATATTTAAACATATAATAAGCATTTATAAATGACTTATAAACAAAAGGTAACTATAAAAACTTTTATTATTTAATTTTTGACATTATGGATATTTCATAATATTTAATATAAACATTTTATATTCATTTCATTTTGAACTCTTTCATATTTATCATGATATGGCATTTTGATTTTAAATATATGATATTTAGGAATTATAATATTTTTATAATCTCATTTATATTATGTAAACATTTTACATAATATAATATAACAAATTTCGTCATCATTTAATTTTTGACCATATCTATCATCCGAACACTTTTGACAAGGCTCAAATAATATCCAAATAAGGCCACCTTTTGTTTTGAACAATTCATATTTTAAATATAACCATTTTATATTTTGACCATATTTAATATTTTATAACTACTTATAAAATATTTATTTTGATTTCTAAAAAACATTCATTTCTATATCATAAGAATTTTCATATAATTTAAAAGGTATTTTAAATATTATCATTAAATATTTTTGAATATAATTTTTTCATAAACATTTATTTAAATATAAAAAAATTGATAATAAATTAATTTATAAATTCCTTGATAATTAATTTTTCCCCAAATAAATTTTATTATGGTTTATAATAATTTTATAAACCATTAAAACCATTTAATATGTTAACAAACAATTAACAAAAATTTTGTTTACCCTTACATAAGAACTCAGTTCTACGTGATGGTATCCTCCCTTTACCCTTACGTAGGACGAAAGCTCTAAATGAAGGTGACCTCAATAACAATTTGGTAGGAATTTTGAAACGACAACATAAATATGAGAAATTGGTTACCTTTACACGTTGCTGATAAATCCTGCTTCATATTAGTAAAAGCAGTTTTCCATGATGTGACTTTAAGGAAATATCAGCTAATTTTACAAAAAAATACCCTAGCTTAAGGGTATTAACTTTACAGATAATATTTGTGTAAAAGTAATAATGAGGTTACCATTACAAAGACCTTTTGTGTAAGGGTATCACAGAAGGTTAAGTGTCCAGTTAACCTTACACAACCCTTTAAAAAACGGAACTACCTTTACACAACCATTATTTATATGATAGGGTGAATTATGATGACCCAGATGTAGACCGATATGTGTGAGGGTAAAGACTTAGTTACCCTTACACATCTCATTTGAATAATATTTAGATCATATTTACCATTATTTATTCCCACTACGTTAGGGTAGACCCTTTTTTTAAAAAAAATCATAAACATAAAACACTATTCTATTTTTTGATTTCTTCTCCCTTTCCATGCATGATTTAATAAAACATAAGAATTGAATGATCTGATTCCACTAAAGGATTTTTTGTATAGTCTAATAATGTTTATCATATCTAGAATAAGAGATTAAAACCCTTTCCGGTTGATCTCTCAGGAATGATTAATGAAAATGTGACAAAAATAAATGAATAACCTACTATAAATAGCATACCATACATCAAAGAGGTTGTTGCAACTCTTGATATTCATTTGAGGCATTTGATAAAGATCACATAAGGGTATTTGAATAAGATCCCCTTTCTTTAGGGTAGCCACATGATAATTCATCACACATTCCATGTGTGGGATTATTTATCCTCCATGATTGATCTCATGATGCAAATGACGTGGGATAAAAGAGATACGAGAGCGGAAGGGTCTCAGAAAATAAAATTATTCATAAACACCCACACTACCACCATATGTGAAATATATCATGACTTCTTAACCCATTACATTTTTATTTTGGATCAGGAGGTGTCTTAGATAAGGCTTGAGGAGGTCCTAGGGCAGATTGAGGTGCAGTAGAGCTACAACAGGATGTTCAAATCTTGTAAGGGATACACAATGTCAATTGGTGATTCATGAACTATACAGTAAGTGAAATCACTTCTTTTATGTGGGAAAGTGGGGAACTTGTGAAATGTATTCACATCATGAACATTCAATTCATTATGTGTAATTAAAGAAGTTTTATGTGATGTGAATTTCTATAGAAGTTAGAATTTTTTGAAAAAACATGAATTACTTGTTGAAAAAGGGTTACCAGATTTATAAGGGTCGAATTTAATGTTATTTTAAAACACATTCATCTGATTCTTCTTCATTTGGCCACCCACCCTTATCTCTTGTTCCTAGGATAACTATAGGTGATTTTGTGGGATCTTCCAGCCCTCTTTCCCTCACCTTGATCGGTTGGTTCTAGTGGATTCTCATTGTCAATATCTGGTGATCCCTTCTCTTATTCTTGGTTGTTTTTAATACATTCGTTTTTAGAGATATGTTGTGGTGGTTTTGTTTTAGGGTGTTATTTGGGACAAATTTGGATTATCATTCGGAGTGGTGTAGGTTGATATGCATGTTCCTAATCCAATATTGCTTGATTCTTCACCATATAGTGTGTAGTGAGATCAAAAAGATTAATTTAGTTAGGGAATATTTGTTTTCTCTCTTTTTTACATCATTTTGGAGGGGTTTAATCTTTCTTATCTATAAGTGATGGTTGTTATGGATTAATCGAAGATAAAGAATTGGTAAATTGACATTGAAGGTAAAATGGGGGTGATTCACATGTTTTTACATTTTTGTTGTTATTATGATATCTTAAATTTTCTTGGCTAAACGCCCCACTAAAAAACATGGTCATTGGGGGTACTTTCTTGCATAGTAGATGTCTTCATACAGAAACCATGTCGCGTTTTGTAGTGATATCACTATAAGTGTGAATTGGATATGGACATATATATGGATAATGAAATGGTTGCCCCATGATTATGGATTTTGTGATAATGCCACTAAAATAAAGAGGAGGACTGATAAAATCCACTTTTTGTAAATCCAGAAAATGTTATTTCATGTGTTGTGATGTTTGGTTGTGTTGTAGGGACACGAAGTGAAATTGTGTTGATTTGTTTTGGGAATGTGGGGCTTATGGGGGATATGATATCTTTATTTTGGGTGGAGATGTGATGGTTTGATTCACCATGATTTTGGGGCGATGAGGTGATGGTTTGTTTGGTCATGAATTTAGGATGGCGAGGTGATGATTTATTTAGTCATGATTTTGGGGAGGTATTGTGATGGTCTATTTTTCCGTGCTATTGGGTCAGTGAGGTAATGGTTTATACGTCCATGCTTTTGAGAGGTTATGTGATGGTTTGTTTAGTCATGCTATTGGTGTGAAATGGTGATGGTTTGTTTGTTTTTTCTTGTGTGGTGCTGAGGTTATGGTTTGATGGGAATGATAAGTTACTTTTCATGTGTGGTTGTGTTGTGCTAGATGGTCAAGTAGTGATAGAATAACTGGTTAATAATCTTTAAAATTTATTGGGTTGGTTTTTTCAAGATGATGGACATGATTAATGAACAAATAAATTATGGGTTGTGTGGTTAAATGTTGATGATGTTTTATAATGAAACAAATGGGCATGATAATTGGATTGATTAAAAATCTGGAATGTGGGTTGTGTCTTGTGTGGTGTTATTCATTTAGTGGTGGCATAAAAATTGATACTGTTGTGATTTTGTTAGTGTTTTTTTACCTCATATTTGGGTATTGTGTGTGGTTTATATATATATGTATACACTTATATATTTCTTGTGATTTCTATAAACACCTCACCTACACCGAGCACTATGTGTCGACCCCCGTATATTCACACATGGGGGTTTTTCAACATCTCAGTTATGATATGGATAGATGGATACCTTCTCTTTACCTCTCTCTTCCAAGTGAGTAGACATGCATAGGTTGTGATTGCTGGAGGAATTTTATTTTACTAGGTGATGACCCCGGTGTTTTCAGGTGAGATGTAATGTGATTATGTTTTGGTGTGGCAGCCCAGGTTTCTTTGAGTAATGTATGATGTGACCGTATTTTGGGGTAGTGGACCAGATGTTTTTGGGTGAGATGCGATGTTATCAGGTTGTGGTCTTGCTTATGGTGGTGGTCGTGCATTGTAGGAGGAGGGAATGAGTTTTATGTCCTTCATTTTCTTGATACCCTACTATGCTAGTTATAGTTTTGATGTGATGGACCATGTGTTTTCAGGCATGTTGTGATGTGACTGTGCTCTGGGGTGGTAACCTAGGTGGTTTTTGGGTGTGATGTGATGTGATCATGCTTGTGGGGTGGTGTTGTAGTCATAATAGTTGGAAATTTGAGGACATACGATGTTGGAGTGTGAGAGTACCAAATTAATATAAAATCAGTTTGGGGAACCCTTTATTGATATACTTATTATTATGTTATTATACCTGGCTTACATTATTTATCAAGTGTTCCATAGTGAATATGGGATTGGTTATTTGACATGTTTAGCTGATATTTGGATCTTGTATTTTCTCATTGGCACATTAATATGCTTCTTCCTCATGTGCATGAGAGACTTTGGTTATCCTACAAAGTAAAAATTTATTCTCATCATGTGTATATAAACTATTTTTCATGTTTTCATGATAGATATATAGACCACACAATAAATTTCGATCTTGGACATTTGGATAGTTGTTGTGTTGCTAGTTTATATTTTCTTATGAGTATTTAGTTTTGAGAATTTTATCTGTACCAATTTTATTTATACAATAATTATGGGATGCTTTTGGTTTCTTTTCTATTTTATGCCATGGAGTTTCTTGTGGAAGATTCTTCTTATCTCCTGATCATATATATAATATAGGGTAATACCTCTCATTTTATGAGATTTTTATACCCTCAGTACTTGTTTCCAACCCACGACCTACTAGAGGTGGGACTCATAGACCATTATCTATCTCCCCTCATTGTAGTATCTCTGAAGGGTGGGTGTCAGGATAGAGTGGTATCAGAGCTCAAAGTTGATGGATAGGATGGAGTATGGTGTAGGAACAATGAGGATTGCATAATTTGGCAAGACAAAAGGCTTGGTTGAAATTCATACATGACATGGTCCTGGGATACCATCTAAAATGTGAGATTTTTGGACCCTTATGAACTAGTACATGGGCTCTGAACTTATCAAACAACCAAGTGAGGTGGAGCTTATTGTAGGGTAGAATCCTTGGAGATGTACACACATCATGTTGACTTCTGTTCTTACTTAAATTGGGTGGTTATATAAAGATTAAATGAAGTGAAACAAAATAAAAATTGATTGAATAAGATTTTATAAAAATTCCATGCTACCAGGTTTAGGATATTCTTTTTTTATGCAATGGCTCATGTTCTTCATCCAAATGTAGATCAGAATGTTGAGGTTCAGTGGGATGATCTGGATGATTTTTAGAAGTTTGATCTGGTAGAAGAAGATGATTAGTAGAAGAGGATGTTGCTCTCTTTTTAGTGGAAAGCATTGGGAATGTATTATGGAAGTGTTTCTAATGTGGATATAGAGATCTGGTTGGAGGATATTGATATCACATTCAGTTTGATATTGGGACCATCAAAGTACTAGGTCCCTATGGTAGTCAATCATATGTGGGGAGTTGCACATCAATGGTGTAATTTGTTTCTGGGTGAGAGGAGGGAGGAAGATGTTCTGTGGGGTGACTTTGCAAAAGATTTCTGAGTAGAGTTTCTCATATAAACTATGATGGAAGCAAAAAGGTAGGAGCTTCCCTACCTTCAGCAGGGGAGTATGTCAGTTTGGGAGCTAGGGATAATGTTTAAGGACCATCTACATTTTCCCCTAGTAATTTTTCATAATGAGGAGTCTCATGAGATACGTCTTGAGGACACACTTCGTCCTTCAATCTAGTACATAATTACTCTATTTACGTTGCCAATAAATCTGGAGGTTTTGAAGAGGGTGGAGGTGATCGAACAGATGCACTCATGAGGAAGGATTCATTGAGAGGAGAACTATTAGGGATCCTTAAGGAGAAAAATTATTAGTGGTAGGTATCAAGAACCATGGCTTTTGAGGTTTTGACCAGTGAGGAGTCATCCTCACCAACTTTCCATTCATCATTTTGGGGATAGTAGTTTCCATGATTTTTCTAGGGATATCAAGATATTGTTTTATGTGGGGTTCATGTACATCACCCAAACTAGTTCCAATTGGTTCTTTGAGTTCATTTTAATAGAGGAATAAAGGTTCAGTGCCAGCCTCATTAGTCGTTTCCAGTGAGACCATTTTGGTGGCAATGGTTGCAGTTTTATAATCCACTGAGGAGAGATATAACTGGTAGAGGACAACCTTGGTATGTTCTTTGTGTTTAGGGAACTTGAACCGAGCATGTTCATGGAGGTGACCATTAGAATAATGGTAGGGGAGTTGGGCATGGTCTACTATAGGCATTGGAGTTTGAAACGTTGTAGGGGAAATAAATCATTAGAGGTATGATTGGTGTGTTTATTACTGTTATTTTCACCCTGTTTTATTTAGGAGCTTCACACTCGTTTTTTAACCTACTATATTCTATGCTCTGGTAATATGCATAGAGAGGCTTATCATGACCTTGTGTTCCTCCTTGGCATGAAAATTTTTTAGGTGGTTGATCAGTGTGTAGAGACCCTTCGTTCTTTGATGGATGTGTTTTATATGGAGTCAATGGACACTAGGATAGTAGAGGTTCTCGGGGTAATTGAGGAGTTGTTGGATTTTTTTTCCAATGAGGTTGTGATAGTACCCCCTCGATGTGATATTGATTTTAGTAAAGACATAAAGTCTGGTGCTACTCCAATTTTATGGTTCCTTATCAGATGTAACCTTTTGAGTTTCATGAGTTGATGATCTAAATAGGTGATCTGATATAGAAGGGTTTTATCTAGACTAATGTGTCTTCATGGGGTACTCCAGTGTTGTTATCCAAGAAGTAGGATGGAATTATGAGGTTCTGTATAGATTATCGGGGGTCGAATCATGTGAAGATCGAGAACAATTACACTACCTCTAGGATAGATGACCATTTTAACTAGTTGAAAGGAGATTGTTGGTTTTCTAAGATCAATCTTCAGTCCATGTATCACTAGTTGATGGTGAATGAGGGTGATATCCCAAATACTGTATTCAGATATAGGTATGAACACTGAACACGCCAGTTGTGTTCATGGGGACTATGAATTTGGAAAATTTTGGTGCCCGATACCCATCTTTATCATTAATTTTATGTTACCATTTCATGTATATAGTGATATAGTCATGATGTACACTTACAATTATAGTGTATACATTTTTTCATCCACTACTTAAACGGTAATTTCCATATATTAATTGTCATGTCAAATGGTTATATCAAATCACATTCTATAATGAGAACCTCAAGATACTATGATATTGATCTTAAATATATGTCTTATGGTCTAGATACATTATAATGACTGGTCAAAATTTATCTCTGACTATCAAGTGTTGGGGGAGCATAATCATTGAGACTTATTCTTGTGAATTTCTCATTTGGTGACCTCTAGTAGGCGAGATAATGTGGATAGATTCACCAATCTGAACTCCACATGTTTTGTGTGTCATTTGATATTTTTACCTGCAGAAATGTATATTAGTCTCTTGGATTGAGATTATATTACACAATGAGTATTCATTGGTTGATTATTATTTCAATGACTATTTCTTATCTCATTAGGGGCTATGATGGGTCGTTAAAATCATCTCTTGTTCTGTGAATACTATTCAATGTTATTATGATAAGGACTTAGAGGGTCACACACAATAGAATATTAAATAATCTTCCCTATTCTAGTGAATAGGAATATAGGACATGGTGGGACCCTCCACAGGGGTCAAAGTGTGGTTTAATCATTATCGATCACCGATAAATAAATATATTCATTATTATTCGAGTAAAGAATAATGGGGTTGATTTTTTTTCTTATAAGTATTTATAAGTGTTTAAGTAAATATAAGGATTAATATTATATGAATGCATATAATTTTAATATTTAAGGTTTATTTAATATTTTCAGGAATTGCGATTAAAGATAATTACTCGGGTTTATCATATAATATATTTAAAGTATATTACATATATGTGATAAAATATAAATAATATTTGTTACATTGTTAGTTTTTCTTAATTATTTATTTATTACTTATTTAAAAGATGTTAATTATACAGGGGTCAAGAACCCTAACTGAGTATTTTGAAATTTCACTATATAAGTTAGAGAGAATCTCTTTCCATGTGGCTATTCACACAATCGGAATTTAGAGCTTATCTATCATCTGGAATCTGAGTGACAGAATCACTCAATTGGGGTGAACAATCTAAGAATGCCTTCGTTAATCAAAGGTAAGTGATCATGGTGATCATTGTCGCATTGAAGAGATCATAAAATCTCCATGTTTTCACTTAGAATCCAAGAAACAGTGTATCCACAGATTTTTGAAGCATGCATGGTTCATCTAAAGGTGTCTCACATCAGATCATTCAAGAAACGATCATTGATGACTTGGGACAGATGTGTGTGCTTTAAATCAGAAACAGATACTGGTTATTTTATTTTCCATGATCCAATTAAACCATGTGAGATCCTTGGACCATACTAGAGCTCAAATATTTATAGACGATTATTTTTGAATGATCTAATGATAGAAAAAAATTTAAATTCCCTACCAATGGATTCCACCACGTGCCTCAGTACCAACAATTGATATCAAAGAGATCATGTCGATTTTCTGAGACCAAAAATATTTTTCATTAAATTTTATGTGTAGGGTTGTAAAATTGATCCCAACAAACCTGACCACGCGTCAATCCGATCTCATATGCTAATGTAATGGCTAGCTGGAAAACAAAATATGGATCAAAATGGTGTTTATCGGATATTCAAATTTCAGTTTTTTAAATATTGAAGAAAGAAATATATATATTTGTTTGTGTTCTATACTTTTTCAAATTTTTATGACACACCAGATATCTGGCTAAGATCCAACTAGAATCTAGTTTCCATAATTCCTTCTTCCAGTGGTGGTTTTCTTTGTGAGATATTTTTTGTTATTATTAAATAAATAATATATTTTTTCTTCCAATGGAAATAATTAACCATTGATGTTAAAAAATTTGAGTTGTTAAGGGGGCGAATAATCCAAGAGGAAAACAATAAAAACAGAGGAAAAAAATTGACACCCTATTTTTTCAATCAGCCTATTATATGATTTTAGAAAAATATATTCCAAATGTGGCGGGGATATTTTTTCCAGTGGAAAAATCCACCCAACGGACACCTCCTATCAGAAACCCCTCAAAATTCGGCCACTCCTCCCCCCTCCTCCCATCTAGTCAGTGTGGCCTTTATCTGCTGGTGAGGACATCTCCCTCAATAGGTAGAGGACCACGCACTGTCTTCTACACCCGAGAAAATGGTCATCGCCTCTATCGAAGTCAGATCTCGCACCCTTCCGACTACTCGTGTCATCCAACCACCACCCTCAACTAGATCAAGATTCATGGGTTGCCACGGCAGATGCCCCCAAACACCCATGGTTGAACATCCTCACCCCTTCATCATCCCGCTTTTGTGCCTCCCTTAAGAAAGTTGGACAAAACGAACCCCCGACCAACTAATCCCCCTAATCGGGGCCCCAATGTGGGGTAACCCCTAACATAGGATCCATTGGTTTTTGTTGGACCTAATCTTCCCTATAATGGGTCAGAGAAGGTCTTCCAAACCTGAAACAGGTCTGGACGGGCCTTCCTAGTACATAATAGCCCTGCACAGGGTCTGCACGACCCAATGTGGGCTTTTGTATGGTTATCCAAACCCTTATTGGCCCTACAAGAGGTTTCAACGTTCGGTTTATTTTTATATAATCAAAAATTAATATAATTAATTAACATACTTTTAGAATAAAATAAATTTAATTAAAATTTAATTTTGTGTATAAAAAATTATTTTAATATTTTAAAAAATATATTGACTTAATTTCAATATAAAATGAAATTAATTAAATAATTGAATTTTTGAAATTAATATTATTTAAATATCAAGACAGAATAAGAATAAAATATTTGAAAAAATTATTTGAATTTAATTATTTAATTTAAATTATTTAAATTTCTCTACTGCTTTAACATTATAGAAATTTTATTTTATCATGTGTTTATAGTATAACCCAATTAGTCTTGAATGATTTTCAGACCTTTCTTGTCTGGTTTATTTTTATTTAATTATTTATTTCATGCGATGACTGTTATTATCTTTTAATTAAATTACATTTAGTAAATCATATTTTCATTCAATATGTATTTGGTTGTGTGTGTCCAATTTATCTATAGTATATTGCACTCTCTAGACACCATTTTCATCATGTGGGTATACATGTACAGTTGATGATGACATTATAAGACATAGACCCCACCAAGACGAGGTGAAATCCAAACAAGATGTGGACAAACTAGACGGGGACGATGTGTATCATGAGTCAAGCTATGACTTGGGTGTAACAACCGAGACTTTTATGAGAAATATTTTGTTTTTATAAATCATCAAAGAAATCTATCACTACACACAACACTATCTTGGCTTTCTTTACACGCAATCGAGACCTTCCTCGATAGCTTGCGTCGTACGCAATACCGAGATTCACTAAACAACGATATGCTATTAAAATATTATTAAAACTAGCCATTATGAATAGTAATAACCACATTTTGAAATTTTGTAAATTTTATTTTCTAAAATGGACTTCATTTTTGGATTTGGAATATCAAAATTATCCCATGGTGAAATTTTGGTATTTTTATGAAAACATTCAATTTTTGATGAATGGTGAAAACACAGGGTTACTATTTAAAAACCGAATTTTATTTAAATAATTATTTATTTTATTTAAATTTTTTTAGGTAAAAATTGATACATAAACCTATATAAGTTCAATTCAATTCATTGGAGTCATTTTATAATAATTTTAGATATATAAAAAATTTATTGAACTTTTCACCGTATTTTACCCAACTCCTAGGAGAATTTTCAAATTTACATAAAACATAATTTTACCGCTTCTATGAGTGGAATTTAGAAATTCGAGAGATACGGATAATATCAAGGACTAAAATGTGGTTCAATGGGATGAGAATAATTTTTGGTGAATAGTAACTTTTTACTTTTTTTTACCACGGTTAAAAGTAAATACAGTAATTAAGGGTGCAAATGATATTTTTATTACCCTAACACATGTCCAAATTCCATTGGATAAGTGTAACTCGTCCAAAAACAACCTTGGGAATAAAATATGACCATTTAGGTTCACATGGATTAAATTAGGACATTTAATATTAATTTATTTAAAGAAGGGTTAAAATAGTTAAAATAAACATTTAATAACTAAATCATTTTTAATATAGGGTTATACATAAAATATATTCGACTATAAATATTCATTAGAAATATAAAAATATTTCCTACATAATGGTATTTTATATTTAATTTTTAGACTTTAAATGATTTAATTTATTTATGACACTATTATGATTCAGTAATTATCTTATTAATGAAATATTAACATAATTGATGTTATAAATACACAAATAAATTTAATTTGATACATTTTATGAATTACAATAATTTTATATGTTAATATTACATGTTATTATTTATTTAATTAACTGTTTTCGAACTAATATTTCTGTTATAATTTTCACAAAAATCAATTACCAAATAGTGTCAAAATTGACATAATATAGTTTTTAAAACAAATATTATATTATTAATTGTTATTTTATTTCTAAAAATATATGGTTCAGCCAAATGACTTAGATAAGATTATATATATTAATAATAAACAACTTGGGTTTCGTTTGGATTGTTATATTAAGTTTATTAACCTTATAGTGTAAGAAAACAAGAAGACACGGTAAAAGTAAAATTATTTAACTTAAAGTTAAATCTAAATGATAAGTTTAAAATAGATACCTAAACTTGTCTAAATTCTAATTTATGAGATAATGTCGACCCATCCCCACCATATCTTAGAAATAAATCAATTTGGAGCTATTAAAAACTGAATATGACTTTATAATAAAATAATATTTTTGGTTTTTCCAAAGGTGCCCCACTCCTCCCTTATAAAAGGGCACCTCCTCCATCTCTTCCTCACACCACTTTGAGCCTTAAAGCTCGGCCAACCCCTGCCAAATTATCTTCTCCACTTCCCTATAAACATCCTATAGGTCCTGGTCTTCTTTAAGGACCAATTTTAGTTCCCTAAGAGGAGGTCTCAAAGAGGCGCTTCAAAGAAAAGGTAATGTCCGCTACCGATTCTTTCAACTTTATTTCTTCTTCCACTTCTTCTTCTTTAGTTGTTTCATTATGAATTAATAACATCAGTATCAATAATATACCAATATTTTATTATATGTATGAAACAACCCTATTTCACCATCTATCCTTCCTATTTAAAATGAAATCACCGCGTGTGCGTAGGTACGGAATACCGTCTCCACGCTGTGGTGTAATCTATTTTCCACCACCACCTTACTTAGATGGGTATAATGGTGAAAATAAATAACTATATATGATTATTTTAAAGTGTTATTTATTCTTAAATAGTATACATACACTCCAATACAATTCCACGATCATGGGAACAATATCATCGCTCGTGCGTAGGTACAGAATACAATCTCCACGATGTCATGCGACTCGTTCTACATGATCTTCATTGCATAGTGATAATATAAATGAATTGAATTAATAAATATGATATATAGTACACTAATACAATTCTTTAAATTAGGTATCTATAACCTAAAGAGAATAATACGAATTTATTTGACAAAACACGCATTAGAACAAAAAGTAATAAACACCCAATTAACAAGTAGCAATGAAATATTAGTAATAAGAAGCTATGAATATGACCATATATGATATCATAACAATGATTATGATTCTGTAATAATTCAATGACATTATTTAAATCATTATACAGAATTTTCGGACACTTACGAAGCAAATCGGACCTAAGGTAAGGGAAAATCTCACAATCTCATTTTTTATCCGAGATTGTTTATACTTCAGAATTTACTGGGGAATATTTGTCTTCCACATACATGTTTCCTCAATATTTAATATTATTTCAATCCACATACAATTTCTTAAATCCAATTTTACCCTTTGGTGAGTTTTTAGTGAAAGATATGAAAGGAATCTTTTGTCATTTTTCGTACGTGGTACATTTTAACTTTTCCAGCAAAAGTACGAGAGGAATGTTTTTTTTAACTTATATGGAATGAATGGATTTGTAAAACATTATTTCTAAGAAGCTTCATTTACAATTTTTCAGGTTTATTTTTAATCTACTTCTTTTAGTTTAAAATAGTATGACATGTTAAGAAAGGAAAATGTTTTTGAAGTAGAAAGGATATTTTCTTCAAGAATGGAGTTCAAGTGTTTTATGAAATTTATTTTCCATCTATGATAATATCGGGTTCTATTTCTATCCCTATTATTACATTTATTTGATTATGTTGTGATAGTATTATTATTTTTATGAATTCCTTTATCTTATATGAATTGTTTTTTGATTTCATGATGTTTAAGAATCCGATTTTTATTACATGGGTTATGCAATGATGTATGATTTATGATTTTGTGGAACACATAAGAATGGTATCACTATGAGATGGGTGGGACCTATATCTCCCTCCAATACATTGGGTAAAGATTTATATCTCATGAGATAGACATGGCTGGAAACAGCAGGTTAATCTGGTTCAGTGAAACTGGACTGAAACGAGGAGTGAACTCAGTTCTGAAATGGACTTTTTCCACTAAGATAGTCTTTTCTATGAGTCTTGACTACTAAGAAATGATTCTCTATGATTATGTGTGTATGCCACAAATTCTCATGTATTATGTTATGATTATTGGGATTACATTTCACTTCTATAATTTATCCCATGATATGAAATTATGATTTCTTTTGCAGGTTAAGATTTCCAAAATGTTATGTTGTTGTGAATATGATGTGATTTATTTTTCTTTTGTTTACCCTTACTGAGCATTTGAGCTCACCCTTTTGTATGTTTTCTTTCCCCCAGGTCAGGAAGAAGGTTATTAAGTAGGATATGCCAAAAGAGACTCTAGATATGATGAAATAAATGGGAGACAATGTAGATGATTTATGAACCAGTTGTTTATGTTTCCCAGTTTCTAAAGAAACTATACCTATACAGTCCTTTGATGGTATTGTTATATGTTATAATAAGTGTGCTTCAATTTTGAAGTATTAAAAATGTATGTAAATTATGGTTTTTTATAGTTTGTATCAGAGGAAAGGTATAGTCAACCTTTGGAAACTTGGATGTGAAAGCCTTAGTAAGAAACCTAAGGATATGTATAAGCATAGAACACAATCTTAGTGTTTTAGAAATGGCCATGAATAACCTATGATAAGACCTTAAGTGTAAAATTTTATTCTTAATTATGAGGTTTTCCTATTTTAATTACTGTTTCTCACACTATTCTTCTTGGTTTTAGTCAATGGCCGGAACCCGAAGGAATCATGTTAATGCGGAATGCGACGGGAAATCCAATGATTGTCCCCCTGAGCAACCAAACGTTATGGGAGTTGGAATGAAAAATCTTGTATCCATGCTCAAACAACTTTCTTAAGCTATGAATCATTCATGTCTTCTAAACGAGCAAAGGAAGGAGAAACATTCTGTTGAATCCTTCAGGAGGCAGCATCCACCATCATGCAGCGGGTCTTCTGATCCATTAGTGGCTGAACAATGGATCAATACCACTGAAAAGATATTTTCAGTTCTTCAATGTTCTGAACATGATAAAGTCATCTTAGTAGTGTATCATTTGGAAGGTGATGCTGATTAATGGTGGAATCTTATTAAGAATACGAGGAAAAGGGATGAAATTGAGTCCATGGAATGGGACGAGTTCAAGAACTTATTTTTCAATAAGTACGTCCCTCATATTATTAGAACAAAGATAGAGAAGGAGTTTCTTGAACTAAATCAAAAGGATGATGAATCTGTTGGTACATATGAAGCAAATTTTACGAGACTTGAAAGGTACACTTTCAGAATTATTATCCATCCTGATAGTAAGATCGATCGATTCTCTAGTGGCTTAAAACCAAGTCTTTGAAGGGCATTAGCCATAAGGGACTTCAATAGCTACGAGGAAATTTTTCAATGTTCTCTCAAGGTTGAGATGGAGATTGGTGTAACCAATCAGTCATATGGGTTTGATAAGAAGAGGAAAATGGAATTCAGAGGAAAATCTAAAGAGCACACTGAAAAGAAGATGAGTTTTCCCTTATGCTCAATGTGTGGAAATAAACATGGGGGAAATTGTCTTAAGGGGACAAGAAAATGTTATAAGTGTGTAAAATAAGGTCATCGGGCAATTGAATGTTGAAATAATGGGAAGAAGATGTCTAATGATGCAAACAAAGGAAGGGATACACAGAATGAACCCACTACCCTTCAATGTTTCAAGTGCAAGGAGATGGGGAATTATGCCAATCAATGCCCAAATCCAAGGGTTGATGATGATGATCGACGTCAACAAACTCATAATGATAAAGTCAAAGGAAAGTCACATGTAATTACTATCGGCGATGTGGGGTACGACAACGAAGTGGTGAGAGGTACACATACCATCCACTCTAAAGTAGAAAATGTTTTATTTTATTCTGGATCCACCCACTCTTTTATTTCTGAAGAATTTTTTAAGGGTATAACCATATTACCTCAACAATTAGATGTTGAGTTAGCTGTGAAAACTCCTAATGGCAGAACAGTCGCATCAAAAGTTTATAATTCTTCTCCGATTGAAGTTTGTGGGAAAGTGATTCCTGAAAATAATGTGATCCTTCCTATAGTAGAATTTGATGTGATTCCTGACATGTATTGGCTTTCTTTATATGGAGCTCATATCAATAGCCAAAGATTGGAAGTCACATTTCATATTCCAGAACAATCTATGATCGTCTGTCGATGCAAGGATGAACATAACCTTCCAGTGGAAATTTCTTTCATCTTATGCGTCTTGATTCCACTAAATGAAGGTTATTTATCTCAAATGGTTGTTGAGAAACTCATGATTAATAATATGCCCATTGTACGGGAGTTTGACGATGTCTTTCTGGAGGAAATTTCGGGTCTTCCACGAAATCGTGAAGTTGAGTTTTCAATAGAACTTCAACGGGGTGCTTTTCCTATTTCAAATACACCTTATAGAATGGAACCAATTGAGTTACAAGAATTGAAGAAGCAACTCTAAGAGAATCTTGATAAATGATTCATATGCCCTAGTGCATCACCTTGGGGAGCACATGTTCTGTTTGTTAAGAAGAAAGATGGATCAATGCGACTCTGCATTGATTATCGAGAACGTAACAAGATCAATATCAAGAACAAATATCCTTTCCCATGAATTGTTGACATATTTGACCAACTACGCAGAGCTCAATACTTTTTCAAGATTGATCATCATTCAGGGTATCATCAATTAATGGTCAAAAGGGAGGATATACCAAAGACGGCTTTCCGTACAAGGTATGGACACTATAAATTTATAGCGATACCATTTGGTCTTACTAATTCCCCTGCTATCTTCATGGATCTGATGAATAGAGTCTTTAGAGACTATCATTATCAGTTTTTGGTAGTCTTTATAGAGGATATTCTTGTCTATTCAAAGAGCAAGGAAGAACATGTAGATCATTTGAGAATTATATTGAAGACCCTGAGAAAGGAGAAGCTTTATGCCAAATTTACCAAGTGTGAATTTTGGCTTCAAAAAGTTACATTTTTGGGTCACACAATCTCAAAAGAGGGGATATCTGGGATCTCGAAAAAAAAAGAGGTTATCAAAAGATGGTCGATACCAACAATAGTAAGTGAGATCCGAAGTTTTCTTGGTTTGGCTGGATATTATCGACGTTTTGTGAAATATTTTTCACAATTATCTAATCCACTCACCAAGTTGACTCGGAAAGGATTTAGGTTTGTTTGGGCGGAGGAATGTGAAGAAAATTTCAAGGAGTTAAAAAGAAGGTTATCCAGTGCACCTATGCTCACACTTCCTTGTAGTGGAGAAAGGTTTGTGATCTACATTGATGCATCCAAGAAGGGATTTGGGTGTGTTCTTATGAAAAATGATATGGTGATAGCTTATTCCTCACGGCAGTTGAAAACCCATTATCAAAATTACCCAAATCCTGATTTGGAGTTAGCTGCGATAATCATTGCATTAATGATTTAGAGGCATTATATTTATGGAGAAAGGTGTGATATTTATACTAATCATAAAAGTTTAAAGTATATTTTCACACAAAAGTAGATGAATATGCGCCAAAGAAGATGGTTGGAGATGATTAAGGATTACGACTGCTCAATTCATTACCACCCTAGGAAAGCAAACAAGGTGGCAGATGCATTAAGTTGACAAGACCATGCTAGCTTATCCATGATGAGTATCACAAAAGTTCCAATATTTATGGATTTACAAAGGATGGATCTTGGAATTATAATGGAAGGGGAAAATCGTATCATTCTCAATTGAATGTTCAACCATCTATACATGTGAAGATTAAAGAGGCGCAGAAAGAAGTTGTAGAGTTACAAAAGATGGTGAGAAATATTCCTGAAATCAACCATGATTGTGATGGGATAATAAAGTTCAGGAATCGGGTATGTGTTCCTCCCATCCCAGAATTAATGAAGGAGATGCTGGATGAGGCTCATAGTTTTTCATTCTCTATTCATACTAGAAGCACGAATATGTATAGGGACCTGAAAGAGTACTTCAGGTGGGATGGTATGAAAAGAGATGTTGCTGAATATGTCTCTCGATGCTTGGTTTGTCAGCAAGTTAAAGCTGAGAGACAGAAGTCCAAGGGGATGTTACAACCATTACCCATACTAGAATGGTAATGGGAAAACATCACTATGGACTTTTTCACTGGACTTCCTAAAACATCCAAAGGCAATAATGCTATCTGGGTTATAGTTGATCATCTTACAAAGTTGGCAGACATCATTGCTATTAGAGAGGATTTCTCTATAGATCAGCTTGCCAGGATATATGTAAAGGAAGTCTTAAGATTGCCTGGAGTACCACTTTCTATTATATCTGATCGGGATCCAAGGTTCACCTCAAAGTTCTGGCGAAGTCTTTAGCATACTCTAGATACAGATTTGAGTTTCAGCACTGCTTATCATCCTCAGACAGATGGTCAGTCTGATAGGACAATTCAAACGCTAGAAGATATGTTGAGAGCTTGCTCTATGGATTTCAAAGGTGGTTGGGATCAACACCTACCTTTGGTGGAATTTTCTTATAATAATAGCTTTCACTCTAGTATTCAGATGGCTCCTTATGAAGCTCTCTATGGAATGAAATGCAGGACTCCCACGTGCTGGGATGAAGTTGGGGAAAGAAAGTTATTAGGACCTAATCTTGTTGATGAGATGGAAGAAAAGGCTAGATCTATTCAACAACACATTAGAGACTGTCAGAGTCGACAAAAAATTTTTGCCGACAACCGAAGAAAAGACCTAGAGTTTGAAGTGGGTGATAAAGTGTTCTTATGAATATCTCCTTGGAAGAGAGTAATGAGATTTGGAAAGAAGGGAAAGTTGAGACCTAGATATATCGGTCCATTCGAAATACTGGATCGTGTTGGGAAGGTAGATTACCGATTGGCGCTTCCACAGAATATCTCCCAAGTTCACGATGTGTTCCATGTATCTCTCCTAAGAAAGTACATAACTGATCCTTCACATGTACTCAGCTCAGAAGTTATACCGCTGGAACAAGATCTTTCTTATGAAGAACAGCCGATAGAGATTCTCGATCGTAGAGAAAAAGTCCTAAGGAACAAGACCACTCACTTGGTGAAAGTTTTATGGAGGAACCACCAATTAGAAGAAGCTATATGGGAGCATGAGGATATGATGAGTGAGAGGTATCCTCATCTATTTGTTAAAAAGTGACGAATTTCGAGGGCGAAATTCATTTTAAGGGGGGTATAATGTAACACCCAAGACTTTTATGAGAAATATTTTGTTTTTATAAATAATCAAAGGAATCTTTCTCTACACACAACACTATCTTGGCTTGCTTTACACGCAATCACAACCTTCCTCGATATCTTGCGTCGTACGCAATACCGAGTTTCACTAAACAACGATATGCTATTAAAATATTATTAAAACTAGCCGTTCTGAATAGTAATAACCAATTTTTTAAATTTTGTAAATTTTAATTTTCAAAATGGACTTCATTTTTGGATTCGGAATATCGAAATTATCCTAGGGTGAAATTTTGGTATTTTTCTGAAAACTTTCAATTTTTGATGAATAGTGAAAACACTAAGTTACTATTTAAAAACTGACTTTTTATTTAAATAATTATTTATTTTATTTAAATTTATTTTAGGTCAAAATTGATACATAATACCTATATAAGTTCAATGCAATTCATTGGAGTCATTTTATAATAATTTCAGATATATAAATATTTTATTGAACTTTTCACAGTCTTTTACCCACCTCGTAGGAGAATTTGCAAATTTACGTAAAACTTAATTTTACCACTCCTGTGAGTGGATTTTTGAAAATTTGAGAGACACAATTAATATGAAGGACTAAAATGTGGTTCAATGAGATGAAAATAATTTTTGGTGAATAGCAACTTTTTACTTTTTTTCCCACGGTTAAAAGTAAATACGGTAATTAAGGGTACAAATGATATTATTATTACCCTAACACATTTCCAAATTCTCTTGGATAAGTGTTATTCGTAAAAAAACATCCTTAGTAATAAAATATGACAATTTCGGTCCACATGGATTAGATTAGGACATTTAATATTAATTTATTTAAAGAAAGGTTAAAATAGTTAAAATCAAAGTTTAATAACTAAATCATTTTTAATATAGGTTTATTCATAAGATATATTCTACTATAAATATTCATTAGAAATATAAAAACATTTCCTACATATGGGTATATTATTTGTAATTTTTAGAATTTAAATAATTTAATTTATTTATGACCCAATGATGATGACGTAATTATCTTATTAATGAAATATTAACATAATTGATGTTATAAAAACAAAAATAAATGTAATTTGAGACTTTTTATGAATTACAATAATTTTATATGTTAATATGACATGTTAGTATTGATTTAATTAACTTTTTTTGAACTAATATTTCTGTTATGATTTTCACAAAAATCAATTACCAAATAGTGTCAAAATTGACATAAAATAGTTTTTAAAACTAATATTATATTATTAATTGTTATTTTATTCCTAAAAATCTATGGTTCGGCCAAATTACTTAGATAAGGTTATATATATTAATAATAAACACCTTGGGGTTCGTTTGGCATGTTATAGTA
Source organism: Viscum album (assembly GCA_963277665.1). Classification (NCBI taxonomy): domain Eukaryota; kingdom Viridiplantae; phylum Streptophyta; class Magnoliopsida; order Santalales; family Viscaceae; genus Viscum; species Viscum album. Next base: position 1,863,825,619 of record OY728164.1, on the reverse strand, counting down.
AGTTTATTAACCTTATAGTGTAAGAAGATAAGAAGACACCGTAAAAGTAAAATTATTTAACATAAAGATAAATCCAAATGATAAGGTTAAAATAGATATCTAAACTTGTCTAAATTATATTAGATTAGATTATTTAGACCCATACCGACCATATCTTCGATATAAATCAATTTGGAGCTATTAAAAACTGAATATGACTTTATAATAAAATAATATTTTTAGTTTTTCCAAAGGTGCCCCTCTCCTCCCTTATAAAAGGGAACCTCCTCCCTCTCTTCCTCACACCACATTGAGCCTTCAAACTCGGCAAAACCCTACCAAATTCTCTTCTCCACTTCCCTAGAAACATCCTAGATGTCATGGTCTTCTTCAAAGACCAATTTTAGTTCACTAAGAGGAGGTCTCAAAGAGGCGCTTCAAAGAAGAGGTAATGTCTGTTACTGATTCTTTCAACTTTATTTCTTCTTCCACTTCTTCTTCTTTAGTTGTTTCATTATGAAGTAATAATATAAATATCACTAATATACTGATATGTTATTATAAGTATTAAACAACCCTATTTCACCATCTATCCATCCTATGGAAAATGAAATCACCGCGCCTGCATACGTACGGACTACCGTCTCCACACCGTGGTGTAATATATTTTCTACTACCACCATACTTAGATGGGTATAACGGTGAAAATAAATAAATATATATGATTATAGTAAAGTTTTATTTATTATTAAATAGTATACATACACACCAATACAATTCTATGATCATGGGAACAATATCATCGTTCGGGCGTACGTACGGAATACCGTCTCCACGATGTGATGCGACTCGTTTTACATGATCTTCATTGCATAATGATTATATAAATGAATTGAATGAATAAATATGATATATAGTACACTAATACCATTATGGAAATGAGGTATCTATAAAATAAAGAGAATAATAAGTATTTATTCGACAAAACACGCATAAGAAAAAAAAAGTAATAAACACCCGAATAACAAGTAGAAATGAAATATTACTAATAAGAAGCTAAGAATATGACCATATATGATACCATAACAATGATTATGATTCTTTAATAAATCAATGACATTATTTAAATCATTATACAGGAGGTTCAGACACTTACGAAGCAAATCGGACCTAAGGTAAGGGAAAATCTCGCAATCTCAATTTTTATCAGAGATTGTTTATACTTTAGAATTTACTGGGGAGTATTTATCATCCACATCCATGTTTACACAATATTTAATCTTATTTCCATCCACCTACAATTGATTAAATCCAATTTTACCCTCCGGTGAGTGTTTAGTAGAAGTTATGAAAGGAATATTTTGTCGTTTTTCGTCCGAGGTACTTTTTGACTTTTCCGAAAAAAGTACGAGAAGAATGTTTTTTTAACTTATACGACATGAATGGATTTTTTAAACATTATTTCCAAGAAGCTTCCTTTAAAAGTTTTCATGTTTATTTTTAATCAACATATTTTAGTTTAAAATTGTATGACATGTTAAGAAAAGAAAAAAAAAATTTAAAGTAGAAAGGATATTTTCCTCAAGAATGGAGTTCAAGTGTTTTATCAAAATTATTTTCCATAAAAGATAATATAGGGTTATGTGTCACGACCTGCCCTCGGGGTCCGTGCCGTGACTACCCCAAGCCCGCCTTCCATAGGCCAGGGGCTGGCGACTAGCACCAAGGCGTAAATCCGGGTAAAAAGGGAAGGCATTTCCTTTGTAAAGTAAACAAACACCACAGAGTAAGCAAGCGGAAAGTAACACTAAGAAAAAACAGAGTACAACTAAAAGTGCGGAAAGTAAAAAGGGGCCGGAAATACAAGCCCAACTGTAAAGTACAACTCGAAAGGGAAAACAACAACTGAAAAGTAAAGCAGCCACGCCGAGCTGTCCACTGGAAATCCCACCTGAAGGGTGGGTACAGATAGCTCCTCTGCTCCTCAGGTCCCGCCGTCTGCTCCAAGTATGTCCCGCCCAGTGGTCTGCCTCTGGGTACCGCCTCGTCGTATAGTCCACCTCCAGGTACCTTCCAGTCCTCGAACACTCGGCCTCTGCCAGTACTGTCCGTCTTCTGCAACCAACACAACGAGGTGCGGGCATAGCCCGTGCCGGGGTGAGTATAACGATACTCAGTAGGGACCCCGAGACCCTCAAGGTCTCACTAAAACCAACAAGGATAACCACAAGAAGATCACAACAGATAAACTCTACTTAGGTATATGCCCATACATATACCTAAGTTATCAAGTAACCCATCTCAGTCATGAGGAAACACAAGGATCATGAGATCAACGGATAACCACTACCCAGGTATATGCCCATACATATACTTAAGTTATCAAGTAACCCATCTCAATCATGAGGAAACACAAAGGTCAAAAGTCTCAGCTCAAACCAGGATTTTCATTATCGAAACCGTAACTGCTGAAGAGCTCCGTCTCTAGAGTGTACAGTGGTCCTGTCACGACTCCGAGGCCGCCGCTCACTAACCTAAGACTGCTGAAGTACTCCTCCTGTCGAGTACTGCGGGTCTGCTGCCAACTACCAGGTGCTCCGTCCGCTGAGGGTCTGCTGCCAAATACCGGGCGCTACCCAGATAGCCTACTGAGGTACTCCTCCTGTCGAGTACCGCGGGTCTGCTGCCAACTACCAGGCGCTCCGTCCGCCGTGGGTCTGCCGCCATATACCGGGCGCTCCGTCCACTGGGCTAGTCGACTCACTCCAAGTCGAGTCGGTCAAGCAGTCGTCAGGTCTCAGCCGGTTACACGGTCTCCGTACTCTGCACGCTCGTCTCCGGGAGGGTCCGCTCCACGAGCTACTGGTCGATACTCCAAGTATCACAAGGTCCCGCGAAGAAGTGTCTCAAAGGACCGTCTCGTCACAGGGGTCTCAACGCAACAGACGGCGCGTCGATCGGACGCCCGGTCTGTGAGTTATGAGCCTTTTCGTCCCAGGGGCCCGGTTGGTTTCGAGAGCGAAACTAATCCCGGCCGTATCTCAATTGTACCCCGAACTCCCATAGGGTAAACTCAAAGGGACCGTTACTCAACGTAACCACCAACGCCGCTGACGGTTCGTCAAGCGGACGTCCTGTCTGAAAGATATTAGCTTTCCCGTTCCAGGGGCCCGGTTGGATTTCGGGTGCGATCCAACCCGGCCTCTACTAACTGAATCCAAAACTCGGGCGAAGGATACCAAAAGTTCCGTATCGTAAACAGGAACTCAACGCAACAGACGGTGCGTCGATCGGACGCCCGGTCTGAGAGTTATTGGCATTTTCGTCTCCGGGGCCCGGTTGGTTTTTAAGGCTAAACCAACCCGACCATACTCCACCTGCGTCCAAACCTTGGGCGGAGTATGCCAAAAGTTTCGTCTCACTAAGAGGAACACAACGCGACTGACGGTGCGTCAATCGGACGTTCGTAGCTCAAGATATGAGCGTTTCCGCTCCGAAGGCCCGGTCAGTTTCGTGAACGAACCAACCCGGCCGAACTCAAAGTTAACCGAAACCTTTAGTGCGATATATCGAAACGACCGTCTCGATCCAAGGATCGCGTTGCCGCAGACGGTTCGTCATTCGGAGGTCCGAGGCTCAAGTTATGGGCCAAAAACCGAATCTGGTTCGAAACGGGGGGGTCCGGGTCCGGGCCGACCCGGGCCGACCCCCCCCCCCTGGGCGGCGCGGTGGCGGCGGCGGCGGCGGCGGCGGCGGGCCGCGGCGGCGGGCGCCTGGCGCCGCACGAGGGTGGCACGCGGGGGGCTCAGCCCCCGCTTCTTCAAGGTGGCGCGGCCTTTGTGCCGCGCCTAAGTAACAAAACGCCCCCCCCCCCCCCCCCCCCCCTCACGTGGGGGGCCTGCTGGAGCGCAACCGGGGGGCCGGCTGCCCCCCTCCTTCAAGGAACCGCCCTCCTCATTAAGAGGGGGGTTTTGTTGAACCGGCCGGGGGATTTAATCCCCCGGTTTTATGACATCCGGCCGGCCAGATGGCCGGCCGGTTTTTACCAACGGGACCGGAAATTCCGGTCCCGCCTTCGACTTCCGACGCCGGCGGCCCGGCCGCCGGTCTTCACATCCCGCCGCGGCCCGGATCCGGCCGCGGTCTCCTCGTCCCGCCGCGGCCCGGAACCGGCCGTGGTGTTCGTCGTCCGGCGCGGTGCGACGACACCGCGCCCCTTTCGCCGTGCCATGATTCTTTTCAACGCGGCGCGACGGCGTCGCGTTCTTGAAGATTCTTCCTCGACGTAGCGCGACGGCGCCGTGTAAAATTATTTGCACGATCATCCGCGTGGTGCGACGGCACCACGCCACTTGTTTCCTTACGCAAGAATAATCAACATGAACGATGGAGGGGGGTTCGGTCGTGTTCATGCGGTCCGGCCCCCCTCACGTTAAATAAATAACTCAACTTAAACATTCAAGCCTCAAGTTAGACAAGCGAGATCCACGTTCAAGAAATGGAATAAATAAATAATGAAACAACAACCCCTACCTCGGGTATAAGTTCGAGGATTTGACTATGTCCGCGGAAGTCGACGTCGCGGAGATCGGGCATCGCGGTAGTCGTTCTTCAATTCCGTTGACGAAGAGATACGTCCGATGTGATACGTCGTTGGAGAAACCTCTTATTTCGACGAAGGGTATCCGAGGAGGAAGCGGCGTTCCCTCACGTTGACACCGAGGACGAAGAAGAGAGGCGTCGTTCTTCGTCGGAGTTTGAGCTTTCTTCGTTCTTCGTCAGAGCTTGAAGATGAAGAAGAAGCTCTCCAAAAGCTCTCAAGGAGACAAACAACAACCCATAATAAAATAAGACAACTTCTTATTTTATTATTACAAAACACATTAGAATTTCAAAAGTTTGAAATTCAAAAAGGTTTAACTCCCATAATTAATTAAGTAACCCAAGTTGACAACATTAAATGAAATGAGTTAAAGGGGAGGTTTTGAGAGAATTTGAGGAGTTGGGGTTCGTGTGGACCCCACCTCACTTAATCCTCCCAAGGGAGGTTAAGTGGATGTGGGTCCCACTCCCAACTCCCTTTGGTAGGACTTAACTAGATAAAAATAAAATTTGTTCCTCACAAATTTTATTTAACTTAAACTAAAAACCCAAAAACTAACTTTCAACCCGCAACAAACGCAACTTCCGAAAAGGTCTCATTAAGCGAATATCGGCGCTGCGAGTTCATCGGTGCCCTCGGATTTCAATTCCGAGCACCCGATCAAAAGTTAGGAATTCCCGCTCGTTCGTTCACTGAACGTACCCGAGCCAAACTTCGGAAATTAATTCCGGGCACTCCGGGCCTCGGAATCAGGTGCCGTCTGAAACCGCGCTCTTGTAAAATTCTAAAGAAAATTAAGAAAAAATTTCCCTTGAATTTTACGGGTCTTTACATTACTCCCACCTCAGGGCTTTACGTCCCCGTAAAGATACAACAAAAACTAGGGAAACAAAAGAGGGTACTGAGCACGCATCTGAGCCTCCCGCTCCCATGTGCTCTCCTGGAGATTCCCGTGCCGCCATCTGTTGCGCACAAGAGGAATCGATCGCCCATGTAGGACCCGCTCCTGTCGATCCTCTATCTCCACCAGGACCTCCGTAAAAGTCGCCCCATCGTCAACGTCAAGCTCCCCATGGTCAAAGATGTGCGTCGGGTCGTGCACGTATCTCCTCAGTTGAGACACGTGGAAGACGTCGTGCACCCGGTGTATCTGAGGTGGTAGAGCCAGGCGATAAGCCACCTCACCAACCCTGCTGAGGACCTGGAAGGGTCCGATGAAGCGCGGAGATAACTTGTCGCCTCGTCCAAATCTCCGAATACCACGTCGAGGTGAGACCCGCAAGAAGACGTGGTCACCATCCTCGAACTCTAGTGGCCTCCGCCTCCTGTCAGCGTATGACTTCTGCCGGCTCTGTGTTTTCCTCATCCGCTCCTGGATGACATGGACCTCTTCTGACGTGGCCCGGACCATCTCTGGTCCCACAAGAGCTGCGAGATTTCTTCTTTGCCGATAAGAGAAACCTGGTCTCATCCCCTGGATGAACCACATTCTTTGCCTAAAACAGTCAATCCTAACATGGATGATACTAATCCATACCAAGGATGACGTCGTAAGGCCTCGACGCTACTACTAAGAGATCCAACCGTTACTCTCGCCTCCGAGGGTTGAGTCACACTGTCAGCATCAGTGTGTGGTAACTGGTCTCCTCCAGTAGATGTCTCACAAGTGAGGGTCAAGTCAACAGTCAACTGGAACCTCTTAGTAACACCACAAAAGAGGACAGGAATGAAAACATCACAAAGGATGCGTCTTTTATTATTGCAGCTCATAATACAAGACGCTACACAAAAGCAACATCAACATGGAACTAGAAGTACAAAAGACGTATCCACTAGATCCGCTCCTGTCCACCTGCTCCCAGAGCTCCATGATCGTATGCTTCAGCTGCCTGAAGCTGTGCTCTCGCATGTTCACCTACTCCCTGTGCTCGGGGTGGACCTCCTGGTGGTGGTGGTGGCAGAGCCTCAAAGCGTCGTCCACCACCTGCTGCTCGGCCAGCTCCTCTGCCTCGTCCGCCTCCTCCCTGCGGACCGCCACGGTCGAACCTCTGCCTCTGCCTAGGTGGTTCCTCAACCGTCTGCTGCTCCTCCACATGGCGGGTCGGGCAGTCACGAGCCATGTGGACTTGCCCGCCGCATGCAAAGAACTGTCTTCCACTCAAAAGACTGACTCCGCGCTGTGTGCCCTGCACTGCTGAGCCAGTGCCCTGAGGTCGTCTGCCTGAAGGTCTGGTTTGTCTGGACCCCCGAGTCATCTGTCGGCTACCTGCTACCGAAGACTCCGCTACGTGCCACCCTGCGGTGGGTCGCTGCGCTGGTGAAGACTCAGCAAGGAAGCTCTCAATCAGAAGGGCCCGTTCCAGTACTCCTGTCTGAGTCGGTAAGCTGAGGGAGATCAGCGATGCCCTGATCTCGTGTCTCAAACCCTGCTCGAAGGTCCGGGCCCAGAAGAATGGGTCCCGTACCATGTCGGTCGAGTAGCGCGAGAGATCGGTAAATCTCGCCGAGTACTGAGCGACCGTCATGCTGCCCTGCCGCAGCTGCAGAAGCTCCTGGATACGCACCGCACGAAGGGTGGCTGGGACGAACTCCGAGCGGAAGAGGCTCTCAAAGTCCGTCCAAAGTAGAGATGCCTCATCGTGCACCTGGAGCATCAAGCTCCACCATCGTCCTACTGCTGCGTGTAGTAGGCTCGCAGCGAGGATCACCATGAGGTCTGCTGGTGTCCTCACTAGCCTAAACACTCGTACCACTGCCTCCAGCCAGTCCTCTGCAGCCTGGGGATCCGTTTCCCCGCGAAACCTGGGCGGTCGCTGGCGCTGAAACTCATGCAGTGCGCTGAGGCGACGTGCATCGTCAGCGGCTGCTGCTGGAAGCATCGGGGGCTCGGCGGGTAGAGCTACCGCCGGTGCCACTACTGACAAAGGGCCCTGCACCGAGGCCTCGTCGCTCGGTGGGCTGTCGTCACGTTCGATTCTCGGAACCCTAGCTGGCTGCCGTCGTGGGGCCATCCTGAAAGAAACAACGTAACCCGATCAAACGATTATACCTGGTGAGCTGACCTGGTTTGAGCTGTTTTAAGGGGAAAAACCTTTGAAAACACACACGCAATCAGTGTTTTCGTGCACAAAGTCGGAAATCAGTTGTCAGGGTCCTGGTGTATGGATACGTCGGCCGCCCGCACCAACACTGGACTCCCTGAACTGAAAACCACACTCGGTACCCTTAACACTATTGCTTCACAGAAAGAAAGATCAGAGTCTGCGGTAGAACCGACCAGCTCTGATACCAATTTGTCACGACCCGCCCTCGGGGTCCGTGCCATGACTACCCCAAGCCCGCCTTCCATAGGCCAGGGGCTGGCGACTAGCACCAAGGCGTAAATCCCGGTAAAAAGGGAAGGCATTGCCTTTGTAAAGTAAACAAACACCACAGAGTAAGCAAGCGGAAAGTAACACTAAGCAAAAACAGAGTACAACTAAAAGTGCGGAAAGTAAAAAGGGGCCAGAAATACAAGCCCAACTGTAAAGTACAACTCGAAAGGGAAAACAGCAACTGAAAAGTAAAGCAGCCACGCCGAGCTGTCCACTAGAAATCCCACCTGAAGGGTGGGTACAGATAGCTCCTCTGCTCCTTGGGTCCCGCCGTCTGCTCCAAGTATGTCCCGCCCAGTGGTCTGCCTCTGGGTACCGCCTCGTCGTATAGTCCACCTCCAGGTACCGTCCAGTCCTCGAACACTCGGCCTCTGCCAGTACTGGCCGTCGTCTGCAACCAACACAACGAGGTGCGGGCATAGCCCGTGCAGGGGTGAGTATAACGATACTCAGTAGGGACCCTGAGACCCTCAAGGTCTCACTAAAACCAACAAGGATAACCACAAGAAGATCACAACAGATAAACTCTACTTAGGTATATGCCCATACATATACCTAAGTTATCAAGTAACCCATCTCAGTCATGAGGAAACACAAGGATCATGAGATCAACGGATAACCACTACCCAGGTATATGCCCATACATATACCTAAGTTATCAAGTAACCCATCTCAATCATGAGGAAACACAAAGGTCAAAAGTCTCAGCTCAAACCAGGATTTTCATTATCGAAACCGTAACTGCTGAAGAGCTCCGTCTCTAGAGTGTACAGTGGTCCTGTCACGACTCCGAGGCCGCCGCTCACTAACCTAAGACTGCTGAAGTACTCCTCCTATCGAGTACTGCGGGTCTGCTGCCAACTACCAGGTGCTCCGTCCGCTGAGGGTCTGCTGCCAAATACCGGGCGCTACCCAGATAGCCTACTGAGGTACTCCTCCTGTCGAGTACCGCGGGTCTGCTGCCAACTACCAGGCGCTCCGTCCGCCGTGGGTCTGCCGCCATATACCGGGCGCTCCGTCCACTGGGCTAGTCGACTCACTCCAAGTCGAGTCGGTCAAGCAGTCGTCAGGTCTCAGCCGGCTACACGGTCTCCGTACTCTGCACGCTCGTCTCCGGGAGGGTCCGCTCCACGAGCTACTGGTCGATACTCCAAGTATCACAAGGTCCCGCGAAGAAGTGTCTCAAAGGACCGTCTCGTCACAGGGGTCTCAACGCAACAGACGGCGCGTCGATCAGACGCCCGGTCTGTGAGTTATGAGCCTTTTCGTCCCAGGGGCCCGGTTGGTTTCGAGAGCGAAACTAATCCCGGCCGTATCTCAACTGTACCCCGAACTCCCATAGGGTAAACTCAAAGGGACCGTTACTCAACGTAACCACCAACGCCGCTGACGGTTCGTCAAGCGGACGTCCTGTCTGAAAGATATTAGCTTTCCCGTTCCAGGGGCCCGGTTAGATTTCGGGTGCGATCCAACCCGGCCTCTACTAACTGAATCCAAAACTCGGGCGAAGGATACCAAAAGTTCCGTATCGTAAACAGGAACTCAACGCAACAGACGGTGCGTCGATCGGACGCCCGGTCTGAAAGTTATTGGCATTTTCGTCTCCGGGGCCCGGTTGGTTTTTAAGGCTAAACCAACCCGACCGTACTCCACCTGCGTCCAAACCTCGGGCGGAGTATGCCAAAAGTTCCGTCTCACTAAGAGGAACACAACGCGACTGACGGTGCGTCAATCGGACGTTCGTAGCTCAATATATGAGTGTTTCCGCTCCGAAGGCCCGGTCGGTTTCGTGAACGAACCAACCCGGCCGAACTCAAAGTTAACCGAAACCTTGAGTGCGATATATCGAAACGACCGTCTCGATCCAAGGATCGTGTTGTCGCAGACGGTTCGTCATTCGGAGGTCTGAGGCTCAAGTTATGGGCCAAAAACCGAATCTGGTTCGAAACGGGGGGGTCCGGGTCCGGGCCGACTCGGCCCGACCCCCCCCCCCCCCTGGGCGGCGCGGTGGCGGCGCGGCGGCGGCAGGCCGCGGCGGCGGGCGCCTGGCGCCGCACGAGGGTGGCACGCGGGGGGCTCAGCCCCCGCTTCTTCAAGGTGGCGCGGCCTTTGTGCCGCGCCTAAGTAACAAAACGGCCCCTCCTCACGTGGGGGGCCTGCTGGAGCGCAACCGGGGGGCCGGCTGCCCCCCTCCTTCAAGGAACCACCCCCCTCATTAAGAGGGGGGTTTTGTTGAACCGGCCGGGGGATTTAATCCCCCGGTTTTATGACATCCGGCCGGCCAGCTGGCCGGCCGGTTTTTACCAACGGGACCGGAAATTCCGGTCCCGCCTTCGACTTCCGACGCCGGCGGCCCGACCGCCGCTCTTCACATCCCACCGCGGCCCGGATCCGGCCGCGGTCTCCTCGTCCCGCCGCGGCCCGGAACCGGCCGCGGTGTTCGTCGTCCGGCGCGGTGCGACGGCACCGCGCCCCTTTCGCCGTGCCATGATTCTTTTCAACGCGGCGCGACGGCGTCGCGTTCTTGAAGATTCTTCCTCGACGTAGCGCGACAGCGCCGCGTAAAATTATTTGCACGATCATCCGCGTGGTGCGACGGCACCACGCCACTTGCTTCCTTACGCAAGAATAATCAACATGAACGATGGAGGGGGGTTCGGTCGTGTTCATGCGGTCCGGCCCCCCTCACGTTATATAAATAAATCATCTTAAACATTCAAGCCTCAAGTTAGACAAGCGAGATCCACGTTCAAGAAATGGAATAAATAAATAATGAAACAACAACCCCTACCTCGGGTATAAGTTCGAGGATTTGACTATGTCCGCGGAAGTCGACGTCGCGGAGATCGGGCGTCGCAGTAATCGTTCGTCAATTCCGTTAACGAAGAGATACGTCCGATGTGATACGTCGTTGGAGAAACCTCTTATGTCGACGAAGGGTATCCAAGGAGGAAGCGGCGTTCCCTCACGTTGACACCGAGGACGAAGAAGAGAGGCGTCGTTCTTCGTCGGAGTTTGAGCTTTCTTCGTTCTTCGTCAGAGCTTGAAGATGAAGAAGAAGCTCTCCAAAAGCTCTCAAGGAGACAAACAACAACCCATAATAAAATAAGACAACTTCTTATTTTATTATTACAAAACACATTAGAATTTCAAAAGTTTGAAATTCAAAAAGGTTTAACTCCCATAATTAATTAAGTAACCCAAGTTGACAACATTAAATGAAATGAGTTAAAGGGGAGGTTTTGAGAGAATTTGAGGAGTTGGGGTTCGTGTGGACCCCACCTCACTTAATCCTCCCAAGGGAGGTTAAGTGGATGTGGGTCCCACTCCCAACTCCCTTTGGTAGGACATAACTAGATAAAAATAAAATTTGTTCCTCACAAATTTTATTTAACTTAAACTAAAAACCCAAAAACTAACTTTCAACCCGCAACAAACGCAACTTCCGAAAAGGTCTCATTAAGAGAATATCGGCGCTGCGAGTTCATCGGTGCCCTCGGATTTCAATTCCGAGCACCCGATCAAAAGTTAGGAATTCCCGCTCGTTCGTTCACTGAACGTACCCGAGCCAAACTTCGGAAATTAATTCCGGGCACTCCGGGCCTCGGAATCAGGTGCCGTCTGAAACCGCGCTCTTGTAAAATTCTAAAGAAAATTAGGAAAAAATCTCCCTTGAATTTTACGGGTCTTTAAATTATGTTTCTATCCCTATTATTACATTGATTTGATTATGTTGTGATGGAATTATTTTTATGAATTCCTTTATCTTATATGAACTGTTGTATGATGTCATGATGTTTAAGAATCCCATTTTTATTACATGGGTTATGCAATGATGTATGATTTATGATTTTGTGGCACACATAAGAATGGTATCATTATGAGATGGGTGAGACCTATATCTCCCTCTAATGCATTGAGTAAAGATTTATGTCTCATGAGATATACATGGTTGGAACGGTAGGTTAATCCGGTTAAGTGAAACAGGACTGAAACGAGGAGTGAACTCGGTTCAGAAATGGACTTCGTGCGCTAAGATAGTCTTGGATATGAGTCTTGACTACTAAGAAATGATTCTCTATGATTATGTGTGTATGCCAAAAAGTTTAATGTTTTAATTTATGATTATTGGGATTACATTTCACTTGTATGATTTATACCATGATATGAAATTATGATTTCTTCTGCAGGTTAAGATTTCCAAAATGTTATGTTCTTATGAATATGATGTGATTGATTTTTCTTTTGTTTACCCTTACTAAGAATTTGAGCTCACCCTTTTGTATGTTATCTTTCCCCCAGGTTAGGAATAAGGTTATTAAGTAGGATAAGCCAAAAGGGACTCTAGATATGATGTAATAAATGAGAGACAATGTAGATGCTTTATGAACTAGTTGTTTATATTTCCCAGTTTCTAAAGACACTATACATATACGATCCTTTCATGATTTTGTTATATGTTGTAATAAGTGTGCTTCAATTTTGATGTATTAACAATTTATGTAAAGTATGGGTCGTTATATTAGGTATGATTCCTTCAGGTAATTGTTGATTCATTAAGCTTAAATGGATCAACCAATATTAGTTCCTCATGAGCATTCAGGTATTTTATTTCCATTATGCATTTTTTTATTTAATACATTTTCATGACAATAGGGAAAGCATAAAATAATAAATAGATAAAAAATCATAAAGACACGATGAATGTTTTTCTATTAAATTTTAGTTCTGAGCACAAAAAATAGTATGAATAGATTAATATAAATGGAATACATTCATTTGGAAAAATTTGAAAGCCCTAAAAAATATTAAGTCCCAAACGCATTCAACCATTTGAATTAGAACAGAACTAGGTGTTTGAGCAGCTTAGCAATCCATAGTCGAGGGTGTCTCCTACTACTGAGGAGTTCGTATGAGAATGATGGGTTAACACAATAGAATTTAGTAGCATAGCGGTATCCATATCTAGCTTTTTTAAACTTTGTAGGCAAGCATTGAGTAAATCAAATTTATGATTTTAAAAGCTATGATTTTACTCAACAGATTAAGGAATTGCGAGTTAATTTTGATGGTCAATCAAATGACTAACTAGAACTCTCTGAGTAGTCCTGTATCCATAACAAATATACTATGAGAGGATTCTCAATGATTCTTTCTAGAATAAAACTCATGTGATAGGGTATTTTTATTCTAGTAAAGAGGGTTTCAAGATTTCAATAAAATATTTGGAGACATTTAATGATTAACATAATCGGTAATTTCTATTCTGTACTCCGGATAAAAGTATTAATCTGTTAGATTTTATTTTTGTATAAAATTGAATTTAATACCTCAAGAAATTATAAAATATTTATTGGAAAAATTCAATGTCCTATATAGCATGAATTTCCATGATTAGTACAAGGACTTTTGCATAGAACTTCGATATTGAAAATTCACGGTGTTGGTGTATTCAATGCCTGTTAAGCCACCTCAGGAAGCAAGGGTGTAAAATTTTTATAAGATACTCATGTATGAATCATATGATGGTTATGTCATAATGTTAGTATCAACGTCTGATGTGAGTTGCAGAAAGAACATTAGGACATGGATGATTACACATGTTGTCTCATCTCCGATAACATTTATGAGGATAATGTGGAGAGAGATATGAATTAGTGATAATTACACTATTTTCAAGTAAATAAGAAAGTCAGATCATGATCATTACAGAAATACAATTCTTATATCTTTTTCGATCATTTTCTATTGTCTCATTTATGATTATACTATGACTTTTATATAGAAAATGATTCATTAACTTTTAAGTAAATTTATCATGAAAATAAGAACTCAAATAAGGTGTAATCTTTTTTCTTATAGAGAACAAATTGAAAGAAAAGGTGCAAAGGCCACTAGATAGTGTGATGTCAAAATATTCTTCACAACATATTTCAAGTAAAGATTTATTAAATCAGATCTTGTTTGATTCATATGTCATGAAATAAATCATTGAATGTTTAATGTGATGAACTAAATCATAAAAGAATGTATTCACTTCTTCGTCAGAAAAATTCATCAATTTAAAATGTAATTTTTTGGTTATGATACTTGGTTATGAAATATAATATGCCTATTTCATATTTTTATTTGATTATTGTAACCATGTATGCAATGAAATGTTACTCTATTTAAAGTGTGTTCTCTAAGAAGTTTAGAAATTGGGGTTCCTATGTAGGCGGTGAGAAGTACATAACTTCTAATTACCAAGTTAATAATTATTTTCGAACTTTAAATGAGTATTAAAAAAACATTTATCTAAAATTCCATTTGTACACAAGGATAAATTATTCCATTTTTGGAATTAATTTTGTTTTTGGTGTTTTAATACTCCAATAATAGCTCTGTAATACATTAATCATAGGTAATAAATGATGAATATGAATTGTAAGAATTATATTCCCACTTGTGGAAGGATAATACTTTGTCAACAAAAACTATGTAGTTTTCAAGAATATACCCAGTATGGTTTTTTAATCATTATATTTAAATACCATAGGTATTATCATCACACTTCTGTACTTAGTTTTGGCCAATGAATCCTTTTCAAAATAAAGTTACGCAACAAAACATATGGAAATAGTTCAGCTAGAGAGTGCGAACTATTCCACGTGAGGGTGTAGTGTGAGACTCTCCTCAAGGAAGTATTCTTATAGATCATAATATCATAGAGTCTATCATTTGGGTAGTTTATTTCATGGACCAGGTTGCACCACCGACTTCGGACCCAATTTTTGTGGCACATCCAAGAGTTGGAGGAGAGAGATTCATATATCATGAGTTCATATACAAGAATCCACCAAAAAATTTGGGTAAGAAAGAGCTCTAAGAGGTGGAGGATTGGATGGAAAGGATGGATCACATATTAATATTCCTGGATAATGAAAAGGTTATCATGGTGAAGTGGCTATGGTTCGGTTCTGAGGGTATCATCAACTGATGGTGGGATTATATGGTACAAGTAGATCAGCATGTGGGATTAGATTGGAAGGGTTTCAAGAACCTCTTCTTGTCACAAATTATCTGATGATGGTGAAGTATCTGGATTTATTCTCTTTGAATATAGGATATCACTCGGTGTTACAATACACCAATCAGTTTACAAATCTAGTTCATTTTTTCCTATGGTAGTAATGAAAGATTAGTTGAAAACAAAGAAATAACTGTAGGGTTTGTGATTAGATATCTGATCAAATGTGTATATGCTAAATAGTTTTACCTATGATGATATATTTGATAGTAAAATGATGGAAGAGATGGATTTTATGGGAAATATTGGTTATGCTACCCCTTCTCTTCAACCTAGTGGTCGTTTTAGTGGTGTGTAGGGAATGAGGAGGAAGTGTCACGACAATCACAAGAGTTTTGGTGGTTGCTCATAACAATAGACCCCCTCTAAACTATTGGACGGAGATAGTAATGTGACCATAACATACTATATGTTAGGAAAGGTAGGTAACACCATGAATACTTTTCACGCACCCCTTAAGATGTGCAATGCTTGTGCCTCTAAAACCATCTACAATGAATATGGCAGGCTACGTCTACGCCATGTTATGGTCTGGTATATTTGGTTCTAAGGGTCACTATAGTGTATTTAGATTCATCAATGGCAATATGTATCCATACATAGCCCCTAGGATTGAAGAATCTTCACATGGTTGATGAGTTCCCTGTAATGGTAGACATGGTCCTAGTAATAGTAAGATATGTACCATTTTTATTACATCATCTACAGAAACTATATAGTTTGATATTGGTTTCTCTTAGTTGTTTATATTAGGTTGTTTTGTTTATATTACTAAACTTCCAATGGATCTCATGACTTTTATTATGGATCTAATGAAACCTCATGGAAAGAGGAATAAATATTGGTTTTGGTGTCTGTCTTTTTCTATTTTGATAGATGACATGGAGATAGTTTTGGATTTTCTTATTCTTGATCTAGATCAGTTCGATTTCATCATCATCATGATGAATTGGACAGCTTCTCACAATGTGGTTGTCAACTGTTATCATCGGTTCATTTTTTTATTTATTTCCAAAATAATATATCATTAGATATAGAGAGAGTGATATTCAATGTGTTGTCATGCAGGACCTCCCCACCAAGATCTCATGAATTTTTTGTATATCGTTGTAGTAGAGCCTACTGATGTTTTCTCTTTTGGTGATCTACCATTCATTGTGAGAAATTCCCATTGTGTTCCTAGATAAATTATTTGGTTTTCTTACAAAAAGCGAGGTACATTTTACAATTTACTTGGCATTGGGTACGTAGCTAGTTTTGATACCTTCTTATCGCATGTCACTACCAGAGTTGAAAGAGCATAAGATCCAATTGGATGATCTAGAAGAGAATGGTTTTTTCTCCCTAGTTTTTCATCATGGGAAGACACTATGATCTTTTACAATAATGATTTTGGTTTAATTTAGATATCTGTATACAATAAAAATTTTAATTGGGTGACAGTTAAGAATACGTATCATTTTCCCCATGTGGATGATTTTTTGATTAGTTAAGTGGGGTGAGTGGTTTTTGAATCTTCATCTTCAGTTGGGTTATCATCAACTTAGGGTTCTTGAGTCTGATATTTCAAATAACCCTTCCAGGAACATGAATTGAAATTATGAATATCTTATGATTCATTTTGGTATAATTAATGATCCTATAGTTGTTATGGATTTGATGAACTATATTTTCCATCAGTGTCTCAACACCTTTTTCATAGTACGTATGGATGACATCTTGGTTTATTCGAGATCTGGGTGTGAGCATAAGAACAATATAAATCTGGTTTTGTAAATATTGATCATTTACACACTATATGGTATGCTTTTGAAATGTATTTATTGATCCATGAAGTTAAGTTCTTAGGTCATGTTATTTAAAACATGGGTTTTAGACAATCCTAGTAAGGTGAAGGTTATCTTTTCATAGGAAGAACCATGGAATAAATTTGAGATATGAAAATTCCTAGGTTTTTCTGGATACTATGTTTGGTTGCTAAATAATTTTCAAATATGAAATCAACTTTGACTACTCTTACCATGAAATGGGTAAAATTCACTTGTGAAATGAAATGAATGACATATTTTGATGAGTTGAAACAGCTTCTGATATCAACTACTATTCAGATTCTACCTAATCTTAGTAAGGGGTATGTGGTTTATTTAAATTCTTTTGCTGTTGGTTTGGGTTTCATTCTTATGTGGGATGATCCTGTTATGGACTACGACTCTAGTTAACTTTATTTACATGTTCAGAATTACTCTACTCATGATTTGGATCAATTCACAGTTATATATCCATTTAAGTGTTGACGACACTCTTTCTTTGGGGACACTTGAATCCCAAAGAGTGGTGGTGGGTTGAATACCTCAAAATGTTTTACATCAACATCATTGATTCCCTGGGGAAGGGTAATGACATCGTTGATTCTATCTGTTGAATGGTTCCTCCACATACTACATTGGAATTGAAAGAATAGTATAAATTGATGGGGATTATCACTCAAGTGCATTTGGACATATAAAAAGATGATTTGGGTATGGTTTTATCCAATGTTTAGTTATCATCATCTCCCTTTGTGTCCCTCTTATAGGGTCAGTAGCATGATGGTGCGTATAGAAAGATTGGGGAAATCCTATATGGTGAGTAGACCATTTTTCATCGGTCCCTTTGTTTTGATGGTATTATATTCTTTGGGGATAGGTTTTTTTGTCCCCTCATATATGAGGTGTTCAGTTTTCATGCTTTTCATAGTTCTTCATGGGTCGTTCACCCTAGGAAAATGAAGATGTATTATGATATGAGATAGAATTTCTAATGGTTGGGACTGAAGCATGAAATCATTGATTTTGTGTCTCACTATTACACAGACCACGATATAAAGGTAGATAATTTGAAACCATATGGTTTGCTTCAGCCTCTTCTATTGTCGGTTTGGATATAGGATGATCTATCCTTGGACTTCATTGTTGTATTACCACAGACTCGTTGAGGGAATAATTTTATCTCGACAGTGATGGATAGGTTGATGAAATCTTCTCATTTTATTCTGATTAGGGATAACTATAAAGTTATATATCTAGATATGTTATTTGTGAAGACGATTGTGAGGTTAGATTAGGTTACATCTTCTATTGTATTAGATAGGGACTCTATATTTACTTAAATATTCTAGAATATTTATTAGGAGGTGGTAGGGACTCAGGTCAGATTGAGTAAAACTTATTATCCATTGTCTGATGTTTAGATAGAGCATACTATTCAGATCGTGTAAGATATGGTTCATGCATGCATCTTGTATTTTGGTGAATCAAGGGATAGCCATCTGGGACTAGTTGAGTTTTCTTATTATAATATTTACCAATCTTTGATCGGAATGGAATCATTCAAGGCTTTGTATAGTCATTAATGTTGGTGACCTATTTGTTTGGAAGAGGTCAGTGAGGCCTCTCTTATTGTATTGATTCTTGTTAAGGATACATTTGTGAGGATTCAGGATATACTTCAACTTTTGGTAACAACTTAGAGTCAGCTTAAATCATATATAGATCGTTGATTTCATCCATTGTAGTTTTTATTTGGTGACAAGGTTTTTTTGAAATTTTTTTCTCTGTTGGGTCACCATCAGCTTGGGAAATAGGGAAAGATGGCTCCGATATTTGTCGGACTATTTTAGGTCATTGAGAAGCTAGAGAAGGATTCTTATAAGTTGTAATTTCCATCATATTTGACTAGTATACCTGAATTATTTCACATATCATAGCTCATAAAGTAACTTCTTGATCTCTGACAAGTTTTGACTTGGGAAGATATTGATTTGGAGCTAGATATTTCAGTTTTGGAGTAATCGGTAGAGATCATTGATTGTTAGATAAAATTTGTGTGTGGGAAGTGTATTTCGTTGGTCAGAGTAGTATGGAAACATGAATAATATTGTAATGAGACATAGGAGAATGAATTGTCAGGGAGGGAGTAGTGGCCTCACCTTTTTCTAATGAACCCTTCTTCTATATGTGTCTTGGAGGATGAAAAGACTTATGATGGGTAGATTGTAACATCCTAGATTTTAAGTTACCCTCTTTCTATGTTTAAAAGTGTGTTTCTCAGGTCCTAAGGGATTTGGGAATAATTTTGGGAATTTTTCAAAAGAGCATGGGCTATGTGCTTCCACTAAAATGTTTTACATCATAATACTATAGGTGAAATCATAAATTCATTATAGAGAACAAGATGTGAAATAGTTTAGGGAATAAAATTAATACAATATGTAAAACATAACATACACAATTAATTATTCTTATTCCATAACTGTGTTAATTGAGATAAATTTAAATGAGGGGATGTTCTTTTCGATGGACATGTAGTTTGAAAGGTTTATGACATAAGTCACGATTATAGGTCATAAATCCCTTACACCAAGTTTGTTTTATGTGCTATAATTCTGCATCCTAATTTACTTTCTACGATGGCTTTCCCCTACCTTGAACCCTACATCATTCCAAGAAAATTTAGTTGTCTCTTCCTCTTCTATATAACTTTTTTTAGTACATGATCTCCAACTTGGTTGTGTTTCCCCTCCCAATGTGATTTTATCCTTTTTGATTCTTCATTTAAATTAGTTGTGGTGGACGCATTGGGTTGTGTTTACAGGATTTATTGATCATGTGTTCATTCTGGATTTTTTTCTTCAAGATCTGTTTAAAGTCTTATTTTGGAGGTAGACTCTCATATTGATTGTGGTCAAATAGGTGATGTTCTCAAAGTTTTTGTAACAGTCTATGTCTTCTTGTCTTGTTACTTTGTCATTTCGGCAGTTGGACGTGTTTATAGGAGTTCTATAGGGCTCGATAGATCTAGAGCTGCATGAGTACTACAAGTGTTTGTTCATGATGTTATCCATATTCATGTCATGAATTGTTTGTTCAAAATATGTATAACCAGTGGATTAGTGTATTGTATGTCAGCTCAGGTGGAAGAGGTTTTAAAATAAATTCACATTATGAAAGTGGAATTTATGACATGTAATTAAATAAAAGTCATGATGACATGAATTTTTACTGAAGTTAGAAAAATGGGAAGTCACATTTTGAATGTGTTATTTGACCTGAAAGTATTGAGTTCCATGATTTAAAAAGGTCTTTCATCCGAACCCTCCTCATTTTTCTGTGGATTTTCTCTTTCATAATGAATGAACCCTAGTCACCCAAGGAGATCTTCTAGCCCTCTTCTCCCTTGCATCAACCCTTGGGTTATGGTGGATTTACATTGTATATTAGTGGTTATTTTTCTCATTCACATGGGTTTTCATCAGTTCTTCATCATTGATTGTTGTGGTGGTGTGGTTTTGGTTTGGGTGTTTATGGGTGGTCTTTTTTATAACTAGTTGGTGTTGTGTATGTTTATACACGATTTCCTTGTGCGATGGTAATTTTTGGGTGGTTTCTCCATCCATTGGTGGTGTGAAATGAGATCGAAATTCTTCCCTATGATTGGGTAACCTTGTTCTCACATTTTTATATGTTATATGTGATATCTACATTCTTTTTCATACCTTTGGGGAAATAGTAAGGGTTAGAATAATGAGATAATTATTTGGAATCTATAAAATTGATGTTTGTGGGGAGTTAATGCATGCTTTACTACTTTGATATATGTTGTTGATGTTATTATGCATGTCTATTGATAATTATGAAAATAAAAATTTTCGGTGGCCTTGTTTTCACTATAGTTGTTATGTTGTGATGAAACTTAATGTATTATTTCTTAGTCCCACCCTAAATAAATGGTTAATGTACGTATATTTTTCTAATGATTAGTTGCCCCAAGACATCTGGTTTGTGTGATAATACCCTTTCTAGATAAATAAGATATGTGATAAAATTCCCTAAATAATTGTGGAATCTATTTTGTGATGTTGTTGTGTATACTTGTATTTTTTTTTGTTTTCCATATATGGTTTGGGTTATTCTAAGGTGATGTTAGTCACCAGTTGAGTTGTGAACTATGTGGGTAGTTTTTTTGATGGGTTTTTAACATGGATGTGACGTGGGATGTTGTGTAACGTGGTGTGATGAGTTTGTGGAATAGAGGTTTTGGCGCAATGGTTTTGGTGTAGTGGTTATGGAATAGTGGCCATATTGTTGTATATAGTGACAACGTTATACGGCGGTTTTGTGTTGAAATGTCTAGGGAAATGCGACGTGATGATGATGGTAGGTGTGTGGTGTTGTGTTGGTGGTTTTGTGGGATTTTCTAGTTGTAGTGTGCCAATGTTTAGATAGTTTCCCAGTTATCCATGGGATGAACTGTGATGATAAACAAAACAGAATAGGTTGGTAAATAAGCATAATGGGTTGGAATTAGATGTGTGGTAATTGTGTGACTAAACTAATTAAATTAATGAATAGTGTAAATATAAATGAAATAGATCATGAATAAATGAGGAGAAAACTATAGTTGATTGTGGGAAATGTTGTGTGGCATGTGGGGCTTGCGTGGTGTTTCATATTGTGGTAGCAGTAGTTGGGACAGTTGATGTGTGGTAATGAGTTGTGATGTGGTGAGAACTAGTATTATTTATGTGAACCCATAGGTTGGGTATTATGTTCTATCTATATATAATGTATTTTTATATTATTTTATATGTGCCCTACCCATGGGTGATAACCTTACCAAATCCTGGAGGTGTTGGGTTCTAGGTGTTTTCCCCAAAATCTAGGATGGTGGTGATACAGATGGTTGGATACCCCTACCTCCCAATCTTCTTTCAGTAATGACTTGATATCCCATGTGTCTTCAAGTGAGATGGGATGTGATGGCCTAGGTGTCTTCAGAAAAATTGTGATGTGATGGCCTAGGTGTCTACGACCAAGATGAGATGTGATGTGATGCGTTTTCCCATTTGTCTACGGGTGAGATGTGATGTGGTGTTATGGGATATGTGGTGTGGGTCATCTGTGGTAGGAAGAGGGAATGAGGATGATGTATTTCATGTCCAAGATACACTATTTCTCTAGTTTTGGTTGGGATGTGATGTGTGGAAAAGGTTTTTTTGAGTGGGATGGGATGTGATGTGATGTGATGTGATATGTGTAGAATGTAGAAGATAATAGTATGTTCGTTGATGGGGTGTGAGAGTAGAAAATCAATGGGGAAGCGAAAATAGGGTTCCTTACTTGTTAATATCTCAATTATATATTATTATATTTAATGCGTGATTTATTTTGCATGTCATTATGAGGTTGGGTTTGGTAAGAAGACCTATTTTGGTTCTTGTTAGTTTTGTTATTTTTTCAACGGTCCAGTAACTGTTTAGGATTTTTTGTCGAGTCACTATCTTAGAATTATCTTTTTGGTATTTACTTTGGAGAATTTTCTTATAGCATATTTACATTATTCATTTATTGTGGGGTGGTTTTTTGGTTCACCTTTATAATGTATGTTGTATTTTTTTGTGATTTTTTATCTTACCTCTTGGTCTTATTTCATTTATAGAGGATAATGCTTCCCATATTGTGATATATTTATACCCTCGACACTAGTCTCAACTCATAGCCTACTAGAGGTGAGACTCGGGGGGTCATAATCTCTCACTCCACATTATGAAATTTTTTGTTCGAGGGGGTCGTGACATAGTGGTGTCGGAGGTGGATGTTTAGAGATAGGGTACATTTGAGTGTTAGGAAGTGTGAGGTTTACATGGGTTGGTAAGAAAATGGTTCCATTTTACCTTGGTGCAATACATGGTTCAGGGATACCAGAAAGGGCATGGGTTTTAGGGCCCCTATAATCCAGTGTACAGACTATGAGCTTATTGAACATCCAAGTGAGGTGGACCTATTTTCATGGTAGATAACTAGGATAGGTACATGCGTCAATATGACTTCTATTTGTGTTTACCTTGGTTTATTGTGGGAAAATAAAATGATCTAATTAAATGAGTTGGAAAAATTCCCTAATATCAAGATTATGATATTCTTGTTTTCAGGAATGAATCTTGTTTGATGTTCATGGGTCACTCGAGCTATTGAGCTTCATTGGGATGAGCCAGATGATCATTAAAGGGTTGAACTGATAGAGGAGGATAGGGCATGGCAGCGTGCTGTGAATTCCTTTCAATGGAATTTTTGGGTTAGTATGAGGGGGTAATCTCTAGTCTGGTGATGGAGCACTATATAGAGGATCTCGACATCCCTTTTATTTGATATGATCACAAGCTGAGTTTTGGGTACTGTTAGCAGTTAGTCTAGTGTAGGGAGCTGCATTTCAGTGGTGGATGTTGTTTCTTGGTGACCGCAAGGTGGTAGTTGTGTGGTACTTTGAATATCATTGGAAGTTATGGGTATATTGTGGTTATCAATGTTGAGTTCATCCTAGTGGAGGGAGCTTATATCCAATAAAAATGAGAGTTTAAGTGTGTGGGGGCTTGGGATCATGTTGAAGGACCTTCTACACATTTCTCCAAATGTTTCTCTAGATCAGGATTCCAAAGCATGATTTCTGGAGAAGGCTTTGTGCCTAGTGTTCAATTATGTGGTCACTATTTTTATTCTCCAAAAAATTCTGGAGGAGTATAAAAAGGATGAGGTTATTGAACAGATGATTTCCTATCGAGTTAAGCCTTAATAGGGTGGTCAGCTAGGTGTTTCTAGGAGTAGACCCCCATGTATTGGGCCATGGGTGTTCAGGCTGTAAGGGATCCATTCAACAAGGAATTGGCCATGATTGTTTCATTCCCAACCATCAGGGGAAGGTGGTTTTTGAGTGCCTATAGGGGGTTTTCTATTTTCATTCCATATCTATGGGAGATATGGAAACCACTAAGCTTAATGTTTGACTTCTCAAGGAGGTTAGTTTTGGATGGGTGGTTAATCCCTTTTCAACAACAGTAGTTTCCTCTGAGGTAGTTTTGGTGGCAGGGACCACATGTTATTTTTCAATAGGCTAGATCGGTGGAATTTCAAAATGTTCAACCTCGTTATGGTCCCCATCCATAGGGACCTAAGATAGTGCTTGGATGTAGAGGCTTAATGTAGAGATTCAGAGGATCTAGGGATGGTCATATGAATTCATTAGAGGCAACAAAGCTAGCATATATGTGAGTTTGTTTAGGCACATTCGGTTTATCATCAAACCTTTTATATGCTTTGTTTGATTTGGGAGTGACACACTTCTTTTTTACTCCTACATTGGTCCTTATGTTGGGACTAGACATAGAGATTATTCAAGTTCCCCTGTCGTTATCTGCACTAGTTGGAGGTCATGCTTCTTTTTTTGATATGTGCTGGGGATGTAGACCAGTGATGTGGTAGCAGTGGCCAATGGGGGACCTCTTCTTGTTGTAGATACAACCATACAAAATTATCCTTGGTATGGATTGGTTTTCTTCCTTACGTGCATTCATCAACTACTTTCATAGAAGAGCTTCATTTTCCGAGGTGGAGGTCCAATGAGTGTTGTTCATCAGTGACTGAGGTTATCAATTTGGTGGTAAGAAAGCAGATCCTCTTTTATCACAATTGGTGGAGCTATCAGTAGAATCTCATATTGGGAGTGTCTCCAATGCTTTAGGGGAGTTATTGGATGTTTTCCTAGAAGAGTTTATGGACCTACACCCTCAAAGTGGTATCGAGTTCAGGATAGAATTATAGTTTGGTGTGTCTCAGATCTTGATGGATCCCCATATGAAGGCACATACAGACTTGAAGTAGTCTAGTTTTCTTGTGGATAGTCATATGTAATGGGATTTCATCCATCTTAGTGTATTGTTATGGGGTGCTCCAGTGTTTTTTGTAAAGAAGGTGAACTTAGTATGAGGTTGTGTGTAGTCTATCGAAGGTTGAATTAGGTGACGATCAAGAATGGTTACCATCTTCTAAGGATTAATGATTTGTTCAACAAGTTGAGATCAGCTAGTTATTTCTCAAATGTTTATCTATGGTCTGGGTATCACCAGTTGAGGGTAAAAGATTAGGATGTTCATAATAATACATTCTGATACAGGTATAGTCATTTAGAGTTTGTAGTCAAGTCGTTTGGGGTTACAAATGCCCCATATCTATTCATGGGGATTATGAAGCCTTTGTTTCATGGGTTCCTAGACTTGTTATTCATTTTATTCATCGATGATATCTTGGTTTACTTGAAGCTAGAGTGGGATCATTTCAAGCATCTCATTGTTTTTTTCAGGTCCTTTGACACAACCATCTTTACGAGAAGTTATACAAGTGTGAGTTCTAGATGCAAGAGGTGCATTTTCTTTGACATTTTGTGTCACCATATGGTGTGGTAGTGGAGTAATTGAAGGACTATGATGTTTTTTATTTGAAAAAGCCTAATAATGAGGTAGAGGTTCGTAGTTTTATTGGTCTCATGACTATTATCGGAGTTTTGTACCTGATTTTTCATGAGATACATCCCTAATAACAACATTGTATGGGAAGGATTAGGCCTTTGTGTGGGAAGATAGTTTCCATGAATCATTCAGTTACCTAAAGAAGATGTTGGTTAGTGCTTTAGTGCTTCATTTTCCTGAGGAGGGTGTGTTGTTTGAGGGTTTTTGTGATGTGTCCCATATGGTATTGGGATAAATGTTGTTTCAACATAGTTGTGCTCTATTATGGTTCAAGTTAGTTATGTTCCCATGAGCATAACTATCCCAAGCATGATATGTAGTTGGAATTTGTTATGTTCACACTAAATTTGTGGTGGAATTACCTCATTGGTGAACGTTTAGTGGTTTTCACAGACACCCGAGCCGTAGATATGTTTTCACTCAATAGGATATGAATTTATTTTAGGTGAGGTGGATGGAATTTATTCAATATTATGATTTTGAGATATCATACACCCTGGTAATAGGGAATGTTTTCATGGATGTGTTTAGTTGGAAGTCCCGAGGAGATGTATTTTGAGAGTATGTGGATATTTGAAAAGGAAGAGAGGAGATTTCATAAATTCATCATAACATTGGGGAGAGTAGTTTCCAAGTTTTTCTTCATCATATGACTATGGAGTCATATTTGATGTAGTCGGTGGAGGAGTCTTAGAGGGGAGACTCTGAAGCAAAGGTGATGTCTGATCATGTCATCTATAGTGACGCTACTAAGGTATGAAAAAAGGATAATTATGATCAAGTGTTGCATTAGGGGAGGTTTTTTCTCCCCTAGGTTATGTGTGAGAGAGTTCTCCATGAGTTTCAGTGCTCAACATTATTGGTACACCCTGCTGTAACAAATATCAACAGTGGATTGAGGAGACATTGTAGGTGGTCCGGGATGAAATGTTCAGTATCGAAGATTTTTTAAAATGTCTTGTTTATCAGTAGGTGAATGTATAACATCATGTTATGGGAGGTTGGTTGAAGTCCTCGGATGTTCCAAAATGGAAATGGGAGAAAAAATTGTGGGATTTCATTAACAAAATTCCAAGATCATGGAGGATGTGATTCGGTTTGGGTGATAGTGGGCCAACTAACCAAATCGACTCACTTTCTGGTAATATGGGAGTTGAGTGTCATGGATGTTTTGGTGGGGGAGTACACAGATGATGCAGTTAGGCATCACAATGTACCAAGGACCATCATCGTTGATTAGGATAATCATTTTAACTCATTATTATAGAGGGGATTTCTCTATTATTTTGGATCCTAATTGCGCCTTAGAACTACTTTCCACCATCATACATATGGGAAGGAAAAGCGAACCATCCAGATGTTAGAGGATATGTTTCGATCATGAATCATGGAATTTGGTGGATCTTGGACGTGAAAATTTACTTATCTTTAGTTTTATTATAATTACATATTTTACTCTTACATTGGAATGGATCCATTTGAGGCATAGTTTGTGTGGTTGTGTCATTCTCCATTATGCAAGATGGAGTTTGGAGAGTTAGCAATTCTTGGTACTGATATGGTTCAAAAAATGATAAAGAAAATCTAATTGGTTTGTGAGATGATGAGGGCGATGCAGGACCATTATAAGTCCTATGATGATCGTATGTAAACACCCATAGAGTTCCAGGTTAGGGACCATGGGTTCTTAAGAGACTCCCCTCGACGTGTGCAGTAGAGGATTGGTAGGTTTAGTAAGATTTCTCCAACGTTTTTTGGGACCTTTGAGGTGTTGGGCCACATTGGTGAGGTGGGTTATCCTTTTGTGTTTTCACCTTGATTGGAGAGGATGCACAACAACATCCATGTGTCTCATCTTCATCATTATCTTCAAAATTACTCTCATATCATTCAATGTGGGGAGTTTTATATCGAGGTTGATAGGATGTTCATGGAGCGTCCAGTAGAGATCAATGATTGTTGATAGATGGTGTTTCATGAAAAAACATTCCCTTGGTTTGTATGTAATAGAGGCATGGTGGCCTGGGGGAGAGTACATGGGAGCAAGAGGTGCATATTCAGTCCTAGTACATTGAGCTATTTTGAATTTTTCTTTTCTCTATTTTCCTTTTGATGTAATGTTTGGATATTTTTATGATATGATATGTGTTGTTTCCGTTATGTGTGATGTGTGATGAAACATCTGGTAAATGAAAAAGGGAGTACCTGAATCCTAATCAGGACACATTATACTTTAACATGATTGAAATCGTTTGAGTGAGTCAGTTACATCCAAAGTAGATAGTATGTTGACATGGAAGATGAGATTATCTAATTTTTGGGCTCAGTTAGTGAATTGGTGCATGTTGGTTGTGATTGTTTTTGGCTTGGGTTATGCAGTGGTCAAGATGATTGTGTGGCTCTTTTTCGTTGGTACCAGATGACATGGTGTTGTGTCTGGTGAGAGGTGGTGATGTGGTTTTATGGTGTTGTGATTTTTTATGCTATTTGTTGGTGTTTCGATTGTCATGTTTACCTGATAGTAGCAATGAGGGGAAACAATATTCATTACAATTATCTCACAGGGTGGTTGTTCAAACCCCTTTCCTTCTATACGTGTTTTTGGTTGAGTGTGATAACATTTTGAAATTTATATAATGTAATGGTTTGTGCCTTACTTATCGGTGACATTGTCATTTGAGCAGTTGGAGGCATTTGGTGGAGGTCTATAGGGCTCGATGGAGCTAGTGGTTTGGGAGAAATGCATGTGGTGGTTCACAATATGAACCTTATTCATTTCAGGAATATGCAATTCACATCTTGTATAGCTAATTTATTCATGTCTTGTACAACCGGAGAATTCACAAATTGTATATCCATTGAATTCACGACTTTTATGCCATCTAAGGTGTATTCCGTGAAATAAATTCACATCATGAACGTGAAATTCATGATAAAAAGTTAAATAATGGTTGAGGTGATGTGAATTTCATTGAATGTTTGAAAAATGGGAATTCACATCGTGAATGTGTTACTCGACATGAAAGTGTTGAGTTCTAGGTTTTAAATTGATATTTCAACCAAAACCTTCCTCATTCGTTTGTGGATTTTCTCTCTCATTCAAAATGAATCCTAGGCACCTTGAAGAGATATTATTTCCCTCTTATCCCTTGTTTTTATCCATGGGTTCTGATGAATTCTCGTTGGTGATCCATGGGGATTTCTCCTCTCTTTCACATGGGTTTCCTTCCATTATTCATTAGATATTTTCTTTGGTGGTACATTTTTGGTTTGGGGTATGTCTGTGTTGTATTTTTGGAAACCCTTTGGTGTGATGTAGGATTATCAATGAGTTCCTTGTGTGGTGGTGGATGCTGTACAGTTTCTTCTTCACCATGCGGTGCGCCGTGAGATCAAAAAACATCCTTGAGGTAGTGGATCATCATTATCACATGTTTATGTGTTATGTGTTAAATCGAAATGATTTTTCTTACCTTTTGGGGAATAGTAAGGGTCGACGAAATGAGATTATTAGTTGAAATGATTAAAATAGATGGGTATGTGGATACATTGCATGCTTTACTACATTGATATATATTATTGATGTTATTATACATTCATGCAGTCAATTCTCAAAATAACATTTGTTGGGTCCTTGTTTGAATTTTAGTTGTTATGTGGTGATGACCCTTATTGTGTTTTTGATTTATCACACAATGAATAAAAGGTTATATAATGTAAATTTGGATAATGATTGGTTGACCATGGAAATTTGTTTTGTGTGATAATACTAATGATAAATAAATTTGATATGTGATAAAATCCTTTGAATAATTGTGGAAGTATTGTCATGATGTTTTTGTGTATGATTTTTCTTGTTGTGTTTTTACAACATGGTTTGGGATATTGTGAGGTGATTCAAATAACCAGATGAGTTGTGTAATACATGGGGTAGTGTTTTGGTGTTTTGTTAACATGGAAGTGATGTGGGATTTTTTGCAATGTAGTGTTATGTGGTTGTGGCTTAGAGGATATAGCATAGTGTTTGTGATGTTCTGGTTAGGGAAGAATAGACTTGTTGTGGTGTGTGGTGATAGGGTTATATGACACTTGTTTAATTATATGGCTTGGGAGATGTGATGTGACGATGATGGTGGATTTCTTGTGTTGAGATAGTGGTTTTACGAGTTTGGCTAGTTTAAAAATGGCATGGTTGATATAGTTTCTAGGGTTTCCATGGGATGAACTATGATGTGAAAAAATGACAAAATATTCTGGTTAATTAGCTGGAAGAGTTGGAAATAGATGTGTGGAAATTGGGTGACTAAATTGATTAAGTAAATTAATAATGTAACGAAAAATGTAATGTATAATGAAAAATGTGGTGAAACCTGTAAATGATAGTGGGAAATATTGTGTAAGTTTTATGGTGGTTGGGTGGTGTTGCAAATAGTGGGGGCATCAGTTGTAATTTATTATGTGGGGTGCGTAGTGGTGGTGTATTGAGCACTAGTATTATTGATGTGAACCCGGAGGATGGGTATTGTGTGTTATTTATTAATCATGAATATTTGAGTAATTTTATGCATACCCGACATAATTTCGATAACCTTACAAATTCTCAGAGGTTCTGGGTTTGGTATTTTTCCCACAACATCTAGGATGGTAGTGATATAAATCACTGGCTACCCCCTCTCCCCCACTCTTTCTTCAGCAATGAGATAATGGCCCATGGGTCTTCAGGTGAGATGTGATGTGTTGGATCAGGTGTCTATGGGAAATATAATATGTGATGTGATGTGTTTAACCATATTTCTATGGCTGAGATGTGATGTGATATGTGGTGGGGGTCACACATGGTAGGAGGGAATGAGCTTGATGTCTTTCAAGTTCATGACACCATACTACTATGGTTCTACTTATGATGTGATGTGTGGCCCAGGTGTCTACGGGTGGGATGGAATATGATGTAATGTTTGGTCCAGGTGTCTCTCAGTGGGATATGATGTGATGTGATGTGATTGTAAGGTATGGGAACATATGACATTCGACGTTGGGGCATTAGAGCATAAAACCAATGGGGAAGCAGTAGTGGGGAACCTTGTTTTTTATGATCAAGATGCTATATTATTATATTGGATGTGTTCTTTTGTGAGAGAGACATAGTGAGGCTATATTTGGTTAGATTACCCACTATGTACTTTTTGGTTCTGTTTTCTGTTCAATGGAGCATTAGAATTCTCTTTTCACAAGGGCGCTTGAGGCCTTGGTCATGTCCCGGATGAGTATACATGTTATGGTCACCATACATATAGAAACTATTTTCAGGTATCCAAGTGGATTTTAGGAATTGAGATGGAAAATATTAGTTAGGTTATAGTTTTTGGTGAGTCATTTTCATAGAAATGTCTTCTAGTATTTTCGTTGGAGACTTTTTTGTAACTATTTTACTTTATTCATGAATTGTGGAATGTTTTTTAGTTAATCCTTATATTTTCTGTTAGAGTTGTTCTATTATTTTTTATTCTATCTCCTGATGATGTTTCATTTATTGAGGGTAATTTCCCTCATATTTTGAAAATTTTATACCCTCTATGCACATCGCCAACCCATGACCTACTAGAGGTAGGTCTTCGGAGGTCATCATCTCTCTCTCATCATTATGGCATCTTTGGCTGCAGAGGGTTGTGATAGTGTGTGCGATCTAACCTCTCCATTGGTGCTTGTTATTTACAGAATGTTATTATAAGATATGGGAATCAATTATAGACCATTTGTTGTTGTTTTTCATTCCTTTTGGTTTTGTTGGATCCTGTTGCGGGTGGATTGTGACCCAAGATTGAGGTGGGTAGTTTTATTTGAAGCCT
Source organism: Viscum album (assembly GCA_963277665.1). Taxonomy (NCBI): domain Eukaryota; kingdom Viridiplantae; phylum Streptophyta; class Magnoliopsida; order Santalales; family Viscaceae; genus Viscum; species Viscum album. The sequence continues at coordinate 1,863,794,412 of OY728164.1, read as the reverse complement.
GTGTTGAATAAACTATAATTTATCTTAGTATTATAAATTGTTATATAAATTAATTAGCATGATTTGTTTTGGTTTATTTGTGTGTGTAAATATTTATAAGATAAAATATGTCTTTCCCCTTAGCTTTTTAAAAGAAAAGTATTTTTACATAATTGAGAAATGTATTTTTGAAATTGTTTTTAAAACATGGATTGATGGAATGATTTGGAAATTGTAGCACATTATAATATTTAGGTACATAGGTGGAAGGTGTAGTAATAGGACTTGTCTGTGGATACTGTCGGTGGGTTCACTCGTGAGCAATTCCAAATGTCCATAGGTCATGTGTCTTAGGGACTTGTTATAAACTGTTGTGGGTTATCTTTTTGGGGTTTTCCTCATCTCCATAGATTTTATGCTTTTGTCTAGGGTCCTAATGCACACACTTGTCTATTTTTAATTTTTGTATGAATTTCATAGCTATCCTGGCCAGTAGTGATCTTAGTCATGATTTACATATGCTTTGGTTTTGTACTGTTTGAGATTTTATATGCCTATATTGATAAATGTAAAATGATTTGAAACTAGGTCACATGATTTATTTTAGAACTATGGAAAAGGGGGAATTTATTTACCATGTTTTGATATAATGAATTTTTAACTTATTATCATGTATTATTTTATAAAAAATGAACATATTTGGATATTTTATAGAGACTTGATATGGAACACATGTTTGGGATCTTAAGGAGCCTATTAGCTCACACTGGGAAACCCCTTCAGTATTGTAGACCAAGTATTGTTTTCTTATTCCAGAAAAAAAAATATGTAGTGAGGTGGCATGGATTATATCAGCTGGGTACGAGTATCTAGTGGTGAGATGGTAGTAAAATACCTATTTATTTAATAGAGTAGTAGTTCTGGTTCCAGTTGTCCTTTGTGTACGTTGGACAAACCTTGGAGTTTTCTAGATCTTTCCTTTTGAGTTGTATTACTACCATTTAATTTCTTTTTTGTGGATCTTGTTTTTCTGGTTTCGTTCCATTGTTTTTTCTGCTCTTTGTGTATGTGTGCATAGGTGTGCATGGGTCATGGGTGTGTGTGTGTGTGCGCGCGCGCATGTGCACATGGGGGTGTGTTCATGTGTGGGTGTGGTCATGTGCGGGTGTGCATGTGCGGGTGAGCGTGTGCATGTGTGTGTGTACGTGTGCTATTATTCATCCCCTGGGAGTCATAAATTCCCTTTGGGTATGTGGCAGATTGATTCGGGTATCCTTGTCAGTTTTTTATATGATGTGTCAGGGCTTGAGGTGAGATAAAGACTGTTAGTTTAGTTAGTTGAGGATATAACTGCATAATTACACCGGAAGCAGTGTTCAAAGTTTAGTGTGGAATTTTTGGATGATTACGGGGTGCTTATGAGTGTTTAGGCATCATGATCAGGTGTTTTGATATCACATCAGTAGGTCAGACCAAGAATTTTTAGGAAAATGTTCTCCAGAGGAGGTCTGATCAGTGTTTTTGTATGAAATTTGATGTGGTGAGTTGGAAACTACACTTATTAGGTTGTTGGACCACTGAGAATTTTGATTCAGTAAGCGATTCAAATGGAGAGGATCATCATGGCTCAAAATATTCCATTATATTTGAGTCTTATGGTGGAACAAACCATATGAGAAATGATGAGTTTATTAACGACACTTGGTGTCTTGGAATGGATGGGTGTGGGTAAGCTTTGTCTCGGTGTTTCGATGATGGTGGTGAGAGGTGGCTCGGTTCTTGATGAATATTGCACTCAGGTTTGGAGTGATGCTTTGAAAGCTCATTTTTTGTTTTGGGATAGAACATAGAGAATTAAACATGAATTGACATCTCAGATAGGTCGAGATTTGTGGTTGGAAAGCCTTTGAGGCTACTTGAGGATGATAAGTGTTATGGTGGAGAGGTTGTAAAACCCCACTAATTTATGAGTTAAGAGTTTCTATGGGATTTTTTAATTTTTTAATTCTAGTGCAAGGGTTATTTTGAATTTCTAAATTCGTATTGGAAACTTGAGAGTTTATGTTTTTAATGGGAATTTTGTTTTACATAGATCGAGGCTTAAGAGGTGTCTCAGATGCCTAAGTGAGTCTTCGGAGGTTTTGACTCAGAAATATATGTTCTTAATGGTTCTTTCAATATTTGTGGTTACCACATGGTTAAGATAACCTTTTCCACATGGTTTTGTTTATGTGGGTAATGCATGGTAACTACATAGTTACTGAAAAACCGTGCAGTGCATGAGTTTTGGTTGCAGAGGTGATTTTCATAGTTGGAATATGGTTTAGCATACTATGTGTGTCAAATTCATATGAGATGGATAATATGTTAGTGAAGGTTGCACTATTTTCACAGGGTTTGGTCAATCAAGTGGTCAAGACATGTGACACTTTAAATGAGAGAAAATGATAGATTTTTTCTCCTAAAATATTAAGAATGAAACCCCTCTTCCATCTCCACCTCACACGCGATGAGCCATCCCACCCCTCACTTTCTTATTTTTTATTCCCCTCAATTTCGAGGTGGTTTTGTGGAGATTTATTAACATTTAAGTTGATTATCTCCCTCTTCCTCCATTTTTTCTCAGGTTTTCTTTCTTTCTCTCTAATTTGGGTTGCCCGGTTAGGGATTTGAGAGACAATTCCACCAGTGTGTGGTGTAATCATCACATAATGATGGGGATTTTTCATGGAGTAGCTAGAGGATGTCCCGATATGATATTTTCATGTTGTCGTGCATCATTTTATTAATGTTATGTCACCATATGAAATTATTTAGGGTTTTTTTCCTAAATTGGATTAAATTACTTTTTTAATGGGAGTCAATTGATAGGGTTTTTGCCTAAGGGTGGTATCGGGAGTGCATTGTGAACCTTTTGTCGGTGGCTAGTCGTTTTTTCAGTGCAAAAAGGTTTCTCGGTGAGTTATCCATGGATTATGACTAATTAATTTATATTGAAATAAATTATTAATTGTAATAAATGAGTTAAATAATTAATTATAATTTTTTAATAATTAATTATTGGACTTTGTACCCTGAGATAGGTTCTTTGGATATTGATGTGAGATTGGACTGGTCTCGATGGGGATGGTAGAGCATGATTAAAAATTGGAATATCACTGTTGTTGATGTATGTGGTTCCACATACATACCGCTTCCATATTACGCATTTTTTAGTATTTCATGTGATGTGTAGTCTCGCCACTAAGAGTGATTGGATATTTTAAAATTTAAATGATTTGTTTTATTGAAATGACGTGACTATAAATGGATAAGGTTTCAATGCCACGGGGGACCTTAGGCACTATTTTGATGGCTCAATCATTGATGGAAAAGGTCGTAGCTATATTTAATGCCTTTTGAGATATGAACCCAGAGGGGTGAGACATAAATGAACTTAGTGATTGTAGTAAACTGGGATAGGTTCCTTAAACCCCTTGAGTAGGGATGGGTGATTAATTGTGATTGATTGAGCAGACTAGGCCACAAGAGAACATTGTTATTCCTTAAGAGTATTCCAACTAATTGATATGAGCATGGGGTGAGCATTCTTCCCCCCGCTGTGATGTGACTACCTGAGTGGATAGACCCCTACAGAGATTGATGGAAAGGTTGAGTGTGAGGAATGACCAAGGGTGACTTGGGAAGGGTATGGGATTGTGGTCATCTCTCTTTTTTGATACTGATATGGGGTTACCTATGAGGCCAATGAGGCCATGTGATCATTATGATGAGCCAAAGGTATGTTATTCCCTCTAAGTAACAGGTGTTGGACTGAGAGATGAGACAATGATAGAGGAACCAATGAAGGCTGTTCTGACTATGATCTGAACTAAATAACCTCGGTGGTTACCCCAATTAGATGTTTACCATAGAGTGGGTGAAAATTGGAAATGGTTAGTAATGATTGTGGGTGAAAACTTTGAACCTGAATCGACGATGTGAGCCCGAGGAGGATGTGGTGACTATGCGGTTTATGAGTTGATTCCAGTGGAACACACTACCCACCAAGAGGTTTTAAGATACATTATATTCCCTGGATGTCCCAATTGTATTTGAAATATGCACCATCTACTATATAATTATTAGGGCTAGTCTCCTAGGATTTGGCTGTTGAGCATGAGATCTAATTACCTTGGATTTGGTCCTTGGAATCAGTGTGGAGGATTCTACCCTCCCAGGTGGCCCCAGGGCATGATTTATAATGTCTTGGACACATTCATTTGATTTGAATGTGATATAATTTGGAATTAATTGTACATGCTCCTTGGATTCAGACGTGATTCAGTTTGGAAGGTCTGGGACATGGTCCTTGGATTCGAATGTGATACAGTTTGGAATGCCATGGACACAATCCTTAGATTTAGATGTCATTTGGTTTGTACTGCCTTGGACACACTCAATCGATCCAGATGTAATATTATTTGGATTTTCAAGGACATGATCTTGGGAATTGGGTGTTGAAGATGATACTACTGGATTATCTAGGACATTCTCCTACAAATCAGGGATGAGGCTAATATTTTTTGACACTATTACATGACATGCGTAGAGACACTCTGGTACTAGTTGAATCAAGTATGGCCGATTTTGAATGTCAAGTTCAAACCTGAGGATTGATGGTGATTATTTAATTTATGCTTTTGTGGTTATATATTTTTTGAATTTGGGTATATCACATGTGTGCACCCTATATTTACATGTTATGTATGTGGTCATGTCTGTGGTGCCCTACTAGGTTTTATTCACACCCTTCTAGGATGACCATGACACTTGAGTACTCGAACATACTTTATTATTCCAAGGTTCAAGTAGAGTAGAGGTTTAGTGACACATGATTAAGAAGATTAGTTCAAATGGGGTTGGAGATTGTGATGTGGTGACGCTCTGATATTGCAATAAGGCCTCAATGTATTGTTTTTTTAATTATTCTATTTTTGGGATAAACCTATTGGATGGCCAGTTGTATAGTGATATGACTATGTATGAATTAATGTATTTTTCCTCATTCATTATTTATTGATTCAAATTTATTGATTATGTGTGCTATGATGGATGTTTATTGTTATTGGGAACCTCTAGTGTACGGGGTGACATGCCTATAGTCCTTATAGCTTCACTGGTCTAAGCACTCATGCATGGACATTTGACGAAGATGTTACAAATCAATCAAATGAAGTGTCATTTTTGGTGTGGATTATTTACTAAAATTATAATAAATATGCATCACAAATAATGTGATGATAATTTCTATCTATAAATAATTTTTCTATTTAAATGTATTTTTTTTTATTATGCAATGTTCATATGAATCACTAGACTGTATTTTGATTTTTTTTCATGTATTAGTCTACTTTCAAAGAAATGATAGATTTTTTCCACTACCATTCAGGTATTATAATCCTTGGTGAGGAACCAAAGAATGTAGGGAAATCATAGAAGAACAATGGTACAAAATTTGATCACTTGATATTAGTGACTGTCATTCTAAATAATATAACATGGTTTAGAGGGGAAGTAAAACTAAAAAACTTATTTCAACATTATATGTGAACTAATGATCTGGACATGCGACAAAGAGTGGAAATGCCTCTAAAAAATCCAAATTGTAGAAGAGGAGCTTTGGATTCAAAAAAAAAATTAAAACTTCAACAACAAAAATGAAAGATGGTAGATGAATTTAAAATATTAAAAAAATAACAATCAGTAAATATTTCCTCATGATACACAGATTAATCTAGATTAAAATAAATTCATGTTTCAATAAAACAAATACTAGAAACTAGAAGAACATGAATAAAAACCAAATTCTAGAAAAATGTGGCACCCAAACCAACCCTATGCCCTGAATAAGGTTGTAAGTGAGCCGAGTTGTGTAATTAGAATAAGGGGGAACCTCCATGACCTCTCTCCTCATGTGATCCTTCTTCATTAGTACCCATTACTTCACTATCCCTTTATTTCCCCCATTAGAAACCCAGAACTGAAACTCTGATAAGGTCTCTCAATCTACACCCCCTCTTCCTCCAAATGGAATTTCGGAGCTCAAGGAAGGCGAGCCTCTGTTGAGGACGATGTACTCTTTTCTTTTCCATGTGAATTTTTAAACAATAGTCCCCATTAATAGAATCCCACCTCTAAATACTAAAAAAACACTAAGGTATTCTTGGTAAAATTGTTGGGCCTTGAAGTACGTACCATGCCTTCATACCTGTGAGGATAGTCAATGACCAAGATGCCATCAAATCCACCACGCATCGCAAAGCCCAGTATTAGCTCCCGCGGAGCCTGTTTTTCAGGACACACCTATAACACAGCTCTTGTACAACTTAACTAGCTTTTATACATTGACCAAATGAAATACATACAAAAAAGACCCAGAAAAGCATTGATTTCATCATCAAATTATAATAAAAATTAATAACATTAAATCATGTAGACAAGGAGAAATAAAAATGTTCCAGCAAACTTCAATCGCAATTGAGGTTCATGAGTGGATGTGGCAGCATTACACATCCTTTGTTTTCTAATAATTAGTTGAATGGGTTAAAATTAATTGGTCTTGAAGTAGTAAAAGGAACTAGTGGTTTAAGGATGGATTTGAGAGAACATAAGTACAATGAAAAACCACATGAACTGCAGATATGCTGATGATTCCATCAATAATAGCATGGCAAAGCCCCAAAGCCTACAAAAAAAATACCATATCCCCCTCATAAGCCTCTATGAAAACCTTATAATCAGCAATTTTCACTGGGTTAAAACTATTCTAGGATGGTTCATTAAGCTTAGAATGTCATCACTAATGGAAAATCATCATCTATTTCAAAATAGAGAGTTTCTCAAAATAATTTCAAGTTAACTATTTATCCATGATTTTTTTAATACCTCCATAGAATAATTTGAATGTTTTATATCAACTAAAGGTACCCAAAATAATAATGGTTGTTATATTCATATTATAATATATTAGGCACACGACCACTTCAAAACATCACATTCCCAACAAGTGAGAATAGAAAAAAATCATTATAATGATCAATTGTGGTAATTTTGAACCCGGCCTACTGCAACGAGTGAAAAGGATTGGGGTGTGACATATAAATGGGTTTGATTTGTAATCAAGCACCCGGTAGAGTAAAATGACACAGATAATAATTGTTTCGGGTTCAGATTAAGCATTCTTGACTAGACCTACCCATCTAAACTGATTAAAAATATAATGATAATATAAAATATTACAAATATATTAATCATAATTAATTTTATAATATATTTTATTCTTATAGTCAACATAATTTGAAATAATTTTACATGTTTATAACACATTATTTATTTTAAATACATTAATAGGGTCGAGTGGAATCATAGATAACATATGTTTCATATGAAATTATTTTTAGTCTAAATGGGATAATTCAATCTTGTGGAGTCAATGAGTTTATTTAATAAGAAATAATTGGATATTTCATGATGTAGAAATTTATATATATTTAAACATAAATTGGGTTGGTGGGACGGGTTAGGGAATAACCCTTTAGAAATGGGTGGGGCCTATTTTAATTAAATGAATCAAGTTATGGTTGAAATCAGATGGGTTCACACGATAGCCAACCCAACACAAGACCAATCTTTGAACCTGAACTGCCACCTCTAATAATGATCACTTGCCACTAGAATTAGTTCATAAATTGAATCTAAGAGAAAAGTGTCTTCCTTACATGTAGAATGATGTCCTCACATTGAAACTGATTGCACATGCCTTCTACTTGCATCTATTCAAGTGATATAGAATTTTTCCCACATTTATATTCTACAAATATTTACACATTTTAACATATTGAAATCAATGTAATCTCGTCCAACTCCAAAACCATGAATAGCCAACATTGTGTGTAGTCATTGCATGAGCATCAAATTGAGATTAATTTTGGACATCCAATATTGGAGGTAAAAAACTGAATGAAACAATTAATGGAATATGAGCACTACTTACCCCATATCACCATGTGAAATATCACCCCAACCTCCGACTCTAGTTCAACATCTATAATTTATAAAATGATTTTATAAAATATAAAATTGATTACAAATCCAAAGGAATATATGAATGTGGAATTTCACATACTAAAGAACATATGAAAGCATAAGTTCACATATTAAAGAACATATGAAAGAAGAATTTCAAATACTAATCATTGACTGTGAAATATCTAATCCAATCCAATGGTTTCCAGCTTTAGTTACGGTCTCCCCACTATGTCTAGATCGAAAACCTAGATAAAACAACCAATAAGGGAAATTAAATAATAAATCATGATTAACATGTCTTATCAAAAATAAATTATAAGGATTGGATGTGGTCATAATAATGATAATCCTTTTTCATAAAAAACTGGATGCATGTCTTGTTAAGAAAAATTACTTAATGGTTAACAAGACCCTCTAAGTATTAATCTTAGATAATACAATATATAAAAATGAACATAAATTATTACATTAAATTCCATCGGAATATTAAATTCCCTGAGGAAATTAAAGATATTTCAACAAAAAATAAACAAAATAAACAGACACAAAAATAGAGAAGATCGAGGGTCCCAACAATGTCAAGGGGAAACTTGGGAACACCATCATTGGGGAATGCCAAGAGTTACACTTACCTCTTTCAAAGCACTTCCTTTGAAAAACCAAAACATTTTGTACACATTCAAACCAAATCATTGCACAATGAGGACAATAAGAACTACAAATAATGTGAAGAGATATGAAAGAAAGAAATATCTAATAAATCATGGAAAATAATATATTATCTTATGCCCTCAATTTGAAAATAACAAGAGATTTGGAGAAATATGAACAAGAAATTTAAAATGAAAAGGATAACGAAATCATTTCCCAGGATGACAACAATTTAATTTAAATTAGAGAGTCTAGTAACATCAGTTTGCAGTTCACAAAATCAGGTTAAGCACAACATCTAAAATGTCATGTAAATCAGGTAAAGTGAGAAATACAAAATGTCCTGTAAAAATTATGCACTATGTTCAATGTGTGGTTCGATCACTGTATCATGAATCACAATGCAACGATATTAAAAATGGGTTAATCAATATATTTGTAATCATTGATGAACCCCCCCCCCCAAAATCCTTGAACGTGGACATCAAGTGTTTTTTTATTTTGCATTATTACAGGAAAAAGTAAAATTTCAATTGACAACTCAGTCCAATAGGAATATCAATTGATGGATATCTATTTCAATGATACACATGTGTAGATAATTCATTAAAAAACAGATAAACCATAATAGTTTAATTCTATGTAAAACGGGCGAGGGGACATAGCCTACCCGGGACGTGGTGTGTTGGAGTGAGACGTGTGGGTCATGAATTGGGTGACCTCACTGCGCTCATTTTAGACGTTGTGGTGAGAAAAATAGCCTCAAATTTGGGAACACACTATTGAGATGGTCATTTCAGTCTATTGTATTCAAGAACACCATGACCATGGCTAGGCTATAGTAGAGGTCGTGGTGGCGGTCGCCTGTCTTTTGAAATGGATGGATCTATTGTGTTCTTCCTCAAATATCCATCAATGAGTCGTGTTTGGTCTTCAAATCATGTCTGAGCCATGTCTGGACAAATATTTCCTTTAATTTGATTTATCTAAGGCTTCATTTCATCCACCATTATAAGTTCTCCTCATTTGGGATGTTTAAGTTGGATAATTTCATTTAGCAAGGTGATTCATGGAATTGGTGTAAGAACAACATTTTTTAAGGATTATTATTGGTTTAAAACATCTCAATGGAATTCTTGGCATCACTACTAAATTTTTTTAATATAAAGTGTTAACTTTTATCATCACTAGGAAAAAGTGATGATAAAGGGCATTTTTTCCAGTTCTAAAAAATGATAATAAAAAAACCTTTTATCAATGCTTTGTTTTTAGTATTGATAAAAGGTAACTGTTATCAATGCATTTTAAATCAATGATAAAGGACTTGATCGTGCGTGGGAGTCCACATCAAAATAGTAGATGTTAAACCCCTGACATATATATGATTTCTCTATGTTCCAATGTGAGATGTTTTTTGTAGGAATGGGCTTCTGCTTACACTATCTACCCACACCAGGATGGGCCCATCGGTCTGCATGGGACATGGACCGCCCTTTACATCCTGCGGGCTTTAGGCCACCTGCATACACATGGATGGGTCCTATATGACTCGGGAAACCTGCCCCCCATCTGGGCCCATACATAGCTCAACCCACCATCCTGTGTAGGCCATAACCCCTATTTTTTATATATACCAATAAAAAAACCAAAAAAAGTTACATAATATATTTAATATAAATTATGTTTTTAGTCAGTTAATTTTATCATTTTTTATATTTTCCTTCAATATTAACTATTTATTTATTGTTAATATTTTCTTGCAAATTTATTCATTTTTAATATTATTTATTCATTAATAATCATAATTATTATTTTTTAATATTTTCATTTTTTATTCATTTTCAATTTTTCATTATTCAATATGTTGGTAATTGTATCCATATTAAATATTTATTTATACATGTTTTTTCATTAACATTAAATGTTTTTAATATGGTTGTGATTTATATAATTGATATGTATTCATTTCAATTTTAACATATATAAATATTCTTTTTTAAATTTTTTTCATTCTCTATATAATTTATTACGATTATTCATTTTTAAAATTCATTCATTCTTTTCTGTAATTAGTTCATTAATAGGATCTACATATTATATAATGTAATTGTTTAATTTAACATATATCAAACTTATATATATATTCATTAATTTCATACACATAAATATTTACATAAGTTATGAAATATTATATAGAAACACATAGACCCTATATTTATGTAATTTAATAAAATTTTAATATTATATTTTGAATTTCATTTAGTAATATAATATATTTAATATATTAAGTTTTTAATAGTTATTTTTTTAATATTATTATAGTTAGTTTTATTTATTCATTTTAAATTTTTTTATATTTGTTTTGGAATTTAATCATTTTATTATTTTTATTTATACATATTTAATTACTATGTTTGAATATTTTCAACATGTATTCCTCTTCATTTCAATATATATCCATATTTTATACTAGGGGTCGTAGACACGGATGTGATCGAGGAATTTACTAGAACACATTGTGGGAAGATGCACATTGGATTAAGATTAAAAATAGGAAAAATATATTAAAGTTAATGGTTTCGATGAGTGTATAGATGCCTTGTTTTACCAGATGCATCATTTACTTTGTTCCCTTGTTATTTTATATCAATAAAAGGAACATTGTCCCTATCCGTTTTGGAAAATAAAATTTATATTTATAATCAAATATACACAATTATTTTTAAAAGTATTTTTATAATTACATATAATAATTGTATATTTAAATGATTTTAAAAATATAATAAATATATTTAAATAATGAAAATATTTATTATATTTATATATATATATTAAATAATATATATATAATTATATTAATAAATATAATGATATAAATATTATTTTAATTATAAATAAATAATAATAAATTTTTTTACAAATATATTTATTTATAAATACATTTATAAATTTATATTTACTATATTTATAAAATTATATATTTATAATTATAGACAAATAAATATAATTTTTTAAAAAAGTATTTATATGATTATCAAATAAAAATTATGTTTTTGAATATTTATAAAATTGTAATAAATATATTTAAATAATAAATATATTTATATTTATATTTATATTTTTATAAATATATATATATATATACTTATATATATATACTTATAAATATATAATGATATAAATATAGTTATAATTATATATAAATATTTATAAATATATCTAAAATATATTTTAATTTATAATTATAATTATAAATCTTTATCAGTGTTAATGTTTTAATGTTGATAAATATGTGTTTTATCTATGCTTATTGTTTTAGTACTGATAAAACTCCTCTTTATGAGCATTTTTTTTAGAAGCACAGATGAAATGATCACCTTTTAAAAGAACCCAAATCAAATCTAATTATGTCACGCTGTTCAAGCTCTCATAGAAGTTCATCTATGTCGTTTCTCCCCTCGATATTCCTTCAGATGAATCTAATCTCAAATCTAAGGTATGGTATTTTTTTCATCATATCCCATTGCTTGCTAGTTTGGGTTCATCAGTGTCTGATAATGTATATTTATCTTGGATTTGTGGTCTCGAGGTTCTGCATTTTGGAGCTCTTCTGATGAAGTCCCCAACATCGTTCATCCTCCTCTTACAGTTCCTTGGTTGTGGGTCTCTACATTCTTAATTTTTCCCTACTACTGCTTGCATATGCCCTGCTCCTTTGACATCTGGCTCGCATTATTGTGTTTTGGTTTTTGTGTCTCCAACCCACTCCAAGAGCATTGGTTTCCTCATAATCATAACATCACCCTATTTCAAGAATCATCTATCACTACCCCCACACTTTTTCTCATCGACTTATCCACTACGTAGGATTGGTACGGTTGAGCACGATTACTGCCTCATCATTATAATTTTTTAAAATGTTTGTCTAATGTGTTAGTGGAATAAAAAAATTGTATCTTACTAGAAATTGTATGGTTAATTAAAATAGAAATATCATTGATATTTTAACATGAATAATAAACATGATATATGTTAAATATGCCAAAGTATATGATTAAAAACACAAACAATGTGTTCAATCCTTATATGAATTTACAGAATGTGATAAATACTAAAAGTTTCCATAAAAATGAGTATATTTTTAGTACTTATATATATAGAATAAATAAAAATTAGGACTTTAATTCAATTTCCATAGTGAACAATCTTAATATGTAATAATCATTACATTTTGTTGTTTTGGAGAACTTCAACAAAATTAAAACATTATATACATTCACTAAGGATTTATTAGAGTCTCAGTTCAAGAATAAAATTTTATTTATGTGATATTTTTATTTTAAAATCATTATTTTATGTAATAAAAAAATGTGTTACAAAATATCATTATAAATTTATCAAACCCTCTTGTATGGGGATATAGTTTTATAGATATTTTGATTTACAAATTGATTTTGAGAAGTTTAAATCACATAATTTTATGTGTAATGGTTAAAAATATATCACATTATCATTTCATGTGACTTTTTTAAATAATTTATTTAAAATATAACTCCCTTTTATTGGATTTTTAAAAATATTATATGTTCAAAGGTCTTCAAGAAATAGTATGTTATTGTCATTTTATTTTTATTTTAAATGCATAAAAGTTTTTGATTAATTTAAATTTATAGTTTTAATGTCTATATCTAAATTTTATGATTTCCATGTATATTAGTAATAAAAACTATTACTCTTTAGTATAAAATATTCTTAAATTATTTATTAATTTTTTATTAATATGCAATTAAATGTTTTAAAGAAGTATTTGAACTTGGTTGTTGCTTGATTTAAATTATAAATTAGCTTTTTAAGGTGATGTAAATTAATTATTATTATTTTTAGTGTCATTTTCATATATTAAATTGATTATTATTTTCATATATACATAAATTATTATATAATGAGATATTTGAGTGAGTTGTGAAGTGATTATAAATTAAATTTATAGCTTCATTTTTTTTGGTACGTTTTATTTGGAAGAAAAAGTTTTTAAGTCTTTTGAAACTGAAAATTTCATTGTTTCTTTCTTTTTAAAGGATATCTTGGATATAAATGAGTTTCCTTATATTTTTTTTAAATCTTATCTAATTTTATTGTCTTCAAATTATAATGAAATATTAAAATCAGGGTATGTGATCACATGTGATCCATTTCTCCCCCTAAACATCTTTGTTTGTTTTTAATTTCCCAAAATGGTTTGAACAACACACACAAATGATCTTATTTTTCATTGATCCACCTGAATGATTTTCCACCCAATATCTTTAGCTTTGAGCCATTATTGGTTCACCCTATCCCTCACCTTCACCATCATTTTCACTCATTCTTCATTATTTATCACTCTAATTTCATGGAGCTCCAAGCTGTGTACCGCAAAAACACCGCCAACTTATCATGTTAGGTGGTGAGTGAAAATGATAAGTTTGAAGTGTTTTTATGGTGAATAGTGATGGTTCTGGGCACAATTAAATCATGTGATGAGTCATGTCCAACTTTTCCTTTTCTTTTTGATTAGCAATGATCAATTCATAATTAACACAATGATGAATGTCAAGATCAATGGAATTGAATAAATGAAAATAGTCAAGGGATAGAATGTTGGAACCAAACACCTGATCATCATATATTAATTAAAATTAATTTAATAAATTAAATAATTGACATGTGATAATTCTTTCTTCATTGATGGATCTGACAGTAGATCTACGTTTTTCAATTGTTGGGATGTAATAATCAAAATCGCATTTCCTCTAGTAGTGATCAACACGTGTATCACAAATCTCTTAATTTTTCTGTAGTAATCTCTTGGCATTCGCGTGGAAGATTATAATGCCTGCATCGTTCTATTTTGATCATTATTATAATCTCTTTCAATGTGTTCTCTTTGACCTCTATTGACACGAGAGTGGATGGTGCAGGAATATATCTCTCCACTCATTGGCGCATTCTTGGAGAAGGGATCCCTCCAGGGCTTGAGATGATTCTCTGAATTTGTTGTGTACAAAAAAATGAATAGGCACTCTGGAAAGTAATATAATTGGGATTATATATTTCATGGGATAGAAATAAATAATTACCCAAGTTCCCTTTATTATTTATTTAATCCAAGAAGAACCTCATGTCAATAATAAAAAATATTATTATTATTATTTCTTCACATGCACTAAACTCAAGAATTAAAATTAAATATTATTTATTCAAATAATATTCAATGTATAGTATTTTTCATCAGACCATTAAACTCAGTCCGCCATTCCTCTATAATAATTATTAGGCCTTATGTAATGATTATTTGTTTAATAAATAAATATCACTACGATATTCTCCAATAAATAAATAAACATTATATTCACTAAATATCAAATAAATATTTATTAAATATTATGTTCAACTAATATTCTTTTGAATAATTGGTGATGAAATATATGTGATCAAGAAAATATGAAGAATTATTAAATCATATGTGGGAGTAATATTTATTCAACTTGATAAATAATAAACAATAATGTATTATTTAACTGAAATTCTTGATACACTTCGTGTGTGACCCTCAAGGTCACTTTTTGAGCGGAATTAAGCGAAGTATATCAATGTACAAGCTCTGCGTCTAACAATGTGGTAAAGAACCCATAGAAAATGAAGTTAATTCCGCAATGATATAATACCTCATACGGATGCTAATTTCATAACATAATCCATTTATCACGATATCTCTAATCAAGCAGTTTGCATGTTGGTGCCATAAAACAATATACCTGGTGTCTCTTTCTTCGACTATCTAGAAATCAAAATTGCATATTGAACACCAATTCCATTGTTTTAATTAGCCTATACCATTTCCATCAAATGGGGTGAGATATCAACTTCCATTAAAGAATATAAGGGACATATCTTTTCCCACCTTATTCATTAATGCAATATTACCTGTGACACACCTAATATACCATACCTCACCATGAACATATGTCATCATAGTTTTCATAAATACATCAAAGTACGTGACTCAAAATAGTCATTAATAATAATATTAATGTCTATGTACCATTACACATGTCCATTGATAGGAACATCCATTGACACATATAAATGTGAATTTCCTAATGTTGGGTCTCATTGTCACGATATCCTACACTAGATATTACTAAGGGAGTACACTGTGAGAAGGTGTCTCAATGACATATGAGTCTCCACCCCTGATAGGCTATATAGTTTTTGTCCATCAAATGATATCATCCTGCTATAGAACATATATTTAAGAATACTATCAAGAATATTTTGGGTTCTCATCATAGTAGGGAAATGTTATGACATTATAGTGTGACAACTACTATTTGAACATTATCACATACTGTCTTACACAGAAGAACAATCATGATGTGATAAGGAGTTTATTAATATTCAAAACTATGAATATAGGTAATTATAAAGAACGTTGTTGTTGGTTCTAGGGAACCAATTCCAACATAATCCCACATATACTATATTCAACTGAAAATAACCTCCAATCCGTTAGATCTCACATGATTTTCATGATTCTACTAAGATTGGAATTTGTTAAAGTGTTCCACCAAATTTTCTTCCATGGGAACTATTCATACTGAATCTTCACCCCTTTTATAATTATCCCTCAAGAAGTGATACTTTTGGAGTATACTCTTTGTCTGTTGGTGTGACTTTGGATCTTTTTTAGGAGCCACAACTACAATATTATCATAATACATTGTGATAGGATATTTATTTCTAGGTACCACATGAAGATCATAAGAACAATTTGTATTCAACAGTTTCCTTAGCTACATTACAAGCTATTGTATACTCAGACTCGACTGTAGAATAAATGACAATTGGATACTTTGAAGTCTTCCATTTCAAAAATCCTCCATTGAAGCAAAAAAACATATCATTCCTATGACTTAATATCATTCTGATATATTTGAAAACTAGAATTAGTATAACCCCTGGTGACCAAGTCATCAACTCCTCCATACACCAGGAACATATCCTTAGTTCTTCTGAAATACTTGAGGATAACCTTCCTAAAAAACAAATTTTGTTCGCAGGGATATTCTTGATATCTTCCTACCATGATTAATCCATAGGAAACATCAAGCCAATTAAATAATATGGCAGTCATGATTAATCCTTTTGGTAAATCATATGAGATATTAATCATTCTCTCTTTATCATGTTTTGTTTAAGGACACATTTTCTTAGAAATATGTATACCATGTGACACTAGAACCAATACGCCCTTGGATTATTCTATAATAAATCTCATTAGTATCTTTTAGATGTATTTACATTGAATTAGTATAGGTATCCCCTTGTATCTATCATAAATGATATTCATCCATAAAAATAAGTTTCTTCACCTATGTCCTTCATAGAGAAACACTTGTTTAACCTATCCTTAATATATTTTATGACTGGTATGTTATTTCCAATAATTAATATGTCATCAATATATAATACTAGGATAATGACTATATTTCCACTAATCCTCTTGTAATAAATAGGCAACATTCATTCTTAATGAAACCGACTTCTTTTATAAAATTATTGAATCAAATGTTCCATGACATAGATGCTTTATTTAATCGATAAATGGATCTCTAAATCTTGAATATTTGTTTTGAAGCACCTAGAGTCACAAAACCTTTTGGTTGTGACATATAGACATCTTCCAAAATGCTCCCATAAAAGAATCCAGTTTTTACATCCATCTATCAAATTTCATAGTCATGTAAATATTCCAAAACAAGTAGATTTCTGATGGACTTAAACATGGTAACTGGTGAAAAGGATTCATCATATTCAATTACTTGATGTTGTTTAAACAATTTATCCACTAGCATCTCTTTATAAGTATTTACTTTACCTTAAATGTCCAATTTAATCTTGAATATCCAATTTTACTCTACAGGATTTATGGTCAGGCTACTATCAGCTACATGTTAGAGAAGAATATATAACTAAAAACTATTTAGGAGTAGTTATGGAATGTATGAGTATCTTTTCATGACTTTTAGGATGAAAATTTATAAAATAGTGTTCATAACAATCATGAATTAGATTTACTTCCATATCATTGAGTCTTTCATCATTTTGTTCATGGAAAATATGTTAATATACTCACAAACCTCAGAAATGTATGCAAGACACCTTGAGAATGTTGGGAGAAAACCTTTAGCACATCACCATTATACAAAAATACTAATGTGTCACTTTTGGATTTAGGAGGCATGGTTTAATAAGAATTTGGTCTCTCAAATACGTATTTATATAAAGACAAATTAGGTTGAAGCAATGATGTCTTGGCCACACTCATGATTTTTTTTGATCAGGATCTTCCTTGGTTTAGTTAGGTACCACAAAGATGCATGGTCTAATGTGTCACAACATGAATCATGTGAATCACATAATCTCATAACATAGAATGAAACCCATGTATCACACCATCAGAAAATCCCTTTCTACATATTCATATAGTAAACAAGATGTTTTTGGGATAAAACACAACCCGTATGTCGTGTATTATAACTCAAGAAATCACAACCCATACATGTGTAACCTATAATAATCCATAGGATACTATATATATAGATATATGTGAGTAAATAAATCATAAGTCATTATATAAATATACACAAAAACATTTTAAATGTAATCATCTTCCACACCCACACATAATAGAACCCGAAGAAGAGATTGGGGTCATAGGGGGTAGTTATCCATTTGTTCCTTAATAGCATGGATGTTGGGGAAAACACACTCCCATATTCCACTAGATGTTAGTTTCCCTATATACATGGCTGGGGTAGTGTATAAAAACACATAACATATAGGATATAATATATCTCATAACCACACTATGGGAATTATCCTAGTCTTGGTCTCAACAGCATTGGTCGTCTCTCAGACACCTGGCTCCTACCACTAGGACCAACATATTCTACAAGAACACAAGCATTCAAGGAGATCCATTTAATTAATTCATTCCTTTTAACATTTTAATTTATATTAATTAATTAATTAGCCATTAATTAACATTATTCAATTCAAATTTCATTAGAAACCAAGTAAATTCCATTCTCTTTAGCAATAATCCAACTGATTCCATGATTCCGTAAGATTACCAACATTTGAATTCCATTCAATCACCAAACCCATGGGCTAAAACATATATTTTTCATTATCATTATATAATTTTAGGTAATCTAGTAAACATACTATGGTAACATAAAAGTGATGCATAACCATGCACACTTAGCTTCCCCGTATAGTTGTGAAAGGAATGTAAGTAAAAAAAAAGAAACCTGACCATCTAGCCTTTAAATTAGAACATTATTAATCAAGCATCCTGATATCAGAAAAACAAGGAGAAATTCCTACTTTAACATGTTCTATTAATCCTGGTTCCATCCCTGACACTGCCATGAATATCAATATTCATTCATCCCACCATTATTGTATTCATCCATTTCCCCAAAACTCAGGCCTCCCTGCCTATATCTCACCAAAAAATTAGTTGTCCTAGGCTCACATCAGATCACATAGGAGGGATAATGTAACATCCTGGTTCCGGAAGCCACCCAGAGACGCCCTGTACCCGGTTGTTCACATGACCTCAAGAGCATTCCCCCGAATGCCAATGGCTGCCGACTAGAAGCGAGGACCTTGGGTGTGATAGTGGCGAAACTATGCTCTCATTGGAAGAGTACACCGTAGAAGAGAAAACGAATAACAACAATAGCAAAAGAAGTAAACATCCATACATGTGTAAACAACGGAAGACTAATAATTAAAAAACTAGAGAAGAAATATATGTAAATGATGCATTATACATATATGTCTAGGAAAATAGCCAAACAAGTCACAATGATGAAAATAGTACTAAACCAAAGTAAGAAATAAAAACAAATGAGAAAATCCTCAGCATCGCAAGCCTCGGCTTGGTCCCCATCTCTGCAGCTCTAGTGTGATCAAGAACCTGAAGTAGAGGGACGCTTTACCTTATCTATACCTACAACAGTATAATCTGTTTAGGCTCAAAAGCCTGACCCAAAAAGGGTGTGACACAATGTACCAGAAGGTATCCACCCAAAGATTTATGCCTAAAAGTCAGTGAATATATGGCAGGTAAAGTATAGTAAGCATTAAAAAGTAAGCATTAAACAGGATAATACACAGTAGTAATAATCCACAGTTTCCAGAATTTAATCTATAAATAAGGAAGAAGCCACTCAAGAAAAAAGAACAAACAGGTAACCCTCTGGGTAGTTCTCACAGCCTAACCCCTATGGTTAAACCAAAAAGTACTAGAAACCCTATGGGAGGTACACACAGTCTCACCCCTCTGGATCAGCTACAGAAATAATAGACATTCTGGGGAAGCACTCACTATCAATTCCCCCCTATAGTCTCTTATCGTACTAAAGTCTCTCTGGGGAAGCACTTGAGGTCTCATTCCCCTTGTGGCCCGCGTCGATGAACTATAGACACTCTGAGGAAGCACTCAACGCCAATTCCCCATGTGGCCTCGCATCGTAAATTAAAGACACTCTTAAGAAGCCCTTACATCCATTCTCCAAATGCTCTACTACACTAGGTTCTCTCATCCCTATGTAAATTCAGCGAGTATCACATCATTTAAAATCCAAAGTGACCCTCAAGGTCTACTTGGATAGCATTCTACAACATCTCATCAATAGAATAACAATCACACCATCCTATAAACTAGGCATGGAACTGGAAAAATCCCAAAAGGACAAACTAGACCAAACAGTCATAAACAGGAAAAACATGCCTGGGAAAAACATACAAAGCACAGTAAAATACCCTATTCACTAGCAGTATCCTCTACTCAGGCATATAAGCAAAACAGGAAAACAACAAGGGAAAAACGGGAAACACGCAATACCCCGTTCAAGGGTATTGGTGAAAATTGCATAAAATACTCGAATACATTATACATAAAGGCACAAACCACCTACCTTTATGTTAGTAGATCGATATACTTGAACCAGAGGGCTTGAATCTCCTTAGAACTTCGAAGATCTACAAAAAAGTCTCAAATGTTCAACCCATGATAACCTGGAAAAGAGAAGGAATTGGTAAACGAAGCTCTAGGAGAAGGAAAAGCATACCGCTACCATTCCAATGCACTTTCAAGTGATTCAATCGGAGTATGGATAGAGTGTGGGTGGATCATCAAAGATATATGGCTTCTCAGCGCTCTCAGACGATGAACACCTAGAAGAAGATAGTTCTGTCCGTCAGGTGCGTCCCAGGTGTGTTTAATGAAAAAAAACAAAGTACACAGCGTGTAATTTTGGAGTACACTGTGTGTACTTGTTGTTTCCGTACTCCGCATTAGGTGACCTCAATGTCACCACTACATGGTCATATGTGTGGCCATGACATGGCCAGTACACGGTCTCGAGCGGCAACAAAGTACACGACATGTACTACAAAAATATCCAGAAACACTTCATTTCACAAAAACTCCAGAAAAAGCAAAAACATACTTGAAAAGAATGTTTGGGTTCTTAGAAACATCCCCCCATAAAGAAATTCACCCCCAAATTTCCTTAGCGAGGCGTAGAAGAAGAATCCCTGAATAGCTCCAGCCACTACGATCCTACATCGGCCTCCCTCTCCCAAATCTCGTCCTGCACTCACCTGTGCTGCCAAAGCACCTGTACCAGAGGAACAGAACGACCATGGAGAACCCATGTATTACGATTGAAAATCCAGTAGGATGATCCTCAAATGATTCATCTACTTCGAGCTCAACCTCCTCAGGTTGAAAGACATGAGACAGGTTTGAAAAGTAATGTCGGAGCTGAGAAATGTGGAAGACATCGTGCATAGCCCGGTACCTCTGAGTTAACTGTAAATGATAGGCAACCAGACCCACTCTCTCCAATACCTCAAACAGACTGATGTACCTCGGTAAAGTTTACCTTGTCTCCTAATCCTTTTGTGTCCCACCCTCGGTGTGGCACGCAGGAACACCTGATCCCCATCCTCGAACTCCAGAGGTCATCTCCGCTGATCTGCATAAGACTTATTTTGATATTGTGTCATAGCCATTCTCTTTTGAATAAACTCTATCTTCTCTGAAGTCTCTTGAACAAGACGAGGTCCCAAAAAAATTTGCCTCTCCTGCCGCCAGCCAACATAAGGGTGATCGGAATGGCCTACCGTACAAAGCCTCAAAGAGTGCCATCTGAATAGTTGCTTGAAAACTATTGTTGTAGGAAAACTCCACAAGAGTTATATGCTTCTCCCAAGAACATCCAAAGTACATAATGCTAGCTTAGAGCATATCCTCAGGCACATGAATCGTGCGCTCAGACTGGCTATCTGTCTACGGTTGGTATGTTGTACTCAAAAGTACATGTGTACCCAAAGCCTTCTAAATCCCCTACCAGAACCAAGAGGTAAAACGCGCATCTCTTTCTAAAACAATGGAGTGTGGAACTCCATGTAGATGTACAATCTCTTGGATGTACAACTGTCCCAACTCAGGGACACTGAAGGTCTCCTTGATCGGCAGAAATTGAGCAACCTTTGTAAGCCTGCCGATGACAACCAAAACAGCATCATTCCCTTGAGGAGACCTCATGAAATTGGTCACAAAGTCCATCGTGATATTATTCCACTTCCAATCAAGTATGGGTAACTGATGAAAAAGACCTGATGGTCGTTGATGATCCACTTTCACCTGTTGACAAGTAGAACACCTAACGACAAAACCAGAAACATCTATCTTCATTCCTGGCCACCAATACTGGCGGTGTAGATCACGTTACTTCTTGGTGACGCCAGGATGAACTACCCAAAATGAGGAATGAAAATACCACATAAACTCCTCGCGTATGTCTTCTGGCACCCATACACATCCCTTGAAGTACAACATCTCATCGTCACCCACTATCCATCCAGGAATAGGGTCTTCTCCTGACATGCTTTCCCGTAGGACTAGGCCTTCTGAATCTGATAGCTCCCTCATTCGTACCCAATCTATAAGTGTAGAGGTAATAGTTACAGATGATAGGAAAGTCTTCCCCTATTTTTTTTGCTCCTCTAGATTCATCTCAGAGAACAGAGACATAGGCTTCCACTCACTACTGGCCTCCTGAACTGCCTGAATTTGAGTCCTCCTGCTCAATGAAGTAGCCACTACATTGCTTTCCCAGGTGTATAGGCAAGCTCAAATTCAAAGGACTAAAGATACTCAACCCACCTGCGCTATCTCAGATTCATATCATGCTGCGTGAATATGTACCTGAGACTCTTTTGGTTGGTGAAAACCATAATGTGCTCTCCCCGAAGATAATGTCTCCAACATCGTAAGTCATGAACAACTGTTGCCAACTCCAGATCGTGCATCGGGTAGTTCCTCTCATGTGGCCTCAACTATTGAGAACCATACTCAACGACTCCATCTCCCTGCATATTCACAACTCTCAGCCTGATACATGAGGCATCACAGTAAACAGTGTACCAATTTCCCGGCTCTAGCTATACTAGTATCAGTTCATAAGCCAACATCCCTTTTAGCTTCTGAAATTCTGACTCACAAGAATCTTTCCATGAGAACATTTCACCCTTCTTGGTCAGACCTGTCAGCGGTGCTTCTAAGAATGAAAATTCCCGTATAAAGAATTTGTAATATCCAACCAGCCCTTGAAAACTCCGTACCATAAAGAGGTTCTTCGGCTGCTCCCAGAAAACTACAGCTCTCACTTTCTCTGGGTCTACTGATACTCCTTCCTCTGAGATAACATGACCCAAGAAGTGAATCTGATCCATCCAAAAGTGGCACTTCAATATCTTATCATATAAATGATGCTCTCTCAGTGTACTCAGAACGATCTCAATATGGGTAGCATGGTCATGTCGAGTTTGAGAGTACACCAAGATGTCATCCACGATGACCACCATGAAAGAGTCTAACTATGGATGGAACACTCGGTTCATCAGTGCTAGGAAAACTACAGGTGCGTTCATGAGGCCGAACGGCATAACTATATACTCGTATAGAACATACATGCTCTGAAAAGCTGTATGAGGAATATCAGATGGTCTAACGTGCAACTGATGATAACCGAACCTCAAATCGATCTTTGAGAACACCCAAAATCCTCAAATATGGTAAAAGAGGTCATCAATCCTCGGTAAGGGATTTCGATTCATGACTATCAACTAGTTCAATTTCTGATAATCCACACAAACCATAAGGGTGCCCGCTTCCTTCTTCGCAAACAGGACCAGAGAACCCTAAGGAGAAGTACTGGTTCGGATGAAACCCTTTTCCTGCAACTCATCCAACTACTTCTTGAGCTCCTGTAACTCATGTGTAGCCATCCTATAAGGAATAATGGACACCGGTGCCACTCCTAGAATTATCTCAATAGAAATTTCAACCTTATGCTCCAGAGGAAAACCTAAAAAGTCTTCTGGAAAGAAATCCTTGAAACGATACACCATTGGAGGAATGTCCAACTGTGAAGTCCCCTAGTCATCCAGATACAAACTGGCAATCTGAGCTGTAACCACTCTTATCCCATGATGCTCTAGTCCTGCTCTGCCCTCCTGGACATTCCACTCACCCTTATGAAGAAAAGATTCACCCTATGGTGATATGAAACTCACCCTACAGCGATAACAGTCGACGACTTCCCGGAAGGGAACTAGCCAGTCCATTCCTAGAATGACATCATAGCCTGTAATATTTAGGATATAGAGGTCCCATAGAATGTGATACCCATCCACCTCAAGAGGTCACTTCTTGAACTGACTTACACTAGTTATCATAGTCCCCAACGGTGTGTCTAGTGTCAACATGTCGGTAGAAAAAAAGATACAGAGTCCAAGGCTCTCCACAACAGCAACAAAGATAAATCTATGCATAGCACCAATACCAAAAATAGTGGAAGATAAAACTGAGGATACTAAGATCGTAACTCGAACTGTAGAGGGTCTAGGATCCTTCTCCTGCTGGGTATGCTCCACTGTAAAAGCATAACCTGTACCATGGCCCCATGACCCTACATGACCGCTCTGAGATTATCCACTCTACTGCTGCTAGAAGACCAGAGACTAGTCACCCCGTCCTTGACCTCCACCTCGGCCCGAATGGCCGAAAGAACTCCAGTTCCCAGACTGGTGACAAACTGGTGGTGCTGCTCTTGAACGAGGTGTCATGGATGAACCTCTGTCACCATATGGTGGTGAGAAAACCTAATAAAAGCGCTATAGTTGACCCATATTTCCACAATATCGGCACTCCACTGGGTCTCTCTGGCACTACGGCCTTGTTTTCCTAGCACTTCCACAAAAGTAGCATACCACTTGGCTACCTGAAGATGTGTTTCGCCACCTCGGATCACCGTGCGTAGACTCTCTATGGTCCTTCCTGTTGTCAGCTGCTAAAGAAATAACTCTGGAAGTGGAACCGCAATGGCTCTCCACTCTAGAATCTCTCTGATTGCTCTCCGCAATCAGTGCATGGTAGACGATGAAAGCAATGGAAGTCAACCTGAAGATGTTCACCTGTGAGCAAATCTCCCCTCTGAGACCATCCTCAAACGTACATTCCATGAACAACCCATCTGCACTCTGGAGGGGTGTGAAACACTGGATATCGGTGAAACGAGAGGAATACTCCATGACAGAAAGAGTACCCTACTTCAGACTCATAAACTCCCGGGCTCGATTTTCCATCATGGTCTCCAGATAGAAGTAGTCATAAAAGACGCGTTTTAACTCCTCCCAGGACATAACCCGCTGATGACCTGCTTGTTAGATCACGTCCCACCACCTCTTGGTGGAGTATCGGAGCATATAAGTGGCAATATTCACCCTCCTTTCTAGAGGTGTCTCCAGATGCTCAAATATTATCAGCATGTCTTCTATCCATGACTATGTAGCAAGAGATCCTCGTGCCCCTGAGAAGGTGGGAGGGTGCTGTTGCTGAAAAATCCGAGTCAAGTCTACCATAGTCAAGGTAGGAGGCGGAGCTCCTTGGAAGGAATGCATCATCCTCAGAATGCCTTCCATAAATTGTGCATCGACGCCTACAACTGGTACTTCTGCTGGTGCCAAGGCTGGAATAGCAGGAGGAACTGTATGAGGTCTTTGATCTGCCAAAACTGGCATCTAATTACTTTCTTACAACTGACAGACAACCGAAGGACGTCTCGATGCCATAGCTTTGAATGTTTAAAAGCACACCATAGATCAGGATTATCAAGGACTAAGAACTCAAGTGTATAAGAGGGGAATAAAAAAACAATCAAGTTTTACAAAAAATGACTACATGGCGTGTATAAAAACTATACAGCATGTTGTTTTATGTCATTCACATGGGCATGTACTTCTGCCTCGACTGGTCGTGTAACACCCCGAACACACGGCGTTTTGTACCCACACGCAGCATGTACTTGACCTCTATTTCCCTTCCCGAGCCTCCTTACATGGATAACCCACACGGTTCTCTTAAACCCTAGACTACATGACGTGTTTAGGAATGACACGGATTGTACTAGACAAGGTTTTGACGACCCGTGTTGTTAGTTACACAGTCGACTACGCTGTTGACTACACAAGGCATGTTCCACGGGAACACGTCGTGCACTGGAAAGAATTCCCTAACCCTTGTTGTTCGTGACACGGCCGGGTACCCAGGTCAGAATACACAGCATGTTCAAGGTGGACACGGAGTGTTTAACAAGAGACTCCACCAACCCGTGTTGTTAGCTACACGGTCAGGTTCCTTGGGTTACACTACATGGCATGTAAAACTGGTATAGGGTGTGTTGCCACATGATTTTTCACAACCCTGTGTCCCTGCTCACACAGTCAATGACGCGGCTAAAAACTTGACGGCATGTATTCTTAAAGTAGACATCGTGTTTTCTAGTTTTTTCCAGACAGTAGGCTCAGAACTGCACTAGAGCCCAGAAACACTGAAAAACAAGCAGGAAGGTGCCAAATTCTGATCTGTGAGGGCCCATACTCCCCTCAAATCAAAGCTTGGCATCTTTTACAAATCATATACCATGGGGATAAGTCAATGATTCACCATGATCGGATTCATGAGGGCCCATAACACCTCAAGAATCAAAATTTGGCATTCATTCCAGTAAATCTCTACACAAACAATTTCCTATCAAACAACATGTATTTTTATCAAGGAAACTATCACAACAACATATATGTTTTACACATCATCTATCAGAATAACATGAAATCACTAATGCATCCTAGATGTCATGGAAAGAATGCAAGACATGTGATTTCTAACAAGTGCTTATATAATGCATCATATTTCATACCCTCATCTCATTGGGTTGCGACAGAAATAGAACTGCAATACCGACAATAATAACAGCACAAGCATGTGAATCACCCAATGGTGAAATAAAATAACTGTAAAAATTTCAAACCAATTAAAATGGAAATAAATGAGGTAGTATGGATTTTTCCTGTACACGAGTTAGCTACTCCCGGGAACAGCTCATTACCAAATACCTATTCCATCCTATCCCTGGATAAAGGCTCCAAATAGTATGTCAAGTGAAAATAAATCCTCTAATACCAATTTATAACGTCCTAGTTCTAGAAGCCAACCATAGGTGCCCCGTACTCGGTTGGTCACATGACCTCCAGCACATTTCCTCGAATGCCAAAGGCTTCTTACTAGTAGCGAGGGCCTTGGGTGTGATAGTGGGGAACTATGCCATAATTTCTAGAGTACATAGAGAAAGATAAAAAAATAGCAATAGCGGAAGCAGTAAACATCCATAAAATAGTTGCGGAAGACTAATAATTAAACAACTAGAGTAGAAATATATGTAAATGATGCATGATACATATATGTCTAAAAAAACAGACAAACAAGTCACAATGATGAAAACAGTACTAAACCAAAGTACGAAAGAAAAACAAATGAGCAACTCCTCAGCATCGCAAGCCTTGTCTTGGTCCCCTACTCTCCAACTCTAGTTCCATCAAGAACCTGAATTAGAAGGGCGCTTTCCCTTATCTATACCTACAACAATATAATCTATTTGGGCCCAGAAGCATGACCCAAATAGGGTGTGAGACAAAGTCCCATTAGGCAACCACCCAAAGATCTGTGCATAACTGTCAGTGAATATATGGTAGGTAAAGTATAGTAAGTAGTACATAGTATGAAGTGAACAGGATAATACACAGCAGTAAAAATCCACAGTTTCTAGCATTTAACCTATGAACATGGAAGCAGCCACTCACGAAAGAAGAACAAACAGGAAACCCTCTAAATAGTTCTCACCGCCTAACCCCAATGGTTCAACCAACATGTACTAGAAACCCTCTAGGAGGCAGACATAGTCTCACCCCTCTGGTTAAGCTACATAAATAATAGAATCTCTGGGGAAGCACTCACCGTCAATTCCCCCTATAGTCTCAAATCATACTAAAAGCTCTCTAGGGAAGCACTCAACGTCTCATTCACCATGTGGCCCACGTTGAGGAACTATAGACACTCTGAGGAAGCACTCAACATCAATTCCCCCTATGGTCTCACATCGTAAATTAAAGACACTCTGGAGAAGCCCTTACGTCCATTCTCCCTATGGTCTACTACACTAGGTTCTCTCATCCCTATGTAAAGTTAGAATGTATCGCATCACGTAATGGTCAAAGTGATCCTCAATAACTACTTGGATTTAATTATACAGCATCTTAGTAATGGAATAATAGTCACACCATCCTATAAACTAGGCATTGAACTGGAAAAATCCCAATAGGCAAAACTAGACCAAACGTTCATAAACCGAAAAAACATGCATGGGAAAAACATCCAAATCACAGTAAAATACCCTATTCACTAGAAATATCTTCTACTCGTGAATATAAGCAAAACAAGAATACAATAAGGGAAAAATGGGAAACACGCAATACCCGATTCAAGGGTACTGGTGGAATTTACAAAAAATACTCAAAGAATTTCTAGAGAAAGGCACAAACTACCTACCTTGATGTTAGGAGATCGATATACGTAATCCACGGGACTTGAATCGCCATAGAACTTCGAATATCGACAAAAAAATCTAAAATTTTCAACCCACGTTAACATGGAAAAGAGAAGGAATTGGGAAACAAAGCTCTAGGAGAATGAAGAGCTTACCGCTGCGGTTCCAACGCACTCTCTGGTGTTCGAATCGGAGGACAGATGTAGGGTGGGTGGCTCGACGACGATCTATGGCTACTCGGTGCTCTCGGATGAAGAACACCTATAAGAAGACAGTTTTGTCCATCTGGCGCTACCCCGGTGCGTTTAATAAAAAACAAAGTACATGGCGTGTACTTTGGGAGTACACAACATATACTTTCTATTTCCGTACTCTGCATTAGGTGGCCTCCATGTCACCCGTACATGGTCGTGTGTGTGGCCATGAAACAGCCAGCACACGGTCTTGAGTGGCAACAATGTACAAGGCGTGTACTTATAAAGTACATGGCATGTACTTCAAAAATTTCCAGAAACTCCTCTTTTCTCAAAAACTCCAGAAAAAGAAAAAACATACCTGAAAAGAACGTCCGGGATCATATAGATAACATCATAGAAAAACAATGGGATTTAAGGAAATAAATAACATAGTTAAAAGCGCATTTGGGACCTAGTAAACGTCTTCCATTCTTCACATGAAAATAGGTTTGCTCAACGCCAAACATTTATCGTTATAAAAAATCAGTTTTTTTACCATCTTGGATTAATATATTCATTTATCATAGGTTACAAACATGGGTTACCATATGCATCATCTATTAAAAGATATAAATAATTTAAACATAATTTCAAGCATAACATTAAAATTTATTAAACATTAAGGATGAAAAATTTCATCCACATGCCACTTTATTATTATCAATTACAAGTATTTTCAACTTCATGTTCTTCATACAATTACATTAACATATGGAAGAATAATTTAATTAAATATACATCATCCCTCATTTTATTTCCATCAAATTATAAGAATCAATAGGTTCAATAATCGTGTCTCTTTAATTCTTTATCCAACCAAAATACTTGCTTTATGTTCTCATCAATTATCATAAAATTAACAATCTAAAACCAAATATAACAAATATTTTAATCAAATCATAAACAAAGATAACACTCTATCAAGAAAAAAATAGGAAAATTTTTATCATGGTGGAATCACATGCAATCACTAAGGTCCATAAAACATTTCTTTTCATAAATTTGTTTTATTCTTTAATAAGAATAATTATATATTCATCCAAAGAGATAATGTATGACATGTTTATGATTTCTCATAAAATAATTATAGAAACAAAGAATCTCATACATAAAGGATTTAAGTGTTCTTGAACGAGAATAGAACAACATGTGAAAACCACTAATCACCACTCCCTTAAGGAAACTACATCCTACAAGAATGTCACACCACAACTGTGCCAAACAACATCAAATAACTCCGTGTGATCAAAGTAGATGAACTAAAATATCATGAAAAATAGAACGGATGGAAACAATACCAATAATATAATTAACCATAAGGGAAATTGGGAAAACTCACCTTAGATAACCATAGATTAAACACAGGATGTCAGGGATCAATCCTTATCACAAGGGCTTCAAAACACATGGGGATAGATCCTCTGGTCACCTAGACTTGGGCGAGTATTGGATGATTTTGTGATATTTTAATGGTGTGATTTAATTTATAGTCACATTTTTATATGAAGATTCATAGCGTGGATAGTTCATTCACATTGTGAGGGAATCATGTTTTAAGACACCCTAAAAATGTGTCACCTCGATCCAATAAACCTACGTCAATTCACACCATGAACTTTATGTTCATGTCATGAGTTTTTGGGATATATTTACTGAAGACAATCTTACAACCATTCCTATCATGAATTGATAATTAACATCCTGAATCACACCCATTGAATTTGCTGAATTCCTATCTATTCCACAAATCAAACTCTTGCATCATGAACTATAATTCACGTCATGATATTCTCCTGCTTCAAGACTCCATCTCCCAAACTCCACTAATCCTTCTCTTGTAATTTACCAAAAACCATGAGATTTAGAGACATATAATGTGATGGTATAAACGGATTTAATCCCATTCATTAGATACTTCTTAAAAAATTATCATCCTTGAGAATATAAAATAAACTCAGAGGGAAGGAAAAGTAAAGAGGTCATGTAAATAGACACCCTATGAGATACCTCTGAAGAATCTCACCATCAATGGATTACAGCCACCACACCTAGAGTAACAAAGAAAAAAGTCATAAAACACTTAAAACTAGATCCTAAAAAATCTTATGTGAGACATACCAATCAAACAAGAGTAAGGACACAAATAGGGCATCAAGGAAGAGAAAAAAATATCATAAAATAGCTAATGGTAAAAACCCAAAAAAACATCATTATAAGAGAAGATATAAAAATAATAAACTCACGTTACTGACCACACATCTGTGACTCATTTTCTCTTGTTCTATCCTCTATTCCACTATGTCACCACAAGATACAAACCAAGGGAATAGTATGCTCATGCAACACCTTCTCCCAGCAGTCCTAGATCTCTATAGGCCACTCATTGAAGGTTGCATAATAATTAACATCAATAACACCCCAATTGATGATGTGAGAGTCATCATAAAGATAACAATGAATCTATGAAACATTGAAGACATCATGTATCTAGCTCCTATGTAGGGGAAGTGTTCTCTGATACGGAATGACTCCAACAAAGTTAAACACCTAAAAAGTCCCAAAAAATTGGGGAAAAAGATTACTACCACATCAAAAACATCATTTTCCATGGTGGGGAGTCACCTTTAAGAACACATGATCTCCAATGTTGAACTCTAGATATCTACTCACTTAATCAACATAAGACATTTGACGATCATGCACTACCTTTATCCTTTCACATATCACCTAAATAGCCTTTTTCATTATCTTCACTAGTTCTGACCCAATAATTTCTCACTATCCAACCCCAATCTAGTGCAATGAAGAATGAAAAGGTTAGTCATACAAAGATTCAAATTGTACCATACCAATGGTGGAGTGAATTTCATTTATTCAAACTCAACCAATGGCTTGTGCCTCATCTACTAAATTCCAAAACCCATGGAACTATTGTGAAACATGTATTAAGTAGTCAGGATAGTTCGCTCTGTTTTAACATTCATTTTCGGATGGAAAGAAGTGATATGGCATAAATGAGATCCAAAATCATGATTGAGACCTCTCCATGCAATGGATGTATAATAAGGATCACAATCAGATATGAGCATCCTATGGAAACCATGTTTTCTCACCACCTCCTCTAGGTACTACCTATACAAAACCTTCATTGAGCTCAACTCCTTAATGAATATAAAGTTGAATGATTTCATCAAATAGTCCACTTTAACCCATATAGAATGAAAGTCTCCCTATGATCTAGGTAAACTAGTGATGAAGTCCATCGAGATATCCACCCACTTCTATTGAGGAACATCCAACAGTTAGATAAAACTATTGATAACACAATACTATACCTTTACCATTTGGAACACTAAACATCGAGACACAAAATCTGTAAATGAAAACTTCAACCCATGGCACCAAAATTGACCTCTCAGAGCTTAGTTCATCTTTTTCACACCAAGATTTACTACTATGGGTGATATATGAAACTCATAGAGATCCACCTCAAGAATCCCCAAAATGGAAAAAAGCATCCCCTAGAAGAACACTCGGTTTTGTTCATCCCATGATCAACCATTAGGGGAATCTCTATAGACAACTTGATATCTCAAGTAATCTACCTCAGAATCCCCCATCTAGGACTCCTCCACATACTACACCAAGCTCATTCATTATCCAATGCATGAAATTCTAGTGAATTTAATTCTAATGAGTGAACATTGGATGAACTAAAATAGAATTCACTTCTTAACAATCTCCCACTTGAAGACTTGCCTCAAAGAATTATTAGAAACTATCCAGCACTTTTGAAAATCATATTATTTTCTCTTCCATAGGAAATAGTGTTCCTCTAAGCATGTGTCACAACCATACCAACTGAAACTATAAAACCGTGGAATATCATAACCTACCTTGGTGTCATGCACGAATGTCTTCGGGAAAGTCTTGTGACCATGCCAACATATACCTTATAACCAAGGTATACAAGTATTACAAAAATATGGGTTAGAAATATTATATAATCATTTTAGTATTCAATTAGGTCCAAACTCTTTATATCAACATTTTAGAATTCCAGTCAGGGCCAAGCCTGATATATTATAATTTCAGCATTCTTGTCAGTGCAATCTCAATTTATCATCAATTCAGCACATATCGAGGCCAATCCAGGTATATACGCATTAAAACATATAAATCACAACACAAGTCACAACAACAAGGATATCACAATATCAAATCATTTGGATAAATGGTTAATTATGAAAATTACCATTTATCAATAAATTAGACATTTCATTAATCAATTTATCAAAATCAATAACATTATAGTTATCTTAATAAACAATCCAAGACAAGGTATTATCATGAAATCCCACAAAAATTCTAGTCTGTTAAACCCACTTTCAGCTATTAATCAATTTATTTATAATCAAGAGTTTACTCACCCGAATGTTATCCAAAAGCAAGGTCAAAAGGCAATTGGATCAAAAGGGACTCCAAGGAATGATTCAATTTATCATTAAATTCATTTAGGTACATGAAATAATGGCACAATTGAATTATTGCACATAATTGACAAAAATAAAACCATAGGGTTAAGGTTTAGACCTTCCCACCTTTAACAGATGAATAACACAAAGATTCCAAAAACAAATGACCATAAGGAAGAAGGTGTAGATGAATAAACGAATGATCCTCATTAAAAACTAGTCACAATCAAAACCTTCAATACACATAGTCAAGATATTTTACCACAACAGTCCGAGAATGGTGGATGATAAGGGGGAACTAATGCAAAACAACATACTAGGGATTGATCTCACAAAGGGATGTCTAGAATCAATAAAGGTGCTCCAAAATCACATGGAATGTTTCATTAAGTCAAGAGGAGAAACTCTACATGTGGGGGAATGAAAAAATCAGTGGTACAAAACACTTTAAAAGTGTAGGATAGGGAATTACATGAAGTGTAATGTGGTTACATGCAATGTAATATTTTTAGAGGGATACACTGAAAAACCCATCACCTCAGCTAAATATTTAATTTTCACTATCATTACACGATTTGTAATCCATTTAGAGGGTTTTTGAATGTTCTGTATAAGGGTTTTCAACCTATTTTACTTATTAAAATCTGAACCCCCATTAAGGATTATCAACTTACCAATAACATGTCTTAATAAATGACACATTTATACCCAGAATCCCTTTAATTCAAAAAAACATTAATCCCTAGAAATTAAGTCATTTTCCCCAATAAATACTATCAACTTGGATCCTATATAGTTTTCTCATGTTTCATCGCAACCTAATACAACATTTATTCAAAAAAACAAACATTCATGGAGAAAACACAACCAAAAGGGTTTAAAGATGAGAAAAAACCCAATCGAAATAATTTTAGTGAAAAAATCAAAGAGAGACACATCTATGAAAATATGGGATTCTATAGAGGGGTTAATTATCCATTAATTCCTTTCAGAACTAGATGTTGGAAAAAACACCCTCCCAGGGTCCATAGGGTGTCATTTGTCATACCGACATGGTTGGTTTAGCACATGAAAAATCATAACTAACAAGATATAATAGTTACCATTACCAATTGATGGGCATTATCCTAGTCATAGGCTCAACCCCAACTACCATCTCTCAGACACCTAACTCCCACCAATATGATCTAGAGACATTATAAGAACTTGGCCATTCAAGGAGGTCCATTTAATTAATTCTTTCTTTTTAACATTTTAATTTATGTTAATCAATTAATTAACCCTTAATTAACATTATCCCATTAAAATTTCATCAACATACATGTGAAATCCATTCTCTTTAAGAATAATTCAACTGATTCCACGATTCCATAAGATTATCAACATTTTCATTCCATTAAATCACCGCCCCATGGGCTAAAACATTTATTATTCATTATCATTCTATAATTCTATATACTCTATGAAACATCATAAGGTACCATAAAATTTATTCATTACCAAGCATAACCACTGGCTCAAGAATTTGGGAAAGGAATGTATATAAATATTATACCCGACTATTCAAAATTTAAAGTAGAACATTTTTACGAAACATATTGATTTCAAAAAAATAATGAGCAAACCTAGATTCAAAGTGTTCCATTAATCCTGGTGTCATCCTTGACACCACCATTCATATAACTATGCATTTGTCCTTCCATCACTACCATCAACTGTTTCTCCAAAAAAAAGCCTCACGGACCATATCTCCCCAAACCATCAACCGTAACAGGTTCACATAACATTTCATAACAAGGATCACATCATAGAAACACACAAGCTAGTAAGGAAACAGCAAAAAAGTCAATATGGCATTTGTTCCATAAAAAGGAATCCATAATTCACATTAAAATGTTCTCACACTACCCCCAAACATTTACATTTTTCAAAAAAATACATTTTATTACAATTTTGGATTAAACTATTCATATATCACAGGTCACAACCGTAGGATACCATAGGGATTTTCAATTAAAATATATTATTTATTTAAACATTCTTTCAATCATATGTTCAAATTTTACTAAACATTAAAGAATAAAAATTCCATTAACATGCCATATTATTTTTATTATCCATAACTTGTAATTTCAACTTCATGTTCTTTATCCAGTTCTATTAACATATGGAATAAATTTTTAATTAATCATAAATTATTCCTCATTTGATTTCCATTAAATTATAATAATTTAATTACATAATAATGATTCCTATTTAATTATTTATCCAACAACATTACCTACATTATTTTTATAACCATTTTCATCAAATTAACATGCTAAACCCAATCATGAAAAACATGTAAGTCAAAGCATAAACATAAATATATCTATATCTAGAAAAAGAAGAGTAAAATCACAATCATAATGGAAACACATGTGACAACATAAAGGAATAAACCAATTGTTTTCATTAATCTAGATTATTCTTTACAATGGTTAATTCCGCCTTCACCTAAAGTGATAAATCATCTTTACTTTACGATTTATTATAAATTAAAAGGAAAATCAATGAATCCCCCACCTCATGTCTTTCAATGTACCTGAACAAGAATTAAAAAACAAGAACAAACCATTAATCACATCTCACATAAGGAAACTGATGCCATAAGAACATATCCCCACAACTGTGCCAAAACAATCAAATAAATACATGAGAACAAAGGAGATAAACTACCATATCATGGAATGATAAATCATATGATAAATATGGAAAACTCACCTATGATCACTATAGAAAAAAATTGGTAGTCGTGGATCAATCCCCATCGAAAGGGCTTGAAAATTACTAAAGATAGATCATATGGTTAATTTTTCTTGGGAGGGGATTAGATGATTTTGGGAAAAACCAAGAGTGTGATTTAATATATAGGCACACTTCCATATTAAGATTTAGTGTGTGAATGGGTCATTAATTTTTAGAATGACTTGAGTTTTAAGACTCTGAAAAATGTGTCACTTTGATCCAATATACATAGATCAATTCACATCTTGAACATCATTTTCACTTCATAAGTTTTTAGGGATATATTCATCAATGTTGATCCTCCAACCCTTTATGCCATGAATTGATGTTCACATTCTCAATCACACCTTGTGAATTTCCCTTCTCTTGTTGTGAATTCTTATTCAGTCATTGAATCAAACTCTCACATTATAAACAATAGTTCATGTAAGGAACTTCTTCTGCATCCATATACCATCTCCCAAACTCCACTTATCATGTTCTAGACCTCCTCTGTGAACTAAAAGCATCAGAAAAACATAATGTTTTAGGTTAAAAGGATTTGGTCCCTTACATCAGATATATCTCAAACAGTTCTCATCCTTGAAAATTTAAAACAAACCCAATTAAAAGGAAAAATATATAAGTCCTCTAAATAGAAACCCTATGATATACCCCTCAATAATCTCACCAACACTAGATCATAGCCTCCAAACTCATAGGAAAAAATAATAAATCCATGAAACACCGAAAAAATATCCTAAACACTCTCCTAGGGGAGATAACTCTAAAAAAAATAGAAATTCCTAAAAAATAATCAAGTAAGAGAAAATAATATCATAACTAGATAATGGTAAAAAAACAAAAAAAAACATCACTAGAGGATAGTATTTAAAAATAAAAAAAATAGGATACTAAGAGCACATATGTGATGCACATTCCTATGTGCTCTCCTCCATGCCATAGTGTTACCAGAAGACACAAACCAAGTGAATATTATGCCTCTATAACACCTTCTCCCAGTGGTCTTGGATCTCCATTGGCAACTCATTGAAGGTTGCATCATTGTCAATGTCAATACCACCCTAATAGATGACATGAGATTCATCATGAACATAGAAATGATGTTTAATAACATGGAATACATCATTTATCCTAATCATATGTGGGGGAAGTGTTATATGATACAAAATGGCTCCAACACACGCCAATACCTGAAAAGTGTAAGATTTCGTGTCCAAGAACCAATTGTTTGTACTTTGATTACAAGATTATTTAACATATTTAAATTTTAAACATATTATTACATATTTTTCATTATTCTACATGACTATAGTGTAATAATTTCCTGGATTATTTGTCGCATTGGAAAGGTCATAACAGTTCCCCGCTATGATGAGAACCTTGAAGTGACATGACAATATTGTTAAATATATTTCTGAGGTTGGATGACATATTAAAATGGGATACATAAAATAAATACCATCATGTTTGAGTACTCATAAGAAGATGAGACTTCTTCACATGACATTCACACTTAGTAATCTCCAAGACTGGAGATTATGAGAACAGACCCAACAATAGGGATTCTGCATGTTTTGGTGTCATCTGATATTCATATCTGCGAGCTTGTGTAATGATCCTTAGACTTTAAAATTATCATTAATATGTTTCATGACTCGTGTACTTTTATTTGATGATGAATACAAACACATAGTCAGTTGGCAAGAAGTAGGGTGCGTCCCGATTGGAATGTTATTAATGGATAAGTTGAGAAAGGATTTGTCACTTCCACTTATAGAAGTTGATATCTCGGACCATTGAATTAAATAGAACCGTCACGCGAAATTACATGGCCATCAAGTAATGAAAAGATTATTTTAGGTAGTCAAAGAACAACATATCAAGCACAAAGTTTGATGAAAACATCATGAAACCTTCTTGATGATATATTGAGATAAAGGGATTATATTACATAGTGAGTGTTTGTATATAGTTGTTTTTGTTACGAATTTAAGTTCTTTCTATTAGGTTCCTTGACCCATTTCTAGACTGTACTCTTGGACAATAGCCAAGCCCACATATTTCCAATGAGAATGAATCCTAGTGGGTCACACACTATGTGTTTCTGGTGGTCTTGGTTTAATTTTATTTTAATTTAATTTATAAAAATAATATTATAATCCATACTATGGAATAATTTTATACAAGTAAAAATGATCGCATAAATTAAATAAATATTTATTCTCCAGATTATGAGTAAAATATGTATATTTATTTTATTGATCATTTAATAAATATTTATTTACTAGTCTGTAAATAAAATTTTTATTTAAGAGAATAAATTATTTATTTATTTATTCATGTGTTCAATAAATGGTAGTATAGTTTGAGAGGACCAAGGCTAGTCTAGTAGTAAAATAATAATTTGGAAGATAGTAAATAATTATTTAACTAGTTTCCACTAGTTAAAATAATAATAACGCTACTTTTCTTGACATATAATTTTATTTGGAGTCCCATTTTGTGCAAGTCAGCACAACATAAATAAGGAAATTGTATTATTATTAATATCATGAGTTTTATATAAAGTTATGAATTTATTTAATTATATTACATAATTAAATATTGTAACGAAATACCCATGTCGATAAATAGACACGTACATCTATTGTGGCATGTACTGAACTACACTCCCGGTGAATCGAGAATTGTTGATCCAAAAAATTTCTCTCACAAATCCTCTATCCTCCCTTATCAACAATGAGATACATTCTTCAAGACTGAAGAAAAGGTGATCAAGAAAGACTGACCCAGGATACTCACTTCCCTCGCTAATACCCCAAGAACGAGTGCTATTGATCAGAGGCCATCAGAGCACATGTGGATCACTGCTAGAGGTATTCTAGTTTGGATCCTAATAAGCACAATGAAACAATCCAAAAGTATAATTTTAGATGATTAAAATAATCAATTAATAATAAACCAAATATCCGGATATTTTATTTCTTTAGAAATTAAATTAATATTAAACATGATATGCAAGATCCTCTCTAAAGGTTTCAGGTCACTTCCTTCTTTATCTAAATCATTGATTCTATACCATTGAGACTGGAATTCATCTTTGTATTGATCCTGGAATAATCATTGGTCATGGTAAAAATTAAATTTTGGTGCTGGACCAATAGTTCATCTATAGTGCCCAGAACTTGCAAGTGGTATCAGATTGAGGTTATTATCATTTATAGTTATTTAATTATCATTGATGATTTAATATTTAATAATTTAATTTTTCAATTCAATTTTTATTCATTATATTAATCATAATATTGGGATTTATTGTTCCTCTATTATTTCTCACATATTTCAAAAATAAAATTTGATTGAAATTAAAATGAGTAACTCACTAGGAGGCGCCAACGATTCTACCTAGGTGACACGAATTTACACGTTGTGTGTTCGGACAGGCACATAGTGTTCTCTGCCACACACACTATGTAATCTAGACTACACTCCATGTAGTCACGTACAACACATCAGGAGTAATTTGAAAATTATTCAAGCCGTGTTCATTTATTGCATAGGGTGTAGTTAATTATACAATGTGTGTCGACCATGACAAATAGACACACTCTTACCAGATTACACCTTATGTGGCCCACTGCACACGGTGGGTAGTACCTTTGGGTCAGGGACCCAACCGTGAATACCATACATGGCTTAGCCAACCAATAACTGTGTAACTCAGTGACAACACGATCTGTAGCCCACTATACACATTGTGTACTACGAAATTTATGAAGTTGGATTCACAGGATGAGTCCCTTGGCATGTAATTCGAGACAAATAGTGAAGGTAGTACATGCTGTGTAGTCAGAACTACACTCCGTGTACTTCACCAAATTAAAAAAAGTTAAAATATTAATATTTGTTTAATTTTCAGAAATACATATCATGAATAAATAGTACTACGTGTTGTTAATATCTTCATCAAAACATCATATATTACTTATTCCATAAGAGTAAAAACAGTATGCGAATATAATACATATTGGGTATATTCGAATGGGTATTCACTAGGATACCTCAATGGTGCATTTATGTACTAGGATGAGAATCTGAAGGAAATTTAAAAAGGATTAAGATAAAAGGATTGATTAATTACAGAAAATAATTACTGGATTTGAGCACAATTTATCTTAATAAGAACTATTAAATAATTTAATGATATTTTTATTAAATGTGTAACTCTTTTTGAGTATGTGAGTGATCATGAGCTAGACCAACACCTTTTTATGTGATTGGTATCCTTTTAATTTTCTTATTAAATTAATTGTCGTCATGTGATCCATCTCTCATCATTAATATGTTAGGAATGTGTGCACGTGGTTTCGTTAATGTAAACCACATTTTTCCCCTCACAGGAGTGTGATTTTAAGAAAAGAATATGTAATGGACGGAACTCCCAAGCTAGAAGATGTGGTTCAAGCGAGAGCTGAGATAAAACGTATCCCAATAGATACAGAGGTGGACATGTGGAATGTTGTGAATAGGAATCCAAAATGATCAATGTATTTCTCCTATAGGACAAGGTTTTTTATCAACCACTATATGAACTAACCATTATAAAAGCTCATGATCATTCCTTTTACTTTATTTTATCTCTATTAGTTTCATGGGTTTTCATTACGGATGTATCGTCGCGATGAAATAATTAATGAACTAACAGGCATGCAAGATGGAACTAAAATAAACTATGGTTGTGCATAAATATTATCAAGACATGGTTAATAACTTAATTAAGTTCCACTTAATATTAAAAATCTTGTGATAATGATAAAAAGGCAATTTACACATAAGAGATAAAAATACCTCAATTAAATATTAAGTTAGACTAAGACTTGTGTTACATGGTTAAGGTAAAGACTCAATAAAACTATGTGTTTGACCAACCCTTGTTGGGACACTTACTTTTATACAGGAATCCCTTATAAAATGATTCAGGTTGACTTAAACATATTACATCAAGAGGAGTATCCCTTGCTACACTTGGTATAATATCGGAGGCAAGTGTTGAGGAAATCCCTGTTAGGATTTCAGGATTGGGGAGTCCACTCAACGGATCAGGGAGCTGCAATCCCACAGTTTGAAAAGAATTACCTTTGTAAATACCTTCAAATATCTTGACCAACCCTTGTTGGTGTAATGAAAAGGGGAATATTGATCCTTTCCACATGATTGTCATGACATCTGGACATTCTGAGTTCAATGGTGAGGGCCATTGGTACTTGATAAAATAGATGGAGACATAATAAAATTAATTTAATATTTATCTTAAAATGTAACCAAGAAAGTAGTAATGATATTCTCTTTTAATTATAGAATAAAAATGACAATATTTTAAACCACAGTATCCTTGTGATCAATTATGGTTATGGAAAACATAATTAATGGTAGTAACCTCTAGGAATGGTTTAGACACCTTTAGGTTATCCTATGTCATGAACGAAAGTATTATATGTTGGAGTCAAGATTACCTGATCTGCTTGCCAAAGAGGCGAGTGATGAGGATTTCTTGGTCTATGAGAAACATATGGACGATTCAGTCAATGTTCAATGTTTTATGATTTCATCAATTTCTAGTGAGCTAATGAAGTCTCAGGAAATCATGGATTCTTATAGCATGCTCAAGAACCTCTATGGTCTTTATGAGGAGAGAGAAAAACAATAAAGGGTTGAGATATCCAAGGAACTCTTTTAGAGTACGCCTGAGGAGGGTGCCCTAGATGGGCCTCGTGTAGTCATGCTCATTGAATACATTGATCACCTGGAGGTTTTAGGGTTTAAACTCCCCAAATAACTTGATACCTATCTCATTCTTTCATCACTCCATCGATTCTCCAACAGATTTGTTGTTAATTTCAATATGAAAAACATTGAGAATACTCTATCTGATCTTCTTGTCCTCATTCTTCATGTGGACATAGATATAAAGTGCAAAATGCCTTATGTAGTTATGGTGAATAATAGAAAAGGAAAGGTGAAGATATTTATGCTAAAATCTTCTTTACGCCCTTCCGTAAAAAGGATGATAAAGGGGGAGTTAGGGGAACAAGAAGTTGTTTGTTTCGCATGTGGAAAGAAGGGCCACTAGAAGAAGATCTTCACCAATCCAATGATGAAAGGGTAAGATTTAGATGAATTTGTTATCTAATTCAATCTATAGATTTTTAAAATTGTGGTATTAGATACATATTTTGGTGCTCA
Source organism: Viscum album (assembly GCA_963277665.1). Taxonomy (NCBI): domain Eukaryota; kingdom Viridiplantae; phylum Streptophyta; class Magnoliopsida; order Santalales; family Viscaceae; genus Viscum; species Viscum album. Next base: position 1,863,751,896 of record OY728164.1, on the reverse strand, counting down.
CATGTGTTTCCAAATAATGGAACCAAGTATATCTAGGAAGATTGGTTGAGTTGAGGTAGATCTACGAGCATCCAATAGAGCTAGACTTGCTATTGTATCTATCGGGCCATACCACCTCACATTGACAACTGGGATGATCTTGGTGTTAAAGGGTTTTTATTATGTGTTGTATGTTACTAAAAGCATTATTTTTGTATTCATATTAGATAAATTTGTATTTTTTCTCATGTTTGGAAATGAATGTTGCTTCTTTTACAAAGATAACATTTTTTTTGTTAGGGAACATTCATACACCAGTCTTTAGGTGTACGATTACAAAAACTATGAAATGGAAATCGATAAAAAAATATAATTTTCACAACTCATACCACACCCAACTTCGGAATCACCAGCTAGCTCATGTGAATGAGAAACGCTTCATAAAGTTACATGAAGATGGATATTTAAATTCATTCAAACTAAAACCACTTGGTGTATGTCATGGATGTTTACAAGAAACAATAACCAAATCACCATTTAGTGGGAAAGATGAAAGGGCTAAAGATATTATAGAATAAGTTGATACTGATATATATAGACCATTTCCATTTGAAGAAATTGCATGGTACTCATACTTCATAATTTTTACTAATGATTTTAGTAGATATAGATATATCTCATTAAGGATGTATAATTCAGATTCTTTTGATAATTTCAAAAAATACAAGAATTATGTTGAGAACCATCTTGGTAAGAAGATTAAGAAACTCCACTCAAAATGAGGTGGAGGATATCTTAATCAAGAATTCATTGATTACTTATGAGAGTTTGGGATCCCATCCCTACTCACTCCTCCTAACATGACACAGTGTCATGGTGTGAGAAAAAAGAGGAACCACACCATGTTGTCCATGTTGATATCAATGATGAGTCATTAAAGTCTTCAATTATCCTTTTGGGGACATTCATTACAAACAAAAACCCACATACTAAACCAAGTTTCAAAAAAATCGATAAATGATACTCAATATGAGTTCTAGAGTGGAAATAAATCTTTGTTATCAAATTTACTTGTGTGGGGAAGTGGAGCATTTGTTATGGCCTCTTTAGGTAACAGACCTGCACCCTAAGGCACAAAGTGTACATTTATAGAATACCCTAAGGAAACATGGGGATATTACCTATATAACCCCTTAGAAAAAATTATTATAGTGTAAAGACCAAACATATTCCATGAAAGGGATAAAATATCAAAAAGAGATAGTGGGAGAAAGGTAGACTTTGAAGAATTTGGGACTCATGGTATAGAAGAGTTGGTACGGGAACAGATTTCATAAAGGCCTGTGGAAGAATAAAATATTTTGGAGACACCAGAACCACGTAGGAGTACATGAGATGTCAGAGAACTGGAACGGTACTATTTTTTAGTTACACAGGATGGTGACTCGTTATTAGTTGATAATAATGATTGTATAACCTTCCAGGAAGCCGTAAGTTGTATAGATGTTTCCAAGTGTAAAGAATCCTTGAATTTTAAAATGGATTCCTGGAACTAAAACCAATTTTGGATTTTGGTAGATCCTCCAGTTTATGTAAAACCTATTGGTTTAAAATGGGTATTCAAGAAGAAAATGGACAAGGAAGTAAAAGTCAGTAACTATAAGGTATGACTGGTTGCAAAAGGGTTTAATTAGAATCAAGAAATTTACTACGACGAATCCTTTTCACCAGTTCCAATGCTGAAATCCATCAGCATTCTGTTGGCCATTGCTGGTTACCAATACTATGAGATTTGAAAAATGGATGTCAAAACAACCTTCCTTAATAAGAACCTTTAAGAATATGTCTACATTACACAACGTGAAGGGTTTATGACGCCAAATTATTCCAATAAGATATACAGGTTTTAGAAATCCATTTATGGATTAAAGAAAGCATCCATGCCATGGAACATTCGTTTTGATGAATCCTTAACAAAATTTGGTTTTATAAAGAATGAATGTGATCCTTGTATCTACAAACAGTTTAGTGGGAGTGCCATCATTTTCATAATAGTATATTTTCAGGACATATTACTTATTGGAAAATAGATTCTAGTCTTACAGTCTATTAAAGAATAATTGAATCGATTCTTCTCTATGAAGGACTTGGGTGAGGCAGCATATATTCTTGGGATCAATATCCATCGTGATTGATCCACGATATTGATGGGCCTAAGTCAAAGTACATACATTGATAATATGATGAAGAGATTCATTATGGAACAATATAAGAGGGGATTGTTTCTAGAGTCACATGGAATTCATCTTTACAAGAAAATGTTTCCTCAAACACATTAGAAAATAAAGATAATTGAATGGAATATATACACATCAGCGATTGGGTCAGTCATGTATACCATGATATGTACTAGGCTTGATTTTTCTTACACATTGAGTGTGGTTGGTAGATATCAAGAATACCTAGGTGACTACCATTGGATGGAAGTAAAGACTATACTAAATTATTTGATCCATAATAAGGATATGTTCCTGGTTTATGGAGGATATTATGAACTAGTTACGAGAGGATATGTAGATGCTAGTATCAAGACTGATCAAGATGACATGAATTCGCAAAAGGGATAAATTTTCAGTTTTAATGGAGGTGTAGTGAGCTGTAAGAACTCAAATCAGAGCGTGGTCACATATTATATAATAGATTTTGAGTATAGCGCAGCTTCTGTGGCAGCTAAAGAAGTTGATTGGATGCGAATCATTTTCCAAGAGCTTGATGTGATACCTCGCAGTAAATATCTAATCACATTGTACAGTGATAATACTATAGTGGTGGCTATGGAAAATCATCCAAGGTCACATTAGTAGACGATTAACATACTTCAAGAGTATTTCCACTTCAGGGATTTTTCTCAGAGAGGTGATGTTATGGTTAGCATTATTTCCATAGAAGAAAACATGGTGGACCCCTTTACTATAGCATAGACTCTAAAAAAATTATAATTATGTGAGGTCTAGCAGAATGAAAGTCCTAGGAAGTTGGCACCAGTCCAAGTGAGAGTTTGTAAGATTTGGTGTCTGAGAACGAACTATTTTTACTATGATTACTTGAATATTTAATATATTTAAATATTAAATAGATTATTACATATTGTTCATTGTTCTACATGACTATATTTTAATAATGTTCTAGATTATTTGTCACATTGAAATAGTCATAATAGTTACCCACTATGATGATAAACTTGATGTGAAACGAAAATATTATTAAATATAGTTATGTGGTTGGATGATGTACTATAATGGGACACAATGTATACAGAGGTGAAAGTACTCATAAGAAGATGAGACTTCTTCTCATGAAGTCTGCACTTTGTAATATATGAGATGAGAGATTATGTGAACAGACCCACCAGTTGGAATTTGCACTTGTTTTTGTGCCATCAGATATTCCTATCTGTGAGCATGTGTAATGATCCTTAGACTCTATGATTATCATTAATAAGTTTCTCGATTCGCGCACTTGGATTTTCTAACAAAAACTGTCACATAGATAGTTGGAGGGAAGTAGAGTATGTAGGATGCATCATGAGTGGCATGTTATCAATGGATATGTCATGGAAGTATTTGTCCATTCCACTTATGAATGTTGATATCTCATCCCATTGGTTGAAATAGAATCGTCGCACGAAATTCAATGGCCATGCTGTAGTGATGAGTTTATTTCAGGTAGTCAAAGAACGGCTTATCAAGCACAAAGGTTGAGGACTCCATCATGAAACTAGCTTGATGAGATATTGAGATAAATGTATTATATTACACCGTGAGTATTCATATGAGGATGATGTTGTTGAAACATTATGCTCTTTATCTTGGTTGTCGTGATCTATTGCAAGAAAGTACTGTTGGACTTTAGTCAAGCCAGCCTAATGCCAATGAAAAAGAATCATAGAGGGTCACACAATAAGTTCTTCTCGTGGTCTCAGTTAAATTCTATTTGAATTCAATTGGTGAAATAAATATTATTCTCAAGACCTTGAATTAATTTTATTCAAGTTAAAATGATTTCATAAATTAAATAAATATTTATTCACCAGATTGTGAGTAAAATATATTTCTTTATTTTATTGATCATTTAATAAATATTTAATTAATAGTTTTTTAAATAAAATATTTATTTAATAGAATAATTTATTTATTTATTTATTCAGGTGTTTAATAAATGGAAGTAGAATTTGAGCGGACCAATGCCGTTTTGGTATTAAAATAATAATTCTCAAGATTGTAAATATTTATTTAACTAGTTGGTACATGTAAAAATAATAATTACACTACTATTATTTTGTGATGTGGAATTTTATTTATAATTATGTTTTTAACAAGTTGGAACGCCATAAATAATGAAATGATATTATTATTAAGAGCATGATTTTTCTATAAGGTCATGAATGTATTTAATTTCTGTTATGAAATTAAATATTGTAACTAAATCCCCATGTTGATAAATAGACTTGTATATCTATTATGCCATGTACCGAAATGCACGCCTGAGGAATTAAGAATTTTTTATCCAAAAAATTTCTCTCTAAAATCATCCTTCCCCCCATTTCAATAATGGGATAAGTTCATAAAGACCAAAGAACAGGAAATCAAGAATGACCAATTCAAGAAACTCGGTTACCGTGCTATCACCCTGAGAATGAGTGGTGTCGATCGGAGGACATCAGAGCACGTATGGATCACCACTAGAAGGATTCTTGTTTATGATCCTCATAAGCTCAACAAAACAATACAAAAGGGTCATTTTGTAAAAATAACATCATCATTGAAGAATGTACCGAATATCCATGTATTTTATTTCTTTAGAAAGTAATTTATTAATAAATATGATATACAAGATCTTCTCTAAATGTTTCATTCCTCTTCCTTCATTATATAAATATTTTATTCTATTCCTCAGAATCTGGCATTCATCATCGTATTGCTCATAGTATAATCATTGATCATGGTAAAAATTAAATTTGGCTTACATCCCAACCGCGCTTCTGCTGCACCCGGAACCATCAAAAAGTACCAACAAATCAGGGAGAAGGATTACTCCCAGATCCAAACCCGCACATCCCAATTTGATGATTCACATTCAGTAACTCAAGATCTCCAACAATAAACACTAGATATATCTTCTTTTGATTAACATAAGACTTTGGATGATCATGCACCGCCTATATCTTTTCACAAATCATCTGAACTATATCAGTCATTCTCTGTACTATTTTGGATATGAGAATTTCTGACATTCTAACCCAAATCTAGCACAACAATGAAATAAATGGATGTTTGTGAAAAGATTCAAATGGAACCATACAAATGGTGGAGTGAAATTTTTTTTATTCAAACTTGACCAAAGGTCGGTGAAAAATCTCTAATCCTTCAAAATCCATGACACAAGTGTGCAACATGTCATCAAGAGTCTGGATAGTCTACTCTATCTGACCATCCATCTATGGATGGAAAGAAGTTATAAGGAATAACTGAGATCCAAAATGATGTTTGAGACCACTCCACACCCTATAAGAAAAATTATGATCACAATAAGAGATGATCATCTAATGGAATCCATGGTATCTCACCACCTCCTCAATGTACTACCTAGTAAAAACCTCCACTGATCTCAACCCCTTAATTTGTATAAAGTTGGATGATTTCATAAAATAGTATACTATCACCCATATAATATAAAAGTCTTATTGTGATAGATATAAACTTCTAATGAATTCCATCTATATTTCCTCCCACTTCCATTGAGGAACATCCAATGGTTGGATAAAACCAATGATAATAGGGTGTTAGACCTTTACATTTTAAAAAACAAAACATCATGGTATAAATTCTGCTACTGAACACTTCAACCTAGGCCACCAAAATTGGACTCTTAGATATTAGTACATATTTATCACACCAGGATGTAATAATATGGGTGAACTATGGAACTTATGGAGAACCACCTAAAGCATTGCCAAAATGGACAAAAATCATCCCATGGAACAACACCAATGTTGTTCATCCCCAAATCAATCATAATTCACATCAATAAAGATAACTCGGTCTCTCCAAAAATCAATTTCATAACCCCTTTCTAGTACTCCTCCACCTACTGCATCAAAGATAACTACATAGTCATATGAAATGTGAAACCTCTTCCAGAAACTTCATTCATTTCATGCTGCATCATTGAGATTTCTTCTACCACTCTCCATGAATCTCCAAATTCACACATGGAATCACGACATGAATTCATGATTAGAAAATCAACAAAAAAATTACTATTTCCCGATGTTTATGAAATACCAACTTCATAATATTAAAATAATTTCATCCACCATCATTTACATAAGTTCAGGTCATGATGGGAAAAGAAAAACCTCATTCTCTTATGATCGGTAAAATCCAGGAAATGCTCACTGATGAGGTATTGTTCCTAAATCATTAAGGGAAACATGAATGCTTATATCTTGATATCAAGGGTTAAATAATTACACCCACGGGGATGCAAATTTTGAGACCCATAAGAGAAAACTAATATATATTGCACTAGAACACAACCAAATGTAATTTGAGAAGCATTACAGAAAACCTCAAACTGAACTCCCTATTTTAGAAAAAAGAAGAATCCATGAATTTAGCAACTTCTTATTTAGGAAATAAAAAGCATATTGACACTGATTAGTCAAAAATCATGATTAATTATTTTAATTCAAGGCTATCAGAGAAGTCACGAACTGAGAGAAATTTTCTATGTACCTTCTATAATAGTTTGTATGAATAAAGAAACATTGATCCTGTACAACTATCTTGGGGATACCAAAGAAACAACTATCACAATATTTAAAGGATCCATGGCTACACCCTGTTGGGATACGACATATCCCAAAAAAACATCACAAGTCCAAAACTAAATCATCAATAGCTTCATAAACAATTGAAGATGATGAAGAACTCCCAAAATGGAATGAAGATGCTCTACATTATACCCCTCAAATGCATAGTACTCAAGAAATCCATCAATGAAAACCACCATTAACAGATCCAGATAATCTATGAACATTTCATTCATCAAACCCATGAACATGGATAGAGTGTTCAACACACCGAATAATGTCACCGTGAATTCTTAATTCCCATAACAACACAAGAAATTATTCTTCACAATACCCTCATCTTTTACCTGTATTTGATGATATCCTGACCAAAGATTGAACTTCAAGAACCAACTACATCTTTTCTGATAATAGAAGGAATCATCAATCCACGCAAGTGGATAATTGTTCTTCACTATCACTTGGTTCAAGAGACAATAATTGATACAACGACACATACCATCATCAATATTCTTCAAAAACAGAACCGGAGCACTCCAAGGTGCCATACTTGGCTAGAAAAAATCTCATTGAAAAATATTATCGATCTACACGCATAGATCTCACAACTCAGAAGGCAAAATCCTATGATGATACACTGAGATTAGTGAAGTCCCCAATTATTTCACTAATCCAAACTTGATATCTCATCGAGGGGGTAACACTAAAACCTCCTTAGGGAGGAAATCAATGTAGTATTCCACAACCCTTGGAAACACAATTTAATGAACCTCTAATGAACTCAGCATCAACTTATAAATTAATGAAGACAAATATGGAACACAATCCTAACCCATCTGAGGGACTTACTCATCCTCAAACACTACAATCCCTCCATTAGCAACATAGAACACAATTCATCTCATAAATCATTCCATGAAAGCCTGAAATGAATAAAACTAGACCATACAAAGGATAATGTTATATGAATATATATAAAGACAAATGATGTCTCCCAAAGTGTGGTGTTACCCAAGCACTAGTCATAGTCTCTACATACATCATACACATAAGCCTAACTTCCCACTTGCATAGTCAACATTAAGGGAAATAGAATACTCAGCACATCAAATCTCAAAGAATGAACTAGGTTAGGTGTTATGAAGGAGTGTGTGGTTCTTGAATCAAACAAAGAAAGAATCCAAGTAGAAAACAAGGAAAGGGTTCCTCAAAATATGTATAGCACACCCAATGTTGGAAACTCTAGAGAATGTAGCTGACCACAACCTACTCAATGGCCTCTATAAACATAATTAAAACCACCTTCATGGATTCACTATACTCAATGAGGGGTAAATGAATCATAGTTTTATCCTATACGTATCGTCTCTGCTAGTCCAAAGCCAGAACACCCTTTTGCTGCTATCTCGAATGAAACTACCTCAATGAAGGAACCTAAATTAGAATACCTTAAACACACTACCTGCTCAGAAAGGTCATACACACAATTCACTGATGACCTCAATAGCCACGTGAAAACATGTGCCTAATCCCTTAGGATGGACTTAAGAGCCTCTAACCACATATAAATGAGATAACCAGGGTTGATACAACCTTTGACTATCTAAAAACTCTTATACCTGGGAAACGAGGAATGCTGAACCACAACTCTACTATATGAGCAATCCTGAAGAATCCAACTCATGACAATCTGGTCATGACTAGCATCCCTTAATTGTTATTTCCTCTCACCAAAACCTAGAGATATATTGACAACATAAACAGGGAATCCTTGTGCTAGATCTCAAAATGAAAATCCTCCTAGAAATGTCTCTCCCTGACCTCCTCATCTGAAAATCAGTCTGATGAATTATGGAGAAGTATCTAAAAATAGTTCCCAAACACTTGCATGCTACATCTCTCATATCAAATGGTAAGCATCTCCAGGCGTCTAGCCACCTTCACATTTAATGAAAGATACTCCACTCAGAATTAATCTCAGAACATCTACAATGAGACCATTGACTCTTTATGATCCTCAAGGAATAAGAAGCACTACTCCCTTGCTACTCCAAACAATATTTCCACCACCAACGAAACCCCAGGCTCCTTCCGAGAATAAATTGTATTGAATACTATATCTACCTCGTATAACCAACCCTATATCACAGAATTAAAAATGGAACCCTCATACTTCTACATACTTTTTCACTAAAACTATTAGAGTGTCTTCATTCATGTGTCATCTTCTTTTACCTATACTCTATGACAATCTATTGGTACATCATTTAGAACATCTTCAGTGTGAACCTAATAAGGACGTCGATCTAAAGACATACCGAGAAAATAAATAACTATTAGGGACTCCTCAACTTGGAATATGGAATACTTATTAATTAATTAATTAATTAATTAATCATGGATTATACTAATCCCAAGGTCTAATCATTTCAAACACAAGATCAAAGAAGAATGAAGCATGATCCTTTCCTAGGTCTTAACTCCAAAACCAATATCATTTCTCTTGGTTGGCTCAGAAACAATACATTTTTAATTAATTAAATTTAAATATGCATTTAAACAATTGATTTAATATAATAAAATATAAGAAAATATAAATATATTTAATTATAAAAATAAAAAAAATAAATTTTCAAAACCATAATATCCATATGAATGTAATCCCTTGGAATAAATTATGTCTCCAATGAAAAAGGAAATTATTAATCTCTTAAATGAAGCTGAAATGCTATCAAATATTTAATAAAATTAGGTATCCTAACTAAAAAATCAATTATGGAGGACATATGTCCCTTTTGACATTGAAAAAAATATATAACGAAGTATCCCCAATCACCAGAACATATATCTCTTCCCCAACTTCAATTTGATATGTTCTAGAGCCCAAAATGGACACCAAAATCAAAAGTTATGGTTGTTTAAAGTTTAATTCATGTTTTTGATATATCATATAACGTTCATTAATTCGTTTAAATTTTAAATCATAAAAGTGTTATTAAATGACTATTAATTGAAAATAATTGGAAAATTATTAATTAGTAATATTTTTTAATTATTTTAGATGCCATTTTTTCACTAAATCTCTTATATATTAAGTTTCAATGTGTGTTTATACTTATCTAAATCATATTTAAAAAATATATTATATTTATATTGATATAATAATATTTATATATTAATATATTATTTTTATCAAAATATAACTTTTTCTATCAAATATACCCTTTATCAGTGCTAGTAAAAAAATCCCAATAGGGGGTTTCAATGATAGTAAAAAAGAGATGATAAGGGCCCCCATTTATTATAATGTTTTTACTAGCACTGATAAAGGCACCCTTGTATCAACAAATTTTTGCTGGATCTTTTAAATACCTCCCTTTATTAGTGCTTTTTGTGGGTGATGGTAAAGGGCCCCCCTTTATCATTTCTTTTTTTAGCACTGATAAATACCCCCTTATATCAGTGCTTTTGCTAGCACTTATAATGGGGGCCTTTATCAACCCTTCAGTAAGTGATGATAAAACTGAGCACTAGATAAACCCAAATTTGGAGTAGTGTGATAATGAAAGTAAATCTTAGACTCATCTAATTCCACTGTAGGCCTTGGTACCATCATCCCCCCCCCTAATAGGGTTTCCAAGGGTTGAAGGACCCCAAAAATGATTTTTGATGCACTGTAGTAATGATGACCAATCGTGGAAAAGCATATCGGCAGCACCAATATTGGGTATTATAGTAGTATAGAATTTATTGACATGGGTACTATATTTTTGATGAATTTATTTCAATTTGTATTATTTAAATATGGACCAACTATCTAGATATGGGAACTATAGTAATGCGGGTTTCTATAGCACCGTATCCTTTTAAAAGATCATTTCATGCTAGTATTTATGGATGGGTGGGTGGGTATTCCATGTAATTGTGCTCCCAGTTATAGTGAAATTATGTTCCCATTACATGGATATAGTGATTCTTCTCAAACCACATAAATGATGTGAATTATTCTTATGTATTTTTTTTCCTACCATTTTCTATTTTTTGGACTCGACACTCATTGGTACACCAATGTTTTTATAATAAATGTGAGGTTGTTTATTGATATGTTTCATTAATTCCTCTAAGAACCTATGTTGAGGGCGGTTTATGTAAATGTGATTTAGATTAATTTTTTTTGGTTGGTTTATGAGATCCCTAAAAACATTTTAATGTGTGGATATTAATGATAAATGTTTCTAATGAGTTAGTATCTAAGATCCACTAATTCGAGGTGATGTCGAGATATCCATAATATAGGATTTGAGCTATGTTTGTAACCTTAACATTTTGGGATTAGGTGATGTTTGTGATATGATATTGGATGGGATATAACTAATAGAGGTTGTGAGTACATTAACTTATTGGTATTTGGACAAAGAAAATAGTGCATTTCATCATTTTTAATGGACCTTCACCAGACACCCAAACGACGAGAGGCTATTGGATTGTTGAAAAATTACCTTATCCCCTCTCCCATGTGATAATGGTTTAGTACGAAGGATGTAGATTGTGGTTTATTGTTTTATATTTATATGGATATATTGATATAGGTTGTTTATAGTAGAGAGACTTGGAATGTTATATTGGGCCTAGAGGTGATGACTATATAGGTGATTGTCTGTGGGGATCCATTTGATATATTTTTAATGGTGTAGGTTATATGTGTATATATATAATGTGATTCAAGGAATGAACTTAACATCAGCTATGTGATAGAAATAGTGTTATTTAATTATTATGGGATTGATATTTATCTTTATTTATATGTTTCATTCATTGATGTATTAGTTTGATCTACTCACATTAACACTTGAGAGTTTTAAAGGAGGAACCTACTAAGTATGTGTATACTCACACTGAATTTTATATATTGCTTTATTTTCCTCCATTGAAAGTTTCTAGAGTGAGTTGGATGTGTAACTATGTAATGATTGATTGGTTATCATATCAATAATTATAGATATCGTAGGGATTAGTTGGATGATGTTGGTATTGCACTAGAGGTTCAGTGTTTTTGATTATTCAGCATCTTTTTTATTTTTATGCTTGAAATTTATATAGTTATTTTTTATTATAAATGTATATATATATTATTTGTGATTTTATTTATTTTCATTATTTTTGTTAAATTATATTTGTTAATTTATAAGGTTACAGTTATCGTTGGAGGGTAATTTATCTCTTATGAGAGATGTATATCATCAACATTGGTCTTCAACACCTAAACTATTGGTGGTAGCCATGAAATGTCACTCTTCATTTTTTTCATTATCCCAAGGAAGGTTATCTTTGGGGTTGAATCATGACACATGGATTGTATTTGATAGTCTGATAGAGTCCTTCCAATTTATAGAAATAATAGATAATTATGATTGTGATTAGATTACCAAGGTATATATATGGAAAGTGGTGAGAATTCATGGAAAACCTCTTTCAATTATTATTGAGCATGATTTTAAGTTCACCTTAAATTTTTGGAGGATTTTTCATGTGGTTATAAGTAATGTGTTTCGAATGATCACTTCTTACCACCCTTGGACTGATGAATAATAAGAATGGATGATTGAGATATTCTAGGATTGTTATGTATTGGTAACTTCATATTTCACCCTATGGGACATTACATGGGAAGAAGTTTTGGATTCCATCCATCTAAGATGATGTTTTCAAGAGATTTTTTTGGGTCTATAGTTGATTCAAGAGACAACAGAGAAGGTGAAGGTAACAAAACAACACATTAAAGCAACTTAAAGTTGGTTGAGGAGATATTTAGACTCATAAATAATATTTAGATATTGAATTCAAGGATAAGGTGTTCTTGAAGAAACACCATTAGAAAGACATCATGAGATTTAGGGAGAATATAATGTTTTCCCCAATGTATATTTACTCATTAAAATATTATAGTGAATGGGAATCATGGGATATCAATTAGTTCTTCCACCCAACCATTTCAATGTTCGTGGAATTTTCTAGATATATCTATTACTAAAATATATATCAATCTCATTACATATACTTAGGAATGAAGGATTACCACTAGAATATGATCTATCTAATGTAATAAATATGATTGACATTTTCAACATGATAAATCATGTACTGTAAAAATAGATGACATTTAATAGTGAATGTTTCATAGAAGAACCAACGACCCAATGAATCAATTTGAGAACATGGGGATGAAATGAAGAATTTCTACTCATAGTTATTTTTCTAATAATGTTTGATTTAAATTTTAAGGTTTAAATTCTTTTAGGGGATATAAGAACCAAGATGTTTTATCTTTGATTTCCCCTTATCTAATATATGTTTAAAAATAAAATTATTATTTACTTTTACAACATTAAGATCTCATATATAATGAAACATTATATCATAAAGAAACAAATATGTCAACTCAGATATAATATAAACTATAAACCATATCATTATTTCATAATAATATAGTGTAAATTAAAAAAAATCATTATGGGTGCTATAAATAAAATGGAATGTGAAATGAAAATAAACATTCATGTAAAAAATTCAAATTCTTATATCAGGTATATTCTTAAAAGTATCACCCCTAAATGAATGAAAATAATGGTAAACACACAATTAATGTTGGGATGAGAATTTTAAGGGTATATGTAAAAATCTTTGAGTGAATATATGTAATGAATGTATTTTGGGGATCTGTTTTGGAAGAATTTATTTAATGGGTAAGGTGGCTATTGGGAAGGAAATAATTATAAATGTATTGTATCAATTAGAATAGAAATTTAGTCATTATAAATAATTTATGTCACAACCAAAAAAAATTAAAGGTATTTATTGTTTTAATTAATAATTAAATTTATCATTGTATGAATTTATTTTTATAAAATGGATAAAAAATATGATACAATGTGTCTAAAATGGATAAGGGTGAAGCTTTGGGATTTTTATTAAAATAATGGAATTTGAAACATAATATTGAAATATTATATTTTTGTAAGGTCTATGGTATTAATGAATTAGGTTGTATAAATATTATGATAATTGAAACTATATTTTCCATATCCTATAATATATATTATTAGTTAAATAAATGATTTTTAAATTTTAAATTAAACTTCCAATCCATAATGTAATTTTTAATGTGTGAAATGTTTTTTACATGTATACAAAAAATAATAATTGTGATTCTTTCTAAGGAATAATTTATTTTTATAATAAAGCACATCCTCCATATTCCATGTTTCACCACAACAGACCACCCAAAACCCATATCTTTATATTGACCTCTTGGTCTCCCTTATCTCCCTTAATCTCTCAGTCTCTTCCATTTCTACCCCTCCCAATATCCTTTGTCTCATTTCTATTTTCCCAATCACATTCTATATTATTCCTCCCTACCTCACCCTTCACCTCCATCTCCATCCATCCCCCCTCCAAATCCATGCATGCCTCCCTCTAACTCTACCTCCTTCTATAAAAAATCCCCTCAATATCTCTAATTCCCATCTATCTAACTCCACCTACCTAGCTCTACCTCTCTGCCAAGACCCTCTACTTAATCTTCATTACCTCATCTTGATTCCTTGACCTTATTATTCAATAACTGCAAGGATTCATCATTTTTCTTCTCAAATGTTTGTCCTCTTATAATTCACCCACAGTTTTACTCATCCTCTCATAGTTTATCTTATGTATAGATTAGATCTTCAATTTTTCACAAGTATCACATGAGAGGATGTTATTAGATGCATCTAAGAAGTATACATCTTCTTCAATTATCAGGGTTGGGAAATTTGACTGATCGGTGGAATACCTATCAATTATTGAATTGGGAGTTTTATCTTATTTAGAAAACTTTCAGGACAATAGGTGATTCATGTGAAATAGAATTTAAAAAAATTACAACTCATATATTACCATAGTAAGTGATTGGCCCCCAAATATTATAGAAACTAAACATAAAAATTATTAGGCAATACTGGTTCCACTGCCATACAAACATCAGGGGGTGGGGGTGGATCCCACCATTGATCAAGGTCACCATATGATTTCCATAACCCCAATCATTTCATCTAGTGAATAGTGTTGTCATTTGAAGATAAATTCTATTTATTATTACATATCCCTATAAAGAAATTGATGCACCCTCAAATAAACATCATATTAATCTCACAAAACATCAACAAAGTCAATCAAATGCAACAGTCTCACGTTCATACATTTTCACTCCAAATCAGTCGCTATTTTTTTCACTTTCTTATGATTCTGGAATTTCAGTCATTTTTCACTACCACACCATAACCTCCATCTAATTATTTTATAGACGTCCAAAATCACTCCATATAGAGTTTACTAAGACATATCCAAATAATTATTCTTACAAATATAGGCTTACGAATCTTCCCCGTGATGATAATTTTCAAGCTACACCACCATGTACTTTATTAGCATTCAAAAATCCATTATTCCCTAAAACTTCCCTTTGTATTAGTATAGTTCACAAAATATGATTTCACTTATCCCTACTCCATTGGGTCACAACATATTCCAAAAATTTCCTAGACCAAATCCTTTTGTGTATGTGTTCTCCAGATTATAAAATCCATCAACCTTCTTTAGCACCAACACTTTATCCTATAATAAATTCAGGATGAAGTGATACATCAACTAAATATTCATAATCTTGGAGTGAAACAAACAAATGTTGGATAAGTAAATCACACTCCGATAATAATATAACAATGTTCCAACTTCATGAATTCTTCTAATATCCTCTAACAATCCCTTCAACCAAGTCAACTCCTTCCTAGATTCTATTAGTGAAATTTACTATTCCTCCTTTTTTGAATGTTCATCCACATGTTAATTTTTCAACATCCAACTCATATTTGTTCCTCCCCAAGTGAAAAAATATCTAGTTATGATCATCTATGTGTATGCATTTCCACGAAATTTATATAATGGATAATTTGTTCCAAAACAAAGTAACTAGAATCCAAAACCATTAAGATACTAAAATATCCACTTCAACTATTATTACTATTACCATTTGGGATTAGCCATGAATTGGTTTAAAACTATCACTACATGAACAATGTTCAACCATCTACAAATAATATTGTACATCAATATTCCACAATCCTGTGTATATAAAATTTTTATCATGTACTTAGACACTTATTACCTTCAAGGTTCCTTATCATTTCCCAATTTGATTTTTTTGTTAGAGGATCAGTTATAGGTTTCGAATATCTCATTATGAATAACTCCAGCACCATTTTAATGTAGTAAAATTGATTCAAGTACAATGTTCCAAACTTTATGTCTCTTATGATATGTACCTCCATCACCCATTTTTGTGGATTGAGATCCATTATCTCGAAACATTTGGAAAATTCATCCTTTATCTTCTTAAGTCTTTCCCATACCACATCAACTAAAATCACTCCATCCACATAAAGGAGAATAATGATAAAGCTATCAGCATCAAACACCTTCTGGTAACAACAATTATCTATATTACCATGAACACAATTTTAATATTTAATGAAAACAATGAACTTCCGGTTCCAATTTCTGGGTTCCTATTTCAGTCCATGAAAATCGGCTTGAGAAGACACACCATATTATCATTTTGTTTATCCATCAAACCCTTTGTTTTCCCCATATAAATTTCTTCATAATAATCTCCATAAAGAAATATAGATTTAACATCTAAATAATCAAGATGTTACCCTCTATAGAAACCATTCTAAGTACCATCCAATAATTGTATGCTATAAAACTAGAGAAAAGATATCAGAAAATTCCACATCTTTTTTCTCTGAAATCCTTTCATGACAATCCTTTTCATTTATTATTTTCTATCACATGAATCTTCCTTTAGTTGATAAACCAATTTTTTTAATCACTCTTTTCCCGGAAAGACTTTCTATTAGCTCCCATGACTTGTAAACATGTAAGGAATTCAACTCATCCAACAAGGCTAACTCTCACAGTCACAAGTCATTTTGTTGTATAGAAACTTATATACATGAAGGTTCTCTATATTCTATTATAATAAAGTATTGAAAGTCACTACCATTGCTATGAACATGGAACTGAATCTTAGTAGATCTTCCCAACTCACCTTCTGGATCTACTCTATTTAAAACCATTACTTTTATAATTTCATCCTCTGGACCTCTATGTTAAGCTTCTACAATCCCTTAGTTTTTAAGTAATTATATCCATAAAAACACCTATATAAACCAGATTCCATCTAAAAATTCTTTTAGACAGTCTAGTGTTTCTAGGATTTCGTATTCTATATACTAACCAAAACATTAGGTATTCCATTCATATAAACCTCAATGTGTGACAATTATTTTTTCTCATCTACAAATTCTACTTTCTTACAACCCCTCTATATGATCATCACATAAAATAGGGCATTTGAAAATTTGAAGAACATTCAAAAGTCATTATCCTAGAGCTGATGTCTAAATTATTTGTCACCGAACTCTATAAAGAAACTCGTGTGGGACTTAGCCCCTAACGTAACCATTTCTCAGGAATCAACATGGGAATAAGAGAATGATCCAAAAACATTGAGATAGAAAATGTTAACAATATTTCTAGACCATAATTATTCCAAAAGTTCCTACCATAATGGTAAAGAACTCTGATTCGCCATATATGTATCACAATTCACAACCTCTATCTCAACCACCATAGGGAAACCAATGTGAAACCTCATGTTTATTTCCCTCTCAACAAATGTTTAATTTATCCTCTTTAAATCATAGTTTTGATCGAGTGTTCCTGGAATATTTATCTCAAACTATATTTATTTTCTCCAACAGAACCTCTTGACCACCATACTTATGTATTTCATACCATTATCAAACCTTAATCATTTTACATTCATTCAGGTATCCCTTTAAGCCATGGATCTACATTGAACAAAGGTTTCAAAAAAATAATATTTTTTCTTAAGAAAAAATTCCACCAATGTCTATTTCACATCATTGATAAAGATAACAAAGTTCAGTGAACATCCATGAGAAGAGACCAAAAAATATCCCATACGTTCATGTGAACAAAATCCAAATTTTGAACCTTAAATATATTTTATAATATTTATAAAGACACATTTCATTTCTCCATAATAACACACTCTCCTCATGCACCATACCACATGCTTCTGAGTTTTAGTATACCTTTCACTCATTGGAGTTTCATCCCTTTCTCACTTGAGTGACCAATATGTTTATGCCAAAATATTTTGGATCTAGAAATTGTTTTTCTTTAATGAATTTATCCTTCCAAAACTTTCATCAAGTACAATGTTATATCTTTCACTCCTTTATAAACTAATATAAAACCACATGTAACTTTCCACGAACCACTAAAAGATGTTTCCTAAATACCCGCAAAATCCATTTTTCCTATCGAAACTATATTATTCAGTATCAATGGTATTTATTGTACTCCTTGAAACTCTAACAGGACATTGTTCCGATTCTGAATAATAACATCACAATTTTCCACTATATCAAGAGTTTAATTTTCTAAAATATGAATCTTTTGAATCATTTAGAAGAATAATTCTCCATACATTATTCGAATATAGATTTAAGATATCCATTAGAGTCGATTATCGATTACTAAAGTGTTAGGAATCCAATTTCACCTTTTATTCTGATAAAAAAACTAGACGTTGTATCCTTTACACCAACGAATGTAACCTACTATAATAAGATACTCAGATGATGCATAGTGAATCTCAATTGTCCTATAAGAGTCCCTTGACAATTTATACCAAAAGTTGGAAGTCATCACACCATACATACCACACAAATTTGAACTTGGTTAGAAAACAAAAAAAATAGACATACAAACAAAATAGAATAACACACTAATTTATGTACTTTAGAAAATGTGTCTTACATGAATGGTATAAACACTACTATTACCTTTCCATTGTAATTGAAATATAAAATAGATACAAAAATAAATTATTATGTATAAATAATCTAACCATGATTTTTCCACTCTCCTTGAAATCTTCTTTATTTCCTTGAATCATCCTATTTTCACTAATATCTCATGCACTTGTAATCAATGTTCCAACCAGTGAACAAGTCAAACTTGCTCCCCTGAAATACTGAATAACATAGAATGACCACATTATCTTTGATACCAAACTAGATACCCTTCACCTTTGATAATGTTCTATACCTTCATCACTCCATCATAACAACATTAGAAGGTGAACTATTATAATGGTCATATTACCCCTAGAAAGATACTACTACCCTAGTCTACATGCCAAGCCCATCCATCAGCTGATGTAAAAAATTCTGGTAAATGTAATTTTGATGAATGATGTTTTGGTGAACATAAATAGACTTTACATCCCAAAATTATATAACTTGAAGACTTGTTTCTTGGACTATTTAGAAACTCTCAAACACTTCATAAAATATATACCTTTATGTTCCACAGAATGTAGTGTTCTTGACCTTTTCTATCCATCCACCCATGTACCATTGAGTCATGATATTGCCCCATACTTTCATGAAATGTCTCCTAAGTGAACAATTCCACCATATTTTGGATTCCCAATATCTTCCATAGATTTCGATCATTTTCATCTAGAATGTTTTAGATGAAATGATACATTAGGTCAATATACTTCATCCTTTCATGGAATCTAAATTTCAAGCAATGTGTATTTCACATTAATTGTCAAATAATCTAACTCAGCCTTGATAACTTATTTTTATATCCTTCAACAATAAAATTAAATAATCCATTTATTTCACAGGTTCTATTAGTACTACATAGTATTCTTTCATTTTACTCATAGAATGAATATACTACATCCATGACATCAAACATATTATTAATCCTCCCTAGGTAAAAGAAAATCATGTTTTTATCTTCCAAGTGACTAAATCACCAAAAAAATAATCATTAACAAATACTATCAAATTATCTTCCTCGTCAAATAATAAGGTTACATATTTAATTACTTTTGGATAGTGGATGATCCATTTCATAGAATCTCAATGTTCCTTTCCTAGATACAACTTGAATAAACTATCAACTCCCACTAAAAATTCAATATCCATCAAGATGTAGATCATTTCATACATCAAGATTTTGACTGAAAATGATTATAGAACATTATCCATGTACCAAATATAAACATTCGGTGTTTTTTCTTGAACCTTGGATAATTTTAAGTGTCTGATAAGATGGGTTGAGACAACATTTCATTTTATAATTCCAAATCATTCAATGATTTTTAGATGTATTCATTCTGGGATAACAATAAAATATTGGCCTTCATATCTCTATCAATCCTCATTTCAAAGATTATCTTGTTGTATCTAAGTTCCACAATTTCAAATCTTCTAAACAATATACACTTTATTTCTTGAATATGTGAAACCTATTAACCCATAAGAAACATTTTATCTATATATAGTATAAGTATGATGAAAGTACCATCATTAAATGGATTCAAATAAAATCAATGGTCTTTGTTGCACCTCTCGATTAATCATTCCTACATAGAACTGTAAAACATATAATTCCATTTCCTTTCCTAAATCATCCCATAAATACTTTTCATTAATTTATAAAACATTTTTACTAGTTCCCATATTCTAGGAAAACTACTAGCTGGTTCAGGTAAATTTCGTCCTTCAACTCTTCATGAAGGAAGGTCATCTTTACATCCATATGTTTTGGGTACAAATATATTGATTATATCATAGTCAACACCATTTTTATAGTTGTATGTTAAAAAACTCGTGAGAATATTTCCAATAAGTCAATTACTTGCTTCTATTGATATACCTTTTCCACCAGCCTCACTTTGATGGGATTCCTTCCATCAGCCCCTTCTTTAAAAAAGAAGACCCGCTAATTTTCAAGTGTATTATTTACCTATGGTAACCCCATCAACTCCCAAGTTCTTTTGAAAATAAATGAAAGCATATCTCTATCTATTATAAACTTTAAATATGAAACCCATTAAGTATTGTCACTTATTTCATGCATTATAATTCTCTTTCATTCATTAAAAGTGGGAAGTGAATTTCAACTCCAATCCTCTAAACTTGTATTATGATCCCAGTTGATCTCTTTAACTCAAAAAGATGCTTTGAAATTATTGAACATATTCTATATTAGGAATACATAACTTCTGGTGCTCCCTCTTAAGCTTCAGTGGTTCTTGAACTTTCTTGATAGTTTTCGGATGGTCTCACCTCTTGTCTTCTGATGTTCTCATATGAGTTCTCAAAAAAGTTTCTCATTCTAGTGTTCATACTCAAATAACCTTGTATTTTCATAGTTGATATATTTCCCTCAACTAATTTCACATCCAAGTTTTGTTCTGTCCATAGAACCCCTTAATTCATGTGAACAGTTCAACTCCTAATGAATTATCACTTGTCATCAACCACATACGATAGTAAAAGTTCTCACCACCATACCCAATGAAAAAACATTATTTGGACTGAGAATAAAGATTATCCTTATCCTTGTCATCAATAATAATATATGAAAATATTATAAACACTTTGAGGTTTCTAACTTCTGATCATTTTCCATATCATATTCAACTGCCGATGTTGGACTTCTGGCGACAAGGTAAGTAGAATTATTGGGTTCCTCCATCAATTTTCCTTAGACATTCTTATGTGTAATATCATGATATGAGACATATTTTAAAATTTTTAATTCATCTTTTTAGATAGACTATATTTTTTGTTGTTTGAGGCATCATCTTCTAAAACCTTATTCCCTTCTTCTTACAGATGTTTCGGAAGTTGTATCTGGTTTACTCACCACCATTGTCAGAACATAAATATTTTAACTTCCAACCACAATCCATTTCAGACAAGTATTTCCATTGAATGAAATATAAAAATAAAACATACTTATGCTTTACAATTAATAATTAAAGGATATTATGTAAAGTGGACCTCTAAGGGACTCGATTGGGGAAGGTCCCCAAACATTTGAGTCAACCAACTAAAGTTCATATATATATACTTTAGTTCATCTAGATTAAAGGAAACCCTTCTCTATAGCCCCATCACAAAGCTTTCACACCTTATGATTTTGATGTGATCAAGATTTAGTATGCCATTGTATGTTATAAATTTAATGTTCTTCTTACTAAGAAGACTAAACATGCAATGCCAAATCTCAGGATATTTTTAAGATATACTTTCAACAATTGTATTCATATTTGTGCTTCCATTAAAACAAAACATCCCATCAATTAATCCTAATAAAACCACCATGGATCCTTGAGTCACATTACATGCTCCTCTCACAAATATAATCTTATAACCTACTTCATCATGTCTTCAAATGAAAATTATATTTTTTCATATCCCCGAAAAATATCTAACTTCCTTAAACATAAAGACACCCACAATATTCATTTTAATATTCACATATCTTTTTACCATGATATTTAGAGATTCATAATTCACCAAATTTAGTTTACTTAAACTTTTGGACAAAAATTTTCAATGCAACTCTACCATCTCATTGAATGGAAAGATGTCCCATAGTCAACACCGATGACTTACCCAGATTATTGACACTGAGAAATCCTTTGTTTCCTCCTTCCACTATACCAACATAATTTTAGATTTTGGAAGCTGGAGTTCTTATAGAACATTATTTATAGATCCTATAGACCTTAATGACGTTTACATGCTTCCTACATGTCCATCAAGTAGGACCGAGACTAGATGATTCTGCTCGTCTCTTATCCAACAACTTATATTCTAATGGTTTCCTCTTAAAGTTATTCTACTGATGTGTTCTTCCTCATCAGTTAGAATTAATACAATTACTGAATAGTTTGTGGACTTATCCTCACTCGAGATTCCCATTTAGGATCATGTTTTTCATATCCCTTATATCCAACTTCCATAATTGAAAATTTGTTTCACCAAACATACCTACCCATAATTTACCATCATCTAATGAAAATCGTTCCACTAACACTGAACTCTCATTAGAAATAAAATATTTTCAATGTAAGATCATTATTATTTCCATGTTATAATAAAACATTATCTTTGATACCACTTTTTGAGAATCCCACTTTGACTCTACTTCCAATAAAACCATTGAATGTTGTCTCCCTTATACTAATATAAATACCCCATTTAAAGATCATTAGATGATGCATAGTAGAACCAAGTCATATGAAAGGACTCCCTCCATAATACCCTAAGTTTTTATGATTTTTTTCAAATAAATTTAATTTCCCTAATATCTTTCTTTAATCGAATCTCTGTGTTTAGATTTTGTTACATGCAACACTGATTTTAACTTGCATTACACGCAACACCAAGATTTAATGAACCATGATATATTACTAATATTATTACTTAATGTGGTAGTTGTTGAATATATATTAGAATTGTGGTTATGACTAGGATTGACTAATTTATAAAAATATATGGTTTAAAAAAATAAAAAATAAATTATTTTATCATCAATTAATTAGATAAGAAAATAATGACCAATTTAAAATAAAATAAATCTTTTTATAAAAACACATTTCTATAAAAAACACATTTTATCTAAATAAAATAAATAAACCCATTTTAGTAAATTAATTTAATTAAAATTATATATTATACATTCAATAAAATAATTTAAATTTCCTACAATAATTTTTCTAGGCTTAGGATAAGAATAAACTCTGATTTATGAAAAAAAACAATATTTTCCTAAAATCACAGTTTTGTCGCATTTTTTGAACTTATTTTAAAATTAATTATTTAAATTTTATAATATTTATTTCATAAAATAGACATATATTTTTAAATAATTAATTTTAAAAAAATCTTAGAGTGATTTGTTGAAAAAAATTTGAAAGGAAAATTTTTCGATGAATAATGAAAAATAGTAGTTTTTATTAAGAATTTTCATTTAATTTAAAGCATGTAAAAATAAAAAAATTATTTTAATATGGTTTTAAATTTAAAATTAGTTCAATTATATATTTTTTAATCCAATTTATTTAATTTTTATCATTTTCATATTGCATTTTTATGTTAAAACCTTTTAAATTTTTGAAACTTTTCTCTTTGGAAAACTCCTTTTTCATCACGTCTAGGGGTTTAATTTTAAATTATATTCCTCCAAATAAATGAACTTATTTTACAAAAATGAATTTAATATATGTAATAATAATAATTTCAACCTAATTTTTTACCATAATGAATCGTAAAACTACTAAAATTTAATTACATTATTTATGGTGAAAATGTTTTTACTGGAGGGTTAAACTTAAATGATAAGGGGTAAAATGACCTTGAAACTTGTCCAAAACACATTGGATTGACATAATGAGACCATATATCTTATGTTACCAACAATGATACATTTTTAAGCCTTGTTTAATGAGAAAAAATAGGTACACCTTTTTCTATTAAAAAATTCTAAGTGTGTCCTCTCCCCCACTTATAAAAGGACTCCCACTCTCCTCTCCTCTTCGCACTTTGAAAACCATTTGTATCATCCAATAAATACCAAAATATCTTAATTAATTCCATACCAACATCTTAGAGACCTTTTTTTATTATAATTCCACACTAGGATGGATTTTGGAGCAAAACTAACGAGGTCACCCAAAGAAGCGGTAACGTTATTAAATGAGTGTTTTTTTATTACATATTTTACCCCCTAAAATTATTTTTATATCATTGTAATATAATAAATTCAATATCTGTAATATGTATATATGTTTTTAAATTAATTTAATTAACTATATCTATCTCTTCTTCCCTCATATGGGAAATGAAAATGTCACTCGGGTGGACGACATACTACCACCTCATGAACCGATGTGACTCGTCTTCCATCAACACCTCTCAATATGGGGTATGATAATGGATATAAGGTATATATATGATATTTTGAATATAATTATACATATAAAAATATAATATCCAATTTAACGTTTTTACTTTTCATTCCATGGGGGATACGATAACATCGATTGGGTATATAATGGACTACTGCCTTAAGAAGAAATGTGATCTGTATTTCAATTTCTCATTACATGGAAGGTAGTAAGGATAATGAAAGTGAATATATAGGATAAATCTAAAATCATAATGGTTTTATAATGGTTATTTTCTATTTACCTTTATTTTATTCCATATGTTGAAAGAAAATTGAAATATTTTTCATGTGTACGTATGAACTACCATATCTATAAAGAGTGAAACTCATTTTATATATATTATTAAAGTTAGAGGAAATAATTATCCCTAATTTTGGTTGATAATAGGGTTCTATTTTTAAGCTCAATGGTATTTTAAATTCCATTTTGGGTATGTAGAGTATCATGTTAGGTGCCAATTTTGAGGGTATCCTTGGTTAGTCCATTACACTATGTGTTAGTGCTTGAGGTGAGAGCATGATGGATGGTTTGGTTAGTTGAGGATCCAACCATGTAATTACATTATTAGTAGGGTTTAGACTTGAGTATAGTATTTTGGGATGATTTAAGGATTCCTCTGATGGTGTAGGTATCCTGAGTAGGTGATGTGATAGCACGTTGATGGGTGCGACCGAGCATTGTTATGAAAATTTTGGATGGAGGAGGTACAACCCGTGGTGTTTCATGAAATTGGATTTGGTGAGTTGGAAACTAAACTGGGAAGGTTATTTGACCACTGATAATTGTGTTTTGGTAGGTGATTCTAATTGTGAAGAGCATCATGGATCAGAATCATCCCTTATAGTTGAGTCTTATTGTGGGGAACACCATAAACCGAATGATGAGTTGATTAAAAACACTTGGTTTCTTGGAATGGATGGGGATAGGTGGGTATCATATCAATGTTTTGATGGTAGTGGTGAGTGGTCGATTGGTTTTTTATTAATACTGAACTAGACTTTGGAGTGATGTTCTGGAAGCTTGTCGGGTGTTACGGGATAGAATGCGGTGAATTGAGCATGAATTGACAACTCGAGAAAATTAGGATTTTTGGTTGGAAGTACACTGAGTATTCTCAAGGATGAGAAGTGTAATGGGAGAGAGTTTTTAAAACCACACGCATTTATGAGTTAAGAGCTTCATGGGGATTTTGAATTTTATTAATTCTTGAGTAGGGTTTGTTTTGAATTTTGAGATTTAGATTGGAATTTTAATAGGTGGAGTTATTAAATTGGAAGTTTTTTGACATGGATAGAGGCTTGAGAAGGGCCTTATATGATTGGGTGAGTCTTGAGAGGTTTTGAATCATAAATATAATGTTTTTAATGGTTTTTCACTATATTCATTGATCAGATGATTAGTAGAATTTGTGCTACATGGTTGTGTTTAGGGGTATGGAACAAAATCACAACATAGTTGCCAAAAAACCATGCAGTATGTGAATTTTTGTTGAAGATATGATTTCCACAATTGGAACATGATTTGGAATAATTTTTGGTCAAACCATGTGGTATCGGTAGTCTTGGATAGTGAAGGTTTCATGTCTGTGCATGGTTTGGTCAACCTTCATCAAGACCATGAAACCATTTAAAATATGTACATGACTGATTTTTCCTATCAAATTGTTAAGAGGGAGACCCCTCTTCTTTTCCCCCCTCACACATGATGATTCATCCCACACATTGGATTTCTTCTAATTAATTCCCCTAAATTTGGTGGGCGAGATTTCTTATCATTTAAGCTGAGTCTCTCCCTCTTCCTCCCTCTGTTATTAGTTTCTCTCATTTTTATCTAATTTGTGTGGCCTGATTAGGTATTTGAGGGAATAATACACCAATTCAAGGTGTAATAATCATGTAATGATGCGTGTTTGACATTGATTATCTAAAGGACGTCCTATGATGGTATTTTCATGTTTTCATGTGTAGTTTTAATGTAAGTATATATCCATAGGAATTTCATTAGGTTTTTTCCTAATTTGGATGAAATTACTTTTTAGTGGGCGTAAATTAATAGAGAAATTTTCTAGGATAGTGTTGGGAGTGCACTGTAGACCTTTCAGGGGTGTTTATTCGTGGTTTCAGTGCAACGAGGTTTCTCGGTGAGTGATATGATGATTATTCCTAATAAATATAAATTTAAATATATTGGGAATTTTTTATACTTGAGTTCAATAATTAATTATAAATTCTTTATAATTAATTATTGGATGTTTTTACATGAGATAGTTTCTCAGGAAGTTGATGTGAGCTTGGATGGGGATCAATGTGGATGGTAGAACATTATTAAAAAATAGAATAACTATGTTGTTGTTGTAGTTTGTTCCATGTACATACCTCCTCAGTATTATTAATTTGGAGTATGGATGTGACGTGAGGTATCACCAATGAGGGTGATTTACCCTTTTTAATAAAATTAGTTGTTTTATTTAAATTTTGTTCATATAAATGGATAATGTGTCCAGTACATGAGGGACCATGGTCACTAGCTTGATGCCTCAGTCACCGATGGTCAAAGAAGCGACTATATTTGAATTTATTATGATATACAGACAAATATGGGTGAGGTTCAAATTAACATAGTGTTTGTAGAAAACTATGATAGGTTTCTTAGACCCCTTGAGTAGGGATGGGTGATTAAATTTGATCTATTGGCTCAATTATACAATATGAGAACATTGATATGCCTTAGATCCTTTCAGATAGTTGAGATGATGTGGGACGAGAGTTATTCCCCCACTGAGATGTGACTGCCTTAGTGGATAGACCCTATGGATATTTATGGATAGGTTGAGTGTCAGGACTAGCCTAGGGTGATATGGTAAGGGGGAGTGATTAATTTCATATCCCTTATTTCATATCGATAAGGGTTTACCTATGAGGATAATGAGGCGATATTATGATTACAATGATCCCAAGGTATCATTTGGAATGCCTTGGACATGCTCCTTGAATTCAGACATGATACTGTTTGGAATGGCATAGACATCAACCTTGGATTCAGATGTGATACAGTTCGAAAGACCTTCGACATGGTCCTTTGATTTAGATGTCATATTATTCGTAAGGCCTTCGAGATAAAGCATCTTCCACCAGTTTATCCTTCCCCTTATTATATTTTGATACACATTAGAATGATTTTTGGATTTCCTCCCACTTTTAATGCCTCAAACTCAAATTCTTTTGACCATTAATAAATCTAAATGTCTGATTGTAAGAATGGAGAACAAACATTTCAAGACTCAAATAATGAGACCAATGATATAGGAATCTCATAATAACATAATATTACTTATCATATAATTCCTCCTTGAATCATTAAATTTCACACTAAAATATTCAATTTGATGCTTGCTTTAGATGAAAATAGTGATTATTCCAACTCCACTTTCATCACACTCCACATAAATGATTTGATCAAAATTAGGTAACACCAAAATCGTTTTTTCACATGACATTTTTAATAATGATTTCCAATGTTTCAAATAATATCACATCTGAATCCAAGGAGCGTGTTCACAAAATTCCAAACCATATGAAATTATAATCTATAGACTGCATCCAAGGCCTTCCAAACTATATCACATAAGAATACAAGGACCATGTCTAAGATATTCCAAACTATATCACATCAAAATACAAGGAGCATGTACAATGCATTCTAAATCATATAACATTTGAATCCAATGAGAATTTCCAAGAAATTATTAATCAGTCCCTAAGGCCACCTAGGAGGGTATCATCCTTTGTACCTGTAACAACCCACACTTTTTAAAAATATCTTTTTTCTTAAAATTTTTTGTTATATTATTTTTCACTCAACATAAATATATCTCTTTAATAATAAAGTTACTGTAATTTAAAATGTGACAATTATGTTTCAATGGTTATATGAGCATTGTTAAATTATGACCATTGGTAAGTTAGGACAATTGTTTAATATGACCATTGGAAACTATACTCTTAATAATGATGTTAACATTTTAATTATTGTTTATTAGTAGAAATGACAAATAAAAGTAAATTTAGAAAGAGTTGTTGATGGACACATCTGGTAGATATTTTCCATACAAATATCATTTGTTGGAGCTTGGGAAAGAGTTATCATCATTGGGATTCACTCTTAACCATGCCCAGGGTTAGCTTCAACATGTTAATCTTGAACAAAATCACCAACGGGGGATGATAAAGTTGGTGGAAATTACCACTCAAGAAATGTTATCTGAACCTCCCCAAGAGTATATCACCATCACAATCCATACCCTTACTTCATATGTGGGAGTTATAAGTGGTTATGTTTCAATGACTTAGTCTCATAAAGTGTAATCCTTTTGTTTGAATAAACATATCATTCCATCATTTCCATTTTAATAATAGTTTTTCTTAAAAATTGGGATGGAATTCGTTAAATAGATTTTTTCGAGTAAAAAGTATAGTTTTCAGGGGAAGATATATTATTATATTAAAAAATGGTTTTATTAATAATGTTTACTATAATTACATAGTGTTATAAAAACAATAGTTTTTAATTACAAATGATAAAATAATTTTATTTTTGACATGGGTTGGAAATTTTAATATGCATTTTACTATGAATTTTCTCTCTGCATTTATTTTTAATAAATAGGTATTTTTATGATAAAAAGTTAAATTTCTCATATTTAGATATTTATTATGATAAAATATATTTCATTATTTAAATCAATACATTGATGTTAGGATAGGATGAATTTATGATAATTTTATAAAATAATTTTGTTTTTTATGAGTAGTAAAAACATAGTTTGAGTTTTTTGATATGTTTAATGACATCATAACTATTTATTAATTATGTAATGAGTAATATAAAATTATGTTCAAATGTATTTTATTAAAGTATCATAATAGGTGTCAAAGGTGGCCAATACCAAGGTGTCAAATGAAATTAATGAATAACTCCCTCACTTTTTCAATAAATACCCTCTTGTTTATTCATTTTCATTCATTAAAAATACATTATATACAAATATATAATATTATTAACTCCCAAGGAGTAATATAAAGTTCTCCTCAGGCCCCTAAGGTCCCAATCGTCAGGTTTTATGAGTTAATCTTTAGGGTAATGGAAATTTTAACTTCTCTTTTCTATTCAAGTTATCTTTTTATGTGGTATGTATTTAAAATATCCATTCCATGTTATTTTATCCATTTTATTCAATCTAATTACTGTATTATTATGAGTTTATGAATGATAAATCCATATCCCCTCTATTTTTAGTGTTTTCTAAAACCATGTTTCATACCCATTATGTTATAGGATTTTCTTCTCAAAATTTATCTCTTTTTCTCAAAAAATTATTTTATATTATTTATGTGAATATCCAAACTAATTTATTATATAAGGGTATTAAAAAAGATGTAAAAAATTTTATTTTATTCTATAATTCACATATATAAAATCCTATTTCCATTTAAATGGGTTATAAATGACATAATGATCATGATTTTATGGACCTTTTAAAACACAATGAGTTCGATACGAAACCCATTTATTTTATTATCTATGGGTTATTTATGATATTTATTTTTATGATATATGTGGATCAAATTAATTAATGAATATGAAGGGTTATCCCAAAACACTCTCTAATTAATTGGATAAATAATTTAATCTCTAGAGATGAAATGTTTTATGATACCTTGGTGAATAACCTTGGTACTTTTTATGACACATAGGTGATAAACCTTAGTGATATGCATAATAATGAATTAATTAAATGTTTTAGCCAAAGTTTTATGTTATAAATGATGTTATATTCATTATTATATGTCTATTTTACCATTTCACATTCCGTTATTATATTCCTTATATTCATATCGATAATTCTCATGATCTCATTTAAACTATTTCCATTTCTTTACCTTAATGGACCTTATGTTTACCCTTTCTTTGATTTATGTCCCCAAGTAATGAGATGAATTAATTGAACTTAGGATGAAAATATAATGAATCCTTTAATGTGTATTAGAATAATACTTGCATGTATTATGTATCATATTTACAAGTCACTAAACATTATAAGATCCTCTGTTTGTACAATGTAATGAAAATTTGTGTATTAAAAAGAGGTATTCCATAGTGGGTATCAAAGGTCGGTTTAGTTATTTTTTGTAAATTAGGATTTTAAAACATTAGGATGAAACTTATATAAAATTTTAAATATAGTAAAATATGTTGGTCTTTTTGTGAAGTATTAAGTAACTGGTTTCTGAGAAAATACATCCTTGTCTGGATACGAACAAGTGGATGTGTCTCTATAATAGATGTACCTAGGGGTAACAACTCTTACAAGTTTTATCAAGCCTAACTTGGTATAACTTGGTACCAGAAAATTGGCCTTGCTTCACTCTTGTTTTAATACTCTCAAGGGATATGTTTGGTTAATAAAAAATATTTTTATGAACCATTATGAAGGATTTATAGAAAATGTAATTTGTGTTAATGAATAACTTATTTAAGAATATTGTTTTAAGACATGAAATTCCATTAGAATTATTAGATTATTAAATGAAATACATTTCTTAATAAGTCATTCTTCTTTTATAAAATGGCAGTAAATAAGAGAAACTGTGTAAATTGTGAGTGAGATGGACAGGTGCTGACAACCTTCTAATATATGTTGGAATGGAAAAATTCAAGAGAATGACAAGTCAACTGAAACAAGTTATAATCAATAACATGAATCCAGATGAGATACCAGATTCAACATGATGATGACATGTTTCCATTTATTCCTTTATGCATCAACTAATACCATCATTAAGTGGATCTAATGACCAAATTATTACTGAACAATGGATAAGATTTATCGAAATGATCTTTTTTGTACTCCATTTTTTAGAATAAGAGAAATTCACCTTGATTGTCTAATACAAAGAGGGAGAAGCTGATCAGTGGTGGGATATGATCAAAAATATGAAAACAAGTGTGGATATTGAAATTATGTAGTAGAATGAGTTCAGGGGAACCTTTAAAAAAAATATTCCCCCTGTTTGATGCGAACAGAAATGGATTAGGATTTCATAGAGTTGATGTAGAAGGAGAATGAATCTCTGTGAAGATATGAGATAAAATTTTCAAAAATTTATCACTACACCTCTAGATTGTTTATCTATCCTAATGGAATTTTTTATAGATTCTTCAGTGGACTATGACCCTATCTATAGAAGAATCTTTCTAATCGAGACTATGATATCCAGGAGGTGATATTACAAAGTGCTATAAAGGTCTAAGTGATGTTTGGTGAGACATAGTATTCTAAAAAATCTATTGAAAACAAGAGATCAATGGATCCTATCATAGGGGTTATCTTGGATCATGGAAGAGTAGGAAAGTATGTGCAACTTTCCACATGAAACAAATGCGGGAAGAAACATGCAGGGAAAAACTTGCTTTGGAGTAGGAAATATTACAAGTCTGGAAGACATGGCCATTTTTCTTGAAAATATCATTGTGAGGTGAAGCTTCAACTTATCAACAATAACAATAAAGGGAAAATGGTGGAGGCCCTACTTAATGTCCAATGATGCAAGTGTAGAAAACTTGGCCACTTTTCCAATCACTATCCAAAACAAAGGGTAGCTGATGGGAATCACCAGCAACCCCAACATAGGCCAAGGGAGTAAGGTCGTGATTTTTTCTATCACGACGGCTGAATTTGAAGCCACAAATGATGTGGTGGGAGGTAATCTCGTTGTTTTTTCCAAGATAGAATGTAATTTGTTTGATTCTAGTTTTACACATTCCTTTATTTCCCCCATGTTTTCAATGAATATAGAATCAATCCCCGAACTTCTAGAAGTAGAGTTATTAGTCAAGTCTCTTGGAGGGATTATGAAAGCATCAAAAATGAATAGAAACTCTAGTATTCAGTTTAGAGAGAAAAATCTCATCACAAATCTAGTAGTCATTACCATTTTGGAATTTAACATTTTACTAGGAATTTACTGGCTCTCAAAGTATAATTGTAAGATCAATTTTTGAAGAATGGGAATCCAGTTAGTCTAGAATAGATATCCAACATTTGTTTTCAAAGGAGAGATATATTAACCTGATATTTGTCAAGAAGGACCACCAGTATATTTTTTTTTGAAAATGATCGGTGAAGCTGAAGAATGAAATGAAAGTACATGAATATAGAATGTCCCCATCATTCAGGAATATATTGATGTATTTCCTATGGAGTTACTTGGACCTCCCAAAGAAATATAGGTAGAGTTATCCATTGAACTTATTCCTGGATCCAATCTCATATTAATGACCTCGTATAGAATTGAAAATTTGGAGGTGGAGGAATTAAAGAAACAACTCCAAAATCTATTGAAGAATGGGTTTACCTAACTAAGTGTGTCTCCTTATGTAGAACCTATTTTATTTGTGAAGAAGAAGGATGGTTTAATGAAGATATACATTGATTATATAGAACTTAATGGGATCACAATTAAGAATAAGTACCCTCTTCCAAGAATTGATTATTTATTTGACCAACTTTTTGGTGCTCAATTATTCCTCAAGATTGATCTTCGATTAGGTTATCATCAATTGAGGGAGAATAATGAAGATATTTTAAATATCTCTTTGTAATCAAGATATGGGAATTATGATTTTGTTATTATACCCTTATGCTTGACTAATTCTATAGCTATTTTTATGGATTTGATGAATATAGTCTTTAAAAACAACCTTGATATCATTGTTGTAGTTTTAATTGATGATATTTTGATATATTAAAAAAGTATTGAGGACTGTGAGGATTATCTAAGGGTTATATTGAAAACTATAAGGAAGGAGAGACTGTTTGGAAAGGTCAAAAAATGTGAATTTTGGTTTCAAAATGTTTCTTTCAGGGGGCATTGTAAACAATGAATGAAACTCAGTTGACCCTAAAAAGAAAACGGTTTTATAGGTGTGGTATCATCCTACAATAGTAACTGATATTTAGAGTTTTCTTGGTTTTACAGGATATTATTTATGGTTTGTGAAAAAAAATTCGGGAATTTATAAACCACTAACCAGGTTAACTCAAAAAGCGGTCACGTTCATCTGGACAAAAGAGTGTGAAGAAAGATTACAAGAGCTAAATAAGATATTTTTTACTACACCCATGTCAGCTCTACTCTCCATTGAATAAGGATTCATTATTTTTAGTGATGCATCTCCGAAAGGGCTTGGGTTCATCCACAAACAAAATGACAAGGTGATTTCTTATGCATATCTATAGTTGAAGCCTCAGGAGTAGAACTATCCTACACATGACCTGTAGCTGGCTATAGTTTGTTTTCTCTAAACATATGGAGGTACTATCTTTATGGGTAGATATATGATATATACACAAACCATCAAAGTTTGAAGTATATTTTCAGACAAAATAAACTAAAAATGGGGTAGAGGAGATGATTGTAACTTCTTAAAGACTATGATTGGTCAATTCATTACCATTTCAGAAGATAAAACGATGTCACTAATGAAATAATCAAAAAACACCTTATTATGCTGGCAAGGATGAGGATTCTAGCAGAACCTTTGATCAAGGACCTAGTAAAAGTGGACATGGGAATCATAAGGGGAGGGGCTTCATCAACCCTATTACAAATTATTTATCAACCATCATTACTTAATAGGGTCATGAAATATCAAAGAGAAGATCCTTTGTTACCAAAAAAAGATATTGGTTGTAAAGAATGGGATGTTACCTAAGTTCAATAATGATCAAGAAGGTGTACTAAAATTTAGTACAATGCAACGTGTTCCATCTATTATCGAAATAAATAAAGATATGACGGATGAAGCTCATATATCTACATTCTTATACATCCTGGAAGAACAAATTTTTATAGTTAGATTAGTGATAATTAATTGTGGGATAACATGGAAAGGGATATTGTTGACTACAGTATAAGTTTCATGGTGTGTTAAAAAGTGAAGGCAGAGTGGTAACATCCTAAAGGAGAATTACAACCACTACCCATACAAGAATGAATGCAGGGTAATATCACTACGAACATTGACACTGGTCTCCCAAAAAAAACCAATGGAAATACTATGATATGGCTTATAGTTGAACATATCTCCATGACTGTCCATTTTATCTCTATTCAGAATGATTTCTCTCTTGATCAACATGATGAGATTTACATAAAGTAAGTGGTTAGGATGTATGGTGTACCACTCTCCATCGTATCTGATCCTAATCCAAGTTCTACATCAAAACTCTAGATAATACATTCACATGATCTAAGTACCAAATTGAATTTTAGTATGTCATATCACCCCCAAACTGATGGGTAATATAAAAGGAATTTTTATACACTCAAGGAAATCCTTAGATCATGCTTGATGTAATTTAAAGGTTGATGTTATCAATATCTCTCATTAGTTGAGCTATCATACAAAAAAAATATTCCATTCAAGTATTCAAATGGCACCCTACGATGCTCTATATGGATAACACTATATAATTCCTACTTGTTGGGACAATGTTGGTGAGAGAAATATTCTTAGGCCTAATCTTGCGAAAGAGATGATAAAAAAGGTTCATGTCATCCAACAAAAAATTAAGGCTTATTTGATTCAATAGAAGAGCTATTCCAACAACCATCGAAGGGCCATTTAGTTTGATGTTGGTGAAAAAGTATTCCTTCAAATTTAACCCTGGAATAAAGTCATGTGGTTTGGGAAGGAATGGAATCTTATCCCTAAGTACATTAGTACCTATTAAATCCTTGATCGCATTGGAGTTGTGGCCTATTGGCTTAAACTTCCTCCAAATATAGCTCAATTTCATGATGTATTCCATGTATCTATCTTGAGGAATTACATACCTAACCCTTCAAATGTATTGAATCCTTAAGTGGTACAACTTGAACCTAAACTATCTTAGAAGGAGCAACCGGTGGAGATATTAGACTGTAGAGACAATGTTCTAAAAAATATTACTACCCACCTCATTGAAATGTTATATAGGATTCACAAATATGAATAATAACCATGGGAACAAGATGAGACAATAAGGAAAAAGTACCCTCAAATTCCCTCAACTGAGGGAATGAGTTTAAATCTTTGGGAAATGATTTAATAAGGGGGAATTATGTAATGACCTAAACTTATTGAATGATTTTTTTTTCTAAAAATATATGTTATATTATTTTTTACTCATCATAAATATATATCCTTAATAATGAAGAGTGTATAATTTGAAATGTTCCCATCAGGTTTCGGTCGTTATATGACTTTTGTTAAATTATGACTGTTGGTTAATATGATAGTTGGAAACAATACTCTTAATAATGATTTGAACATTATAATTATTTTTTATAATTTAAAATGACAAAGAAAAACTTTTTTAGTGATGAGGTCTATGTTTAATGGTCAGTTCAAAATTCTTACAAACCATAGAGTGTCGAGTCTACTCATTCCAAAGGGGATAACCTTTTTAAATTCCATTATGATTACATTGTATTAAAAAAGGATGTCCAAAATACTTCATACCCTAGATTCATGGAACATTATTATTGTAGTTTGTTTGAGTACCCCCTACTTTTTTTACTCATGTACGTGCACACTCAGTTTTTGTTCATCTATTTTTGGAAAAGATTCATCTTCTAGGAACTAATTTCATCATTTCACTTTAGGTTTATCATATGAGAATGGATGATTATTGTTATTTATTGATAATATATCTTCATCTGTATTAAAAATATGCATGTTTTGATTAATTAAATCATAATTGGAAGGGTTATGTGTGTAATTATTTTATGAAATTTTATATTATTTTGATATTATGAATTTTATGTATTTAATGATAGATGAAAATCATCATTGTTGGGGGTACTTGAATGTGATGTTATTCTATGAATCATGGAATTCATGTTGCATGGTTTTGGAAAACACTTACACCATAATTGGATAAATCACATATAGTTTGGTTATGAATTATATACCCCAAGTTCTTATGGAATCGTTGAAAATGTGACTAAATAAATAATTTGAATTTACTGAAATACCCCTATGATAAATTGGGAAAATGTTGTGGAATTTATTATATATTTTTCTGGATACTATTGTGTATTGTATTTTATTTGAGATGATGTCATTCAAGAGTTGTGGACTTATTTTGATATGTGTGGGATTGTAGGTGAGATGTGGTTATGAAACAGTGTTTTATGGTTGTTAATGTGTAGTGGTGTAGTGCTGTTGCGATAGTGGTTGTGGTGTGGTTTTGTAGTGGGTTAATTAATGTGAAGTGGCTGTAGAATGATGTGTATATTTCATTTGGTTTGTGTTGTTATTATTTTATTTAGTGTGGATGGATTTTTTTTCAGGTTACCCATTTTTAAATGGAATTAAATGCATCATAATGATTTCAAATGGGCATGTTAAACTACTAAATTGATGATCAATTGTGTACATTAATTACTTAATGTTTATATATAATCCAATGGTATGAATGTATAAAAAAAGGTGTCTTCTTAAACTAAATGGGATTCTATAGAATGTTTCATTCATAAATTAAATGGGTTGTTAATGTGGGATTTTTTATACACACAATTAAATGAAAATGTTTAATGAATAATATATAAATTTAGGATTGTGTTTTGTTTGTGTGATTTTACACATTTAGACAGTGCATGGATTGTGTTGATTTGGAGATATGGTCTTTAGTTCTTGTAAACCCATAGTATGGACTTGTGTCCTTTGAGTCATTGTATATGTAAATAGCCTATATGATATTTTTATTTCTATATGAACCCCGCCACTGTCAAGAACTATGGGTCAAAAACTGCATAGTGAGGACTATGTATACTTTCACTCTCCTAATCCCAACTCAAGGATATGAAAAATAAAATTTATGGGTTCCAATGGATAGAATTAAAATAATGTGTTGAGTTTTAATGTGATGAGATGTGATTTCCCAAGTGTGTTTGAGTGAGATGTTTTGAGATGGATTACGGTGGGATTCATGTGTGGAACTAGGATATTATGACGTATATGTACTTCACATTAATGATACCCTACTAACCTGGTTATGATATGTGATGTGATGTGATGGACCATGTATCTATGAGTAAGATGTGATGTTATGTGATGTGATGTTATTCTGAATAGGTTAGTGTACCAATTTGTATGATGTTGGGGTTGGATAATAGAATGTTAATGGGAATGTGGTGGGGTAACTTATCATTGATATAATTCATATTATTTTATTATACTTTAATGTTTTAATTGGAGTGATTTCTATGGTGATGTTGGGGTTTGGTTAGTTGACCTGATTATGTGGCGTTTGTTCAACTATTTTCGTATGGTTGGATTAGTATTCTATTTTCACATTTTCATCAAACACGTTTGTTTTTAAACTATGTATATATATATGCTCACAATAAATATATAAATATAGTTTTAGGTTTATTCTGGACTATGTGAACCTTGTTGGACATCACTATATCATACTATTGTGTGTTGTTCTTGTTTCTTTGCCTTAGATTTTTTGGGGGCTCTTTTGTGGATTATTTTATTTGTATATGATTAATTTACACCTGAATTGTGGGATAGATTTTTGGTTTTTTATGTAATGTAGTTTTATGCATTTGATTAATTATATCTTTATATTTGTGTCATAATGATGTTAATGCATCCCATATCTTGATATTTTTATACCCTTGGTGCGAGTCTCCATTACGGGGTCTACTAGTTGTGTGACTATAGGGCCTTTATCTCTCTCCCATCATTATAGTATTTTTTTAGCGAAGGGATTTTTACAACAAAATAATAATAAATGACAATATTTAATATTAATTTCTAAAAAAATAAATTATTTCAATTTTATTAATCTTATATTATCTATCTATCTTATTATTAAAATATGGACATCCATCGGAATAATTTCACATATAGGCTAACAAATATTCCTTTTTCCCACATTATAAATAAATTAATTTTGTTCTGATGTATAATAGTTTTCATATAAATTTTTATATTATATATTAGATTAACCTATATGATCTGGGAATTATGAAATTTGTATCAATGAATAGGTATGAATATTGAAGGTACAGAACAATAAACAAACAATTAATGATACTAAAAATCGATTGGGTAAATAAGAAATAACTAACTAATATACTTATAAAAATTAAAATAAATGATATATATAATATATAATATATATGAAGTTTTTTAAATATTATAGTATGATCGGTATTTTTTATTTATAGGTGTTTCAAGAAAATTAGTGGAAAAAAATTAATGTAAGTGTTTCTTGCCTAAATTTTCACCAATTGATACATATTTAATAATAAATGAAATGGTTCATTTTATTCTGTACATATACTTATCATTTAATATTATGAATCACGGTGTTATAATTTTTCATGGTTTTTAATATTCTATTTGAAATTATTGTTTTAATGGTGGTTTTATTAGATTGTTTAAAAATTTGTAAGGGTTATTTATCCATATATTTGATTCTAAGGTAAATCATAGATATTGTGAATTTTTTTCATTATATAGACATTTCATGTCCATATTTACTTAAATTATATTTAATAACCTACATTTGATTATTATTTAATACCATGATATACCTATCATATTATCTTGATTCTATTGTTATATTTACTATAATTGCTCTTTGACTAAATTTTTTCATTCCCCAATAGATGTTTCACAATTGTAATCATTGTTACTTTTATGGATAATGAATAAAACAATCAATTACTATAATTATTATATTTCAATTATATATATTCAATTATTAACTCTAACATCCATCTTTCTGTTGAGTTTTTCATTTCTAGATATCAAATTTATAAGAGTATAAACAAAATAAAATTCTTCACTAAGGCATATTTGGAATTATACACTATATGACACATTTTATAAGGATTCAATATATTTTTGTGGTATTGAGTGATTTATTTCACGATTAGTCCCAAAATATATTTTTTCATCTATGTCAATAGATGTTGGAATTCATTGTGTTACACTTTATATATGTATTATGTAATAATTCCTATTTTTATTCTGGATCACATGTGTTCATTTTATTCTATTTTATGACTAGAAATGTATTTGTATCCCAAATATTTCTTATTACAATATAATTTTTTAAATTAATTAGAAATGATGATTAGTGTATTGTTTAAAAATCCATATCCATTCTTCAGAGGAATTATTATCATAAAAATATGTATATTTACCAAGAAAGTATTAACATTATTTGTTTTTTTATTTCAATGATAATGATTACTAAATCAATAAGAAATATTATTTCTTTATTAATATTAATATGATTAATTTGTTGAATTCATTTGACATAAATAAGTGATATGTTGGACCAATATTAGAATTACCCTTGAAGCATCATGTGGTTCCATAAGTAAAATGGTTTGGGTATTTTTTGGATTTCTACCCAATGCATGCATGTTATCATGGTTGTGACTATGATTAAATGAATGATATCCTTATTGTGTCCTTGATTGGAAACATAATCTATTGGATGGAGACTTGATGGTATAGATCATGATGTGTGACCATATAACTTCCATCACTATGAATTTACTTATTGGAATCCATGGGATTATTTATATTTTTATGCCTTTTTTAGATTTTTATCAAGGCTATGTGATCAGTTATAAAATATTATTTAAATATTATTTTTTTCCTTCAATATTATTGGTTATACAGTTATTATACAATTGATTCATATAATGATTTACATTAATGATATTTTGATATCACCATTTATTTTTTCCATTTCCCTTTCCCATGATGAATTTTTTAAGAGTTGATATGCATCAAATAGAAGTATTTTTAGAGAATTTATTTTGGCATGATGAAATCATATTACTAATTAATTTATCTTTACATAATGGAAAAAATTCCCATTTGATAAAAAGGTCATTAACATTATCACTTAATTTTTTTAATTAAATCTATATAACTCTAAAACATAATGTCCCAAAAAATGTACCTTAATCAATGTTTATTTGTGATATTGTAATTATTGAATGTTAAAATTGGTTTTTTAGCTTAATTATTATTCAAGCTTACAAATAATGTGTTTATTGACACTAGATTCTAGTAGGGAGGGTCTTCAGAAATAGAATTGGAATAAAGAATTAGTTTACAAAACATTTGAGATAATGATGTTATTTTTTGATGAAAATTTATGAATTATAAATTTTATCATGGTATGTTAAATAAAAAATAATTATAATTTTAAAAGAAACATATAACACATTAGGTTTCTGGAGAAAATAATAAATATTTTATATTTTTAATTTATTTGGATAAGTTATTATTATTAAAAAACCACATGGATAAGTATATGGTTTAAGTATTAGTATAGGTTAAAAAAATGTTTTGGTAATTTATATATTTTGTTATTCTCCATGTAATTACATCACTGTCTCTAAAATATAATGTTGATGTAGTAGTTTCACTGATAATATAATGTGTAATCACCTAGAGAAATTTTTCCTTATTATTTTCTTGATCATTACTCAAGTAAAGATGTTTGGACCTATAACTACACTACTTTTGAGACACACTAATGAGATGTTCATTGGTTAATCAGAATACATTTATAAATATTATGATTCACTTTAATAAATTGTATAGGAAACTAATTGGATAATGACTATTTATATAATATATTTGTATGTATATATTCACAGGTAATGTTAAATATTAATTTTTATGTCATTAATTGATATATGGTAATTATATGTTCTTTTCAGTACATATTTCAATGATTAAAAAATTCATCATAGTTTCAAAATTATCTTAGTAATTTTGGACATCAATATTTTGGTTTAGATAATGATTCAATAGATTACTAAACCTAATGAAAACCATATTGTATCAAGAATTATTTATGGTGAGGGGAAATGTAGTAGAATTATTTTCAATGTGATTCTATTTACTGTCTAATTTTCCATGTAATTATACTGTGAAAATAAATTTATTTTGGTTATCCTATATATTAACTAATTTTTGTTTTAATAATTGTTCATATTTGAAGAAAATAATCTTTGAAATCAATTCCATGGGAAATACAAATATTTACCCAGTTAGTAATATTAGGATATAATAGAGTTAGTGAGAATTAATATGATTATTTAATACTTTCTATCATGGAATGTGATTTAGAATGTGAACATAATTTAGTTTACAAACACAGTAAAAAGGGAAGTATTGAGTTTCGAGGTTATATTGGTGAAAAAGATAATGAATGAAAGATGATTTAATTTTCCATATTTCAATTATTTAATAATAGACACCAAGGGTTATGTATCAAAAATTTAGGAAGAAGTTTTCTATTTAGAGAATGAATTTATATAGAATTAAATTGTCAAAAAATGATCAAGAAATTGGTTCACAAAACAAGGGGAAATTATTTTCTACCTACAAATGACAAATATAGTAATTTTTACACCTAATTTAAAAATATATATTAATATATTTAAATCATTTAGATACCCAAGAAATAATTTATTATAAATTGATAATTAATTGCTCTTTATTCCCCTGAATTTATCCTCCCTTTCGCTCTCACTTACTTCACTCCCAGTCTTAGGATTTCTTCCTGAAGCTTTCTATGCTTTTGTATTACCCCCTTCTCAAGATTCTTCCGTGAATACTCCCAGGGTTCTCCCCCCAGAACTCCTTCATGTATTGTCCGATCATGATTTTCTTGTCATCCATGTTTCTCTCTTTCACTTCGGAGAAGGCTGTATGGGTTTTCCCTAGGTCACTTCTACCATGATCTGACCTCAAGATCCACTGTTCCTCTCTATGTCAGATCTAGAGAGATGGAATATGTATGGTTTTGGGCTAGAGGCTTGGAGATCATGGGTCTTATCAGTGTCTGATTATTCTTCTCGTTCAGGTTTCATTACCCTCTCTCCAATCAATTTCAAGGATTTGGATCTATTTTTTTAGGTTTTTTTATGTTTTCTTTTTTGGTATGGTCGGTCTCATAGTGGGGTGTATCAAGGATGAGCTCTATCATCCTTCTTCCTTCTCACTTATCTTATTTGGATCATGAATTCCACATCCATTTTTGAGTTGTTTCTATGAGGTGGTCTTCTAGGATCATTGGGATGTGCGATCGGGCAGGCATTGGGTTTTAGTAGTTTCAAATTCGTTATCTTTGGGATTTTTTTGGTGAGAGGTTCATGGATGCAGCTCATTGGATGGTGGATTATCATTTTCATTCCAATTTTTTGATGGGTTTTGGTGGCTATGGTGTAGAGTTCTTCGAGTGGATCACTTAGTAATGTCATTTTTTGATGGTGTCGGTGGGTATCGTTGGACATTCGTTTTCAATGATGGTTTCGTGGTCCATGATAACATCATTGTGCATCAGTATGTGTCGCATGTGTTTCTATTCATTTGGGTTTTTTGATATCCATCCATGATGGTGCAGTGAATCTTTCATGATGATGACATTGATGTGTGTTTTAGTGATGATAATGGATCCTATTTTATGTCTATTTTTTACTTGGATTATGTAGTGCAATTTCTTGTTTCAACCTCATTGATGCTCTATATCAGAGATGGTCTCTAGTGGAGGCTTTCTGGAGCTATGTTTGGCTGTGTTGATGGGGCTTCAGTGTGATTGGTTCATAGCTCCAGTTAGATCTTAATTGATGGTTACATGATTCGAGGTTGAACCTAGATAAATTTGGAATGATGCTAAATTTCACGTGGTATGATGATTGGTTGGATGCTTTTGGAAAATTTGAATTTGAATATTTTGATGATGGTTCTTTTTTTATTCTATCTAGGAAGGCTATGATGTTTTTTTATATGGTTATAAATATGTTAAGGTTCACACTTACTCTTGAAAAGTGTTATTTTAAAATTCCAATAAATTGGATTGGATTGGTATTATAAATTGAAAATTTGAAATACATGGTTGAAATTTATATAAGGGGGGAATGCATCACCCTAATTGTTTAAAGCTTCTATACAATTACGACCTAATACTTCTAAGAGCTTCATACACATGACATTCCAAAAAATAGTAACTAAATAATTATCATTAACTACATTTATGTATAATAAAACCACTATTAAAAATAATTAATCAGTTATAAAATTCTTATAAAATATATTATTAACACTTAATATTATTAATACAGGTATTCTACCCCATGCAGTGTCATGGGATTTAAACTTTGAGTAGTGTCTAAAATAGGAGAATAGTTAGAATCAGACTTACAAAGGATGATGAAATTAACAAAGCATGAGTTATTCCACATTTAGTAACTCTCAGTACAATTCAAAATTTTGAAAGTAAATCTAAATCAATAAGATTAAAATATAGAAATTCAGAGTTCCAATCATCTCATATTATAAACAATATTTTTTAATTTTTATAAACAATGTGCTTTTGTATTTTAACAAAATAGGAGAAAAAAATTATTCAAATTCCATTTGGAATTATGAGAATCCAATTTTACGTTCATCATAATGGTTAAATTCTCACAACCTAGTAAAAAACAT
Organism: Viscum album; assembly: GCA_963277665.1. Lineage (NCBI taxonomy): Eukaryota > Viridiplantae > Streptophyta > Magnoliopsida > Santalales > Viscaceae > Viscum > Viscum album. The sequence goes on along the minus strand of OY728164.1, from coordinate 1,863,707,494 downwards.
AAACTTTTCATTTTTAGAAAAAACATAATATGATTTGAAATTTAATTATGTACAATAAAAGAATGTAACATAAATATTGTCTTATAGAAAGGTAACATTAAATAAAATACAAATTGAAACTATGGTGAGAAAAAAACTATGACCATTCTATTATGTAATATAATTCCACATGGAATGGAAAAGTGAAATGGGATAGTACATAAATTTATTGGAAAATTACATTTTAATGGATATAGAAAAAATACATCATGAGTTTGAGTTATATAGGCACCCTGATTTCTAACACAAGGCTAACCCATAGGGAACTACAGAATGACTTAAGATTATTAATCAGGTGTTACATTCAGTCCATACACCTATTGATTAGACGTTGGTTCCAGCATCCATCATTCTCCATTTTCCAGTGAGTCATTAGTGGGAATTGATGATAAAGACCTGCAACATGGAGGGTCTTACATATTCAAAGGTTGATAAACTATTTTGAAAGTAATATTACCTAGATATGTTGAGTTATTTATTAACTGAAGAAGTTTTATAATTTCATTAGGGTCATTTATGTGTCACGCTGTATTCATTAAGAATCAATGACCTCATCTGGTACTCTATCAACAGGATTCACGGGGAATTCCTTCCAAAACAAAAGTTCAAGCATGGCCTTCCTAGATGCATTGATGTTGGTGTTGTTTCCCTTTGAATGTAAAATTATCATGAGGGGTTCCAAAGATAACCTTTTTGATTAATAGATTTTTAGAAGAGGAACATTAGCTGGAATATCCAAGTTATTATTATCGAAGAGTAGATTTTGTTGTATGTGGAATAAAATGATAAGAAATTAATGTATGCTAATTAAGGATATGTTTGTCCCAACATTTCTAGAAGCTCAAGACGAAGAATATGTTTGTGAAAATATAGTCTGGAGTGCATGCAATGAGACCTGAAACGAAATTTCCTACAATGTAGTGTGTGTATCCGGTTGGAGGTACCACCACTGTGAATATGCTAATGGATTTCTAGGGTTCATATTATGAAAAAAGGCAATGAAATCAAAACCTATATATGCTCAACCTACCATTTTAGAATCATAAATAATAGGTTCCAATAATAAAAATAATGCATACTTATTTGATGTGTGATCCATCCATGACTTCTCATTATACCCCTATTAAAGACCACCATATCTACAAATGAAAGTCTCCAATATGCACCTAAATTCAACATAACTAGATGATTCGTGCACTTCCTCAATGCTAAAAAATAAGTGTTTTTTAATAAATTTCAGCTTCTTTCTGTGTGTAGAGGAAAGCATCATTTAATCTGTAAAAAAGCTAAAATAGAATAGGAAAATCTAGAAAACTCACATATATGTGAACAAAAAATATATCCTAGTCCCTAAAACGTGATGCACTAACACATTTCTCTAATCGTACTAATGTGTTTATCAATTTCAAAATTTTTGTATAACTGCACAGGAAAAATCATAGAGTATCAATTTATATAGGGTTTCCAAACAAACATATAGATTCATGTCAGTAAAACCATGGAACATACATGATTCTACTAAATTGAGTTAGGCAACCATCATTGTCATCAATCCATGTGGAAGGTGTGGTTAATTGTAGCTTCAATTGTGGGAATTCATGGTGCATGCACATGGTTCCTATGTGGTCCACGTAGTGGTGTTTCTTGGAAGGTGAGAACATGGTTGAAATATTTTTCCTATTAGATCCAACCACAAAATCAGTGAATAGATTACATGGTGTGGCTTATAATGTATGGAAATAGAATCCTGATAATTGAACTGGGACCATACGACACATTTTTAATCTTCTTCTATAATAATTATATATATAAAATAATGTTACTTTGATAAATTAGATCCATGTATTCCATTCATGGCTACTATCACCTTCAACTTCTACTCATCCTTTACACTCCACAATGCCCATGGTTCTATACAGTGAGCCAAAATTAACATGCATTGAATTTTTTGATGGAAACATAAGACAACTAAGACATTCTCAATGTACCAATGTCATTTTTATCACTTAATCAACCAGATTGAAATATTTAAAAGGGTAAAATGTATCATATGAAGTCATGAAATATATCACAACATTTTCATTTGATCAGGTGATGGGATGGATACATTCAAAAGTTACATCTCATGAATATCATGTGAACCAGACGAATCCAAGACAATATCTTATCCTCGTCATATGATATATATGTGACTATCATGTGAAGCTATGATGACATCAATACTAAATAACCTATGAAAGACTTTATGTATCATCACAAGGAACCTCAATCAGTTACATCCATTATTTTCATGTGAAGCCTTATAGGAATTTTCATTCTATATCCATTGACATGTCATGTGATCATGTGATGTTATCATGAAAAAAACTTAATTCCTTTCAAATGTCTCGCATGAATCTATGGTGTATAAAAATATTGATCCTGTGAAGCCCATGAATATTTCATGAAAATCCTTGATTTTTTTCAGGTATTTGATCTTATGAACCCATAATGAGATCATGTATGTGTCCCATGATGATGATCATACATTACTATCCAACACCTCTAAAAAGTGTAGAAAAAAATTCACTATTAAAATAGGCATATATATCCTACTTTCATTGAATATATAAACACCCCTACCCCAACCTCAAATGAAAAGGAAATAAAGAGTCCTGATAGGGAAGGAGAACAAGGAAATTGAAAATGCATTACCTAGATAGAAAATCAATATATTTTCTCATATTTCATATTCTTTGAAATGTTGGAAGAAGATATTTGTAATTGATTATCATAATTCTTTGATTATCAACAATCAATATTTGATCCATCACTTCCTATTTCAGTGTTTTCATCAAGTTCAAATTCATCTACCAAATTTTTATTCACATAAATTATGTACTAACCTGAGGTCATTGTTGAATAAACTATGTGTAGTGTATGTGTTAATGTGAAACTAAAAATATATTAAATCCCAATGTAATTGAATTTTCAATAATATTGAATTTAATGAAAAATTATAAATTTATGTGAAACATACAATAATAGACGGAAACATGTAAAATATTTCATCCCATTGATTGCACATTCTCGGGAATAAAACATCTTCTGCAATGTACATAACAATATCCAAAGACATTACTCGCTTGATAATGAATATTATAAATATTTTAATAATTCTATGAAGATAAATATAATAATTCAGTCAAATTATCTTTTTATGTGAACAATACTTTTTAATCGTTAAATTTACAACATTATTAGGTGAAATTGATATTAAATATTACTATTTAAACAAATCTGAATATATACCTCATAATTTTGTGTTTCATTACCATGAACATTCATCTCCTTTCCGTAATATATAACAATAAGTACCTTGAATTCATTTTTTACACATGGTTGATGTCGGTTACAGATGTTTTACTCTGAAATCTCAATAGTAATGAGCAATGTTTTATGTTTTCATACATTCAACTCAGGTGGAAAACCAAACACATTATTTTCTTGAAATAAATATTTATTTTTTTGTGATGAAATATAGAAATATTAATCTCATTTTTAAGACAGTAAAAAATGTCCAACATGAATAAGATTGTTTCATAGATCAATTTCAAATTTAGAAACCAATTTCATCACTTATTTCTTGAAGATGACTGCCGACATACATCCAATATTATCACTCTCCAATAGTTTCAATACCTATCTACATAAATATATAATGTACATGGTTTAACTTATGTTAAATGTCAGTTATATTTTTTCTAATGATTTCACATTCAGGAAAGATAATATTTTAAATTATAAAAAAAATATAAAATTATGGAACATATTTTTATTATCATAAATTGTAACTGGGGATTATTAAATCAGTATTGTTTAAAGTGGAAGTACACCATAGTTTTAAAATTAATCATTTTCATAGAATAAGTATAGCTTCTATTTTCTGGAAATCCATGAGTCATAATACTAGCTGTAATGAATTTGTATCTTTGCAACAGTCACTAATGTGGTACTTTTTGTTACCTCTGATGAAAAATTTATAAAAGGTGAGTAAAAACATTATAATAATTAAAAGAGATATGTATAAAGAAAATCACTGGAAAAGGTTAATTATCAATCGTTACCTCATTACATGTAGTTATCTAGATAAGGTTTCAGTTGTTTCAGAAATAAGGTCATGTGTTTCCAGAAGAGATGCTTGCAGCAGAACTTTAAACACTACTTTGTTTGTAGTCTTCTATAATAGTTTCCTAAAAACATTATAGTATTTACATTGATGTTGGTAAATAATATATTGTTGATTCAATAACGTTTTCCTTATGACTTTTCCATTCCTTTTTGTTTTGAAAATCACAAACACCTTATACTTAAGAAAATATAAATTTTACCTCCATAAGTCAAATTTACATCTTTAAGGAAAGTCACCCTAACCTAGATTTACTTATAAATAGCAATATTTTTCTTTAGTACAAAAAACAGATTCATACCCAAAATCCCAGAAGTCATATAATGTAAATATTTGGTACATTCTGTTTTTAGGATCTGAATTCTGGATATGAACTGTAATGAAGTTCCAATCCGAATTCTAGACTCCGAACTTGTATGAAGTTCGACTCCGAACTCTTAAGTAGTTCGACTATAAACTCTTAAGTAGTTTGACTCTGAACTCTTATGATGTTTGACTCTGAACTCTTAAGCAGTTCGACTCCGAGCTCTGAAGTGGCTCGACTCGGAACTCTTATGATGTTCGACTTCGAACTCTTATGAAGTTCGACTCTGATATTTTAATAGTTCGACTTCAAACTCTGCAATTTCAGATTCCGATCTCTGGTGAAACCAGACTCCGAATTCCTATAAAACAGAATCCGAACATTTCTTAACATAGACTCCGAATTTCATTTTGGTTAGACTCCGAACTTTTGACTTTCTTACACTCTGAAATATTGATTAGTTTTTACTTACTTATGATTAATTTTAAAACGATGTCGTGCATTCAGGTATACATGGTATGTTATAAAACGATGTTGTCTATTCTGTTTCTAATTAACCGTTAGTTGAGTTACACATGTACAGGTCCCTCCAAATTTCATGCAAAATATGACTGTTGGAAGAGGGAGTCGACCGTTGGAAGTTTGCTTATAAATAGGAGTTCATTTGAAAGAGCACAATAAGAAGTCGATCGATCTAGAGAACACACACTGTTAAGGTGATTTCTTGAGAGAGAAGATTTTCATGCCTTATGCATACTAAACTGCTCGTTTAGATTGCTTTGTGTGACTCTGAATGTTGTTGATTACATTTGAGGACTTCCGGGGATAGGAATACAGAGGTACAGACTACCTTGAAGTTTGAGGGCTTCCATGTTGAGGAAGACAGAGGTTCCAACTACCTTGAAGTTGAGGGTTGGCGGGGATAGCAAGACAGAAGTTCCAATCTTCATATCGAGGGCTTATCCTGGTGTGGGTAAGACATACTTGCTTGAAAGTATAAATCAAGGGACAATTATCCAATGTTATTGCATACCCTTCTCTTTGGGTTAAAAGATTCATATCTTGTTACTTGTAGTTTTTCTACTTGTTTGTTTCCGCTCCATATTGTATTGTAAGAAATGTATAAACTTCTTATATTTCCTTACACTTGTACTCTAATTTGTTTAGATTCTATATGCTTTAAGGTAGAATCTTATATTGTAAATCATTGTTCCAATTCTCTAGTTGTTGATTAGAGGTGTTGTGAAATTTTCTTAGTTTAACATTGTAAAACATATAATTTTCTATGTCTAAGGAAAACATAGTTATCCGTAACCAAATTTGATGGTTCCAAAGGAATTTTTAAAGTGTACAGTTCACCCCCCCCCCCTCTTGTATATTGAGCATCTACATCGTTATTTCGATCCTATAATTGGTATCATAGGAGGTCTCATAAATACTTATACTAACGTAATGGATTTTCTTTCTCATATTTTTATTTATTCTTCATCCTTTCTTAGAAAGTTTACTTTGTCGTTCCGAACTTTTTCGTTCCGAACTTTGTCGTTCGGAACTTTATCATTCCGAATTGTCATTCCGAACTTTGTGGTTACGAACTTTTTCAACTAACTAGTTTGGTTGCCAAGGTTTGTTTTAAGAATGGCAGGAATCAATGTTGGTTATATTGAAAATGTAAACCCTACAAGACCACCAATATTTGATGGTAATGACTATGAGTACTGCAGAGATCGAATGAAGACTTTTTTTATCAATACTGGAGTGGATAATTTCGTTATTCTTACTGGTGATTATAAAATTCCTGATAAGGATGTTAGAACTTTCACTAACCAGGAAAAGCTAGAGTATCAACTCATTTATAAGGTACGCAATACTCTACTATGTTCAATGACTAGAAATATATATAGACAAATTTCTTCTTATGAAGCAACTAATTGAATCTGGAAGAAGTTACAGGTTACACACATTGGCACTTCTAAAGTGATTGAAACTAGGAGAGCTATGCTTAGAGATGAATACCTGAGTTTCAATTTTCCTTATCCAGAACCAACCTGTAATGTTCAATAGAGATTTATGACTATAGTCAACAACTTATAGTCTATGGGATAAAAAGGTTTAGATAATGATGCTCTTGTGGATAAGATAATTGATATTATTCCCAATGAGTGGGAATCAAAGAGAACAGCTATAGATGAGAACAGGAAGGTCACTCAAATTTCTTTTGATGAGCTATTTGGAACTCTTCTCCAACATGAAACAAGATTGAAGAGAGATGCTGGAAACATCAAAAAGAATAATGGGAATGGTACTGTCGCTTTTACAACAATATCAAATCATATGAAAACTAAGACTACTGATAGAGTAACCAGATCCAAATCTAAGAAGGTGGTTATTCAATCAGATTCTAGTGAAAGTGAAATCTCAGAAAATGAGTTAGAAAATCTTGCTCTAAGAATGAACAAGATAGCTGGCCAGAGAAATTTCCAATCCAAATATAAGAAAAAGGAAAGGAACTATAGGAAATATAGAGAATTCACTTATTATGAATTCAAGAGATCTGGATATATTAGACAAAATTTCACTTTTCTCAAAAAGAATGAAAGGAAAGAAAGGAATTTAGAGAGGAATAGAAATAAGTATTACAAGACCAAAACTAAGAATGTTCTGAAATCAAATGACACCTGGAGTGCCAGTGTTAGTGACTCTTCAGACGAATCTTCTGATTATGAATCTTCGGGACATAATAATCTTGGTCTAATAGCCAGATTACCTTTTAATAATCATTGTTTTATGGATAAGGTACGAAATGCTAAATCATTGACCAATGTTTCTTTAAATTCTAATGATAGTAAGTATTATAACTCTTCTAATGAATAATCCTCTTCTAATGAAGAATATACTTTACCTACATAGGATGAAGTTTCTAGGTTTTCTGAACTTCTAGAGATTGAGAATTCTAAACTCAATAAAAACATGATAAGGAAAACTCTAGGAATTATATTCTTACAAATGAAATATCAGATCATTACAAAGATCTTGATAGAAAATATGCTTATTTTTAAAATATTTAAAAGAATCTTGAGGAAATAAGTTCTGAGAAGAACAAACTATCTAAAGAGTTAGAAAAAGTAATTTCTACAAAAAGTATATTTGAGCCTAGCTCTAGTCCTAAATCTAATTATTTTGAAGATAAAAACATGGTTATAAACCTCAAGCCTGAAATTTTTTCCACAAAGAAGTATTTATCAAACTTTACCCATGGTAAAGAAAATTTTGATAAAATGTATTCTCAAATACGACCTTTGAGAAACAAATATAGATTTTGTTATACCCATGCTAAACCAATTTTTAGTAACAATTACTTTTTTCCACAAAGTGCCCCATTTTGTACCAAGTGTCAATGTGGTGGTCACTGGGAAAAAATTTGTTCTTTAAATAAAACCCAATCATTAGGTTTTCATAAAGCCTATTTCTCTAAGAAAGTTTGGGTTCCTAAAATTTTGTGGTCTAGAAATTTCGGATCCAAGCATGTATGGATTCTGAAAGTCTAATTCTTTTCTAGTTTTCAGGAAGATAAAGTAATTACCAACAAAAATACATGGTACATGGATAGTGGATGTTCCCGGCACATGACTGGTAACAAAATCTATTTTGAAATGATTATCAAAATGAAAGGAGGAAATGTATCCTTCAGAGATAAATCTCAAGTAGAAATTGTTGGTATTGGTAATATTGTTCTTCTGGGTAAAACATTGATTTAAAATGTTTTATTTGTTAAGGGTCTTAAGCACAACCTCATTAGCATAATTCAATTATGTGATGAAGGTTACTTTGTGAAGTTTAGGAATGATAAGTGCTTAGTACTCAATTCCAAGGAAGAATTTATTCTCTCAGCCAATAGGAAAGAGAATGTTTACACTTTGAACATAGAATACCTCAGGAGTCAAGGATTAACTTGCCTAAGTGCAATGGAAAATCATTCTTGGTTATGGAACAAAAAATACTAGGTCACTGTAACCTTAGAAATTTATGTAAACATTCTAAGAAGAAACTAGTTAAGGATCTACCAGTGCTTAGATTTTATTCTTCTAAAGTTTGTGATCCTTATCAATATGGAAAGAAACATAATTCTAGTTTTAAATCAGTTGGTGAAGTCTCATTGACGGATGAATTATAGTTAGTGCACATGGATCTTTTTGGTCCAACATAAACTGGATGTATTGGAGGAAAATACTATGTGATTGTTCTAGTTGATGATTACACCAGATTTACATGGGTATATTTTCTAGCAAAGAAATCTGTAGTTTTTCCTTATTTCAAAAGTTTTATAGAAAATGTTAAAAATGAGAAAAATCTTCCACTGAAAACTATTCATAGTGATCGTGGAGGAGAATTTCAAAATTCTGATTTTGAATCTTTTTATAGTAGAAAAGGTATTACTCACAAATTTTCAGCACCTAGAACTTCTCAACAAAATGGTGTAGTTGAATGAAGAAATAGAATTATTCAAGAGATAACTAGAACCATGTTGAGTGAATATTCTATAGCTAGACATTTCTGGGTTGAAGTAGTAAGTACTGCTTATTATACTATAAATCGAGTTTTGATTGGACCTTTTCTTAATAAAACTCCTTATGAGTTATGGAACGGTATGAAACCAAGACTTTCCTACTTCAAGGATTTTGGTTGCAAAGTATTAATTCTGAATACTAAAGATAATTTACATAAATTCACACCAAAATCTGATGAAGGAGTTTTCTTAGGCTACTCGACAACTTCTAAGGAATATAGAGTTTTCAAAAAAAATAATTGTACTGTTGAAGAAACAGTTCATGTAAAATTTGATGAGCCAGATCCTTTCGTTTTCAAACCACCCCAACCTACATCCTCGGATGTGTTTTCAAAAACTGATTGTCAACCTATGATAGAAGATCCTCCTGATAAGGAAAATGTTCAAGAAGATACTTCTGAAACATTTACCCCAGAAGACTTTCTACCGTATGATGATGAACAGGTTTTACAAAACCCAAATTAGGTGTTTCTTAAGAATCATCCCAGTGATAGCATCATTGGGGATGTAAATAAACTTGTAAGGACTAGATGTTCCTTAAAAAATGAAGTGGAACATCTGGTATTTCTTTCCCAATTAGAGCCAAAAAGCACTGATGATGTTTTAGGTGATGATGATTGGATCAAAGCCATGTAAGATGAACTAAATGAATTTGAGAGGAATAAAGTCTGGACCTTGGTTGAAAGACCCAAGGAAACTTTTGTTATTGGAGTAAAATGGGTTTTCAGAAAAAAGTGTGATGAAAATGGAGTCATAGTAAGGAATAAAGCTAGACTCATTTCTAAAGGCTATAATCAGCAAGAGGGAATAGACTATGAAGAAACCAATGCTCCAGTAGATAGACTTGAATCTATTCGTATTCTACTTTCCTTTGCAGCATTCTTCAATTTTAAACTTTTTCAAATGGATGTGAAATGTGATTTTCTTAACGGTTTTATTCAAGAGGAATTTTTTTTTGAAAATGGATTTGAAGATACGAAACATCTTGATCATGTTTTTAGACTTACCAAAGCTTTGTACGGTCTTAAACATGACCCACGATCCTGGTATGATAGAATCATAGTATTTTTTATTCAAAATAACTATGTTATGGGAAATGCAGATCCAACACTTTTTATAAAGAAAGATAAGAAAAATGTTTTGATTGTTCAAATTTAGGTTGATGACATAATATTTGATTCATCTCAGCAATCTTTAACTAATTATTTTGCAAGTCTAATGAAATATGAGTTTGAAATGAGTATGATGGGTGATTTAACTTTTTTCCTTGGTTTTCAAATTTCTCAAAAACCAGAAGGAAACTTTATATATCAATATAAGTATATTAAAGATCTTCTCAAAAAATATGGTTATGACAATACTAAAAGTATAAGGACTCCCATTGATACCTCAAACTCTTTAGATCTTGATGAAGCTGGGAATCCAGTAGATCAAATATCTTTTAGAGGTATGATAGGAAGTCTACTTTACTTAACAGCTAGTCGACCAGACTTAATGTTCTCAGTATGCTTATGTTCAACATATCAAACCAATCCTAAGGGATCTCACTTAATGGTGGTTAGAATAATTTTTCGCTACCTAAAGGGAACCATGGATCTAGGATTATTTTATACTTATGGAAATGATTTTGTTCTAAAAAGATTTTCAGATGCTGACTTTGGTGGATTTAGAATGGATAGAAAGAGTACATTCAGAACATGTCACTTCTTTGGAGATTCATTAGTCTCTTGGTCCTGCAAGAAGCATTATTCTGTAGCACTCTCCACTGCTGAAGCTGAATATGTAGCAGCTGGAAATTGTTGTGCTCAAGTGTTATGGATGCAACACAAACACACAGATTATGGCCTGAGTTTTTCTAAGACTCAGATTTTTTGTGATAACACAAGTTCAATTTCCCTAAGTAAGAACCCTGCACATCACTATCGTAAAAAACACATAGACATTAGGTACGGATCACTCACAAAAAGGAGATATCATTCTTCAGTTTATCGGAATGTAAGATCAACATGCTGATATTTTCACAAAATCTTTACCCTCTGATAAATTTGAATACATTAAACAAAAGTTAGGAATGATAACTGTAAGGTAATCATTCTTCATTAACTTCTTGTTTAACAATTCTCCTAACAGTAATAAACTCCTTCTCATAGGGGGAGTACATTTGAATGTTAGTGTAAGTAAATTTTTCAGAATCTGTTTTTCAAAATTAATATAACTAAAAATTTTCATAGTTATTTTTTCAAACCTTTCGGAACTGATGTTTTCGGAATGGAAATTTCTGAAACTAAAATTTCTGGAATGGAGTTCTTTTTTCGTACTGGAACTTCTGGAATGTATATTTTCGGACTGGAGTTTTCATAACGTGATTTTCGTACTAGAACATTCGTAATGAATTTGTTTTTAAATATCTTTTTCTAAAAGAAGAATTTTACCAATTATGAACAATGGTTATAGCCAATCCGAGAGTTTTGTTTTCATTACTTATAGTTTCATAATCATATTTTTATTGCTGGTATTTTCCTAAGTTTTTAAAAGATCGGATTCTAGTTTTCTTCAAATATGAATGTTTTCTTTAAAAAAAACCCTCAGAAGATCGGAGTCAAGTTTTCCCTGTGGGATTGTTTTCAAACGTCAGATCAGATCAAAACCTTTTCAACTGTCATATGGATTTTGGAAGACCAATGGTCACAACCATTTCCTATATAAAGGGGACCACGAGACTCATCCCACATCGGTTTTTCAAGATTTTGCATCTCGAATCCCTGCTGCACTTCTTAAGTCCGGTTCCAAACTTTTCAAAGTCGTTCCGAATCTTCCTATTTTCTTCACTCCGAATGTCTGTAGAAGTAACATCACAAGATATGTCGACTGCGAAACCAATCTCTAAGTGGTTAGTCTTTAGGGAAAGGTTAGTTCATCCAGATTTCTACAAGCATTATTCCCTTATAACCAATAATATAAAGCTGAATGGATGGGAAGATGTCTGCATAGAAAAGTCAGATAAACAGGATCCGGTTTATACTGATTTGCTGATCGAGTTCTACGAGTCTATTTCCTTCCAGAAGGAAGATGGAAGAGAATGGTTTTCTTTCAAGTCTTATGGGAAGACTTATAAGCTATCTTACAACAAGGCCGCGAGCTCGGTTGGTTTATCTAATGAAGGAGAAGCTGAATTCTTCTCTCACAAACTTCTTGATGTGCAAGGAAGTTTCAACAAGGAGAAGGCACTGAAGGGTCTTGGTCTTAAGGATGATTCAACTATGAAGATTGCTCATCTCACTCCGAACAATATAATCCTAAAACTTTAGGTGCAAGGATTTCTGGTTCAAGAAGATGTTATAAAGACAATTTGAATAAGAGTGATATCTATGTCTTATATTTCTTGGTAAATCTGTGAATGATAAATCTGATGAGGCATGTCTTGGTTACGATCAAGAATATCAAAGAAGGAAATTTGAGAGCTCAGATTATCATGTTTCCTGCTTTACTATCTAAGCTGATAGATCGATGCTTAGAATCTTTCAAGGTTGCTTGTAAATCAAATGTTCGTAATTACATGCTTCTGCTAGAAAGTGATGATACCCTCAAGAGGATGAAGATGGGTTTTCCCAGTGAATCCGGAGAATTTTACCCTCTGTGTGTGGAAGAGGTTGAGACAGCTTAGAAAGAAACACAGAATCCGGAAACATCTAAAAATCAAAGGAGGAAGAGAAATGTTAAGAAAGTGGTTGATGATGAAGAAAATCCTCAGGCTAATGAAAGTCAATCTTCTCCCCCCAAACCGAAGAAGCAGAAAACATATACAGATGAAGTGGAAGCCAAGTGGAGGGAAGACAAAGAGAAGAGGAAGGAATGGGATCCACAATTCGGATTGGACCATGTAGAGGCTAAGGCCTTAAGGGAAAAAGCTGCTAAGGAGCTATAGAAACAAGAGAAGGAAAAGAAAATGAAAAAGATAATTTCTAAAGCTGATGTGGTGTAGTCTTTTCTGAAAGATTCAGAATTAGCTTCCGAAATGCTTCCCGTTCCGGAAACTATCGATCTTGAGCCTTCTTTAACAGAAACTCCAGCCGATACTTTTGTCACCCCAGATAGATCCAGGGATAAAGAAATAGTTGAAGAAGCTGAGAAGGAAGTTGCTGAAGAAGTAGAAGAAGAAGTTGAAGAAGAAGAAGAAGAAGAAGAAGAGGAAAGTGAAGATTTGGATACCCTGATCAAGAAAGTACAGGACTACAAAGATAAGACTACATCAGAAAAGTTAGTATCTCGAGGAAATGCATATCTGGAATCTAGTAATAATGATGATAAGCAAAAACAAGAAGAAGAATAAGGAAATGTCTTGTATGATGAGGAAGAATCCTATGAGAGGAATTTCCTTGAGTGTAACGACCCGGAATTTTTTAAATAAATTTTGTTTCCCAATTTTATGTGTTATTGTTATACTCAACAAAAACAGTTTATTTGATAAACATGATTATAATTAAAATGAGATCAGTGGGTGTTGACTATTATATAACCATCGGTCAATATGACCACTGTGAACAAAATGTTTTGATATAAGTAATCTTGGTTAATTATTATAGAAAGAAGATTCGATGGCCTCACCTAGTAGTCTTGGACCGATCGAAGCCCATCTAACAGATCTTGGGAAGGAGGTAGCACCACTGGGCTTTTCTCTAGATCAAATCCAAGCCGAACTTCATCATGTGAAGCTGGAACGGAATCTCCTTCGTGAGAAGTTCAAATTGATAGAAATTACTACTCGGGCAATGTTGACTGAGCCGCCCCAAGCTTCTATCACCCTAGCACACCTTACTCTTAGGTCCTATGCTGGTATTATAAGGGGTTATGTAACGAGACCGTAACTACCTTGTGTAATCCTTTTTTTAAATAAAAATTGGGATTTATTGTTATGATGAAGTTTATGAATTTTGAAATGACCGGATAAATATAGTATGCAGATTTTTGATGAATTTTAGAAAAAGGATATTTTAAATATGTTTATGTAAACCCTAAATAATTAAAAATGTGTAATGATTTTCAAAAAATGGTCTTCTGCAATTATGTTCAGTACTAAATTTAGAGTCTAATAAGACCAACTTGATTTTTGATGAATAGTAAATTATGAATAGTGATTTTATGATTAGGATTAGAAATATGACCAAATGGATTAGTAATCTCACTTAAAGAAAGTTTTAAAATAATCTAGGCACCTTGATTAAGTAATGCGATTCAATAAAATAATTAAATAACGGTTTCATTAATTATTATTCAAGTATTAGTTTTTTCAGGTGAATAGTGTTTTTTATTTAAAAAATTAATTAAAAATAATTAGAAAATTATTTTTATAAAAATGACTTTATTTTTGAACTCAGAGCATCGATATTATGTTAATGTAATTGTTGGGGATTTTTATGAAAAAAATGAATTTTCGATGAATAGTGTATTTATTTAAAAATAAAATTAAAAATATTTAGAAAATTATTTTTATAAAATGGAGTTTATTTTTGAAATCATAGCATTGATATTTGGTTAAGGTGAAATTTTGGGATTATTCTGAGAAAGTTGAATTTTCGGTGAATAGTGAAAGTATAGTTTTTAAGTTACGGGTGTTTAATGACATCATTAAATGATGTATTAAGTATATATTCAATATGTTCGAATTATGAATAGTAAGATAAGGTGTGAGGTGTCCCAAGTGGCCAATACCATGGGCAAATACCATGGGCAAGCCCATGGTTTTGCCAAAACCACTAGTGAGGTGTCCCTTGGCCATTAATGCTTTGTCCCCTCACTTTCCCTATAAATACCCACCCTTTCCTCCTTTAGTTTTCACTCCCAACTCTCCCCCAACGATGTTCTGGTCTTATTACCTTCCAAGGAGTCCTCCCAAGGTGCCCCAAGCCCTCAAGGTCCAATCCTTTGAGTTTCAAGGGTCACGTTTTAAGGTAAGGGATCCGACCCCTCTCTTTCTTTTCATGTAATCTCTTTTATGTCATTCCTTTTCTGCTCCATGTTTTTATGCGAGAGGATGTTATTTTATATTCCTCTTACTGCCCTTTCATGTTTATAGGATGAGAGATCCCCTCTTACTCTCATCATTTCGTTTTATGAAAGCTTAAATGACGCCGTTAGGCTGCCGAATTTTTAAGGGAATCTTTCACCCTTCTCATTTTTCAAGTTCGATTTTCATGTCAAGTCTTTCAAGTTCCTTTTTATTATGTTGGGGTATGATCTCTATATCTATCATACTGATCTCTTATGATCATATGATGAGGGACCCTATTTGATCTTGTCAAATCATTTTCTTTTGAAGGTAAGTGACGCCGTAAGGCTGCCGAATTTTCATAAGAGAAATCTAATTTTTTTTTCCTTCCATGTTTTTCATTTCAAATGGTATGTCCCTAAAATTTCATTACCATGTCCATATGTACTTCTTATTCTTTCACCATACTGTTTTATGGATCATTTATGAGTGGGTGACCCATGTCCCCTCTCATTTCAATGTTTTCTAAAACCCCGAAACTTAGCCGTTATGCTGCAGAATTTTCCCCTCAAAATGCCTCTCTCTTTTCTCAAAAATTATTTTATGTTATAAAGTGAATACTCAAAGTTCTTATTTCTACAAGGGTATTCACATATATATTAAAATGTTCCATTTTAAATTCTGGGATTTACATACATGAGACCCGCTTTCCCTTTCCGTGGGTTTAAAATTGACGTAAAGATCATATCTTTAAAGCAGTTTTTAAAACGTTATGATTATGAAATGAAATCCATTTATTTTATGCTATGTGCGTTATTTATGAAATTTTTGATGATGATATATGTGGATCACATGATAATAAAGGCAAATTTAAGGGTGCGCCCTGATAGCGCTCCAATGCATTGGGTAATGATGTAACCACTAGAGATTACAATTTTCACGATACCTTGGTGAATAACCTTGGTAATTTTCAAATGACACCTTGGGGATGGACCTTGGTGATATGTTCATGATTTTCTATGTTAAATGATGTGGCCACATCTTCAAGTTATGAAAAAAGTTATTTTTACTATGAAATGCCTCATGATTTCTTTCTCATGCCTTAAAGTTCTTTTCATGTCCTTATTGAAGTATCTCAAGTTCACATGTAAAATGTTCCTCTTGTTTCCCTTACTGGGCCTTCTGCTCACCCTTTCTTTTGATGTATGTCCCCAGGTTATGAGATGCAGTAATGAACCTAGAATGAACTTAAGGAGACTCCTTTAAAGTGTTTAAGAAGATTGTTTTATGTTGTTTTCATGTTTTATGTTCCTGGTTTCCAAGACACTAGACCTTAAAGATCCTCAGTTTTGTGTAATGTAATGAACGTTTATGTTATAAAATGGCGGGATGCCATAGTTGGTATCAATGGATGGTTTAGTTATTTGTGGAAATTAGGATATTAAAACTCTAGGAGGAACCCTATAGAAAAGTTTAATATAGGAAATCTTCCTGGTATTTTGGTGAGTATTGAGTAAGGGGTTGCCAAGCAAATACATCCCTGTCTGGATACGAGCAGGTAGAGGTGGCTCTGGCACAGATGTACATAGGGGTAAAACCCGAAAACACCGCTTTGAGCTAGACTCGAACGGGAACTGGTACACGACAACGGGCCTTGCTGCACTCTTGGTTACGACACTCCCGGGGGATATGCTTTGGTTAATTCATAAGCTTGGTATGAACCATTGTTAAAGGAACAAAGATAAAATAAAATAAAGGTTCACATAAGAATATATGATCATTCATAACCTAGATGGGAACCTAGGAGATCACAAGTTAGGGTATACCTTTCATATACAAGTTATCCTTATATGCTTTCAGTTCCTTTTCATGATTATTAGCTAAGTACTTAAACCCCTAATTATGCTTTCTCTTCTTAGTTAATGGTGGGAAATGGAAGAACATGTCCCGACAACCAATGTGATAGGAAATGCGACGATTTTAGAATTAATATGACAGGGATGATTAGGGGATTAAAATATGATTATTATTTTGGAAGACGTTCATTATTTTGGGAACCATATTTGATCGAGGTAAATAGATTACTACGGTATTTTAATTGAGGAGTAAGGTTGACTTATATTTTGAAGAATCGATGAATTTAAGGTGAAATTATAGTAATCTAGGTTACTTATGGGAATGACTAACCTATCTTGGGTAAAATATGTTTAGGTTAGCTACTTTTTTTATAAGATCTTAGGAGTGGTTTATGTTGTCTGGAGATGAACAATGAAGTTGTTTTGAAAGACTATGTTATCAAATCCTTATTGTATTTGGGTTTCAATCATAGTTTGGTTTGTTTTGAGGATTTTTAAGGACCGTTATTTAGGGAATGGTCTATGATGAAATTTGGGTAGTACCATGGAACTTTGATGATTTGAAAGTAGTTTCCATTCCTCTGGGATTCTTTCTTTTTGAAGAGTTGTTTTACCTTAACCATTCAGTTTTTGGGATAATGTTTAAAGATAGAATAAATAGATAGTTAATCTTTTGTAGATTATGTGATTCTATAGAAGATGATTCTTGTGATTTTATGGGACCAAGTGTTTTTGAATTCTCATCTTTTGGATAAAATATTAGTGTTGGTAGGGACTTGTTAAAGGATGAAACTCTACTTGAAGGTAGGTATATTTTCTTATGTTTTTGTTCTATGTAGTAAATGAAATCCTCAAAATTATGAAAAGAAATGTAAAACAAAAATGTTGTTGGTTTAAGTTTCCTACTAGGTAATCAATGACCGTTTACACACATCATAAGTTTGGGATTTTCTCATGGTTAACTTTCTCCTAATCATGTTCTCTATAACTCTCCCTCAGAACTTGACCCTTTGTTTTTTCCTCCATGTCCATGTTTTCCTACATGGAACCCTAGTGTGGGTTAACTCGGGTGACATTTGTACATCCCTTTCTTTATTTTAAAGTAATAGTTTTACTGACTCCTTTTCCGATGTGGGACTTTCAATGAAATTTCAAAACCCAATTTTAAAATTGCGAGGACGCAATTTCTTAAGGGGGGAAGATTGTAACGACCCGAAATTTTTTAAAAAAATTTTTTTTCCTAATTTTATGTGTTATTGTTATACTCAACAAAAACGGTTTATTTGATAAACATGATTATAATTAAAATGAGATCAGTGGCTGTTGACTATTATATAACCATCGGTCAATATGACCGCTGTGAACAAAATGTTTTGATATAAGTAATCTTGGTTAATTATTATAGAAAGAAGATTCGATGGCCTCACCTAGTAGTCTTGGACCGATCGAAGCCCATCTAACAGATCTTGGGAAGGAGGTAGCACCACTGGGCTTTTCTCTAGATCAAATCCAAGCCGAACTTCATCATGTGAAGCTGGAACGGAATCTCCTTCGTGAGAAGTTCAAATTGATAGAAATTACTACTCGGGAAATGTTGACTGACCCGCCCCAAGCTTCTATCACCCTAGCACACCTTACTCTTAGGTCCTATGCTGGTATTATAAGGGGTTATGTAACGAGACCGTAACTACCTTGTGTAAGGGATTTATTGTTATGATGAAGTTTATGAATTTTGAAATGACCGGATAAATATAGTATGCAGATTTTTGATGAATTTTAGAAAAAGGATATTTTAAATATGTTTATGTAAACCCTAAATAATTAAAAATGTGTAATGATTTTCAAAAAATGGTCTTCTGCAATTATGTTCAGTACTAAATTTAGAGTCTAATAAGACCAACTTGATTTTTGATGAATAGTAAATTATGAATAGTGATTTTATGATTAGGATTAGTAATATGACCAAATGGATTAGTAATCTCACTTAAAGAAAGTTTTAAAATAATCTAGGCACCTTGATTAAGTAATGCGATTCAATAAAATAATTAAATAACGGTTTCATTAATTATTATTCAAGTATTAGTTTTTTCAGGTGAATAGTGTTTTTTATTTAAAAAATTAATTAAAAATAATTAGAAAATTATTTTTATAAAAATGACTTTATTTTTGAACTCAGAGCATCGATATTATGTAATGGTAATTGTTGGGGATTTTTATGAAAAAAATGAATTTTCGATGAATAGTGTATTTATTTAAAAATAAAATTAAAAATATTTAGAAAATTATTTTTATAAAATGGAGTTCATTTTTGAAATCATATCATTGATATTTGGTTAAGGTGAAATTTTGGGATTATTCTGAGAAAGTTGAATTTTCGGTGAATAGTGAAAGTATAGTTTTTAAGTTACGGGTGTTTAATGACATCATTAAATGATGTATTAAGTATATATTAAATATGTTCGAATTATGAATAGTAAGATAAGGTGTGAGGTGTCCCAAGTGGCCAATACCATGGGCAAATACCATGGGCAAGCCCATGGTTTTGCCAAAACCACTAGTGAGGTGTCCCTTGGCCATTAATGCTTTGTCCCCTCACTTTCCCTATAAATACCCACCCTTTCCTCCTTTAGTTTTCACTCACAACTCTCCCCCAACGAAGTTCTGGTCTTATTACCTTCCAAGGAGTCCTCCCAAGGTGCCCCAAGCCCTCAAGGTCCAATCCTTTGAGTTTCAAGAGTCACGTTTTAAGGTAAGGGATCCGACCCCTCTCTTTCTTTTCATGTAATCTCTTTTATGTCATTCCTTTTCTGCTCCATGTTTTTATGTGAGAGGATGTTCTTTTATATTCCTCTTACTTCCCTTTCATGTTTATATGATGAGAGATCCCCTCTTACTCTCATCATTTCGTTTTATGAAAGTTTAAGTGACGCCGTTAGGCTGTCGAATTTTTAAGGGATTCTTTCACCCTTCTCATTTTTCAAGTTCGATTTTCATGTCAAGTCTTTCAAGTTCCTTTTTATTATGTTGGGGTATGATCTATATATCTATCATACTGATCTCTTATGATCATATGATGAGGGACCCTATTTGATCTTGTCAAATCATTTTCTTTTGAAGTTAAGTGACACCGTAAGGCTGCCGAATTTTCATAAGAGAAATCTAATTTTTTTTTCCTTCCATGTTTTTCATTTCAAATGGTATGTCCCTAAAATTTCATTACCATGTCCATATGTACTTCTTATTCTTTCACCCTACTGTTTTATGGATCATTTAGGAGTGGGTGACCCATGTCCCCTCTCATTTCAATGTTTTCTAAAACACCGAAACTTAGCCGTTATGCTGCAGAATGTTCCCCTCAAAATGCCTCTCTCTTTTCTCAAAAATTATTTTATGTTATAAAGTGAATACTCAAAGTTCTTATTTCTACAAGGGTATTCACATATATATTAAAATGTTCCATTTTAAATTCTGGGATTTACATACATGAGACCCGCTTTCCCTTTCCGTGGGTTTAAAATTGACGTAAAGATCATATCTTTAAAGCAGTTTTTAAAAAGTTATGATTATGAAATGAAACCCATTTATTTTATGCTATGTGGGTTATTTATGAAATTTTTGATGATGATATATGTGGATCACATGATAATAAAGGCAAATTTAAGGGTGCTTCCTGATAGCGCTCCAATGCATTGGGTAATGATGTAACCACTAGAGATTACAATTTTCACGATACCTTGGTGAATAACCTTGGTAATTTTCAAATGACACCTTGGGGATGGACCTTGGTGATATGTTCATTATTGTCTATGTTAAATGATGTAGCCACATCTTCAAGTTATGAAAAATGTTATTTTTACTATGAAATGCCTCATGATTTCTTTCTCATGCCTTAAAGTTCTTTTCATGTCCTTATTGAAGTATCTCAAGTTCACATGTAAAATGTTCCTCTTGTTTCCCTTACTGGGCCTTCTGCTCACCCTTTCTTTTGATGTATGTCCCCAGGTTATGAGATGCAGTAATGAACCTAGAATGAACTTAAGGAGACTCCATTAAAGTGTTTAAGAAGATTGTTTTATGTTGTTTTCATGTTTTATGTTCCTGGTTTCCAAGACACTAGACCTTAAAGATCCTTAGTTTTGTGTAATGTAATGAAAGTTTATGTTATAAAATGGCGGGATGCCATATTGAGGAAGGACAAGAAAAAAAAAACCAGATGAAGACCAGATTATCCAAGTGTCTGAATCCGAGGAAGTATCCCTTAATAAAGAACATATTCCGAGAGCTGATAAGGGGAAGCAAACTCTCATGGAGACACCTATAAAATATGTCATCAAAAATAAAGAGGTTGGTGGTACCTCTAGAAGAAAGCTCGTGCAAGTTGAAGAAGAGAAGTCTCAAAGAGAAGTTTCTGATTCGGAATCATTATCTCATGGGCATGATTTTGTGGTTCATTCACTGAGGACATTGGTGGACACAATTTTGATTGTTCCAACAATAGATTCAAGATGCCATATGTTGCAACAAACTATGAATCATAGATCGGATTCTTTATCCATGGTCATGGATAAGGTTGTTAAGATAGAAGCTGAACAGAAAAGTTTTCTTATTGATTATGATGTGCATAGAAAGTCTTGCAGTAAGGTAACCATGTGTTCTAAGAGAGTCGATGATGATTTAGTTCAATATTAGATTTTTTAGGCTGAAGTTAAAAATTATTTTGAAATGGGGGATAAAAAGGTTAACGAGATTTATAAAAAGCTGACTCAAGAACAAAATTCTCGGAATAAACAGGTCAGGGACCAGAATGGGAAGCTTAACTCAGTATCTCAGAATTGGAAACTGAAAGAGATTTCTGGATAGAGTTTCATCAGAAGATGGAAAAGCAAGATGAGATAATAATGTTACAGAAAGAAGCTTCGTAGGCTCAGGTAGAAGCTTTAAAAGTCCAAGAAGAAAAGAAAAAATCATTGGAGAGGCAAGTCGAGGAAGATCAAAGAGACTTTAAGAAACTGAAAACCATGTTAAAAAAGCTCATTCCGAAGGAAAAGGAAGACAAATGAACTCACTCTGATCTTTTTTTGTAATTGTCTTTCTTTGTAAAATTTTCCAACCCTAATGAAATGATTATTTGGTTGGTTGTCTATTGTCATATACTAATGTTTCAGGTACCGTACTTTGTTTTCCATTTCCTTCAATTATTTTTGAGAATTACAATGGGGGAGAAGGAAAAATAACCTCTCCTATGGAGGATAACAAAAACCTTTCTAAGAGAAATATTCTTAAAGAAAGAGGAGTTTCCCACTATGAAGTTTATCATTCTTACAATAATGAAAACTTCACTCCGGAAACTCATAATACAATCCTTTGAGTTTAAATGCCTAAGGGGGAGTTAGTTGTATTCATCTTCATCCATGAACAAAGGGAGATAAGTTTTAATTTCAAAGTCTAATGTTTTTTTTGAAATCCGTATATGCTTTTTCGAAAGGTAGTTTGTGATTTCCAAAAAGGAAGAGATTGTTGAGTCAATAAGGTTTTCCTTATTACTTTTCCATTCCTTTTTGTTTTGAAAATCACAAACACCTTATACTTAAGCATATATAAATTTTACCTCCATATGGAAAATTTACTTCTTTAAAGAATGTCACCCTAACCTATATTTCATTATACATAGCCATATTTTTCTTTAGTACAAAAACCAAATTCATACCCAAAATCCCAGAAGTCATATAATGTAAATATTGGGTAGATTCCGTTTTTAGGATCCGAATTCTGGATATGAACTGTAATGAAGTTCCAATCCGAATTCTGGACTCCGAACTCGTATTAAGTTCGACTCCGAACTCTTAAGTAGTTCGACTCTGAACTCTTAAGTAGTTCGACTCTGAACTCTTTTGAAGTTCGACTCCGAACTCTTAAGCGGTTCTACTCCGAACTCTTAAGTGGATCGACTCAGAACTCTTACGATGTTCGACTCCGAACTCTTATGAAGTTCGACTCCGTGCTTTTACTAGTTCGACTTCGAACTCTGCAAGTTCAGATTCCGATCTCTGGTGAAACCAGACTCCGAATTCCTATAAAACATAATCCGAACATTTTTTAACATACACTCTGAATTTCATTTTGGTTAGACTCTGAACTTTTGACTTTCTTACACTCCGAAATATTGATTAGTTTTTACTTACATATGCTTCATTTCGAAATGATGTTGTGCATTCAGTTATACATGGTTTGTTATAAAAATATATCGTCTATCCTGTTTCTAATTAACCGTTGGTTGAGTTAAACGTGTACAGGTCCCTCCGAATTTCATGGAAAATATGACTGTTGGAAGAGGAAGTCGACTGTTGGAAGTTTGACTATAAATAGGAGCTCATTTGAAAGAGCTCAAGAAGAAGTCGATCGATCTATAGAACACACACTATTAAGGTGATTTCTAGAGAGAGAAAATTTTCATGCATTGTGCATACTGAACCTCTCATTCAGATTGCTTTGTGCGACTCTGAATGTTGGTGATTACATTCGAGGCCTTACGGGGATAGGAAGACATAGGTGATGACTACCTTGAAGTTCGATGGCTTCCTTGCTGAGGAAGACAGAGGTTCAAACTACCCTGAATTTGAGGGCTTGCGAGGATAGAAAGGCAAAGATTCTGATCTCTATATCGAGGGCTTATCCTGGTGTGGGTAAGACAGACTTTCTTGAATGTTTAAATCAAGGGACCTTTATCCAAGGTTGTTGGATACCCTTCTCTTTGGGTTAAAAGATTCATATCTTGTTACTTGTAGTTTTTCTACTTGTTTGTTTCCGCTGCATAATATATTGTAAGGAAAGTATAACCTTCTTATATTTCCATACACTTGTACTCTAATTAGTTTAGATTCTATACGCATTAAGGTATAATATTATATTGAAAATATTGGTTCCAATTCTCCAGTTGGTGATTAGAGGTGTTGTGAAATTTTCTTAGTTTAACTTTGTTAAACTTATAACTTTCCTCGTCTACGGAAAACATAGTTATATGTAACCAACTTTGAAGGTTCCAATGGAATTTTTAAAGTGTACAATTCACCCCCCTCTTGTATATTGAGAATCTACATCGTTATTTCGATCCTACATATATAACTAACTATATTAAATTATAACAATTTTTTATCAAATAATAAGAGTATGTAACTTAAAATGTTGACAATGAAGTAAAATGTAAACTAACAACAGAGATTTTGTAAACAATAGATAGTTGGATAACCTTGTTTCCAGTGAGTGTACTATAGGCAAATATATATCAACAAGAATCTTTGTGGCATTGAAAATCATGAAAATAATAATTACTTACATATATAAAATATAATTATTTTGGACATTGTAATACATACTAGTTTTCTGAATAGTTATAGAGTTCTTTATAGTAATCGTTATATATGAGAGCTTACTAGGGTGATGTTTTGTACATAAAAAATAAAGAACCAATTTTTTTTATGTTTCATCCAACAAAAATGTATTGAAAGTATCTACAAATTCATCCCAAAATTTAAAACTAAGGGTTTCTACACAAAAAAATTATATAAAATCATAATTTATTAACAATTATGAGAAAAATGAATAGTTCTTTTTAATCTTAAAAGGAAATTATGTTCCATCCCTCAGGGTAATTTTAATTCTATTTTTTTGGGGTTTTCCGAATGTTGCAGAGCTTGAATATGATAAATCATTCCAACAACATCTTTGTGACATTGAGAAATATAAATTCATGAAATGGTACCTCGATGTTTTTCATAACAGAATATACCAATAGCTTTGATTCAATGTGTTATTCAATTATCACATTGAATCATATGCACAATAAAGAATATCACTGTATAAATCTGAGAAAAATAATATATATTTACATATACACATTTGAAAATTAGCATGACATGTTATAAATGATAAAAGAATGCATATAAGGTAATTTTCTGATACATTCCCCGATTTGATATCATTGAAAGGATTATAATGGAACACCAAAAGTGGAAATGGTGTGTCGGAAAGTATGATATGGTTGCACCAGTTAAATAATATTATGCCATTGTGACGAATTGCAAAATAATTCCCTTTATTTTCCTTGATTTCAAAATGTAGTATTCTATAACAGACACCTTCACGAAGCGACAATTTTTTCATTAGAATTAGATGTTTTCCATTAATTGTTGCTTGGATTTATGTTTCCTACATTTAGAAATGTTGAGAATTTTGTTAATAATAAAAATGAAGATAAAGTAATAGATACATAAATTCACAAGAGTAACTTGGTGATTTTTTGTATATTTTCAAAATTCAACAACACTGTTCATCAAATCATTAAATTTATATATGATTTGACTTTATTGAAAAATATCTACAAAATGTTAATAAAATTATTGTCAATTTTCTTTTTCAAGTATTAGTTAAATGAAAGCTATGTAATCTCCCAATTTTGATTATTTTATATTCCAAATCAATATAATATGCACTTGAATCCTCAAAGTCTCATCATCATCAATAGAGATATTTTGCAACTCAGTTAAATTTTTTTCCGTTTCAATTGTTCAATACAGGGATCCAAATAATAACATAATTATGCAAAGAGTTATGTTGAATCATAGTGATAATTACTTAAGCTAATGGAACTACCAATGAAATGTGAAAATAATATATTTGACCATAATAATAATATATAACTATTGATTTTTTGGAAAATTTATTTCAAAACATATTTTTTGTAAATCTTTTAAGTATGTTTGCACTGTCATATATCAAAAAAAATAATCCCTTTTTTTCACAACTCTAGACATTGTTATATAATGTTGACCATGACAGAAAATAGGTTAGAAATGTATAATCCGAAAAGATGACTGTGATTTACCCTGAATTTTATTATTAGTCATTGAAAATGATACAATTAAAGGATATTATCTCCTATGAAGCATGGATGACAACATTGAGTCTTAGTGTGTCATATTAATCCTTGGTATGATTCCCTTATTTCCTAAATGACAGCTTACTAGAATTTCTGCCCTAATACAATGCTTTTCCAAAAATGTGACAACCAATCAGGTTCCATTGAAAAGTCCAAAAAACTGATCATCATTTCCTAGAAACATTACTGCAACCCCCACATTCAAGAAGAATTTATGATTTCAAAAACCATAGATATTAATATCATTCAAATTTTGTGTGTAAATATATTTTCTTGAGTTTCACTATCCAAACAAACATTACAAACTGAATATGAACTCAAATAAAAAATTTCTTCTCTAGAATCCAATGATATCATGTAGTCATTTAATTCTTCCACAACTTACTGTGATGGTGATAAGATTGACCATCCTCTTATGTTCTCTGTATCTTTGTAATTTGAGGGTAAATAAGGTCATATAACCCAAAACAATTACATCCAATGGATTTTCAAAACGTTTTATTAAATATTCATCTAGAATTTCAATATCCACATCACCATAATTTGTCCCACCAAATGTCACATACCCAATGTGAAGAATATAATTTTTAAGCACTTTTATTTTAGAAGAATTTGTACATGTATCTAAAGATTTCAGTCTCCTGTTTTTTTTTCAATCTTAGAACACAACAATCATTCAAAAGATATGATGATTGAATACTTTTCAAGGCAATGTTAGCTATGGTACCATGTTGTACTATAGATAAGATATGTCTAAAATCACAACCGAGGATAATAGTTTTACCTTCAAAAGGGAATTCAGCACTATTTTATGCAAGTGGTGAAAAAATATCCCTCATGTTATAATCCAGAGCCTCAAATAAATATTTGTGAACCATGGGTGCCTCATCCCAAATAATTAATTTTTTTCTATAAGTTCAACCAACTCATATCTTTGTTGAATTTTGAACATTGAGCCTCCACTAATAGCAGTTGGGATACAAAATTTGGAATGTGAAATTCTCACACCTATTAGTTGTATGGATGTTATACCACTTCAAGAAAATACAAGAAATATATGTCCATCAGAACCTAGTTTTGAAATTAACTCACACCATAAGAATTTTTTCCTAGGGCCTCCATACACATTGAAAAAAATAATCCATTCCCTATGAAAAATGAAGTATGAATCCTTCTTGAAAAGTTGTTCTGATCAGTAATTATTTTTTACTTAAAATATCTAATTTATCCAGTAGAAGAAACTTATCATAATTTTTTTCAACTAAAATCAACATTTTCCCAATAAATGTAGTTTCTAACTCTGTAATAGGCATTGGAGGATAATATTTTCGAAAACTACTATCACTATGAAGGATGTTATCTATTTCTGGCAATGCATACTACTGTAGTTGACTTTCAGTGGGATGTACATCTATGACAATTAAAGGTAATTTATTTAAATGAATGTTTCATATTGAAATTTAAAAAATGAAAAAGGCTAGGTTATAGTTTTACTTAGGAAAACCTATTCTGTATACCAAGTAATCATTTTTTCCTAAAAAATTTATTTGTAAATGAAATTAATGTACAAGTATTATATCAATTTGTATTTGTATATTTTTCTTTGCTTTGAAGTACATTCCAGTTGAATGATAAATATATATTATAATTCCATATACCTAAAAAGTAATTAAAAAATGAATCTAGTAGTCATCCAATCAAATTAAACATTATGATGTTCTTTAGAGAGGACAACTATAATTGCATTACTTCAATTTGTCACACTGTTTTCTAAGAATATAAAAAAATATTTTGAAATAATATTCCAAATTTTACACCATAATTTATGAGGTTTAGAAATTTTGTTTTAGAATAGTAATTGTGAAATAAATATATGAATATAATTCTCATTTTCATAAACAGAAGCCTCTATAAAATAATCCACAAATTCAAAATCATCAATAAGTAAACCCAAGCAGTAACATGCATCTCTAAATTCTTGGAATGTCATATGATTTACAGTCAATATGTCAGCATTTGATGTTGGTCGTTCACATTAGTGAACAGTATTTAATGATAATAAATATTAACAATAGTTGGAGCCACATAATTCAATCTTCTAATAGTGAAGCATCGTTTTCTTTGATACCACTTACGATCAAAAAAATAGAAGAAACATTTGTATAAGAAGTCTGCATAGGTTAGATATTGTACTTCAGGATAAGTTGCATTATGAAATACCTCATAATTAAATTGTTTAAAAAAAATAAAATGGTATTATACCAACTACAGGTGCTGATATGGAATGTGATTCCAAGGCCTAGTGTGCTTGAAATTGTCCATCACAAAATGCTAAATTTTTAAATACTGCACGTGAGAGGTTTTCTCGAAAAGATTAATAACTCTCAAACGGTTTCCTAAATCAGAAATATGAGGGCACCATTGCATTCAATATGGTGGGTTTACACTAGGTGTGAATTAATTATAGTCAGTGTTGGCCTCTAGTGAGAAAAATTGAAAATGGAATAACCATAAATAAAATAATTAAATAGAAATATTTTATTTTTCAAATCATTATAACTCATGAATGGTGACTTGGATTGAAAATTTAAGACCATATTTGAGATTTTGAGGGTATTATTTTCTTAGGATAAGCCTACCATTGGCCAACATGGGTCAACAATGGAATGTTGCTTTTGGTCGTAAAGAAAATAATTTAAATAAAATTTATTTTATTTTTGAATCCTTAAAATAGATAAACGGTGACTCAGATTAAAAATTTGAGTGTACCCTTGAGTTTTTGAGGGTATTATACCCTTAGGCGAAGTCTAACATCAGCTAGTGTGGCCTGGCTATGAATGATGGTATTTTGGATGTAATCCGAAATAAAATAATTTAAGTGAAATTTATTTTATTTTCAAATCCTCATACCTCACAAGCGATAAATTGGATTAAAAATACAATAACACTGTTGATTTCTTAATGAGATTATCTCCTTAAGGACTTAACCTAAACTAGCGTTGGTCGATGGAAAAAAGATAATTTTTAACCACATAGAATGTTCATTTTAATAAACGTGTGTGAAGGATTTTATATCTTTTGAACCGGTGGGTGGATAAAAAATACGAGCGCACCATTGAACTTAGAACATTGGGATTTTCCTAGAAAATACTTTACATCGACCGGAATGAGTCAACAGGGAATGTTAATTATTTGGACTTGTTTTTGAAAAAGTTAAAATAAAATAATTTGGATGTTTTTATATTATTTTTGATCTTTTGAAACCATTTCAACAAAATGGCATGTAATAACATGAAATTGAAACAATGTTTCATCAATGAAACAACGCAACGAATTGGTAACACAGTGTAATGGAAAACACTGAATCGTGAATATCCATTTAATGGATTAGAAAGTATCCATGGTCAGAGGGGAGGATGTGGGATTTTGATGAGAATCCTTGAATAATTCATTGGCGAATGACTAATGACTATGGGATCAATGAATGTGATCGGACGAGACATCATCAATTGATGATCGAAAAACATTGGTCGAACAAGGATCAACGTGGATACACAACATCAATCAATGCCTTCATGTGATCCAAACTGTAGGTAGGGGTTTTTATTTGAATTATATGTTCCCTTGTTCTTTGTTTACAAATGACAAACACATATCAACCAAGGAACAAGTTGACCCGCGGTTTGACCGTTCTTGTGGGATGATTTTGTTTTTCTCTTGATCCTTCTAATGGTATTGAATCAAGGTCGTAACAAAAAATGGCCGAAGATAATTCCTTCGGTTGGTGCCTTGTGGTCCATCCCTCTTTATCACTATGTGTTCTTCATTCTCCATGGGGATATGAATTAACGATCATCGCACCTTCACCTTACGGTGCAATGAATCGATATCACAGATCATATATGGACATGGCATGAAGGATTTGTGATGGCGATGATGGAGGGTGGATCAAAGTAGCGTGTGAGATACTGGAAATCGAGATATTTCCAGTGTAAGGGATCACAATGGATTTTTGATCCCTTGTGAGTGAAGAACGCGATGTAAAGATCGCAGGGCTCCTTCCGGTTTGATGAACGGATCACTGGATCCCATCCGGTGGTCTGCGGAACATCTTGTAGGCACTGACGGTGGTGTCGATGATGACCATATCCAGAGGATGGGAAAACATGTGGTATCCGCCACAGGGATGATGGACACGGAAAACCGTCGCATGATCGAATAGACACGGCCAGTCCCCATGTAGTAATTCATGCCTGCTCATGCGGACCTACTAAATGGGATACAACGCCACCCTATTGCCGCATGGCTCTGGATGAATGCGGCAGACAAACATCCATGTTGGAGAAGCTACCCTACACTGATATGGGTTGGAATTGTTCTATGGGGATGCACCCTACTAGGCGGGACAAGCCAAATAGACCGGACCCACCACCCAGCGGGCCGGGCCCGACCGAGCTTATCCGGAATAGGCTAAATGGGTCATGTCGGACCCTGGTTGGGTTAGTGGACCCTGGACAAGGTCGGGTCAGCCCGCCCCCCTGTCGAACCGCACATAGACCCAACCAGACCTCGTTTTCTAAAATTCATGTAACCTTAAAATGTAGTGTAAGATTGATGAGCTGTCTATGGATTTTGGACCCTTGCAATGACACAGTCCTTTTGAGATTCTCTGATTGAGTTGTTGAGGAAGTTGGAGGAAATCCTATTGGTTTGAAGAGTAGGATCTCGTGGTTCAAGCGGACTGTGGGTAGAATCGAGGTGATTCTTTTAAAGAGATTCTATGATGGTCAATCCCTTTACGACTCTAGGCGCATGTTCTCCTTGTCCCTATACTTAGGTAGATACGGGACATCCCACATCATTTGAGCTAGTTCCTTTCCTTTATTTATCTTCCTCCAGGGGTGTTACTTTCCTAGAGGACTAGGGTGTGGGTTCCTAGTGATGCTTGGGAAGGTACAGTAGGTGTTCCCCTATGGGAACAGAGAGTGGGTCCTCCATAAATTCAATGCACATATAGTTGTTACTCCCATAGCGGGTAGAGTGCTTGTCCTCTATGATTGGATTCGGTCCACCCCTATTGTTTCGGGGCATAGTTCCTCTATAATTCTAACTTACTTAGAGACAATACTCCACTTGTAACACCCCAACCCCTCAAAACAGGAGCTGGTGCATTACTTGTGATATTGGAATGGTTAGAAGGAATTAAAATCCCGAAGGAACGATCAGTTTAGTAGTCTTGAAGAAACTAGATTCATTGATCTAACATAAATTACATTGGATAAGTTTACAAGATACTATCCATAACGAAAAAACCCAAAACTTCATCCACATGAACTCAAAAGAAGACATTATCTTCATCACCTATTGAAGATAAACAATGAAAGGGGTGAGATCAAATGATCAGTAAGGGTTAAAAATATTTGAAGCATGAGTACAATAATAATTGAATCTTAATCAAACTGACATAATCAAAATTGCATAGTGAATAAATGAACAACTAATGCCATTAATAAACTGAGAATGAAAATTCATCCATAGATTTTGTCATAGTGAAAACCTCATGGATAATAATAATAACCGATCATGAATAAAGATAATGATTATTAATTTAACATCATGTATCTGGAACATGAACCATAATACTGTAAAAACGGTTAAGTTCTATGGGTATAAACCCGTCTGATTTTTGGAAACAAACTCAAAGGGTCTGTCGCCAAACTGTTTCGTCTCATGAGACCTACCGATGCATCAAGGGGTTGTGGTGCCCCCCCCACCTCTACATACAGGAACTCTTTATAAATAGATTCAATACAAGAGAATTATGTATTTACATTATCCATATAGAATAGAGGATACATATTCATCAAAATTTCCACAATCAAAACGACATTCAAAATAAATACCTTATGTAAAATGGTATACGGCTTAAAAAATAATAATATCCATGATATGAGAATATGGATATTTAAATGGAATATAATTTAAATTTAAAAGTGATATAAAATGGGAATTAGGTACACCACATAAGAAAGAGTAGGTTCAAAATTACTAAGCAAGTCACAACGAAGTGAAAATTGGGACAAAGCTTGTTACCGTGTTGTATTCAATTGAGTCGTATGAAAATGAATTAATAACCACCAAAAGATTCATAGATTAAAATGTATATAATGATAAGCAAGATAACATATGTCAAATGGCAGTAAACCTATACCACATATAAGAAATAAGAGGTGAACAATGGAGATCCCATGGAATTGGAAGTGAGCTGAGAAAAACCCCTTACAAACATTTCAGCATGGTAACGAGTGTTCTTGTGAGGGATTAATGAGAGATAAAAGGTTATACCATGATTTATATACCATAAGAGTAGTATAGGGGAGATGAGATAACATACCCCATCATTATAAATTAAAAACAAAAGCACACAAGATAGGGTGGATTCTTGAATAAAAGAGAAAGATAGGATCCCTTACCTAATGCTTGAAGGTGTTATTGACTTATTATTAAAGACATGAATAAACAAATTAGGATTATTAATTCATAATTCCAGAACCTATTTTATATTTAAATGATTTATTATAATCCTTTTTAGTTCATTCTAGGCCTTTTTGTTTGGTTATAGGGTTCAATTTCATTGTTCGGGCTCGTTTGTTTACTTGGTTTTAAATGATTGGTTCACTTATATTCAAGTTCGGATAAATATATAAGATTGATCTGGTTGTCCAGAAATGATGTTATACACTATTAGTGACCATCCACGAGATTATGTGGTTTTAAATTTAATTTAGGTTACTTTGATTGAAGTCAAATTTTTATATATATAACCTTAGTGATAACCGTTTTGGTTTATCGATGGGTTTGATTGCGATGAACATGATTTGATTTATAACGTAATACCATGTTTAAAAAAGTATTACAGAACTAAAAATAGGATTTATTACATAATAATCCGGTTGAACCATAAAACAAATGGTTTCTTGACCATAATTAATGATTATAATAGAAATCGATAAACTATTGTCCTTGAATGTGCTAAATTAGCACATCTCAAATGGTGCTTTCATTTATTTCAAATAAAAGTGGGGAAAGGAGATAAGATAATGGAATATATACCATTATCATGAAAAAATTCCAGTACATGAATGTAACTGGATTTATCATACTATTTTGGTGAAGGGAGGTGAGAAATTAAACAAAAATAAAAGAACTTAAAAGTATAGAAGGTATTTGAAAGATGAATTTACCTCTTGAGACTTCCTCCTTTGAGAACCTCTTATGGGGAGTGATTTTGGTCTTTTTATGAGACCAATGCTTTCTGGACGTGGGGGAGGAGGTTGGGAAGGTATTTAGAAAGAATTTGGAGAAGGCACAAAGCTTGAAAGGAGTGAATGGAAGGGGGGTGATAGGGTTTTTATAGTGGAAGAGAGAGGAGATTTCTTAATATAAAACTCATTAATTTATTATTTCCTCTCAAGACAACCAATAGTGAGTATTCCATGACCAATAACAGTAATATATTCATGTTAATTCGAACCAATTGGGCTTAAATCATCAAATCATCATCAATGACTCAATTAATCCATTATTTATCATTAATTGTGAATTATCGGATTTTACTATTCACCAAATATTCATGTATTTCATAAAAATCCCAAAAATTCCCTCGAACCATTTTTCAATGTGTAGAATCCAAAAATGATGTCCATTTTTCAAAAATAATTTTCTAAATATGATTAATTAAATTTTTAATTAAATAATTATTTAATTGAAATATATAAACACTTAGAATATTCATCTTCATCTTTAGGATGTCTAAATTAATTTATACACTCAAAGGTATGGATACCAATCATAAGAGTAATATTACTATTCATAAGGGTAAGTTAATATTCCTAAGGGTAGGTTACTATTCATAAGGATAGGTTACCACTCACCAAAAATTAAGTTAATTCTATCCGACTATAAATATCATCTTGAACACAACTGTGTATATCAGAATTTTAAAATTCAATTCACATAGCTGGTAAATTTAAGTTAAGAGACTATGTTATAGATATCTCATATATGTAACCATGTTTTTTTTCCATAGGGGCTTAGTTATTCAAGAAATATAGGCTAAATAATGAATACAGTTTATTTAAGAGAAACATACCATAAAATGTTTGGGGTGCTACATTATTCCCTCCTTCGGAAATTTCTTCCTCGAAATTTTACGTATAAATACCACCAAAAAGATGTGGGTGATTATTTTTCAAAATATCCTCCGGTTCCCATATATCTTCCTCTATATTCTGGTTTCTCCAATGAAACTTCACTAGGCGTGTTGTTCAATTTCTCAATATCTGCTCCCTTGTGTCAAGAATCCCAATAGACTTTTCACAATATGACAAATCAGGTTCTAGTTAAATTTCTTCATATGTGAGAACATGCGTTGGGTCTGGCATGTATTTATTTAACAATGACAAGTGGAACACATCTTGAACTCTTGATAGATTTTGCAACATCGCTAGACAGTAAGCTACAGCTCCGATTCATTCCATAATTTCAAATGGCCCGAGGTACCTGGGGCTCAATTTCCCTTTTTTACCGACCCTTTCATGGAGATACTTTCAGAAAGACATGATCTCCCACCTGGAATTCCAAATCCTATCCCTGGTTATCAGTATAACTCTTGTGGCTACATTGGGCTGCCTTAATATGGGCTTGAATATTCTTCACCTTTTCCTTGGTCTCTTCAATATGTTCCGGGCCTATAAGTTTCCTCTCACCAACTTCGTCCCAATAAGTTGGAATTCGACATCTCTTCCAATACAATGATTTATATGGAGCCATTTGAATACTAGAATGGAAACTATTATTGTATGAAAATTCCACCAAAGTAAAGTTTTGATCACACATACCATGGAAGTAAAGAGAGCATGACCTCAACATGTCTTCTACAGTTTGTATAGTCCTTTCAGACTGTCCATCGGTTTGGGGGTGATAAGCAGTACTCATACAAATCTAAGTATTCAAATATTTATGTAGACTTTTCTAGAAAATTGATGTTAACCAGGGATCTCGATCAGATACAATTGATAGAGGTGCACCATGAAGTCTTACAACTTCATTAATATACAGTCTTTCTAGGTGCTCAAGTGAAAAATCATCTTGTATAGGAAGGAAATGTTTTGATTTTGTGAGACAATCAACAATTACCCATATTGCATCGTTCCTTCTAGGTGTCCTCGGTAGTTCGGGGGTGAAGTCCATTGTAATGTTATCCCACTACCACATATAAATAGGTAGAGGTTGCATCACTCCTTTGGGATGTTGTCTCTCTGCCGTCACTTGTTGACAAATTAGACACCTTGACACGTAGTCAGCAATTTCTCACTTCATATTGTCCCACCAAAAATATTCCATCAGATCTCTATACATATTGGTGCTAACCAGATGTATAGATAAATTTGAGATATGGGCATCGTCTAATAATTCCATTTTTAGCTCAGGTACTGATGGAACACATATCCTCTTCCAAAATTTCAAAACTCCTTCTTCATACACGAAGTTATCCAGCCTTCCATCCTTGACAACATTAATTTTCTTATGCATATTCTCATCATTATATTGAGAGATTTTTATTTTCTCTAATAAAGATGTTTTAGCAATCATTTGAAAGAGAAATGATGTTTCCCCTTCCTTAAAAATTCCCATATCCATCTTCAGTAGATCTATGAATATAGGATCACTTCCAATCCTCATTTGACTCAAAAGTCCATGATCATTCCTACTTAATGCATTTTCCACATTATTCGCCATTCCCAGATGGTAGTGTATTGAAGAATCTTAATATTTTAGTAACTCAATCCAACTTCTTTGCCTCATGTTGAGTTATTTTTGGGTGAAAATGTATTTCAAACACTTGTGGTCCATATAGATCTCACATCTCTCTCCGTAGAGATAATGCGTACATATTTTCATAGCAAAAATTACAGCTTCTAGCTCAAGATCATGAGTTGGATAATTTTTCTCATGAGTCTTAAACTGTCATAATTCATAAGCAATAACATTATCATTTTTCTTATGGACGCAACCCAGCCCATTCATTGATGCATCGTTGTATATCACAAATCCATCACTTCCAGATGGAAGAGTTAAAATTGGAGCATTGAACAATCTTCTTTTTAATTATTCGAAGCATTTTGTACACTCTTTTTCCCATACAAACTTCACTCCTTTTCATATGAGCTTGGTTAGCGGGTTAGCCAGTCGGGCGAAATTCTGAACAAAACGTCAGTAGTAACCTACTAAGCCAATAAAACTGCGTACCTCAGTTATGTTTGTCGGCGTCAGACAATCTTGGATTGCCTTTATCTTCGTAGGATCAACTAGGATTCCATCTTTAGAGACAATTTGTACTAGAAAAGAAACTTATTGAAGCCAGAATTCGCACTTGCTAGACATCCCATATAATTCATTTCTTCTAAGAGTTTCTAGAATAATCCTCAAGTGATTCTCATGGTCTTCATAGATTTTTGAGTATACCAGGATATCATCTATGAACACCACAAAAAGGTTATCAAGATATTCCTTGAAAACTCTATTCATTAAATCCATGAAAATGGAGGGTGCATTAGTCAGTCCAAAAAGCATCGCCATAAACTCGTAATGCCCATACCTGGTTCGAAATGCGGTCATAGAAATATCTTCCTTCCTCACACAAACCTAATAATATCCGGACCGAAGGTCAATCATCGAAAAGTATTGGGCTCCAGAGATTTGATCAAATAAATCATCAATCCAAGGCCAAGGATACTTATTCTTTATTGTAATAGAATTGATTTCCCTATAATCAATGCATAGCCCCATGGATCTGTCTTTATTCTTGACAAACAGGACTGGGGCTCCCCATGGAGAAACACTAGGTCAAATAAATCCTTTGTCACTCAAATCCTCTAGTTGTTTCTTTAGCTCCACTAACTCCACAGTGGCCATTCTATATGGGGTCTTTGATATATGTCTCGCACCAGTAATTAAATCAATAGAGAACTCAACTTCCATCTTTAGAGGATGTCCAGGTAAATCCTCTAGAAATACATCAATGTACTCTTGAACTATATGCATGTCTTCAATTTTAATATTTCTTTCCTCTCCCATAGATGTTGGTTTATCCTCCTCTCCAAGTATTTCATTTAGTAGAGATACTGGTGGTGGTTCTCGATATGAATCAGGTGGCGATGTTTCTTCCATAAAGACAAGGGATTCTACACCATTTTCAAAAATTGTAACTTCCTTCTTCTTATAATAAATCTTCACATCATAATTTAACAGAAAATCCATAGCAAGAATTATATCAAATTCAGTTATTATTATAATGACAATGGTAGTGACTAAAGTATGTTTTGGTGAAAGGAGGGGGACTAGTCGACATGCCTTTGTTACAATGATACATCCCCTAGGAGTTTTGACTGAAAACTCCTTTATTAAATCAAATTGGACATATCTAATTTTCTTGGAAAACTGAGAATATATAAATGAATGAGATGATCCATAATCAAATAAGGTGTTGGCTAAGTTTGAGGAAACAATTAAAGTACCTGCCACCACATCAATATGAACTTCGACCTCCGTAGTTGTAATCAGATAATCTCTCCCTTGATCTCTTGGCCTTTTATGAGTAAAGTTTCCTTGGCATTTAGAACACTCATTTTCATAGTGTTCCATCTCTCTACAATTGTAGCATTGAACATCATTGAATTATTTCTTCCCGTTGCATTCATCAGATCGATGACCATTTTATCCACAATTATATCAGACTCCCATTCATTTTAAGCATTTCTCGTGATGATTCTTTCCACAGTTCTCACATAATGGGAAACTATTCGTTCCCTTTCTCTTCTTCGGTTCTCCTCCTTTTCCTTAGTTATCCGAGTACCACTTCTTATCTTGGTTTCCTTTGAAAATATTTGTTCTAGAAAATTCCCTCTCTGTTTTGATGGCATATGATACAATTCTATCATATGATGAAAATGTTTGAGAATTCAGTGGCCTCCGAAGACTTGGATTATGACCTTCAAAGAAATGTTCATTACTATTTGACGAGTCATGTACATAATCTACGACATACCTGGCCAGCTTTTTAAAAGTATCCTCATACTCTGTAACACGGTCTTCTTCCCTTTGTTTCAAGATAAGGAATTTACAATTCATTTCAGTTCGTTTCTCATGAGGGAAATATTTCTCAAAGAATATTTCCTTAAAAGTCTTCCACTCCATATCTTCTCTTTCTTCTTCCTCCATGGTGTTCTGAATCAGGGAACACCATTGGTCAGCATTACCCATGAGACAATATATTTCCAGTACCACCATCTCATTTTCATTTCATCTTAATTACATGAATATCTTTTCAAGTGAATTGATCCACTACTCAACTACCACTGGATTAGTAGTCCCACTGAAATATGGGGGATTTTTCTACATGAAACGGTCCAACACAGGTGTGGAATGGTTATTCGTTACAACTTGAGTAAGTTGTCCCAATATAGTCATGATCTGATCTACTCCAACATTGACTATGTTGACTTTCTCATTAGGGAGATCCCTAACTTTCCCACGAGTATTGATTCCCCTTCTTCCATTACAAGCCATTTCTAAATAATGGGATAAACTATATTAGTTTATGAATCTTAAATAGAAAATCACTCAACATATATTTATATTCTATGCATATCTAATCATATAAACATGGTTTCTCTAAGGTAAAATAAACATTAAACTCCTTCATAATGGCTTGTAAAGAAAATATAAATTATCCTAATAATATCTCCCAAGTGTGTCGTAACCAAGAGTGCAGCAAGGCCCGTTGTCGTGTACCAGTTCCCGTTCGATTCTAGCTCAAAGCAGTGTTTTCATGTTTTTCCCCTAGATAGATCTGTGCCAGAGCCACCTCTACCTTCTCGTATCCAGAGAGGGATGTATTGCTTGAAAGATCCACATAATCTATTACTTACCAAAATATGAGGATGTTCTTATATGTTTATCCTCAAATGATACCTTAGGGCTTTGTTCCCTACAATATATTTACTAATCTAGTTTCCATGTTTCCTACTAAACTTCCTATGATACTAACTTTATCACCTCGACCCCTCTAAACAGTAGTCGGTGCATTTATTGTGATATTGTCATGGTTAGAAGGAATTAAAATCTCAAAGGAATTATCATTTTAGTAGTTTTGAAGAAACTAGATACATTTATTTAACATAAATTACATTGGATAAGGTTACAAGATACTTTCCATAACAAAAAAACTCAACACTGCATCCACATGAACTCAAAAGAAGACCTTCTCTTCATCACCTGTTGAAGATAAAAAATGAAATAGGTGAGCTCAATTTCTCAGTAGGGGTTAAAAATAACAGAAGCATGAGTATAATAATAAGTTAGTCTTAATCAAACGGA
Source organism: Viscum album (assembly GCA_963277665.1). Lineage (NCBI taxonomy): Eukaryota > Viridiplantae > Streptophyta > Magnoliopsida > Santalales > Viscaceae > Viscum > Viscum album. The sequence continues at coordinate 1,863,668,199 of OY728164.1, read as the reverse complement.
CATAATCAAAATGTAAAATTGAATAAATGAACAACTAATGCCATTAATAAAATGAGAATGAAACTGCATCCATAGATTTTATCATAGTGAAAAACTCATGGATAATAATAATAACCGATAACGAGTAAGGATAATTCTTATTAATTAGACTTCATGTATCTGGAACATGAACCATAATTCCGTAAAAACAGTTTAGCTCTATGGGTAGAAACCCATCTGATATTTGGAAACAAACTTGAAGGGTCTGTCGCCAAACTATTTTGTCTCATGAGACCTACCGATGCATCGAGGGGCTGTAGTGGGCCCCACACACCTCTACATCCAAGAATTATTTATAAATAGATTCAATAAAAGAGAAATATGTATTTACATTATCCTTATAGAATATAGGATACAGATTCATCAATATTTCCACAGTCAAAACAACATTCAAAATAAATACTGTATGTAAAATGGTAAACGGCTTAGACAATAATAATATCCATGATATGAGAATATGGATATTTAAATGGAATATACATTCAATTGAAAAGTGATATCAAATGTGCAGTAGGTATACCACATATGAAAGAGTAGGTGCACAATTACTAAGCAATTCACAATGAAGTGAAAATTGAGACAAATCTCATTACCGTGTTGTATTCAATTGAGTCATATGAAAAAGAGTTAATAACCACCAAAAGAGTCACATATTACAATTAATATAATGAGAACCTTGATTACATATGTCAAATGGTAGTACACCTATCCCTCATATAATAAATAAGAGGTGAACAATGGAGATCCCACAAAATTTAAAATGAGATGAGAAAAACCCCTTACAAATATTTCGGCATGGTAACGAGTGTTCTTGTGAGGGATTAATGAGAGATAAAAATTTATCCCATGATTTATATATCATAAGGGTAGTATAGGGTAGATGAGAAAACATACCCCATCATTATAAATTAAAAACAAAAGCACACAAGATAGGGTGGATTCTTGAATAAAAGTGAGAGAGAGGATCCCGTACCTTATGCTTGAAGGTGTTCTTGAATTTTTATTAAATACCTGAATAAACAAATTATGATTATTAATTCATAATTTTAGAACATATTTTATATGTAAATGATTTATTATCATCCTTTTTAGTTCATTATAGTCCATTTTAAATGGTTATAGGGTTTAATTTCATTTTAATGCTTGTTTGTTTACATGGTTTTAAATGATTGGTTCACTTATATTCAGGTTCGGATAAATATATAAGATGGATGTGGTTTTCTAGAAAGGAATTTATAAACTATTAGTGAACATCCTGGAGATTACATGGATTTAAATTTAATTTATGTTACTTTGATTGAAGTCAAATTTTTATATATATAACCTTAGTGATAACCATTTTGGTTAATCTGTGGGTTTGATTGCGATAAACATGATTTTATTTATAACTTAATACTATGTGTACAAAAGTATCTCATAACTAAAAATAGGATCTATTACATAATAATCTGGTTAAACCATAAATAAAATGATTTCCTGACCGGAATTAAAGATTATAATAGAAATCGATAAATTGTTGTCCTTGAATGTGCTAAATTAGCACATCTCAAACAGTGCTTTCATTTATTTCAAATAAAAGTGGGAAAAGGAGAGAAGATAATAGAATATATACCATTAGCATGAATATATTCCAGTACATGTATGTTACTGTATTTATCATACTATTTTGGTGAATGGAGGTGAGAAAAGAAAAAAAATAAAAGAACTTAAAAGAAAAGAAGGGATTTGAAAGTGGAATTTACCTCTTGAGACTTCCTCCTTTGAGAACCTCTAAAATGGAGAGTTTTTTGTCTTTTTATGAGAACAAAGATTCCTAGACATGGGGAGGAGGTTGGAAAGGTTTTTGGATAGAATTTGGGGAAGGCAAAAGGCTTGAGAGGATTGAATGGAAGTGGGTGAGAGGGGGTTTTATATTGGAGGAGAGTGGAGATTTCTTAATATAAAACTCATTAATTTATTATTTCTTCTCAAGACAGTCAATAGTGAGTATTCCATGACCAAGAACAGTAATATATGCATGTGACTTCGAACCAATTGGGCTTACATCATCAAATCATCGTCAATGACTCAATCAATCCATTATTTAGCATTAATTGCGAATTATCAGATTTTACTATTCACCAAAAATTCATGTATTTCAGAAACATCCCAAAAATTCACCCTAACCATTTTTCGACTTGTAGAATCCAAATATGAAGTCCATTTCTGGAAAATAATTATCTAAATATGATTAATTAAATATTTAATTAAATCAATATTTAATTGAAATATATAAACATTTAAAATATTCATCTTCATCTTTAGGGTGTCTAAATTCATTTATACACTCAAGGGTATTGATACCATTCATAAGAGTCATATTATTATTCATAAGGTTAAGTTACTATTCTTATCGGTAGGTTACTATTCACTGAAAATTAATTTAATTCCATCAGAATATAAATATAATCTTGAAGACAATCGTGTATATCATATTTTTAAAATTCAAATCAAAGAGAAGGTAAATTTAAGTTTAGTGGATATTTTATGCATATCTCCTATATGTAACCATGTATTGTTCCATAGGGGCTTAGTGATTCAGGAAATTTATGCTACCAAATGAATACAACGTATTTAAGAGAAACATTCCATAAAATGTTTGGGGTGCTACACCCCTACCGGGCAGGGTATGGGTCCTCTATGATAGGTCTCGGTACTCCCCTACTGTTTTAGGGCATGGGTACTCTACACATAATAAAATAGAGTTGGTACTCCCCTACTAGGTAGGGTGTGGGTCATTTATAATAAGAGACAGTACTCCAGTATCATACCAGGGCTCAGGTCCTCGACACATTAATTGATAGTGTCAGTACTCCTCTATCGTACCAGGTCATGGTTCCTCCAGTCACCAAGTAGTACTTCCCTTCTTATTAAGGCACAATTTTTAAATAGGGGATGGGATATCCCACAACTTTCAGACACAGTAGTGAGGAGTGGGCCCATCCACTTGATGAAAATGATGGCTAGATAGTAGCTAGTTCACCCTCAACATATTGAGGTGCAGGCCACTCCTTATAGCAGCGATAAAGGTTTCACAATATGGTTAGGATTTGGGCTCCCTATTTTATGTACAATGTTGAGGGTGGGCCTCTACAATTGGGATTCCTTGGTTTTGAATTGGAAGTAGGAAAGCGATGAATGAACCTCTGGTGTTGGGAACTGAAGCTAGACCTAGTAGAATGTTCTTAATGTAGCATGTTATCTCATACGTACAATTTGGAATGGTAGATTTTTTCTAGAGGGAGTGTACCTCTCTGACAGGTTCCATCAAGGATGGTTGTGCTCATGGTGTGTGACCACCTTTTTTCTTATGTTGCCTCTCAAACCTATGATAAGAATCCTAATGTGGGCTAAAAGGTTTGAACCATGTGATTACTAGTGTCTGAAATGACTATATCTGGATGTTCATGGTATATGTACAAGAATATAGCTGTGTTGAGATGACTATACATTTCCTTGGTGTTTTATCATTGTTCTTTACCTTTTTGGTTTAAGGGAGTCCTATTGAATATTGTTTTACTCCCCTCGACATGGGATTTTCCCACACGTGTCGTGTCTTTTGTAGTCTACCGACACTTCAACAGAGTCCAGGTTGGAACAGGACCTGGTTGTGTTCAGTGAGGGAAATCAGACAAGGTGTACTCTTATAGATTCCAGAATCTACCCTCTACCTACCCTCCTGGTAGGGTTCTCGGCGGAAGAGTATCAGAGTAATAAAGTTTATAATTTTTGTAATAAAATTTCTTTGGAGGGATATGGGTAGTCATGACACGGGCCTTAAAGAACAGGTCGTGACACATTAGCTTCAAACCATGAGGTGAACATAGTCTATGATATTGTTGACTTTGAGATAAAAACATCAATATTGCATCCATCATTTTATGTGATAATCTGATCATTTGGAAAGGGATATTATAATCTTCTAACCAGAATGGAACCTATAATTGATGTCATAACTAAATGTTTTCCAGGAAGCATCACATGGTGTGATATAGTGATAGTCGTAATACATTTTAATCTCATCAACCTGATTCTAACCATTATCAGTAGTTTCTAATCCATATAGATCTATTCTGACATGATCATATACTTTGTTCATGGACTTCAACAAATAATTTATAGATTTTGATTAATTACCCACTTCATGGTTTAGATGAGTTTTATATTTTACCAACAGGGAGGGATTATAAGGAATAACAAAATTATTATTGTGATTAGCAATATTCTTTACTACTTTTCTTTTCTCATATCACCTTTTGTAAATGACATACCCATTATCATCCAGAGAAGATATGTCAATGAATTTTTTATAAAATTTCATTGAACAACATCCACTTCTCATGCATGTACAGTGTGGGTTAGAAAATCCACCTGGTCCATGAATAATATAAGTTTTAACAACTTCATCCAATCAAGGCATAACCGTTCTATCTGGCATTTCAGCTGAAATATCATTATCAACATCAACAACAATTGAAATATTATAAGATTAGTGAAGGAATACAAATATATGTACATTAGTAAGACCAAACATTTGAAATTCAGTTATAAAAACAACAACATAAGTTTTTCAAAAAGAATAAAAAAATTATTTGAAAATAATAATAATAATACTTTAAACACAAGACCAAATAATAAGAAATTTACGGGAATCACACCTGTTGTGTTATTTTGTAAATAAGTTCCTCCATTAAATCTTTAATTGTATGATCCACCGTAATATTAAATATTCCAGAGTCTATTTGTGGTTATCCTTCTGAAAAAAGATACTGAATTTTTAGAAACTAATGAATCTATGGCCATAATGTGATTCTTGTGAATGTTAAGAATAAAATTTTATATCCTAAATAATAATAAATAGTCATTGAATCGTGAAAAATCTAAATCATATATTGTGGACCTCCTATAAAAGATGAAGGTCGAATGACACATCTTCCACAAAGTGAGCTATCACATTCACCTCTTATGTAAGCTTCCTACAACCCATTATACAATTCAACTCTCAACAGTTTTTGATTAATCAGAATAAAGAACAGATGTTGGGATTCAATCATTGTACAATTATCCACAAAATGTTTTTGAAACAAACGTATGGAATGTAAGAGTGATGAAAACTGATTATGTTGAAATTGAAAATGTTTTGTAAAGTAATCTTTAATTTTTAATATCTAAAATTTCTCAAATCTTGTATTTGTGAAACTATGGTACACATGATTAGCATACCCATCCTCACCAGATGTTTATATCATAGGGTACTACAATGGATGAAATAAAGGATGTAATTCATCTATATGTTGTAGTTCACTTATCTGTATATGTAAGAAAATATCTTTGGTATTCTTCCTGTTATCTATGTCACCCACTACAATAATTTCAATTTCTCAAGTTACTGCTATGTTGAATGTTTTTTTATCAAAACCACTATTTATCAATAGGAACATTTTTAAATGTGGAGTGCTAGTTGATGTCAAAAAATCTATTATCGTAATGAAATGTATGACTAGTTGACTAAACTCTTCAAACCTAGATTTAAGACATCCAACTATAAATATAATTACACAAAGGGTATTCTGAGTCATTTTAGAGTTAAAAATTATTAAAAACATTAGAGTAAAAATATAAACATGAACTATTTTAATGTTCAATGTCCATAATGAATTCCATGTTTGAAATGTACCTAACAGAATGAATTTTTCTATCTACTTCATTCGTTGTTTCAAAAATATATATCTACTCATATTTTGGTGACTTTCTATAAGGTGGAAATAAGATACCAATGCAACGATAATTCTAACCATTCAACCTATATATATATCGTGCACCTCCACTATTTACAGAGTTATCAATTATTACACCCATTGATGTATATGAAAAAATCTTGTTATAAATTTTAATATTATCATAGAACTGCCTCACATCTTTAGAACAATCACAGAATACTAGGTTCATCAAATAGTATGGTGGATTTCATAATCATTGTAACCTGATTTTTCCAAATGCATTGCACAAAGAGAACTTTGACGATTGTTGTGTGATACAATGTTTAACTCTTTCATTAAACCAGAAAATTTCATAACAATAGGTATAAGAGTTTTTAGGATCACCTAAGTCCACGTATTATGTATGTGGAATCTAGAAAATTAGATTTCTAATGGGAATATAAATAAATACAAGTCAAAAAAACACATTGTGGAAGTATTACTAAGATAGTATAAACATGTATAATGAACATTCTGTAACTGAAAGATGAATAAAATTAGAAAATATTTTATGTAGTTCATAGTTGTTGATAATTACATTGAAGAAACACAATATCATTTTTTATGTAACTAATCATAAGTAAACATAGTAAGGCTACCTTGATCAATTTGAAGTAATAATATGAGTAAGAAATTAATTTCTTTTTTGAAAAACATTAGCATGTTAAATCAGTAAAACGATAAAGTGAATGGAATACCTATATCACCGATGGTTGGATACATGCAAGTATAGGAAGTAACAAAACATTCAATTTTAAATACTTTCTACAAGTTTTAATTGTTGAATGATTTATGTATGAATTGTCCAAAATATTTCCTTTTCCTAGCATAAAATAAAAACCAACATTTAGGATAGACATCGACTACCTTCCAAGTTTAATTTTTTATGAAAACCATTTTAAGGAAAAATAGGAAACCGAAGTTCAAAAAATGATACCACTACGTGCTGAAAGAGCTCCCAAACTGGTTAATCACAAGATTAATTTTACTTGAACCAACTATTCTATAAAGCTCCCAGTGCAGCGAACTAACCTGGATACCTGGATCTTCTCTGATGAGCTCTTCAAGATGGGAGATCATCCTTTCCATTGTCTGAATAAATTCATCTGAGTTGATTTTTCACCAGATAAAGCCTCGGGCTAGAATTCTATCTTGATTATCTATCCAGACTTCTTGCTCCTTTGTAGAATCAACATGCAACCTTCGTTCATAAATCCTCTTGAGTTCCTCTTCTGAGACATTGGGTCGTATGTCTTTCTCAAGCATGTCTTCCTTGGAGTGCAGAATTAGTTGCAAGCACTCCCCACCTTCTCCCATTGTTTCTTTGTTCCTTTCTTTCTTGGCCGATCAAGTTTCCATATGTTTTGGCAGGTAAGAGTAATCCTTGAGTCCCTTTTCCTTCTTCCCCTGAACCACTATACATTTTCCTAAGTCATTAATGATTTTCCCCCTTATTCCTATGAGGGCTGTGAGGAACTTTCCCTTGACATCGGTCCATGCTATACACTGAAGGTAGGCTATTACTTTCATGCCATGACGAGTCATCCTCCTCATTCAATGGAGGTTCTTAGTCTTCTAATCCATCAAAGTGGTTCCCATGATTTATCTTCAAGTCAACTGAAAGGGGCCTCTGCTTACTTTGAGATTTCCCTTTACCTGCCATATTCTCCCAGCCAGTTATCTTCTCCCCAGACCCATCCTTCGGATGGCTGAGAGTGTTTGTGTCTAATTCCCTCAATATATTCACTTCATTAAACTTCCTTTAACCCTTATGACATGTTGCAGCCAACAAGTAAGGATTCTCCTGCACATAGACTGATTCATTGAATTGCACATACCCTCGGCCCATATACTGTTGTTGTTGATTATTTTCCTCCCAGCCTCTATTTTGTGATCCACCAAAACTATGGACCTTTCTCCCAACTAGTCTCATCTCACCATCATCGAGTGTAGCTATTGGGTCCACTGAGGCCACTGCTAAGGGAAGCTCCTTTTCAACTATACAAATGCCCAAGTCCTGATTCAACCGGGCAAATATTTCTCAACTCATGGTCCAGTCTCTTTTGGCCTCACCTTCTTCACATCCCCTATGGAAATCAAGGGATTTTCCTGATTTTGAGCCTCCCCGTTATTGGCTCCCGCTACTGGAGAATCCTGATTCCTAACTAGATTAAGATGTAATGGAACTTCCCAGCGTGCATCTTCTTGCACGCCCAATTCTCCACTATCCCGCAACTGATGGGCAAATGCTACATCTGCTTGCACCGCTGAATGTCGGTCCCGGTTCGCACGATGACACTCAGAGGGGAAATGGCCGAATTTGATGTATCTCGAGTAGAAAGAAGGCCATGCATCAAACACCACTCTCTGCTTCCATCTGAACTCCTCTCCGACAGAGATCCACAACCACTCTGATGGTGGTTTGGAGACGTCAACCTCAACCAAAGTTTGAGGCAAAATCCGATGACAGATCACGAAGGTACGCTGATCCGAACATAGAAATCTTCCAACCAAGTTCCCGAGCACACAAATAATGGAATGATTTTTGAAGGGTAGGGGAAGATCAGGAAATATTACCAACACTACAGCCGAAGGGGGGTCACAATTCATGTTGAGATCGAAACGCCATCGCATGAGGAAGAAATCGCATCCATTGAACCCTCGAGGAGCGCTGGACCAGGCGACGACCAAATCCTCCTCCTATGAGAAGTGAATCATCAGTTGGCAATGATCAAGAAGCCCCACCACTGCTTGGTTTTGGAGACCCCGTGCTTCGAAGACAAATCGATCAAAGGTGTCAATTGAAGGACGACGACCCCTGAAGCTAGAAACCAGAGTTGATCTGTGAAATTTAAAAGATCTAAAATAATTGATTAAACATCTTATCATCCACATAATGTAGCTATATATTCACAAAAGTAGGTGAATTAGAAATTAACCTTGAAATTATAATATTGACTTAAAAATTCACATAAAAAAGGGAGTTCACCATACCATATGTATTCATGTCGCTTAATGGAGTATGGTTTGTGTCTCATATCGCATGTTGTTCTAAACAGAAATGAGTGATTTCTGGGGGAATAGCCATCCTTCATTTTGAGTTTGAGTAACCAAATCCAACTGAGCAATCTAAAACACAGAATATACATAATATATATTAGTTAATAAGTAAATATTGGGTTTAAATTGGTTCTTGTAATAAAGTAGCATCAGTACAACTCTAGATAAGACGGACCTCCAATCAGATCACTTTTCCGTTTCATAAAAAATGTCTGATTTTGTCACGCCTTTTTTCACATAGAAATGTGAAGGTCAGTCATATCAGACATTTGTTTTATGCTTGTTGTAATAGGTCATTAAAAAATTAAATCCTATAAAAATATAGATATAATATCTAAGGTATTTAATCATTGTCGACTGATATCTTAAAAATTGAAAATAATTTGACCTCATATTGTGGACTTCATTATTCAATGATAATTTTAACAGTCATGTGTTACTGAATGTACAATAAACAAACAATTAATTAAATGAAAAAAAGTCCATAAATAAAACTGAATCAGCCTAGATGAAACCTAGATGAATTCTATCGGTTACTAAATTGAAATATACATGCATGAAAGAGAGGAATTATAAAAGTCAAAACACCAGTAAAAGTAATTTAATCATCCATGTTCAAACATAACAGGAATAAATAGCATTGAAATGAATTATACAGTTATGAAACAGAGATATTAAAAGTTGTAATGTAGTAAATGGTTGAATTTTAATGTGTAAACACATTTTATTATGAGGAAGAGTGCAAATTGATACAAAGATATTCATGTAGAATAACTACAACACTAAAGGTTTCAAAAGAGAAATAGTGGAACCGAGGACACCATCTCGGTAGGGTATAGATGATATAGAAACGTGATGCCAGAAGAGCTTTGGAAAAGTGAAATAGAATGATCGACCAGGTCGATGAAGTGTTCCGGAGTTTCACTACTTGTGAAGAGAAGGTGGGGTGGAAGACTGGAATGGAGCAAGGTAGATCAATAGCATCTCGTATATGGAAAAGTACTGAAGGAAGATGGATTTTGCAGGAGTGGGATAAGGCACGCATGATATTGCATGTGGAACCGGGAACCAGGAAGCGGGATGTAGCAACTGGGGAGCTGGAACACTGGTAGGGGATAGAAGAATGTTAGGGTATCTGAACCCGAGGGAGATTAAAATCATGTCCTCAAGTAGGTTAATGTTAGGGTATTTTGAATAAAAATTAAAAGAAGGGTTTATAAAAAATGTTTAATGATTTTAATTTTGTTTCATATTTTAATCTAGATTTTTTTTATTTTTCTTATAATAAAAACTCCTTATTTTCAAAAATAATAATTATATCTAAAAATTATTATTACACATTTTATTTCAACATTTTATAATTATTTAATAACAAATAATCAATAAATTTCAAGCATAAAATTATTACTAAAATAAATAATGATAATTAATTCGATAATGGTAAAATTGAAATTTTCCACGATTTGTTTTTTTAAGGTTAGGTTTTTATAACTAATTTATTTAATAAAATTTGAACAATGATTATAATATGTTAATTAAAAACTCTTATATATTATTTAAAAGACATTTAATTGGTATACATTGAAAAATAAGATTAAAAAACATTATCTTTAAAATCATAGCTTTCATAAAAAATAATTGTATTCGGTATATAAATTTTTTAATGTAAAATTCCATTTTATATAAATAATGATTTCAATTAGATTATATTTTTAATATTCTTTCATTCAACATATAGAAATTATCTTTTTCGGTTATTTTATATTTTTATTAAAATATAATTTTCCTAATTATAAACATGTTATGAAGGTAGAAAATGTATAATGTAAAAACCTATTAATAAATCGCATTAGTATTCTTTAAAACATGCGCTAAAATGAGTGTTATAGGATTTTTATATATTATCTCACAAAAATCCATTATTTCTGAATTTTTTTAATAATATCACATTGATAGTTTAATTTTATTATATAAAAATATTCGATGTTCCCCACCATTTCATTTAAATTATTTATAAAAATGGATCCCCATGACACCCTAAAAGTGTCATATCCCATTATAAATTTCATTAAAACCATATATAATTATATATACATGAATTATATTAAATTAGAAAAAATATATAGTCACCATAATTTATCCTGCTCCCATAAATTCTAAGGAAATAATCCATAGAATTTTTAATGTCCAATGGTTAGTGTCAAATAATTTGTATATATTCCTACTTAATCATTTTCTCTAAAACATATCGTAACCATTTATTTATAATGACCTTACTTTAATTAGTACACTAAATTGTCATTCTAAAATGTATAACTATTATTTATTACTTTCAATATATTTAGAAAAACAAAAGACCGTTGATCATGAGTTTCTGCAGACTACCGCCTCAATGAAGTAACATCTTATACTTTCCACCAACTGTTTTAATCTTATAAGGAAGAAATTAAAAAATAAATTTTACATATATAATTTAATAAAAATATTAATTGAAAATTTATAATCCATGTTCTTTGTATCTATTTTTTTATAAATGAGAACATTAACGATAGGTGATGTAGACTACCACCACTAAGATGTAACATAACTCATTTTTTATCGACAATAATTATTATATATCCAACACATTACAAATATTATCATATTCAATAATAATATATACATAATAACATTATTTTTTGAATAATAATGATATTTTTATATTATAACCCACGTTCAATACCATACTCATCAATTAACTATTGTTAGAGCATCCTTAGGATGGTCTAACCACAAAGTATAAGAATTAACCAATATAAATGATTTCTATGTTAAAATAAATATTTGATGATGTGAAATAAATATAAGTAAATTATTATTTATTATTTATTAATAAAATTTCTAATTTTAATATAACTAATTATTATCATATTATTTGGTATCACTAAAATGAAAAAAATAAGAAAAATTTATTCATTTTTAATGTAATATAAGTAAAAGAATTATCGAATTATGTAAGATAATTATAAATAAATATTATTTTCCTATTATAGTACCCTATATTATGCTAAAAATATTGAAATTATATCAAAATAATGGGTAAAAATATTGAAATTTTAAAATATGATTCAATGAATTAAAGTTTCCAACAAAAAAATGGAAAAATAATATAAAACTAAATCACATACTCAAAATAAACGATCATAAATATATTGTATAAAATGTAATATACCTGATAAGGAAATTTTACATAAGGATGATAAATTTATTTTTCATATAGAAGATATTCATGTGCTTTAGTAGACATAATAAATTAAGGTAGAGGTGACCTTTCCCAATTATCACTCCTTGATTCATGTTTCTTATTATACACCATGATTCCATTTGTATGGTTAATATAAAAAAATAATAAACATATTCTATCAGAATAATATGATTACTCATGGTATTTAATTATTATTTTGAAATTATATCCTTTGAAAAAATTTATTTTAAGGTTTGTAATTTTGTAACTGTTATATGTCTAAATTTAAAACTCCATGTGACATTTTGGATATTAAACTCCATGTTTTGCTTTTTTTATGATTTTATCAATTACTTAGTTAATGTATGTATATTTAACCTCTATCATTACCTTATTTTGGATTTTATGATATCCCCTTCATGATATCTTTATATTTACACTACAATTACTATAAGGGGTGTTTGTCTTAATTTTTTATTTCATTCAAACATGTTTCATAATTTACCCACCGATTCCATTTATTGGGTAATGAAATTCTCTTTGATGTGTTATATAATGATTAACTATATATCTATTATAATAAAAGTGTCACACAATTTTGTTTTCTTTCATGGGGTTTTGATTAATGATTTTTAAAATTCTAAGTGATTATGTAGGAAAATTTCCTTCACAAATACATGTTTTTTATAAACCTACCATCATTTATATTACGTATATAAAAAATATTTAACAATTTATAAAAAGATATACCTCTTCTTTAGGTCATCGAGTATTTTATTTAATTTTTAATCGTTTGGGGTTGATTTTCATCTATGTCGTCCCCCTTCAACAATCACCATGATATAGTTAGGAAATGTATTTTTTATACATCCAAAATTTTCTCTGAATGGATTGTGTAAATATTTTTCTTGTTATCAATCATTAATGTATTGATATCATGTATATTGTAATTATAATAAGTATTTTTATGATATTAATATGAAATTTTGATTTTGTATTGTTTATCCACTAACATTGTTTCTCTACAAGCCTTATGATCCTATTAGAGGTGATTTTACATAGGGTGATGGAAGAGAAAAGGGGAAACTCACATGAGATAGGAACCTACACACGTAATGGATATGATGATTCGAACTCCTGGGAAGGGATTGATTTTTCTTGTGTTTATTTTATTGGGGCACAAGCTCCCCTTTGATCGTTGTGCACCGAGAAAAAATCTGGCATGCATAGATGATGAATAGGCAGGATCATCTATACTGAAGAATTGTTTGGAGGAAGTTTTTAAAGCAGTGATGAAAACATATTTCTATAATTTTGGACTTCCTTATCAAGGATGAACTATCAGGAATGGTCAGGATGCACATGTTTAAGCCGACGAGGAAGCTGTTGAAGAAAGGATCAACCTTTTAAATTTGTCTATCATTGTGAGGGTTTTGACTCCTACGAGTGAGAAAGCATTGAAGCTTTCGTATCTAGTTAATAGATTCTTAATGATATGGTGATTTGGGACTGTTGTATGACTACTATGGGAAGGGGTACTTCGCCAAAGTCATCCCATCTGATGAAATGAAGAGGCATGCGTGGAGATTTAAATACATTCCCATGAGACTTGTAATTATATGTATACAAGAATGAAACCACAATTTCAATCCACTCAATGTGGGGAACACTCATACACACATCTCGAGTTGCAAATACATTCTACACTAGATTTATTGATAGTCAAGATTTATATGGGTTGTTTCCTCTAACGTTTGTAACCCAATTTGAATTTATAAAAAAACTGGAAATCCACACTTTGGGAAATTTTCTAGGGTACTTTTTGAGGTGGATATGGCCACCACCCTGGTTGAAGTGGTGATTCTTATAATAAGTGATGCATGTTTTAAACTAGAAATACTTTATGAATGGAATCTTGTGTTTTATACTGATTGCAGTGCGGTTGGCTATATGGTTCATGAATGAAATTGGTCCAATTTATTTACCTATTGAAATATTAAGGGGCATGATGATAAATCCTGCAGAATGATCAATGGTAATAATAAAGGGATTAATTCAAACCATGATGGGATTTATAGTTCTTCCACCTGGAATTACCCTCATCTCGAGGAATGATACATTTCCTCTTAGATTTTTTCTACATTAGATATGGATCCTGTGCTAGATCCGAATGTGGTTAACATTGCTTGAATTTTTGAAATTGAGAAGGATGATGTATCCCTTAATGTTATTCCATTTATAAAAAAAATAATGATGGATGAAATGGATTCATCATATTATTTTCAAAGTGAAACTATAGCCTCAATTTTCACTGGTGTGCATATTCATGCATTTGGAAAGGAGGTTGGCTCATCATCAAGACCTCCTACTAATATCTATGGTGCTTCACCATGCACATAGGATCAGATCTTATTGCCTAAGGAGTGTAATTAGGCTATGAAATCCATGGCAGACAACCAATCTATTCAATAGGACAAGGATAACTTTACGATGGACATTCCCCACAATGTGTAGTTGCTGATAAATGTGGGTGGTATGGTTGCACACAGTTACGAGCAGCAGATAATTGTGGGTTGTATTGATGTGTCTAGTCTTGAGGATAGAAAAAACATTCTAGCTCATGACCAACATGCCATTATTGATTGTATTAGTTGAACTAAAAATGGGGTTTGAGAAATGGACTACCTTTAAAATGGAATATCTTGGATACTCTATTGTCTCACAGAATTTGAGTAAAAGTTCTGCTGTCACTCTTCGTATTTTTATGAATTACAACATTAGTCTTCACTCTTGCATCAAGAATCAAAAGGATGTCTTAGTTTCTGTTGGAAATCATGGAGTTGTTATCTCTATTTCATTTGATTATACATCCAACTACTACATCAAAAGAAGAGGCATGTGGAAGGACATTGAAACATTTTTCGCTCATGTGTCTCAAAGATGGGTTGCTATGGTTGATTTTAACACCATTATCAAGCCTGATGAAAAAAAGAAGATCTCACTTTAATGGAGTAGAAGCTAATGAATTCTCCTAATTTATTGATAGATGTCACTTGGATGACGTTTTAATTGTGGGTGAAAATTTTACATAGAGAAGGTACACTCTCAATGGGCGTCAATGCAGCTATTTAGAGAGATGGGTTATTAAAATTGACGAATTAAATGATGAGATTGTGGTCTTGGGAATGACTTTTACCAAGTGTCACTCTGATCACAACACAATTTTACAGGACATTTTTATTAGTAAGAAAAGATCCTCTCCAAATACTTTCAAGTTTAACAAAGCATGGATTGTTTTTCATGGATGAAGGGAGATCATATACTATGCTTGGATGCTTGAGGACATCAGTAACCCCCTTTAAATACCGGGTAGAACGAAAAAATATGTGAACAAATAGCTCAAGGACTAGAGAAAGGAATCATTTTCAAATTTAAAAAATGACATCCAGGTTGCTGAACAACACCTCTTAATTTACCAAAATGTACGTCATGAACCAGTATGTCCCATCCAAATATGATATTAAGGCCCTCTCATGTCATGATGGAATTCTCACTCATTCGGAAATAATATCCCATGGTAAATACAATGTCAAATGGATGCAACAAGGGGACTAGAACTCAATGTTTTTCCAAAGTTTACACAAATAGATGAAGACCCACAAAAGTGTTACTTCTATTGAAATAAATGGGTCTATTTATAGCATAGAAACGAAAACCTCCAATGTTGTGGTAATCTATTTTTATGACCATTATTCTGTGAACGGGAGTCATGATCTACTTAACCTTTTTGATAATATCCATCCCACGATTGGTACTTAGCATAATTAGATGTTGTTTATAGTCCCAACAGAGAAGGAAATAAATACTGCGCTATTCATAGTAAATATTTATAGTTTATCAAGGACAAATGGGTTTAAAAAAAATAATCATGATCTATTAGGACATTGTGTGTCATAATGTCGTCAATAATATGAGTGATTTTTTCAATCATTCATATATGCCCTATGGTGTCAATGCCTGCTTTATTTCCTTGCATCTAAAAAAATGAAAATGCCTTGGATATCAAGGACTTCAGGCTAGTTTCCATTGGGAAAAAAATACCCAAATATATCAGTATGATTATTGCCTTAATGCTCGAAATCATTGTTGGGGATTTGATCACCCCAAATGAATTCAGTTTGTGATATGAAGAATCATTCAGAACTGTCTTCTCATGGAATCAGAATGTTTTAACATTATGTGAAGGAATGTTAAGTCTATAATCCTTGATCTTATGGTAGATATATATAAGGCCTTCAACACTATTTGTTGGAACTTATTATCTTTCATTATTAGGAAACATGGATTCTTTGAGCCCTTAGTCAAGCCTGTCTCTACCATTCTAGGAAGTGTCAGGATTTCAATCCTTATTAATCGGTCACTTAGAGGATATTTTAGTTTGTTTAGATGGGTCAGGCAAGGAGACCCCCTTTCTAGAATTATTTCTGCCTTGGACAAATATTATTGAATTCTTCGTCTAAACGACATTGTCCAAGCTAGTTTATCTTGAAAAATTATGGTTATAAGGGACTCTTTAAACCCATATGACATCGTTTATGCTGATAACATTCTTCACTATAGGAATGAGGATAATGGTACAATTTCATGTATTCATGATTTTTTTCCCATTTTGAAGATGTTTCTGGACTACAGATAATGTGGAATAAGTCTTTCTTCAGGAGCGGGAATTAGATGACTTTCTCCAGGAAGAACAGGATATCCAAGAAACATGGGGTGATGAAGAAAAACATTCTATCCACCTATCTTGGAGTGCCCCTAATCTGGGGAAGAGTTAAATGAGTCTATCTAGAAAGCATCTATTCCCGGATCATTTCTTAAATGGCTACAAGGAATTGGAAAACCATCTCCAAAGCTGGATTAATTTTTCTAGTGAACTCTGTAATCACTATGATGTTTTCCTATGCCTAATATGCATACAGATATACCCACAAATATATTAAGTAAATTGAGGTGCTATCCAGGGACATTATTTGGACTGGATCCACTTAAAATAGAAAACACATCATTGTTTCCTTGATAGAATGCATCAACCCCACTGATTTGGGGAGAATGGGAATCAAGGACTAGAAGATATTCAATGATTCCATTATTAGTTTGTTCACATGGAATATTATAACTAGAAATGGCGCATCGTTGGAATTTTTCTCCTATAGATTACTGTATAAGTTAAATAATGGGAACTCCATGTATGTCTGTTCCTCCATATGGACTGCCACTAAAAATTTATACCATGACATTATGAAATGATCAACTTGGATAGTCTTTCAAAGCTCTAATATTAACACGTGGACTAGGGGATGGGTGGACATACCATTAAATGAAAGAATGGAAGTTCTTCCTCTAATGGATACCATTTTCATTACTGATATTCACCAAAATTATGACCTGGAAGAATTCTTTCCCACTCCAATTTGGTTTGAAGTTCAGCAATACAACAACATTGACTATGACATCCTGGCATGGACCCCAAATTTTTATGGGATTTTTACCTTCATAGAGTTGTACAGATATATGTGTGATGGTTCCAGCCATATACCTAAGTGGTTGCAAGCTTTAAACAAGATGTCCGTCCCCCCTAACATTACATGATTTTATGGAGAGACAGGACGTCCCACATACATGTGCATAATCTACTACATAAGATACAAATCCATCATTACCATGTTTTCTACTAGTGTATGCAGGATAATGAAACCATATAACATATTTCTTCCCCTGAACCTATTCATTCCACACTTGTTATCATATAAATTACTTGTTTGTTGTCTCCTTAACATTGGACAACATAGATTGCCTTATGAGCTCAATCAACTATACTGTCCATATTGAGATGATCCTTTCACTCTTGATTTTCCTATGTTTGTTTCATATGATTTCATCCAAATGTCTCGAAATAGCATTTTCTTTGACAAACACTGGCCATCCTTGATGGCTGGTTGTAATGTGATATATCGGGAGTTGTTAGAATCCTCTAAAATCCAAACAAGTGACTGAATAACACTCTTTCTAGTGATATTATTCTGACGACTCTGTGTATTCCTGGTAGGGTCAAGATGCCCATGGTGATTAAATTAATTAGATAGATCCCACCCATCTTCCCCTTGCTGAAAGTGAATGTGGATGGGGTGGTATTTGGTGCACCCGGACTACCGTGCTACGGTGGTTTTTTCCGCACCGATTAGTGTCTCGTTAGTGGATTATTTTATCACTATATTGACAATGGATCTCCAAATGATGTTGAACTTTGGCCAATTCTCAAAGCCATTAAACATGTGATTCAATATGGATGTAGTCATATATGGGTGGAATTTGACTCTACCACACTGTTGAATGTATTGAATATACAGTCCCAGAATGTTCCATGGGAAATACTACCATCATGGATTCCCTATCTCAATGCTCTTGGTTGTCTTCAGCTAGATGTCACCCATGTTTACAGGGATTCCAACCAGGCTATTGACGCTCATTACAAGAGGGAAATCTTAGTGGTCTAATTGAGATGGTCATTTATTTCTATATAATAATGTTCTCATTTTGTCGATATAGATTCATGTGGTGTTTTTCATTCTCCCTTTTATAAGAACCCTTGTTCTATAAATTTTTCTAGTTTATTTTAAATTTATAGGTACGGGATATTTATAACCCTTGAACATGTTTGGTATGATCCTATTATTCCTTTTATTGACAGAGAAGGTACTGATGTTTAGTGTGTTTATAGCTCAACAAATTTGGTTATTGATTCAAAATAATTTTTTTATGAATTTTATTAATATCAATTTATTTTATATAAAAAATTAATTAAACCCAATAATGTGATGTGAGAGGCCTTGTATATTATATGGACTTGAATCATCAGTTAGAATCTTGATATAAAGGGGTCGGGATTTTAGTTTACGTCTACCGATGAAATAATTATTTCAACATTATAGCCCTAATAGAATGAATTATATTGTGGATTATTCATTGAATGAAAGAATAATTTAATATTTATATCCATGTGGGTAAATATCATGACGTTTGACATTATATATTACTTCACCATAAATATAGTTAATATTATCAATGTGATTACTTATATTTTTTTGGCATCCATGGATTTTTTTCATCCTATATTGAACATCTAAATAAAATTATTTAATAACACTTTATTTGTATTTATATAAAATTTTCCTTATTTTTGATTTTATATATCCTTATACATGCTTTCCCATTCTGATAATTTGAGATAACTAATCTTATGTTTCCTTTTCTATATGATTTTTAGAAATGTAATACACATTATATGATTATATGATTAGAATTTCTCGATAATTTTTTAAATATGGTGAAAAATATCTAAATATTTTATAGTCTCTATGATAATGAAAGGAATATAATTTATTTCTGAAATACAGGGTATTTTTTTGGTATGTGTTTTCCAAAACACTATAAAACATTAAACCTAAAATTATATAGTAATATTATAGATCTCAATATTTGATAGTGACATATTAATTAGTGTTGTTTAAAATTGGGTATATTTTGATAATAATAATCAAATTATATAAATACATTTTTGTTTCAAAACAGTTTCCATGATTGCAGGTCTAAAGAAAATAAATATTTACCATAAAAAAGAACATATGTGCATAATAAAAAACATGCCCCAATGATGAAACTTTTTATACCCGAAGCCCATACATTTTTGGTATTGTATAAATCTAAAGAACACAAAAGGGGGTCATGAAATAGATTTTTAAAATGAATGAAATGAGGTTTTTTATTTTAGTAAAATAATATCAAGATTTTACAATATAAATAAAACATTATGAAAAATAAGAAACATGTATCATGGAATATGAATTGATCAAAATAACCCATACCATATGTGTCATTTTATTTGTACATATTTTTCCCACCTATAAATAATTATTATTTAAGTTAAATGTTAATTTATTAAGGTTATATGTTATTTAATATAATTATTTATCAATTATATTCGTTGTAAATTTATTTTTTCTTTTTTTGAATGGATCGTTACTCTAAAACATGAATTCAATTGAACTATCTAGTTTGAAATCAATTTCATGATATTTATTATTTTAAATATGTCAATTTACAATATTATATATATAATATTTAAATTCAAAAAAATATATAATATTTAATGTATATTAAAAATTATTATAGGTGGAGATAAATAATATTTTGACAATGTCCATATAAGTGGATGTAATCTACAAATATCAGGTCATTTGAAAACAGACAATCTAAATTTCTCTTCGGTACAAATAGATTAAAATCATTTTACATGTATCATAATATCATTTATATATCATATAAATATATAATTAAATAATTTATTATAGTATAGAAATTTGAAATCCATTGGGGGATTCAAAATCTGACTAGATAAAAAAATTAATATATAATCTAGGTAATGCATTCATTAAAGTTATATACTATAGGTAAATCAATGATAGATTAGGGTTTAGTAACTACATATTTTCCAAAATATTGATTAGATGATTGGTAGGTGTTAATTAGTGTAAAATGGGATTTTATAATTACATGGGACATTATATTCAATGGAAAATTATTGGGGTATTTATGCATGATGATAAAGTTATTTTTATAATAAAATATATATTGTTTTTTTAATTTAGGTGACAAAAGATTGATATTATTTGATTCATATTAAATTTATTTATTAATTAATATGTTTTTTTGTATTATTACATTGAACCATGAACAACCCAAATGGATCCTAAATATAATTATTTAATGGTAATATATTAACAATATTTTTTATTTTTATAAAACATAACTCTAGTTCGAAAAAATAAAACATTGGTTTTAAAATTTATAGTATTATTATTAAATAAATTATATTATTACAGAAATATATATTATGATGAGAAAATGATTTTGGATGTTTTTTTATGATTATATAATGCATATATCCTATGATTTTTATTGTATACAATGTATATTTTTTTAACTGTTTACCATAAAACCAACATCCTCAAAAAAGAATTAAAAAATCAATAATATAATTTAAATATATTGAATGAAAATAGATTTTCATTTATTCATAACTAGCCTCTATAATTTAATAACATTTTATTTAAAATAGAAAAATATAGTATAATGAAAAATATTTTTATAAATTAAAATTTCAATTGAAACATAATGTTTTTTAATTATATTTAATTGCTATGAAAAATTGTTTCACAAACAATCAATTATATTGTAAATTAATGATTTTAATTAAAATGACACTTTATATTTTTCCAATTTAATTAATTATTATAAAAAGAAATAATATATTGAAAAATAAAATTCTTTTGAAATTAGATTATTTAACTCAACCCATTTAATTTCACTCCATAGAATATAAATAATTTATATTTATACCGCTGTTTTCAAAAATATGATCTGAATTTAAACCACTAAATTATTATTTAATTGAACAATAAAAATATAAAAGTAAATAAAATAAATAAAATAAATAATATTTTATACATATATTTTTAATGATCTTGTAATTTTTAATTGATATTTTGTATATTATTCATACTATTTATTAATATTTTCTTATCCTTAAAGAATATAAAATAGTTTATTTTAGTGTACTATTTTCTATGATATAATCAATCAAAAATTATTATTTATTTAATGGAAAACATATACTGAATGATTGGATTATTGTAGTATGATCTAAGAAATATTGTTAGAAATTATATGGAACCTAATATTGGATTTTTCATTGAGTGAGAAGGATCCAATAATGATATAGGAGTTTTATATGACATATTAGTACTGTTACTTTACAATGTAGTCAAAGAATATATGGTGGTTGGTTGTGGGAGAATGGTTATCACATGTTCACATGATAGTTTGAATATGTGTTGTTTAGATATTAATATCAACTCATCCAATCGCATTTATCTATTCCACTTATTTTAAGGACACATAGTGTTTTCCTAATGAGTTTATTATTCACACCTCTAAGAAACAACAAGTGTCATATTTTGGCTATGTTAATAGGGATATATGCTTGGTAAGGGATCCTATATTGAGATGCTATGTAGGTGGAGTAGTTTTGGTATAGAGGTGACACCATTGATTAATAAAATATTTTGACATTTTAACTATTTATTGTTATGTTAATTTATTATATATCATTTATTGACCCATATCCTAATTGGATTATGTTTTTCTTGATATATGAAATGATTGGATAAATTTTTTATAACATAAATTGATATTGATATGTTGTCTTACAACTATTAATATCTACTATTAATTTCCTTTAATATATATGAATTTTCAATTTACATTGATCGTGGTTATTGATTTTTAAGGAATGGTATCCCAACCATTAGATGATGGACCTCCCTAATCATTATAATCCTATTCCATATGGGGATCTACACATGAGCTAATGTGGTGATTTACCTTGTACATAGTGACATGGGTTGACGAATTACCCAAATGATTTTAAATTAATTATATATAAGTATAATTTTTTTATTTTTTTATTAATAATAAATTATATCTTATCTTAAATATAATATTTTTTTAAAATAATATATTACTATTTTCTGATTTGGTTCCGTTCATGTAATTTTGTTTGTTTTTGTTTTATTTCTTTGATCATCTTATCATCTCTTTAAAAAAATTCAAAATAGAATTTCAATGCATGACTTATTTAGGATAATCAGGAGAAAAAAAATATTATTCATTGAATAAATACCTTAAATATGTCCATTTTATATTAAGTAAATAAATAATACTAATAACAATGATCCATACATAATGATTACCGGTGAAGACCAAATTTAAAAAAGCTAAGGAGTTATCTATTACCACATATATTTTTATAAAACATTGAATATTATAATTGCTATTTCTAGAAATAGATCAAATATCCAATGATATGATTCAACAATGAAAAAAAACACTTGTTGACATTATATTATCAAGAAAATGTTGATGATTATTGATTTACTCGATGATTCAATGAATAATTAATTAGTGGTCTTCATTACATATTGTGTTTTTCTAAGTGAAAATGAAACTATATTTATTCAACCATGATAACACTATTAAATATATTTAGATTTAATCTACAGTACCATTGAATACACCCTCTTACTCATTATATAATGATAATCAATTATTTTTTATTGAAATATTATTCTGATACTCTAGACCTAGGTGTTGATAATTTACGATGATTATTTTTATTCTTTTCATTACTATATTTATGTTATTTGGATTGTTTTTTATCAATATTTTTTATGGTTTTCAACAATACACATCAAAATTAATTTTCATAATTACAAAAAAATGTAGCTTCTAAGGAAATCATTGAGTGTTTTTTGAGTCATAATAATTTAATTTAATGTAGAAATATTTGGATTATTTTTATTTTGAAAATCACCCAATTACATCATTAAAAGTCTGTTTTAGAATTTTTAATGTATTATATAGATAATTTATTAAAAATTCGTTTTATAACAATCATTAATTTATGTCAAATATAAAAAAATTAAGTGTTGTATTCAATAATATTTTATTATATTGTACATGAAATAAATATGTTGACAATGAATTATTTTATTGTTTGATTTTTTTAAATAGAATATTTAAATAGGAGTATTCGTTTTAATAATAGTGAAAATATTAATTAAGGTTTCTAATATTTAATGGTTAATGGGTTAAATTATTTTATTATATGTAATGTAAATGTTTTTATATATTTAGTGATTATTAAATAGTTTTAAAAACTTCTCTATGAATGATTTTTATTCTTCATTATGGACCATAATTTCATATTGAGCACCATTGGGATTGATATTATATTTGAACAGAAGTTTGAAATTAATACCCAAAACATATTATACTATATTCACCACTAATTACATACAAAAGTAAATTAATATTTTTAAATGACTAATAATGTCTTACACCATGTTATTCAAATATATTTTAATTTAAAAATGCATGAGATTTATATCTTGATTCAATTGAATGATAAGACTAAAAAAAATAAAAATGTAAAAAAATTCCATTTTCAAAATTATTATATTGTATTTAAATTATCCATTATAAATGGAAGTAACCTTATTATGAAATATATATAAAAAATGATTTAAATTACATCTAAGAGAGAAAATATACATTATATTGATCATTTATATAACCATGGATTGGAGGTAGTTTTAACTGGGATTTCCAAAGAGAAATTATAAAAAAATCCAATAATTATTAAATTATCATAACCAAATGATAATAATGTTCAATATAATTGAAATTAATATTATGTGTATTCATGAAGAACCACGAACTATGAATTCCTTCAGAGTTTAATTTCATAATTGATCATAAACTGATATATTGAGGGGAAATTTAACTAAAAGAATGAATTATAAAAAACATAATCAATGTTGTAACTCATTTTCAACATCAATTTTAAAAAGTTCATCTTATTTATGTTTAAATAAGAAGTAAATTTTTATGAATATATTGACAAAATTAAAAAATTATTCTATGTACTATTTAAATAATTAGGTTTTTATTAATTTTGATTAATAATTTTAAATATATATTTTAAAAATTCTATTATTGATATTAGATTAATATTAAATTTATATTTATTTATATGATATTATAATATAAAATTTTAGTAAATAAAAATTTATTTTATGATAAATATAAATTTTCATTTTATTTTAACATTTTATTTAAATGTTAAATTCTAAAATAGAATAATTTCATCATGATAAAACAAACACAATGTTTGAGATTTTCTCATCAATATTGATTACTATTTCTTAATAATCAAAATTATTTTATTTTTCATTGAAGAAAGACAAATAATGATTATTTAATTATCATATATTTAGAGAATTATCATAATAAAATTGATAAATAAAGTTTTCAAAACAAATTTTCTATAATATATAAACATATATATATATATATATGTGTGTGTGTATAATAAATCTTTCATGTTTCAATTTCTTGTTTATAAACCCCATGATTTTTAGAAACATAAATAATATTTTACTATGAAAACAATTTATAATCAGTTATATTGTGATTTTTTTTATTTTTTGAAAATAAATCGCATAAAATGGATTTCATATTTTATATGATCATTTTCATTTCAATTGATATGTTTAATTAAAGTTCATGGTATAAAAGTATTATTAATATGACTATAGATGTTGAAAATGATAACAATGAAATCGTTATTTGAAACGAATTAATTTATTAAAGAATAATAACTTTTACAAATTAAATTACATTTATATAATTTATATATTTACTAAAATATATTTTAAAAATATATATATAAATATATTATCATGCATGTAATTGATGAGTAATGTTATAAAATTTCTAGAATACTTAAATTTTTTACAACTAATTTTCATAATAAAATAGTTTATATGTATTATATAATTTAATTTAAATGTGTAATTTATAATATTTATTAATTGAAATGTATAAATTGAGTTTGATATTCATGTAATCATAACCAAATTTATGAAAAATGTATTCATATTTTTCTAGTTAATCCAAAATTAATTAGTTAAAAACTATTTTCAAAGGTAGAAACCGTACATGAAGTTGTATAATGTAATGGAAAATAACTAAAAAATTATTAAATAATTTTTTGAAATATATTTTTACTATTTATTTAACAACAGTACTCTTAAATCATTTTAGGGAACTTTTAATTCCATTCACTTTAATGACCCAAAAATTTAGACCCTTTAATTTGTTATTATCATTAGTAGATTATCTCATAAGAATCACTGAACTAACGTAACACCCAACAAAAACACACCAAAAATAATAAAATAAAATAAATAATATATTGATTATTATATGAAAATTTTCATTCAATATAAATAAATGTGTATAATAAAGTTCTTCAATTAATATTTTAATAATAAGGTTGTTTGATGAACAATGCAGAAATTGTTGCATTATATATAATTATAATATTTTAAACTGATCATGGTTAAAATGTAATTATATGTTTTTTATTAAATAATATATAAATATTCAAGTATATTAAATATAAAATAAATAATATTAACAAATTTATTTTCTAGAAAATCAAATTTTAATTAAATAATGTTTTCTTCATAATTTTTATTTATCAAAATTAAATTGATATATAAGTTTTTTCATTTTATATTTATAAAATAATGTAATTTTGTAATTTATAATGTACAAAATATTGTGGAGATAAATTTTTATTGACTTTTATAAAAATACTAAATTCATATTAAATTATGGAAAATATCTATTCATAGAAATAACATGATTTCATGACAAAATTCATATAAATATTTTGTTTGAAAACACATAAAAAATATACTAAGGCCGTATATATATTTTATTACTGCACTTATAATTTTAAAAAGGTTGTTTTTAAATTATAAACACATAATTTAAATTTTAGAGCATATGTTTTATCTCATAAGAAATTGTTTTCTTTATATTAAAGATTTAGTATTTTACAATTAATATTTATCAATTTTAAAAATATCATTAAAAATATATTCAAATTAAAATTAATTATATAAAAACTTTCCATTAATATCAATTGTATTTTTACCATAAATATTATTTAATGTGTTGTAAAAACTAGTTCCCTCATTATAAGATTGAATAATAAATTTTTTAATTTAATGGGTAATGGAATTGGAGAATGTATAAAAATTGGGTTAAAGAACGTGGTTGAGTCTTGATATACCTTATCTCATTCCAAACCCATTATTTCTAAAATTTTGAAGCTATATTCTTTGTGAGTGACTTCAAAATATAATTTTTTTTGGGTATTTAAAAAAATCCATCCCATTTCGTTTATAAAAGGGAATCTCCTCTCATTATTTCCCCACACACTAATCCTTACTTTTTTCAGCATAAAAACATCTAAGAACACTCCAAAAACTTCCCATTCGCATTAATTAATTTTATTAATTACTAAACTACATACCTAAAGAGCATACCCCCCATGAAAAGGACATAATCCAAGAATTGAGGTATAATTTCCTAAAGAACCCTTCAAAATTATATTTCATTATGTGAAACTCATCTAAATAATATTCCATTACCCCATATTAAGAAGATAATATTTCTATAATTATTATATATTTATGTTCATTTAATTTTGGTAAAAGCATTAACCATCTTTCCCTTTTATATAAAAATAACGAATATTGTTAACGAATGATTGTGTGGACTGCAACCTCTATATAGTAACACGCTTTTGTACATTAAATCCTTATGAAAATGTTAATAATATATATTTTAATTTTTAATTTCGATACATATGAAATATTTTAGATTATAAAATGATTAACCATATTAATATATTTAATATTCCATTGAAATATCAATCATCATCCATACATATATGTGGACTACATCCTCTAAAGTAATACAGATTTATGTTATTCTCTAATTACCACATTATATGGATCATCAAGAGAATGTATTTGATCGATAAATAATTTCTTTAAATATCATTATCATTTTGGTATGAAAAAACAAAAAACATTTAAATTGTATAACCAATAAAATATTATTAAAAATTCAATATTTCAATATCCAATAAATTTTTTTCAAAAAATAAAAAAAAATTATTATCAAACTAATAAATGATAAATAAGATCACTATGATTTTGGGATAATTATGTTTCAATTAAATGACAACATAGTTATCATTTAATTATGGTATGTTCTTTTTTTTTATTAAACAACCTAGAGGAAGAATACTATGATTTTATATTAAGGATGACTCACGATACATTATTTAAATAATAATTTTATATGAATATATAATTAATTATTTTTTATAAATGTAATTGTACAATTATTATTAGATTAATTAAATAAGAAAACACATATCGTTTCATAGAACCATTTAAACATGCTCATTGTAATGTTCTTCTATAATAATCATAACCAAAACACCCATTATAATAGTTTCTTCTAACCGCTTTAAATTTTATTCATTCCTCATGTTATAGGGATTAGTAAAATGTATGATATATCTATAAAGGGGACTAATAGGATTTAATTATGTATAAATTATCATATTTTTTTTATAAATGTATCTTATGTTACTGGACCTCAAAGGAACTAAACCAAAAAATTCATTTACTTTTGTGATATTATTATGAGATATAGTGGTTTAAATATTATAATAATGTAAAATAATGATATGTTTATCATGGGTCACAATAAAATTTTAATTTTAATGAACTAATAAAAAATTAATAAATATGTTTTATGTTTTTATGTCAATTTATCTATTTTGTTAATAAATGAATAGATGTGTAGTTTTAGTTTTGTTATTTAAATGATATATAAATAATATAATATCATATATGAATCCCAAAATTCTGAATTTATCTACACCAATAAATATGTATGTAGGAAGACACATAGAATTATTTTGTTATAAAGTAATGCACATTAGTCAATCACAATAAAAAATAGGTTTCAAACAATGATATATCATTTTTTTAATCTATTTATTTTTTATGAATATATGTAAATTATAATTAAATATATGTAAGATACTTATATATGATATTTAAAAATTTCCTAAAAATTATTACTAATAATGAAATGTAAATTAAAAAATAATAGATAAATAAAGATTTAAACAATATCTTATTAACATGTAACATTATTTAATTATTTAATAGGATATTCCTTAGTTTTTATCAAAGTATACAGTGGGTATATAGTAATTTAAAACATATATATTGAATATTTAATAAGAATATTCTATAAATCTCATAAATATAAAGTATCTAAAATTTTAGAGGATTGATATATTTTATGACTAGATACATAATAAAATTTTCTAATTAAGGTCCTTCAATATATCCCATAAAGATATCCTCAAAGAGTAAAATTCTTAATCATACCCTAGATAAGAAATTTATAACCTAGGGAAAGGTAAAATAAAAAAGGGTGATCCTAGATACCCATTTAGGGTAACCAAAAGCGACATCATTCTCAGACCACATGTGGGAAAAATATTAGCTAACACTATGAGGCCATTTTCATAACATGAAATTGTAATACTAAATAATGAAAGGTCACAGACGATAAATTATTTCATAATAATTAATTCATAACATTATAAAATTCTTAATAATCAATCATGATCTACATTATCATTTTATAATTAAAATAATTATGTTTTTTTCCATAAACATATGAATAGAGAATAATGTCATTAGTCATTTCTCACTTCATTGTATAACATATTATATTGTGTTCTCTCCCCATTAGTGCATTTACATGCTAAAGGATCACAAAAAATACAAACTTATTTGGAAGAGTCCCTTCCATAATTTGGTGTATCCCCTTCCATGTTTTTTATATCCTTAAATATACTCTATACCCATATCGTTATGTTGTTATAAAACTTGAGAACCACCAATAAGATAATTGACTCCATAAACATGCATATAAAAAGATCATAAACATTCATTTTATCTTAACTCATGGAAATGATTTTGGTTTCATTGGAATATAATCATTTCATTATAACATAACCCATTGAAAAGAAATTATTCACATAAAGGTCTTATTAAAACATAATTATTCCTTAGATAAAAAGTGTTTAATAGAACTAATCATATATTGCACCCATTATAACGATTCTTTAGAAATAATATGGATGTGATATTATGATCATAACCCTTCAAGTAATAATAGTTAATAATGTATTTTCACATAGATGAAAAATTCCATTAATAGAACATTCAATCAATTCATTGAAATCATGAAAAAATTATTATTTTATTTGAAACTAATTTAATCTAAAAATTCCATTAATATGGATAAATTATTTACTTTGAGAATTAACATAGAATCATATAATGTAACTTTATGAAAAATGAATATTCATGATGGGTCATGTTCTAGTGATATCATATATGTTAAATAAGAATAATCAAGTCACAATGTTGAAATAAATCAATTAGAAAATTGTAGAAACATATTTAAATAAAATTATTTCTCTTAATAAAAATTAAATTAATTAAAAAGTAATTGATTATTTTTTTTAAAATAGGTAATGACATCTAGATAAAAGTTTTGGTGATCATGGATATGGAAGCAAATGTATTATGACCAAATATAAAATAAGGGAGTTTATACATTAAACAATGTATATTGATCATATTAATTACCAATTAGTGGAAAATGATACTAATATGAATAAATTAAGGGAAATTTTTTTGAAAAATAAAATAAATTTTCTTCAAATTATAATATCCATATAATTTACCTCTATCAAAATTTAGCATATAAAACCCCTAAATGAAATGTGATTGTATCAAAACCCATTCCCCAATTGCATGTTAATTTCTATGTGTTCAAATTTAATGTATAATTTAAATTAGTTTATTTTTAATTTAATAATTAAATATATTCAAATAAAAATTAATATTTAATGTCCAATTACATATTATAATTACAAATTTATAAATAATTTCATAATTAAAATTAACATTTGAGTGAATCCAAGTCTATATTAAAATAATGTTTTAGATTTATTCATTATATTTGTACACCATGGTCATCGATTCATTATCTATAACAACATACTAATTAAATAATTATCACATTTATTTATTATATAAAATTTTATAATTATTCATATAATTCAATGATGAAAAACAATCACATAACATTGTGGAGTTAGTATTCCACAAGGGAACACGAGTGAAATTATCTAATTTCAATTAATAATTTATAAAATTGATATAATATAATATAATTTAAAATGATTTAATGTTTCATTAATATCATATATATAAATAAAAAAATCATAACAAACAACTATAAATTTGGATGGTAGATAATGAATCATATCTCAATATGTTTGTGGTAATCCACACGTCTGCGCAAGTGATTCATTCATTTGACATTATATGAAAAGGATGTAGAATGTTTTTTCCCATAACCATAAAAAATTATTATCATATATATGATATTTGTGTAATTTTTGTTATGATGGAAAAAACACATTCAAGTTTAGTATTAATGTAATGAAACATCACAATGATCTATGTTAACATTTAAATCATCATTAACAATCCTCCACTATATTATTTCTTAAGGACTGTTGGGTTTTTATTTTATGATTAATATAACCTCTAGAGAATGGAAAGGGTATTTTATAAGATATATGGGTAGGTTCTATATAGAGACCCAAACTTTTCTTACATTACTATTACATAATTTTAAATATGAAAAACATAATAGTATTACAGATAGATGATCCAAAGGTTTAGTGTCTTGGGAAGACTAGGACCATACATAGAAGTTACAACATCAATCAAAAACATTTATTTAATTTCTTCTTCTCTAGCTTCTTATTGGCAATTTCCCTCTCCTCGGTACATGTAGCCACATGAGGATATACATCAAAATTGGTGAGCTAAAATCCTAGTAATATGATAGATAAGAACAAAAAAACATGCAGTGAGCATACTCATAACATGGGAAAAAGATCATGAACATGAGATGAAGCATAAATATAAGACTTGAAATGTGGCACTACATAAAAATGAAACATCATGACTTAGTGGTTAACTACCACACATACTTGTGAACCAAGATAGAATCTTGATCACACATCATTTCACATTTACTCATGAGATTCATCACTTTACCCAACGCATTGGAGCACTGTATAATTTCGGGCGCACCCGTCACATTGAAACATTCATATTGCGCTATATAATTCTGGGCGCACCTGTCACATCATAACATTATCATTATCATGCTTTCCACATAGGACTTAGATGAAAAATTAACATAACTAACCCATGTAAAGGAATGAGTTTCATCTCATAAGAACACATACATAAACATTGGGTTCTCAAAATGAAATAGGTAATAACAAACATGTTACAAGAACCGTCCACTTTGAGTGAGATGTAGAAGGTGTGTTCTTAAAAGAGGATTTATTTTGGATAAAATTTTGTTTGAAATAGACAATAGTGGAAATGACTTATATCCCATAAAAGTAAATACAATGATGAAAAAATGATTTTATAGGAGTAACCATATCAAAAATGGAGTGAAAGGGGGAGAACCCGAAGGATGAAAGTTGGGTTCGAGAATTTCCCCTTACCTTGTACCCGAATGCTTCCTTCTTTTTAATGTCCGGTATAATTACATTATATTAATTTATTAAAATATATAACCTTGTGTACATTAATAGGGTTCATTATGGTTTCATTATGTTATTTTAGGTGCCTTTGGATGAGTTATAGGGTTTTAAAACATTGTTCAAGAATGTTTGTTTTTATGGGTTTCTTGAGTGGTTCACTTGTATTATTAAATTGAAGTTTAGGTAGACTATGGGTAAACATCCAGAAATGATATTACATGTCATTAATTATATTACAGGAGTTTAAATCATATTATAATGAATCATATTATATCAATTTGGATGAATCATTATATAAAATTAAATTATGATTGTTTGGATTAATTTGAACGGTTTTTTGATCATAATGAACTTGTTTTACTTTATCACGTGTAATATGGCCATAAGTTATTTATAGAAATTTAAATAGGAAATTATAAATATAAAAAATTATGGTTCAACAATAACAATGGTTTCATGACCAGATATGAATGTATAAATTGAAGAAGAAAACATGTCGTTCTTGAAAGTGATAAATTAACACCACACGAACAACGTTCTCTTTAATAAAATAAAAGGAAGATCGAAAATGGTTAGGATGATATAATATCCCATTAGAATCATAAAATTCCATTACATTTGTAATATTGGAGGTACAATACCATTTGGATGAAGATTGCTATGGAGAGATCAAGAAATAAACTTGAAATTTAATGGAAATTAAAGGAGAAGAGGGAGAGAAATTACCTCTTAAATCCTCCACTTCAGATCTTCCTTAAGGAAGATAGGTTTGGTATTTTTATGAGACCAAGAGATCTCAAATGTGGGAGAGGGGCTAGGGAAGTTGTTTGGGCAGTGTTTAGATAAGGCTTGAATCTTGAGAGGTGTGAGGAAATGAGGGTGTGAAGGTTGGTTTTTTATTGTGGAGGGGAGAGGGGTTTTCTTAATATATAATCAATTAGTATATTACTTCTCCACAAGACAAGTAATATTGATTATTCCCTAACCAAAAATAGTAATTTTATCATGTGATACCGAAAAAAGTGGGATTACATCAGTAGAACATCACTCATGACTCTATAATTAGCTTATTTAGCTTATTTTCGTAAATTACGACATTTCACTATTCATAAAAATTCAATTATTTCAGAAAAATCACAAAAATTTACCCCAACAATTTTTCGACATGTAGAATAAAAAAATGAAGTTCATTTATCAAAAATAATGTTTTAAATATTATTATTTTAATATTTAATTAAAATCCTAACTTATTATTAAAAAACCAGTTTTAGAACATTTCATTAGTTATTCTAAAATATAGGTACATCATAATTTCACTTGAATACTATTTTTATACTATCATAGGAATGTTACTATTAATTAGGGAGTATCACTATCCAGAAGGGTATGTTACTATTCATAAGGGTAGGTTACTATTCACCCAAAATTATTTTTGTTTTATTAGAGTCCAAAAATCATCATGAACACAACCGTGTATGTCAGATTTTCAAAATTCCCTATACAGAAGTAAAAAAAGTATGTCTAAAGGTCACTTAGAATTTAATAGTTCATTATGTTGTGTTTCATGTGATTTTATTACATATTTATGAGAAGTGAATTTTCATTGAAAAACTTTGGGTCATTACTTTCTTCCCCCCTTATGAAATTTTACCCTTAAAATTTCAATTTACACAAACAGGTGAGGGTACTTCTCCTTCATTGCCTCTTCTGGTTCCCAAGTTGCTTCCCCAAACTTATGGTTTCTCTATAACACTTTTACAAGATAGGTTTTCTTGTTGCTTAGAACCATATCTCTTCGATCCATAATCTTTACTGGCTTCTCCTCATAGGAAAGATCATCTTCCAGCTATACCACCTCTGATTTTAGTACATGTGAGGGGTCTAAAATGTAATTCCTCTGGAGTGATATGTGAAACAGATCATGAAATTGATCCATATTAGGTGTAAGTGCAAGCCGATAGGCCACGACTCCTATGCTGTCAAGGATCTCAAAGGGGCCAATGTACCTTGGGCTTAGCTTCCCTTTCTTCCGAAATAGAATGACGCTCTTCCATAGAGATATTCAAAGGAAGAATTTATCTCCAACGTCGAACTCTAAGTCCCTTCGATGGTTGTCAACATAGATCTTTTTCCGACTCTGATCAGATTTTATGTGTTCCTGGATGACTTGAACCTTCTCTGTCATCTGTTGAATATGATTTAGTCCAAGTAGCTTTCTTTCTCCAACTTCATCCCAACAGGTTGGAGTTCTACATCACTTTACATACATACTTTCATATGGATCCATCTGAATACTCAAGTGGATGCTATTTTTTTATTAGAACTCAACCAATGGGAGATGCTGATCCCATCCACCTTTTAATTCTATAGAGTATGCTCTTAGCATATCTTCAAGTGTCTGAATAGTCTTTTTAGATTGGCCATTAGTTTGGGGGTGATAGGCCGTGTTGATATTTAATTCAGTACTGAAATCATGTTTAAGGATTCTCCAGAATATAGATGTGAAACTTGGATCACGGTCAGAGGAAATTGAGTGTGGAACACCGTTCAGTCTCACCACTTCCTTTACAAATATCATTGAAAGTTGTTCAAGTGAGAGATCTTCCCAAATAGCGATAAAATGGGCAGTCTTTGTGAGTCGGTCAACCACAGCCCATATCACATTATTTCCTTTCAACGTCTTTCGGAGACCCGTGAAAAAGTCAATAGTATCATTTTCCCATTTCCACATGGGTAAAGGAAATGGTTGCATAATCCCTTTGGACTTTGGTCACTCAACATTAACTTGCTGACATACCATGAACCTTGATATATATTCCACAATTTCCCTCTTCATGTTATCCCACCAGAAGTGTTCTCGGAGATCACGATACATCTTAGTACTCTCAGGATGGATAGAGAAAGTTGAGCTATGTGCATTGTCCAATAGCTCCTGCTTTATCCTAGCTGATGAAGGCACACAAATCCATGTACCAAAATGAATCACACCATCATCATCGATATGGAACTCTAGCAGCTTCCCTTCCTTTACTGCATTCACCCTCTTTTGTATATACACATCATCCCTTTGTGCATCCTTAATCTTCTCATGAATGGATGGTTGCACAATCATTTGGGAATGGTAGCATGCACCCCCTTCTCTTATGATTTCTAAATCCATTCTTTTCATATCTATGAAGATAGGGTCTTTCTCAATCCGCAGCGTGGATAGAGTAGCAGGTTATTTTCTACTTAGAGCATCAACTACCTTGTTTGCCTTTCCAGGATGATAGTGAATAGAGCAATCATAATCCTTGATTAGCACTAACCATATCCTTTGACGCATGTTGAGCTCCTTTTGTGTGAATATATACTTTAGGATCTTGTGGTCAGTGTATATGTCACACTTCTTTCCATAAAGGTAGTGCCACCAGAATTTCAAGGCAAAAATCACAACTGCCAGCTCTAGATCATGTGTCAGGTAGTTCTGATCATGGATCTTGAATTGACGTGAGGCGTAGGCTATCACATTATCATTTATCTTGAGTAAGGAACCCAAGCCTTTTTTTGAAGCATCAATGTATATCACAAAACATTATTCAATTTTAGGTAGTGTGAGTACAGGTGTAGTGATCAACCTTCTCTTTAGCTCCTTGAAGCTTCCCTCACATTCTTCCATCCAAACATATTTTCCCCCTTTACTTGTTAACTTAGTTAGTGGGATTGACAATCATGAGACATTTCTCACAAAACGTTGGTAGTACCCAACTAATCCAAGAAAACTACGGATTTCTGTGACACTAGAGGGTCTGGGCCATTCCTCAATCGCCTGTGTCTTTGGAGGATCCACAGTAATTCCCTCATGTGTGATCACATGTCCCATGAACATGAGTTTATTCATTCAAAAGTCACACTTTCGGAACTTTGTGTACAACTTATCCTTTCTTAATGTCTCCAACGCAAGTCTTAGATGTTCTTAATGTTCCTCATTTCTCTTGGAGTAGATGAGAATATCATCAATAAATACTACCACAAATTTGTAGTGGTAATGTCTAAAGACTATATTCATAAAATCCATGAAGATTTCAGGGGCATTAGTAAGTCCTAAGGGCATCACCAAAAACTCATAGTGCTCATACCTTGTTCAGAATGCAGTCTTTTGAATATCATCCTTCTTCACCTTTACCTGATGATATACAGAATGAAGATCCCCCATTGAGATGTATTGACATCCTCTTAGCAAAGTGAACTAGTCGTAAATCCTTGGAAGAGTATACTTGTTCTTTATAATGATCTTGTTGAGATCTTGATAATCGATACACAGCTGCATTATTCCATCCTTCATCTTCACAAAGAGAACCGGCGCACCCAAGGTGATGCACTAGGGTGTATGCACCCTTTTTCCAGATGCTCTTGCAAATTCTTCATTAACTCCTCCAGTTTGATAAGATTCATCCTATAGGGACACTTCGAGATAGGAGTATCTCTGGGTATGAGTTCAATTGATAACTCTACCTCATGATCTGGGGGAATTCCGAGTAACTCTTCGGGAAATACATCGATGTATTCCCTCATAATGGGCATTTCTTCAAGGTTGGCTCTTTCCCTCGACTCAACCATTTGGGTGAGGTATTCTTCTTCATAGGGAATTAACACCCACAACATTGAAGGATTTGTCAAAGGATATTCATGATCTTAATTTCATTTTTAGAGGAGAATGGTATGGTTCAGAATATTAAAAGATATTTCCTTTTCCCGACAGTTGATATGTGCTCTATATAACGAGAGCCAATCCATTCGCATTATAGCATCGAATTCCACCAAAGGAAGTATTATGAAATTCGTTGGAAGAATCTTCCAACATAATCCAACATGAGGGGAGACAAACACATGGGTTTCAATGATCTCACCTCTTGGTGTTTTTATAGATATCTCTACCTCAAGGTTTCAGGGATTCGATTCTATAGTTCTAGATAACTAGAAAGATATAAAGGAATGCGTAGAACCAGAATCAAATAAGACTTTTTTCATTATTGAGTGAACAGGAAATGTACCTTGTACGACTTCAATATCATGCTCCACCTCCGCAATAGTAATTGAATAAGACTTCTCTTGTTCCTCTGGTTTTGGTGGTTTCTAATGTTGATTACCGTCGAGAACTCGAGGTTTAGTGTACTAACTTGCATAGTGCCCTAGATCCTTACAGTTGTAGCATTGAACCATGAGTGGTTCAGTCCTTTATTCTTCCACATTCTCATTAATTTTTGTCTCTTTTCGACACTCTTGAGTATACTTTCCTTCTTTCCCACACTTGAACCACTTCCTCGTCCCTTTGAGGGAGTTCCCATGGTACAACATACCACATTTTTGGCATGTGGGTCGCTGAGTTTTCTTCCCATTTTTTTCATTAGATCCTCTAGCATGAATCTCCATCTTTTGTTTCTTATCCTCATAGCCATGATACCATTCTCCAAACTCCATCTCCACTTTGAGAGCACATTGAACTACTTTTTCATAACTCATAAAGTCTCGAATTGAAAGAGCCTTTCGAATTAGTGGTTTTAATCTGCTAAAGAATCTATCAATTTTGCTAACATTGTTGATAACAAAACCTGAAGCGTACCTTGAAAGCCTTGTGAAATTAGATTCATAGGTTGTGACATATTCTACTTCTTTTTTTCTTAAGCTCTATGAATTCTCTCTCTATCTTCGTACAAAGAGTTCGTGGGAAATACTTATTATGAAACATTATCTTAAAGTCTTCCCATTCCATCTCTTCAATTTCCTCCATTGGCATGGTGTTCTTAATCAAATCCCACCATTGATTGTCTTATCCATCTAGATGATAAATGACTAGGGTCACCTTCTCCGTCTCAGAACATTGAATAATAGAAAAGATATTCTCCCTGGAGTTGACCCACTATTCTGCAACTAGTGGATCAGAAGATCCACCAAATTTCAGTGGTTGTTGCTGCATAAAAAATTTGATAGCTAGTTGCTCCCACTTTGGTGAAGGAGGATGTTACCCATTATTATGGTTATTGTTCATAACCTGAGATAATTGGGTAATCATATCCATGAAGTTTTGAACTCCACCTCCCAAATCATTGGGGATGTCATTCGGGCAATCGTTGCATTGGCCCTCGCAGGAGTTGTTGGCCGGATTTCTCCTAGTTCCCACCATTTTCAAAAATAGAAAAGGTTAGAACAAAAAATAAGTAAAAAAGGCATGAATAACTTACTCATTTAATTTTTTTTACCAAAAACATAATGTATAGGATCCCTATGTAAATATTCTTGTGTGCATATTTGTACTTAGTCTCATGCTATAGGTTTTCCCTAGGGTTCACTAATCCTAATTCCCAAATTAAGTAAACATTTCCTCTGATACCAACTATAGTGACCCAAAATTTTCTTACATTACTATTACATCATTTTAAAGATAAAAAAAATAATAGTATTACACATAGAGGATCCAAAGGTTTATTGTCTTGGGAAAACTAGGACCATACATAGTAGTTACAACATCAAACATAAACATTTATTTAATTTCTTCTTCTCTAGATTCTTATTGGAACTTGTCCTCTCCTTAGTACATGTAGCCACATAAAGATATACATTAAAAGGGGTGAAAAAAATGCCAAGTTAGAGGATAGATAAGAATAATATAACACGGGGTGAGCATAATCATATCATGGGAAAATGTTCATGAACATGGGAGGAAGCATAAATATAAGACTTGAAATGTGGCACTGCATAAAAATGAAACATAATGTCTTTGTGGTTAACTACCACACATACTTTTGAACCAAGATAGAATCTTGTTCGCACATAATTTCACATTTACTCATGATATTCGTCACATTACCCAATGCATGGGAGCACTATTTAATTCCAGGCACACCCATCACTTTGAAACATTCATATTGCACTATATAATTCCGGGAACACCCGTCACATCATAACATTATCATTATCATTCTTTACACATAAAACACATATCAAAAATGAAAATAACTAACCAATGGAATGTAATGGGTTTTGTCTCATAAGAACACAATCATAAAAATTGGGCTCCCAAAATGAAAGAGGCAATAACATACATGTTACAAGAGCCGTCTACTTTGAGTGAGAAGTAAAAGGTGTGTTCTTAAATGAAGAGTTCTTTTGGATAAAATTTTGTTTGACATAAACAATTGTAGAAATCATTTATATCCCAGAAAATGAAAGACAATGATGAAACAATTATTTTATAAGATTAATCATATCAAAAATGGAGTGAAGGAGGGAGAACTCGAAGAATGAATGTTGGGTTCGAGAATTTCCCCTTACCTTGTACCCGAATGCTTCCTTCTCTTTAATGTCCTATATAATGACATTATATTCATAAATTATAAATAAAGATCCTTGTGTACATTAATATGGTTCATTATGGATTCATTAAGTGTTTTTTTGTGCCTTTGGATGAGTTGTGGAGTTTTAAAACATTGTTCGAGAATGTTTGTTTTTATTGTTTTCTTGAGTGG
Source organism: Viscum album (assembly GCA_963277665.1). Classification (NCBI taxonomy): domain Eukaryota; kingdom Viridiplantae; phylum Streptophyta; class Magnoliopsida; order Santalales; family Viscaceae; genus Viscum; species Viscum album. The sequence continues at coordinate 1,863,628,299 of OY728164.1, read as the reverse complement.
TTCACTTGTATTCTTAAATTGAAGTTCAGGTAGAACATGGGTAAACATCCAGAAATGATATTACATGTCATTAATGATATTACAGGAGTTTGAATGATCTTATAATGAATAATATTATATCCATTTGGATGAATCATTAGATAATAATTAAATGATGATTGTTTGGGATAATTTGAACGTTTTTTCGATCATAATGAAATTGTTTTACATTTATCACTTGTAATATGGACATAAGTTATTCACAAAACATTAAATAGGAAATAATACATAGAATAAATTATGTCGAAACCATAAATTTTTTTTCATGATCGTATCTGAAGGTAGAAATGGAAGAAGAAAACTTGTCATTCTTGAAGGTGATAAATTAACACCTCACAAACAACGTTCTCTTTAATAAAATAAAAGGAAGAGGAAAAAAGGGTTGGATGATATAATATCCCATTAGAATCATAAAATTATAGTACATGTATAATAACGAAGTTAAATCACCATTTTTATGAAGATAGGTGGGGAGAGATCAAGAAATGAACTTGAAATTGAAAGGAAATTAAAGGAGAAGAGGGAGAGAAATTACCTCTTAAATCCTCCTCTTGAGATCCTCCTTAAAGAAGCTAGGCATGGTCTTTTGATGAGACCAGAAGCACTTGAACGTGGTATAGGGGATAGTAATGATTTTTGGTCATAGTTTAGGGAAGGCTTGGATCTTGAGAGGTGTGAGGAAATGAGGGTGTGAAGTGTGGATTTTTATAGTGGAGGGGAGATGGGTTTTCTTAATATAAAACTCATTAGTTTATTATTTCTCCAAAAGACAAAGAATAGTGAGTATTCCTTGACCAAAAATAGTAATTTTTTCATGTGATCCCAAACCAAGTGGGCTTACATCAGTAGAACATCACTCATGACTCTATAATTATCTTATTTAGCTTATATTTGTAAATTACGGTATTTCACTATTCATCAACAGTTCAAGTATTTCAGACAAATCCCAAAAATTTACCCCAACCATTTTTCAATGTGTAGAATCCAAAAATGATGTTAATTTTTCAAAAATAATTTTTTAAATAGTATTAATTTAATATTTAATTAAAATCATAACTTATTATTAAAAAACCAATTTTATTAAATTCCTTTAGTTATTCTAAAATATACGTATATCATACTTTCAATTGAATACTATTTTTATAATATCATAAGTAAGGTTACTATTCATTCGGGTATATCACTATTCATAATGGTATGTTACTATTGATAAGTGTAGGTTAATATTCACTGAAAATTGTTTTTGTTTTATTAGACTCCAAAAATCATCTTGAACAGAACTGTGTATGTCAAATTTTCATAATTCCCAATAAAGAATTGAAAAAATTATGTTTAATGGTCACGTAGTAATTAGTAGTTAATTATGTTGTGTTTTGATGTGATTTTATGACATATTTATGAGAAGGTAATTTCCATTGAAAAACTTTGGGTTGTTACATTCTAGACATGAAAATGGGAAAATAGTGTGAATAATATAGGAGACAAGATTCTGTTTAATATATGATGGGGGTGGAACCCTTGTAATTATAATGACTATTAAAATATATTAAATTCCCTCCAAAAGTATTTTGGATACAAATAGGATCACAATTAAATATTATATGTCTTTGAATTTTTATTTATTAATATAATAGCAAGTAGTCATGTAAATTCCCTTTTAACACTTATATATTTAATTCAACACATCATTAACCAATTTTAACCATTTCTAATGTAATGAATATTTACAATCATTATTATTTCTAATAAAAATCTATCCATTTTATCCACTAAATTGGTATTAATTAGGTTGATTAAAAATTTTCAATCCATTTTAAATGACATAATATCTATATGTGGTAGAAATAATTTTTATTGTTAGTGTGAAATAACCATAAAAATGATTATAAAAAATGATTTTGGATGCATAAAATTATTTTTATATTTCTTAAATTCAATGAAAATATATTATATTAATGTCAAAATAATAAATTAATTATATTATATTTATTTTTAATTAATTAAATTCATCAATATAGATTACATTAAATAATTTTGATAAAGAAACAACTTTCCCCATTTTTTAAATAAAATTACTTTCTACACATATATTCATTTATTATTAATATATCCAATAAAATATAAGTAAATATTTTTATAAATATGTAAAAATTAATTTCTTATAATTTTGTTTTTTCTATACATAGAAACCAATCCAATGTCCATATGATAACTATCAAAATGTATAACAATAATTTAGAAAGATATATTGGTCTATTTAAAATCAATATAGCATGTATAAAAAATATTATTGATATATAATTTATTTAAATGGAAATATTTCTTAAAATGACATGGTGATAAAGAATAAAACTTTATAGAAATTTATATGTTGAAATTACATTACTCAGATGCATTAAAAAAGTATACTTCATAATCATCATATCTTTGTGTTCCCATTTAACACCCTTGAATTTATGGTTTCTCCAAATATCGTCGACTAGGTGAGTTGCCTTATATTTTTATAATTTATATCTTTTATATTGAATCTCAAATGGTTCCCCCTTTTAATAGAAATCCATATCCATTGTATGACATCTATGTGTAGTACATTTTATGGATCATGTATATTCATCCTTATGTGGTAAAAAAGGAACACATCGTAAACTTGATAGTGATCTGGTTGAATAACTAAGTGATATACAACCATCAGAATAGGAAAAACAATTTAAAATTAGGTGATTATCATTGTATATTAGCTTATTTAAAAATCTCATAACATTATTATTATGATAAATATATATATGAATACTTTTTTACTAACATCAATCTCAAGATCTCCTCAAAGATTGTCGATATATTTTTTGTCAACTATTTACTGAACTGATGTGATTATATATAAATATAACCAATATATATCATTTCCACATCACACAATGGTATTAATAACATTCATTATCTAATGTCATCCCTATATGTTAATGTTTTGCATTTCCTCCGAAAGAGGGATTCATAAGTAGAAATCTGAATGTTCGTGTTGAAGTTATTATGAAGAAAAAATATACAAAAGGAATCTATTGATAACATTTTGTTTAAATTAATATAATAATATATAAACATATAATATAGTTTTTTAATTTTACACTCTAACATAAAATCTATATATGGGTGATATATATTTTTAATGATTGGTTCCACATGAAAACCATATAGAAGACTTCTCCAAAACACCGACATAAACATCAGTTCCTGATTAGAGAAAATATATTTTTGCAATCTGTATGCCCATACAACATCTACAATATATATCCTAAATTTTTTAACATGATATAAATATTATAATATGGTAATGAAATGTGATTATTTTTAAAGGTGATAAAATACAACCCAAATTACATTTTTCCATTTGGATATCCTATGGAGTACAGTGATAAAAGCTATGAAAAAGTATTCTCAGTTACATTCTAATATATTTATTTTTTATAAAATCACCATATAATTATTTCTCTCATTCATAAAATGATGACATATTAAGAATTAAATACAAGTTTTTATTCTTTTTCATGTTATCCAACTAGAAATAAAATTTTAGATATCTACATGCCTTTATAATTTTAGAAAGAATATAAAATGATAAAATATGATCTTCATGAAATAACTCATTATCCGTCAATGTTATTAAATAGATACACACTTTTTTATAAACCCTATCATTACATCTACATCATGGTTAAACTAATGAATATTTATAAAGATAATCATTATTTATGTGTCCACATTCTACAACCCATTAATCCTTACATGGATCAATGGGTGGACATTTATATGTGAATGAATTGATTTATCCCTTTTTCGCATGATTTGATTCTCCATATTAGGAAAATTCATAAATATTAGATCTATTTAAATTCACATCTCATAAAATCCATCATTACCTTTTCATGTAAGTTCATCAATAACATTCTTTACCATACCAGAGAGGGAGTGTAATGAGAAATAATAAAATTTAAACAATTCCTACAGGACCCATTAGAAAATATTAAACTCTTTTCTATTTGAAAATATATGAAAATATTTTCTAATAAGTATCTATATTCCATCATTAACTATCAATATAACGTCTCCACATATTCAAATTAAGCATTACTATAACTTACTTGATATAATGAGTAAGGTAAATTTTCTTGTGAATTTTTAATTTTCATGGTCCATAACCTTTTATAATCTAATTATATTAGATGAAACATTTCAATCCCTTATTTCATTCATCACTAAAAATCACAAAATCATTTCAACTATAGTATTGTCTAATCACATGTGCACTGATCATAATTTTATTGTTCTCTATAAAATTTTACTCACATTCATTAATCCAAAATCAATTGAATCTATTCTATATACATATTGATATTGAATTATATTTCCATGATAAATCACTAATACTGTCCTGATAGTAACCAATTAGACTAGTATAAATATTGATATATGACAACAAGTTATGTCTAGGAATTTTTTTTAAATTTTTTTTAGGTATACATTGAGATAAAACTTATTTATATTATATAAATAATAATGATCAATATTATAAAAACAATACAAACTCCTTGTTTTTAAAAAAAACTATATTCACTATTTTTCTATAATAAAAACTTTATATGATCATAATGCATCTAAAAAACCTACCCAGGTAAACCTGAAAAATTTGAACTAGGCCCTAATTGAGGAAACCCTGAATGGAATTCATGATCCCCATGGGATGGTTTCTAGTACCAGGGCATTAAAAAAACAAGAGTAAATTATTATTACCATCCTAAAAAAACCATGTGGCATAGAAAGACATCACAAAGATAAAATAAGACAAGGAAAATATATACCACAAGAGAAATATATTAAAAAAATTGATAGAACTCAGATTCTATTAATGTATCCAAATGATCACATCAAATATTAAAGGAAATGTAAAACATAAAATGTACAAATCAATGCTATAGAAAGGTAAAATTCCCATAGTCTTACCACTTTCAACCTAAATAAACTAACAAAAAACCTCTCCAACTCACTCAATCACCTTTTATTTCCATATAGTGAAATACATAAGAAGGTCCACACACCACTAAAGTGGTGAATAGGCCATGAGATAAAAATCTCAATAGGATCCCAACTATGTGTTCTATAATATCCATCCAGAGAATATTTTTAACTTTCTCAACATTAAATGAAAAAAATAAGGATAAAAAGTTTCACAGCTTTTATATCACATGAATAGTAATTCTATTATCCCATTTTTAAGATTTCAAAAAAGTAGGTAAATAGTTTTAAATAATTTGTAATATAATAAATTTTAAAATCAATATATGAATCTATCACATATCATATCATATTAATAAAGGTATTAATAAATTAGTATATTAAAAAACACATGAACTTTTAATATCATGCAAAGGATCGCTCTTGGAAAGGAAAGCTAAAAAATCATACTCCCATCATATAAAATCAAAAATCAATCCCCAATACATATGTAACGAACTATGTAATCTAAGGAACTCCATATAAATTAATATTTACAAATAGTGTCTATCAAGTCCCCAAATTAGCTTTATTGTAGAGTAAATTAACTATCCATGAGAAAAACCCCATAAATTATTTAATGATGAGGCTTATTGAAAAAACTACCATGTACATACCCATGGATTCATGTGTAATATATTTTATAAAAAATTTCATCAAATACCTAAAATAAAATAATTTTTTTTTTCAAATCACTAAAACCATATTTCATTTAAAAAATAAGGGGAGTTTTTTAATATAACCTATTTCCACACAGAAAAATCAATCATTCAAATTTTGTTTATAAAATAATTTATAAAAAAATAGAGGTGTATTTCATCCAACATCATCTAGATACATAACCATATACAACAATCCTATTTCATATAGTCCCACAATGTAATACTCCAACAAGTATGACATAATAGTGGAAAGAGAGGCCATAGAATCCATCATCATAAATCATAATTGATTTAATTAGAAAAATGGGTTAGCTGAAAAGAAGAAACAAAACATACCACAAATTATGAACAACCTACATAACACAAAAAACAATGTACCAAACCTCATAACATGATCATTTAATAGATATAGAATATATCAATATAAACATCAAAATATCATCAATGGATATGAAAACCTTACACCAAAAAACTAATTAAACCGACAATAATTGAGAAAAAAATGTATTACTCAGCTGTAGAAATTTTTCACAACCATAATGAAGATAAATCACTAATCAAAGTGATCTGGAAGGAATGAAATCTCAGATATCTCTTGGGGTGAGCTCTTGGTTGATATCCAAAGAGTCTATGAAGAGAATGAATGACTGTTCTCCCATAAGAAACCCTAAATGATCACTTTTTTGTGATTTATATGGTTTGTAATCCCATTACATGTTTTATATCCATGAAATCCAAGGTGTCAGAAAAATAAATCTATTTTTTATTAAATACCCAAATTTATTAACCATTCGCAACATTGATATAATACACGACCTGTAAAAAATCAAACTCATCATATTCATTTCCTCGAATCATTATGGATTCGATTACCAAGTAATATAATCATTTACAGAAGACATAAATGACTTGTAGCCTTTTAAAAGAGAATGTTCTTACTAAAAATTCCTAACTGCCTTAATCATTAAATTCACGTGGGGAGAACCACATAAATACACTTACACATTTATACTCAGAATCTGTTAATTCAAAATAAAATGCATTTAAGGTCAATAGGTCATTTTTAATGAAAATTTTCTACATCCACAAGATTCCTAAGACACTCATAATTAAATAGGAAAATGAAAATGACTTTGGTAAATACCTAATAGTGGTTAACTAGATGTTACAAACTACCAACCATAAGGGTTTCCATCAATTCAATGTCCTACTAATGAATATAATTTGAATAGAAAGGTGAGTCCACTTCTCTTTCAACATCAAATAATGAACCCTTGTCTCCTAAGAATATAATCCATGTATCTGTATTATTTTTTCCCAATTTAATATGAATCCCATGCAATACATTCACATGGGGTAAATGATATTCATTGGTTTTTGTACAAAAAATACATCTGCTGCTAACTCAATTTCCTAACAATTTAGATTGTGAAATTGATGCTGATGAAATTTTTTATACTGAGATATGTTTAAAAAATAATAAATACCTATCAACTAATCTAGTAATACCAACCGATAAGGAACCTTCTAAAGATACTAAGTGCCCTCAAATGGTCAAACCTATCTTGGAGCCAAATTTATCTATTATCCATGATGAAGGCGACATAACCATGGATATAAATTTATAAAAACTCAATATCACATAGAAAACACGAATGGATGATGATGATGATCCAAATAATATTTATGCCAATTATGAGATCTAACCATACACTGATGTATATATTGAATCATTGAAGATGTCTCCTTAAAAATTTTTGGCCCCATAACAGAGGGTGAAACTACTTATTCTTAACAAATATGTGATATATATAGGTTATCATAAAAATCCATATAATATTCCATTATGATTGATGAATGATAACTATTTTAATAAGAAAAATCAACAAATTGTAAATTTCTATCATGTGATCCCCCAAAATCCATGATTTAGGAATGGATAATATCTTCCATGATCTAATTAGCACACTATATCTAATAATCTATCATTATTTGATAATTTCTAAACATTTTAAATTGAGCTCTCATTACATCATGAAGACTCCTCCAGATTATCAATGTTAACCTAGGTCACCATTTTTGAATAATGGTTGAAGGATACCAATGTACCCACACAATTTCCTATAATTATAGCACAACTAGATCATTGACCCTAGTAGTCTCCCTCAATAGAATTAAGTGGTTATATTATTCCAACCAATCACCCACTATCTAGACATCATTTCTTCCTATGGGTTCAATAGTAATTCAACAACAATATCCATAAATACCTATCCAATTTTGAAGGTATGAACCGAAAGAGGTAGGTGGAAACAAAAATAGTTAGGATGTCATTCCTTTATCTGTTGGATCACATAAAATAGGGACACATATAATACAATTTCATACTTCATATCCATCCAACATAATCTACATCTATTATCATAATACAACTTCATAGTACCTTCATGATTGAGCTATGATGAACTATGAAAATCAATCCACAAAATTATATCTTCATAAATAGTGGGACAAAAATTTTATTACAGAAATTTTGTATACCATATAAATATGGAGACCTACTAGAAACAATATCCAAACCATATATAAGGTATCTTATTCTTCTAAAATGATCATTTTGATGATGGATGTATAAAATATTCTCAAGTAGAGATCATTAAAATTTAGAACTTTTCATAATCATATTTGAAACATCCTCGTAATCAACCATATGAAATATTGTAGAGAGCCCCAAAAGGTTCCTTTATTCATTCGATTCTGAAATAGAATGAGATGGTATATTCCTAATGAGACCATCTATAATGAAATTTGAAATTCATGCGGTATATGTGATATTAATATCAAATTCATATAGGTACACCACATAATTGTTTTGTTTTAGATTAACTTTTTTCTAGTAAAATATATATCTCATACTCTTAGGGTTAGAAAAGCCTATGAACCACACCCCAAAAAATAGTTTCTTCAACACTAAAGAATATTCATAATTGTAACATGCTCTATATAATGAATGTCGTTATCCATCTCATATGGTCTATGATGACATGATCCATAAGACACTATATGATCATCCTTTACAAAAAGGAATAAAAAAACATCACTATAAGCTTCAAAAAACAATATGTTACCTGTAAAAGATTAAGTATGATCAGAATAGGAACTGATGTCCCAATTTATTTCAACTCGTCAATATAAAACTAACATGTTAAATCCCATATGAATTTAACCCCTCATCCAGTTATAGTAATCAATGGTTATTTCATATTTGAATTATCCTTTACATATCAATATAAGTATATAGTGTGGCCAAGGATTCTTGGAAACTCAATTTTGGCCAGTGGTTCTTCTTGTAAAAGGATAACCTTCTGGTTGGCAAGATCAACTGGTATGTCATGCTCAGAAATCATGTTCCTTATAAAAATAAATCCAGACATCCAAAAAATATATTTCAAAATAATTCCATAAACCTGGGTACTCCTTATGTTTCTAGATCCAATATCACTTAGTGCTCATGAATACACACATTTCACAAAAAATCCAAAATATCATCCATAAAAACTACCACAAATGTTTGAAGATACTAATATAATATATGATTAATTAAATCTATATGAACTGTAATAGATTTAGATATAATAAAATGCATCATAAAATATTCTTAATGGAAATAAATTCCCCTAAAATCCATCATCTGGGGATCAGACTCTAGAAATTTTTGCTGATGATAACCAGATCGATGATAATTTATTAAAATGAAATCTACACAATTTAACTATTCAAAAAAATAATACACAAAATGAAAATTATATATATTCTTAATTGATACCCAGTTCAACATCTTACAATATACACACAACATATTTGAACTATATCCCTTTTGAAATGAGTTAATGGGATCCACATGGGGAAACTATAGGGAACCAAATCAATTCCATTACATCATCTAGAAGAATAGCAATCTTTTTTATCTACACTAATACAATCCAATAACATTGTATCATCATCAGCTACATTCATGGTACTATTTCATTGTTAATATCCACCTCAATCTTTAGTGGAATATAATAGAATGTATCTTGGAAAATTATTGGAATTTTCAAAAAAATAGATGGTTGATTAGTAATAGAATAAAAATCAATGGTCATAACTATAATATTATATAAAAATTCCTGCAAACATGGTGGTAAGGTACTTCACATCCATAACATGGTTCCCAATCTCCCAAAGACACTGAAGAGCTCCATTCAGACACATGAAATGAAACATGATTAGTATAACAATCAATCTCAACACATTAATAAATAAATCTTTTCATCCTAATGATCATGAAACAAATTTAAATTAATACTATGAATATACAAAACTATCGATATATAGAATACTAATAAACAAAAAGTTCATCAAAACCCATTCTCTTCCCTCATTGAAAGAGGTGTTCCTAATTCTAAAAAAAGGACATGAGTTCTATTGATGTTTTATGATATCAAAAAATGGATAGAAATAACTGATAGGGTAGAATCAATAAGAAATAATGAAATTTATACTAATGATTAAAAAAATATTACACCTCTCACTATCAATGGACATGGATTGAGCTATAAAGGAAACTCATCTAGTACATTAATGATATTCATTCCCAAAGCCTATGGAAATATCCTTGTAGTCCATGAAATATATGTATTCCCCATTAATAGACTTTGATGCCAATTAACACTGAACATAATGAGGTGATAACCTAGAATGAATGAAATGCTATAGGTTTCCATAATACATACTACAATTATAAATATTCACATGTGTATAAAAGGAATGTCTATTTTCTAAGCATTACAGATATGATTCCAAGTTAGAGGAGTAATAATAAATGCTAATAAAGCTGCCTAAGAGGCATAATATAGAGAACCACCACCACCACTATTGTGACGATCTTTCCACTTAATACATTTCCCCATCACCCCTCTGAAGCTACCACTGGGGAAGATAAGGGGAAGAATAACCATCATTTCCTTCCATATTTATATCCTCCATCATATCCCTATCTACTCTATCTACATAGGCCAAAATATTTAGAATAAATATCTACAATCTCATATCATATTGAAAACCCCTACAACAATTCTAATCATTATTATAGACATTCTTAACTACTTATGGAGAAAATCAAAACAACTCTGCAATTCAATTTGTATAAAGTGACAAAAAAACACCCCATATTTAAAATAGAGGAACTCCCAAGACATAAAAATCATAAATGGTTCTGGAAAATAATGCTGGAAGAAGTGTTTCCCAAATAAATTGAATTATAATACCACACAAATGTCTTCATGTATCTCTGAGTCCCACTATCACTTAATGGGAACCTCATGCCTAAACGTTGTGAGAATCACCTAGATACTCTCATATTTATCCCAATGGTCAACGAATTGATCAATATTGATCATCCATTCTACTAACTCTTGAAAATTATTCATAATAGTAAATGATAGATACTTATTGGGATGAAATTACCATTTATCAATATCTTTTTCATATATCATAAGGTTTTACCTCAACAACTATGTTCTGGACCTACATTATTTTCTAGTAAACATAATGAACTTATCACAATATATCCTCAATTATATTCTCATAAAAAATTTTATTTACACCAGGATCATCAGTTTCACACTATTGAGAAACCTATCAAAGACATCTCAGTAGAATTATTATATAAAAAAACAGAAAAAACTTGTCATAAAATGAAAAAATCTCAGTGAAGACAAGATAACCATAATTAAAAACTGATACTAGGATAAATATTCTTATCATGGGGCAAACATCCCGAAATCCCACGTCATCTTTAGTCTCATAAATACATGATCGAGTCACACACTAATCACAAATCACCTCTAATGAACAAAAATAATAGAATATCCAGTCTAAAAAATTCAATAAAGTAAGGATAACAACCCCTCTCATACACATTTTCATTGTACTGACTCGAGTTACCCTCAAAACATATCACCCTAACTAGTATAAGGAATAACTTAATGGTGTTCCCTATCCATTAAATGTAGAGACTAACACAAAAAAATTTATAACATCCCAATAAAATTAATTCATTTAATCTGAAACAAACACATTACATACATACACAATAAATAGATAACAATAGAAGGGGAAAATATATTCAATATCAGAAATAAAATAGTGGTGATGATTTATCTAGAAAAGTCAAAATATCACAAAGTACATGTGTAATGAACCGAACTATTAAAAATATAATTCCCCCTTTTATTAAATTAAATTTATTATTATATATTATGGTTATATAAAACATATGAACTCCATTTGTTTTATTATATCCAATTGGATATAAATGACTGTTTATAATATATATTTTCATTATTGATCACATGACTAGTATAAATATAGGATTTTAACTAATCCAATTATCATAGAAAAAGGATGTGATGTCCACAACCAATATGACTATACCCTATAAAGCACATTTATTTGAGCTTCTAAGTGAGATAACATTTCTTGGATTTTTCCTATACCAATCCCAACGTGAGATCCAATAACATAAGCATGATTGAAATCATTTATCAGAGATGTTCAAGCTCAATAAGATAATGACCCAAGCATGTTCACTAAATAACCCCATAAAATCCCAACAATTTCACACCTTACACATAGGGTGTATGTTAATATACTAAATGTATATGAATGAAGACCCCATAAATATGAATATGTACATTATTTTTAATATTTTATTTTCATCCTATTATTTTTACCTTGAAAATGATTTTTATTTTGATACAATAAATTCGAAATTGTATTATTTGTTAATATTCAAATGACATAAATGGATTTATAAAATTAATTTATTTTTGAAAAGAATAATATGTTAATAAAATATTATTATTAAATAGTAAATATAAATGACCATATAATTTTCATGAAGTTAAAAAGAATTTTTTATTAGGGTTTGAAAAATATTATTGTCAATAATCCGTCAATGTTCAATAAATGTCAGTATTAAAATTTAAAGTGAAAATTAAAATATTTAGAACATTATTTAGATAAAATTAATGTTTATTTTTTGGATATAGGATGTCGAAATTATCCAATAGTGATTTTTTTATAATTTTCTATGATAGTTGAATTTTTCGCTAAAAATTAAATACGATATAAATATAAAGTGTGTATTATGACATCATAATGGCTCAATAATGATGTAATAAATACAATAAAAGGTATGCTTGTCCAATTATATTTTTTCCTTAAAAATAATTTAATTTTATGCTTATTTAATTTATTTGGTAAAGCCTTAATGAATCCTCTAAGATGTATAATCTATTTCAGGATTCTAAAATAATTTCATTCAGACTTTGACTCACATCCACATAAGTAAGGGTATTATTTTTGAATGTTCGGTCATTTGGATATTGAAAAAATTAAAACATCCCCAAATTGGAAGAATCCATGGGAAAACCATGTGAATTATTGTGGTTTTAAATATTTTATTATATAGAGTCCAAAACCTATGTTATTGAAATAATAAAAAATACACATACCATTTCCTATATGGACCCACACAATCTCCCATTTATATTCACTAAAACTCCTTGAAGAACATATAAAATCTTCCCTATACTCCCTAGAGTCCACCCAAGGTCCCCTAAGTTGTCATGAAGCCTCTCCCAAGCCTTTGGAGTCACACATCTAGGTGAGGTATCCCTTGATTCTAACTTTTATTCATGAATATAATTTATGCTATTCTATTTTATTTTTCAATTCCAAATGACAGGGTCTGGATTCTTACATCCCCCATATTTTCTTTCTGATTTATAAATGACAAGTTATCCCTTTATATCTAATTAATCAATTACAATTACAACAATTACCATACCAAATGTTTATAAGGGTTCTTTCCTTTTCTCCACATTCTTCAAGTTTATTTATTTTGTTTCACCTTCTATTAACAATTTCTTATGTTGGTTAATGTATTTACTTCCCCCTATTATGTTACATTTCATTAATAAAATATTAGTGACCATTTCTCTCTCATAAATCTATTTTATGTTTTTATATACAGCATAGTTATTCTATTGAAACTGCACTGTGACTTTCTAGTAAAATATAATTGTGTTGCAAATACCATAACCATTTCTCTTTCAAGGGTATTCACCATTATAAAAATATACTTATTTATTTGGGGACATCATATATGTATTCCATGGTCCTAGATCATTTAATAAATTATGACGATAAATGAATCCATGTTTCATAATCAATGTGGAAAACTTAAGAATGAGAATGAAATGAAACTAATGGGTGCAACTGGACATACATAAGGATCCAATGCATTGGGTAATGGTTAGTTTCATGATATATCACTTTGGGATAGGTGTTTTACCATATTACTTTTTGGGACTTTTTCCACCAAAATGTCTTGGCTGATTTAGCCATCACACATGTTTATGAAATGGGGTTTGAAGTTGTTCCCACATTTCCATGTTATGATTATAATGCTATATCATGATTTATTATTCTTGTTCCTTTTATGATCCATTGATTTTCTTATTGTACAACATGTATTGTATTCCTCATTTTATGCATTGTTTATTACCTTACAAGGATTTATATCTCTCCTCATTATTATATATTTTCTCAGGTTAGACTATGTAGTGTTAAGAGTGAAGGAAATTGTTTTTTCTTGACAAAGAATATTTCAATAAAGATTTAGTATTTCATGGTTTAATTTTTTATTTAATTTACCTAATTTCCCAAATAAACTTGACTTATTAATCATGTGGGTTTTATTAAGTGTAACAAATCATGTATTAATGTGTAATAAATATCAGGGTTATAATAGTTGGTATCAAAGGATAGGTTAATTTATTATTTGGAACAGTATTATAAAACCCTAGGGAAAACCCCTAGGGATATGATTGTGTTTAAGAAAAAACCCCTATAATTTGGTAATTTAGAGTAATTATGTTATCAACACAATGCATCCCTATCTAGATTCTACATCTGGACATGGTTATGAAACATATGTACCTAGGAGTAACAACTCCTACAATTGTTCTGATCCTAACTCCAAGTAACCTGTTATATGACAACGAGACTTACTACACACCTGGTTTGAAATTCCTAGGGGATCTATTTTTCCAATGGATGATAATAGGAGTAATTGGTCAATAACTGATGTGATGGGAATTGTGAACATTTCCCTAAATATATTCACATTCCAATGGGAGTGGGAATCAAAACTCTTGTCACAATAATCAATTAGCTATCTCATGTTCAGAGTAGGAACATTGATCAAGTGGAGAACCCAAACCCCCATAATAAAGGACATCCTATAATAGAGATCTTCATAATAAAAATGCCTTATACTTTTAATGGATCATTTGATCCCTTAATCATGGAACAATGGATCAACTCCATTGAAGAAGATATTCTCTATACTTCATTGTACCATACAATATAATGTTATTATAGATGTTTATCATATGGAGGGAGAAGTTGATCAGTGTTGGAATTTGATCAATAATACAATTCCTAGAAAAGAGTATGAAATAATGGAGTGGAAGATGTTTTGGGAAATGTTTTTTGATAAATATTTTCCTCTCACTCTTTTTCATGGAATGGAATTGTATTTCCTTTACATAATGGAAAAATATGATTAATATATTGGGGTGTATGAGGAAAACATCACAGGACATTCAATATACACCTTTAGTTTTGTAATTACCCCCAAATTCAAGGTTAACCTCTTCTTTTGTGTGATAAATCATACTCTAAGAAAATACATGGAGATTGGTGACTTTGATATATATGAAGAAAGTTTTCAACGTACCCTAAAGGTCAAAATGTAGATTGGAAAATCCAAAGGATATTATGGGGATAATAAGAGAAAAAAGGGTTTAATTATGGTGGTTCTATGGATAAATCCAATGGTTCTATGAAATTTCATCATCTCAAATCTCAAAGGAATGAGAAGAAGAACACTAGAAAATGCCTAAGCGGAACAAGGAAAGGCTTTAGGTGTGGAAGAGAAGGGAACCTTTCCAGTGATTACTGACATGAGAAACCTACCAATGTGATAGAGGAAATGAATTCTTCCTTCAACCCTCAACATGTTGATAATTTCTTTATCTAAAACGTTCTGGGAACTTTGCGAACCAGTTCACTAAGCCGGAGGTTTTAAGAGGCTACCAATATACTCCATGGGAGAAAGGGTGAGATTTTTCCATCACTACCACTGAAGTGAATTCAGACAATGAAGTGGTGATAGATAATCTAGTTATTCATTCAATAATAGAAAACTTAGTTTTTTATTATGGTTCTACACATTTTATAACAATATGAATGTTTATCAGAACTATTAAAACACTACCACAAATCAAGGAAGTATAGATGTTGGTGAAAATGGAAAATGGAGAAATTGTTTCATCCCAAATATATAACTCATCCTCCATCAAAATTTGTGGACTAAACTTCATGATATATAGTTTCATATTCCCTTTGGTGGAATTTGATACAATTCTGGTCGTGGACTAGCGTTCACTTTATAAAGCCAACATAAATTGTCATGTTAAGGAAATCAATATCTCAATTGGAAATCATCCTAACATTCAATAGAAATTCAAGATAAGGTTGAATATTCTTTAGAACCATCATATCAGACATGGATATTACTTCCCTATAATAAATAATATCTTTCCCAAATGATTTATTCTACGGATGGAACCATCCTCGAAGACATACCTATTGTGAGGGGATACAATGATGTGTCTCATGAGGAACTGTATGGTCTTTCTCCTAGCATAGAGGTTGAATTTTTAATCGAACTTATACCAGGGGTGTTGCCAATATCCAAGAGTATGTATTGGATGGAATTTTTGGAACATGAGGATCTAAAGATACAGTTATAGGAGAATCTAGGGAAAGGGTTCATATACCCATGTTCATTACCATGGGGTGAACCGGTCCTCTTAGTCAGGAAAAAGGATAGGTCAATGTGCCTTTGCTTTGATTATCCTGATCTCAACAAGGTCATGGTAACGAACAACTATCATTTAAAATGATGTGATGACTAGTTCCATCATCTATTTGGATCATAGTTGTTATCAAAGGTAGATCTATGGTCGGGATATTAGCATGGTTTGGTGAAGGAGGATATAACTAAAACTGATTTTTGGACACAGTACGAGCATCATGAGTTCATAGTGATCCCATTAAAACTAACTAATTCTATAGTTATTTTCATGGAAAAGTATTAATATATTCTTTAGATATTAACTCATCATGTTGGGTTCATTCTTTATATATTTTTTCTAATATACTCGAAATGAATGGAAGAACATGAGGAGAATATATGAATTGTACTAAACACCTTGACAAAGGAGAAGATTTTTGAAATGTATATCTAATGTGTGTTTTGGTTGAAGGAAGTATCTTTCATGGGGATAATAATCACAAGCACATGGAAATATATGTACCCTTAGAAGATATATGAAATTTAAGGATTGTTTATTCCAATATTTGTGATATATATCGGTAGTTTCCCTGTGTTATTTGGACATTATCGCTGATTTTTGTTAAATTTATCATGGTTCTCAAACCCTCTTACCAAGATAACTGGGAAGGGATTCAAATTTTCAAGGAATGAAGAATGTGAAGAATGATTTATGGAGTTGAAATGGAGTCTAATCATTTCCCATGGGCTCACACTAATCACAAGGGGGGAACATTTCATAATTTTAATCAATGCTTCGAAGAAGGGATTGGATTCTGTATTGATGAAAATGACAAATTCCTAAACTATGCTTCAATAAAATGGAAAAACCATTAGAAAAAAACTTCCCATGCATGATATGAAGTTAAAAATAGTGATTTTCACATTAAATAATTGGTGGCATTATCTTTTTTGGGAGAAGTATGAAATATATTTAGAACAAAGATGCCTCAAGTATATATTCAAAGAGAAAGGGATAAATTAGAACCAATGAAGAAGGTTATAGATGACCAAACACAAATACTTCCCAATACACTACCATCTATGGAAATAGAATAAAGTAGAAGATTCACTAAGTAGAAGGAATCCAGTAATTCTGTCCATATTCGAAAAAAGAAGTATTTAATCTTCTTTGATTTGGAATGGATGGACATAAGAATTTTAATGGAAGGAACATAATCATTCCTTTCACAAATATTTTCTCAATTCTCTATTAAAGAGAGAATAAAGGATTATGAGATAGTCAATGATAAATTCAGAAGAAAGAGGAATCTATATGAAAAGGGAAATCTTATGAGTTCAACATTAATGAGGAAATAATTGTGTTATTTGGGACAATATTATGTGTTCCATCGAAGGATAATTAAAGAAGGAACTATTGAATGATGTGAAGAGTTCAAAATTATCCATTCACCAAGGAAACACAAAGATGTACTGTGGTTTTGAAGAGAACTATTAGTGGGATAATATGAATAAGGAAACCACATATTGTACATCAATATGTCTTTTTTGTCAACAAGCAAATTCCGAAAGAAAAAAATATTAGGGGATGATAAAATGATTACTCATACCAATATGGAAATGGAAATCCATCACCTTGGATTTTGTCATTGAACATCCTAAGACATTTAAGGGAGATAATTATATTTGGGATGTAGTGGAATTTCATGAAAATCCTCCTCAATTCATTAAAATTTGATAGGATTTCTCATTTGATCATCTAGTGAAAATATACATCAATGAATTGGTAAGCGTGTACAGAGTACAACTATAAATTTTTTCCGATCATGATCAAAGACTCACCTCTATGTTTTGGAAAAGACTCCAACATGATCTAAACACTGATATCAACATCAGAATGTCTTATCACCCTCAAAATTATGGTAAATCTTAGCAGAATGTCCAAACACTTGAGTAAATACTGAGAGCAAGCTCAATGGACATAAACGATATATGTGACCAACATATTCCTTTAGTGGAGTTCTTATACAAAAACATTTTCCACTCTAGCATCCAAATGGCTCCCTATGAATTCATTTATGAAAATAGGTGAAGAATACTAACATGTTGGGATGAATTTCTAGAATTGTAATGTCTATACCCATGTGCCACACACTAGTGACCCCAGAAGAATCACCAAATTACCTAAAGAATGCATCAATGTATGCCAAAGGCATCCGACTAGCAGCGAGGGTCTTGTAAGTCTGTCAGGTGAAGACTATACACTATTTTATCATAGAAAAACACCAGATAAAGTAAACAAGATATATAAGAAGAAAATATAATAGTACAAATGTCATAAGAATAAATATGACTGTAAAAACACAACTAATTTGAAAAATAATCATGCAATGAAAATATATGCTTCATTTTTCTAAAAAATTAACATAGATGAAAATTTTCTAGAGACTCCCAAGAGGGATATAAACCATGTTTAGTTCCCTCCACCAGGATCTATCCCCAATCGTAGATATAATTTAGGGACCTTTCCCTTAACTTGTACTGCAACAATAAGGTCTATTCGAGTATCAATCAGGAAGCTCAAGTACGGTGAGAGTACAACTCAGTAGGCCACAAACAATGGTTTCTAAAACAATATAGTAATGAGATAGTGTATTCAATTATATAACGAATAAAATAAAAAACATAAATATGTATTTGACAAATTTTCATTTAATATTTATTTTGTTATTTTAACTCTTGCGTTCCCTTAGACACTCATACCTCAACACAAAAATCATCTCATACCAGAGCCTGAAGTGTTCCCTATATAATATCTTATATTGATACCTACTTCGACTCGTGTTGAAGTAAAAATTATTAAAAGGTGATATGATATATCAACACCTGATTAGACACATTCTAGTGTTTGAATAACATTCATGTGAAACCAAAACTTAGAGTACTCACTGTCAAAAGGCACACACGATCCATCTGAAATTAAAAATACATGTATATAACGGGTTTATAAAGTCATGTCTGTAATGCCATAATAAATTTGTGCACATGTAGTCTGTACTATATACATATATCCAGTGTTGAACACTATCTACAACACCCAAAAACCATTTGTGCCCAAGAAGTCACTAGTGTAGATCATCATGAATGAGACCTAAAAACCAGATAGATCGATCACTAGCATTTAATGTCATGTCTAGCCCTCATTAAACCATGTATGTGTATCATCACAAGCCAAGAACGTCATGTTTGGCACCCAATCTGCCACAAAAAAATAATTCAACATTTATTTAATCTAAGACCAATAATTAATTCAATAATTAATTAATTAACCCCATCACTTTTTTCCATTATCCAATTCAGAAACTGATGAAACATTCACATAGTTAATATAGAATAATTAATCTTCCAATTAATTATTATCAACATATTATTCATCTTTTGGTAATTAACATCTCAGGAAATTATCTTATACTCAAAATTCTCAATAATCAATCAAAACCGCAATTTCCGAATTCAAGTATTGATAATTAATTTATCAATTAAATATCCCATTTTAAAAATTCAAAAAAAATCCCATGATTAATTGTAAAATTAATTATCTTGTTCATTGGATTCAAATTTTCACAATTCCATTACAATCCAAAATTAAATAATTTACCAATTATTTATTATTTTTAGAAATTCAATTGCAATAAAATTATAGAATGTTCTATAGATTTCATGTACATTAACAAAATCAACAATATGGGAATCAAATTTAGACAACCTACCTTATTATAAACATGGCTAAGACATCAAGAATCGAGGTATGGTATGGTATAGTTTTAGCGTAAACAAAGAACAGAAGAACACACTAAAAACGAACATTAACCAATGATAAAAATCTTATTATAATATAATATATAATTATCATGTGATAATTCCATAGTATTTCTTGATAATTATCTTTTTTATTATTGCACAATTATTATTTATCAAGATGATAAAATTATAATTATTAAAAGGTAATTTCATTAAATTATTCTTTGATAATTTGATTTATCTTCTATGAAATTATCATTTGAATGACATGTAGAATTATCATTTTATAAAACAAACAACTCTTTTTTAATCCATTCCACCCTTTTATTTTTAAAATTAATTACTAAAAATAGTAGTAAAATAGATATAATAAATAATTGAAAAGAATAAAAAAATTGAGAACCTACTTGTGGAACACTGCAAGTCGCATAGTAAGGGGGCCTACCACCACTCTAAAAAGAAGAGGAGTAGGACACCTAGCCCCCCTAAGGGACAATGAAATATGTTTGCAATCTATCCAATCTAACCCGAAACATAACAATCTATTTTTTATGTAGAAAAATCTAAAATCTCAACCATTAATAACCATAAATTAAACCTCCACATTTGTTGTCCATTTTAACCATTTTTTTCACGGTAGATCGATTCATTTCACCCATAATAATTTTTAAAGTTTATATTTGGTGAAAATTGTCCATAAATGATGCTTAAACATTCTTTGGTGGTAAAAAATGGAAAACCCCCCATTGGAGAAGAAGACGAATAACTCCAATCTTTTATTATTTATTAAATTTAATAAAACAGTTTTTATTTTTGACCTTAAAAAAACATTCGTTTCATATAGGAATCACACCCAACCATGGGTAAACCTCTATTATAGACCGATTAGTGGCCTCAAAATTCGTGTACGACACACATTTTGTGATATATTAATTTTTTTCCTTAAAAAATTATTAAATAAAAATTATTTATAACATTTTTTACAAGAGATGTGTCAGAATATGAAGCACCTACATATGTCACACCCTGTTTAGGGTAAAAAAACATGTTTTCTATATTTTCATGATATCATATTATTCATTAAATGAACCATTTTGTTGTTATTAAATGAATTTGAATAAAGTTTCAACACTTACTATAATATAATTAATAATAATTATTTTTCTTTCTCTGAGGCTTGTCGGACCTCAGAATATCACACTAGTCTATGTCTGACTTTGAATCATTCCATTAAATATTACATAGTGTTAAATGGGAATTTTATCTTTTGTAAAGCCTTTAAAAAAATTATTATGTAATTTATAGGGAATTTTTTTTCCACATAGAGAATTTATAATTATTAAATTTATTTTTATTATGTAAAATCCAAGATGTTATAAATATAAAAAAACTCATAGGAAAACATACATAAAAAAGGGAAGGATCTTAAAATATCCACACCATTTAACAGAACATCCATGAGCTGAATTCCCAAGCCTCTCTGAAATTACAAGCCAGAATGATTGGTCCACTTAGCCTGCATATCTTCCTCCCTTTGCCATGTCTCTTCCTGCACACATCCACGTTTCCAAAATATATGATCCATCAGCACAATCTTTCCCCTCAACACCATCTCACTGTGTTCCATCACATGTATCTGATGCTCCTCAAAGGATGCATCTACATCAAGATCAACATCATCCACACCATTCATATGATAAGGGTTGGGGCGATATCACCATAGTTGTGATATATGGAAAACATCATTCATGGCTCCTTATTTTTGTGGAAGATCCAATCAATATTTTAATAGCATGATTCTCTCCATGATTTCAAAAGTTCCAACAAACATTG
The DNA here is from genome assembly GCA_963277665.1 of Viscum album. Classification (NCBI taxonomy): domain Eukaryota; kingdom Viridiplantae; phylum Streptophyta; class Magnoliopsida; order Santalales; family Viscaceae; genus Viscum; species Viscum album. The sequence goes on along the minus strand of OY728164.1, from coordinate 1,863,605,946 downwards.
CTGCCAAATTTCATTGACTTCATATTCTATGGTGATCCAACCCTTTAGACACACAAAATAATACATGATCACCCTCTGTAATCACAATGGGTCATCTCTATCTATCAGCGTACAAATTCTTCCCACATTGTGTCGTATCCATAAATTTCTGAATAAAAAATCATGATCCGTCCTCTCCTACATGAGACTCATTCCCAACATCTCTAACTCAACAGCTTCTATCTAGCATAGCAGTGATCTCTATTGCCTATCATAAAGTTCTATAAATTGTTCCATATTAATATTTTCTAAATAACTATTGTTATAGGAAAACTCCACTAATGCCAAGTGATTTCCCCATGACCCGCTGAATTCAATAACACATTCCCTTAGTATATCCTAAATCACTTGTATAAAAATATATGAATTTCCATATATTTGTGGCTGGAATGTCATACTCAATAAAACCTATGGAAAAAGTTCACTTTTCATTCCCTTCAAGAAGGGATAAGTAAATCTTGAATCATGATTTGAAACTATACTCCATGGAACCCCATGAAAACGACATATATCACATAAATACAGCTCTCATAACTTCTCTACTTTAAAGATTTCCCTTATATTCAAGAAATATGCTTACTTTGTCAGCCGATCCACAATGACCCAAATAACATCATTTTTAATATGTTTCTATAGAATACATACCTCAAATTCCATGGTCACATCATGCCACATCCATTCCATAATAGCTAATAGGTACATTAATCCTCTAGGTTGTTGATGATCTACCATCACCAGCTCACTAATATAGAATCATTTCATGAAACCTTCTCTCTACATTTTCATTCTTTTTCACCAAATCTATCATCATAGTTCATGGAAAATTTTGGTCACACCTAGATGAAACACCCAAATTGAGGCATGATATACCCGCAAGAGCTCCTATCACATTCTCATGGGCACTAAAACGTGATACTTCACATAGATAATGTCATCACCATCAATCATCCAGTCCAAAGTGTATATCACCATCTTTAAAGCCTTCTATAAAGTCCAATAACTCATGGAATTCATACTACTTATCCCATATCAATCTCAAAAGTTCAAACTCCACTAAAAATGACATGGGTGTCATTTTCTCATGTATCTCCAAAACCACAATGTACATCTTAGATTTCAACATTGTCATCTTCCACTCCGCACTAGATTCCTGAACCATACGAGAATTCGTTTTCCTACTCAATGTTTCATCAAAATTGTTTCCTTCCGCATGTGTATATTCCAGATGAAAATCAAAGGACTTCATATACTCAACCCATCTCCACTCCCAATGATTCAAATTTTGTTATGAAAGGATATACCTAAATATCTTATGGTAAGTATAAACTAAATTTTTTTCACCCAATATGTAGTGTCTCCAACACATCCGAGTATTAACCATTGCTTCTTCCTTGAGGTCGTGCATTGGGTAATTTTGTTCATGTATCCTCAGCTTTCAAGACCCGTATGCCACAACCTTATCCCCTTACATCAACACATCTCTGAGTCCAATTATTGGAGAGTCAGAATACACCTTGTAATATTTACATAACTTGGGTAGGATCAAACTTGTTCTAATTTCAAATTCTTCTTCAAATTATGAAAATCAATCTTGGAGGACTCTAAACATCCAATCTTTAACCCATTTTTGGTCATGCCTAAATGTGGAACTACCAAATGGAAAAAGTCATGGATGAATCTTCACGTAATATCTTGTTAATCCAATAAATATTCTCATATTGAAATCATTCTTGGGATACTCTAAAGAAACCACTTCCCAAACCTTATCTGGGTCTACTGACAAAACTTTTTATTAGATGATGTGTCCTAATAAGTCTACCCGTTCAATCAAAAACTGACACTTAAATAGCTTTTCACGAACTCACCCAGGATTCCATCCAAGCTGACAACCATGCTGGTCCTTCAAAAAGACCAAAGGGAATTCCCGATCCCCTTGGGCATGAATCTAGTGTCGGGAATCAAAATAAGATAGTTGGGAATGGTTTGGATGTTAAAAAATATAAGTATAACTGAATATAAAGTGAACAAAAAAAAACGGTAGCAAAAAATAAAAAAAATTAACCAGATAAACATACCTCCAAGTTACCCCATGGGTCACTATCCAACATAGAACCATGCTCACCCAAGAGCAATCCAAGACTAAAACCTGAAACTAAAATGAAAATCAGGCATGAGCACGGAGATGATCAGTAATAAGGCAAAGTAATAACAATGTCTTATTACCTTACATTTAAAAAGTAACCCAAAATATGCTAGTTTGAAATCAAGACCCATTATAATATTGTCTTTCATTCCTTTAAAAATCAGGTGACAAGTTTACATTTTTAAGGAAACCATTCCTCTTCCTCTGCATTTTAAAAATTGAATCCAAACATGCATTAACATTACAAAATTAAAGGGAATCAATTTAAATTTAAATATTTTTTTTCACAAATGAGGAAACAAGATTGAAACACATGAATTGAAAATCATATCACAAGAACCATGGGAAATCTTTGAAGAGCTAGTGTTATTTGGGTAACACATCCATAATCTATTGTTCTCCAATCATCATAATGTTTAGTCAGTGTTGTAGTGTCAATCCTCCTAGAAGAAACTGGGATAGACCACTTCTATATAATCTAGCATACTAGTCCTTGTCTCCCCACCTAGATACCTTGGTTTCCCATGTGTTCGATTTCAAATTTTGGTTATTTTTATCAACAAGTAAAGACACACATACATCACATTCTCTATCTAAAAACTTAACAGTTTTCACCACCAACCTGCCCCTTATCAAGCCCCCTTTTTTCAAAAAGACACATCATTGCACAAGCCTCTTCCCTAGGAACATATAAAAATTAATACATTTAAGAAATGACATATTTTTCTAAAGAAATAGGGAATGACTTAATATGTGTTTTCGTTTTTCATAAATCAAAATCATAGTTCCAAACGGGATTAATCACATACAAGGAAAACATTTCATTTTAGAAAAATAATCATCCAAATTCATTAAGATTCCAAAATAGTATAAAATATTAACTAAACAACCAAGGTGATATATATTTAAAGAAATATTAATTCCACATTTAAAAATGAAGCCATACTTTTAAGAAAATCAAACTACCCTTATCCTTGAATTATCACCAAAAACCATTTTGTAAATCACTAAGGATCTTCTTTGAAAAAACATTCATGCCACTACAGAATTATAATAAAACCAGCTGAAAGACAACACGTCTTTTGAAATACCCATTTCACATTCAAAGCATTTATGAAACCACTTTTCAAGAACCAAAACCATTTATCCATAAACAAATATGTATATATATATACATTGTATATGAATTTCATGTAAAGGAAGAAGTCACAATTTTAAATGAATACCAAGCAGTAATGGAAATTCTAATTAAAGGTCAGGGCATAAGAAACCACCTCAAGGTGGAAACAAGGCGTCCAAATCAGTTATTGTATATTTTTAGCTGAAATCTATTATTCCCCCACTAAGCATATGCACCTTAGAATATATACAGGGACACCTATCACCTATGCATACATTCACATTGCACATGATTGTGTGAAAGATGATCCTTACAGATATACTTATACACAGATTCCAGTCTCCACTAACCTACATATTAATTGTTATATATACACAAAGGAACACCTAGCCCTATATATGAATATTCCATTCCATAGATGAATATACATGTAACAGGGGAACCTACATGTATTTATTTACTTACATATACCCATGCAGGTGAGTCGCCCATGGACCAGAGACTCAAAACTGCACCAAATAGACCAATGCACTACACAAAATTAACCAGGGACCTTTTAAACCATTAAGAATCTTATATTAGATTGTGAGACAACCATACAATAGAAATAGAAATAAACTAAGTAGAAAAACATCACTCAAGTCACACAACTTTTTACAGTGGCATCTTGAGACCTCTTCACCTATATGCATATAAATTTTCATACATACATACATACATATATTTATCCGTTGATCCAATTACATATTCCATACACTACAAGGGAACATGTACAAATGGGATATTTATATATACATTCCTACCCATGTATATACATATAGATCTTTACTGTCGATGACTTCAATCCACACCATAATGACCATGAAAATCTACAACAATAAAAATGAGTCAAAAAATTACCATGGGATCCAAAGAAAACTAAACAAATTTCACTTCCCATAAAACAATACAAATTAAATGCAATGCCTAAAAAATAAACCTTTCATGGAAAACATGTAACAAATCCATTTTCTGCGCCCAAAACCGACTATCTTTCACAATAAAATCACTTTTGAAATCCAAAAACTTTTTCAAACAATGCATCTTAAATGAAAATATAAAAAACATACATTTATTTGTTTATAAAACCATAAAACCACAAATTCACATCAAATCTATTTTAAATTGTACTTCAAATTACACATAAAATATAAAGGACATATTAAAGAAAACAAAATAGTAGTGGATTCATCCAAAAAAATAAAAAACATGAAATCACCTACCTCAAAGGAGTGGCAGATAGACTGAGACAAGAGGAAATGATGCGGCTTCAACGACGGATTCCGTAACATGATAAAAGCTTGCTTGAAATACCCATCTCACACCCTAGAAATAAGTGAGGAGTCAAAAATCAGTTTACCCAAAACCCTAAATTCTAGAACCCAAGACCCTAAAGAAAATCGTAATGAAACATACTCAGAGGAGAAGGAGGTGTGGCAGTGCTATAGGGGATAAAAAAGGTGGGGTCTGGTCATCATAGGAGGGACCTATGAGGTCGCAATCACTGATGGAGGACTGGGCAATAAGTGGGTGGGGGGGGGTGTGCTCCAGAAGGAGAGTTGACCAAGGGGGTCGATGTGAAGAGACAAAAGAGTGGAAGGGAAACATGTCACTAGGGATGAGGGATTGGCAGCTCGATGACATGCAGTGGGGAGATGAGGGTTGGGGCATGATTGTGTGGAGAGGGAGGATGGCTGTGGTGTGACTAGGAAAGGGAAGATAAGAAAAGGGAAGAAAATGGAATGAAAAACCCCTAACCCAAAAAGTAATAAAAAATTAACTTCCTAACAACATTAATAATAATAGAAATAATAATATTAATATTAATATTTTTAACAATATCATCATTATTATTATATTAAAATCATTTTTATTTTAAATCATTTTATTTTATTTTGATTTTAATTTAATAATTTAAATAAAGATTGAAATATAATTAAACTATTAGTGACCTTAAGGAGGAGGTTGGGGCGTGAAAATTCTACCCACCATTAATGCATTATACCCCCCATAAAGTTCCAAATGTTTTGATCAACCCAATATTCCATGGAAAACTACAATGATACATAAAAAAATCTCCAATCACCGGAATATTGAGCATTAAAAATAACCAAGACCTGAAACTCTAAAGATCTGAAAACCCGAATCACCAAAGAAAATAACGAACAACAAGGAATTCACCTCCAAACACAACTACAATGTAGAACACCACGGCCCCTATGTTAGGGATCAACAAGACTACTATATACATCCAAGAACTCTCTTCGATCAACCCAATACCCAAGCAAACAAATTACAGTGGTTAGGGTCAGGCAGAGAAAAATAAAGGGATTGCACCGCCAAGAACTCTTTGAAGATAGAGTTTTCCACAAGTTCGTCCAATGGTGGTCTACCCAAAATATTAGGATTGTTGTAAAACATTGGTTCACCAAAACAAAAATTACTAAAAATCCTACAAAAAAACCTTTAACATTTTTATTGACCCTCCTTACTCCACACGTTAAAACCCCAACAAAAGTGGAGATGTTGGTGAGACCCATAGTGGGTCTCCCCACCATATTTGAATTTTCCTACCACCACATCATCCAAATTACATTACCTATTATTTTTAGTGATATGTACTAAATTCGTAATTAGGAACCCACCATTGTAGGCCGATCTACATAAAAAATTTCCACAGTGGAAAACACTCTACCACATGAGAGTGTTTTTTGATAGTAGAAACCCTTGACACTACAAAAAAATAAACATATATGTGTCAATCCTACAATACATGAGTATATCCAAAACAAGTACATTTTTGACCCATAACCTACCACAAAAATATTCAAAGATCACACCCTCTGGATTTACAAGAATACAGATTCTCCAAACATCCTTAATGCCCAAGAGGGACTCCCACAAATGAATACCACAACAACGAGACAAAGAATTTAGGCCCTTCACATTAAAAATTTAAGAATTTAGAGACAATACCACAATAGGGAAACTTATTTCATTACCATCCTGACACTATGAACCTATGTTGGACCAAACCCATCCCATGTTTGATGAGTCTTGACTTTGCACAAGCTTTTCCCTCAGACCTGTGGCTAGGGCCCTGATCTCTGGAGCATCTACCACCTCGCAGTCATAAGCTGACCATATCTAATTGGAAAATCATCCTCTGAAAAAATATCCTAAATATTTCTCCTTGGGTCCAAAGCTGCCACTCCAACAACATACCAACTGAGAATTGTGGTGAACAACATAGCATGTCCGACTGACCACACTAGAGATAGGCGATTGAGTGGTCTATTAGACACACAACACGAACTAATTTAAGGATCACTCTATGAATAGGTCCCCTCCAGTTCATGCTCCTCATCAGATGTGGAACATTCAATTAAAAAAATATGAACATGAACAATAACTATTACGAGTTTTATGATGATTTATCTACACTACCACTGGGGAAACATGAATATATCTCATCCGAAAATCCAACATGCCTCCTTTACCATCTGTTAACTAGTCGAGAACCTACGAGCTCCTCCACCTTTTTTCACCTTCATATCCATAGGTATAACCATATGATAAAGGCAGTCTTGAGGATATATCAGTACACCCCTATTCATAGAAAAAAACAATCACCATTCACTAGTTTAGTTCGGCTCCCCCAAACATACTTGAGATAACTTACACCCACACAACATTTGGAGTCCCTTAAAACAGGTGACACTCCCGAAATTCCCAAAGAACTCAAAAATATTCAACCCACCTCAACACATATAAAACTCCAAAAAAACTGAGCAGGACCCAACTATGTCACTCCACTCAGAGTCTGGGTTGAGTCATTAACTGAGAGAGACCTTCTAGGAACCACTGCGATCTTTCAAGGGGGAATATCCCGAACAATAAACACAAAACCAGCCTTCTCCACAACCAATAACCTGGAAAAAACATCAAAACCTTATACAAAAATCCAGTAATTCCAATTTAAATCATCAATTAATTTTCAAATAAAAACACCCACATGAAAAAAACAAGAACCGTAAAACAAAACCCTACAATCTCTATTGAAACAATTGACTTCACTCTGATCTCAAAACCATTTTCCAAATCCAAAAGAATTTGAGAAAAAAACCATTTTAAATAAAAATCCACTTTTCTTCTTATGTCCTCTCTGAGAAAGTCATCACAACACTCCATACATAACCAACACACTTTAGGAAGACATAAAGTAATTTTCCAACCATTTACCCAAATAAACCTTTCAGGAAACAAGAAGGGGCCTTAGGAATCAATCACCCACAACTAATATTCATGGGCGCCTCGTAGATATGAATTTTCATGCCACTCAGAAACCCATACACATGATCCAAAAAATTTCCTATAATTATGACCACATGCACATGAAAGCACCCATAGGAATTCCACTAGACAATAAAAGGTTCTTTAGGTTTCAAAACAAAACATTCCCAATATTTCGAAAATACATTTTTCCAAAACCAATTAAAAAATTCAATAAAAAATCTCAAATTTATTTCCATTTACAAACTATCTCTCTTCAATTTCAGATAACCAAAAATGTTCTTCTAAACATCCAATTTCAATAGATCAATCACTAAATTCCATAAAAAATGTCCAAGGGAAACACACCCCAAGAATCACGTCAAACAAATACAAAAGGAAAATAAGGGCAACCCAAAGTCCATTTTAAGAAAAACGCCTTTGGGGAAACCCAAAACAAAACCATGAAATCATCGACACTAAAACACATGGTTGGATTACTAGTGGTTGTGCCTAACCTATATACATGATTTAGAATACTATTCCCCTGGAAATCAGTATCCGCTAGGAGTGTCAAACCAAACTCTTGGGAATCACAAGGGTCACTACTGCATGCGAGACCATGCATAGTACCAGGTTACTCCTACTATAAACCCCAATCAACATAGACCAAAACAAAAAACATATATCCTGGAACACCCCTAGTTACTTGAGGATCAGAATGAGAAAGATTTCACAATGTTGTGCCCACACCTACCACTCGAGCACCGATAGTTCAATATCCAATCTACTTGACACTGCAAATAAAAATAACAAAACCTACTCTGATACCATTTTGTCATGAACCAACCCGGGATGCCATCCAAACCAACACTCGAGCTAGTATGTGGCATGGCCCGAGGGGTATCCCCGATCCCCATGGGCTGGCAACGAGTGTTGTTCATCAAAATGAGATAGTTGGGAATGGTTTGACCGATAAAAAAAGACAGATAAATGAATATAAACTAACAAAAATAAACACTAGCACCAGAAAATAGAAAAAATATAACCAGATAGACATACCACCATGTGACCCCATGATTCACCACCAAACATAGAACCACACTCACCCAAGAGTGTTATAAGACAAGAACCTGAAATAGAAAATTAAATAATGTGTGACCACTGAGATGCTACGTAGAAAGGCTAGGGAACAACAATGCCCTTTTCCCTTACCAATAAAAACAAACCCAAAATATTCTAGTTCGAAAACAAGAACCATTAAAATATTTTTTTTTTCATTCCTTTCAAAAATAGGTAAGATGATTACATTTTGAAGGAAAACATTTCAATACCACTACATTTTCAAAATAGAATCCAAACATGCATTGAAATTATAATAGGAAATGGAATCAATTTAATTTAAAATATGGTTTTCATGAATGAGGAAATTATCATGAAACAACTGAATAGAAAATGATATACAACACACCTTGGGGAATCCCTAAGAAGGTAGTGTTACTTTGGGACCTAGGATAATCATACCTCAGTGAAAATTGGCACAAAAACCACAATGATCTACATTCTAATTCACAAGCCACTAGTAGAGAACACACACATAATCTATTGGTCTCAAATCATCATAATGTTTTGTCAGTGTTGTAGTTCCAACCTTCTAGAAGAACATAGGATGGTCCACATCTGTATCATCTAGCATACTGGTCTAAGTCTGCCTAATTAGATACCCGATTTTCCCATGTGATATATTTCAAATGTAGTGAGTTATATAACCATGTAAAGACACAAAAATCGCAATATTTATCTAAAAACATTCACATTTACACCACCAAACTCCCCCATTAGAGCGTCTCCCTATTTTTTCAAAAAGACACATTATTGCACAAGTATCTTCACTAGGAACATATAACAGTTCATGCATTTAACATATAACTCATTGTTCTAAAGTAAGAGGTAAAGCCTTAATAGGGGTTTTCCTTTTTCATAAATCATTCTCAATTTTCCAAATGGGATTAATCACTTACATGGAACAATTTTTATTTTGGAAACATAATCACCCAACATCTTTAAGATTCCAAAATAGCTTGAAACCATAACTAAACAACCAAAGTGCTACATTTTTACTGAAATATTACAACCTTATTTAAAAATGAAGCAATTCTGTTATGAAAATAAAACAAACCTTTTTCATTTAATTTTAACAAAAACCCATTTTGGAAATTACATTGTAACTTCTTTGATAAAATAAACATGCCATTACAATTTTATAAAAAACCATCCTAAAGACTACACATTGTTGGAAATACCCATTTCACATTCAAAATATCTAGAAAACCAATTTTCCAGAACCAAATCAATTTATTCATAAATATATATATATATATATATATATATATATACAAATTGCATATGAATTTGATATAAAAGGAAAAAATACACACTCTTAAAACTATACCAAGCAGTAATGAAAATTCTAATTAAAGGAAATGGCATAGGTAACCAACCTCATGGTGGAAACAAGTCCACCACTTCTACTCTTGGAACTTTCTAACAAAAAGATGCCTCTCCCCCATTAATAATATTCATATTCTCATATGTGAAAGGACACCTATCTCATATGCATACATTCTCATGGACCATGAACATGTGTATGTGGATCCTTACTGGTATGGTAATACACATATACCAATCTCGAGTCACCTATATATGAATTTATATATAAAAATAGACACACCTAGACCCATACATGTATATTCAATGCAACAGATTAATATACATATAATGGGGGAACCAACAGGTATATATTTACTTACCTATGCACACGTGAGCAAGTCACCCTTAGACCGACAACTCGAAACTACACCATGCAGTCTAACGTACTATGAAAAAATAACCAAGGACCTTTTAAAAATTTAATGAACTTAAATTAGATTATGTGACAACCAAGTAGTAAAAAAAGAATTATGTAAGTAGAAAAACATAACTCAAGACACACAACTTTTGACGTTGGTAGCCCGAGACCACTTCACCAAAAATCATATACATTTTCACATAAATATATCCTTTTAATCAAGAAGATATTCCCTACCCCATGAGGGAACATGTGCATGGAGGATATGTATATATACATGCCTACCCATGTATATACATATAGTTATTTTTTTCGATGACTCGAATCCACACCATAATGACCATGACAAACGAAAACAAATTAAAATGATTCTAAAAAACATGCCAAGGGATTCAAAAAAAACTAAAACTATTTCAAATCCCATAAAGTAATATAAAATCCATGAAAAACATGAAAAATATACCTATAATGGATAACATGTCACAAATCCAATTCACACACCCAAGGCTAGATCTCTTTCACATTCAAAACACTTTTGAAATCCAAAAACGTTTTCAAATAGTGCATCTTAAAAGAAAACAAAAAAATTAAATTTCATGGTGCAGAAAATATCAAAACAAAAAAGGCATATCAAATAAAGATTAAAATGAACATAAAATTGCACATGAATTTAAAGGAAACAATAATGAAAAAAATAGTGGTGTATTCATCCAACAATACAAACAACATGGAATCACCTACCTCAATATAGAAGAAGATGGACCGAGACAAACTGAATTCTTTTTGCTTCAATGTCAGATGCCGAATCATGATAAAATCTAGCCTGAAATACCCATGCACACCCTAAAAAAGTTAGGTGTCAAAAATTGGTTTACCTTAAACCCTATATATATGAAACCTATACCCTAAAATAAAATTAATAGAAAATATACCTAGAGGAGAAGGAGGTGTAGCGACACTACATGGCCTCAGCCAGGGAGTCCAGTCCCTATAGGAGGGACCAGTGAGGCTACGGCCACCGAAGGAGGACCATCCAACATGTGGGGGGGGGATCCAGAAGGAGAGCTAGCCAATGGGGCCGGTGTGATGAGGTAAGAAAGGGGGACAAAATCACAATGCAATGGAGGAGGTATTAGCATCCTGAAGACATCAAGAGGGATGGAGGAGGGTAGGGGCATGACCTAGAGAGGAAATAGTAATGAAAGGGATGAAAAAAAGAAAAGAGTAAAACCCTAACCCAACAAGTCATAAAAATATATTAACATCCTAATAATAATGATAATCGACTTAATAATAATATTATTATTATTCATAATAATAATATCATCATTATTATTATTTGTAAATCATTTTATTTTTATTTTATTTTCATTCATTTTGATTTTAATTTATTAATTTTAAAAAAAATACTCAAATATAGTTAAACTAACCCTGATCGCAAGATGCGGGTCGGGGTGTGACATAGAATGGCATATAGCCAATTCTCTCTTAGTGTACTCAAGATAATGTCAAGATGTTCGGCATGATCGTTATGAGGTTTGGAGTACACCAATATGTCATCTAGAAACACCACCACAAAATGATCCTTTTATGGATGGAGTATCCAATTCATTATGTCCATAAACACTACTGGTTCTTTTGTCAGCCCAATCGATATTACGAGAAATGCATAAATCCCATACCTTCTCCTGAAAGCAGTCCTTGGTATATCAAAATTTTTAACACTCAACTAATGATAACCTAATAAGAAACTAATATTTTAGAAAACATAATATCCCTTAAACTGGTAAATAGATCACCAATACGTGGAAGAGGATACTAGTTCTTCACATTCATCGTTTTCAACATCCAATAATCAACACCAAAATGTAAACTCATGTCTACCTTCTTTGAAAATAACATAGGTTATCTACATGGAGGCATACATGGATGGATAAATCCACTTTCCATAATTTCCTATAGATGATATTGGAGTTCATGAAGCTCTCTAATTTCCATTATTTATGGTGGAGTAGACACTAGATCAGCTCCCAATATGATCTCAATAGTAAATTATGTATATCTCTCATGTGGGAACCCTGAGAAGTCTTATTGAAGGACATCATAAAATAGTTCCTCCCCTGGTGGAAGGAAATATTTCCTAACACCCCTATTATCCTGTAAAATACTATCAACATGGGACAGAAGCTCTCATAGTGACTATGTAACTGAACCTGCTCTGCCCACCTGGATATCCCCCTCCCCATGGTGAAGGTAATGTTCAACCACATTGAACATTATTTTCACCCTCTAGTGGAAAAAATCAATGTGGTCTCGATATGAGACTACCCAGTTCATATAAAAAATTAAGTCGAAACCTATCATGTTAAGGATATGTAGATCCCATAAAAAATGGTACTCCCCGATCTCAAGAGAACTACCCTTGCACATACAGATGTCTCATGAATATACTCAATTATGTGTACATATTGTGATAAACCCACACAAAAACAATTCCATCAGGATCAAGTCGCTAACAAAACCTTACATCATTTACATAAGAGGAAAAATTTACAAAAAGTCACAACATGTCATTTCCCCAAATCTCACCACACAGGAAAAACCGAGGCATCATCCCTACACTGAACCATCCCATAATTAGGTCATGATCAATAAGGGAAAACACATTTTCACATTAATGTTTATTATTTAGACTATAGATTATTCTCATCTTGTTTATTTTATATTATTTTTCAAATTCATGTTAGGCACCATTTCTATATCAATTTCACATGTAAGTAAAATAGTTTAAGTTCAACACCTTAACCATAAACCATTTTAATGAGTGTTATAAAAATGATTAAAGTCACATTAATACAGATTTCATATAATTTTTCATGTATAATCTAAACTCATGTAATTATTGTCCACAAATAAATACTTAAGAAGTTCTATAAATAATAATCACATCACCAAACAAGTGTGCACTAAAGGTGAAATAATATTCAACTATATCAACGACCAAACTTGTCAACCATCCCACCCTATATACATGGGTTTTCCAAAGTACATGGGTTTACAACTTCTACGCATGAGCTCATTACCATGCCACAAAACTTCCTAGTATCATGTCAACATTTCCCCAAATAGTAAGAGAAAATATGAAGAATAAAAACTCTTCTGATACAACTTTCTAACTTCCCGACCTGGGTACCATAGACCGGTTCCCCGAGCCAGTCCACTACATGGCCTTAGAAACACCTCCCGGTATGCCAAAGTGTGCTGACTTCATATGAGGGTCTGTTAAGTCATTCGTGGGGAGACTATACCCAATATTATTAGAATAAAACACTATAATAAGAAAAAAAGATATAGAGGAAGCATATATAACATTACAAATGTTAGAAGAATAAAAAAGACATGAAATAAAAAACTAAACTGAAATGGAAACATGCAATGCCTATATAGGTATAAAGTGTCTAATAAACTAAATAAGAAGAAAAGACACAAGAGGCTCCCAAGTGGGCCCATACGAACATCTGGTTCCCTCGACCAAGCTCCATCCTCTATCAACAATAAAATTTAGGGCCCTTTCCCTTAACATGTCCTGCAACAATAAGCTCTATTCATGTACCACTTAGGTAGCTCGAGTAGGGTTTGAGTAAAACATAGTAGGCCACCACCAAAAGATTAAAAAAAATCTCGTCAAAAGTAAGTGTATGTTTGTCTATAAAGAAATAAATAAAATTTGGAAAAAAATAGTTGTCACATTATCATTTAATCATTATTTTATCATTTTAACTCCAGGGTTCCCATGGACACTTGTACCTCAACACAAACTATATATCGGATTGGTGCCTGAAGTGTTCCCTAGGTTATATCATTTCATAACACCTAATTTGACTAATGTCCGAGCTTGAAGTATTCGAATATGATATGATATTTCAATACCTGATTCAACTCATACTGGAGTTCATATTATAGTCATGGGAGGCCATGACTCAAAATACTATATGTTAAAAGGCTGACATGGTCCCTCAGAAATCAATCATACATGTTTATCATGGGTGTAGAACATCATGTCTATGACCCCAAAATCCATTTCTGTGCACGAAGTCAATAGTATATACATATATTCGGTGTATAAAACCATTTATATCACCTTGAAACCATTTGTGAACATGAATTCACTTGTGTAAGATGTCATATATAACACCCAAAACCTCGATAGATCAATCAATGGATTAGAAATTCATGTATATCCATCATTCAACCATGTATGTATACCATCACGAAACAAGAACGTCATGTCTAACACCCAATCTATCACAACTAATAATTAATTCACAAATTAAATAAACTAAGTGGAATAATTAATTCAGCAATTAATTAATTGACCACATAACTTTTCCCATTAATCAATTTATAAATTGATTAACAATTCACATAATTAACAAATTATATTCAATATTCTAATTAATTATTAACATCATACTTTTAATATTTGGATAATTAACATGTTAGGAAATTATCTTGTACTCACAATTCTCAAACATTCAATGAAAAACACATTTTCCAAATTCATGTCTGGATAAAAAACTTACGAATTAAATATCTGATGTCAACAATTCCAAAAAAATTACATAATTAATTACTAAATTATTTATCTTTTTCATTCATTTCAAATTTTCCCAATTCCCAAACAATATGATATTAATTAACATAAGAAAAAATTAATTTTATTTAGAAACCTAATTGCTAAATAGATCTAGATAATTATATAACTTGAATATACAAAAAAACAATGATAATGGAAATTAGAATTATACTACATACCTTATTCAAAATATGTTCAACAATTCAAAAATCAAGGTATGGACTGGTTGGATTTGACTAGAAATGAAGAATAGAAGAACACACTAAAAACGCATGTTAACCACTGATAAAATAATATAATAATATCATATATAATTATCATGTGATAATTAAATTGTATTACAGGATAATTATCCTTGATATTATTGGTCACTTATTATATAACCTGATAAAATATTTACAATTATAAATATATAATTTCATCAAATTATTCATTGATTATTTATATTAAATTCCATGAAATAATATTTTGAAAAAAAGTATAATTGTCATATTATAAAACAAAAATCTCCTTGTTATTTTTTATTTCCACCATTTTATTTTTAAAATAAATTGAAAAAATGGATTGAAAAAGAATGATAATAAAATAATTTAAAAAAATAAAAAAAAAATTGAATTCCTGTTTATGGCACACAACAGGAAGCACAGTAGGGGGTCACATACCAGTCTTGGAAAAAGAGGAAGAGAAAGCCCATCCTACCCAAGGGAAAACTGAATATTTTCCCACATGACCTAATCTAACCCAAAACACATAAATCGGCTTTTTTTATGTAGAAAAAACTCAATCTATAACCCTAAATAATTTTAAATTAAACCTCCACATTTTTTATCTATTTCAACAATTATTTAATGGAAGAGTGATTTATTTCACCCCTTAAATATGTTTAATGTATATTTGTAGTTAAAATGGTCTATTAATGAAGTTACACATTCTTAGGTGGTCATAAATGGAAAAAATCCCATTGGAGAAGAAGATAAACAAATCCTCTATTTTTATTTTTTATTTAATTTAATTATTTAATTTAAGAAATAAATTTAAATATATAACATTAATAAAATATCAATTTCATATAGGAATTATACACTTCATTGGTTAAACACCCCTTTCTGGAACCATCTGTTATCTAGAAATTCTTGTCCAAGACATTATTATGGAGTTATTATAATTTTTCAATAAAAATAAATAATTAAATATTATTTAAAACATTATCTTATGAGCGAGGAATCAGAACATTTGATTCCTACATATGTCATACCATATCTAGGGAAAAGATAAAGTTTCAGATATAATCTTGAACTCATATTTTTCATATGATTCTCCATTATAAATTATGAAATTATTTTTAAATAAATTGTCTGAAATTACACTAATATAATTAATATTTTTTATTTTTCCTTCTCCAAGGATTTTAAGACTTTATAATCTCACACTAATTTGTGTCTAACTCTGAAAACATTATATTAAATATTATAATGTTTAAATTGGGAATTTTCTCTTATGTAAAGCCTTTAAACAATTCATTATGTTATTTCCCTAATAAAACATTTTGTCCACATAAAAAATTTATAATTTTTAAAAATAATTATTATCTAATAAAGAAGGATGTTACAAACAAATAAAAACTCATAGGAAAACAAACATGGAAAATGGAATGATCATACAGGAAAGAAAGATTACTGGTCCTAAAATGTTCTATGAAATTGTGGAGAGGTTTAAGATCATTCAGTAGAATAACAAATCCAACCAGAGTCGACACAATAAATATGAGGTCAATGGTTGATGTTACCAAGAGATATATTTTGGATATGTAGTATTCATATACATAACTCCATTGATGAATGTGATGAGATTTTCAATGAAGGGATATCATAGTCAAAGATACATCAGCTACTTTGATATCCTTGATCACATTAGAGCGATGACCTACTGACTAGCACTACCAGCAAACCTATATCAAGTACATGATGTATTCAATGTATCCCACTTGATGGAGTATATAACAAACCTGACACATCCACTAAATAAAGAGCTGGTACCATTTGAGAGTGATCATTCCAATGTGAAAAAACATCTGAATATATTTGATCTGAGAGAAAAATTTCAATAAAAAAGGAAATGCCACTCATAAATGTGTTGTGGAGAAACCATAGAAATGAAGAAGTAATGTGGGAATCAGAGGAAGTGATCAAGAAAAGTTACCCTCGTCAGTTTTATGTGTGGGAAAAATAAATTTCCAGAGTGAAATTTATAAAGTGGGGAAGATTGTGATGACCCAAACTGTTATAAATAAAATCCTCCTTTTGATTAAATTAAATTTATTATTATATACTATACTTATAGAAAATATATTCACTCTTTCTGTTGTATTATATATTATTGAATTTTATTGACTATTGATAATATTTATGTTGAATAGTGATCACATGAATACTATAAATAGAGTGTTTTATAATATCCAATTGTCATAAATAAATGAAATTATGGTTTCACTAGTAGGACCGTACCCTATAAATCCCATTTATCAGAGCTTCTGAGGAAGATATAATTTATATAATTTCCCAAGACCAATGCCACACTCATATCCAAAAACATAATCATAAGTGAAACCATTTACCTGAGATGTTAATGCTCATCGAGATCGTGGACCAAACCATGTTAACTGAACATCCCCATGAAGGACCCACCATTGATCACCATACCCTTAGGGAATATGCTGGTCTTTTAATGGGATACACATCAAGACCCTATAAATATGAATATTTACATTATTCTTTGTTGTATATATTCATTATATTATTGTTACATGAAAAATTATATTTATTTTGATTAAATAAAGAAAAAATTACACTTTTTAATAATATTCAAATTAAATTAATTTATTTTTAAAATTAAATAATATTTTAGTAAAATAATATTTTTAAATAATAAATATATATTACTATATAATTTTCATAAAATCAAATTTAATTTTTATTAGGGTTTCAAAACACTTATTGTCAAAACCCATCAATTTTCAATAAATGATGGTTTTTATTTTAAAAGTGAAAATTCACAAATTTAGAAATTTATTTAAATAAAATTAATATTGCTTTAGGAATTATGATTTCAAATGTATCGAATATTTAATTTTTTATAATTTTTTAAAACAATTATTTTTTTGATATATATTAAATACCTTATAAATATACGACGTGTATTATGACATCATAATGGCCCAATAGTGTTGTAATAATTACAGTAAAAGGTATCCTATGTAAAATGTATCTTTTTTCCTTCAAAATAATGTATTTTTATATTAATATTATTTTATCTATATATCCTGAATGAATCCTACAAGACATAAAATTTACATTCTGATTTTAAAATATTTTCATTTAGAGTCTGACTCACGTCAAAATAAGTAAGGTTAATATTATAATATGTTAAGTCATTTGGATATTTAAATAAATAAAACCTCCCCACATTGGCCAAAACCACGGGAAAACTATTGTAAGGATTGGGGTTTTAAATATTTGATTATATATATCCAAAAATAAATAAATGTTAAATATTAATGAATTATCCTCCAATTTCATATAAAAACCCCTCCAAGCTTCCATTTATTTTCACTATAACTATTTTATTAACATACAAACCCTTATTTATTCTCTCTATAGTCCTCCCAAGGCACACCCATGAACTTGAGAGGCCTCTCCCAAGCCTATGAAGTCACACATCCACGTAAGTGAACTTCTCTTTCTCACATTTATTAAATAATCTCATTTATGTTATGCCCTTTATTTTTTATTTCCAAATGACCGGATATATTTTAACACCTACCCAATTTTGTCCTTATGATTTATAAATGATTAGGTACCTATTTATCTCTTATTAATCCATTCCAATTACACCCTTTACCCAAACAAAATTTTGTAAGGGTTCTTTCCATTTATTCCCTTTCTTCAAGTTTCATTATTATTTTATGCCTTGTATTTCCAATTCCTTATGTTGGGGAATGTATTAGATGTCTCTAATACTTTCCATTTCATTTATAAATAAGTTGAGACCCATTTCCCTCTAATGAAACCATTTTATGAATTTCAATATAATGTCGTTATGCTGGAGAAATTCCACCTCGATTTTCCATGAAAAAATAATTTTGTAGTAAATATCATACAGATTTATCTATCAAGAGAATTCAAATTTATGAACATATACCTATTGATTTGGGACATACATGTATTTATTCTACATTATAATATTATTCATAATACATGATATTATCTACCAATATTTTCTAATGTATTATGATCATTCTGTTTCAATATATATTTTTGGCTCTTATGATCAATATATATGTCACACTTCTCCCCATATAAATTATGTTTCCATATTTTCAACATGAATATCATATCCTCCAACTCCAGATCATGTGATTAATAGTTTTTCTCATTAATTTTCAACTTCCTTGAGGATTATTCTCTAAATATACCAATTTTTATTAGTACATTACCTTAAAAATTCAATCAATCATCACTATGTACATCAATGATTTCCCACTTTTCTGAGGTGTGAGTACTATTTCAGTGATAAGACTGGTTTTCAAGTCTCTGATGTAGTCTCCACATTATCTATTCTAGACAAACAGTAATTGCATCCCCATTGGATTGGTTAGTGGATGTTAAAATCATGATAAATTCATCATAAATCATTGATAATACGTAGATAAAATAAGTAAAATAATGATCCATGTTTCCAATTTTTGAATAAGACCTTTATTGATTTCCTTTATCATATAAGGGTTGACATATATTCCTTTTCATGTGATATTGTTCCCCATGAATGATAATTACTCCATAAAAAATTAAATTTTATTATACTTTTCATACATCTTCACCCATCGGGATGACTTTATCATAGTATTCAAATGATCCTCATATTCCTCCATGTTCATGGATTATATAATAATATCATTATTAAAGTCTAACTCAAATTTTCCAAGGTAATATCTAAATACACTATTCATTAACTCTTTGAATATTTATGAATAATTAATGTGTCTAAATAGGCACAACAATGAAATCATAGAGTCAGTACCCTGTATGTAAGGTAGTCTTGGCATTATCTTCCTTCCTTTCCCCTCTTTGGTGAAATATAAACTGAATGTCCACCTTAGAGTACCACATATCCTCACATAGTTGATAGAATATTTAAATAATCTATCTAAGGGGATACATTTTATTTATAATTCTTTTTATATTATGATAATCAATGGATAGGAGCATCAATCCATCCCTATTCTTGATGAAGTGTACTGTCAGACCCCATGGTGAACCACTCAAGTGTATAAAACACTTGTCCTGATTCTCCTATAACTGATTCGTTAGATCCTCCAACTCAATGGTGGCTATTCTATACATTTTTTATATAATTATAGATCAATAAATAATTTTAATTGTCAACTCAACATCTTATACAGGACAAAGACTAGGAAATTCATCAGGGAATAAATGGATGTAGTTCCACACAATGGGTAAGTCTTCGAGCATGATTCTCTTCATTGTCTTTATAATTTTAGTTTGATATGATTTATTAGAAGGAAATAATATACACAATTGAGATGATAATTATGAGTGATATTCATTCTCCTACATATAATGGTACACTATTGGATGATGCCTCGATAGATGAAGAGTGATCTCCCTTTCACAAAAGTTGATGTTGTAATTGTATAAAGATAGAAAATCCAAGAACAATATGGCATAACACTCCACCAAATAAAGTAAGACAATATTTTTTTGGAGGTTAAGTCAACAAACATTATGATAGGTAGATTTATATACCCTGGAATTAATAATATCCCCATTTTTTGTTCTGAAAACTAACTCATCCTTCATATTTTGAGGAGTTGTATTAATGATCTACTAAAATTTCAAGATATGAAAAAAGACACATAGAAACAGACTCAAATCATGAATTCTCTATTCTTGAATGATAATTATAATACCTATAACCATAGAATTTTCAGTGGCCGCCTCAATAGTATTGATGGCATAATATTTCCCTTTATAATTTTCCTTTGGTGTATGATGAAGATGAATATCATCAAGGAGTCTTGGTTTAGTTCACTAGCTTTCATAATACCCTTTCTCCCTAGAGGAGATACATTGAAGTATGGTTGATTCTCCAAATTACTCCATCATATTTCCCATATTTGTTATATTAATCTAACATTCATGTGTTTGATGGACACCCATCATGCACTTGAAGCATTTCTTAATCCCTTTGATGAAATTCCCATGATATTTCGTACCCCTATTTGGACATATGTGAGATTTATTTTTCCTTCTAACTTTTTCATTAGATCCTATTTTATAAATCTCCATATTTATTTCTTATCACCATATTCATGGGACTGTTCTCCACAATACATCTCCACCTTGAGATCATATAAAAAAATTCTTCATAAATCCCAATTTCTTGAATAGATAGACCATTTCAAATGTACATCTTTAAACCACTAAATATTATATATATTTTTATAATTCCTTATTATAGAACCAGATGATCAACTTTGAATAATTTTGAAATTGTCTTCTAAATACATGATATATTCACATTATATTTTGTTTATCTCTATGAATTGTATCTCCATATTTTTATGAATATTTATATTGAACTATTGTGTATGAAATATTTTCATAATTTCATCCCATGAAATATCAACAATTTTTTTACATCATATTATTGTTTTTAATCATCTCCCACCATTGATCATCCCCTACATCTAGTTATTAAATTGATATAGGTACCTTCTTCTTCTCAGAATATTGGATCATAGAAATAATCATCTCCATTGAGTTAAAACACATTCCTATAACTTATGGATTATAAGATACACTAAATGCCAGTGGTCATTGATGCATAAATTATTTTATAGATGGTTTCACCCACTTAGGTGAAGGTAGGAGTTTTTATTTATTATTTTGGCTATTGTTTATAGTCTGATAAAGATGGGTAAGAATTTTCATGAAAATTACAACTCCACCTCCCATATACCTAGGGATGTGTTTTAGGAAATCACTAAATTATTTGTCACATTGGTTGTTGACATAGTTTCTACTAGTTCACACCATTTTCTGAATTTGAAAATATTTAAGGAAAATATAATTCAACAAGTCAATAATAAATAATATATTCCATTGTGTAATTATATCTAAAGTCATGTATTATTAGATCCCTATGTTTTACATTTTCATATATCAAATCTTCATGAGCCCCCACATATACATAGTATCATATTAATAGTATTAACTAATGTTACATAATCCAAATACCCAATTAAAATAAACCATGCTCTGCTAATAACTATAGAGACCCTACTTTTCCAACATATCTATTATATCATTTGATAAATAAATAGTATATAATAATTACATATCAATGATCCAATGGTTTCGTGTAATGGTAACACTAGTAAGAAACCTAAAATTTCCAAATTTAAAACATTAATAATTAATATAAATAAACTTTTTATTTATGCCATTAATGATCATGATCTCCTTAGTACACATAATCACATGAGGATATACATAAATGAATGGGGTGAGATAAAATCCCATTATGATGTTAAATAATGTCATGAATTAATACAACATGGGTCAGAATAATAATTATCAAAATAAAATAAGCATATTATAATCATCATTTTAATGGGAGGAAGAATTTAATAATTTAATGGAATGTAGAAATGTATAAAAATGAAACATCGATTCTTAGTGGTAAAATACCACTCTTAGTTGTGAAAAAAATCTTGTATCAGGTTCATGCATACCATTTGTTCATAATTATAAAATAATAATTGTGAACAAAAAGTGTCTCATTTTCACACATTTTTTACATTATCTCACGAGACACATAATATTACATAATACATTGGATAAATACATAATATTGGTTTCACCCATCACATCATAAAATTTATATACTATGCATGCCAAAAATAATATATATCAATCATAGACATAAATTAAATGATTTAATGGATTGGGATTAATTTCATGAAGCATAAATTCATGAATAAACTCTAGGTATCCCAAAACAAAAACGAAATAAGTTGAATTGTATTAGAATCATAAATCATGAGTGATAAAGAAAGAATCCCAAGAGATCTAAATATGATGTTTTTAGAAACAAGATATCCCCTTGGAAATCATTGTGTTTGTCATAAAATCATTTTGGTAAAGTTTATATCCATGAAAATAAAAGGGAATAAAAATTAAATTATGTTTCATTAACACTAAAAAACCATCGACATTATAATTTATAATGAAATAGAAGTAATGAAATGAGAAGAAGTTGTGTTCAATAATCCCCTAACCTTATGTCTGAATTCATTTTTCACATTGATATACTAGATAAAAAAATTAGATTAAGTAAAAACTAAATCTAAAAAAACATATACATTTATTTTATTTATTATAATTTTTCTACTTCCTTTTATGGAAATTTTTATGAGGTATGGAGTTCAATTCTATTGTTTTGGGAGTGTATATTTTCTTGGATTTTAAGATCTTTTCTATTTTATACAACTATGAATTTTGATGTAACTATCAATAAATTTAAAATTATAAAATTAAAGAAATCATAGAATATTATATTTTCATATATATAATTTTTCAATATATTATTAGGATTATTCATTAGATACAACATTAGCGAAAATGATTTAATTTATTTTGGAATTTTTTACGACCACAAAAAAATTAAGTCATTATATTTACAATAATGTTTATATATTGGTTAAAGAATAATTATATGACATATAACATGTAAAATTTTTTTATTTAAGAGTAAAAATTCTTATTGAACAACCATGATGGAGGTAATGGAAAATGAAAACACATCATCCAAAATGTTTAGTAAATTGACACATCATAGACGATGTTTTAATTATTGGAATAATAGAATGTAGAATGATATTTCATGATGTAATATTCCAATAATAGAGTAATATTATAATCTATAAATTATAACATAATTAATAAACCAATTCTAGATACTATGGTGAGGATAGGATAAGAAACAAAAATTAATTGAAAGGAAAATAAAATAAAACAAAAGGTGATTTTATTTCTAGAATGTAATCATCTTTGGTATTTTTTTCAGACCAAATGAACCAGGACATGAGAGAGAGTCATGGGAAGATTATTTAGTAGATTTTATAAAATAATCATGCATTTAATGTTGTGACGAGAAGAGGTGGTGAGGTGTGTTATTTATAATGGGAGATGGATATTTTTTATTACATTAAATATTTTAATAATATTGGACAATACTATCAATAGATTTGAAAAATATCACTAAAAATATTAAATAATTAATGTGACATCGAGATTATGGGATTAAATTATCTATACATCAACAATTAATCAATAATTCATGTATTTGTAAATTACTGTAAATTACCATTTTTCACAATTCACAAAAAAGTAAACTATTTTTGGAAAATATTAAAAATTAACACATAAAATTCATATGATTGTATATTTTTAATAGAGACTTCGTTTTCTGAATATAACATTCTATATATAAGAAACTTAGTTTTTATATAAAATCCTAATTTATTTGAATATTATTGATTTTAAAATGAAAACAGATTTTATATCACATTGAAAAATTGAATATAGTCGCATAAAATTAGATTATAATCATAAGAAAAAATATATTAACATATGAATCAATTTTTTGAAAATTTATATTCTTATAAATAATCACATTAATTATAAAATTGAATATTAACATTTATGTTTTAGAAAATAAAAAAACACAATTCATCAATTTTAAGAAATTTATTTCCATTATATTATGATCTAATTATATCATGTATTCATTCAAATAATGGATAAATTTTATTAATACATTCATAGGTGAAGTTACTAATATATTTTCAAGATTACCATTCCTAATGTTAACAATACTATTCCAATGGTCATGTTACTATTCAATTTGTATAGGGTTTTTAATTTCTATTAATATTACCTATTTCATTCTTAATTTATGATAATGATATATTTAGTGGGATATATATATAAAATGTATATGTTTTATACCATATAATTTAATTATAATAAGTCAAAATTTATATTAATAAATATTTGGGTCGTTACACTTTACAAAACCTCATGAATAGAATATTTTTATCATTTTCCTTACATGGAACATTGTGATTTTACTGAAAAAAATATATACAAGTAATACTTTTTAGTTTTATAGTATGAGTATATTTTCTAGATTTCATGAATCCATAATTTATAGATGAGTCCATTACTTTTTCAAAATATTATTTTCATTGAAAATGATATCCTTTAAAATTGACATTATTTTTAAAGAAATAAAATTTTATGAAATTTCAATGGATTTATTCCTCAAGAATTAATTCATGTAATATTTGATAACCATTTTCCACATATAATAACTCTATTTCATTTTACATGTTCATTTTTATTTTTATTATTAAATGAGATTATCCTTTTTTATTTCTATGTCTATTTTATTTTTATGTTGTAATGACATTTACCAAACCCAATTCTTTGCAATAGGGTATGTTATCGTGAAATGTTAAGGAAACACATATGGTATCATGAGTAATTATACAAATTATTATTCATGGGGAACACATATATATATTTCATATTATTTAATGGTTAGGACCTATATCTCCCCCCAATGAATTGGGGAATGATTTATATTTAATGAGATCAAAATGACGGGATTGGGGTGTGGACATAGTTTCATATGGTACATTGTAAACCGTGATTGTATAGAGAGTTAAACTTGAATACTATGATGGTTTTGGGGGTTAACCATTCCAATATGACAATCCAAGAAAAGATCCTAGACTAATAAAGAAATGATTTTTTATGCTTATGTATTTTTCAAAATTCATAGATTTTTACTAATGATATATTCACATGGAAGATGTTATTTAATGATTTGTTTCTTATAAAAGCTTGTAATATATTCGATGAATCAATATTATTAAATATATTATGTATTCTATTATTTTGAAATATTATGTTCATGTATTTATTTCATTATGAACATGTTATGATTGATAACTCCATTATTTACCCTAGCTGAGCATCTCAGTTCAACCTTTTCTGGTGAGTGCACCTGCTCTGAATCCTCTTCTCGGGTTTCTCCATTGTTTTAGTGTGTCTGGAGAAACTACATGTGGCCAGAAGGCCTTGAGGTATCTCGAATTCCTTAAAGGTGGCCTGAAATCCCTACTAACCTGAAGGCCTGGGTGGCTCGAAAGCCTCATGGACTCCAAGCCCAAACCAGTGGCCCAAGGTGAATAGTTCCAGCTGCTATAGTATAGAACAATATTTTCTACAGTAACTGCTATAGTACCTACTACAGTACCCGCACAGTGTACAGTCTACTACAGAACCTGTATAGTGTATAGTTCTGCTATAGTACCCGCACTGTGTACTGTTCTGGTACAGAACTGCTACAACGCCTGCTACAATACTGCTATTGTACCCCAAGAAATATGAATCTACCTGGTTTTGAACCTGGGTCTTGTGGGTTCACTTAAGGATACCTCACAAACATGGCTGAGGCTCATGTGTTTTAGTATTCTAGTAATGGTTAAATAATATTGTGAAGATGTGCACAATTTCTGAATTATGTTTGATTCATTCCATGTTATTAGAGACACTATAGCTTCATGATCTTCTAGAGTGTGTTTTTGTAAGGTAATAAATACTCATATTAAAAAATTTCATATGTGTGTATGAAAAGTTTAGGTCATTATAATAATTAAAATTTCTTATTTTACATGGATATTGCCTCATTTTTAATTAATATTCAGTAAATCATACAAACACATGTCCGAGGACCATAATAGTGTCATTCCTCTTAAACCATGAAACATGATATTCTTACTTTTTGAAATACCACCAATATCTCCCAAAATGTTCTTCCCCTTTAGTACTCATACATAAATAATTTCTTTATAACATAGGGAAAGGAAGAATAATTATGGGTGATATCCAATCCTCGGTAATGGTAAAAATTATTGATATTAGTCTTTGAATATATTAATCCCAAATACTAGTATTATGATATGATATCATGTATATAACATTTGAGGTTCAAAGAAAAGATGTGATAGATTATAAACATTTTTCATGAAATAATAATCTGATTTTAAAAAGACATAAATCATAAGGGAAATAAAGACCATTATCCACGAGAATATAACATAAAAACAATTTATAGATTTGTAGCATATACATAACCAAATAAGATAATTTACAATGTATTTATTGATTATTTCATAGGAAATAATATTTTAATGGGTTCACTCCACAAACCATATTTGTAGCCAATAATTACTCCCAATATTACAATAGTGAACAAATTTCCTTACCAAATTGGGTTCACTCCCCATTATAACCTTACTAAGTGAACCGAGATCACTACTTATTCCATCATTGTCTTACTATACCAATTTCACTCCCTACTCCTACCCTGTCTTACTAAACATTATTCACTTCCAATTCGATTTCTATCATACTGATCCGAGTTTACTCGCAATTATAGACATTTCAATATCATGAGTTATGGGACTTTTCCTATATCATTTTAAGTAGATATAGGTCCTACCCATTTTTGTTATAACGTGTCCATAGTCCTTTGTCAGATTAAAATGACCATCCATGATTATAATGTAACCACCTTCTCAAAATGAATATCATACATATTGTTGGATTTGGTTCACTAAAACCAACATCCCTGTACTTTATGAAAAATAGGTACTCATTTTTTTAATATTAATAAACTTTATATCAAAATATGATTATAATTATATGTGACACAGTATGTGATAATTTCCTAAAGAGTAGTTGTCACTCTAAATGGTCATCGAAGTTTCACGCTATTATGAGAACCCATAAGAGCTATGACACTGTTATTAAATATATTCTTTATAGATATATGATAAAATTTAAGGGACTAAAATGATTTATATTATCATCGGTGGAGACTCATAGGACATAGAGGCACCTTATTATGGTGTACATCCTTCATAATATTTAGTAGGGTATTATAATAAAGAGACCCACCAGTAAAAAATCCACATTTATGTGTAATTGGATGTTCCTATTCGAGGATGTGTGTATTTGTCCTTAGAGTTTTATATTTTTTTTAATTAGTATTATGAGTCGCATACATTGATGAATTTTAAAAACTATGGTGATAGATATTCACGGCGAGGTAGGATACATTGGGTACATCATGAGTAATATTGCATTAATGAATAATGATAGAAAGGATTTATCATTTTTTGGTAATTAAAGGATGTTAATATCTTTCGACCATTTTTGGAAATGATATATCCTAGATAAATCCATGGTCATGACGTTATATAGGAATTTCATCTTTATGGAATGTCAAATATAGGGATATTGAGCATAAAGTTTAGTGACACTGGCATGCAACCTGCTTGATTTGAGATATTGTGATAAAAAAATTATATTACATAGTAAGCATTCCAATTAGGTGACATGTAAATTTGGAATTAACATCATTCTATATGGGTTCCCTGGTGTGTTGCTAGATGCTAACCTTGGACATTAGGATTGTTTGCCTAATGCCACTGAGAAATAGGCCTAGAGGGTCACACACGAACTGTATCCATAATCTAAGAAAAATAATATATTATTTTCTATTTTTCATAGGTTGAATAAATATTATTAAGGCACATGGTTTAAAAATTATTCATGCATGCTTGATCGAACATATTCCATCCCTAGTTGATCAAGAGAATA
This sequence comes from Viscum album, assembly GCA_963277665.1. Lineage (NCBI taxonomy): Eukaryota > Viridiplantae > Streptophyta > Magnoliopsida > Santalales > Viscaceae > Viscum > Viscum album. Next base: position 1,863,577,032 of record OY728164.1, on the reverse strand, counting down.
TTTTGTGAGAGGAATATTTAATATTTATTCATTTTCTATTACGTGAATAGAATTTCTATTTATTTATTGGTGAATAATATAGTGATATTTATTTAATAAAGAAATAGGCATTATAAAAGGCCCGATAAATGTTGTGGAGGAATGGTGGACTGAGTTTAATTGTCCAGTGAGAAATAATAAATATTTAGTATTATTTAATTAAATAATATTTAATTATAATCATCATGTTATGCGCATGTTGATAAATAATAATATTGTTTGTTTTTTTGACATGGTATTTTAGAAGGATGAAATAAACAAATAAGGGAACATTTGAAATTATTATATTTTTTAACCTAGAAATATAAATACATAATTATTTTATTTTTTCAAGAGAGACAAATTCATTTTACTAGTGGTGCATTGGAATTGTGGAGAATCCCATGAATCTCTAGAGAGATCCCTTATAAAATAATTATCCCAATTATGAAGAACAATCATTATCCACTAGATCAAGGAGAATGCTTTGGAAGTGATTCTCAAGTTGATCAACGTCGAACGACCCATACACAAGGATCATCTATGCTTGCATCCAGAGGCTCGTTCAACGATATCTGAAGATTCATAGAACATGTGTGGATTAGTGATAAGGGAAATATACACTTGGTTTCTATAATGAAATGACAATGTACTATAGATCTGATGGTAGAATCATGAACGAATAACGAATTACTTAGAGGTAATTCATTATCTAATTTAATAAATACTATTCAATATATGTTGATCACTTTTATCTTGATTCCAGGTCTATAATTTACTACCTATTTTATTGACTCAATTCCATGGATCATGGAATTCATCATCGTATAGATATCGAATTGATCATTGATTGTGTAAAAATTAATGTTGGGCACCACCAATCATAATGCTTTAGAAATGCCTAGAACTAATATGGTATATTAGAATATACACATAATTTACTAAAATTATTTAAAAATCATTGGTGATTTAAAATTTTTTAATTTAGTTTTAATATTCATGTTTAGTCATTATATTAATCTGAATTGTGAGGTATTATTCTTCCTTAAATGATTCACATAGATTTAATGTAAATGATTAATTTTATGATTAAAATAAAATTTAGGAACTCTTCCGGATGTGACAAGGATTCGGGTCAAACAAAACCAGACAACCCTCCATATAACCAGAGATACAGATTGTTTAGTCATGCTCCAAACAATAATATTTGTTCACTAATCAATTCAATATTATGCGTTAATTATTGTATTAATTACACCATTAATGAACCATGTGTTGACTATAAATTAATTGTGCATGGTCATCTTGAAAACATGTCATGTGTCCCACTGCACACAGTGTGTAATCACTTTTGGGATGGAGATGGGATTTGTATTCCATACATGGCCTACCAGACCAAGGACCATGTAACATGAAGTCAACATGGAATGCAGTGTGATAATGCATCCTAGAGGGGCTCGGGTCATGACTACCCTAATCCCTTATCTAATAGGATAGGGGCAGGTGACTAGAAATGAGTAGAAATAACCTATAAATGAGAATAATTATCCTATGTACTTGTATAAACGCACAAAACACTAAGCCATATATGCATAAAAGTAAAAAATGCAAACTATAAAAATGCATTAATACTACTGTATCCCAACCAACAGATTATGATTGGAATGATAAATGTTTTAATGTACAACTGATTAAGAATATAAACCCACCAGAAAGATTATACAAACCACGAAGTCCAACATGTAAACAAGGGTACTTGGACTAGTGTCTATATTTGTACGGGCACACCCCAAACTTTCTGACCTCACCAAGCACCATTTGGTCCTGATCTGCCTAAAACTCTGTAACAAGGTTGAGCATTTTCACAAGACATGACATGGGTGGGGAAAAAGAGTGTAGGGGTGAGTAAACCAATACTCAACATGAAACTCTAAATGGACAGAGGAATAGCATAGATAAAACCCCATGAAGAAGATATAGTGCTGAAATACCACGATGGGAAAACACCAATTAGATGATATATTCAGTTCAACATTGTATTATTTCTATAAAACATATGACAAGAACATCCAGGTATACTCATAATGCATTTCAAACCTCAAAGTCACATCCATTTCCATCTATGCAGTTCCACTAGTAGCACACTCGTCCCAGGAGACCTCACTCCTTGAGTTATCTGATGGAAGAACATATAACATGAAAATAAAAATTACCCAAGAGAACAATAGGGTCTTGGAAAGTTACACAGTTTCGTTCAGACACCTAATCTCACTATGACACATAGTTTCAATAAAACATTGAGTGTTGACATCACATACAGTGTCATTAAAAAATGAGTGCCGATAACACACAGAGTTTTGATAACTCATTTATTTTTGATAAGTCTTGCATCCTCTAGTTCATATAGTCACCAAGTCACAACCATACAACAACCACCGAAAATTGCTTGAAGCACACTCTTTTGGTCTTGGAATATAAAATGTAATGACTCTAATCTTGGTGCATGTATAGGGTTCAACACCCAGGGCTCACTGGGGGGACACATATACCTACTGAAAACATCATCCTAGATAGTGGATAGGGTTTTGTGTAAATATTGGTCACACCTTCCCCACAAACCCTATCTAAGTTTCCCTGAAGATAAGTAAGAAACCACTAGGACTCAGGGTGTGATACATGATCTAAAACATTGAGTCAATTGTCCAAGCCAGGATGAGACAAATCACTTTAGAATATGGGTCATCCTCAATGATCAGAACCAGATCCTGCATCAAACCTTGATAGGAAAAGAAAAATGGTACTCTCTCATCCACATACAATCCAATTACATTCCCACTAAGACATCTCAAAAGTACTACCCCATCACAATGGTCCCAACATCACACACAACTTGTCAATAAAATACACCATTTGAATGATATGTCCCATTTAGTGAAAAAAACCGACCCAAACCGCTGGGCCTATCCCAAACAGCTGATTGACCAGACTTGATCAGGCCAACCTGATCCAACAGACTTGATTAGGCCGACCCAGCCGAGCCCAGTTCAGCCGACCTAACTTGGACTAGTTCGGTTGACCCAACCCGTCCCAGTCTGGTCTGAACCAGCCCAACCTGACCCGTTGGGCTGCTAGAGTTCCATGGATCCCCAAATCTAACCCACACTCATGAGCCAGTTTTCATGCATGGTATACGGTCTACCAGACCGTGAGCCTCCCCTTGGCCAATGTGGTATTGTTATGTTCAACGAAAGAATCCACCAAATCCCTACTCCCTCATGGGATTCTCCCATAGTGAGCACCACGTGGAACCCAACCATGTACAACAGTCCATTGACCTCATTGTCGGTCGCTGCCCATGGCACCGCTCTCATCGTGGGCTCCCATACAGCACCACCAGACCATGTTCCTCCTCCAGTGGCCCGCCTTTGTGTGCCACATCCACACGCAACCATCACTATGTACCACCTTCAACCATAGATGCACATGTGTCCCCTTTTTTGGGCCAATGGTTCACCTCTAGTGCTTAGTTTTTAAAAATGGAAGCATGCCTGCAATCCTTTTGTCATGTTCATCATCTCACTAGACGCAAATCAATGTTATGATTCATCCCGATGAAAAACTACTTGAATGAAAATATCTCCCAAATCTCTTCGATCCCTTGTCATCTTCCTTATTTCACCTCCATCATGAAATTACAATCCATGATCGATGATATTAGATCATTGTTCCTATGATCGAGTGTGAAATGATCAATCGATCAAAACATGTCGAGTTGCAGGCCAGATGAAGAATTCCCATGAGAAATGAAGAACTAGTGGAAGGAAAGAATTAATCAATCAAGAGGAATGGACTATGAAAAATGATTGCGTCCATCATGGATCTTTTCCATTAGAATGATAATCCAAATCCATGAAATAATCACAAGATCATTATCCAATTAAAACCCCGCAATGTTAAATCCCATCCCACAACAAAGATAAATTCCTAGGCCAATCTATTTTTTTATTAGACCTCGTTCATATTAGAATTTATGAACATGGAAAATAATTCACATCACAAACACCCTACCTCGATTTTGTTCAATCTCTGATGAAGAAATGTTTCCTCATTTTTTCTGTGGGTATAGATCTTTCGAATCTGTTGTTCATCATTGATTATTGATCAATAATCCACCATATTTTGTAAAGATAGATTCATATCTATACCTTATAAGAATTCAAGGGTTCTGGTGATAACCATGAATTCTATGACAAATTCATATTAAAAGAAAACATGTTGATGCATCAAGAATAAAATATTTTTATTAAAAAAATTTAATGACCTTTAGATCCAAAAACTATCTTTCACAGCCAGCCAATTCCGGCCAATATCAGGCCTTCCCTAATGAAAAAAATGCATTACAAACTCAACGATGGTCTCAGATTTTTAATCTAATTTACCATTTATTAGTTTTTAGGATTTTAAAATATAAAAAATTTATATAATTTTTTAATTTATGGTTATGACCATTCATTTTTTTTCATAGAAGAACCGCACTGACTAAAGTTAACATGCTCCTAGGGTAAATACACTTCGCTAAGTTCAACGGTCCCCTTATATTTCTTGATCTGAGAAACCATTTAAAATTTATTCAACTCTTTCATAAAAGTTTTTCACACATGCTATTAAAAACATAACATTTGTCAAAAAATCGTTCCAGGAACACCAAGTCTTTGAATCACATTCTGTCTCAGCACCTGACCATAGAAATTTCCCAAAAAACAATTAAAATAAATTCAGGAAAATCTGTGTCATTACATTCACCACACATTAGATATTTATTTCCCTAAAATCCAAAAAAAAATGATACACATACAATTGAGGATATTGAACGTGATTCTAAGCCCCCTGCAAACATGTGCTCTTCGGGAGAGTCCTATACTGCCACTAAATGTACAATAGAGGAATCAACCACCCATGAAGGATCCCCTTCTTTCGATCATTAACCTCATCTGATTTCACAGAAAAATTCTCCCCCATAAATGTTGTCTGATGAATCATGCACATATCTTCTAAACCGAGCCATGCGGAAGACGTTTTGTACCCAGTCTAACTACGAGGGTAGATACAAGAGGTACTTCATCTCACCAACTCTACGCAGTATCAATAAAGGGCCGATGAACCTCAGAGATAGCCTGTTGTCCCAGCCAAATCTATATATCTCACATCTAAGAGAGAACCGAAAGAACACATGGTCTACCTCCTCAAACTCCAAAGGCATATGTCTCCTGTTAACATAAGATTTATAATGGCTCTATGAATTCTTCATCTTATCTTGGATGACAAGATCCTTCTCTGTAGTCACATGTACCCACTCTGAGCCCATGAGCGCCGACTCCCCTAGGTCAGTCCAGCAAGGTGGTGACCTGCAGGGTCACCTGTATTGTGCCCCAAATGGTGTCATACCAATGGTGGAGGCATAGATATTGTTGTACGCAAACACAAAAAGAGGTAGGTTATCCTCCCAACTATGTCCAAAACATAACATGTAATCCCAAGGCTTGTCCTCCCAAACCTGAAAGGTCCCCACCATCTGGGCATCCTTATGGGGATGAAGCATCATTCTTAAGAATAACAGAGTCCAAAATGCCTCCTAAAATTCCTTCCTCAACCAAGATGTGAAGCGTGGATCACGATCTGAAACAATTGTCAATGTAACTCCATGATTCATTACTATATACTACACATAGTTGCATCCTAACCTCTCAACATAACCATTATCCCAAATAGTAAGGAATTTGGACAACTTGTGGAGTTAGTCAATGATCACATAGATGGTGTCGTACCCCCTTGATGTACATGGTAATCCTGTCACAAAACACATTTTATTCCATCCCATTTCCATTCTGGAACCTTAGTGGGTTCAATCAAACCCACTAGAACCTGATGCTTAGCCTTCATTTATCAAAATGTAAGGCATCAGGACACACACTCTGCAACTTCCATCTTCACACCTTGTAGAGACCCGAAGCTTGACGTACATGAACATTACATTACTTTTGTAGAATACTTAGTACATAACAAAAAACACACACAAAATGACCGTAATAGTTTAGTATCTTTGGAAACTCGGAATATAAACAACTAATCATGTTGAAAGATCTTCAACATCTCCCATAACGATCTTCCCCTTTTTGTTTCCTTACCTAAAATATTTCTTTTAATCCTGGGGGAAAAACAAAAAAAGGGTGAGCTCAAATGGTCAGTAAGGGTAAGCATGGATAAGATAAAACATACCATATACATTTGTACTAAAAAATGAACATTAAAAATCTTGAGCAACGACAGAAAACATGGAAGTACATAAGGCATAGATCATAATTGAACATAAATCATGATAAAATAGCATGGGAATAAAACATGTAATTGTGGAAACCATTAAGCACATGATAAGATTTCCATATTAGCCAAGGCATTGCTGCCAAGACTATCTTAGTGGACAAAGTCACTTTCTGAATCGAGTTCACTCCTCGTTCCAGTCCTGTATTACTGAACCAGTTTAACTTGTCGTTCCAGCCATGTCTATCTCATGAGATATAAATCTTTACTCAATGCATTGGAGGGAGATATGGGTCCCACCCTTCCCATAATGAAATCATTCGTACTTGTGCCACAAAATAATAATACATCATTCATAATAACCCAACGAATAAAACGGGTTTCATAAACATAATCCCATCATCACATAATCCATATAAAAGAAATGGATATCATTTCATAATAAGAAAAGTGAAACAATGTAAATAATAGTGAAATTATACTTGAAACATACACATATGAAATAATTTCATCTTAGATGAAAAATGGTTTTGATAAAACACTTGAAATGAATTCATGAGGAAAATATCCTTTCTTCTTCAAAATAATTTTATTTTCAAAAAATGTCATGAAATTTTAAAAGAAATGGATTTTGTTGAAAATAGTCATGAAATATTTTTGAGTAAGATTCATGAAAATAAGCCTTTATAAAACCGTAAAAATCCGTTCATCCCGTATAAGTGAAAAAAACATTCTTCTTGTACTTTTGCCGGAAAAGTAAAAAAGTACCTCGTAACGTAAACAAAATAAAGATTCCTTACATACCATGTAGTAAAAGTCAAAAATTGGTAAAAGGACTTTAAACATACATGAAAACACTTTTATAAAAAATGTACATGGATGATATAAATAACCCCAGAAAATACTTACGTATAATCAATCATGGATAGAAAACAATTGAGATTGCAACATTATCCCTTACCTTAGGTTTGATTTGCTTCGTAAGTGTCCGAACCTCCTGTATAATTATTTAAATAATTTCATTGACTTATTCCAGAATCATACTCATTGTTATAATATCATATATGGTTCACTTATGACTTTATTTTATCCGTTCTTTTGAAAATTCCATGTTATAGAGCGTTTTGGGTAAAATCGTTTCATTTGTCGTTCGTGTTTTGACTTGTAATTATTCATATGATTACTTAGATCATGATTACATAATTCCATAATATAAAAAATGATTTATATGTAATATATATTCAGAATATACATATATATAATAGATCAGTAAATGAAAAGAAATACACCGTTCATGGAGACGGTAGGCCGTACGTACGCATGAACGCTGTTTTCTTTTCCTAATGGAATTAAGTAGATGAAATACATATATATACACATAAATCCAGTATCATTATTTTGTCATATATTTCATGATTACTTATTATATATACTTTATAATCATTCATTAATGGTTAACGTGGATAATCAATCTCATCACGTCGTGGAGACGGTAGTCCGTACGTACGCACGGGCGATGATATCGTTCTCATGATCATGGAATTGTATTGGAGTGTTTGTATACTATTTAATAATCAATATCACTTTACAATAATCATATATATTTATTATTTACACCATTATACCCATCCAAGTATGGTGGTGGTGGAAAATATATTACACCACGGCGTAGAGACGGTATTCCGTACGTACGCACGCGTGATGATGTCGTTTTCCGTAGGATGGATAGACGGTGAAATAGGGTTGTTTCATATTTATAATAACATATCAGTATATGAGTTATACTATGTTATTACTTCATAATGAAACAACCTAAGAAGAAGAAGTGGAAGAAGAAATAAAGTTGAAAGAATCGGTAACAGACATTACCTAATCTTTGAAGCGCCTCTTTGAGATCTCCTTTTAGGACACTAAAATTGGTCTTTGAGGAAGACCAGAACCTCTAGAATTTTTCTAGGGAAGTGGAGAAGAGAATTTGGCAGGGTTTGTCCGAGCTTTAAGGCTCAAAGTGGTGTGAGGAAGAGAGGGAGGAGGTGCCCTTTTATAAGGGAGGAGAGGGGCACCTTTGGAATAACAAAAAATATTAATTTATTATAAAGCAAAATTCGGTTTTAAATAGCTCCAAATTGATTTATTTCAAAGCTAAGGTAGGTATGGGTCGAAATACTCTCATCAAATAGAATTTATACAAGTTTATGTCATTATACTAACCTTATCGTTTAGTTTTAACTCTTATATATTAGATTGACATTTACCATGTCACTTTGTATTTTTATATTATATAGTTAATAAACATACAATATACATCCAAGCGACCCCCACGTGGTCCATTAATGATACACCTATCATGATATAAGTATCTTGGAAGAACCTTAGGTTTTTAGGAATAGAATAACAATCAATAATATAATATTTGTCTTAAAAATTATTTTATGTCAATTTTGACACTATTCAATAGTTGATTTTTTTGAAACTCATAACAGAATGATTACTTCGACCAAAGTTAATTATACCAATCCTAAAATGCCATATTAACCTTGAAAATTAGTGTAATTCATAAAAAGTCTGAAATTATATTTATTTGGGTATTTATAATATCAATTATTCTAATTTTTCAATATTATGGTAATTACTGCATCATCATTGTGTCAAAAATAAATTAATTTATTTAATGTCTAAAAATTATAAATAAAATATCATTATATAGGAAATATTATTAGATTTATAATTAATATTTATAATATAATTTATCTTATGAATAACCCTATATTAAAAATGGTTTAGTAAATAAACTTTGACTTAACTCTTTTCACACTTCATTGAATTAAATAATAATAAATGTCCTAATCTTATCCAAGTGGGCCTAAATGGCCATATATTATTCCTAAGGTTGTTTTTGGTCGAATTACTCTTATAAAATAGAATTAGGACATGTTTTAGGGTAATAATAATATCATTTTTACCCTTAATTACCCTATTTACTTTTAACCGTGGTAAAAAAAAGTAAAAAGTTACTATTCACCAAAAATTATTTTCATCTCAATGAACCACATTTTACTTACTGACATCAACCGTGTCTCTTGGATTTTTGAAATTCCACTCACAGAAGTGTTAATATTAAGTATTATGAAAAATTCATTTTTTTAACTACCACTTAGTGGTTTCACTATTCATAAAAAAATGAAAGTTTCCAGAAAAATACCAAAAATCAGGCCTAAGCTATATTTGATATTATGAACTCAAAAATGATATCTATTTTACCAAATTCAAAACATATCAGTTTCATTAATTAATTTAAAAATTAATTGTCGTCGTCAACACAAATAGCTTGTTCTTAAGAGATAATAAATATCAAAAGATTGACACCTGTTTATGTCTGGTTTAAATGTGAAATTACATCCAATGACCAACATTGTATTAAATTGTAAAAATATATTCTAAATATACTTTAAAACCACTAAAATTTATAATTTATCGCTATTAATTATTTCGATTAGAAAAGTTTTTTTTAATTAAAATTTAGTAATTTTCACTATTCATCAAAATATGAAAGTTATCTGAAAAGTACCAAAATTTCACCCTAAGCTAATTTCGATATTCTGAATCCAAAAATGAAGTCCATTTTGAAAAAAAAAATTACAAACTTTCAAAAAGTGGTTATTTCTATTCAAAACGGCTAGTTTTAATAATATTTTAATAGCATATCGTTGTTTAGCGAAACTCGTTATTGCGTACAACACGCGCTATCATGGAAGGTCGCGCTTGCGTGTAATGCAAGCCAAGTCAGGGATGCGTGTTTTGCAAGCTATTTTTTGTGTAGCGTACAACACAAGACATTAATGATATTAAAAATAATATTTTTCATAAAATCTTGGGGTGTTACATTCTACCCCCCTTAAAAGGAATTTCGCCCTCAAAATTCATCGGGGTTATAAATGGTTTACTACTCGAAAGTTTCTTTAATAGAAACCCACATCGTAAAAAGGAATACCAAAACCTGGCTTTAAAAACTAATGTATGAAATGTAACGGTTACCCAAATTAACCCATCACTGGGTTTCAACGTAGGAGAACATAGGGGAAAATATGGATATAGAAGTAAAATATAACCATCAATTTCTGATGGAGAGTGATAGAGAACATGGATATGAAAAATTCAAAAATCACAAAGCCATAAATTTGTGACGATCTAAGGTACCATATGATTCATCATATATAAGAGAACTAGGACAACATTTTTGGTTTTCAAGATCATTTCACTATAGTTGATGAAAATGGAATTAGAAGAAATATTTTCTTGATTTTGGTGTAGTCTCGCTGTTGGTCGTTCTTTGGACAATTTCTGCTTCATCTCTTAAAGAAATGTGGTTAAATTTTTCATTAGTGATGTGTTAGAAGATCATGTGATAGAATGATGGGTCATTCCATCTGTCTCAAACAAAAAGTTAGAAAAGTTATCAAAAAATACATAAGTCCATCTATAGTGAGATTAATCATATATAGTTCCTAAAATGGACTTATACTTAATATATCATACTGCTTAGTATAATAAAACTAGTTTCTAAAAAACAAGGACATCATGTAGGCCAGTGGTAGGCGATAAAGGCCAGTCGCACTTCGGTTGTGGGTTCGATTCCCACAGCCTTGTCCGAAGTGATGGGTTGTCGCCCGTCCTATAGGTTGTCCTTTTTCTAAAGATATATTACAATAACATCCCATCAACAATATCAAAAAAAGTTCTATCCTTAAACAATACTAACTTATGTCCAACATAATCCATTCTAATATTTGAGCTTATCTAAAATACTTCGGTCTAAGCTCATAGTATAAAGAAAATGTTTACTTGAAATGTCACATAATAATCACGTGAATGCCATCATTTATCATAAGATTTGTCTTGTTGGTCACATTCTAAACATTCGAAGGCCTTAATCATGTATTCTCTTGAAAAAAATGAATACCCATTTAACCTTAGTGAAAACATGAATGCTGTCAAAAGTTAACTCTTTCCACATACCAAAATCCAAAAATTTCTATATAATCAAACCAAAATATCACTTAGTCTTTATATAAGTCATGAGCTCATGAATAAAATCAATCATCTCATTATCTTATTATCCCTTCATTATGAGCATATCATCTACTTTCCAAAAATATCTGAATAACCATTCATGATTACTAATACCATTAATCATACACTTTCAAAACATAGGAAAGACAACAGTGTAACAATCCTTAGATGTATCTTTATTCCATAGTACCATGAGATTACTTATACAACATTACACTTGATAAACATGTAATCATTCCACTACATTCTTAATCCATTGACCGAGCTTCAACAATTCTTTCATCTCACGTATCATTTGTAGTCTCTTCATCATCATCAACATAAATACTACCCATACGACCATACTGATTCTCTTCATGAGACTTTCCCTTAGGGAATTGGTTTTCATAATGCCCGTACATTCCACATTTAAAACATTTAACCATTTTTGATGTCGTAGCAATACCATTATCCTCATCCCTGGTGTTTACTGAACCTTTTCCTTTGCACTTACTGGATTTGTGTCCTTCTTTTCCACACCCAAAGCATCTTCCAGTTCCTTTAAAACAATCTCCTTGATTCCTCTTCCCACATGATTTACATGAGAGAAATTGAACTTTCTTTCCTCTATGATCATCATGAAACTCCATCTTTCTCTTATTATTTGAGTCGAGAAACTTACCCAAGTTGAGATTATTGATCATATTATGAGATTTCTAATTAGGCATAATAACGATGTTTGGACTTCCAAATCCCGTTTCATGTGGTTTCTCATGAAGAATATCATTCCATTGTACTTCATATCCTCCATTATCATGAATATTTCTTTTTCCATCCATTTTCTAAAACCCAAAAAGAATAGTGTGAGAGGCTAAAATCATGCTAGGGAAAACAAAATAGTAAAGGGGGAGTACCCTCAATATCTAACAACTTAGGTTAAATTATAATATCGTTACCTTTGTTCTAGGAATATATCCTATACGTATACTTATCCATAGGGATATCCCTAGACATACCTTAAAAATATATCTAGGGATCTCACTAACGTTTTCGCATCCTAGTTTCCAAAGGTTGACTAAACCTTTCCTCTGATACCAACTGTAGAGACACAAAGCTTGACATACATGAACATTACATTATTTTTTTATAATACATAGTACATAACAAAACACACACACACAAGGATCGTAATAGTTTAATGTCTTTGGAAACTCGGAATATAAACAACTAATCATGATGAAAGATATTCAACATCTTCCATACCGATCTTCCCCTTTTTTATTCCTTACCTAAAATCTTTCTTTTAATCCTGGGGGAAAAACATAAATAGGGTGATCTCAAATGCTCAGTAAGGGTAAGAATGGATAAGATAAAACATACCATATACATTTGTACTAAAAAAATTGAACATTAAAAATCATGAGCAACGACATAAAACATGAAAGTACATAAGGAATAAATCATAATTGAACATAAATCATGATAAAATAGCATGGGAATAAACCATGTAATTGTGGAAACCATTAATCACATGATATGATTTCCATATTAGCCAAGGAATTGCTTCCAATACCATCTTAGTGGACAAAGCCCCTTTCTAAATCGAGTTCACTCCTCATTCCAATCCGGTATTACTGAACCGGTTTAACTTGCCGTTCCAGCCATGTCCATCCCATGAGATATAAATCTTTACCCAATTTATTTTAGGGAGATATAGGTCCCACCCATCTCATAATGAGATCATTCATACTTGTGCCACAAAATAAACATACATCATTCATAATAACCTAACGAATAAAATGGGTTTCATAAACCTAATCCCATCATCACATAATCCATACAAAAGAAATTGATATCATTTCATAATAAGAAAAGTGAAACAATTTAAATCATAGAGACATTATACTTGAAACATACACATATGAAATAATTTCATCTTAGATGAAAAATGGTTTTGATAAAACACTTGAAATTAATTCTTGAGGAAAATATCCTTTCTTCTTCAAAATAATTTTCATTTCACAAAATGTCATGAAATTTTAAAAGAAATGGATTTGTTGAAAATATTCATGAAATCTTTTGGAGTAATCTTAATGAAAATAAGGGTTTATAAAACCGTAAAAATCCATTTGTCCCGTATAAGTTAAAAAAACATTCTTCTCATACTTTTGCCGGAAAAGTAAAAAAGTACCTCGTAACGTAAACAAAAGAACGATTCCTTACATACCATGTAGTAAAAGTCAAAAATGGGAAAAAGGACTTTAAACATACATGAAAACACTTTTATAAAACATGGACATGGATGATAGAAATAACCCCAGTAAATAGTTATGTATAAGAAATCATGGATAGAAAACAATTGAGATTGCAACATTATCCCTTACCTTAGGTCTGATTTGCTTCGTATGTGTCCAAAGCTCCTGTATAATTATTTAAATAATGTCATTGACTTATTCCAGAATCATACTCATTGTTATGATATCATATATGGTTCACTTATGACTTTATTTTACCCGTTCTTTTGTAAATTCCATGTTAAAGGGCGTTTTGGGTAAAATCGTTTCATTTGTTGTCCGTGTTTTGACTTGTAATTATTCATTTGATTGCTTAGATCATGATTACATAATTCCATAATATAAAACATGATTTATATATAATATATATTCATAATATACATATATATAATAGATCCATAAATAGAAATAAATACACCGTTCATGGAGACGGTAGGCCGTACGTACGAATGAACGATGTTTTCGTTTCCTAATGGAATTAAGTAGATGACATACATATATACACACATAAATCCAGTATCATTATTATATCATATATTTCATGATTACTTATTATATATACTTTATAATCATTCATGAATGGTTAACGTGGAGAATGAATCTCATCACGTCGTGGAGACTGTAGTCCGTACGTTCGCACGAGCGATGATATTGTTCTCATGATCGTGGAATTGTATTGGAGTGTATGTATACTATTTCAGAATCAATATCACTTTACAATAATCATATATAGTTATTATGTACACCATTATACCCATCCATGTAAGGTGGTGGTGGAAAATATATTACACCACGGCGTGGAGACGGTATTCCGTACGTACGCACGCACGGTGATTTCGTTTTCCGTAGGATGGATAGATGGTGAAATAGGGTTGTTTCATACTTATAATAAAATATCATTATATTAGTGATACTGATGTTATTACTTCATAATGAAACAACTTAAGAAGAAGAAGTGGAAGAAGAAATAAAGTTGAATGAATCGGTAACGGACATTACCTCTTCTTTGAAGCGCCTCTTTGAGATATCCTTTTAGGAAACTAAAATTGGTCTTTAAGGAAGACCAGAACCTCTGGGATGTTTCTAGGGAAGTGGAGAAGAGAATTTTTCAGGGGTTGGCCGAGCTTGAAGGATCAATGTGGTGTGAGGAAGAGAGGGAGGAGGTACCCTTTTATAAGGGAGGAGAGGGGCACCTTTGGAATAACTAAAAATATTATTTTATTATAAATCCAAATTCGGTTTTAAATAGCTCCAAATTGATTTTTTTAGAATCTTAGGTGGGTATGTGTAGCAATCCTATCATCCAACAGAATTTAGACAAGTTTAGGTCATTATACTAACCTTATCTTTTAGATTTAACTCTTAGTTAATTATATTGACATTTACCATGTCACTTTGTATTTTTATATTATATAGTTAATAAACTTACCATATACATACAAGCGACCCCCAAGTGGTCCATTAATGATTCACCTATAATGATATAAGTATCTTTGCCGAACATTAGATTTTTAGAAATAAAATAACAATCAATAATATAATATTTTTTTAAACATTATTTTATGTCAATTTTGACACTATTCAATAGTTGAATTTTTTGAAACTCATAACAGAATGATTACTAAGACAAAAGTTAATTAAATAAAGCCTAAAATGCCATATTAACCTAGAAAATTATTTTAATTCATAAAAAGTCAGAAATTATATTTATTTGGGTATTTATAATATCAATTATTATAAATTTTCACTATTATGATAATTACTGCATCATCATTGTGTCATAAATAAATTAATTTATTTAATGTCTAAATATTATAAATGAAATATCATTATGTAGGAAATAATTTTATATTTCTAATGAATATTTACAATCGAATTTATCTTATGTATAACCCTATATTAAAAATGTTTTAGTAAATACACTTTGATTTTAACTCTTTTAACTCTTCTTTGAATTAAATAATAATAAATGTCCTCATCTAATCCACATGGGCCTAAATGGTAATCTTTTATTCCTAAGGTTTTTTTTGGTCGAATTACACTTATCCAATAGAATTAGGACATATGTTAGGCTAATAATAATATCATTTTTACTCTTAATTACCCTATTTACTTTTAACCGTGGTAAAAAAAAGTTAAATGTTACTATTCAACAAAAATTATTTTCATCTCATTGAACCACATTTTACTTAATGAAATCAACTGTGTCTCTCGGATTTTTGAAATTATACTCACAGAAGTGGTAATATTATGTTTTATGAAAAATTCATTTTTTTAACTACCACTTAGTGGTTTCACTATTCATCAAAAAATGAAAGTTTCTAGAAAAATACCAAAAATTAGGCCTAAGCTATATTTGATATTATGAACTCAAAAATGATATCTATTTTACCAAATTCAAAACATATCAATTGAATTAATTATTTTAAAAATTAATTTCCATCGTCAACACAAATAGCGTGTTCTTAAGAGATAATAAATATCAAAAGATTGACACTTGTTTATGTCTGGTTTAAATGTGAAATTACATCCAATGACCAACATTGTATTAAATTGTAAAACTATATTCTAAATATACTTTAAAACCACTAAAATTAATAATTTATCACTATTAATTAGTTCTATTAGAAAAGTTGTTTTTAATGAAAATTTAGTAATTTTCACTATTCATCAGAATATGAAAGTTATCCGAAAATTAACAAAATTTCAACCTAAGCTAATTTAGATATTCCAAATCCAAAAATGAATTCCATTTTGAAAAACAAAATTTACAAAATTTCAAAAAGTGGTTATTACTATTCATAACGGCTAGTTTTAATAATATTTTAATAGCATATCGTTGTTTAGCGAAACTCGGTATTGCGTACAACACACTCTATCGTGGAAGGTCATGCTTGCGTGTAATGCAAGCCAAGTTAGGGATGCGTGTTGTGCAAGCTGCTTTTGGTGTAGCATACAATACAAGACATTAATGAAATTAAAAATAATATTTTTCATAAAATCTCGGGGTGTTACACACCTTGCCACAAAACTGACGTTAGAGGTACTGGTACACCATCAACACATCGATACGTACCACTAAAGTGTATTCATGAAACTCCCTCAGAACCTCCTCTCACAATACCACTGGTATCATCATGAATCATCTAAAAAGAACAACATACTCCCCAATATTTGAATAACCATCAAAGGAATTCCCAGTGGAAATTTGATCCCCTAGAGCCTTACAGTCGGTATCCAAATGGTGTGCCCCAAAGACTCACCATATAAGCGGAGGGGTGACATCCATTGACTATAGATAAGATTCTCCAAGTATATACACAATTTTTATCTATAGTGAGGATAACTACTCTGATTCTTCATCCATTAATTGCAATCTAGGTCTCTTGCTGGGAACTTATGTTACCAAATTCCCCTTCCCAAGAGTATATACAATCCCCAATTCATATTCATGGAGGAACACTAGCCATCACATATGTCACAAGTTTTAATCCTTCTAAGAGATTATATAATTCAGACTCTTGTGGTAAAAGTAGGGAATAAATCATTCACCCATTAGGTAGTGTCTCAACATATTTTAATATGAAGACTACAACCACTAGCTTAAGATCACGGGTGTCATAGTTATGATAATGTGATTTTGACTGATCTAACTGTTATGAAATCATTGCATGCCTATGAATCAGGACACCAAAAATCCTGGTTCCTAATGCCTCAAAGAACATTACATACTCGACACCCTCCATTGGAAGCCTCGAGAGGGGAAATCTCATCAAACAATGCCTCAAACATCATTAGATTCAGTGAAACTCCAATATCTGATATGTCATTTCCTAGAATAAAAGGACCTCTCGAATCCATGACAAAAACTTCAAGAGCTTCCCATGTAGCTGGTGCTCTCAATTTGTGTCTAGTACCATCATCAAGTGTCTTGTGTGCTCTTTCTCAGATGCCGATTATACTAGGATGTCATCAAAAAAATACCACACAAGGTTTCCCAAGCCAAAACACTGGGTCTCAAAATTCCCTTCCTCTGTATGTCCTCCAACTACACCCTCAGGATCTGAAGCACTTCGGGAACCGTCTATTATGATGGTGTGGATATCAGTGTCATCCTATGGTGTAGATCAATACATAATTATATATCTTTATGGTGAGGTAAACCTTGGAAATATCCAAGGAAGACTTCCTTATACTCTTCCACCATTTCAAGAATCTAAGGACTCAAACATCAACAACATTGAGGGTCCTTCTAGCTAATTGAAGAGTAATAAGCTTCACCCTCATATGCATGAATCCATCCCATGCTGCAAGGCTTTCTCTTTGGCTGATAAAAAGTGTGATGTAGTTTTATAATAACTTTAGAACCATTCCCTATTAAAAAAATAAATATGAGCATGAAATATGGCTACTAGTCTGTATAGAGAATGAAACTGTAAGGCCTCGATGCTACTACCAAGAGATCCCAACCAAAAATCTCAACTTTAAGAGCCATGTCACACTGTTGGCACCGGTTTTTAATCATGGAGTCACCACTAGTAGGTGTCTCTAAACATAATGGTCAAGTCAATGGTTTGACCGAAATATCTATGTATAAAACAATAGAAGTAGAAGGAATGTAAATCACTAGCACATGTGTCTATTTACTGAAGCTAAGGTAGAAAGGAAAAAATCATACCTTCAACCATTCCTGAAGTCCTGGGGGCATAAGCATTGAAAACCTACAACTATCCCCTCCCCTTCATCCTACTCCCCAATTCTAGTATGGAAAACCCATAGCTAGTAGTGGTAACACGTCAAAATGTTTGCCACCTCCTACTACATCCCTAGATCCTCTGCCACATCCACCTCCTGAAAAATATGTCTTCTCTTCCCAACTCGTCTTCCTTGGAGAAACATAAACTACTAGTATGAATGAATACTAAAAAGTGGGACAATATCATGTAAAGTTTTCCTTTAAATTTTAAGCATAAAAACACCTCTTCCTTAAGGAACAAGCATATCCCTAGAAGTTCCAACGAAACCTCTTATTCTATGGCTTAAATCATGCACATGTTATCTGTAGGTCCTGCTAAACCTGAATCCCAGGCCATCGCTACCTTGGAAGCCTATGATACATGCTTGAAACCTCTGTATCATCATCTAGTGCCAAAATATCCATCCAAAACTCAGTTTGGAATATTTCATCCACCTGAACCAATGAGGGTGGGTAAAAAAACAATAATAGGATAACGCGAAACCTTCTAACCATCCTATTGAAAAATTTCTTCATGAATAGATCTACCTAGGGAGGCCTCATCAAACATCAGGTCAAACACCTGATCCTGCAACAAAAACCTCTCTAGCTAGCATCATGAATATATCCTATATGAAAATAACATCTATCAAGGTTAAAACAGTATACCTGGCGAGATGAATCAAGAAGTACATGGAAAACACAACCCATTCCTACATGACTCATGTACCATTATTTTTACCTTCAACCATTGTATTAATTTGTTGAGTCAAAAAGAAGGTACATAGAGTACTATTTTCTGGATACATTATCCACCTCACCGAAACTGGTTTCCCTGACCTGAATGCCGAACTCAAAACACTTGACACTATTGGCCCAAAAAAACCTCACATACTTCCGGTCCTTATGTAGAACTTCCCTCCTTTGGTACCACTATATCATGCCCCGTCCTAGAGGGGCCTAGGTTGTGACTACTCCAAGACTCCCTCTAATAGGCTCGGGGCTATTGACTTTCACCCCTTAGGCATATCCCACAATTGGGAGGCATTTTCCTAAGTACCTATACGCACACACAGAACTCCAAGCCTGAGTTTCTAAAAAGTAAAAACAAAATGTAATCAAATACATACATACCACTATATCCCAACCATCCTAGTATGAAAATAATGTAAAGTTTAGTAATGGACAATTGGGAGAGAATATAAGACCACAAAAAGTTTCTTCATACTTCAATGTCCAACCTGTAAACAAGGGTATTGTGACTACTTTCTATTGTTGAGGAAGCACATCCTAGTTTTTCTATGCACACAAAGAACTGTCTGGTCCTGGTTCTCATTGAAATCCATAATAATGTCAAGCATCTTCAAAATACATGACACATGCGGTCAAAGCCGGTTCATGGGTCAATAAAATAAGAATTATTAGGACACCCTGAAAACACAAAAGAAATACCATAGAGGAAACACCATAATGAATATACCACGCAGAAATACCATGAAGGGAAAAACCACAAAGAAGTTATATTCATCTAGACACATTTATATGTATATAGAATATATAATAAGAGCATATAGATATAATAATTAAGGATTCCATGCCACAAAGTCTTGTCCACATCTAGATACGTGGTTTTTCTCATTGAATGCTCATCAAAGGAGATCTCAGTTCTCGATCTATCTGATAGAAGCACATAGAACAAGTATACCAAAAGTACCCAAGATAACATTATGTCTTGACAAGTTATGTAGTTTCTTAGATACATATAGAATTTCCATGAAATGGAATTTCTATAACACACAGTGTGTTAGTAACAGACGAAGTGTTGGTAACACATGGAGTGTCAGTAACACATGGAGTGTCGGTAACACACTGAGTATCAGTAACACACAGAGTGTCGATAACACATAGAGTGTTGATAAGTAATGAAGCCCCCAAGTCATGTAGTCACCATGTAATAGCCAAAATTAAATATCTGAAATCAACCCGAATAACACTCGTCGGGTCTAGTCATGTAGAATGGATAAAATTTGATCTCAATACACAGATTTGAGTCAATGCTCAGGGATCCATGGGGGGTCACCTGAAACAACTAAAATCATCATCCTATATAAGGGATAGATTCCCATGTTAATATTGTTCCAAACACCTCCACAAACCCTATATAAGGTACACTGAAGAGAATTGAGTTCTATCCCAGGATCTCAATGTGATAAAAGCACCAACTATCTCAGTCAACTATTAAAGACGGGTTGGGACAACTCAAATTAGAATACAATCCATCCTAAATGATGGGAATTAGATCCTACATCCATCCCTCATAGGAATAGACCAAGTGAAAATTGTAAACCTCTTCTAATCCAACATAAAACCCACCATGATATCTGAAAAAGACCCCCCCTTTACAAGTGTCCCGATGCCATAGACAAATCAGCAATCAAACACTACTTTTGAAAGATATGGTGATTTTAGTGAAAAGTCTCGATCTCTGTCTGGTTTGATTTTGACCTCACTCGCTGGACCTGGCTCGACCCCCAGGCCAAACTGAACAAGTCTGTTTTACCCGACCTGGCCCGGTTCGGTTGACCTAACCAAACCCGGTTTGGTTTGAAGTGACCTGACTCACCTGATCTGACCTGTGCGTGCAAGCCAATTTTGTTACATCGCACATGTCTTGTTGGACTGTGTCTCTCTGCCTGGTTCAAATGGAGCAACCCTATACAACATAGATGTCCATTGCATCCGATCTCCCTCATGGCCTACTGCTACTGTGATCTCCATAAAGACCCCAACCACGTACACGGATCTCATAATCGCATCCTCAACCTTTTCCCACTGCATTGCTTCGATTGAAGGATCCCCAACAGCCCCACTAGATAATTTTCCCTATCAACCGATAGGCCACCATGGTCTGCCTCATCTACATGTGACCATCACGATGTGCCCCCGCCAATAGCCTCTACATTGTTGGCATCTTCCACGTGCCATCAGTTTTCCTCTGGTTCTCCTTTTTTCAAAAAAGAAGAACACTTACGATCCTTGGGTCACGTTCTCCATTGCATTGTGCTATGATCAATGTTTGAATTCATCGCAAGAAAAACTACTTGAAGGAAAATATCTTTTGACACTCCTTGATCTATCCATAACTATCATCGTCTCACCTACGTCTTTCCATATCGATTGTAGATTTGTGATATTAGGTCGTTATGCCATGGATAGAGTGCGCAATGATTGATTGTTCACAACATTCTAAGTCGCTGGATAAATAGAGAATGCCTACATCACACAAATAATTATGGGGAGGAATGTATAAATCAACCAATAGGAAATGGTCTAGATAGATGTTCTTGTTGATCGTTGTTCATTTCCACTAGAATGTTCATATAAATACAACAACTAATCACAAGATCATTCTACTATCCAAAACTCACAAAGGTAAATCCCATCACACAATAATCATCGATCCGATGTGTAAATTTTGTGTGCATTAGTCTTAATTCTTCATGGAATTCATGAATAAGGAGAATAAATCAAATAAAAAATTCCATACCATGATTCATTTCAATCACTATTGAAGAACGATCATCGCATCATTTCCATGGGAGAAGATCATTCAAATATGAGGTTCGTCATTGATCTTTGATCTTGGATATGTCACTGTTTATCAAGATAACATTTTTTCTTTTCATTAGGTGAATTAAACGAATATATTGATAACCCTTAATTCTCTAAAAAAAATTTATTAAAATAAAACACGCCGCTAAGTCAAGAATCAAATATTTTCTTTAAAAAATATGTTAATGACCTTTACATCAAAAAACAATCATTCACAACTAGCATGTGCCCGCCAATTTTAGGCCTTACCTATGGAATACATCCCCATTAAAAATAAACAGGGGAATCAGATTTATATTCCTAGTTACCGTTTATGAGTTATTAGAATTTTAAAATAAAATAATTATATTTAATTATTTTATTTACAGTTACACTGTTTTCAGGGTTTTTCACAAAAGACTTGTATCGATAAATGTTAAGTAACATATAGGATAAAAGCACTTCTCTCAGCTCAATAGTTCCCTTAGTTTTCAGATACATGCACCCATTTATGAGTTATTCCACTTTTTTAGAAAAATTGAGCACAAGTGCTATTAAAAACATTAAATTTTTCAATGAATCGTTCCAGAAAAAAGGGGCCTTCGAATCACACCCCATCCCAGAGCCTAGTATTGAAATTATTCTTAATAATGTCGAAAAATAATTTCTGTAAAATATAATTCATTACATGTGTCCTATTCGATACCTCATGTACTACAAAAATTCTGATGTATGATTCACAGGCCGTGTCCCAATGCACGTACCTTAAATAGATGGTGAGGGATGTACACTCCATGTATATCAGATGTACACGCTGGGTACTTTTAACAGTTGTCTTGATTTATAGTTTATTTATTATATAGTATAAACCTTGAGACATGTACTTGTATGTGGTTTTAAATATAGGACACACCATGTGATAGGTTCTAATATATATATATATATATAATATCTATGTAATGTTCTGATATTTATATCATTTACATGTCATATTATATGTTGTTACACTATGTGAATTGATGCAAACCAAGTGATCGAAAAATCATGTAATTCATGTAATCATCCATGATTTACACCTCATGATTGAATGTGATATGTCATGTATTACATATTCCACAAGAGCAAAAAATTATATGGGTATAATAAATGTTGGGTAGATTTGTATGGTATTTCATTTTATTGCATCCATGGTACATTTATGAACAAAGTTATATATAAATTAATTTTTTTTAAATTTTAATCGATGTGAATTTCAAGGAAATTCATATAAGAATTACCATAAAAGGATTTTTCTATTATAGGCCTTAATTAAAAAATTCGAGCATGATTTATCTTAAATAATATTAATTAATAATTTAATTATAGTTTTATTAAATGCAAAATTTTTTGCATGCTAGTGGATGATAATGATCTATACATGACCTTTTGTGTGTGATTGGTTTCACTTAATTAATAATTAAATTAAATTATTGTCATGTGTGCCTTCTCTCTTAATTATTATTTAGGGATTATGTTCCCATACTTTCATTTATGTGAACCCCTTTTCCCCCTCACCCGTGTCTTAGTAAAAAAATATGTAATGGATTTTTTTCCCAAGCTAGTGGGGGTGGTTTATGTTCAGAGCCTATGTGAAACCAATCCGATGAGATACATAAGAGGACAGGTGGAAAGCTACGATAGAATGCACAATGTTTCAAGGTGTTTTTCCCCTAGGTCTATAGTTTTTTTCTAAACTTCTTGATAAACTAACAATTAGTATAAGATCATGATCATACCCTTTATTTTATTTCTATCATGTTTCATGGTAACTTCTTTATGGACATTTTATCACGATCACATAATTATTGATTTAAGAATCATTTATGGTGGAACTAAAATAAAACGGATTATGAAATCATTATCATGGTAGTATATGATGTTGACATATTACTTACTTGAAAAGATATAATAGTCTTACAACATTTTAAAGACTGGTTAACAAGTTATTCTCTATAAAAGAATTATGTGAAGCATCCTATATTCTAGGGATCATGATCATTCATTTTAGATTCAAAAGGATTACTGGACTAATTCAAAGTACATGTATTGAGTGGATTATAATGATATTTAGTATGGAATAATTAATGAGAGGATTGGTTCTAGTGTCACATAGTTTATATCATTTTATGAAAATGTGCCCGCATACTGAACATGTGAAATATAGAATGACTTAGATCACATACTATTATATTATTGGATCATTCATGTATTCCATGTTATATTCTAGACATGTTGTTTCCTATGCATTGAGGTTTGTTGGAAGATATGCAGAAGATCCAGGAAAATTGCATTGGATTGGTGTTAAATCTATAATTAAGTATCTGAAAAGAAATATGGATATATTCAAGGTATGTATATGAAATGAGGATATAGTTATCATGGATTATACTGATTTTAGTTTTCAAATATATCATGATGATATAGAGTTACAACCTGGATTAGTTTTATATCTCAATGGGGGAACTGTGAGCTAGAAGAGTTCAAAACATCAAGTTACCGCTGATTCTATAGAGAAGTCTGAGTCTATTGAATCTTCTGAATAATCTAAAAAATCTAGTTGGGTTTGTAAATTTTTTAAGGATATTCATTTGTTATATAGAAGTATATACTCTGTCACATTGTATTATGATAATACATCGACGATGGATCTTTAAAAACTACCAAGATCACACTAATGAAAAAAGAGTATACTCTGAAAGTATCAACTCTTGAGGTATTTATATACTAGGGGTGATGTTTTTGTGATAATAGTTCCCCTATATGATAATGTGGTGGACCCCTTGACTAATCTTATATCTTGGTAGAAGCATGAGTATCATTTGAGAGCTAGCTGACTGAAGGTTGTTAGCAGTTGTTTATAGTGAAAGTGGGAGTTTATTGGAGTTGGTTCCCTAGAAATGACTTCATTATACATTATGGTAAACATGTATTCATGGGATTGAATATTAATAATATACTTATCATTGCATTATTGTTCTTCTGTGTGCTATAGTATGTGATAATGTCATGAGAGTAGCTGTCCCACAAAAAGGCCATAGCAGATCCATGATATTATGGGAACACAGAAGTTATACGACACTATTCTTTTATATATATTCAATACATAGATGATATCATTTTCCAGACACAAATGATATAGTATATTATGTATGGATACTCATTGGACTTTGTGGCACGTTCTAAAGGTGTATTAATTTGGTATATCTAGCATGATATTATGAGAATGAGACCATCAAGTAGGCATTCCATATGTATATGTCATTGGATTTTCCTATATGTGGAAATGTTTATTGGTCCATAGACTTTATGACTATTAATATTGAGTATTATTAGTTGTGTACTTTTAAGTATTGATGAAAACTGTGAAGATGGATGTTTTTGGATTGGTAATATACAGTTGGTATGTCATGAGTAATATCACATTCATGAATAATTTGATAAATTATTTATCGCTTATATTACTTGACATAAGTTAATATATTAGGCTCATTGATGGAAACGATATAGAATAAATAAATCCAAGTCCATGGTGTTCTATAGGAATGTTCTATTTCTAGAATGCGAATGAAAGAGATATCAAGTATAAAGGTTGATGGGACTAGATAAAAACCTCCTGATTTGAGATATTGTGATAAAATGATTACATTACAGAGTAAGAGTTTGAATGAGGTGAAATGTTATTGGGGAATTAACTTATTTCAATATAAGTTCCTTTGAGTGTTGATAGATGCTGACCATGGAAATTTTGCCGGTTCTCCTAACGCCACTAAGTAAGAGGCCTAGAGGATCACACACAAAGTGTATCCAAAATCATAGTAAAACAATATATTATTTTGTATTAATTAAAAGGATGAATATATATAATTCCGTCACATGGTTTAATGATTATTCATTTTTCCTCTATCACATTCATTCTTTAACTTTTTTATTTGAGAGAATATATTTTGAGAGGAATATTTAATAAATATTTATTTTCTATTTAGTGAATATCATATTTAAAGATTAATATTGTAGAGGAATGGAATAATGAGTTTAATGGTCTGGGGAGAAATAATAAAACTTTTATTTTATTTAATTAAATAGTATTTAATTATAATATAGAAGTTACACACACCATGAGAAATAATAGTATCATTATTATTATTGAACATGGGGTTTTACTAGGATTAAATAAATATCATAGAAGCATAAATACCCAATTATGTCATTTTATCAAGAGAGACAATTCATTTTTTTTGTTTGTGAAATACAATCTTGGAGAATCCTCTCCTCACCTAGTGAGAACCCTTCTCTAATAATGATCCCATGAACGGAGGCAATCCTTCTCCACTGAATCAAGGAGAATGCTTTAGAAGTGAATTTTGAGGTGGTCAATGACAGATGACGTAACCACAAGGATATTTCATGCAATAACTCAGAGACCCCTTGAGTGATGCTTGGAGATTCATGGAACACGTTTGGATCATCACTAGAGAAAATATAAAATTGGGTTCTACAATGAAACATCGATACACCGCAGATCTGAATCTAGACTCATAAACAAAGATATTATTCCTTGGAGGAAATTCCTTAACTATTTAAATTAATTATACATAATACTTGTTGATCTTCTCTATATTGGTTCTGGAATAAATTTTTTTATTTTATATTTATTAAACTCAATTTCATGGATCACTATTTTCATCGTTGTATAGATCTCGGATTGATCATCATTTATTGAAAAAATTTAAAGTTGGTCACTCGTCATCGCAATGCTTCTGCTGTGCCCAAAACCTACACATATGTGATTAAAAAGATTTCAAAAACATTAATAATATCATAAAATATGAAATAAAATGGGCTTTATAAACATTTAATTATATCAGAACATGTGTAAAATAGATTGGTTTCTTAATCATTTCATCAATATATCATAGTATAACCCCTGAAATGAAGCGGGTTTCATTAGAGTCCAATTGTGGTCTACAAATGAAAATAAGAACGATTTATAGGAATCTTGTTAGGATATACAATTCAAAGAATAAATAAGTACGAAATCCTTATTTCATATTTCAATCAAATCATAAGTTATACAAAAATATATCATCTTAGATGGAAAATTATTTTGATCAATAATTTTGAAAAATTTATAAGGGGAATAAAAATTTATTAAAAAATAACTATTTCAAAATTTTAAAAAATCTTTTTAATTGAAAATAAACAATAAAAAATATATTTTAATATTTAGAAATAATTTAAAATTTTTTCTTAAAAATATATCCAATACATATTGAAAATACACTTAAAATGTTCATTTTAAAATCAATTACTTTTGAAACCATTTATTTAAAATCTAAAAAACCCGGAAATATCAATGAAAATAGATTCTTTTAAATGAGTAGTGAAAAAATGTAATGGAGATCTAAAACCATTGAATATCCCTCATTAAGGGAAAAATATTCATGTCCTCCATATTAAAAACAAGGATTCTTTTCACATTTTTGCTAAAAGAAAAATGAGAATTGTTTATTAGAACAACGTCGGGTTTCCATTGAAAAAATAAAAATGAATTATTAGTAATAAATTTATTTAATATATAATTTTTAGAAGGATTATATACTTTTGGAAAAATCATTTGAAAACATTGTTTTGGAAGAAAAAATGATTTATGATTGAAGATAGAAAGTAATAAAAAATTTCATAAAGACATATTATAAATTATTTTATGTAAATTGAGTTGGAAAATGATAATATTACTTGAAAATATTATTAATAAATATTAGTAAATATAATTAATGAATTTTATGAGATATTTATCATAAATTTTATCATTAGAAGTATTATTATGAACAATCTCAATAAACAATGATATTGTAACAAAAGATTATTCGACTTTTATAACATTGAATCATAATCCCCTTGAATGAATAAAATAAAATTAAACACAATATATCATGATAATAAATAAAATCATGATATTATATTTCACTAGGTCTATATATATACACCTTGTGAAATAGTACTGTTGTGTAATATAATTTCATCTCGATAGAGGGAAATTGACATAGAAATTCTTAACAACATGTGTATATTTTGAATCGTAATCCCGGTGAAATAATAACATAAATGTAATATTTAATTTTCATGAAATTAGATATATTTATGATATATTAGTTCATAGTGTAGTGTATACACCACAAGAAAGTGAGTTGGTAATATGGGTTTAGTCTCTCAAAAAAAGAGAGAATAGATATCCCTAACCATGTTTATCGACATCCATTGTAATCATTAAAAACTCATGGATAATAAAAGAATGCTTTTTATACATATATTAATGAACCATAATTATATATTTCATACCATATATTACTTAAATATTACCTTTTATTACATTTTTATAAACAATTCCATGTTAAGCTGGTTTTTTAGGTAACATCTGCATTGTGTTTTCCATATGTTTTAAATTGTTATTTTTATTAATATTACATAGATAATTATTTAATAATATTTATAATGTGGGATAAATATTTTATATAGTATTCATATTTTTATTTATTGTAATCTCTATGAATCATTTATAGGAAATGAAAAACTATATTCAATGGAGATAGTAGGTTGTAAGAACACATAAACATTGTTTCCTTTTTTTGGAGTTTCAAATATGGAAAAGAAAATGATAAATATATATATTATCATTAAAATATTTTTCTTATGTCATATATATCACATATTTTTATTAAATCAATCCTTAATACATTTAATTTAATAATTATTGTATCTCATCACTTCATGAGGAGGTTGTTTGATGTACACACAAATAAGGTTATATTGTTCCTAAAAATAGAAAACATGAATGTATTTGTGATATAATATATAAAATATTATAATAAAATAATAATATCATATATATATATATATATCTCATATATAAATTTTAAATTCATAATTATTCCCAACATGGAGTGGTTGTAATGGAATATCGAATAGCATCATTACAAGATTCGGTAGTATCCTGTAAAAAGGAAATATGATTTCATATTCCTTTTGACAGAATTATTTGTGGATGTTGTTTGTAAACTTAATATAAAAATATATCTATTTATGAAATATATTGTGGCTATTATATAATCATTGTATAACCGTAATTGATGTTGGTGCAAAACCAAAAAATATAAATATTCTCTACGAAGAATAGTACCTATTATATTAGTTTCCTTGATCAGTATATAGTGAAATGATCCAATCATGGATTTATGCCCAATTTGATTCTTTTATATTTAGTGTTGGGATGTTTTGATGTTATTTATTTCGGGACTGTTAGAACCAATTTTATGTCAAGTTTTTAATATTTGATGAGATGGGGTGGCCTTTTATAAATTTATGAGAGGATGGGCATGGTAACCTTGGAATGAAATTTGTTCTACCATGTTTCTAATGTGTCAAATATATCATCCCAATAATGAAATAGTTTGATATTAAATCTTTTTAATTGAATGTTCCACACATTAAAAAAGTACATACATGAGGATAGTAATAGTTTAGTTTTATTGACAACATGGAACTCATTTTTCTTATTTGGTGAAAAATAATACATATATCCTATAAATATCATACCCTTTAGTAATTCAACATAAACAATTTCTTTATAACCATGGGAAAGGGAACATAACAATGTGTGTGATCAAATTCTCATTGAGGCTAAAAATATTGGAGATACATATTCATAATATAATCATTAGGGTATAATATCATGAGAATCACATTTTAAAACAATGAACACCTTATCAAAGAAAAAACATGAGGCCCATGATATTGATTATTAGTTCCCAAGACATGAATAATAATTTAATGAAGAGAATAATCTAATAATTCCTAACATATGGATTAGACATGGGACTATGGATGATAGATAAACAAAAAATATATTTATGTATTAATGAAGGATTTATATCAAGTCCATCTTAGTGTAATGGGTTCACTCCCAAAACTATATTAGTAGACACATTTCCCTATGAATACAATTATAGTGTAAAATTTTCTTATCTAAAACTAGGTCACTCCCCATTTTATCATTTTATTATTGACCTGAGTTTACTCTTAGTTCCAGGACTATATTACAGAACTGAGTTCACTTCTCATTATTGTCTTTTAGTAATGAAATGTGGTCAATACTCATTACTTTTGTGTCTTTATAACAAGATGTAAATAATTACCAAATTCATTTGAGGGAGATATAATTCCAACCCATTACATAATTAAATCATACATACATTCTCTATAAGGTAATAAAATAGTCTTTATATCAGGGAAAAAAGGTGGGTTTCATATAAATCATATCATAAAACATGAGATAAAATTCGTATCATTACCATTTAATAATATAATATCCTATTGAAGTGATATAGGTTTCATAATTATTTCATCATAGAGTGATATGTGAAAGGAATCGGGTTTCATAGGCATTTTAACATGTTATAACTCATAGAATAGAATTTTTTTTAATAAACATCTTTTCATCATCAACATAAAAAATTCAAGGAAGCTATATGAATGCTTTATTTGGATAATATACCCATTAAATCATAAACTATAAATGGATAATAGCTTATATGGATAAGTATTTTGAGATAGCACAAGAAACATTTATTAATGAATATTACCTTTCATTGAAAATAAAGTTTTTAAATGATGAAATAATTTAAAAATTGATTTATTCTAAACCACTTTTAAAAACATATAATTAAATATTATAAAATTATTGTCAAAAAATTTTCGTAATAATAAATTTTTGAATCCATTTTTCCTTTGAAATCTACAATGAAATCTTTGAAATTAATTTAAAAAACTTTTTGAATATAAAACATATTTGAATATCTTATTCTTTTAAAATATATTTTACATATTTTAAATAAATATTTTAAAATAATTTTAATCATTTTCATTTAATATATTATTGATAAATATTTTAAAATAACTTTTTTGAATCATTTTATTGAAAACATGGGTTTAGATGAAAAAAAGATTTCTTACCGATGAGAAAACAGAATTATGGTTTTCTAAAAAACATTTTATTAATTATATTTTGTAAAAATGAGAGGATAAATGGTAATAATACATTAATATAACATGAATAAAAATATTATAATAAAATTCATGATAATTATATATATTTGGGTCATTAAATTTCATCAAAGGAAGCACAACTATAAATAAACCCCGATAAATGATGAGATTGTACCAACAAACACTTACCACTTTGGTTATGTTGAATAAATGTACCCATGAAAAAAATAAATTACATGATGTAAAAAAGACCATTAATTTAATTATTTTCATGACATAAAACTTCAATTACAATTATATATGTCTTGTAAAATAATATAGGTTCATAATAAAACATGTATCTCAATGACGGAAATTTGAGACAAAATTACCTTACCGATTTGATAAATTTTGAACTGTAAAACCCCATGAAAAAGATATCATAAAATATATATTTAAAATATAATAAATTTTAGGATAATAATCACATAATTATTTAATTTATATTATATATACCACATAATATAAATAAGAGTTGAACATGGCATATGTCTACCAGAAAAAAATTGAGACTACAAATTCCGTTACACCATGATCAAATTTCTAATCATGATACCCATGAATGAATATATTTCATTGATTATAATATAAAATATACAAATAAAATTATTGTTTACTATAAAATATATCTCATATAAATAAAAGTGAGATGAGAAAACCCTTAGCTTATCTCTTGAAGTTCATTATATACATTTAAAACACCAATATAATAATTATAAGTTTATATTAAATATATAACAAAATCATATTGATATATATAAAACCATATGTTTTTTTATTATATTATATACTACCATTTTATTAACAAATTCACGTTAAACTTACATTTCAGGTTGTATTCGCTTTGTTTTTCATATATGTCTGGACATGTTATTCTTAATCCTCTACCATATAATATGGATTCAATATTTTCATAAAATAAAAAATTATATAAATATAATATGAATTTATTATATATTTATTAGTAAACAATATATAAATAATTAATATATGATGTGTAATACTCCATTCATGGAGACAGTAAGTCATATATACTAATGAACATTGTTTCCATTTTCATGTCTTATTGAGAGAATGGAATTAAATGGAATATTTTTATATAAGAATATATATATATATTAACAATACTGTAATATAATTATTCCATAAAAAAATATAAATTTGTTAAACTAATCCTAAATACATTCCACATATAATGTGATTGAATCAAATCTTTTTTAGGAGGCGGTAGTGTACACGTCCAGAACAATGTTATGTTATTCTAACAAAATTGAAATCATGGTGATATGTGTTATATAATAATATAAGAAAAATAAATACGTCATAAATTTAATATATATCATATAAAAATTATATTTACATCATTATTCCCAACCATGAATGGTTGTAATGGAAGAATGATTGACATTGGTTCAGAAGGCGAAAGTCACCCACACACTCGAATGATGATTGTGTTCCTCATTCGGTGGTAGTGTGTGTCGATGCATGATGAACTAAAAAAATAATTAGTTCCAAGTATATTCAATATAATTATATTATTATATATGAATTAAATAATAATAATTCAAAAACCCTACAATGAAATAAAATAAATATGTTTCTTGAAGGATGAAACCTCTTCTTTGTGTAATTCCTTTTGGTTATCACCAAAGGACTAACTTGGTTTGTTATAGAAACAGTGAGGCCACTATGATGAGAGGAGGGATGTTAGGAGATTATTTGGGAATGTTATGGATGATAAATAGTTCTTTATGTCTGTGAATAAGTGAGAGGGTTTATGACCTTTTATATCGGAGGAGGAGTGCCATTCCTATAAATTTGAAAAGGTAAAAACTATTAAGAGGCATGAGTTACATAATGTTATCAAATAAGTGTCCATATTTTAATCCAATGAGGATATATACATAAAATATATCCATATAATATTTTTTGGAAATTGATCTGTGGTATTTGTTCCCTTATGATAATGTTTAACAACAATGCATACTCCTTTTTACTCTAATCACTATAATTAATTTCAATTACTACAACTATTTTTTTGTCAAATAATAAGTTATAATATAATAAATATTAATTTAATACGATTACAACTATGTAATGAATATTTCAAAAATCTAAAAATATATTTTTTATAAATTAATTTAATATTATTTGCAAATACGTGTCACAAAATATGGGTTTTAATGCACATATGATTAAAAGATTGACATGTTTTATATTCAATCTCATTGAGAAATTTGTTACAATGAACTAAATTGTTAAATTAATGTAATAATTATTTGAATACACTTTAAAACCAACATAAAATTTAATTAGTATTTATAAATAAATCAGATCAAAATAATTTTTTCAATTAAAACTCGTTGTTTTTTACTATTCATAAAAAATAAGCCTCTCATAAAAATAAAAAAATAACCCGATTTTTTTATATTACATATTTCAATAAATGATTTTTATTTTGTATAATGTAAAGTACACATTTTTAAAAATTTATATTTAAAATATGTTCACCTTTAAAATGTGGGAAAAATACCATCTCGAAAAGTACAACTTTATATTAGTAAAGTTGCATTTATTCTTATCATATAGTTATAAAATCATATGTCTGTGTGTAAAAAAATATTCAATATATATATATATATATTTAAAAATAATCAAAGGTGGCCTATTTATTTTATTGATATAAAATTTGGTTTGTACGTAGAGAAATAATTTCTTATAAACATAATTTATTTATTTTATAATTGTCATGATTTCCATTTGTAAGTAATTGGTATCGAAATTATTCAATTTATACACATGTGTAAACCATATTTTTACAATATAGTACAAATTTTTTTCATCTTCTATTCCATTGTATAGGTGTAACTATAATTATATTTTAATATAAACATCAATAGTATATTGATGTTCTATAAAAATAGGACTTTTGTGAAACAAAATATATTAATGGAACATATCTTTTAGGAGAGTGTAATAAAAAAATAGTGTCACATGAATGAAAATATAGTCTATGAATTGCATGTACCGAATGTTTTAAATGATGTATTTTGAAACTCAATTAAAATAAAGTCGTTTCATAAATTACAATCAATATTATGTGTTGTGTGAAATTAAATATATCATAGAGATTAATTTTTTATGAAAAAATATATCACAAATAATTTTGGAGATACATTATAACCCATTAAGAAGACTTTTTCCCTTGAAATTCAACTAGTTCATCAACATTTTGATTCTTGGAAGTTCCTTTCATCGATAGCCACATCATAAAAATAAAAATAAAAAATACCATTAAAATTGGATATTTGGAAACATTATTGTTACCCAATGTAACTGATATCTAGGATTACACATAGTAGAACATTGGTTACATGTAAAAATTTAGACAAAGAAGATAAAAACCAAAACTAAAATTTTGACAGAGAGTGATAAATAAGATTTATAAGTATAAGTGGTTGATCCATAGAAGGTTAATGATCACACAACCTTAATTATGTGATTATCTATGGAAACATTTTACTCATCAAAGCTGATGGTACTGGGATAATAATTTTTTATATATACTGATAATTTTCCTTAAATATGATTTTTTTCAGGAAGATACACTTAATTGAATTCACTACCTTTCATAAGAACATTATCTCTCATTGGATAATCCTTGATCAAATTAAACATCATCTCAAACTCTATGAAATTTAGTTTAATTAGTTATCCCTAAATAAAAATTAGATTGTAATACCTTTAGATAAAGATATATGTCATTCTATAATTCAAAAAATTGGTCAGCACAAGATATACTATGTGAATAAATATTCATATATAAAAGTAATTCTATAATCTCTAAAACAATATCAAATTTTCAATAAATGCTATACCAAAATTGGTTATGTTTGTAACCCTTTGAAAATAAACTTCATATCTTAATTAATTAAATAATGTGTTATCTTATACATAAAACACATTCACTGAAAACATTGGAAATTACATAAACCATTAAGATATCAAATTTTATTTTATTATTCATAAATAAATGTATATTGATATAATAGAATTAAATATTACTAAATCATGAATAATAATATTTTCATGTCACTTAATAATAAAATATAAATTGGGAAATTCCTATACAATGAGATATTGATTACTATACCCTGATTATCATTATTTGCATCATCTATTATGATTTAATAAGATTTTCTTCTTGTCCATTTTCAAGATTTGTTTTTGTGTATTATCATCCACATTCTACCTTGGATATGTTAAATTTTTTTCATAATGAAAAATCTCCTTGAAATTGAAATAATGGATTCTGTATCATTCATTATGTGGAACTTTCACTCTACTCAAATTGTTATCTAACATAATCCCATATCTTCAACAATTAGTTTCTTGATTTACACCCCTTCCACACAAAAAGCATTTACATATACCCTTAAGAAAATTTCCTCCACACTTATTCCCATGCTTTTTGTGTAATGTAATTATCTTCATTTTCCCTACATGGTGCTTATATTTTCAATTAAATTCTAAATTATTTAACTATCAAAGCATAAATACTATTATATTAAATCAACATCCAATTCCAAGTTGAGAGACCATCAAACAATCTTTTATTATATATTGATGTCTCTAATTAATAAATCTATTTAGAGACATGATTTTAAGCCACCAATGAATAAATCAACCTTATATTCAGGGTGGAAGATACATCCCAAATAATTCCTCACAAAACATGTAAAATTTACTTCATAGGAACCAACCAATTCATCATCCATCTTCTTTAGACCTAGAAATTACTACTATAATTTTTAAGAATAATATAAGGAAATTACGTATTCAAAAATAACTTACTAGTTTCATCACTATCTATGGTGTCACATTCTTATTATTTCCATGTTTTAATAATAATATTACACCATTGATTTGCCTCATCTTCCTGATAGTAGAAATCCATTATGAATTTTTCATTCTCTAATTATTGGAGAATGTAAAAATTATTTTTAATGGTATTGATCCATTATTTAGAAACTAATTGACCAATGGAACAAAAAAAATAATGTGGGAGTTTTCTCATGAAGGAATCAACAGTTCATGTTTACTTCTATTACTCATTCTCACATACAACATGATTCATATCATGAAATTTTTTTCTGACCATAACATTGAGTCATTACATTCCATCTAACATAATATTAAGTTTATCAGGATTAGAATAATTACTTTTCCTATATCATTCCACATTAACATTGTTCCTCTCAGTTCCATCAATTGACAAAAAACATAAAAATTATGTGACCAATAACAATCAATGAGAAAAATCTACAAAGCCATGAAAATAACTTATAAGATTTCTATATTATAACACTCTCTTTTTAATATATGATACATTTGGTTCGTTTTATGATATTCATAGTAATCATTTATGTAAATCCATCATGATGTTTTTTAAAAAGATTGTGAATTTCCCAAGCATACCCCTTGAGGGTGTCAAACAAACTCAGCAGAAAGGCCTAGTATTGTATAGAAGTTCTCGATCACATATAGATCAATATGGTGAATTCATTATTTTTAAACTGATGTACATCTGTTCTAGAAACACAACAACATGTAGTATCCATAATAATATATATTGATATGAAATAACATTTTTTATACTTTACCAGAATTCGAAAATATTTTCCTAAACTTTTAAACATCCTTATTCTTATTCTTAGAGGAAACACTAGATATATTCCTTTAATGATCCCAAGGGATATCACTAATGATTTATCATCCTTATTCCCAATTTTTGACTAAAACGTTACTTTGATACCATCTATAGAGACCCAAGATTGTCATATATGTATATTACATCATTTTGGATGAATATTAGTACATTAAAAACCTACATGATCGGGGAACATAATAGTTTATTGTCTTTGGAAACATGAAAATAATTCCTTTAATTTGTTGATAGATCATCAACATCTACCGCATGGATCATCCCCTTTATTACACTAAAAAAATACCTTTCTTTATAATATGTGTAATAAAAATATAAGAAATAATCAGATTAGACAACCAAAAAAATTAAAAATAACATCGATATGTAAGCATAAAAAAATCCTAAGGGTGTGATAACATTAAAAAAACATTAGAAATCAAGAAAATTCATATCAAATAAAATAACCAATATTTTTTTCATACTAATTAACAGTTCATATGTCATGAATTATAGGGGAATCAAAAAAATAATCCCAAATTCATAACATAATAATCAAACATGTCATTATGGATGAACCATATACATATAAAATCATTTGCATAGTAGTAAAGGATTACTTCCAAGGCCATATTAGGTGAAAGGGATCACTCCAAGAACAATCATAGTTGTCAAGGTTAAATTCCAAAAAAACCATACTCAAAAAATGTCTGTTACTAAAATGCGTTCACTCCCTATTTAATCCCTATATTAATGAACTATGTTCACTCCTCATTTCATCCCCATATTACTGAATCATGTTTAGTCCTCATCTCCATGTCATACATAACTGATTTTAGTCAAAAAAATTTATATGTCACCCTCATGATATATAAATAATTTCCCAATTCATTAGAGGGAGATTTATATCCCACATGTGACATAAATAATTCATACAAAAACATGACCCATTATTATAAAACATTCATCATATCATTACCTATAAGAAATTGATGGGATTCATAAACCTCATATAATAACCCATGAAATGAAATGGGTATCAAAAAATTTTCATTATATGATAACATACGTAAAAAATACAGTATTTGTAATCATTTCATCATAAAATAACCCATATAATTAAGCGAGTTTCATATGTTTTTTGATGGTATATCCCATGGAAGAGAATCATGTTTTAGAAAAAACATGTCATCCTAAAATAATGATTTCAAATAATTGATAAGAACATTTTCCTTATATCATATCCCAAGTAATTAATAATATAAATAAAATGTTAACAACTTTTATGGTGATAGTTTTTGAATGACTACTTGAAATAATTTTTTAGGAAAAAAATACTTCTTTTATATTCAATATTTTTTAAAAGATACATTTTAAAAAGCAGAAAATTTTAAAAAACTTTATTTCAAAAAAAATGATAAGATTATACTAAAATATTATAAAATAATTTATAACAAATTTAAAATGTAAAAACCTTTTCAAAAACCTTTTTCCATGAAAACATGTAAATGATTCTTTGAAAATCAATCAGAAAAATACATAATCATATTATTTCAAAATAATTTTATTGAATATAGATTCAAAAATTCATAATGAAATATTTGAAAATCCATGAAATACTTTTTCTTTAGAAATAAACTTTCAATTTCATTTAATGTTTTTCCAAAAATCGATAGAATACATGATTTTGGGAAAAATCAATTTCTTGCCGAAGAGAGGCTTGATGCAAGATTTTTTTAACAAATTTTTATGCATATTATGTACAAATGAGTAGAAAAAGAATACCAATACATAAATATATAAATATTATTTAATGGATAAGAAAATTAATTGATCCATAATGAGATATGAATCATAATATTTCATAAATGGATGAATAATCATAAAAAATCTTAATAATTTTTGAGATTGTAATAATAAACTCTTACAACATTGGTAACTCTGAATAAAAGTCACCAATAATTAATAACATTAAATGTTTCAAAAAATAACTATTAAATCATTAGATTCATGAGATACCATGTAAAAGGGTAGTATATTCACCTTATAAATGAATATACGTGCATAACAAAACATGAGTCTCAACGAAGGCAAATTGAGACAAATTTACCTTACACATTTGGTAACATATGGGACTATAAAACACCATGAAATAGAGATAATAAAATTTATTCATAAATAAAAAATAAATATTTTTATAATAATAATAAAATAAAATCATGGGATGTATATACATCACAAAAATAAACAAGTGTCGAGTATGTTAATAATCTCATCGGAATAATACTGTGATTATAAATCTAGTTACTACATGAGAAACTTTTGAATCGTGATCCCCATGATAGAATAAAATAAATAAAAAATTTATGTATTGTGAAATAATATAATTTCATGATATAAAATTTCATTGGTCATTTTATACACCAAATAACATGAATAAGATATGAATATAGAATATATTGCACATAAATAAAAGTTAGACGAGAAAACAATTTCCTTAGGTATTGAGTTTCTTCATACACATTAAAACATATTGTATAATAAAAGTTTTTTTATTATAAATATACAAAAAAACCATATTATGATATATCATAGAATATATTATTTGATTATGACTTTTTATTACCTGTTTATTATCAATATCATGTTACTATTACATTTCATGTATTAATAACTTTTTTTGTAAATGTTATAACATGTTAATCTGAATCCTCCTACATAGATCATGATTACATTATTTCAATAAATTAAAACATGATAAAAACATCACATATATTTCTTATATATTTATTGAAAATAATATATATAATATATAAATATGAATTAGAATACACCAATCACGGAGAGGGTTGGTTGTACGTACACATGAATGATGTTTATGTTTTCTTATCATATTAAAAAAAAGAAGTAAATGACATATAAAAATTGATAGATATATATATATATATAGTATCATTATAGTATAATTTTTTTCATATAAATCATATTTTCTTACTAAAACCATCATTAATACATTCAATTTAAAGTGTGAATGAATCATATCACTTTGAGGAGGCTGTAGTCCACACAT
This sequence comes from Viscum album, assembly GCA_963277665.1. NCBI lineage: Eukaryota > Viridiplantae > Streptophyta > Magnoliopsida > Santalales > Viscaceae > Viscum > Viscum album. The sequence continues at coordinate 1,863,537,133 of OY728164.1, read as the reverse complement.
CAATAAACAAAGTTATCATGTTCCCACAAAATGGAATGCATGAAGGTATGTGTTAAATATTAATTCGATACGAATAATATATAATAAATATCATGTATATAATTTAAAAACATTATTTCCATAATCATTATCATCCATGAATAGTGTTAATCGTAGAATGAATGTCATTGGGATGCGAGGCATCAGTCCACTATTACAAACAAACATTGATTGTTTAATCCATTCGATTAAAGTGTTTAATGGAGTATGTAAAAATATATATAGAAATATATATATATATATATTAGATACATATTCTCTCTTATAAGAATGAAATTTTGTCAATTTATTAGTGGAGAATGAATATCAAATAGAAGTTCTTAATGATGTATGTTAACACTTCATTGTGTAATTCCTTTTTGACTTCAACAATGGACAGACTTGGTTTTCATTATACCCAAAGATAGGCTTCTACGACTATATGATAAATGTTTGGACATCATTTGGTGATGTTATTGCTGTGAAAATGGATAAAGAGGTGTGAGAATGTTAGGTGGGTGAGTGCCCTTTTTATAGTGGAGGGGGAGTGACATTCTTGTAAATATGAAATGATAAACAATATTGAGTGGTATCTCTTACATCATGTTAGACCAATAAATGTTAGTTTTACATAAAAGATAAAATATTGTATAAATTTGGATTGAAAATATATATTGGAAAAAATTTAGTGTATTTCGACCGTTATGATAATGTTTAGGTAAACTCATTTTTTCCTTCTTCACTGTAAAATATTTTAATTACATTCGACTATATTTTTGGTAAAAAACTAAGTTGAATTGATTATAAATAAGAAATTATAGTTATTAAAAATATGGAATCCATTTTTCTATATTATAATAACATATTTGATATAAATTAAGTTATTATTAATCTCGCGGATGTGTTATAAAATCCCTTTTTTCAAGAGAAAATGTTTGAATGTTTGTTTTGTTTTTATATCGAATATCTGTTCAAAATTTCATCAAATAGACTAAAGTGGATTAATTGATGAATTTTTTTTCTAAATATATTTATATAAAATATTAAATATAATTAATCTATATAAATAAATTAGTTGAAAATATATATTCCAATTAAAACACAATGGTTTTCACTATTCATCAAAAAAGGAAATATCTCAGAAAAACAAATAAAATTTCCCAATGTAAATCTTGCGGTTATTATTTCCAAAATGAATTTAATTTTTTAAGGTAATGTTTATAAATGTTTACAAAATTATATGTAAAATTAGAGTGCCGTTAAGAGGAAGTAAAATGACCATTTTGAAGAATACATCATTTGATTCATTTAATATTGGAAAAATGTCCTTTTGCGACGGTTTATTTGCAATGGGAAGAGATCATGTCACAAATAGTCCGTCGAAAAGATTATTTGTGACGGGATAAGGGGTCCTGTCGCAAAAGGATTGGCGCGGTTTATGCACCAAACCGCTGGAAGGGTATTTGCGATGGGGGGTGCCTCCCTGTCAAGAATACCTAACGACGGTAAAACTATTTGCGATGGGGATATGCCCCTATTGCAAATAGTGTGTTGGCATGTCACTATTTGCGACGGGTCCTATTGTAAATACAATTTTAACCGACCATAGTAATTAATGCAATCAATGTTATTTGCGACAGGTCCTGTCACAAATTGTACCGTCATAAATAATCCAACCTATATATACCCCATACCAGTTTTGTTTCATACTTCCTCCCAATTTATTCTCTCTCTCTCTCTCTAAACTCTAATTTTAGAGTTAATTTTTTTTTAGTTAAAATTTTTTACGAACACATTTTGAAGTCGTCTACACTTATAAGAGATCATGTTTAACGGTATTTATGTTTTATTTAATTTAATATTCATTTCATGTTTTTATATTAATTTTAATTATTGTTAATTAGTTGTAATTAAATTAGATTTAGATTTTTTTTGTCATCATTATTTATTTGTAATAATAAATTAAAAATATAGTTACAAATTATTAGTAACTAGTAATAATTATGAAATATTAACGATAATTAATGATGGATATAAATAATTAGTTGTAATTAGTAATTAGTAATTAGTAGCTTTAATTTATGGTAATGAATAGTAATTAATGCTAATTACTACTAATTAGTGGTAATTAGTAATAATTAGAGGTAAATAGTAATAATTAGGAAAACAAAGTAATAATTAGTAAAAAGAGTAATAAATACTAATAAGTACTAAAAAATACTAATAATTAGTAATAAATACTAATAATTACTAATAAATACTAAAAAATAGTAATAAATTCGAATAATTAATAATATATAATATTAATTACTAATAATTAATAATAATTACTAATAATTACTAATAAATACTAATAATTAGTAATAATTATTAATAATTAATAATAAATAGTTATAATTATTAATAAATTAGCAATAAATAGTAATAAATACTAATAATTAGTAATAAATAGGAATAATTTGTAACAATTATTAAAAATGAGTAATAATTCGTAATAAAGTGTAATAAATAGTAATAAATACTAATAATTAGTAATAAATACTAATAATTAGTAATAAAGCCTAATAATTTATAATAATTTCTAATAATTAGTAATAATGAGAAATAAATACTAATAATTAGTAGTAATTTGCAATAATAAGAAATAAATACTAATAATTAGTAATAAATTAGTAATAAAATTTTCAAAAATAGAAATGAATAGAAATATTTAGTAATTATTAGTAAACACTTGTAATAATTAGAAATAATTAGTAATAATTAGTAATAATTAGTAATAATTAGCAATAATTAGTAATAATTTGTAATAATTTGTAATAATTAGTAATAATTTGTAATAATTAGTAATAATTAGTAATAATTAGTAATAATTATTTATAAATAGTAATAAATAGTAATAAATAGTAATAAATAGTAATAATTTGGAATAAATAATAATAAATTGTAATAAATATTAATAAATAGTAATAAATAGTAATAATTAGTGATAATTAGTAATAATTATCAATCATTAGTAATAATTAGTAATAATTAGTAATAATTAGTAATAATTAGTAATATATAGTAATAAGTAGTAATAAATATAAATAATTAGTAATAAATAGTAAAATTAGTAATAATTATTAATAATTATAAATACTTATTAAAAATTAGTAATAATTAGTAATAATTATTAATAATTAGTAATATATATTAAAAATGAGCAATAAATTGTAATTTATTATAATAATTACTAATAATAAGTAATAAATATTAATAACTTGTAATAATTAGTAATAATTAATAATTATTAGTAATAATTAGTAATAATTAGTAATAATTAGTAATAAATAGGAATACACAGTAATAAAGATTAATAAATAAATATAATTAGTAATAATTAGTAATAATTTTGTAATAATCAGCAATAAATAAAAATAAATAGAAATAAATAGTAATAAATAGAAATAAATAGCAATAAATAACAATAATTAGAAATAATTACCAATAATTAGAAATAATTAGGAATAATTTTAAATATTTAGTAATAATTAGCTATATTTAGCAATAAATAGCAATTATTAGCAATAATTAGCAATAATTAGTAATAATTAGAATTTAACTGCAATAAATTGAAATAAATAGCAATATTTACCAATAATTAACAATAATTACTAATAATTATAAATAATTAACAAAAATTACCAATAATTACCAATAATTACCAATAATTAGCAATAATTAGAAATAATTAGCAATAATTAGCCCTAATTAGTAATAATTATAATTAATTAGGAATAATTAGAAATAATTAAGAATAATTGTATGAAATTGACAATTTTCAGTGGATTGGCGACACATCTTTGGCTCAATGACTCTTTTCTTTTCAACTCTCACTTATTCAAAACATTATGAAAAAATTGCTTCTACGCATGCATATTCAATCTCATTGGATATCGATTCTTAGGACCACATTGTTCGTTATGTTTTCCGGCGATGATAGTTGGAAGAAGATGGTTCATCGATGAAAATGAGGATCTTTTGTCCGACAGCATCAAGCTCGATAAGAGCTAATAGAGAGGCATCATCTTCTTGCTCACAATATCAAGAGCTGCGACAAGATCATAATGAGCTTATAAAGAGTCAATGCAAGAAACATGAAGAGATTCATCAGTAGTAGTAGTATCTATATGAGGAGGAGACACGTCGATGGTAGTTGCCGCAACATGAGCATATTAAGTATAAGTGTCGTCTGACTCATAATTTTGGGATGTAGTTTCCTCTACCACCCCCCATATTATCCACCTCCTTAATAAGACTACCAACCCTAATTTTTATTTTATGATTTAAAAAATTTTAATTCATTTTTGTTGTAATATTAATATTTTATAGAATCTGTCCTTTATATTTGTCCAAATATTGCCTAATTTAATTTTTTGTTATTTTTGTTATTTTTAATCTTTAATTATTTTTTATTTATTATTAGTATTATATTTTTAATGTTTTTTTATATTACTAATAATATTAATAACATTTTATTATTTTGTATATTTTTGGAAAATATTGAGAATTTTAATCTTTTATATTTTTTGTATTATTTAATTAATTAAATATTATTTTTTCAAAAATATTAATAATATTAATAACTTTATTATATAATTAGTATTATCTTTTTATTAATATTATAATAATATAATTTTTTATATTATTATTATTATTATTATTATTAGATAATATTATATTACTTATATTAATAATAATAATATTATTATTATTTTCTAATATTAAATAATCATATTTTTATTGATTATTTTTTAAATTTTATTATTATTTGTGATGGGAACCCATCGCAAATAGTTTATATATTTTTAAAATAAGTGTTTGCGATGAGAAAAATGTACAGTTGCAAATACATATTTCCAACGGGCCCGTCGCACCAGGTTTCTATATATATAATCTATATAATTAGAGAACTATTTTTGATGAGATTATTTCCCACACCAAATAGTATTTTATATTGTGATGGACCGCTGCAAAAAATAGTATTTGTGATGGGATCCCGTCGCAAATATCTCAAATCCAATAGTGACATAATTGTATTTATCCACTTATTATACCTGTAAAATCTATTAGATGAGGGGCCAAAAATTTTGATTGACTATATAACATATGAATATTATTAATAAAATCATCTAAATTTTTTTTAAATGTATTTTTAGAAATTTTCTTTTCTACATAGTTTATTTTTCTTATAAATTAAATTTCCCTATTTTTGAATAGTTATTAATTTAATTTCTAATTAATTAGAAACAAATGGATTAAATTTATACAAATTTTTAAATAATATTTTCAAAATATAGTTAATCTAACTCATAACATCCATTCCAATCACTATGTGGTAAAAATAAGAAAATTTTAATAACTATAATAATAGTATATTGCACTTCAGTAATACTTGGCCTTACATGTAACACAAGATATAGAAGGAACTCAACATTATGTGTCCCATGAGGCAATCTTGGTGTTGTCTGTACCTGTAGAAAATAAATATGTCCCATTTAGTAAAATCATACCTAGGTGTTTCATTAAAATTATTCCATACCTAGTGTTATCATATAACTGAATCCATATTCTGCGTTTCATGAAATTTTAAATATCAATGAATTTAAATTTATTCAAAACATTTTCCCCAAATCATAGTGTGATATATCAAAAGGGTCTAAATTAGGATATCCAAGAAAATAAGATATATAATGGAGAAAATATTTCTAGCCAATCAGTTTTAGAAAAGTATATAGGTGATATTTACACATATTTTTTTAGTTTAAGCCTTGGTACAGCTATTTTTTCCAAAACAACGGTTAATAATATTTACTATATTCACTAAATATTTTCATCAAAAACGAATATTTTTCAATAATTAAACATGTATTATTATCATTACAAATATTGAAAACATTTTTCTAAATTAAATTAACAAAATTTGACAAAATTAATTTAAAATAAATCTCACAGACATGATGAGAATGTGGGTAATTATAATGAAAATTTTCAAAAGTTTCTAACATTATTACATATAAATTAATTATAAAAATGATTAAAATTACCTAAATTGGATTAATCTATATAAAATTAAACTAATTTTACTTGAAATGAAATTAAAGATATAAATTAACATAATAAATTATTTAAATGAAAATGTAGTTTTCAATTAAAATTATTTATTATTCGATATGCCTCAAAAATTTACACTTATATAAAAAATATATAAAATTCACCCTAAGATATTTTTTTAAAATATTATAATTAAATATTTGTTTTATCAAATTCATTTTCTAGAGCTGTCAAAAATTAATTTTGATATTGTGTACAAATAGAAATAAATATCATATTATATAAAATAGTATTATTGATGTGTATAATGAATTTCCTAAAATCCATGTACCTTTCTATAAATATTTTTTTCTTCATATAAAACCATAATACATAAAATTTTAAAATAATTTATTTCTATTCATATAACATTGTTTAATTTTATGGTTACAATGGTTGTGTTTGAAGATATAAATTAATAATATATCATAGATTTGATAAAAATACGGTTCATATATAATCAAAGATAACCCAATGTTTCCTACCACACAAAAATTATCTGAAGTTGCATGCAACACAAGATTACCATGAGGATTCAGGTAACTAAATCATCGCATGGTGTTTGTTTTGTTTAAAGCTAAACTTGAGTTTCTGTATAATGATAAATATTGAAATGATTTTATTTTATTGAAGAAAATTATTTCATAAAATATTATGGTGTTATAGAACCCCAAAATCCATAAACACATACATAATCAGACATTATTAATTTAGAAATCCCACATTTATGATAATCTACTAACTTTTTCTATAAAATTATCTACTTTTTTTGGAGTCCCAAGACAAACCCAATTAAATTAGAAAACAAAAAAATGATAATGGATAAACCTGGATTAATGTAGTAAGGTCTTACAACTTTCATCCATTCTATTAGAAAATATAATAATATCATATATATTGAATTCCACATATTTATCAAGACAATATCAAATGAAATTATCAATTAAATCAATTATTATAGTCATGGGATTTTTAAAACCATATATAATGAATATAAATTAATGATCAACATACCTTGTAAAAATTAATATCATGCGTAATCTACCTTTATGAACCTCATTTGATGATATTTTGAATCAATTTCAATCATATAAAAATATTTATATCCACGTATTTTATCATAAAGATTTTTATTATGGGTTATAAGATAGAAATTATTATTAGTGAATATAATATATTGGCGATAATGAACAAAAATAAACATTAATCCATATTTCTATATAAAAAATAATTTTTACACTAAATAGGCATGCAATGAGGTCAATTAATCACATAACAAGAATGTATTATGGTTTCTTTATTAATTCTTGTAACTCAATTTGTGATATTAAATATAGAGTAATTTATGTAGTTATATCACAATTTATAAATTCCATTAAAATCTCAATATCATGATTCTATGCAAGACTAGGGATTTCATAGTTAAATACATATGTATATTCAAGAAAAATAGTTTTATATACCTTGTTGTGTTTCCAAATACCATTTGACATTAATAACCCTCTTGAATTGGAAATAAGACTCATATAAGCGACCTAAAATCAATTATAATACCATATTAATCCTATTATATAAAGAGTATCATATTTTTTTTCATAATATAAAATGATTCTTCATATCCTGAGAAATAAATAACTGACTGATATAGGGAAAATCATTAAATTAACACAAAAACATCAAACTCAAATTAATACATAACAAAACTATTTTTAGGATGTACACTCTAAAAAACATCTGTTACAATGAAGTTATTTACTTTTAGTTTGATCGTCCTTGGATTTGGAAATTTCTATGATAAAACATATCATATGATTGAGGTGGGGATAGGATACTACCTATGATCACTTTGATATCTCTATTCCTTGGGTGTATAATGTCCAAGATCGAATCATTTCCTATACCAGGAAAATACCTTCTATGAAACTGGATAAATTTTTTGTGGCTTCCAACATAGAAACTCTATTTTTTTGGGAATCGTTGTACAAAATAATCAGTGATGGTGATCCTTTAAGTTTTCCATCAACATTGGCTAAAATTCTCCTAGATATTAAAAATAAAAATTACATTCAAATATTATTTTTTGATAACTCCAATGATGTTTTTAGTATGTTAAATTATTTAGGTTGTATATTAATTTTCCATTCTACAATGATAAAAAACATGTTTTATAGATTAACCCAACACTAGGTTAAATTAAATGTAAAAGTGATGGATCGTCGAGAGGTAATATCAATCCTTCTTGGTACGACTATATCTATAGTAGCTTTGTTGGTGATGTAATGGGATGAATTTTTGTACCTAATAGAATATCCATTATTTAGAGGCTAAAATGATTGGGATCATAAATTTGGATGATATTGGAAAGCAACATGGATGGTTAATCCTTAAGATTTAGTGTGATTCTACAACAATTAATTAGGAAATTAGAAATGGTATTATTCATTTTTCATGTAAGATAACTGTTTTACATATAATATTCTGGGATTATCTCTCATCCATGATTTACATCATATCTCATGACTATTGCGATGAAAATGACATGGTGGATTGTATTTTCAATGAAGGGTTCTCCAATTCTATGCTAACACATTCCAATGATATCCCGTGGGATCTTTTTTCTTTCTTGGAAGCTGAGTTTTGTAAGAAATCCTTCTTTCGTTTGGTGTAAAATTGATTCTTTTTATTAAAGGGTACTTTTCCATTGGAGAAGATCTCGATCTCCAAATAAATTGACTTGGTGATGAGATACCACTTAAAAATATATTAAATATAAAATAGTGTGTATATATATAATATTATAAACATTTTTTTACTTCTAAATCAATTGGTTATTATATAATTTTAAATATAATTTCTATGATAAAACTCAATAGTTTTATTATTTTGATCATTCTAATTGTCTCTCTTCTTATGGTTTCTTTCACATTGATTGTCATCATTAATCCATGGATACATGCACTTATTGGAATAATTTTCAAATTCAAAGAAATAATAGAATTGATGTTTTCATGGTACATTGTTTATATATTTTTAACCATTCCATTATATGACATGAATATTCACATCCTATCTACATAACATTTATCCATGACATTATTTACCATAGATAAAATTTTTTCTAGACCCTATAGTGAAATTTTCTCCATGATTTATTATACATGTCATACATGAAGGAATATTTATTTCGAATCCTTCTTGGGGGTCTTAATTAGAACCCCACAAAATTAATCCTTTCCCTTTTCATCCCCCAAACCATGAGGACCTTGAGTGTCCCAAATTTCCATTTACAGAATAAGAGCACATCCAATAAGTCACTCATATATACTAGTGTATCTTATGAACAAATATTTTTAGATATATTTTCTCATTCCACAATATATCAATCAACTTTGATGTCCTGATCGATGAAAAAACTGAAATAATACCATGAATGTCTAGTGATATTTTCCTCATAGGTTGTTATTTTTTAATTATAATTTTTTTTTAAAATTATTCAGTTAACATTTCATTTTTGTTATATTAGTTTGTGGAAAATAATTACAGAAAAAATACCTTATTAAACATATTCCATATCATTAATCCAATTTCCTCTCCCATCCTCATATTGTTGATATTATTCCACCAATTATCAACATAAATTCTAAATGATAAAAATAAAAATTAATCATCTACTATTATGATAAATTGAGATAAATGAATAAAACATCTTTAAAATTGGTATATTACAATGAAATAAATGAATTAGTAGAACCACTAACGAAAAGTGGATGTTTTTCTAGAAAATATATATTATTTAGATTTCATTTTTATCTTTATTTGGATTTTCTACATGAATAATTTTACCATTCATTGAATGATATATTTTTTTTTTGGTCTTAATAGAAATGATTTAAATTATTAATTCTATTTAATTTTGGTTCTCATGGTAATATTCATTTCATTTTCTCTCATATTTGTAAATAAAAAAATTCTTTTAGGTTCTTTCAATTTTCTAAGACAAAATATTATTTTTTGAGAGTGAATAATTTTGTGATCATCATGAATACTTGAATAATCATTCCAAGTATCTAAATATCATGACACATTCCTTTAAATCATTGACATGTTTAGTGTAACTATGGACATTCATGTTCATTAATGTTATTCTTCATAATGATTCATAATGAAAATATGTATTAATCTAATCATATCCCGATAGTGTTTTAGATATATTATTAGCCTTACATCCACTCACCATGAAGTATTGAAAATTGAGTAAATACCAAATACAAAACATTCAATGTTTTGACACATAAGCGCATCTTTTCCATATTCATATCCACTCTCCATTATCTAAAATATGGATTATTTTTTATTAAAACCATATATTCTCTAGTTAAATAATTATTTATGGACATTATCTCATAACTACATTGATCTATAGGGGTTTCCAAATGTTTCTCAATCACTAATATAAAATAATAACTAATCCAAAATCTGATACCAACTAAGGATACCAGAGAAATGCATATATATATTATGTAATTTTAGAGGAATATTATAAACATCCCAGAATAATATATAACACATTACTGGAACAAATTACTGTCTTTACACAATATATATATATAATAATCATACATCAAGAAGGATATTAAATATATCACATATTGTTATTATTTCATTTTTCATTTCATTGACATCACCTACATAGAATAATTCATCACAACCAAGTAAAATGATAAATAATAATGAGTGATATTAGATACATTTAAATGATATAAAAAAGATATCACAAATTAAAAAAAAAGTGAGCATATGATATTCATGATTTTATGATAAAATGAAAATAAAATAAATTAATCATATATTATCAAACAAAGAACGTTAATCATCAATCATTACTTTATTATTTTTCATAAAAAATGATATAAGACATATATTCACTTAATGACCGATATTGAATCATAATCCATTTGGACATTATAATAATAACAAAAAATTATTTTAACATTTAAATAACCTTATAATGTCATTTACATAGTCAATGTTTGCTACTAAAACTATCATAGTGGATTGAGTTCACTCCCAACTGCGTCATTTCAGTATTTAAGGTTTTCTCTCAATAATATCAGATTTTATATAATCCTTTTAGAATCTACATTCAACCCCCATTCAATCCCTCATTATCATGAGGTATATACATATTTAACCAATAAATTTGAATGATAAACAATTCTAAACCAACCCACCACATGATGAAAATAATTATTATTCATTTCATAATATCGTACAACATTCATCATATCATGAACCATAGAAAATAAATATATTTCACAAAATATTCATAATTTAATGATTTAATTACTAGTGGAAAATAAATAGGTTTCATAGATTAATCATTGAAAATAAATAACCATTGGGGTTGAAAAGAGTTTCATATAACCGTCCATAAATAGTAATCACTACAATACATATAGATAAAAAAATATGGATGGTATGATATGATCATATCAATAATTAATCAGGTTTACCATTAAAGGTTGATGACAAAAAATAAATTTACAATTAAACTAACTTTCAATACATTCACTAAAAATATGAAAAAATATTCATTTAATTTGATAACATATGATTTTAAAGATCTCATAATAATTTGAAATTTGTTTTAATTGAAAAAATAATGATTTATATCAATGGCTAAATCAATTAAACTAAGTCTATTAATGATGGAAAATCAATTCATATGATGTACATTACATGATAATATTCCCTTTACACAATTATAAGAAGGAAAAGATGAGTTTTTCTAAAAAAATACTTAAAAAACAATCAAATATTTTTAAATAAATTAAAATATAATTAAAATTATTTGAGAGAATAATATAAAATATAGGTGAGATTTTTTTCAAAACATTTTATATGAGACCAGATATGTAAGAAATAATTTTTTGACTTTGGAAGAAATAATGTCGATTTTTCTATAAAAAATTTTGTAAATGAATTTATCTACAAAAAAAAATGGTATTGATGAATATGAATTCCTGGAATAACTAGAGGATAGGAATTATAATTTGTTTTTAAATTATATGATAAATATAATTTTCCATAATGAAATTTTATCATAGCCAATCCCAAAAATAAATATAATTGTATCATAAACTCTAAAATAAATTCCCATCATGTTTTGTAAGCATTCAAAGGACATTTTGGAATTATATAGACATGTTATACTTATATTTTATTACCATATTCATTAATAACACTCAAATTAACATTATATTATAATTTATAATCATCCTTTTACTACTATATTCTTTATAAAAATGATCATTTGGGTGAAATCAAGTTTTTTTTCCTATCATGTTTATGTTCATTTTCTCAGTTCCTCAACATTTTTCATTGTTTCATTATCTCAGGAATATGAATAATTAAATATGAATAGTATTAATTCCTCATTATAATTTTCATAATTATTTATATAATGTGATTATGGAAATTAAATAACATCTCTTCTTCGATTTTGTAGTCCACATGTACTGATGAGTATCATTATAATTTTATAAAAGAAGAAATTTAACGATGTATATATGATATTATAAATTATAATTCATAATAACATCATAAAAATAAAATATAAAAATTAATCCCATCATAATAACCAATCATGAGTGTTAGTGATATAAAATGAATGATATCACAATGTGGTGGAGGTAGTCCACATGAATACAAGAATGATAATTTCAATTCCCAATGGGTGGAAAGATGGTGGTAAATAATTTTCCAATAATAAAAACAACATGTTATTAAATTTATGATATTGAATTTATTACTTTGGGAAGGATTTAAAATATTTATAGATATAATAATGTTAATTTTACATGAAAATTATTAGTAAGAACATAAATGGATTCATTGAGAAAATTCAATTGCATCTCTCCATAAGGTCCATTTGATTGAATTTTATGAAGATAAAAATTTTATTTCATGTCTTGGGGATTTTATAAAATATTTTGGTGGTTTGTACTCTTGCTAAAAGGATCACGTGGAGTTTGAAAGAGAGTTGACTAGTGTAATTTTATAAGTATAGTCATGGGAGGTCCTTCAATTATTTATAATATTATAATATAATATAGTCACTATAATTTCTAATTAGAAACAAATTAGATGATGATAAAATATTTTATTTGATATAATATAAATATATTACTTGAATTTGATTAATATATGACTTTAGAAATTTAACACTTAACTATATACTTAAAACACTCAATAAAAATGTAATCCCTTTACGGTTGATTTAATTTTATTCCTCATTTACTATTCATAATGACCCAAATTCGATATTAACATAGAAAAATATTTATATGGTGTTTCAAAATATTGAAACCATTTTAATAATATCAATTTTGATAAGTAGAAATAATTCATATATAAATAGGTGTGGAAAATGAAACATATCCATAGTAATGAACATGAATTTGATTGTATTAAACATGGGTTATCTTCATTCATTGACATGAAAAAACTATTATATGTAGATGAAACTATTTTATTAAATATAATTTCTGATAATATATTTAAAATCATTATTTAATAAATATTAATTTAATTTAATCTTATAATAGAACAATATACCTAGAATAGAAATTTTCGATGAAAACATATATTTTTAATATAAAATTCTATTATTTTAGTTATAAAACAATTGTAGGCTGCTGAAATCAATATATAAATATGTAAAAATTAATTTTGAAAACATTATTAAGTCTTATTCATAAAATCAAATCCAACATCTAGGATATAATGGTCAAAATAAATTTAAATTATTTAATAGTTTTTCTCTATATATTTAACCTTAATGTTATGTGTATGGAAAAATATCAAGTAATGAAAATTTATTTTATGTTAAATATATCTTAAAATTTTCTTCTGTTAGCTAGCCTCTTTATGGTAGAAATTAAATTAAAAAATGATATAATTATTGAATTCACTATTAAATTAATCTCATTCCACAATGAAAACATTATAATCACATGAATTTTCATTATATTATCCAATTTTAAATTCATTCTATATTATAGTGGATCACATTTCGATAAAATTATATTTTAAGGAATTTATTTTTACAAGCTATTAAAAACTGAAGGGCTCATTTTTTAAACCATTGAATGAAAATTTATTTCAATAAAGCTAAGTAAATCAACATTTCATCAATAAAATTACTAAAAAATAAGAGTTATAAAATTATCACCTCAAAAAATATAATATAACTCTCAATTGATATAAATAATCTCAAATTAAGATAATTTTTTATACATAAAAAATTCAATACCTAAATCGAGATATAATTGGTGTTTCATCCAATAGAGTTGAATCACTACTTTATATCTTACTATTTCTATCATGATTAATTATATATAATATAAAAAAATTATGATATAGAATGTTTATAAAACTACAAACACTATTTCTATTAATTAACAATTTTATACATTATGAAATGATTGTAGAAATTTTTATTCAAGGATTTAAATTTTACTCTTTAAATAAATTATTTTATTCCTAGTAATATTTTTTCTAATATCTAAATTTCATCTATATTTATATTCAATTTAATAATTATAATATTTTTCATTAAAATACACGTCATAAAATATATGCTAAAAAATTTGAAACACACAGATCTTATCATCAAAGTTTTTTAAATTTAATAGTAAAATATTTATTATTTTTTATGTATTGGATAAAATTGAAACTATAAGAGTCAAATTGATTTTAATTTATGATCTTTTATATATGGTATGTATTTATTGTGATTTTGAGATAGTTGAATTAAAATATATTTTTTGATTTTATTATAAAGCAGTTTCAAAATACTATATAAATTTATTATAATAATATAAACTAAAATCTAATAATGGATAGTGATTAAAATTTGGTAGTAAAATTCCATGGTAAATTATATTAATTTAATATAAGGTATTATTTTTATATTATTATTATTAAAAGAGTGGTTATATTTTTTCAACATGAATATAAAATTTGGTAATTAATATTGGAGGTGGAATTTTAATTATAAATATTAATAGTGGAACCTGATTTTCTTCTAAAATATTATTACCGTCTATTGATATCCACCTACGGTTTCTTAATCAACATTTTATATTTTTCAAGATTTTTTGTGACCAGTCTCTCGGGGACCGTACTTTGACTACCCCAAACCTGCCTTCCATAGGCTATGGGCTGGCGACTAGCACCAAGAAGACATATACCGAAGAGGGAATGAATTAACATTAAACCTGTACACACACATAACCCATACTGTAGAAAGTAAATCTGAAACTCAGATACCAACATAAAGTATGTCACAAGAGTAAGCAACCACACAAGTTAAGGTGAAAAGGAAGGAAAAGGGTGCCAAGAAATAAACCCAAATGAAAAGGAAGGTACATTTAAAAGAAGTACAAGCGTCGGAGCTCGTCTACCAATTATCATAATTGAAGGGTAGGTGTATCTCACTATTTGATGTCACTGAAGCGTACTAAGTGTATAGATCCACCAACGATCACCACATGGCCCTGGCTCTCTAAGAATCTAGTCAAAGCTATCTGTCATTTTCACAAGACACAATAGGTGCATGTGAAGCTTGTGTAGGGGTGAGCATAACAATAATCAGCAGGGGGCCCTAAATCAACTTGCGTCTTACTAAAATACACAAAGGAAATCACAAAATAATACACAAATATTAAATTCTCAAGAGTGAGCTCGACACAGGTATAGCATAAAGTGTTGATATCAAATTCAATAGTTGTAAATACTGAACATCAATCACAATAATGTCCCTCATCCACGATGAGTCTCTTTGGATATATAGGTTTCCTAGACCTATTCAGTAGTTGATTCATGAAGCTTAGCTGGGTATTTGAGACAAAAGGACTCATTTATACAAGAGTCACGAAGCTTCGCTCGGTATCTTTGTCATGATGCCTCACTGGGTAGCTGGTTTAAGAAGCCTTGCTGGGTTGATATTTCACGAAGCCTCACTATTAGCTGAGTCATGGAGCCTCACTGGGTAGCTGAGTCACATATCCTCACTGGGTAGCTGAGTCATGAAGCCTCACTGATAGATGAGTCACAGAGCCTCGCTGGGTAACTCAGTCATAAAGTCTCACTGATAGCTGAGTCAAGGAGCCTCACTAGGTAGCCGAGTCACAAATCCTCTCTGGTCCAACCTCCATGAATTCTAACATAGATAATTACATAAGGACCGCCCTGTCACATGGGTCTCAACGACGTAGATGGTGTGTCAATCAGACACACGGTCTGAGAGATACACCCCTTTTAGAAATAGAGTTCATTTGCATCTGGGCCCGGTCCAACTGGTTCAGACCGACCCGACCAACCAGGACCAGGGTCCTTCATGACCCGATCCTATCCATATGGCCCATTGGACTGGGCCAATGGGACTCACTGAAGCTGGCCAATCTTGGCCAAGGGTCCAATCCACCTGATAACCTAGTGATCCGAATTTATGTGTCCCGACCCGCCCTGGTGAGAAAGTCTCTTTTCCCAACCCGGGTTTCCCCATGACCTAGTATTATCCCTTTGGCACAGTTTGCTAAAGAGGACTGGCTCCAAAACAATTAGTCAGGCTTGTTAGGTGGCCCAACCCGTTGGCCCGACCAGTTCGCCCCAGTCCGGCTCGGCCAATCCGGTTGTGGGGCATGTTGCCGGTCATCCGGCCACACCCCTTGGCCAACACGTAGCCCATGTCGAGCTCAAATCTCAACCTATGAATCACCACATTGGTGCCACATCCTGCAAGTCGTCGCGGTGCCCACCAGGTGCACCGCCTCTGTGTGCCACCTGTATTAGGGTTGGCGACTCCGGCTACTATACAAAGGTGCACCGGATGGCTCGTTTCCTCCACCCATTCACCTAAATAGGTTCGTCCTATATGTATCACATGCAGCCCTGGGTGGAACCACCTCCTACCTGCGGTCTTTGCCGCACTGGGGGTGTCGTGCCGATGACATCTTCTACATGCCAGCGGGTCTGCTCCGGTGGTCCGATATCATATCTTCCTGCACCCTAAAACCTCTCGGGTCACCGCCATCACTGACAAAGACTCAGGGCCACCAGTTGTTCGATACCTTCATTTGGTCACAAAGAACAAAGACATCCACTACAGATGGATCTTGGACTTGTTCGTGTCGGTCTGATCCCTCCACGTTAGAATTTATAAACATATATCAATGAGGGGTTTTTTAATTCTAACACCTATTTCAAATCCCATAACACCCCAAAATATCATTTCCCAACCTCCAGGAATGACCGAAGAACTGGTCAACATGTTCGTGTCTTGATCTACATTCATCATTTGAGTAGAAGAAAGGGAAGAAACAATCCGAGAGAATTCATATAACCCCTACCTATATTGAGGATCTGTTGCTGGTGAGGGTCGAAGCTCGAACCGTTGTATATCCTTTATCTATTAGTGTTTGTTGTCATTTTTTTTTCTCGAATCTGTCCCACCGGTGTTCTCCGACCATTGATTCGATGGTGTTCGTCAACTGTGTTCTTCAAATAGAGAAAGAGATATATATATTCCTCATTCGTCAAATGATTTCCCAGGGTTGTTTTTCAACTCTAGATCTATGTTTAATTTAACGAGGGATACACATTTTGCATTACAACATGGTTTCATTAATGACGTTCGTTAATGATTCAACATTGCCTCGTCACTGCACCACAGCACTGAATGGTCACTATGTCATAGCGGAAATAGTATGAATAAAATAATCTCTGATTTTATTTTATTTTTATTTATTTTTTCACAAAAAGCCCAAAATTTTGCTTTTTTGGTCGACCAACATCGGTCAAGGTTTGTCCCTTCTTAGGTGAATCCCAACATTCTGAATTCATTTATTCCCTCATATTTTCAAACCGATAGCCGAATAAAATGTTAGAAAATCATGTTCACATGATTAATTAATGTACTTTTAAAAAACTTCTAAAATATGTTATAGCCTCTATGAGCCTCAGAATAACATGAAGTCTCAGATCATATTCTTGAAATAATTCCATTCAAAATCAAATAAATTATAGGTTATTTTATAAGGTATTATATTCTCCCTACCTTATGGATTTTCATCTCTGAAATCCAAAAAAGGTCTAAATAAAATGGAATTGATGTTGAGCATGCATCGGAGTCTCTCGGTCCCATGTGCTCTCTTGGATATTCCTTTACTTCCAATGAACTCACACTAGAGGAATCAGCCATCCATGAAGGATCCACTCCTGCCGATCTTCTATCTCCACTGGGTACTCTACAAATTTCACCCTATCATCAATCTCCAGCTCTCCGTGATCAATGACATGATTTGGGTGATGCATGTATCTCCTCAACAAAGATACTAGGAAGACATCGTGCAACTTATCCCACTGCGATGGTAAAGAAAAGGGGTATGACACCTCACCTACTCTATGAAAAATCAAGAAAGGTCTGATGAATCTCTAGGATAACTTCCTACCTTGTCCAAATCTTGGTATCCCTTGTCGAGGAGAGTCCTATAGGAACACGTGGTCCCCCTCCTCAAACTCTAAGGGTCATTGTTGCCTATCAGCATTGGTCTTCTGTCAGATCTGTGTAGTATTCATCCATTATCGTATTACCTACATCTTCTCTATGGTAGATTATACCATCTTTGGTCCCATGAGTGCTGACTCCCTTAGGTTTGTCCATCATAATATTGATCGGAATGGTCATCCATATAGTTCCTCAAATAGTGCCATACCGATGGTGGAGTGGTTGTGATTGTTATACCCAAACTCCTATAGTGGAAGGTGGTCCTCCCAATTACGTCCAAAATCCAGGACACAAGAACGAAGCATGTCCTCCATGTTCTGAATGACCCACTCTGTTTGACCATCCATTTAGGGGTGAAAAGTTGTGTTCAAGCCCAGCTGATTGACAAAAGCCTCCTATAATCCCTTCCACAAACGGGATGTAAAATGTGAATCACTATCTGAAACTATCGTATATGGGACTCTATGGATTCAAAATATATCTTGTATTTAAAGGTGTCACAAGCTCTATACTAAACCCTACTCTCGAATGGGTAGGAAGTGGCCGACTTGGTGAGTCTTTCAACAATCACCCTGATGGTATCTTTCCTCCTAGGCATATGTGGTATTCCCATCACTAATTCCATCGACATACCATCCCATATCCACAATGATACCTCATGTGGATGGGCCAAGCCTACTAGAACCTGATTCTTAGCCTTCACTTACTAACAAGTGAGGCATAATGAAATGAACCCTTCCTTCCCTTTCTTCATCCCTGGCCACCAGTACTAACCTCTGAGGTCCTGGTACATTTTCTCCTCACTATGATCTTCCACCAAAGGGGATGTATGGATCTCACTCAACACCTCATCATGTAACATCACTGGTACTATAGTGTGTCCTATGAAAATGATGACATGCTCCACACCTATAAAAAGTCCATTCGGTTCCTGTCCAGAGGATAACTGAGCATGTGGGACCTTGTAGTTAACATCCACAAGTTGTGCCTGCCCGACTTGCTGTAAGAGTGGAGGAGTGATAGCCATCGACTGAAGGTAAGATGCTCTATCACCGTCTATGAAGGATATCTATATCATGGATAGATTCTTTGTTGCCTCACTCAACAGCTGTAAACTAGACCTCCTACTGAGTGTTTCTTCCACCACATTCCCCTTCACAAGATTATATACTATCTCAAAGTCATAGACCTAGTGGATGTCCAGCCATTTCCACTATCAAAACATCAGGTCTTTTTATGAGAAGATATACCTGAGACACTTGTGGTCAGAGATTATGGTAAATCTTTCACCCATCAAGTAGTGCTGCCACATCTTCAAAGCTAAGACCACTTCTGGTAACTCTAGTTCATGGGTCATGTAGTTCTGCTAACACAGCCTCAATTGCCATGATCCATAGTTGATCACTGCTTTATTCTTTATCAAGACACAACCCTGACCAGTTCATGATGCATTTTGGAAGACTACATACCCAACACCCTCTTCTAGAAGTCTCAATAATGGGGAACTCATCAATATCCACCTCAACTACTAGAAACACTACTAGCACTTCTCCATCCACACGATGTGATGTACCATCCATTTCATGGAAAATAAAAGTTCTAATACTATAGAAAAGTCAATCAAGAACCTTCGTTACTATCTAAATTACCATAATATCCATCGCACCTCAGTAACAATTCTTGGAGGATCCCTAGAAAGAACTGCCTGTATTTCCACCAGATCCACTGCAACTCTAGCCTTTGAGATGATGTTTCCTAGAAAGTGGACCTCCTGAATCCATTACTAAAACTTCGAGAGTTGAACGAAAATCTAGTTCTATCAGAGTGTATCTAGGACTATCTGTTGGTTTGTAGCATGCTGCTCCTCATACGACATGTAAACTATGATGTCTTTAATGAATACCACCACGAAATGATCTAGGTAAGGGTTTAAGATCATGTACATGAGTCCCACGAACACTAATGGGGGATTTGTCATGCCGAAGGGCATCAACATGAACTCGTAGTGGATATACCAGCATCTAAAGGATGTCTTCGATACATCTTCAACCCATACATAAATTTGGTGATATCCCGATATGATTTTTATCTTCGTAAACCACCTCCCTCCCTTCATCTTATTGAATTTCATCAATACTTGTATATGTGTACTTTTTCTTCACAGTCACCTAGTTTTGGTGCCGGTAGTTAACACATAGTCTTATGCTCCTGTCTTCCTTCTTGGAAAACAACACCAGGGTAGCCCATGGTGAAGTGATGGGCCTCACGAAGCCCTTATCAAAAAATTCTACAAATTTACCCTCAACTCATGAAGCTCTATAGGGGACATCAAACATATCAGTGTGTATATCGATGTTGTGTCGGGGTACATGTCAATGCTGATGTCTACATCCTAGGAAGGAGGTAGTCTCGTTAATATCATCAGGAAATACATTCTCATACTATTCCACCATTACAAGAAATCTAAAACTCCTCTCATCCACTACATCGATGGTGAGGCTCGCCAACTAATAAGTGATCGGCTGCACCATCCTCTGAGATATTCTGTCTTACGTTGAAAAAGTTCCATTCTAACTATTGAAGGAAAACACAGTCCCATCCTTACAAACACACCACACATTGCGACTAATTCAGTTGATTTGAGCATGGATTATAGATAACCAGTCTATACCCAATACGATGTCGTAAGGCCTCGAAACTATTACTAGGATATCCCATCCAAATCTCTTTCCTCCCCGAGTAATATCACACTTCTAAATGTAGTGTGTTATTGACAAATCCCATCCTATTGGAGTCTCTAATCACAAGGATCGACCAAAGGCTCCCCCAAAATATACAAGCCTTGAAATAGGTCTATGGTAAGGAAATATTGATTAGAACCTATGTCTGTAATAACTAAAACTAAGGTGAGTAAGACACAGATCGTACCTCTAATCATCTCTGGAGCACCGTGGTTTTATACCTCTATCGCCAGAAGCTTGGCTCGCCCCTGTCTTCCATCTCTCAGAGCCTATGGTTAACCTCGTGGGGGTGGTGGTGGTAGAACCTCAAACAATCATCCACTGCATGATGCCTCGGCTACGCCCCAACCATGTCCACATCCCTACGGACCTACTTGATCAAACCTCTTACTCTACCTTGGAGGTCCCTTGACCATATACTGATTATTTGTGATGCGGGTCAGGAAGTCTCGAGCTGTGTGCCTCTGCCAACTGCACGGGAAGCACAACCTACACCTTTTCTAGTTCCCACTTTTTGTCGGGCCTAACACTACCGATCTAGTATCACAGGGTCATACCATGGAGGGACTGGTCCTCTTGGACTCATGTGTCAGCTATCGACTATCTGCTATCGAGGACTCCACTACCTGCTGCCTGGTGGTATATCTCAGAGCCAGTACAGGTTCATCCCGAAAGTTCTCCACTAGATGGGCTCGCTCCAGCACCCTAGCCTATGTAGGGATGCTGAGAGAGATCATTGATTCTCTGTTAAACCATTTGAGCCCCTTATCAATGGTGCAAGCCCAAAACCATGGGTATTTTACCATTTCAAAAGAGTATCAGAGGATGGTTGTGATCCTCATAGAGTACTCATCCATGGGCATGATGCCCTACTGTAAGTGGAGAAGATCCTATATGAATACTAAAAACAAGGACACCGAGAAGAAATAATCCCAGAAAAGGTGATCAAGGCCTTCCAATGTGAGTGTCGCCACCTTAGGCATTTGTAGTTTCAAGAATCACCATATCCATATCATGCCCTGTAGAAGGATAGCTGCTAGAACCACCATCTAGTCTGAAGGTTTCCTCACCTAGAAGAAAACATGTGCCACCAACTGCAGCCAATCCAAAACTACCTACGGATCATCCACTCCATAAAAACATAGATGGAATTTTCCCTAGAACTCATGTACTGCGCTCATTAGAGATTCATACTATACTAGTAAGGCTAGTAGTAATTGTTTTTCAATGGGTGGTGGTGCCTCTCATACACCACTCGGAGGTGCTCTCTCTTGAATTGGTCTTTGCATCGATGCCTCATCGCTTAGGGGAACATTGTCGTGATCCAGTATAGGGATCTTTCTTGGTTGTCTATGCGGTGGAATCATGATAGAAATCAAGATGACCCACGGTCAGTTAATTATACATGGCGAGCTAAATCTTACTCAAAGAGACCATTAAAAAAAATTTAAATATGAAAGAAACTAGTGTTATTATGCACCGAGAGGGAAATCAGAATTTAGGGTCTTGGTGTACGGATGTGTTAGCCACCATACCCACACTAAACTCCCTGGCCTGAATGAAAAACTTGAAACAATAAACATCATTTCCCCATCAATGATTTTACAGATTCTCAATTCTGCTGGTAGAACAGAACCTGCCTCTGATACCACTCTTTCATGACCCGTCCCCCGAGGCTCATGTTGTGACTACCCCAAGCCTCCCTTCCATATGCCATGGGATGGAAAGTAGGACAAAAAAGGAATTTCCTAAAGAGTGAAGTCATTTCAATTAAACCTGTACACTCACAAAGCTAATACTGCGTAATGTAAAGAAGAAACTGGAATACCAACAACAAGTATGTCACAAGAGAATGAAACCACACAATTAAAGCTAAAAATGAAAGGAACATGGGTCCGGAATACAGACCCAACCAACAAGAAATGTACATTAAATGGATGTACAAGATCTAGAGGTCATCTACCAAGGATTCTACCTGATGGGTTGGTGTAGATCACTGTTTGATTTCATTGAAGCGTAATTCATTTGTAGATCCAACTTTGAGCACCACATGGCCCGGGCTTTCCAAGATCCCATTCAAAGCTGTCTATCATTTTCATAAGAAACAATAGGTGCAGGCGACATTCGTGCAAAGGAGAGCATAAAAATACTTAGTAGGTACCCTAAAATAAACTCGGGACTACAAAAAATCCACCAAGGAAATAAAGAAATAATTCTAAAGGATTAGAGTCACTATAGTCATCTAGACATAGGTATAACATAATGTGTTGATAGCAAAAGAAACAGTTGCAGACACTAAACATAAATCACTACAAAGGCACTCCCCCATGGTGAGGCCTTTATTATAGCTTGATTACCTAGTCATATTTAGTAGGAGAGTCACGAAGCCTTGCTAGGTAGATGGGTCATGAAGTATTTCAGCTAGTAGAGTCATGAATCCTTGCTCGATATCTATGTCACAAAGCCTCGATGGGTAAATGATTCACAAAACCTCATTATTAGCTGAGTACCAGAGCCTCACTGGGTAGCTGATTCATGCAGCCTCACTGGGTAGATGAGTCATGAATCCTCACTGATTGAAAAGTCATGGATCCTTACTGGGTTACTAAGTCACAGAGCTACACTGATAGATGAGTCACGGAGCCTCGCTGATAGCTGAGTAATGGTGCCTTGCTGGGTAGATAAGTTATAAATCCTTTTTGTTTCAGGTTCCATGAAATCATACATAGAAGATTTCATAAGGACCTCACCATCATTGGGTCCCAACACCGCGAACGACGCGTCAATAGGATGCACAAGTAGTGAGATACATCCCTTTTTCTAAATATGGGCCGATTGCATGAGGGTTCGGTTCGATTGGTTTGGACCAAACAGAAAAACTAGGACTGGGATCCCTCATGACATGATAATTTCCATTTGGACCATTGGTAGGGCCCATGGGGCCTCACTGGACCCTCCGAGGTTGGTTGTGGGTCTAGTCTGCCTGGTCACACAGTGATGTAAATTTATCCATCCCGACCCACGCTAGTGGACCGTTCTATTTTCCTTGCTTGTGCCGCCCTACAACCTATCTTTTTCCCATCATCCAGATCCACTAAAGTAAACCAGCTCAGAAAAATATTAGCAGGGTCGCTCTGGGGGCCCGGTGAGCTGACAACCCCACATGGGAGAAAAGAGACCTATGTATAGTGGGGTGCTCCATCTACATGGCTAAATGCTGACACCACATCCAGAAATCTACCATGGCCGATGGGCTACATCCCTCCTACAGCATGGTGCACGTTAGGCATGACACCCCCTCCATCTTCCAGTCTGAGCACTTGCATCTCCTGCTACCCCACCGCGGCCCGCCCGATGTCTTACCGCCTCCCCCAACATAGCTAGTGAGGGCGAGACACTAGGTCATCCACATGGCCTTGGGTGGCACCACCTCCTGCCTATGGCTGCTATCGCTGGCTGCTGCCACCCGTCTCTGGTTCCACCACACCTTTAGTGCCACACCGGTGACACCTTCCACATGCCACCAGGTCCTCTTCGGTGGTCCGATTTCATATCAGTCTACACCCTTGGTCCTCTCAGGTCGCTACCATCACTTCCACGACCTCCGGGCCACCGGTTTGTTGTTTCTTCCATTCGGTCATGAATAACACAAATGCCCATTGTGGAGGGATGCAAGCCTTGTTTGTGTCAGCCCGATCCCTCTGCGTTAGAATATTAAAACTGTTAACAATGGGGTTTTAAGAATTCTATCATAGATTTCAAATCTCATAACTCCCTGAAATATCATTTCCCGACCAACAAGAATGACCCAACCGTGAGTCAACCTTTTCATGGGTTTATCCACATTCGTAATTAGAGAAGAAGAATGAGGAGAAGTAATAATGGAGAGAGAACATAACCCCTTCTTGGATTGAGGATCCGTTGTTGACGAGTGATGAAGCTCCGAGCCATTGTAAATACTCTATCTGTTAGCATTCGTTGTCGTTCATCGCCTCTCGAATCCATCCCACCTGGGATCGTCAATTCTTGATTCGATGGAATTTGTTGCTGGCATTCATCGTTGGAGAGGGAGAGAGAGATATAGATTCCTCATTCACCAGAGGATTTCCTTGAATTTTTTTCAAATCTGTAACCCTATTTAATTAAAGGATTGAGATATGTTGTGCATAGATACACTGTTTCATTAATGAGGTTCATTAATGATTCAGCGTCTCCATGTCGCTGCACCACAGTGCTGACTGGTCTTTGTGTCATAGTAGAAATAGTTTGAATAAAATAAACATTGAATTTATTTTAATTTTATTTTATATTTCATTAATGGTCTGAAATTTATCGTTTTCATTAATGCCACACCGGTCGAGGTTATTCCCTTTTTAGTTGAATCCCAAAATTCTGAATTCCACAGTTCCCTTAGATTTTTTATTCGGGGACCAGTTCAATAGATAGAAAAACATTCATGCACGATTACTTTAAATAATTTTAAAAAAGTTCTTAATTACGTTCTATCCTATCTGGGCCTCAGAATCACATGGAATCTAAGATCTTGGTCTCTAAATTATTCCATTCGTACACAAAAAATTTACATGGAATTTTTCAGGGTTATACAAAATGATTCCATTTATAAATGTTGATCCTATTTTTTTTCTTTTGGTTAATCAATATCAATATCAATTAAAATATTTTTATTAAATAATACTTTATCATAATGAAGGGTTATTCAATGATGATGAGAATTTGTGATGGTTTATGTATTATAGGGATAATGTTATTATTAAATAGAGTTAAAATATTCAATATATAAATTAATTATTAATATGAAATATACAAAATATTTTCTTCATTTATTTATTAAATTTTTATAATGGAAAGGAATAATTATATTGGATGATCTATAGAATACAATTGATCCAGATGGGTTGGAATTTCATCTTTAAAAATAATTGTGGAATTATATGAAAAACATTATTTATTTCATATATAAGTATAAAATATGGCTATTCTATTATTATTTTTTGAAGATTATATGTTGGAATGTTTCATGAATTTTACCTACTATATAATCATTGGGTTTAAGGAGATAAAGATTGTTATCATAGATATCTAAAAATAATAGTCCATTTGTTAGAAACTATCAACAAGTATAGAAAAAAAATCATGATTCGTTTTCCTCTTTTCTCGATGAAAAAGAAAATAAACCCCCAATCAGTACTATCATAATAGATAAATAGACATGTAATAACACCACTATTAATTTTTATTATGTTATATAAATATTATAAATATCAACTAGAAAATAAATCCAAAATATGAACCTTTTAATTTGTAAAAACTCATCCACTTCCAAAATAGTAATAATGTCAAGGGATATTATGATTCGACCCATTATACAAATCTATCCTATAAATATGTTAATATAGAATACACAAGTATGGGTGTTCATATCAGTATAATAAATTATATCTTACCTAAAAAATATCATTCTACTATGGAGGATATATTATAAATTGTCATTAAATAAATCTTGAATCCTTCTCGAGTCATAAAAGAAGTAAACTTCATCAGATCATATGAAATTTTATGCAAAAAAAATCCCTAGAAAGTTAAATAAATATAAATATATATTTATATTTATATTAAACAATGATAAAATATCAACTTACATTACCCTCATAGAAAAATCTAGTGATCTATTAATCAATGCATCTGAACAGCACATATCATAGTTCTCCCATCATTTTATATGTCAACACACTAATAATATAAATCATATATTTGTATACCAATGGAAAAAACTTATCTCCATTAAATAATGTCATAAAAAATAGAATTCTATACCCTTATCCATCATATGTTACCACTACTTCTACAATTACATATCCATGTTATGGTTGGGAGGATGTGTCTGAGAGGTGGAGTAGTGAGTTAGTATTATCCCCAATGTATTTGGAAATTATATTTCACCTAGTGCCCAGAGTGTCATATGGGTGTCATTAATGATAGATTATTCATGAGGTGGTCAAAAATAAGAAAAAATATTGTGATATTTAATTCCTCCATATCCAAAACTATTGTTCACACCCAATCAATCATCTAAATAAATATAACATTACAACACTACCATAAAAAAATTACTAATACCTCTATATACACAAATGATAGACACCCTAGCCATATGAAAACCATATATTTCATACCATTTTAGATTAATTTTTGTTTTAACATTATATAAAACCAAGATTAATAATTCAATTTCATTAAACACATTTTTAATTAATTCAAACAATTTCCCAAATTCCATTATCCAAATGAAAATAATAAATTAAATTTATCTAATTTTAACCATATTTTAAATATTCATCACCTTAATTTTTACAATATATTATTCTATTCATAATGGGTCTGTATTTTAGGAAATTCTAGATAATATATAATTATACGATTCAATGACACTATACAACCATAAAATAACATGAAATATTACATTAAAAATTTCAATATATGTTTCATAAATACAATATAATACTTAACCTACCAAATTTATACGACAAAAAACTATATAATTCCCACGGGTTTATAAACTCATTATTAGACTAGAAATTATTACCATCTCCTTATATCCTAAAAAATATTCTATAAATATGGTTGAGATTATATGAAAATTAAATCATTTAAGTGTTTGAATGTGTATTGTAAAAAGTAATTGACTATTAATTATTAAATTAAATCATTATTCACTAATTAGAAATATCACATATCCATACATAGGAAATTATTAATGATTTATAAAACAAAATTACCAGTAGTAAAATAAATATACTATTCTGAATCTTCTAAAATTATAGAATATTGAGTCGATATATAATCATATTTTGAAACTCAATTTTAAAACCCAATATACCCATAAAGATTATATTATATTCCTGTAATAATAAATTATTACATAAATAAATTATCAAATATTTTCATACACTATAACCATAGACCCATAAAATGAAATAATTCATTTTGGGGAAGAAAAAGAAGGGAAAAGAGTATTATCGATCATAATTAATAGATAATTAGAAGAATTGGTAAAAAAATATTCCAAGGGTTATTAGAATATCATTGAATATTCTCCATAAATAATTTGGGTTTCAATATAGGATTGGGAACCAAATCATTGGAATATAAAACTTTATCATTTAATTAATTATTGTACAAATGAAATAAATACACGGTTCCCTGAAAATGTAATTGGTTTTTTGGATAATGATGATCATAAAATTATTATTACATCAACTATTTGACTAAAAATTCTCATTCCATAATATTCCCTTGATAAAATACATTCAAAAAATCCTAAAAATGATGTTCAAAACTATATAATTTCTCTATTATTTATCCATAAAACCATGTGAAATTGATTTTTCGGAGTGATTTTTAAACATGTATGTTTTTAAAAATTACATGAACCAAATAAAGTATGATTCTATTTGAAATTATATTCTCATTGAAATACAATTCCTAGTTAAACATTGAAAATATTAACCAATCAGAAAAAATTATCATTGTGTTAAATCCTTGAAACATTTCTTGATAAAAAAAATAATCTTAGAACTAATAATAATTCATTATAACAATGATAACCTGTCCATGAAATGTAATACAACTATAACAAGTCACAAAACAACGGATTTGTTTATTCTGTTTCATGGAATTTTTTTTTCAAAACCCAAATAGCTTTGTTTCCACACTATTACTTTAAGGTCAAATATCTAAAATCCAATAACATGAAATCACGAGTTAAGGAACCAAAGATTTTTGTTATTCAAATTTAGAGACCTTTTGAATGATAGTAATCCTTAATAACTAATATAAACCCTTACCTAATAGAAAATACTAAATTGTTTCAACTTTATAGATACCCTTTCAACTATAACCTCACCAAAAAATGAAGAAGTATATCATAGAGAAAATGAAAATAAAAAACCACACCATATTATAATTATACATTCATTTAGTCACAGAATATTTATCAAAATAGTTTCGTTTAAGATGATTTCATACATGAAACATGATACAATACATATTTCACTATGAGAAAATGGATAAACAATACATGGACCTATGGAATGATTCATCATCATAGAACAATCTCATTATAATATTGAATCTCTATAAAAATCAATAGAAATTACTCATATGAAATAATTTATGTCTCACCCCAATAATCTAAATGGGAATCATCTTGAAGATAATTTCGATGTTATACAACATAAGTGACATTGGGTAAAAAAGGAAGTGAAAGAACAAACCAAAAAATGACCAAATGAAGTTACTCTATTAGATAAGATTTCCAAAAATCCATATATAAAACTACCAGCTTCACCAGAACAACACATTTTAATATGATGGAAAATAATCATAAAAAAATTATCACCTACCATTAATATTAATGGAATTTAATCTAATAAAACTAATATTTTCATAATTATTGATCTAATTCCTTCCACACTAAAATGGATGAATGTATCCATATCCAAATCAATAAAAAATCATCCCCAATGATTAAAATGTTCTATCCTCAGTCCAATAAAATAATAATATAGATGTCTTCCTATGAAAAACTAAAATATAAAGAATAAAAAATATTGAATTAATTAAATTATTTAATAAATATAGAACATTAAATATTCCATATCCATAGAATCTCTAAATTAATATACACATGAACATTTTATATCCATTACTGTGTTAGAATATCACTTGGCTTCCTCATCTATATAGAAATGGATATTTATTTTAATATTTCATTTATTGATGAAATAATATTATTATCATTTTCTATATATTTTGTATGACGTGAATATAAATTAGAGATGAAAATACTTAGTATATCACTATTCATCACCACCACATCTATATAAATTCATACAAACCCACATTGTTTAATTAAATCCTTCAACCATAATAAATAATATTAATTCATTATCTAGTACAAAACTACTCAAATAACATCATAACTTATAAAATATCATGAAACAATGATTATATCCTTTGATATATACTCTGTTTATTTGAATTAATATTTAAAAGATAAAATTACCAAATTAAAAACAGTGATCATATTTAACACACCGACATGAAATACATAAATATATGAAGCATAAATTATACTCTTCATACACTAATGAAAACATTTCCTCCTAAAGATATGATATATTATATAGATACTTGGATGAATTGATAGAGGATATTTATAAAAAAAATTAAGGACTACATCTTATGTAACCTAAATAAAAAATTGATGAAACCACACCTATACATCATTATCCTCTATCAATAAATCTAGATCATGTCTATGAAGGATTAATTCTCTCTAAATTTCCACCATAAAATCACTGAAATTATATTTATCCACCATTTAAATCAAATAACAGTGAATAATCATCTTATATAGAAAACTTTCACCGGTTATCGATTTTTCATAAAGAGGAAATATTTCATGATTCAACATCACCAATTACTCAGTTGTAGGATCATTTTCCACGCCAATATTAATTTTAAAACTCATTGAATCATCTACCACAAAAACATTATATAGGGAATTTGAATTCATTAATTAGTAACATGCTTGAACACCACATATATCGAAATATTTTTTTTGGTGGGAAAATATAAATTAGACACTTTTTAATAATGAATATAATATTATACCAAAAATTTCTCCAATGTAATTAAAAAATCAAATTAAAATATTTTTTAGTCTTGTGATCATGTTTTTCATATAATTTATTCCCAATGATGTGACTAATGATTTGTATTATACAAAATATCACTCTCTTTAATTAATATAATGTAAAAACCAATGTTATTTACATTGTAATAAACCAAAACATTACGCTTCTTTCGAGAAATATATAGAACACTCATATTAATTATATTAACCTTGAGATAAATAATAATAACAACACATTGACTTATCCATATAATCCACATGCCCTTTATATTAAATTATACTAATCTAAGTCATGATCAGATTAATATTTGACATGTTCTACATATAATAGACTATATTTTAAGATACAATTAATTCTCAAAAACAATATTATAGGATCCCCATGTAACCACCTTATTAATATTCAATGAATTGGTATCTAAATAATTATTTTAGAATAAATATCCAAAAAAATACATATTTAATAAATTTATTTTTAATTTTGATATATTTATACAGTTAATATTTAATAAATGATTCTCAAATACATCTATAAAACAAATATCATGATCCTCCAAAATCGTCAGGTACAATAGAAATTCATTTGTTAATATGATTATTAATTTATCTATAATAACATTGAATATTAATTTTATCAATATCATGAAGGATACTTTTTCGTTCATGTCACTATAATACATCACCCAAAAAAAATTCCATAGTGATTCCATATTTGGGACTTCTGAACAGCTTCCTCATTCACTATCATCTCAATTAATACATGTTATTTTTCTGTAATTTTTATCTAACTAGACCCCTTCAAATATCTATTCATATAGTCAACTCATTTCCTAGATAAGTATTTCATCATCATCTATATGATTAGATCCACTTAATCAATGTATAATAGTAATCACTAATCTATGATCCTTGGATGAAAAACAAAATCTACCCAAGGAGATATTCATAGAAAATGAATACCCATTAAAATATATTATCAACATGATTCTACAACTTCCATATATATATATAGATGAAAAATAAAATAAGAATACATTTAATTTAGAGATACAAAATGATTCCACATTATATAAGACTTGATATCATTTAAAAAAAACTATTTAAAGAAACAAATTAAAAAAATTTAACATCCTCATATATCCTATAAAAATCCATCACTGTAACATACACCAACATGTAAAGCCACTATCTATCAAATACATCAATGTAATGTATTGATGTCCTAAAATTTTATGCAATAGGATACTAATAATAATTTATGGGATAAAACCATTATTGAAACTATCTTGGTGATTCATTTGAAACACTACCCAATAAATATTATAAATTGTGAATGGTTTTACAATTTAATTATAATTTATATAATTTAGAAGTGGAAAATTATTTATGGGTTTGTCATGGAAGAAAAAAAACCATCTCTTGAAAACAAGTGAAATATATTTTGGGATTGTTATGAAATTGTTAAAATATTGATTTAACTATATAATTAAATAATATATATATGACCACATAATAAAATGTTTTTAAAAGCCCTATAAATGTTAATCCATATATTCAGGAGGTCATACCTTATAATTCTTCCTTCCTCAGCACAAAAATATAAATCCATTACATTAACGGACATATCACATAGTTAATATCTATAATGAATACTGAAAATATTATACTCATGCCTTATACACATAAAAATGTTGATTAATTTATTATACACATGCCTTATGATTTCTTTCATGTCACTATAATACATCACCCAAAAAAATTTCCACAGTGATGCCATATTTGGGACTTCTGAACAGCTTCCTCATTCACTATCATCTCAATTAAAACATGTTATTTTTATGTAATTTATATCTAACTATACCCCTTAAAATATCTTTTCATATAGTCAAATCATTTCCTAGATAAGTTTTTCATCATCATATATATTATTTGATCCTGTTAATCAATGTATAATAGTAATCACTAATCTATGATCCATGGATGAAAAACAAAATCTACCCAAGGAGATATTCATTGAAAATGAATACCCATTAAAATAGATTATCAACATGATTCTACAACTTTCATATATATATATATATATATGAAAAATAAAATAAGAATACATTTAATTTATAGAAACAAAATGATTCCACATTACATAATACTTGATCTCATTTTAAAAAACTATTTAAAAAAACAAATTAAAAAAATTTAACATCCTCATATATCCTAAAAAAATCTATCACTCTAATATACACCAACATGTAAATCCACTATCTATCAAACACATCAACGTAATGTATTGATGGCCTAAAATGTTATGCAATAGGATACTAATAATAATTTACGGGATTAAAAAATTATTGAAACTATCTTGGTGATTCATTTGAAACACTACACACTAAATATTATAAATTTTGAATGGTTTTACAATTAAATTATAATTTATATAATGTAGAAATGAAAAATTATTTATGGGTTTATCATGTAAGAAAAAAAATCTTCTATTGAAAACAAGTGAAATATATTTTGGGATTGTTATGAAATAGTTAAAATATTGATTTAACTATAAAATTAAATAATATATTTAAAACACTATAATAAAATGTTTTTATAAAACCCTATAAATGTTAATCCATATATTCAAGAGGTCGTCCCTAATAACTCATCCTTCATCAGCACAAAAATATAAATCCATTACATTAATGGACTTATCACACAGTTAATCTCTATAATGAATACTGAAAATATTATACACATGCCTTATGCACATAAAAAAGTTGATTAAATAGTAGATATGGTTCACGTCTTCATCTTAAAAACATAGACATGATAAATTATCATAATAATTTTGAGAACCACTTTTGACCACTCTTCTTGGTAAATAGTGGAAATGTACTCAATATTGACCCTAATTTTGAAGTTCACCAACATCACTGAGAACTCATCTAAATTTATATGATAGAGAGACCAAAAATGATAATTCAACCCCTCAATAAGAAAACTATAAGTAGAATATAATAATCCTAACATAAAATAACCTGTTAAATTTTTATTTCAATCACATATACCCAACGCGTTGTCTCTTGGTTATAGACAATACCCTCATTTATTACAAATATATACAATTGAATAATGTTAATTGTTACCCTATACAACTCATAAAACTTAACATAAAATCCACCGAATTTACTAGAGCATGCCAATAAAAAAATTCTACAAGGAAATACACAACATGATAAATAATAACGAACATATATAAAATAAAAAAGAAACACTTATACCTATGATATTGAATTCATTAATTATATTTAAATTTAAAATAATTTTATTATACCATATATATATTTTAATTCAAACACATGGTCAACAATTATTGATTCATAAAGCAAAACATGCCTTCATCCCAAAAATATATATTCATATAATGAAACATGGTCAATAGAATATCAACATCATTATGTCTGATCATTATGGGAACTTTAGTGAAATCTAGTTTCCCTGGCCAACATCATATGTTAGATTAAATGGATTGTTTCTATATTAAAAAATAGATTGAAAACTAATATTTAAATCAAAAAGCTCATTATATTATTATAAGATCTCTGATACTGTGATTTAATAAGAAAACCCCACCAAATCCCCTCATGGGTCTATGGTGAAGATTATTGTGAAAAAAACCTAGCCTTTAATGGGCTACACTATTGGTTTTATCAAATATAATATATGAAAATTAATTTAAGATTATGTACAAAATTTTAATTATGTAAAATAAATAGAATGAATAAAAATAAATCATTCAAAAAATAATCCCAAAATACAATCTATAATATAAGTATTCAAATAATTTAATTAAATTAAAAAATCATTTTGATAGATAAAATTAGTACAAAACTATTAAAAAATATGACACCTTAAATATCAATAAATCATTTTATAATGTGTAAATTCTCTTACCCTAGTAACTTGGGGACAATTTCAGCCTTATTACCATGGAATATATTCAAACGATCTCAGCACAATGATCTATATAGAATAATAGTATTGTTATATATACATGATTCTAATAATACATTTATTAATACCTCGTAATTCCATGAAAATATTTTTTAAATAAAATGGGATTATTTCGAGACCAGGTACTGAGACAACATGTTATTATGAGGCCCTGAGTGCTTGAAATGATCGGTCGAAAAATTTTAAATTTTAAATATAAAACCAGAGTAGTTTTCTTGAAAATTTATATAACTCATAAAAGGGTTCCTAGATCAGAAATCTAAGGGCACCGTTGCGTTCAGGATGGCGGGTTTACCCAGGGTGTGAATTAAGTTTAGTTAGTGCATGCCTCCAGTGAGAAAGCCCATGAATTCCATAACCATAAATAAAATAATTAAAAAAAGTTATGTTATTTTTCAAATGTTTATAACTCACTAAATATGAATCATATAGAAAATTTTAGACCACCTTTGAGCTCATGAGGGTATGCCTTCCTTAGGAAGAGACTAACGTTGGCCAGCATGTGCCAACATTGGATGTTATTTTTTTGGTCATTAATAAAATAATTAAGTAAAAATTATTATATTTTCAAAACCTTATAACTCATAAATGGTATCTCAGATAGTAAATATTATTGTACTGTTGAGCTCGTGAGGGCATGATACCCATAGGCGTAGCATAACCTTGACTAGCACAGGTCGATGGTGAATGATATTTTTTGAACTTTTTTAATAGAATTAATATGGCATGCATGCGCAATTTTTAAAACATTTAAATGGTTGTGAATATTGAAAATCCAAGGTAACCGATGCATCTGGAATGGGGAAATTACATATGAATTGACCAAACCTCAACTGACGTTGATCAGGGGAAAAAAAATTTGTGCACTTCAAGAAAAAAAAATAATCCTAAATTTTTTATTTTATTTAAAAGAATTGATTTGTTTCAATGTATTAATGAGACCACAGTTTCACTCCATTAATAAAATAGCATATAGGGTCCTTAACTAAAGCTTAATAAGTACTCTATTTCATAAGTGAAACAACATAAAAATGTGACGACATAGTGTAACCGAAACGCTGTGACACATTTCAAATTTAATGAGATAATGGGTTAGAGAATCAGAGATTGAATTTCTCTAATAGAAAACAAAGGATTTATGTCCAAGGAAGAATGTCGCTGAATCAGAATGAAGCAATGATGCCTTGGAGAATGGATCCGATACCGGATATTGATGAACTCCAATAACTTCAAATTGATCAACATCAATGACAAGCCTTCTCCGGGTTGGGGTTTCTTTGATTTGAAATATTTTTCCCATTATTCATTCTAAAACAACAAATGATGATAAAACCTTGAATAAGATGATCCTTGGAAAACTTGTTCTTTTGGGAGGGTGAATTTTCGTATGGGTTTGTATTAGGATTAAATTTAGTTTGTTTATAGAACTTCTATCACAAACCACTACATGTTTGAAATCTAATGTGGATGTCACATGCCGACAAGAACAAGGCCTGAGCTGCTTTGGCTTGTGCGTACTTCGTGGTCGAACCATTTAATTGGAAGAAATATTGTTTTGAGGCCTTAGTAGGCAGGAAACACCCCATGGAGGCTAGAGTCATAGAAGGGGAGATGAAATGACCACCAGAGCATACCCAGTGGTCTGTGGATGTGGCCGTCAGTGCGGCGGTGGCCACAAGTAGGTGGCAGCGCACCATGACGGTGCGCTAGGGGAGACAATGCAACGGGATCAGGCCACGATGGTGAAGCAAGAGCCGCAAGTAGTCGGACGGTGGCTGGTGAAGGGACGCGACCTTCCAACCGCATTAGGTAGACTGACCACGCCGTAGAGGCCACATCTCCTACTGTCACACATCCCAAAGACATCGTATAGGTGGGGGGGGGATCAAACACGTCCAGCTTAGATGGCTACAATGCAATAGAACCAGAAGCCTCGTTGGACATCTGAGATGGATATGTCCACCAGGTCGCTATACGGACCGGGTTGGAATTGAAACTCGCCCGCTTCTGCGGTTCCGACCGGAATATTAACTCTGATCCCCCGAGAGGCCCGAGCTCGGAACAAACCCGCCCACATGTTGCGGGCCGAGTGGGATGGGACTGGGTCACTGGGAAAACCAACGGGGTGAACTCCCTGCAGAACCTCGTCGGGCCATGCGTGACCAAAAGGCCATGTTGGTCGGGTCGTTCTGAACGGGTCAGAACGAGCCCAAACACAACTGGCCCTTGTTTACTAAAACACCAATATATTTGAAATTGGGTGTTCAACTGATGAGAAGTTTGTCGTGTTTGAACCCTTGTGATGAGGAATTACATTTGGAATAGTCTATATAGACTTTAATTGATGTTGTAATATGAATAATGGCTTGAGGATAAGTTCTCTTAAAATCCATCACACTATGTACGGATATCCTATAGTTGACTGAGACCTGAAGACTACTGAAAAGAAACCCTGTGTGGAACATCTACGATGGAATAGTGGGAAGAAAATATGTGGGATAGAAATTCCCATTGTGGGGAGAGACTATGTGTGACCCATCAGATCCTTGGTACTCATCAGGATGTAGTACCCCAATATGATGACTAATGTGGGAAGAGACTCTGTGTGACCCGACATGCCCACGGTGGGGAGTGTCTCTGTATGACCCAGCATACCCTAGGTACTCATCATGTATGTGTACCACAAGTGTCCAAGGCTAGAGATAAGTGGCTCTATGTTACCCCGAAGTCCTATGGTGGAGTGCATCAATGTGTGTCCCAGGAGACCCATAGTACTCATCAGGGAAGAGTACCCCCGCCGCCCAAGGTGTTCAATGATACGACAAATGGTATTTATTTCTATACAATAGATTATACCTGTGTGAGATGAATCTTAGTGTACCTGGAATACTCTCCTCATTGGTTTAGTTAGTGTACATGGTGTACTCTCCTTAGTGGTGTACTTAGTATACTTGGAATAATCTCCTCAGTGGTGAACATACTGTACTTTGTGTACTCTTCTTAGTGGTCTACTTATTGAACTTGGTGTACTTTCTATAGTGGTGTACTTAGTGTACTTGGATTATTCCCTTCAGTGGATTACTTAGTGTACATGGTGTACCCTCCTTAGTGGTGTAGTGATAGTACCTTGTGCATACTCTCCTTTGTGGTATTTCCTCTGTAGTTTAAGGTCCCTACTAAGTATTGTGTTACCGACACCTATACGGGCTTCACCCATCCATATCATGTGTTGTGCATGTGATTGACACTTTGAAAGAGACCTTGGTGGTCCAGGACTAGGTGTTTCACAATGAGATGGGATAGATAAATGCTTTGACAAAGACCTTGGTGGTCTGGGACTAGGTGGTGCTCTCGGAGACGTAACAGATGAGCATACTACTACAACTACATACAACTAGCCTTCACCTACCCTTCAGGTAGGGTCTCGAGTGGATGGTCCAGGGTAGTTGTACATTCTTTTTTGGTTTTTGGTCTTGTATTCTGGTCCTTTTGTACTTTCAGTTTTTGCTGTGTGCATGTTTACAGGTTTAAAGGAAAATGTCTTCTCTTTTTGAGATATGCCTTCTCATTTCTAGTCGCTAGCCAATGGAATTTGGAAGGAATACTTGGGGTTAGTCATGGAATGGGACCTATGGGATGTGTCGTCAAAATGTTGTATCATAGGTGGTTAGTTGTATCAGAAGATCTATGAGTCCTTAATCTCTTATGGGGAAATAGTGTTAAGTGTTTTGAGTTCAGAATTTAGGTCACGGAGTCCAGTTTTGGTGTGGCGTCAGAAATATCCATACACGAGGGACCTTAATTCTACTTTCTAACATGATACATTAAAACCTTGTTCGCATGTGTATTCAAATGTTTTCTCATGATCATTATGAGTTAGAGTTAGCTCACTAGGTATAATATCTTAATAATGATTCATCTTGATCTCTTTCATGATGCCTCCATATAGACATCCAGCCAGAATTGTATTCCATGACCACGAGGAAGGTCTATATAGTGATGAGGCTTCGGTACATGGTATGTTTCCTGAGATAGAACCTTCAGGAAGTGTCCCATGTTTTCCATTTCCCTTTGGACAACAGTTACAATATGCGCTATTGGTAGAGGACGCATGTAGGCCCAGTGACTTACACGAGTTTTAGTGATGAAAACCCCTCAGGTTCCGAGGCGAGCATGACCCATAGGCGGCTAAGGACTGGCATGAAATTGTGGCTGAGTTATACATCTTTTTAGGGTACCATTAGATCAAATGGTAGTCTAAGAAGTGATCCTTCTATGTTTCTCAACAGGGTGATTACAATGTTTTGATTACCTAGTCTTATAATGTGGTGACTTTTCTGTTGATCGAGCTTGATGAAATCTCTTCAAGAAGGGGATCTTTCCATAAAATATAAGGGATATCTGTGCGAGATAGCTTCTATAGATTTAGCAGTACAACATGTTGGTAGTTGAGTATTCGTCAAGGCATACCAGCCATTCTAGGTACTCAATGAAAATGATACTATCTTTGTTTCAAGGCTCGAACCACCAAGTGAGATGTGTTTAGTGACATCTGATACATCACTATTCCTATGTACATTCCATCTTATGCTAGGGTGATAGATAGAACCATTGTGGTTAAATGTTCATTGGGTGAGCATATACAACTAGTGGATGTCAGAAGTGGGAAAGAAAAAAACTAATTCCAATCTTAGATACTTGGAAGAGTACAAGGATATCTTTCCGGAGGATGTTCAAAGAATATATCCTCAAATAGAGTTAGAATTATTCTTTGATCTTTACCCCCCGAGACAACATTGATATCTACACCGATATATTATAAGGATCCCACAATGCTTTCGGAGCTATGGGTACAATTAGAGGACTTGAAGAGAAAGGGGTTCATAAGGCCCATTGTTTCGCCTTGTGTAGCCCTAGTGTTGTTTTCCAAGAAGGAATACAGAAGCTTGAGGCTATTTTTGGACTTATGGCTCCTAATACAGTTGACCATGATGAACATATATCCTCTTCCAAGGATTGATGACCTCTTCAATCAACTAAAAGGAGAGGGATGGTTATAAAAGATGGCCCTCAAATCAGGATATCACCATATTCGATTGTGAGATGAGAAAATCTCAAAAACATATTTCAGATGTCACTATAGACAATACATGTACTTAGTGATTCTGTTTGGCATGATGAATTACCCTTCTGTGTTCATGGGGATGATGAACAAGATCTTACAGCCATACCTAAACTGGTTTGTAATGGTTTTCATTGAATACATCTTTGTATATTCAGCTTTAGGGGAGGACCACACGATACAAGTAAGGATATTTATGGAGACACTCCTAGAGTACTAGATATATGATAAGATCAGGATGTTTGATTTATGGATAATAAAATTCCACTTCCTAGAACATGTCATCTCATAAGATGGAGCTATGGTGGATCGTGAAAAGATAATGACGATGCATGATTGGGAGCCACCCAAGAGTATTACTGATGTTCCGATTATCTTTGGGTTGCGTGGGAACTATAATAGTTTTTTACCCAACTTATCTGGAGTATCATCACCCATTACAGTATTGTTAAAGAAGGGATAACACTTCGTTTGGACAGAATGTTTTCCGAAGAGCATTTAGCTTCCAAGTCAGTGCTTGACAATTGCTCCCGTAATAGGGCATCTAGAAGAGGGAACCGACTACATGGTGTTCTATGATGCATAAGAAACCATGCATGGTTGTGTTATAATATAGGATCATGTAGTGATTTCTTATGGATTATGTCAATTGAGACCGTGTGAGGAGAACTATGAAACTCATGACCTTTAGTTGGAAGTGGAAATCTTCACACTGTAGAAGTTGTGATACTACCTTATGGGAAAACATTTAATTGTCTAATCTGACCCCAAGAGTCTCAAGTATATCTTTTCTCAAAATAATATATGTCTGATATAGTGACATTGGCTAGTGTTCCTCTAGGACTATGACATCGAGATAGTCTATACTCCAAGTAAGGGGAACCTGGTTGCATATACTTTCAACATGAGATCGAGTTTATAACTACTGAATGAGGCTGCAGTGTAGTTTTCCTCACTATAGATTTCCTTTAAGGATGTAGATGAGTTATATTATCTACAGTCACTGGTGGTTTCCACACCACACTTACAACAAGCTAGGGAGGCACAACTCAGATATGGAAGCTGCGAGACCACTCATGCCCAGACGTCCATATGGCTTGCCCCTGATGGATATTCGAAAAGTGGGGAGCACATAATACTTTTTAAGTGATTAAAAATAGTAACAATGACATTGTGAAGGAGATGTTTAAGGAGTTACATACATCCCCTTTGGTGGTGCATCTAGGTGAGGAGAAGATGTACCAAGACCTCTGACGTCCTTAATAGTTTCCAGGGATAACGAAGAAAGTGGAAGAATTTGTTTCCAGTTGCTTCACCTATCATTATGTGAGGGACGGGTACTAGGTTCTAGCAAGTTTTACAAAACCCCTTGTGGTTCTGTAGTGGATGTACGATGGAATATCGATGGAATTCATGAAGAGTTTACCATGTACATACAAGAGACACGACAACATTTTGGTTATCATTGACTGACTCACTGGGTCAGACCGGTTCCTAACTTACCAGGAGCAGAGTTTGGTAGAGGGATCATGATGCCTCTACGTGATAGATATTTGACCATGAGGTGAATTTTTCAAAGATTCTAGTAGAGATCGAGGAATGACAAGGGAGGATACTTAGGGGATGGCCAATTTCTCTATCCCATGTTCATTGGCAGCATGATAATCTCAAGGAGGAAAAATGAGACTGTGAGGCTCAGATACGTGTCGAGTAACCCCTTTTGTTTGATTAGACATTTTTTTGGATTATGAGAAGGTAAATCCCCAAAGGGGGGAGTAATTTAATACTTCATAATTCCATGAATATTTTTAAAAAAATTAATTGGGATTATTTCATGACTAGTCGCTAAGACGTCGTGTGATTATGAGGCCAAGAGTGCTCGAAAGGATTTGTCAAAAAATGATCATTTTGAAATAGAGTACATGAGAAGTATTCCGAAATTTTTTAAATAACTCATAAACGTGTGCCTGTATCATAAATATAATAGTACCATTGCACTCATGATGGTCGGTTTACCCTAGGTGTGACTTATTTTTAGTCGGTACAGGTCTCTAGTGAGAAAACCTGAAAATGGAATAACTATAAATAAAATAATAAAATAAAATTGTTTTAGTTTTCATATTCATATAACTCACAAACGGTGACTCAGATTGAAAATATGAGACCATCGTTGATCTTATGATGGTATACTTTTCTTAGGTAGATCCAAACATTGGTTGGTACAGTCCAAATATAGAAGTTATTTTTTGGCTATAAATAAACTTTTTTAGTACCAATTATTTTATTTTAAAATACTTATAAATCCTAAATGGTAACTCGGATTTGAAATTTGAAAGTATTGCTGAGCACTTCAGGGTGTGTTACCCTTAGGGAGAGCTTATCCTGGAACGATGTAGGTCGAGGGTGAATGGAAGTTTTTGAACTTTTATAAGTGGATTTAAATGGCGTGAATGGGCATTTTTGGAATCTTATAAATGGGTTCCTAGATTTAAAATCCATGGGAACCATTGTGTCTGAAATGAAGACATTACATAAGAATAAACCTATGTTTGATTATCATAGGTCAAGGGAAAAAGTTAATTTTCTGACATTTTATGAAAAAAATAAAATAAAAATAAAAATTTTATTTTATTCAAAAGAATTGTTTTGCTGTAACACAGCGAAGAGCCAACTATTTCATTTCAAAAATTGATCAGCATAGTTACTATTAAACTAAAGAGTAACAAATACATTGTTTCATAAATGAAACAATGTAATGATGTGATGTCGTAGTGTAACAGAACCGATGCACCACATTTCTCTTTAAATGAGATAACATATTAGATAATCAGAGATCAAATTTCTATAACAAGAGGTGAAGGATTACTCTCCAATGTACAATGCCGGAGAACCAAAAAGTGGTAACAACACCTTGGAGAAAAAATCTGGGACCAGAGATTGAAAAATGACAATGGCTTAGAATGGATCAAAAACAATGACGAACCCTATCTAGGTAAGGGTTGATTTTATTTGAATTCCTTTTACTGTTCTTCATTTGAAAATAATGAACACGTTCAACCCATGAACAGGTTGATCCATAGATCAATTTTTATTGTGGGAGGGTTTCTTTTCATAGGGTTTTGTATTGGGATTAAATTTATTTGGTTGATATAACTTATTTCGAAAGCCTTTTATATATTTAAACTCTAATGTGGAGGGTGTGGGATGACACGAACAAGGCCCGAGCCCCTCCTCCTTGTGCATTGTTCATGACTGAATATTTGAAATGGCAGTAGGAAATTTTGGGGACTTAGTAGGGAACACAAAAATCCATAGAGGCCAGTGTGGTAGACAACATGAAGAATAGACCACCAGAGCAGTATTGATGGTCCGAAAAAAAGGCCGTCTGCATGGTGGTGGCCACGGGAAGGTGGAGGCACGCCATTTAGGCATACTGGGGAAGATGGTGCGACCAAATCAGGTCATGGTGGCGTTGTAAGAGACACCTGAATAAGGTCGGTGACTAGTGGAGGGATGAGGCCATCCTTCAATGTCAGGAAAAACGTCCCACGCCATGTGGGCTATGTCTTTTGTTGGAATGCATTCCAGTGACTCTCTACAGGGGTGTCAAATGCGGATGGCATAGACAGCTGCGACATGATGGAACTTGATGTCTCGATGGGCGTCTAGGCTAGAGATGTCTGACCTACCAGGCCGGCTTCAATTAGGTGTGCAAAACGGGCCACTATGTGGCCCTGGTTGGAATTCACGTCGGCCTTCTTCAGCATGACGGGTCAGAAAATTAACATCGTGACCCTGATCTACCCATACAAAGGAAAAGCTCGCCTACTGTATGTGGCCTGGCTTGAATAGAACTCGGACACCGTGGACCTAGCGGGCCGGACCTCCAACAGAACCGGTCTGGGTCCAAGAAGGACCAATGGGCGTCACTTGTTGTCC
The DNA here is from genome assembly GCA_963277665.1 of Viscum album. NCBI lineage: Eukaryota > Viridiplantae > Streptophyta > Magnoliopsida > Santalales > Viscaceae > Viscum > Viscum album. The sequence continues at coordinate 1,863,492,893 of OY728164.1, read as the reverse complement.
AAGACGGCTCAGAAACAAACCAGGTCGGGTCAGTTGAACCCGTATGAGTCATGTGGGACCCACATGCCAGGTTGGTCCAACCGGCTTGGTCCGACCAGGTCGGACCTGGAACAGACGCAACCAACCCCTATTAATAAAACGCCAATATCATTCAAATAAGATGTTCAATTATTGAGATATTTGTGGCATTGGAACCCTCACGATGAGGCCGATATTTTTGCATACTCTAAAAAGGCTTTCATAGATGTTGGAATATGGTAAATGGATTGAAGAGAACTTTCTCCCAGAATCAAGCTAAGTACGTGCAAAGATTCTACGACTGACTGAGACCTGGAGACTGCTGACAAGAGACTCTATGTGGATCATCTACGATGACATAGTGGGGATTGGATCTATGTGAGCCGACAGGGCCACAATGAGGAGCATCTTTGTGTGACACGACAGACCTACGATACTCATCAGGAAGGAGTACCTTAGTACGATGGCCAAAGTGGGAAGTGGCTCTGTGTGACCCGGAAGGCCCGTAGTTGGGAGAAGCTATATGTGACCCAGAATACCAACGATAATTATCAGGGATGAGTAATTAATCAGTCCAAGTCTAGTAGGAAGTAGCTATGTGTGACGCTGTAGTCCCACAATGGGGAGTGACTATGTGTGAACCAGCATACCCATGATACTCATCAGGGAGGAGTTCCCCAGCATGAAAAGGTGTTTAGTGATATGAATTCTGGTCTTTTTTTCCTATACACTAGATTATACCTATGTGAGGTGACTCTTAGTGTACATGGCATACTCTCCTAAGTGGTATACTTATAGTACGTGGTGTACTCTCCTCAGTGGTGTACTTAGAGTACATGGTGTACTGTCCTCAATGCTGTACTTAGTGTAGTTGGAGTACTCTCCTCAGTGGTGTACTTAGTGTACTTGGCATAATCTCCTCAGTTGTGTACTTAGTGTACTTGGTTTACCATCCATGGTTGCGTACCAACTGTAACTTATGCATACTATCCGTTGTGGTCTTTCATTTATGGTTTCAGGTCCCTAATGATTATTGTGTTACTCACCCCTACACGGGCTTCACCATTACATGTCATGTTCCGTGAAGGTGATCAATTCTTCTAGAGTGACCTTGGTGGTCTAGGACTAGATGGTTCTCAGTGAGACAGGATGGAAGGAAGCTTTGACAGAGACCATAATGGTCCAAGAATAGGTGGTTCTTAGTGATACGAGATAGAAGAGTTTACTACAATGTCTACAGGTAGCTACCCTTCGCCTACCCTTCTGTAAGGGTCTCGATTGGATGGACTGGGGAAGTTGTACATTCCTTTGTGATTATTGGCTTGTATTCTAGCCACTTTGTACTTTCCATTGTGGTTTTGGGCTTGTATTCCGGCCCTCTATACTTTCAATTTGTGATGTGTTTGCAAGTAGAGGTTTAAAATAAAATTTCATCCCTTTTGGGATATTCCATCCCGGTGCTAGTTGCTCGCCCCTGGACTTTGGAAGGTAGGCTTGGGGTTAGACATGGCACGACCTCTGGGGGATAGGTGGTGATAATTTTAACACAAAAAATCCATTCTAAATATTTTATAATATCATTATTCCCTCTATGGTATACTTGAATATATTTATTATCATTCTTCCTTGATTTATAGATAAAGGTAAAAATAAGGGTCAACATAAGTTCCCTATAATGGATATGTCAAGAAAAAGATATCATGAATCAATACACATAATCAACATTATACGGTAAATAATTGGATACACATTCAATTTTAATTACATGAATAAAATAAATTTTAAATAAATAATAAATATGTAAATTCAATGATCTGAAAAAATATCCAATTTAAATAAATGGAATATCGTATATAGTTAAGGCATAATAAGTCTTTCATAGTAAAAAACTATAGCGAATGCCAATTATTCATTATGGTGGGAACGAAATGGAACAAGAGATAATTTAAATGTGAAAATATATTATATAATAATAAAATAATTCTTCAGGGAGGAAATTATTAATTATTTTATACCATGACATAAGATCATGATACCTCAACTATCAAGATCAATATTCAATTGAGTTTAAATTTGTTTGAATGAAACCCATTTAATTATTTCTAGCTAGCCGATTCAACTCATAAGAAAACTGATGCTTAGAGGGGATATCTATAACTTTGCCACACACATTTCATCATGTCCAAAAGTTTCCTCATCTAGAAAATGATTGATTCAATTCATTAATCTATATCTCTTTGTTATCAAATATAAATATGGAATATACAACAGTATATTTAAAAATGCCATATGGTTTAGGAAGTATTCATATCCATAATACACAAAAATTTACAGATAATATTACTATGTTTTCTAATGAAAATAATCACAATAATGTGATTTTTTCAAAGTAATGGATTTCTGTAAAGAATTCTACATTGTATAACAAAATCATTTACTGAATGTTAAATTTCATTTTAGAGAACATTGAATGAAATAAATAAAATTGAATTAAAAAATACCATGAAATAGGAATGACTCATGCTATTTATTGTAAATGGGTAGTAAATAAACCATATAAATGAAATTAGGCACACGAAAGAAATTTTTTTACAAATAAGGATGGTTTGAGGTGAAAATCTATACAAAGATCATATCATTTTAGTGGTAATGAATAAATGAGGTAATTATGTGGAAAAAATTTCAATCTAAAAATTATTAGTAGTAATATATCATACAAAATAATAAGAAATTTCACACATATGTATGGGATGACATATTCCGTGATGTTGATGCATGTCCCAAGGAATAGAAATTTATTTTAGAAACCACTTAATACATTCTCAATATTGAATCATATTCCCTTTGAAATAATAAATTTAATTGAAACATAGTGTAATGATATTAAATAAATTCATGATATTACATTTCAATGGGGTTTTATATACTCCTCATAAAGATGATAACATCATAAAATTACATGAGTCCCAAAGAAGGAAAATTGTGACAAAGATACCATACTGCTTGAGTATTATTTGTATCATCAAGACGATGAATGGGATATGATAAATGTGATATTGAAAACCCTATAAATTTAAATATATTAATAGATTTTTTTTTTGGAATTATATACCACATATAAAAGGGAAAAGTGGTGAATATGGCATCTATCTAACCTAAGTAAAAAAAGAGTGACAAATCCATGACCTCATGATTCCCCATAGATGATCAAATGTAAAAAAATTTATAGTGTATTGAAACAAATTAATAACTTCTTCCAGAACCATATTAATATTTATAATATCATATGTGATCCTTATATAACATATCATCATATGTTTGTTATAATATTTTATTATTACCCTTGTTTTGGGTTTCAGCTTCCAGGTCTTCTCAGGCATGTTTTGGCATGAATTTATTGATTCTAAAACATAGTATAAAGTTAAATAAAATATATAATGATATAAATGTGTTAGATATAAATTTTATTTTCGTTATAAAAATATCTATGATAATTTTTGAAAAGTAGAAAAATAATATTAATTGCATTGTTATGTAGAGATGGTGGGTCTACATACACACGAGTGACAAAAATCAATTATTAATGTGTATAAGTGTAAGGAATTGTATGATATAATAATTTTATAGAATTAGTATTATTTAATATATATATCATATTTTCATTAAATTTTCTATTATTACTGTCAATGAAAAGTGTCTCTGAATAATCAGTCACATTGATTCTCAAAGAGGTATTTCTCTTTACACATAGGAAACATTATCGTATTCTATACTGAATAGAATATAATAATTCATGTGTTATATTATAATTTCATAAATATAAATATACCATATATATACACTTTATTCCTCATAATAACAAACTGTAGGATTTGTTGATGAAAGTCGTGTCATATCGATTCGCGAGGCTATAGTTATCCATACATATTAAATTGTAATTTATGTAAAAGACCATATCTGAGTAGTCTGATCCTTTGTAATTTTTTAATGCATTGATGTTTCAAAGGAGGATTTCAGTGAGACAATAGTGAATCAAATAATAAAAGTAGGAATCACATATATTACATGTTTTGATTGTGATGTTCATGGAATGTTACAGATGGTTCATGTGGTGCGTCATGACAAGAAAATAGTTTGGGTAACATAATAGAAGGTGATGTGTTTTCCTATGAAACCCGACATATGACATTTACATGATGTTTACAAGTTTTAGAAAATGATTAAATCCCCTATGAAATGAGTCTTAAAAATTTTCAGTTTCTCATGATTCCTTTAAACCCAACCGTAATCTCACGAGTCAAGGAAATTTAGCATCACAATCATCATGCTATTGGTAGTTATTCGATGAGGATCTATCCATGGATTCTAATATTCAATATTTTGTGACCCATGGGGACCAAATGTATGTTCTTTCGTCATTTTCTAGTAGGTTCTTTTTTTATCCCTTTTTATTCCGTATAATCTCACAATGTGAGGCAAGATGATCTCCCATGATTCTAACATGGGTTTCATAACTTTTTTGTTGACGAGGTTGTGATGTAGAGTCCTCAGATGGATGTAGCTACTTTGGAAAATGTTTACCAATAACTATGATGTGGACCATTCTCGTGTGATGAACATTGATGGATTTTGTGGTAAAGGATTCACTACACCGCTATCTATTTTTCTTGAAATCTTAATTTGATAATTCATTTTCCCGTTGGATGAAAATGTATTTGTACTAATAAATACTAAATTAGATAAATGAAATTCAATTTAATCACTTGTTGATTTTTTTTAGATTTATACCATGATAGATATTTCCCTTGTGATTATCTTGATAGTGTGATATCTATGAATTCTTTTGTTAGCATGATTACTTATGATATAGATTATCAGTTTTTCCATGAATGAACATTAGAAATGACGATAAATATAGAATTAATTGATAATTTATTTTCATGAGAATTTATCAAATATGAATGTTTGTATTCTAGTAGTAAATTTAATTTTATGATGAAATAATTGATCTATTGCCATAGAATAATTGAAACTTATATCCCATTTGATTAATATAATTGTTAAAAAATTTTAATTTCATTTATGATTAATGATAATAATTGAGAATGGTACTTCTCGAGGTTTTATGGAACCAGAATAAATGATATTAGTTTATTTTTAATATGATATCTTGTTATATATTGATTGATTAGGTTTACCACAGTTGGAAGATAATAATATATGAATTGGTTATTTCTAGAAGGAATAAAAATAAGTTTTTTATAATGATATATAAAAGGCCTTGAGATGACCATTTTCTTGATAAAGCAATGTCCCTTTTTTGGATCTATTACAACTAATTTAAATGAGATGGGGGAATGAATTGTTTTGAAGGACCAATTTATCTTTTGATCACTTGTTTGTTACTGCATCATTAGTGATTTCATCTAGATAAAATCCTTTTAATAAGATCATGGTTTGGATGATCCTTATATGGATGATGTGATATGGTGATGGGAGGATCATATTTCATGTATTGATTTGTGTACTTTTCAATTATTATTGATTTATAGAATTTATTGCACTTTCCCCTTGGACATGTATAGGAATGAAGTAGCATCACATGAATAATTATGGGAACTTATAGATTTACATTCTAGGAATATTCCATTCCATGTTGTTTTAATTGTAGGATTATTTTGATTGTGTTTTTATTCCTTGAGTGTATAACATTTATTGTATTTATTAGCACACATTTTTGAATAACCTGATTTTGATATTTATTTAGCTTGTTTTGCCTTTGTATCATTTTTCTGTACTTATTATCATGTTTTATATGTTTAATTCTTTTGAAAAAAATTCCTAGTTATTTTATTATTATGTAATTTACATCATGTTATTAATAAAAAATGGATACGATTAAATGAAAACCATTTTTTCTTATAAATATTATATGCTAGGTAAATGTTAGAAAATAAAACCCATGTACTCAAATAATTCATGAGATTTATACATATATAACCTCAAACCATTTTTTTATTTTATTGAAAAGAGACACATTGTGGGTCAGTGGGAACCTACAAAACATCTTCCAGCAACAGAAAAAACAAACCACGCATTACAACTTCAAAGTTCAAAAAATGAACCACAACATACACAACACCACCACATGTTTTCAAATTCAAACCAACCATTATCTCATAAATCTCTCAAATATCGCGAGATGACCGATGACTATGCCACCCGAGAAACCTGCCTCCCATCGAAGACAACATCACTGAATCATCATGTCACCAGAAAATCATGGTCACCTCCAACGTGTCATCCCGTCAACAAGGTTAACCTTATCTGCTCCTCACTATCGTCCACTCTCCAATGTATGCTTCCTTAACCAGACCATGTTGTCACCATCATCACCTCCCAAAACCAGATAGTCCTTAACCCCGAACCACAACCACCCCCATCGTCTTCGTTCAAACACCATCAAGTGAGGATCATCACTCCTAGAACACCGATATCCACTCGAACCACACCTTCCAAAAAATCATTGAACACCACCTCTCTAGAACGACCCAGAGTGAAGAGATGATTTGGGAAGCTAGATCAGTGTATGAGTATAAAGGCTCATTCGTAGAAAGATGTGATCCTTGATGACAAGAGAAAACCAGATTGATACCTCACCATCCCCTGTATGCAAGTAGGGCCGCCTAGAACCCCCAACCACAACACACAACAAGGCCCAAAGACTCTTGGAAGACAACTGACCCAACCGACCAGGGAGAGCATGACAGACCCGAAGGCCAGAGAGGAGTAAGAGCGGACAGAACCTCCAGAGGAAGCCACGAGTGGGAAATCACCAACAGACACATCAAACAGAATTAACAACTTACCTCCACCAACAAAATAAAGACCACCGCAACATCAAAAATCCCTAATAACAAAAGATCCAAAACTCATAGCCACTAATGGAGAAAAAAGTAAATAAGATTAAACCCTAAATAAACATGGAAATGAACACTGTTCAATCAGTTATAATGTTATGCTTATTAGATAAAAATCATTAAGGAAAATTTTATGAATTATCTTTATTACTGGTTTCCCCCACAAAGAATTAAAATTCTATTACTTGTGCATATTGACCCTTATGAAAAAAAATTTAAAATGAAAAACTAGCCCCAATAAGGTTCAATGAGGTAAATTTCTTATGATATAACCCTTTATGAGGGTTTAGATACATTAATAATAAAAAAATATTGGGATTCATTTTGATGAGCCATGGTTGTCTTAATTGGACCATCATTGGTCACCTTATCCTTTACCAAGTGTGTTGAATTTATGAATTGTACTCAATGTTATGTTTCATTTACATTAGAAGTTTAAATATTTATTATTAATCATTGTAATGACCTAAAATGGATCCTTTTGTGGTTTCCATACTTTAAACTATCACATAAGTTTATTTCTTAATTCTCATTAAGTTTCCATGGAATAGAAATATGATGGTTTTCTATGGGCCATTTTTCATTTCAACATGGGATACATTCATATGCATCAAGCTAGTGAAATATGATTTTGTGTGACCTTCTGAATGGGTTGATTCTAAGGATTTCATGAGTGGCTATCCCAAGGTAGATAGCGTGCTTGATGTTAAAATAATTTTCCAGTCACAATGAGTTTACTAATGTTTTGTGTTGTTCAAGTGTCATTGTCACTAGAAAAACTATTGCATTCTAAATGGAACATTTTTTTTATTGGAGGTCAGGGTATCCATTACCCTATTTACTTACATAAGCAATTAGTGATGCTATCTTTTAATGCATTAGACATTCTTAGTGAATATTTGACTATATTATACGTCATGTGAACCTATTCACTTCATTAGTGATGGATGAATTAGTGAATTGTTCATTAAAATGTATGGAAACTATAGTGTAGTGAAATGGAATAATGAACTAGTTGAGTTCACTGTAATCATTGAGCCTTATGCTATTGACTAATTTCTTGAGTCATCTTTGGAGTTGAGTGATCAGTGAATTAATGGAATCAAATTCATCCTATTGCATAGGATGGATTTCCTTGATAACTGGATGTTTTGACATGACTTTTAGGTCATTCATGGGTTTCAGGTCAAACTTTATGATGCTTGTGGTCATGACTGAGAGTAGTGTAATTTGTTTGTTTAAAAGAGTTTGATCTTGCGTGCTAATGAGTGGCTAGTCTATCAACTCATTCAATGACTGGGAATCACCCATGGGTGGTAGAATTAAGTCAATTAAGCTGATCACATTCCCATCTAGGAAGAAGGAACACAACAAAGTTGTACCATTGGAAATGGTTGGTCTTGCATTAATACCCTTGTGGATTGCGAGTGTTGAATCTTGTTAGTGGTATCATGGAAGAATAACATTGAAATGGTAGGATACATACACAACCTTCGATAAAAACCATTTCTCTTCTAGGGAATTAGGTGTTTAAGTATGAACGATAATGAAATGACTTTGGTGTTTAAGAAATTTTTATTAGTTAGAGATGATGTGTCACCATGTGAAGGTGATCTTGTTCCAATAATTCGACCAGAAGTAGTTTGACTATCCATTCTGGTAGTAGTTTATAGGTTGATAGGAAGCATATCAATTTCTTTGTCTTGGATATAACTGAGATGTCTTGAATCTACCTGGTAATAAGTATTACCCATTTAGTGTACACATTATTAGTGACATGCATGTAACCTATCTTTATGTCATCCATGATGCACTATGAGAGAGTTGGTTACACCCTGAGATAAAAGTTCAAATGCACATATATTTAATTATAGGGGTTTCTTATGAGTGGCATGTTGGATGAAGGGTTTTTTTTCATGGAATGGTTAGTCCAGAGTGATACTAATCTTCTTATATAAGACCTCCTTGGAAGGACACTCAAACACAAGCCATTTCTTATGAACTGACCTCAATATAGATTTCTACTCTGGGCACTATCAATTATCTAATATAGACATTTTAGATTTCACTGACATATCACATGTAAAAATCAAGTATGGGATACCATGGGTTATTTTAGTGGAATATAACTTAAAATAATACATTGTTATACCTAATAAGTATTTGGTATTGAAAGAGATGTTTAAAGGGTAATGATTCAAGTGGGTTGGATATGGGTCACACTATTGTTTTTAGGCACAATAGAATAAATTGAAGGTAATGGTTTATTATGGAGATTTCACTAGATTCCTAGTATATTATTTTCTGAACATCTTCATGGTAAGCGCAACATGCCATAGAAGAAGGAATTGTGGTTTAATTTGTAATGTGTGATCCATTAAAGTTGTCCACCATTCAGATAAGTCATAAATAGAGGCTCAACATTATTCAATTAGGATCAATGTTCATGTTATAAATTATTAATTTTTAATCAAATATTCAGATTATTGTTAGTGTGGTTAAGTGGTTGGTTTCACCTCTCATGGAATTATATTGTGGCAGGTTTCCATTTGGATGATTGAGATTCGACCATTTATCTATATTGAAGTCCCTCATATGACCATTATAGAAATAATGAGCAGCCAATTAAAGAAATAATTCCATGCGAATATTTATAATTCTTAAACACATGGAATGTAAGGAAATTCTGATGGTGGAGGTGTTGTGGATCAAAATTTTCCACTTTTGATATTCTAACGTATGTTTAGAATAACTATCAACCAAAAGATTAAAGAGACGAGGATGTGATAATGTCAATAACTAACAGGATGGTTATGCGCCTATTCGGTGTTTCTTATATTGAAAATGAGCATTGGATCATGTTTTTAATGGAATAAGTGTTGTGTGAATAGGTAATGCATGGTAATGAGTTGGGTGCTTTGGAAATGCAATGTGAGTATTTTAATGAGACGTTATAGCCCCATTAGTTTGATTGAAGTTTTCGTAGTTCTCCAAGTATTCTTGGGGTCAATATTTTCAATAGTTGGGAGAGTGGAATTACACAAATTTTTAATCCAATGTAAAATTCCATGTGAATTCCAATAATAGAATTTACTGGAATGGTCTTTCTTTGTATTGAGTATCATAAAATAATTTTGAGAGTTTGAACACATTAATGTGTTGTTTTTAGAATTAAATAAAAACTCGATGGGTTCCTTGTGTGCTCCATCATGTTTTTGGTGCATTTTTCTCCAAAAGATAAAAAATTGGAATAAATAAGAACAATTTGTGATTTTTTAAATTTTGGGGCCCAATAGAGAAAATCATCTGGCTACAACATGTAAGAAGAATTGTCCCAAATAGGGTGTGAGCGGTATCAAACAAATGTGCCCAGTCTCTTGGCTAGTGTATATTAAGATGTATACTTAGTCAATTAAACACATGGTCAATGCAATCTTAAGGAAAGTCATGCTGGGAAACCATGGGAGGTTACGATTCCAAGATGTGGGACCTTCACAGTTAGTACACGGTATGGCCAACCTTTCGGACAAACCATAAGCCCTAATTTTTAGAGTGTAATTTCCAAAATTAACATAATGAGGTTAAATAATAATTATATTTTATTTATTATCCCTCCAACCATTTGTATCTTCTCACTGTCTCTTATGAACATTCAAGGTCCTCTTCCTTGGCATTGTATGATCATCCTCGTCGAAATCTGAATTTTAGCACTATTAGTATCTATTGATCTACATCAGTAAGCTCAAACATCACATTGAATCATTATATATTTATTCTCATATCGACCTTGTTATCTTTGTGCAAGGCCATTTCCCTATTTTCAGGGAGGATGTCCATTTTTTTCATTTATACCTAACCAAACTAAATCAATCCTCGAATTTATATAAGTGATGTATAATAAAACGAGAAATGTGGTCTATGATTTTTTTTTCTAATGTTTAGCTCACGTTATAACAAGTATCATTACTCCGCATGATGTCCATTTGAAAATGTTTTCTTAAAAATTATTTCATCTATATGAATTTTTTAAACAACTATTATTATTCTTATTGCATATTTTTTAGCAGTTTGAGATTTTTAACCTTGATCTAGGACACCTAGTTGGTGTGGTATCATTAATTTCCCCATAATAGTTTAATTATTAAAATCCCATAATTCATTATAAGAATTTTTCTGGGGCTAATAAATGTAATTTACCCTTGTAATAAAAAATAATGTTTGTAACAGTACCTCTTAAGTTCCATGTAAAACCTTGAATTAGATTTCCATGTTTGGTTATCCCTTTTATAAAATTAAAATTTTAGTTAATTGTTATTTGATTACTACATGTGATTATTGATTGTGCTAAATGGATTTTTTGATGAAAATTATTGTTTTTTATAATAAAACAACATAGATTAGTTGTATTGTCTTATATATTACAAATTCTTTATTAGTGTTTTAATACATGATTTTGGCATATTACTTTTAGTGTTTTCCTAATATTTTATTTTATTTGAGATATGACATTTTTTTACATTCAATTCTATGTTATTCATCAATGGAGTTACCCTCTCTATATATATGTGTTTAAATGAACCAATCCACATATAAGGGGTTGGTTTGGCATAGAAATGGAAATTTCCATGTTGGTAATTTTTCAATTGTTGAAGGAATATTCTTTGTTCCTTCTTTAACATGGTAAAACTTATTTACCTTCTTGAAAAGATTGAATGGAATGTTAATTGATAGAATTTTTGGCCAAAATAGAATAAATTACATGAATGGTTTGAATGATTTAAATAATATGACATAATTAATTTTTATGGATTTCCTCATGAATGATATTCATGCCTAAATGAAGTGAATATGTAAAAGTAAATGAGTTTTAATATGTGTAAATTCCAAACCATTTATTGTATGCTAATGTAAGTTCTTAATTTGAATTTTAATAAATGTAAAAACCCTTTTTATAATGGAAATAATAAATATAATTAATCAGAGATAATTCATAATGTAAATTATTATAAATACGAATATTTCATATAAATTGGGGCAGAGAAGAAAACCAGTGGGGAGGAGAGATCGAGGTACGCTTGATATTTATCATGTATTATATCATCTATTTTATCTGATACATTGTGATTAGTAGTCATGTTGAGGCTGAGAAATTAGTATAACTATTTAGGTGACGTGTTAGATTCATTTTTGTGCACTTATATTTACAATTATTTCATTATCTTCCCAACATGAGGCTCTAGGGGTGATCCGACAGAGTATACTCTTATGATCACCCAACATATATATAAACTATATCATCATTTTATCTATAGATGGTTATTGATATGGATGCATATTAATAGATCATTGTTTTTTGATCTATTTCTGATTCATGGTTGTTGAGTCTTTTCCTTTTTGGTTGTTGTATTTTCCCATTTAGATTTTTTGTTGTTTGTAATTTCTTATTAGACATGAGATGTAATTATATATATATATATATTGAGAAATTATTGGTTGATATATCATTTTTATCTCACTCTAAAACATGTTTGTAATAGATGAGAATGCCTCCCAAATGCATGTTTATGATACCCTCATTTCTAGTCCCCTTAATGGGGCCAACTAGAGGTATGACTCGTGTAGTCACCATCTATCTAACCACATTTTAAGTGTCTTTTTGGGGAGGGTTCATGATAGTTCACCATTTGAGGAAACAAAAAATGTATTGTTGTTATGCCATTAATATAAAAACAAATCAGTGTATTTTAGATACTTAAGTAAATTTATGGACACAGATAAACCATAATGAAAGGCAATGGATGAATAAATTTAATAAAAACACTCATCAAAGAACATTACCTCATTTTTTCACCAAAGGACATCCATGGATATAATTATATTACTAAAATGAACTATATGATGAGATTCGGGAATATGAGAAGTTATTTTTTAAAGGCCTTTGCTAGGAAAATGGCTTTGGATGATTTAATCATTGAGGAGAGGATGCGTCCTTTTATTATTTGTGTTGAGTCAAAAAATTATAATTTTTTAATATAATGAATTCATCCCATGCTTTTGCATGTTATAAGGCTCAAATATTGATTTATTCATGATACTGAAAGGGATAAGGTCAAAATATGTCCATTTATTATGTTTATTCTATTTTTTTAGTTCATTTCAACCTATAACATCAATGTTTAACCCCGTAGAATAGTAGTTATTACCTTAAAAACTATCAATTGTTTTTAATATTTAAACTATTAAATATTGAGGAAATTAATTCTATCTAATTAGATAATATAATTTATGATGATTATATATATTTAATTTATTTTCCATATTAAATTCACATAAGTGAATGGATATAATTTTATATTAATCATACCCATGATACATGGATGTATGTTTTCGAAGAGAAAATTGTAAATGGTTTAAATGGTTATTATATCATTATTCCAAAATAAAATGTATACAATGAACTATATTGAATATATATAAATATAATTATTTAAATAATTAAAAGTTTAAATATAGCATAAATCTATTTTTTGATTTTATAATATTCAAAAAATAGAAATTGCTAATAACACAAAATTTTGTATGCATTTATTTACTATTTATATTCCCACAAAGTTATAATATATTCATCAATAATTTTTTTTATTATCTGAATTCATAAAAGGATATTTCAACATTAATATTAATTTTATAGATAAAAAACTAATTTAAGAATAAGTGCACAAAATGAGGCACCACTACTTTTTTGAAAATAAAATAGTTTTATACTGTAAATTTGGATTGGTTTTTATCTCATCCCAATTGATCCTATTAGATGAACTTAAAAAAATTATTGAATAATATATATATATGTATATATATATATATATATATATTTCCTTAAAATATTATACTAATATTTATTAATTTAATTTATTAATGTAAATAACCTTTGTGTGTAGGAAATTTTATTTTTATAAAAGATCACCCTTTATATTCAATTGTTTTGTTATTTTAATTATGAATTAACTAATAATTATGAAAATTAATAATATATATATGTGTGTAAAAAATAATCATTCCTAATTTATATAAATTTATTATTTCCATCCATTCAAACATCTAGGAGACAAATATCATATTAAATAATAATATGAATTTTATACTATCATTCCATAAAACTCCATCTTGCATGTAACAAAATCATAACATAGTTTTGTATGTCATGAATTCTATCAATGATATTTATTAGTTAATTTAAATCATGATATCAAATAAATTATTATTTTTAAAGACAAATAAATTTTAAAATCCCTTGGTGTTATATTATTATCTATATAATTACATCCTTTTATATAAATAAGTCATACTTTTTTTATAAAAATATATATATTTATGGTTTAAAATAAAGATAAAATTAAAACATTGATAAACAACACATGATAATATTTGATAATTAATTAATTTCAGAATGAATAATAATTTAAATCAACATATGGAATAACTATTTTTAATGACAACGCATCACACCATATGAACCACCAACCAATATGAATATAAAACATCTATATAAATTAACAAAATTAAAATACAACAATTCATGTTACACACACCACATTTCCAACTAATTTAGAAACCCTATAGTTATAATGGTATATATCATATATCTCCCATATCTACCCAAGTCCACATATCATAACCATAATCCACGTATGCATAAAATTTCCAAAACACACACAGACATGCATATATATATATATATATACAAATAACACATTCTAAAACAACATACCATAATAAATTCAATCATATGTGAAATATACAATAATAACCATGAAAACACAATATAATTAGAAATAAATGTTTGATTGGTGGAATAGTCTTCCATATTTATTCGCAACAATATTGAGTCATGGATATTGATAATTACCCAAATCCTCATATCAGAATAAATATAGTTATCTGATGTGAATGAAAATCTAAAATGAATATGAAATGTAATTATTTAAAACATAAGATAGTAAAAACATATGTTTACACACTATCAATGGTGTATTTAAATATTTTATTATAAACTATGTAATTCCCCAACCCTAGTTAGCTAGAGTCGGGGCATTATTTCATAACATTTACATGATCACAAGAGATAATGTCTCGAAAGTCCGATTAGTTTTGTAGCTTTGGAAGTACTAGATATATACATAAGTTTTACATTACATCATGAAACAAAAAAACAAAAAAAATTATTCCCATTTTGAGGACACTTAAATCTCTTAGCCTATCCGTACAGGTCAACCATAAAATACTTCTTCTCATCCTAGGAAAAATAAATCATAGAAAGGGGAAACCTCAGATGCTAATTAAGGATAACAATATAGCAGAAACTTTTCCTAAATAAGAATAAACATTTATGGCATTGTAAAGACTAAAACAAAATTCTTTTTAAACATAATCATAAGAATAATATGGAAAATATAAATCCAAATAATTCCATTTACTTATTCTCATTGATATTCTACAAGTCTAATAATCACGTGTATTATCAATTTCTAATTTCATAATGATGGGATGTATAATGTCGGACATCATAACCACATAGTCAAGGCGTCATGTAATGACTAAAAATAAGATTTTGTCAAGGCCTTGTGCCAAAACACTAGATTGTCAAATGAGACCTATCGATGCATCTAGGAGCTATAATGGGCTCCACCCATCACTTGCTAATTCCATTGCATTCCTCATATGAAAAAGATGAAACATAACATAATCATTCTTATTAAAACTAGCATATGAAATGTTTATACAGTAAGAATAAACCATGAATTGTATAAAAATAACACATCCTCAGTCAAACATATCACAAAACCTTAACTACAATATAGAAGATTGTATCATAATAAATTATCTTCAAACAAGTGTAAAATCCATCAAAGGTTGTTGACATTTATGAAATCAAAACTATTTGAGAGAAATATCTCTTTCTATTATGAAATCATTTAAATGTCACGTAATTATAAAAGTAAATATTTATGTTGAAAATATTCATATAATATTTTAAGGAATTTTTAAAAGGTGTTATAATAACAGAGAATATCCACACTTGCCGTATAAGTTAGAAAACATTCTTACCTTAGTTTTTCGAAAATGTCATAACGTACCTTGTTCGGAAAATGATTTAAAGATTCCTTTCAAACCATTTTACAAAAAGTAAAAAAAGTGTATAAATGAATTTAATCCATATTTTAGTAAATAGTAAAAAAAATTTGGATACATTTTTAATAAACATGGATGTGGATCATAAAGAGGGCCCAATAAATACTTACATATAAACAACCTCAGATAATGAATATATTTTAAATTGAACACTTAACTTGTAATTTTACTTGATAAAGGGTATGTTAACCTCCTGTATAATAGTTAAATAATTTTTATTAAATTATACATGAGTCACATACATAAATATGACATCATATATGATCTTAAAAGATTGTATTTTTAATAATATTTTAGTAATATCATTATTTCGGGTTTTAACTGATTAATTTTCCATTATATGGTTTGTAAAGTAAGTAATGTTTTCTATGGATAGGATGTATTTGATTCATATAAATGATAATATTATGTTTTTAAAAATTATTTTTAATCATAAAATGAAAATTATTCTTGAATGTATACGATGGGGAATGAATCTCATCACGTTCGTGGAGACGGTAATCCGTACGAACGCACGTATAGTGACTTTGTCATTCATAGGATGGATTGAATAATGAATATGGTTTTTACATATTTATAATAACACAAATTTATGTAGAAGGAACTAGAGTTACTATTTTGGTATCGAAATAACAATGAAATTGGAACTGGAAGAAGAAAAGAACATTGAAAGAGGTAATGAAATTGTTACCTCTTCTTCGGGTGCTTCCTTTTAGTTTTTTAAAATGGGATCCTTAGGTTGGTTTTATGATCAAAATAAGGCCTCTATGTTAAATTGAGGGTAGTTTGGAGGATATTTGAAAAGGGTTTTTCCATGAAAAATCACTTTGGAGGTGTTATTTTGAGATAAGGGGAATTTCCCTTTTATAAAAGAGGTGAGGGTCACTTTAGGAAATGCTTGAAATATTAATTTATTATACAATAATATTCGGTTTATAATGGCTCAAGAAGGATTTATTTCAAGGATAATGTATTTATATGTCAAAAAACTCCCAAAAAATAGGTTTTAGATAGTTTTAGGTCACCATATTAACCTTATCTTTTATATTTAACACTTTGTTAAATATTTTAACATTTACCATGTATTCTTATATTATTATAATAAATGGTTAAAACACACTTTAAAAAGACAAGAGAACCCAAATTCGTTATTTATTGATATTTATAACCTTATATAAGTCTTTTGGATGAACATTATATTTTTAGGAATATTATATTAATTAATAAAATAGTGTAATTTTTAAAAACTCATTTATGTCAATTTTGACAGTATTTGGTATTTTGTTTTTGTGGAAGTCAGAAAAACATTATCAATTAGGAAAAAATTTAATTAATCATCCCAAAAATTTCATATTAACCTAGAAAATTAGTGGAATTCATAAGAAGTCTCAATTTACATTCATTTGGATATTTATAATATCAATTATTTCAATCATTAATTAATAAGGTAATTACTGCATCATCATTGTGTCATAAATAAATTTAATTATTTATTGTCAAAAAATTATAAATAAAATAAAATAATGTAGGAAATATTTTTAAATTTCCAATGAATATTTATAGTCTAATCAATCTAATTTATAACCCTATATTAAAAATGTATTTTTATTAATCTGTGAATTTAACACTTTTAACTCTTCTGAAAATAATGTAATAATAAATGTCATAATTTAATCCAAGGGGACCGAAATAATCTTATTTTATTGATATGTTTGTGTTTGGTCGAAATAAAATTATCCAATAGAATTAGGACATGTGTTAGGGTAATAATAGTAATACCAATTTTACCTTTAATTACAATATTTACTTTTAAGCGTGGTAAATAAAATTCCAAATTTACTATTCACCAAAAATTATTTTCATCTTATCGAACCACATTTTAAATATTAATATCAATCATATCTCTCAGATTTTTGAAATTCAATTTACAGAATTGGTAAAATTATGTTTTATAGAAATTTGCTAATGTTCCTAGAAGGTGGGTAAAAGACGGTAAAAAGTTCAGTAAAATTTTATATATCTAAACTTATTATAAAATTACTCCAATTAATTACATTGAAATTATATAGGTATTGTGTACCTATTTTTTCCTAATATAAAATTAAATAAAATAACGAATTATTTAAACAAAAAGTCATTTTTAAACAATAATGTTGTATTTTTAACTACTCATCAAAAATTCAATGTTTGAAAAAAAAATTCCAAAAAATCACTCTAAGATAATTATGATATTCCGAATCCAAAAATGAAGTCCATTTTGAAAAATAAATTTTCTAAAATTTTAAAAAGTGGTTATTACTATTCACAATGGCTAGTTTTATTGCTCGTGGTGTTCTAGAACTCAAAGTTGCGTACATCGCTGGCTAGTGTATTATTCAAAGGAAAACGTACCGAGGAAGCTTGGGGTGTTACATTCCTCCCTCAATAAATTATTTTTTCCCTCAAAATTTCTAGAATACTACTACATAAAAAGATTCAGGTTTTTCTTCAACATAAGTTACATAGGTTCCCATGTTTTCTCTTCCATCTTATGGTTACTCCATAGAACATTTACTATACAATTCATCCAGTATCTCAGCATTTTTTATCAGGTATCAAGAATTCTTATAGGCTCTTCACAATAAGATAGGTTAGGTTCGAGTTCTATTTCATTATAGGTGAGTACAAACATTGTTTTAGGCATGTATTTTCTCAATAGTGATACGTGGAACACATCATGAACTTCGGAGAGACATGGAGGCATTTCCAAACAATAAGCTACAACACCTATTCATTCTAGAATTTGGAAAGATCCAATGTATGTGGGACTTAAGTTACCCTTCTTACTGAAATGTATAACACCCTTCCATGGAGATACCTTCAAGAAAAAATGATCACCTACATGAAATTTCAAATCCTTCATTCGGTTATCGACATTTCTATTTTTCCTAAATTGAGAAACATGATGTGGTTTTGGATAATCAAAAACATTTCCATTGTTTCCTCAAAATGTTTTGGACCTACGAGTTTTATTTCACTAACATCATCCCAACAAGTTTATGTGCAACATCTCTTTCCATATAACGCTTCATATCGTGCCATCTGAATACTTGAATGGAAGCTATTATTGTAGGAAACTTATAACAGAGGTAAATATTGATCCCACTTACCTTGAAAGTCAAGTGAGAAGGATCTGAATATGTCTCTTATGGTTTGAATAGTCCATTTTGATTTTTCCATTAATTTGAGGGTGGTAGGAAGTGCTCAAACAATGTTTAGTATCCGAGGCCTTCTAAATACTTTATTCGAATCTCGATGTAAAACAGGGATCATGATCAGAAACAAATAATATGGGTACTCCATAAATTATTACAACTTCATTAATATATATTCTTTTTAGATGTTCAAGTGGTAAATCTTCTCTAATAGAAAGAAAATGTGCTGACTCGGTATGATGATAAACAATATCCCATATTACATCGTTGTTTCAAGGAGTCTTGGTAGCCAATTAGAAAATTCCATGATAATATCATCCCATTTCTACTCAGGCATAGAAAGAAGTCGTATGACTCCTCTAGGATGTTGTCTTCCAGCCTTCACCTGTTGACAAACCATACATCTTGACACATAATCAGAAATATCCCTCTTCATGTTGTCCCACAAAAAATGTTTATTCAAATATCAATACATCTTAGTGGTACAAGGGTATATAGAGAAATTTGATCTATGAGAATCATCCAACAATTCCCTCTTTAGATCAGGTATTTCAGGAACACATATTCTCTTCCCAAATTTTGAAAACGAATATTCACAAATTAAGTCGATCAATCTATGATCATTCATAGCTTTGATTTTATTTTGAAACTTTTCATCATCAGCCTGAGAACTTTTTATCCTTTCCAGTAAAGATGGTTTAACAACCATTTTAAAAAGTATTGATGTTTCACCTTCAATGATTAATCTCATATCCATCTATTCTAGATCCAAGAACATATGATCCATTTCTATTTTCATCTTGTTAAAAACTCCATGTTCCTTAATACTCGAAGCATCTATCACCTTATTTTCCATCCTAGGTGGTAGTGTATAGTGAAATAATAATCCTTGAGTAGTTCAATCCATCGCCTTTACCTCATGTTGTGTTCTTTCTGTGAGAAAATATACTTCAAACTCTTGTGATCAGTATAAATGTCACATTTTTAATCATATAGATAGTGTTTACATATCATAAAAGCAACGAATACAACTTCTAACTCAATATCATGAGTGGGATAGTTTTGTTCGTGAATTTTTAGCTTCTATGATGCATAGGAAATAGCGCTATCATTCTACATAATGACACAACCAAGTCCTTTCTTCGAAGCATCACTATAAATAACAAACCCATCATTCCCCAATAGTAGAGTAAATATAGGAACATTGACTAATCTTATATTTACCTTATCAAAACATGGGTCACACTCTTTTTTTCCAAAAAAATTTAACCCCTTTACATTTGAGATTGGTTAATGGGTTATCCAATCAAGAAAAATTATGGACGAAGCACTGATAATAACCTACTAAACTAATAAAACTGCATACCTTAGTTATACTCGTCAGTGCTGGATATTCAAGGAATGCCTTAGTCCTTAAAGGATCAATAGAGATTCCATCTATAAAGACAATATGAAAAAAAATATCCTGAATCTAGTATTTACACTTGCTAAAATTACCAAATAATTCATTTCATCTAACAGTCTTTAGAATAATGCACAAGTGATTTTCATTATCTTCATTGTTTTTGGAGTATACAAAGATAAAATCATTAAATACCACTAAAATGTAGTCAATATATTCCTTGAAAACTCTATTCATTGGATCGATTAAAATAGAGGGTACATTAGTCAGTCCAAAAGGCATTACCGTAAACTCATAATGACCGTACCTAGTTCGAAATGATGTCTTTGGAATGTATATCTTTTTCACACACAATTGATGACATCCAGATCAAAGTTCAATCATTAAAAAATATAGATATCCATTAAGTTGATCAAATAAATAATTAATGTTTGGTAGGGGATGCATGTTCTTTATTGTTATAACATTGATCTCCCTGTAGTCAATGCACAACCTCATAAATCCATATTTCTTCTTCAGAAAAAGAACATTGGATCCCCATGGAGAAAACCTAGGGATAATAAATCCTTTATTAATAAACTAATCTAGAAGTTTCTTTAGTTCTAAAAATTATATATTGTTCATTCTATAATGGGTCTTCGATATGGGCCTTGAACCGTGAATTAAATCAATGGAAAATTAAATTTCTCATCATGGAGGATGTCCAGGTAAATCCTCTAGAAGCACATCAACATATTCATTAACAATAGGTATGTCCTCTATTTGAACATTCTTTTCCCCACCCATAGTTATTTCTCTCTCTTAATCCCCAATAATTGAATTTAGTAGAGCTACTGGGGGTGGATCTAGAAAAGAATCAGATCATGACATTTCTTCTATAAAGATAAGGTACTCCTTAGCATCATACAAAATTATAACCTCCTTCTTATAATAAATTTTCACATCACGGTCCAAAATCCAATCCATACCGATGATTATATCATATTCAATCATGGGTACGGAAATTATACCTACAGATAAATAACGTTTGAAATCCCTAATGATAACTGATTGACAAAACATTATTGCAATGATACTTCCCATAGGAGTTTTGACTGACAAATCCCCTGTTAAATTTTTTTGGAAATATCTAATTTTCATAGAAAACTGGGAATATATAAAACAATGTGATGATCTTGAATCAAATAATAAATTGTCTTAATATGAGGAAACCATTAAATTACCTTCCACCACATCATTCGGAGCATCAACCTCAATAGTAGTGATCGCATAAGCTTGGCCCTTTTCCCTTGGCATTTTCTGGGGTATGTTTCCTTGGCACTTTGGAAATTTATTTTCATAATTCCCCGTTTCTCTAAAATTGTAGAATTCAACAGTGATAGCCTTTTTATTTACCTTGCAATCACGATCATGGTGGTCTTTTTCACGAAACATGTAATAGAATCCCATTACCTTCAGGTAAGTACCAGGGTGTTTCTTCCCAGATTGACTGTAGGATGGATATTGAACTTTTCCCTTCTTCCCATTATTTCCATTTCCATAGTGTTCAATATATCTCTCATTCTCTTGCTTTTCTTTAAAGTCATAATACATAGAGAATTAATTTTTTGTCTTGATATCACATGAGACAATATCATTGTATGATGAGAAGCATTGTAAGATTAATGCTTGATGGAGAAATTTTTTTAACCAAACAAATAAGAGATCATTATTAATCCATGGGTTATGTATATAATCTATTTCATGACTTTCTAACCTGGTAATGTTAGAATCATACATTGTGACATTCTCATCCTCCTTTTTTCCACAGACTCAGAAATTGTCTTTCCATATCTGCTTGATGGTCACGAGGAATGTTTTTTTATAATAAAAGCTCTCTAAACTCCCAAAATTACTTATTTGATTCTTCTTTATCATACTTTGTGTTTTGAATTAATGAACACCATTGATCTTCATCTCCCATGAGGTGATAAACTTACATGATAAGTTTTTCCATTTCGCTACTCCCCATAGCATGAAAAAGTTTCTCTAAGAAAATTATCCATTGCTTAGATACAAATGGTTTTTTAGTCCCATTGAATGTTGGTGGGTTTTTCCTCATGAAGCGGTCTAACATTGATCCTATGCGTTGTGTATGTAGGTGTTCCATATGGGTAAGGTTATTATTCATTACCTATGTGAGTTTTCCCAGTATGTTGATAAGCTGATCAATACTAGTTTCATCACCATCTTCACTATAATTACCTTGAGTAGGATGGAAATCCCTACACGGATTATGTGCGTTGATACGGTTTCTATTCCTTCCACTATGCACCATTTAAAAACAATATCATTAACTAGATTAGTTTATGAATCAGAATACATAATTCCAAACATGTAAAACACATAATGTAAATTGAAGAGTTTATGGATATAATCCATAATCATAAACATGTATTCTTTGAGAATTTATATACTGATTAATCCTTCATAATGGTTTGTAAAAAAATATGAATTATCCTAAGAATAACCCTGGGATTTTTGTAACCAAGAGTGTAGTAAGGCCGGTTTTCAGGTACCAGGATACTCCGGGTCAAGCCCGAAACTCCTTGTTGGATTTTTCACTCCTAGTTACATATGTGCCAGAGCCGCCACTACATTCTCATATCTAGACAAGGATGTATTTCTTGGAAAACTCACAAAATCTCTACATTACAAAATTTTAAGAATTTCTTCTATACTAATCCTCAAATTCTATACTTGGGTAATGTTCTCTAATGAGAGTTTTTCTAATTCAAGTTTCATAGGTTTGTACTAAACTTCCTCTAATACCAACTATAATGCAATTCTGCTATTTACATATATTCGGTGCATTATTATATAACTTTTTCATGATCAAAAGAGATAAAATATAGAAAGAATGATTAGTTTAGTATCCTTGGAAGATCATGATACATATATACATATTATAGTACATCATGAAATAAAAACAAAAACACGATTTTGTCCCCTTTTGAACACACTTATATCCCTTACCCTATCCCTGCATGTCAACCATAAAATACTTCTTCACATACTGGGAAAAATAAAACATATAAAGGGGTGAGCTCATATGCTCAGTAGGAATGACAATATAACAGAAACATTCATAAATAAGCATAAACATTTAAGGCAATGAATAAGACTAAAAAAACTTTTATAACATAAAATTTCGCATAATATGGAAAATTTAAATGAAAATAATGCCATTTACTTATTCACATGGATATTATACTAGTAGAATAATCACATGTAATATTAATATTTAATTTCATAATGATGGAATTCATAATGCCATATATCAAAACCACATAGTCAAGGCCTCATGCCAAGAATACGAATGAGATTTTGTCAAGGCCTTCTTCGAAGACACTAGTTTGTCTCATGAGACATACTGATGCATCGAGGAGCTATATAGGGATCCACCCATCACATACTAAGTCCAATGAATTCCTCATATGAAAAAGTTGAAAAATAACATAAAAATTCTGATTAAAACTACCATACAAAATGTTAATACTTTAACCATAAACCATGAATGGCATAAAAATAAAACTTCCCTGGTCAAACATATCACTGAAACATTAATAAAATATTTAAGATTATATCATAATAAATCAACCTCAAACAAGTGTAAAATCCATCAAAGGATGTTGACATAGATGAAATCAAAACAATTTGAGAGAAATATATCTTTTTATTTTGAAATCAATTAAAAGTCATGTATAAATAAAAGAAAATAATTATCTTGAAATAATATTTTAAACATTTAAGGTAATCTTTGAAGGTGTTGTAATGGAGGAGAATAGCTGCACCCTCTGTATTAGATAAAAAAACATTCTTACCTTAATTTTTCGAAATGGTCATAAAGTACCTTGTTTGGAAAATGACGGAAAGATTCCTTTTAGACCATTTTATAAAACGTAAAACAAGGGTATAAATGATTTTAAACCATAGTCTTGTAAATAGTTACAATGTTTTGAATTTTTAATAAGAAACACAGTTGTGGATGAAAAAGGGGTCCCAGTAGATACTTACGTATAAAAAACCTTGGATAATGAAGAGATTGTAAAATTAACCCTTAACATTTACTTTTACTTGATCAAGGGTAAATTAACCTCATTTATAATAGTTAAATCATAGTTATTAAATTATAAAAGAAGAACATTAATAAATATGATATCATATATGATCTTTAAATATTTCATTGTTAATAATATTTCAGTAGTATCATTGTTTCGGTTGTTAACTGATTCATTTTCCATTATATGTTTTTTACATAAGTCATGTTTGTTATGGATAGGAAATATTTTATTTATGTACAAAATGATATGAAGTTCTTAAATGTTATTTTGAATCATTAAATGAAAATTATTTTTGTATTGTTACGATGGGGAATGAATATCATCACGTTCGTGGAGACGGTAATCCATACGTATGCACACATGGTGAACTTTTCATTCATAGGTTTGATAGAATAATGAATATAGTTGTTACAAATTTATAATAACATTGAGATATGTTGAAGGCACTGGATTTATTATTTTGGTATGGAGAAAACAATTAAAGAGGATGTGGAAGAAGAAAAGAACTTTTAAAGATGCGATGAAATTATTACCTCTTCTTCTGGTGCTTCTTTTTGATTTGTTCAAAATAGATCCATAGGTTGGAATTATGATCAATTTAAGGCCTTTAGTATAAGGCCCCAGCCTTAAACCTTACTTAATCTTGAGTTATTACAATATTGCACATTGAGGAACTTTTCAGGTTTAGAGTTTTAGAGAATTAGATCATGAAACTTGCATTACATTCCACATTTAAACATAGTGGTTACATAAAAGACAGTATTCATTCTTCCCATCAATGGAAACATATTGAAAATAAAACATGGATTCTTTCTTGACACATCCTTGACACTATCATCACATCATGTACCATTCCCTTGACCTGTGAAAAACATTTCACAAACTTGGGGTGAGCATAAAAAGCTCAGTAAGGGTTATAAAAATATGGAAAGGAATCATGAGTTCATATATACAAAAGAATGAAATCATACTTTACCCATAAAACATAGGCACATTAACATACCTCATCAAACCATGAATAAATCATAGAAAACATAAGACATAAAGGTAACTTGAGGCATTCATAACATTCTTACATAGGGAGTAACCCTCTTGGTTACGTTTGGAATACCCATCACAGTATATTCCCAAACTCTCTTCGGAGAAACCTTAACGTTTCACTCCTTCGCGTTACCCAATGCATTGGAGAGCTATATCGGGCACACCCGCCCTTAGTTTATCACGGAACCAACCGTTTTCATTACAATGCCCAAGAACCATAACATACACGTATCACATAAAATATTCATAAAGGAAACAAAACATTTCCACATTTCAATCACAACATAACATTTTAGAATTTTGAAATAATGAATCCATACAAAAAGAAAACATTTCCAAAACCATTTAAAACATTTAATAAAATGATTTATGAATAAAAGTGTCCCATACCACCTTGAAGATAAAAATTTTAAACCATTAATATCCATATAAGTAAATCCTTAAAACCATTTTTAAAACATGGATATTAATAAGAACAAATAATTAAATCATTTAAGACGATATTTTGGTTAAAGGGGTTTTACCAAAATTAGAGACACTTGAATACAATAATTGAGGAATAACATTTAGTCAGAACTTTATAATATCATGAGAATAAATTAATTCATGATATAATACTCCAAAGGACAGTATATACACCATATAAGAGTGAATTAGTGCATAACAACAATGAACCCTCAATAGAAATGTCAAATGTGATGAAATCCCTTATAAAGAAGGTATCTTTAAATTAAGGACAAATCAATCTCAAAAATATGTGTGACAAATATAAATACACCCAATATAAGTGTATATTAAGTGTAAAACAATAAAATTTCATTCACACGTATTCAAAGGATGACGTATTCAATAACTACATGTTGAACCCAAAGAAATCGAAATTGGGTTAAGAAGTTCCCTTGACAGCCTAACGACATCACATCAAAATGAGTTGATGAGAGATAAAAAGTGCATCTCATCACTTGGACATAAAATTTACATCAATAATGATATATTAGAACATATCCCAACATAAAAATATGTAAATTAGAATACCCAACAAAAGAAGACTTTTAAAAAAGTGGAGGGTGAAAGGTTCCCTTACCGACTTGGGTATCTTTCAAAACATACATCCCATGAAAGAAGGACAATAAATCATTGATGTAAATACTCATAAACGAAATTATATTACACAAAGAGTATAATAATGGGAAGTACATACACCACTCAATGGAATTTGTGGCAAATGTAGCATAAATCTCATGGGAATAAAAGTGAGATTAAAAATCCCTTACGAAAACTCGGCAGCCTAACAACGCCACATAAAACTTCCGAATTTGGATTGATGAGATCTAATAGGGTATCTCATCACATTAAAATAAAATGTACAGATAGAGGAAAATAAAATAACATCCCCCAACATTACAAAGATGAGTTTAAAAGAAGTGACATAAAGGAGAGTACTTAAAAAGAAAGAGAGAGGTTAGATCTCTTACGAAAGTTCGGCAGCCTAACGGCACCACTCAAAACTTCCAAAATGGATTGATGAGAGAGAATAGGGTCTCTCATCACATGAACATAAAAATTACAGTAATTTTAATATAAAATATCATCCCAATAACAAGAAAGATGAGCTTTAAAAGGAATGACATAAAAGTGTGTACTAGAAAAGAAAGAGAGGAGTAGGATCCCTTACCTCGGGTCTGACTTGACTCGATCGTTCTTTAATCTCCTGAATAATAAACTTGAGTTAATTTAAACTTCCTTAAGAACCTTTTTCAAGTTCATTATTCATTTTATATAACTTATTACCATGTTATAAACAGTATGTAATCATTAAGTTAATAATGATTGTTTTGTCGATATTTGGTTCTTAAGTCGAAAGTGGACTTCTTACAATTACATGTTGTTCGTGTGGACAAATGTTTATTATATCCAGTATTGTATTCATGATTTAGATATATTATATGTCAAATATATATCCAGTACATGCATGAATTTATAACATTACATAATCATTTAGAGGTATGAAATGAAATGCACCGTTCATGGAGACGGTAAGCCGTACGTACGCATGAACGCTACTTTAATTTATATTTCGTATTTTATAGAATGAAATAATAATTATATAAAGGTATAATATAATTCCAGTATAATATCATATATAATATCATAGTTCCATCCTTTATACGTCCCACATATGTTATTTAACGAATCAAATCACTTTGAGGGGGCGGTAGTCCGCACTTCCTAAAATGAAGATATCGCGTATACCCATAATGGAAGCCAAAAAGGTAAGAAAAAAATGAAAAATACAGAAGCATAAGTAAAACATAAACATATTATATATAATATATAAAAATAGTGACATCATAATGGCCACCTTTGAAGGTGTTAAATGAGTATTGAACAATCATCGTTTCGGGAGGCAGAATTTCGCCATCCACGGAAACCGTATGTTCTTTACCCATTTGATCTAGTTGTGTGAGAGTGTAGGTCGAATAAATCTTATAACAACATCCTAGTATATTGAAGATACTGGTTTTGTTACAAAAGATGTAAATAAAAAGAGTTTAGGGGGTTGGAGAATCAAAATAAAACAAATGAACATGAGAGAATGAATTACCTTTAAAAGTGTAACTCCTTTTGATTTGAGCCTAAAGGCTTCCTTTGAAAGGATTCTGCCCAAAGGGAATTCTATAGGATGAGGAGAGGGATGTGGGGAGAGTAAATGGGCAGGGGTTGGCCGAGACAATGGCTTGAGGAGTGTGTGAAATGAGGTAGAGGTGGGGGCCTTTTATAAGAGGAGGGGAGGGGCACTTTTGGAAAGTAAGAAATATTACTTTATTTGAAAATGTGTTTCGGTTTTAAAAGGTCCCACATTGATATAATTCGTGGATAAGGTGATAAGGGTTCAAAATCCACCCATACAATATGTTTTGGACATGTTTAGTTCATAGATTTTACATTATCTTTCCATTTTATTTAAATCGTCAAATAATGATGTCATCGCTGCATCATTATTATGTCATACATAATTTAATTTATTTAATGTCTAAAAATTATAAAAAAAATACTATGATGTAGGAAATCTTTTTAGCCTTCCAATGAATATTTATAATCAAAAATATGACTTGTATAACCCCACACAAAAATTGTTTTAGTAAAACATATCATGTTTGTGTAAATTTTACTTTTACATTAAATAAAATGTTATTTATGTCATTTCCCAACCAAAGTGTCTCCATGGGGTCCCCAAGTTGGCCCATGGCTTGTCTTGGTCGGCCATGACTCACCCAATAGGTGTAGGTAAAGTGTCATGGTGTTTTCACATTCTTATAATATCATTGTTACCTTAAATTACACTAATTACCTCTAATCGCGATTAAGAACTTAATAAGTTACTATTCACCAAAAAATTATTATAATCTCATTGAACCACATTTTACTTCTTAATGACAACCATTTATGTCGGATTTTTTAAATTCAAAACATAATGATGGAAAAATTTCATTTAAACGGAAAATCAGCTTTTATAAGTACCACTTAGTGGTTTCACTATTCATCAAAAATTGAAGTTTTTCAGAAAAATCCCAAAAATTCACCCTGAGCTATATTTGATATTCCGAATTCAAAAATGAAGTCCGTTTTACAAAATTCAGAACATATTAGTCACATTAATTAATTTAATAATTAATTCCCGCTCTCAGAGCAAATAGCGTGTTTTTATAAAACAATATGTATCAAAAGATTGACACTAGTTTAAGACTGATTTCAAAGTGAAATTAATTCCAATGACCACTATTGGATTTAATGGTAAAAATTTTTTCTAATTTCACTTTAAAACCAATTCAAAATATAATCTAATCATATAAATAAATTAGATTAAAAATAGGTTTTGAATTAAAATACAACATTTTACACTATTCATTAAAAAAAGAACTTTATCGGAAAAATACCAAAAAATTACACAAAGTAAAATTTGATGTCCCGATTCTTAATAAGAGTTTTATTTGGTCCAAAAGAATGTTTAAGAGTGAACAATACTATATTTAATGACAGTTCTCCATTAAAAGGCGATAAGTGAACCTTTAGTGAAAACTAGGGCATATACGCCTAAAATTGAATTTTCTCCGTATTTTAAGCCTTTAGCCTTTATTGGATAAATGTAAAAACATTTAAAAAACATATATAATCATATTTCAGTTATTTCTATCCATTCCCGCCAATACAACAGCTACATGTTAACTACCATTTAAAATAATATTATTTTATCATTAGAGTGCAACGTAAGATTCCCAAGAAACTCATTGTTGCGTGTTGGGTACGCCATCGAGCATAGAGTCCCCTTTAAAGTCATATCAATATTTTATTCAAAAATATGGATAAATATGAAAATGTAATATTCTTTATTTACCTGGGGTGTTACATCCTTCCCCCCTTTTGGGAATTGCGTCCTCGCAATTCTAAAATTGCGCTTGGAAACATCCTTGAAAGTCCCACATCGGAACAAGAGTCGGTAAAAACAACCACTTTAAAATAAAGGAAGATAAGTACAAAGGTTACCCGAGTTAACCCATACTAGGACTCCATGTAGGAAAACATGGACATGGAGGAGAAAACATAGGGTCATGTTCTGATGGAGAGTGATAGAAAACATGTTTAGGAGAAAGCTAACAATGAGAAAATCACAGACTTGTGATGGGTTAAATGGTGTTGGGTTCCCCAGTAGGAAAAGTTAATAGACAACATTTTTGTTTTAAGTTACTTTTTATTGAGGAATTTATTCATAAGGAAACATAATCACTTATCATGTTGACTGTCAACTTTTACTAGATTCCTTAATCAAACTCATATTTTTTCCAAAAGACGAGTATTTAGGGAGACTTGTTCGCATTAAGAGTACTATAATCAACATCTAGAGAATCACCTAATCCACAAAAGAGAAATATATACTTACCATTTCTTAAGGATTTAACCAAAACCAAAACCAAAAGGTTAGTACAAGATCAGATAATCCAGAAAAGGATAACCCTTTAAAAAAAGAAAATCTATTCTTAACCAACAAAATTTGTCCAACAAAACCCAAAGTTCAATGAGGACCATTCTATAATCAATTTGTCCATAAAATTCTTCAATGTAAACCAAACTAAGATTGAAACCCAAATATTTGAAGGATTTAGTCACATAGTCTTCCAAGTTAAATCATAACATTTATCTCCAAACAACATCAGTTGCTCCTAAAGTCTCACATTGAAAAGTAATTATCCTAATCACATATCCTCCAAAATCAACTTACTCTTAATTCATAAAATCATATAACTAAAAAGAATCAGTCAAACTAACCAGGGACTTCACGTAGTCCAGTGGTAGGCGATAAATACCAGTCGCACTTTGGTTGTGGGTTCGATTCCCGCAGCATTGTCCGACGCGACGGGTTGTCACACGGTCTGCGTGTTGTCCTTTTTTCAAAACTATATAATTCTCAAATCATTACCCAAAAAGGGATAAAATCATCAAAAATAACCATAACATAATTTAACCTCAATTTTATCTCATGCCTTTCACTTCACTCAATAACATGGAAACACATAATTACCTCAAAAGTAAGGATCATATAAACCCAAATGGTTCTTTATAACTATGTCCACAAAAAAAAGATAACTATTACTTGAATAAAATTTTCCTATATTAAACATCAGGGTTACAGATAATATAAAAAGTCTTCTAATGTAACCCCATCATCAAAAGAGACTTAATACTCTTAAGAATTTCACCCTAACTCTTGAAGCCCTTATATATTGACATCTTACTCATTCAACATTATTCATGATCCATTATCCATTCCTTTCCAACTTATTCCGAAATACATATTTCCTACAAACAAAATCATGAATCATATCCTAAGATTCCAAAATAAGAAAACAATAGTCATCAAATAGTACATACCTTTGATTGGTCATTGTCAGTTTCTTCATCCTCAATCGGAATGGCATTACGTATTGGTAAACGTATATTGGTACGCTCGTGGTGACCCCATTCACGAAACTTCTTCATAGGACATGTGTTTGCATAATGACCATGCACACCACATTTAAAACATTCAATTGATCCCTCGGAAAGTACTTCTTTCCCTTTCCTCGAGTCAACTGGATGCTTCCTTTTTCCATGGCAGGTTCTTGCTTTATGACCTTCATTTCCACATCTATAGCATATTTCTGTCCCTTTGAAACATTTTCCTAGGTGTTTCTTTCCACATCTTTGACACATAGGTTTTTGAACACACATACCTTTATGATTATTACCTGTACTTCCGTAGGGATTTGTTTCTTGCATATATGATGCCTTAGAGAAATATCCAAGGTTTAGGTGGTCAATCATGACTCCAGATAGTTGGTTGAGGATAATCAAAAGAGTTCTCATTGCAGCTCCCACATCATTCAGTTTCTTGCTCAAAAAACTGTCACAGTTTCCTTCACATCCACTGTTACTTTGGTGCCTGCTAGATCCAGCCATTTACTAAAACCAGAAAGGTCCGTGTGAGTATATCAACAAAAACATCATGTACTAATGAGTAAGATAGACAATAATATATACTTACTCATTTACTTTATCTAAAACTAAGACTCTTTCTGAAATCCTAACCATTATGGTAATTGTTAATTATGCTTAAAGAATACCCTAACCTCTAATGTTATCTAAACCGACCTTTGATACCAACTATAAGGCCCCAGCCTTAAACCTTACTTAATCTTGAGTTATTACAAGATTACACATTGAGGATCTTTTCAGGTTTAGAGTTTTAGATAATTAGATCATGAAACTTGCATTACATTCCACATTTAAACAAAGTGGTTACATAAAAGACAATATTCATTCTTCCCATCAACGGAAACATATTGAAAATAAAACATGGATTCTTTCTTGACACATCCTTGACACTATCATCACATCATGTACCTTTCCCTTGACCTGTGAAAAACATTTCAAAAACTTGGGATGAGCATAAAAAGATCAGTAAGGGTTATTAAAATATGGAAAGGAAACATGAGTTCATATATACAAAAGAATGAAATCATAATTTACCCATAAAACATAGGCACTTTAACATACCTCATCAAACCATGAATAAATCATAGAAAACATAAGACATAAAGGTAACTTGAGGCATTCATAACATTCTTACATAGGGAGTATCCCTCTTGGTTACGTTTGGAATACCCATCACAGTATATTCCCAAAATCTCTTCGGAGAAACCTTAACGTTTCACTCCTTCGCGTTACCCAATGCATTGGAGAGAGATATCGGGCTCACCCGCCCTTAGTTTATCACAGAACCACCCGTTTTCATAACAATGCCCAAGAACCATAACATACACGTATCACATAAAATATTCATAAAGGAATCAAAACATTTCCACATTTCAATCACAACATAACATTTTAGTATTTTGAAATAATGAATCCATACAAAAAGAAACCATTTCCAAAACCATTTAAAACATTTAATAAAAAGATTAATGAATCAATGTGTCCCATACCACCTTGAAGCTAAAAATTTTAAACCATTAATATCCATATAAGTATATCCTTAAAACCATTTTTAAAACA
The DNA here is from genome assembly GCA_963277665.1 of Viscum album. Taxonomy (NCBI): domain Eukaryota; kingdom Viridiplantae; phylum Streptophyta; class Magnoliopsida; order Santalales; family Viscaceae; genus Viscum; species Viscum album. Next base: position 1,863,459,436 of record OY728164.1, on the reverse strand, counting down.
TGGATATTAATAAGAACAAATAATTAAAACATTTAAAACGATATTTTGGTTAAAGGGGTTTTACCAAAATTAGAGACACTTGAATAAAATAATTGAGGAATAACATTTAGTCAAAACTTTATAATATCATGAGAATAAATGAATTCATGATATAATACTCCAAAGGACAGTATATACACCATATAAGAGTGAATTGGTGCATAACAACAATGAACCCTCAATAGAAATGTCAAATGTGATGAAATCCCTTATAAAGAAGGTATCTTTAAATTAAGGACAAATGAATCTCAAAAATATATGTGACAAATATAAATACACCCAATATAAGTGTATATTAAGTGTAAAACAATAAAAGGTCATTCACACATATTCAAAGGATGACGTATTCAATAACTACATGTTGAACCCAAAGAAATCGAAATTGGGTTAAGAAGTTCCCTTGACAGCCTAACGATATCACATCAAAATGAGTTGATGAGAGATAAAAAGTGTATCTCATCACTTGGACATAAAATTTACATCAATAAGGATATATGAGAACATATCCCAACATAAAAATATGTAAATTAAAAGACCCAACAAAAGAAGTATTTTAAAAAAGAGGAGGGTGAAAGGTTCCCTTACCGACTTGGGTATCTTTCAAAACATACACCCCATGAAAGAAGGACAATAGATCATTGATGTAAATACTCATAAAAGAAAGTATATTACAAAAAGAGTAGAATAATGGGCAGTACATACACCACTAAATGGAATTTGTGGCAAATGTAGCATAAATCTCATGGGAATAAAAGTGAGATTAAAAATCCCTTACGAAAACTCGGCAGCCTAACGACGCCACATAAAACATCTAAATTTGGATTGATGAGATCAAATAGGGTATCTCATCACATTAAAATAAAATTTACAGCAATAGGAAAATAAAATAACATCCCCCAACATTACAAAGATGAGTTTAAAAGAAGTGACATAAAGGAGAGTACTTAAAAAGAAAGAGAGAGGTTAGATCTCTTACGAAAGTTCGGCAGCCTAACGGCGCCACTCAAAACTTCCAAAATGGATTGATGAGTGAGAATAGGGTCTCTCATCACATTAACATAAAAATTACAGTAATTGTAATATAAAAGATCATCCCAATAACAAGAATGATGATCTTTAAAAGGAATGACATAAAAGTGTGTACTTGAAAAGAAAGAGAGGAGTAGGATCCCTTACCTCGGGTCCGACTTGACTCGATCGTTCTTTAATTTCCTGAATAATAAACTTGAGTTAATTTCAACTTCCTTAAGAACCTTTTTCAAGTTCATTATTACTTTTATATCACATAGTACCATTTTATAAACAATATTTAATCATTAAGTTAATAATTATTGTTTTGTCGATATTTGGTTCTTAAGTCGAAAGTGGACTTCTTACAATTTCATGTTGTTCGTGTGGCCAAATGTTTATTATATCCAGTATTGTATTCATGATTTAGATATATTATATGTCATATATATCCAGTACATTCATGCATTTATAACATTACATAATCATTTAGAGGTATTAAATGAAATGCACCGTTCATGGAGACGGTAAGCCGTACGTACGCATGAACGCTACTTTCATTTCTATTTCGTATTTTATAGAATGGAATAATAATGATATAAAGGTATATTATAATTCCAGTGTAATATCATATATAATATCATAGTTACATCCTTTATACGTCCCACATATGGTATTTAACGAATCAAATCACTTTGAGGGGGCGGTAGTCCGCACTTCCTAAAATGAAGATATCACGTATACCCATAATGGAAGCCATAAAGGTAAGAACAAAATGAAAAATACAGAAGTATAAGTAAAACATAAACATATTATATATAATATATAAAAATAGTGACATCATAATGGAAACCTTTGAAGGTGTTAAATGAGTATTGAACAATCATCGTTTCGGGAGGCAGAATTTCTCCATCCACAGAAAACGTATGTTCTTTAACCATTTGATGTAGTTGTGTGAGAGTTTAGGTCGAATAAATCTTATATCAACATACTAGTATATTTAAGATACTGGTTTTGTTACAATAGATGTAAATAAAAAGAGTTTAGGGGGTTGGAGAATCAGAATAAAACAAATGAACATGAGAGAATGAATTACCTTTAAAACTGTAACTCCTTTTGATTTGAGCCTAAAGGCTTACTTTGAAAGGATTCTGCCCAAAGTTAATCCTCTAGGATGATTATATGGATGTGGAGAGAGTAAATGGGAAGGGGTTGGACGAGCCAAAGTCTTGAGGAGTGTGTGAAATGAGGTAGAGGTGGGGGCCTTTTATAAGAGGAGGGGAGGGGCACTTTTGGAAAGTAAGAAATATTACTTTATTTGAAAATGTGTTTCGGTTTTAAAAAGTCCCAAATTGATATAATTCGTGGATAAGGTGATAAGGGTTCTAAATACACCCATCCAATAAGTTTTGGACATGTGTAGTTCATATATTTTACATTATATTTCCATTTTATTTAAATCGTCAAATAATGATGTCACCGCTGCATCATTATTATGTCATAAATAAATTAATTTATTTAATGTCTATAAATTATAAAAAAATAATATGATGTAGGAAATCTTTTTATCTTTTAAAATTAATATTTATAATCAAAAATATGACTTGTATAACCCCACTTAAAAATTGTTTTAGTAAAACATATCATGTTTGTGACAATTTTACTTTTACATTAAATAAAATGTTATTTATGTCATTTCCAAACCAAAGTGTCTCCATGGGGTCCCCAAGTTGGCCCATGGCTTGTATTGGTCGGCCATAACTCACCCAATATGTGTAGGACAAGTGTCATGGTGTTTTCACATTCTTATAATATCATTTTTACCTTAAATTACACTAATTACCTCTAATCGCGATTAAGAACTTAATAAGTTACTATTCACCAAAAAAATTATTATAATCTCATTAAACCACATTTTACTTCTTAATGACAACCATGTATGTCGGATTTTTGAAATTAAAAACACAATGATGGAAAAATTTCATTTAAACGGAAAATCAGCTTTTATAAGTACCACTTAGTGGTTTCACTATTCATCAAAAATTGAAGTTTTTCAGAAAAATCCCAAAAATTCACCCTGAGCTATATTTGATATTCCGAATTCAAAAATGAAGTCCGTTTTATAAAATTCAGAACATATTAGTCACATTAATTAATTTAATAATTAATTCCCACTCTCAGAGCAAATAGCGTGTTTTTATAAAACAATAAGTATCAAAAGATTGACACTAGTTTAAGTCTGATTTCAAAGTGAAATTAATTCCAACGACCACTATTGGATTTAATGGTAAAAATATTTTCTAATTTCACTTAAAAACAAATTCAAAATATAATCTAATCATATAAATAAATTAGATTAAAAAGAGGTTTTGAATTAAAATACAACATTTTACACTATTCATTAAAAAATGAACTTTATCGGAAAAATACCAAAAAATTACACAAAGTAAAATTTGATGTCCCGATTCTAAATAAGAGATTTATTTGGTCCAAAAGAATGTTTAAGAGTGAACAAAACTATATTTAATGACAGTTCTCCATTAAAAGGTGATAAGTGAACCTTTAGTGAAAACTAGGGCATATACGCCTAAAATTGAATTCTTTCCGTATTTTAAGCCTTTAGCCTTTATTGGAGAAATGTAAAAACATTTAAAAAACATATATAATCATATTTTAGTTATTTCTATCCATTACCGCCAATACAACGGCTACATGTTAACTACAATTTAAAATAATATTATTTTATCATTAGAGTGCAACGTAAGATTCCCAAGAAACTCATTGTTGCGTGTTGGGTACGCCATCGAGCATAGAGTCCCCTTTAAAGTCATATCAATATTTTATTCACAAATATGGATAAATATGAATATGTCATATTCTTTATTTACCTGGGGTGTTACATTTAGTATGAGATTAAGGTAGTTGGGTGGATATTTGAGTAGGGGTTGGCTGAGCCAAATGAATTTGGAGGTGTGATTTTGAGAGAAGGGGAAGTACTCTTTTATAAGAGAGGTGAGGGTCACATTAGGAAAAGATTGAAATAGTAATTTATTATACAATAATATTCAGATTATTATGTCAAAAAAATATTTATTTTCTAGGATAAGGTGGTGTTGACTCAAAAACCTCTCAACCAATAGGTTTTATAGAGGTTTAGGTCACCATATTGACCTAATATTTTATATTTAACTCTTAGTTAAATAGTTTAACCTTTACCATGTATTCTTGTATTATAATAATAAAGGGTTAATAAAAATAATATAAAAATCCAAGAGAACATGAAGTGGTTAATTATTGATATATATAACCTTATATATGTTCTTGGACGAATTTCAGATTTTTATATATATTATATCAATTAATAATATAGTATTTATTTTAAGAACTAATTTATGTCAATTTTGACACTATTTGGTATTTTGTTTTTCTGAAAGTCATAAAAACTTTATCGCTTCAAAAATATTATTTAATCTACCCTAAAATGTCATATTAACCTATAAATTTAGTTGAATTCATCATAAGTATCAATTTTCATATATTTGGAAATTTATAATATCAATTATTTTAATTATTCATTAATAAGGTAATTACTGCATCATCATTGTGTCATTAATAAATTTAATTATTTAATCTCCAAAAAATATAAATAAAATAAAATTATGAAGGAAATATTTTTATCTTTCTAATGAATTTTTATAGTCGAATTTATATTATGTATAAACCTATATGAAAAATGTTTTAGTTATGAAACATTGAATTTAACACTTTTAACTCTTCTTTAAAATAATAATAATAAATGTACTAATCTAATCCATGTGGACCAAAAGGATCATATTTTAATCCTAATGTTTATTTGGTCGAAATACATTTATCCAATAGAATTATGACATGTGTTAGGGTAATAATAATATCCTTTTTACCTTTAATTATCCTATACTATTTTAAACGCGGTAAATTAAAGTCAAAAGTAACTATTCACCAAAAATTAAATTCATCTTATTGAACCAAATTTTACATAATGATATGAACCATGCCACTTGGACTTTTTAAATTCATTTAAAAAATGTGGTAAAATTACTTTTTATGAAATTTTGCTAATGTGGCTAGAAGGTGGGTAAAAGACGGTTAAAAGATTGATAAAATTTTTTATATCTAAACATACTATAAAATGAATCCAATTAATTACATTGAAATTATATAGATAATATGTAACTATTTATACCTAATATAAATTTAAATAAAATAAAAAAATATCTAAATAAAAATTTGGTTTTAAACAATAACGTAGTGTTTTTGACTATTCATAAAAAAATTAAGGTTTTCAGAAAAATACTGAAAATTCACCCTAAGTTAATTTTTATATTCTAAATTCCAAAATTAAGTCCATTTTAAAAAATAAACATAATAAAATTTCAAAATGTGGGTATTACTATTCATAACAGCTTGTTTGATAGGTCGTGGTGTGCTAGAACTCGAAGTTTCATAGAACGCAATCTATTGTATTATTCAAAGGAAACCATACTTTGGATGATTGGGGTGTCACAAAATACCACTGAAAAAATCATTACCTATAAAAAAAATAATTCAATAACCTCACAATATGTATATATTTCTTCACTTGTCATGAATAATTTTATTGACATTATATATTATTATCCTATTATTTTAACTTATTTTACAAGAATAAGTTGTCATTAAAATAAATTATAATATTCTATTATCAAATTTAGAATAGTAATCATTTTTAAATTATTTATTTTATGAGAAATGATACATGTGGATCTATCCTTTGCATATTTCTGATAATTGAGGTTCTTGATGGGCATTTAGATGAGGCTTGGTGGAATTATAGATGATTTTGGCTACAAATTGATTGAAAATGGGAGATAACAAGCCATGTAGGCGAGGTTAACAATGTTTAATATTTCAAGGTTAAATAATTAATAGGTTATTCATTTTTTTTGATCAACATAAATCCATGCATTACACGATGTGAAAAGGTATTACAGATCCTGTAATTCCACAAAGCAGTGTTGTTGTAAGCATTTTTAGATACATGGGTTATTCAAAACCCTATAGTTACATGCCTATCTCCCAAATCCATGTGACCCAACCTCACCCTCTCCCATTTTTTGGAGATTCCTCAGTAAATGATTGATCTGAGTCATTGCTCATTCGATCTGTCTTTGATACATGGTATTCTATACCAAAATTCATGCCGTTTCTATGATATGTATCGTCATATTCCTCTATTCCATTTCGTGGTACATGATATCCATGTTTCTAATGAATCTTTGTTAGTTTTTTGTTGTATGAGTTGTGGAATGGTGTCCTAGGAAGGATGTAGTTTTAGTAGGAGAGGTGATCATGATCAGCATTGATGGTTTATTCCCATTGATGTATGTTGACACCCTTTTCAGGTAGGGGATATGTTTCTTCTCTGTTATTTTTATGATGGATCTTAAATTGAACATGATTTTTCCCCATGGATTCCAATGAAATTAATGTAATAATGACTTTAATCATATTAATGAATTGATATAGATCTCATGGTGATGTTACTGATATTTACTATGATATCTTTTTTGCCTCTCATTTTATTCTAGATTATGTGATATCTATGTTGTTCATGTTATGAATGGATCATCTTGTGTAATTTTTAAATAAATTAAATCTAGAACTAATTGGTAATTCGATGGATAAAATAATAAAGAGGCATCTTAAATGAATCTGTTATGTTGTAATTTAAATACCACAAGCACATTAAACAATTTTGATCTTCCACGTGTTAATGAAATAGAATATATATGAGAAGAATGTTGATTATTGTTGATAAAATTATTCAAGTCTCGCTAAATAAATTGTATAATTAATTTCATATATATTTTGATAGCATTCTACTTAGGTTTTCTATAGTTATAACCTATGAATAATGAGTCTGTTAATCCATGATGTAATAAGAAATGATTATGTGAATAAAGATAATGCATTCTTAGAGAATGGGTTTCCATCATTATAGTAAAGGCTTTGTGACATGTGCATTGGGGCTGTGAGCTCGATTTTGTTGATGTCAAGATGCCATTCTTCTGTGGTGGAGGGCCTGATGTTTATATTTTGTTTCTGATGCTTGCGATCTGACCTGGATACGAGCCTTATGATGTGATTTTAGGAGTCCCTGATGTGGAGTGAGCCTATGATGGATAAGCCTAGAAAGATTTTTGGTATTTGGTTAGAGGGATAAGTTTTTATGCTACCAACCAAATAATGTGATGTTTGGACGCATGAGGATATGCATGTGGGTATTGGGGAGAACACCAGAGATGAAGAAATGGTATAAAGCTGGGCTTACCCACTGACATGAGAGATGGATTCTTGTATGAATATGTTGTTTGGAAGATGTCCAGGTTGTTTATTTATCTACTTTCATTTCCCAACACCTTGAGGTTTATTTATGTTTTTAGTTGCATAAATTTTTTTGGAATCTTATGATGTTTTCCTAGAGTACATTATAAAATGGAATGTAATTATTTTAATAAACAAATAAATTTTTAACCCATGGTGTTGGATCTTACTGGGATTCAATGTTGAGGTTATAATTTTTAGAAGCTATGTACATAGTCTGCTTATGCATAGAGGGAATTGATATTTGTTGTGATGATAAAGTAATGTAATTTGGAAAATTATTATGGTTAAATAATTGTTAATGAATTAAATAACATAAATTGAAACTGATGAAAAGGAATATTATAAATTAATGTTACTCTTTGAATGTTTGTTTGTTTATAGGATTTATGGTATTATTAGTGGTGGATGTGAGTCAAATATATGTTAGATATAGTTGAGTCTGATACTATGTTATTCCCATTGTGTGGTTATATCATGTAAATTTAATATTTTCATATTCCAATCCCCCCATTCTGTTAAGGAGGATGAAAAATTAGGGATTCTGTTTCATGAGGGTGTTTTCCATAATATCCTATTAGGATAACAGATGGACAACTACCCACTTTTTCACCCACTCTTCTCTTGGTAGTAACATGTTCTGGTATACATAGTGTTTATTTTTTTCAATATATATATGTGTGTGTTTATTTATGCAATGGCATGTGGATGTTCCCCACACATGTATTCTGGATATAGATTACTAAGGGAAAGTATAGGTATAACATGTATTGGCTGTGATAACTTGGGAATCCTTAAATAATATATGGTATTTGATGGGTTGAGGTAAAATACGTAATTTATGGTAAACATCACATATATTTTGGGGGATTCAAGAAACTATTAGGTTACTTTTGGTTATGTTGATGTGTTTCTGTGTTGTACAAAGTGCTCATTCTAGTACTTCACCCTGGTGTCTACATGCCATCCTATTAGGAGAGTGATGTTCAAGATGTGAGATGTTGAGGAAGAGCATAAAACCAAAGGGACATTGATAGGGAGGTACCTTTGATATTAATTATAATATTATGTTCTCTTGTACATGATACTTGTTGAGAATAGCAGTGGTGAGGCTGGGAACATAGTAATTCTTATTTAGTTGATGAGTCGGTTTTAGATGTTGTTCATTGTGCATTAGTATACACTGTTCACCTTTTTTAAAAAATGCTTTAGAAAATATCCAAATGATTATACTATTACACTCACCCAATGTATCTATAAATATATTATTTCACGTTAGTAGGAGAAGGATGGAGAGAAGGTAGGTTGCTACAAGAATCTTGTTCTTGTAGGAGTTGTTTGTATTTCACGGTGGACACCATCATTACATTTATTTTTGTAATTTTAATTTTCATTTATGGTGTAGTAGTTATTGCATGTCATTATATATGATCAAATGGTAGTTATTTTATATTTTAGGCAGATAAGGTGTTGATTGATGTCTATCACATCTCTCTCTTCCACATGTGTTGGTTTTAGAAGGTATTGCCACACGCCTGCTTGATTACTATCCCCTTGGTTCTAGTCTTCATCTTGGGGATTACTAGAGGCTGGCTTTCTGATGTAACTATATACCTTCTCAAATTTTTTATCTAGGATGGGTACACCTTGTGGGGAGGGGTTTGTGACAGAGTTGTATCATAGTCTTGGTTTAGGGATATGTTGGATTTAGGAGTTCACACTACTGAAAATGCTGTTTTTCCCAACGGGTGTTTACCAACGGTTTGCTAAAACCGTTGGGCTTGAAGGATTAAGAAATCCTTTCCCAACGGTTCATTGAAACCGTTGGGAAAAGCCTCCCCTTTTCCAACGGTTTGAAGAAACCGTTGGTAAATGGGTGTGTTAATCACCTTTTCCCAACGGTTCTTTTGAACCGTTGGGAAAGGGTCACCCCTTTGCCAATAGTTTCCTCAAACCGTTGGCAAAGGGGTCCTTAGCATCTCTTTCCCAATGGTTCTTTAAAACCGTTGGGAATTATTTCCCCCAAATCCAGCCGCGAGGCTGCTCTCCCCCATTCGCACAGAACCTAATTTCATCTGCTCCACTGCTCTCCTCTCGCGAAATCCCCTATCCGAAGAGGTGAAAACCATCTGAAATCAAGTATCTTTTCATTTATACACATATACTTCCTTATTTTTATTGTTATTGCTTTAGTATTTTAGTTTTAAGTTATCAATCCACCTCCAGCTCTCTGCTGCTCTCCAAATCCCCCATCCGAATAGGTGAAAACACATTTGAATCATCTCAAATCAATTAATTTTTTCTTTATACACATATGGTACCTTGTTTTTATTGTTATTGATCTAATATTTTAGTTTTAAGTTTGGATTTTGATTTGATTTCACCGTGTAAAATAGGGAAATGAATAAATATTTTGTTAATTAATTAGTTTCCCCTGGAATATCAGTTGTGTTATAATGTCCATGCTAAATAAAGGGGTAATGTAATAAAATACCTTGAATAAATAAATTGTGGAAGTTGGGGTATGTTTCCTCTATGAGAGGTTTTTTGTTGTGTTTCATTGTATGTTGTAGGATGTTTTATGGGGATTGAGGTGACCAGTTGGGCTTTGTGATATGTGGGGTTGTAATGTGATGGTTAGTGGGCATGGTTGTGTCATGTGAAGTTGTATGATAGTGATGATGTGTGGTGGTGTTGTGTCGTGTGGAGGTGTTGTGTGATAAAGTTGTGGTGTATAATGTGGTGAGGTTGTTTTGGTTGTGTGGTAGTTTGTGATGTGCAATATTTTTATTGTGATATGTGGTTGTTTTGGTGAGATGGTTGGTCGATGTAACATGGTGTCGATAGTTATTGTGAGATGGTGAGTTGTTGTGTGGTGGTTTTATTAGTTTCCTGGTTATCTATGGAATAAATTATGCTGTTAAAACATAAAAACAAGATATTAAATAAATGAGATTGAATAGAAATGGATGTGTGGTAAATGGATTTAATTAATTTAACATTAAATGAATGGACAATGTAATTGTGAATGAAGTGGATTATAAATGAATGTGAGAAATGCTATGCGTCTTGTGTGGTGGTGGTGTGGATTATGTGTTTTATGGTAGTAGTGAAGTGTGTGATTATGTAGTTAATGTGAACCCATAGGTTGAGTATTTTGTGCTATCTATATATCATGTATTTTTATGTTATTTGTACACATTCTAGGGGGGTGGTATGTCTAGGTGGTGGTGGTGGGGTTGCAGGGGAGGGGGTGTGGGCTGTTTGGGAGCGTGGGCGGGGCTATCCAGGGGGGTACGGGGTGTCCAGGGGGGTACGGGGGTGGGCGGGCTGTCCACAAGGGTGGACGGGCTGTCCACGGGGGTGGTCGGGCTGTCAAGGAGGGGCGAGCGGGCTGTCCAGGGGGGTGGGTGGGCTGGCCACGAGGGGGTAGGGGTGTCCAGGGGGGTGGGCGGGCTATCCAAGGGGGTGGGGGGCTGTCCATATGGAGAAGGGGTGTCGAGGGGGGTGGGTGGGCTATCCGCGGGGGTGGTTGGGCTGTCTAGGGGGTAGGGGGTGTCCACGGGGGTGGGCGGGGCTGTCCAGGGGGTGTGGGCTGTCATGGGGGTCTGGGTGGGGTGTCCTAGTGGGGGAGGGGTGTGTGGGGTGTCCAGGTGGGGTGGAATGTCTAGGTGGTGGTGGTGGGGTTGCAAGGAAGGGGTGTGGGCTGTTTGGGAGGGTGGGCGGGGCTATCCAGGGGGTATGGGGTGTCCAGGGGGGTACGGGGGTGGGCGGGCTGTCCACAAGGGTGGACGGGCTGTCCACGGGGTGGTCGGGCTGTCAATGAGGGGTGGGCGGGCTGTCCAGGGGGGGTGGGTGGGCTGGCCACAGGGGGTAGGGGTGTCCAGGGGGGTGCGCAGGCTATCCAAGGGGGTAGGGGGCTGTCCATAGGGAGAAGGGGTGTCGAGGGGGGTGGGTGGGCTGTCCACGGGGGTGGTTGGGCTGTCTAGGGGGTAGGGGTGTCCACAGGGGTGGGTGGGATGTCCACGGGGGTGGGCGGGGCTGTCCAGGGGGTGTGGGCTGTCCTGGGGGTCTGGGTGGGGTGTCCTGGTGGGGGAGGGGTGTGTGGGGTGTCCAGGGGGGTTGGTATGTCTAGGTGGTGGTGGTGGGGTTGCAGGGGAGGGGTTGTGGGGTGTTTGGGAGGGTGGGCGGGGCTATCCCGGGGGGGTACGGGGTGTCCAGGGGGGTACGGGGGTGGGCGGGCTGTCCACAAGGGTGGACGGGCTGTCCACGGGGGTGGTCGGGCTGTCAAGGAGGGGTGGGCGGGGTGTCCAGGGGGGGTGGGTGGGCTGGCCAAAGGGGGTAGGGGTGTCCAGGGGGGTGGGCAGGCAATCCAAGGGGGTGGGGGGCTGTCCATAGGGAGAAGGGGTGTCGAGGGGGTGGGTGGGCTGTCCACGGGGGTGGTTGGGCTGTCTAGGGGGTAGGGGGTGTCCACGGGGGTGGGTGGGTTGTCCACGGGGGTGGGCGGGGCTGTCCATGAGGGTACCCTACTAATATGATTATGGGATGAGGCATGCTCTGATGTGATAACACATTAAGTTCTTGTTGGTTTTACATTTTTTCAATAACACATTAGTATGTTTTTTTCACATGTGTAGTTGATACCATTATTATTTTATTCATTTATCGTTTACTTAAATGTATTTTCTATTAAAGTTCAATCCTATTGAATTGCTTATGACAAAATGACTTATATGAATTTTTTTACAGAATGGACAGAAGTTGTATGTATGAAACCGATCGTATCTCAAGCGATTTTCAAAACAATTTGGAGAGATTTATAGATTTTTCATTTCACAATGCTTCAGATAGTGGTCGCATACACTGCCCATGTTCCAATTGTGTTGGTAGACCTTGGTTGAGTCGTGAAGAAGTCAGCTACCACATAACCAAAATTTGTTTTCAAGCAAACTACTTTGTGTGGTATCACAATGGGGAGAAAATTAAATCTCAAATTGGTGATGATCGAAATGAAAGGACTAGAATGATGAATTTGTTAGATGATCGGTTTCCGTTTATTCGTCATCATGAAAAAGAAAGGATTTCGACTCAAGAAGACGTAGATATGAGGACAACTGATTCATCTAGTTAAAATGATGATATTGATAGGGTCAAAAAATTGAATGATGCAGCCACGACTCCAGTATATCGACAATGCGATAAAATGAAAAATCTGGAATTTTTAATCCGATTGTTTCATGGAAAAACTATGTATGGGATTTCTAATATAGTAATAGATTACATTCTTACCCTATGGAAGGATTTACTTCCAGATGATGCAGATATTCCCTCAAACCACTATATGGCATGGAAGTTAGTTGAAGAACTTGGATTTTCTAGAAACAAAATTCATGCTTGCCTGAAAGATTTCAGTTTATTATGGGAAGAAACCGCTGAACGAAATGAATGTATAAAATGTGGCACATCCCGCTGGAAGTCAAAATCTGATGGAACACCATCACGCGTTCCACAGAAAGTAATGTGGCACTTTCCATTGATCCCCAGACTCCAGAATATTTTTATGTCTGATGACATATCAATAAAAAGGAGATGGCATGATACCGAGAGAAAGAAGACTAATGATGAGTTGGTTCATCCTGCAGATGGATTTGCATGGCAGTGATTTGATGCTTGACATCCTGATTTTGCAGCTGACGTGCATAATGTGAGGCTGGGTCTTTCATGCGACAGTTTTAATCTGTTTGGGGAGATGCTTACTTCGCACAGCACATGGCCTGTTTTTATACACATTAATAATCTTCCCCCATGGTTGTGTATGAAAAAATCTTTCACTTTCATGAGTATACTCATATCTGGTCCTTCTGATCCCGGCATTGATATTGATGTATACATGCAACCTTTAATAAAAGAGTTGAAACTTCTTTGGGATGTGGGTGTGCACACATACGATGCATGTTCGAAAGACATATTTCAGATGCGTGATGCGCTTATGTGGACGATCAATGATTTTCCGGCTTATGCAATGATGTCTGGATGGAGCATGAAGGGAAAACTGTCACGTCCAGTTTGTATGAATAATACGCGATCCAGAAGACTAAAACATCATTGTAGTTTTAGTTTTATGGGACATCGACGATTTTTTCCAAAGGATCATCCATATAGAATGAATCGTCGAAGATTTGATAATACTATAGAGACCGATGATCCACCTCAGCGTATGTCTAGAACTGATGTGCTTAATGAATTGAAAGATTTCAGTTTTTCGTTTGGGAAGGGTCAAATGAAATCTGGATAGAGAAAAATGTTTCCACAGAAACCTGTTACAATTGGAGGAAGAGGAGTATATTTTTTGATTTGCCTTAATGGTCAACCAATTTGCTACGTCATTGGTTAGACGTAATGCATATTGAAAAGAATATATGTGAAATGTTTCTTTCAGTTCTTCTAAATGTCAAGGGGAAGACAAAAGATGATTTACGATCTCGATGTGACTTGGTGGATTGGGGAATCAGACCAGAATTGCATCCTGTGCGTATCAGTGAAAATTAATGGCAACTTCCATGTGCTTCTTATGTAATGACAACTACTGAAAAAAAAACAATTTTTGGAATTATTAAAGACTATTAGAGTTCCTGATGGCTATTCAAGCAACATATCTAAACGGATCAACAGAAGAGAGTTGAAGCTAAAATCTTTGAAGACTCGTGATTATCACGTTCTACTGCATGAGTTTCTTCCAATAGAAATATGTCATCTTTTGTCCAATAATGTAAGGGTGGGTGTTATTCGGTTGTGCCATTTGTTTATAGATCTTTGTGCTAAGAAGTTGTCCAAGTCTTTCTTGCAAAAAATGTTGACAGATGCCCCATTAATTTTGTGTGAGTTTGAGAAAATATTTACCCCATTATTTTTCACATGCATGTTGCATCTGACTATCCATATTCCAACTGAAATACTTCTCGGAGGACCTGTTTCATTTCGTTGGATGTATCCAACTGAAATAAATATGTTCACATTAAATTCTTATGTTCGAAACAAGAATCATCCCGAAGGTTCTATCGTGAACGGTTACTTAGCTCAAGAATGTATGGATTTCTGTTCAATGTATTTGTCTGATCTTACTACAAGAATGAACAGACCAATGAGAAATGAAGAAGAACAATATTAGCAAATTGAACCCATTTTTTCATCACTTCCTCAAACAGGAGGAATTCCTGGATCATATACATTGAAGACATTAAGCCATGAAGAGCGGGAGATGGCACATCGCACATTTTTGTTCAACTATGATTTGTTCGATGAATATATCAGGTAACAAAATTGAATATGTATATCTTACATATATATCTGTTAAACTATTCATATTTCTTTATCTATAGGGAACATAAAACAATGATAAATAGGAAGCATCGTTCTTTATCTTTGAGAAGGAGAGAGACTTTGCATAGCAAAGATTTTTCTGCTTGGTTAAAATTGAAGGTAAAAATATTACTGTTTAAATTAATTATTTCAATATTTACTTAAGTTTAACTATCATTTATATTGCAGGTATTGAGTTTGTCTGCTGATTCTGTCTCTAAGGAAATAATAGCTTTGGCTTTTGGTCCTAATACCGTGGTTCGTGACTGTAAATCAATTGTTATCAATGGGTACAGATATATTGTCACTGAACGAGCCAAAAACATGAGAACACAACATGATGGTATTATGGTTACTGCCACAACAGATTGTTATGACAGTGAATCAGATAGTAGACCGCGACATGAAAATGTGGGTTATTATGGAGTCATTGAGAAAATAATAATATTGGATTATTACTCTCATGGACGAGTCATAATGATGAAAATCCATTGGTTTGATTCGATGATGAGACATGGAACATTTATTGATGATTGTGGATTTCGAGTAATTAATATGACCCGCACTCTTGCAACCAAAGAACCATATGTGTTGGCATCAATGGCTAAACATGTTTTTTCTGTCAAAGATCAACTTCAACCTGAATTTGGTGTCATAGTTGAAGTAATTCCAAGACATATTTTTGATGATGCTGATGATGGAATTGACACTGTCCCTATTTCCACTGGAACCAATCCATTTATTTCATTTGATGACTCCAATAGCTCAATTGTCAGAGTTGATTGTGAACCAGAAGTTGTGGTTGGAAATATATAGAATCATTCATCCATGTTCTCAATTCTTTTGGTTTACCTCTAGTTGGGTTGTTAAGGTTGGTAATATTCATATTTATTTAGTATTGATCACAAATATGTTTTAGATGACTTGACCGTTATGTGAATTTTCAAATTTTATTGGTTGCTGTTTTATTAGAATTGCATTTTCTAATTTGGAATTGAACTGTATTCAAACCAAATCAAACAATATTTCTAACTTGGTGAACATTAAAACATGTATGTTTTATTAAATTCATTCAAGCTCTTCTAAAACAATTGATAGCTAAATTACCAATAAATCCCCTCATTCCCTCATATATTTAGTTTTTTGGTTTACACATTAATTTTATTTTTCTAATTAATTACATATTTGTTTTCAAATGCAGGAAATGAAGCCAATTGACGAGAGACGGAGAAAAAAAATGGCGGAGAACAATCGTCGGATGGAGGAGATGGGCATTCCACCATTAGTGCCTACAGTGAGTACTTTATTTCAAATATATATATATATATATATATATTTACAGAATATATAATGTCATGTGATTAATTTTTTTTGTAATCTTTTTTGTAGGATCCACCATTACGTCGACATTTATTCGACGAGGAGCCTAGTACTGGTCGTAGTACTCAGGCCGGTGGTACGAGGAGGGTTCGTACCAGAGGTGGACGTTGAGCTGCGCGTGCCCGACTAGACCCTTCCCCTCCCACTGACATTTCAGCCTTCCCACATTCTGATCCTGGTGTGTCGTTAGGGACACACGGGGTATTTAGGCCTCCCATGTTTTCTCTACCTTCTGCATCTTCTTCCCCATCATTTTCACATCCCATGATGATTCCCACTCCTCAGTCAGCATCAGGTCATACAGCTGTTCCATCTTCTTTTCCTTCTACTTCTGTCTCTCCGAGCTTTTATATTCCATCATCTTCGACTCCTGTTCCACCAGAGGGTGTTCCATCAGGTTCTGTGGATCCGGCGCCACTCATTGATCAGACTAGCGCAGGTATATTTATAAAACCCTAAAAAAATTTTATAGCAATATTTATTTTCATTATAACATGTTTTGATAAAATATTTGTTTTTCTTTCATGACAGATACATCTAATGACAAGAGGCGGGGGCGGGTTCGTACATGCATGCGTTCGGTGTGGAACCGTCGCACACAGGTTATGATGGAATATAATGAAGACAATCAGATGGTTGAGAAAACAGGGCAGCAAAGTCGGAGTTTTCTGGCGATGCTTGCCAAATACTCCGACATCATTCCCGTCAGCCCGCTGTCGTGGAGACATTTGCCACATGAGGTCAAATATAGAGCTTGGGCAGACATATGGGTAAAAAAAAAACTGTTGTATTTAATGCCATGAATTATTTTTGTATTTATATGAATTAATATTTTTATTTAAGCTTCGATTTAATTTTCCTGATGGTGAGGGTGCACGACTGGAACGTCTAAAAGATTTAGGCGAGCTTTGGAGAGCCTACAAGCATGAGCTGTATATTGGCTGGCGTGCTAGAGTTGGTACTGATTTAGAGGCGGTACCAATCGTGGATGATTGTTTTATAGAGCAGTATCGTCAGATGATTACTCATTGGACGAGTACCCAGTTTAAGGTATGAATTACATTTGAGGTATTTAAATAATAACATTCAAGTTTTGCATTAATATTATCCTTTTCATTATCGAATTTTATTTAGGAATCATCTAGAAAAAATAAAAAAACATTGATGCAAAAAAAATACCTCCATACACTAGGACGCACGACGATGCCGGATCATGAGAGGCAGCAGGTATGACAATTGTTTATAAGTTTTCATTAAGACTTCCATTTTCTTTTGTTTCCTCAATTATTTAATCATTTTCTAAAGTTTTTATATAACTTTTGTTTTCAATGTCATTGTAGAGGCAACTACAAAATATTGAAGGACGTTTTCCTCGAGCAAAACTGTTTTTCTCGAGTATACGAAAAAAGGATGGAAGTGCTGTCAACGAAGCGACTCAGCAGTAGATTGTAAGTTTTAATCTGTTGATTTTATATTTTAATATCTATTTCGTAACTTAATAATATATTTATATTTGTAACAGGATGCTTTAGAGGCCCTCGATGCCCAAGAAGCAGACAATTTTGGTCCATCTGATCACTTACATCAGGTGTTGGGAGAGGATCATTCTGGCAGAGTACGCTGTCGACCTAGGATAGCCCCGACGAGGTATTGGTCTGCCTCAGGTATGAGTTGTAGTGCCACCGAGCTGCAGAAAGTTAGGGAATAGGCAGAACATGCTGAGAAAAGGGCCATAGAGACGGCAGAATAGTCTGCTAGGGCAAATAGTGCATTTATGAAATTTATTGAAATATTACGTCCAACACTTCCAGCAGAGGCCAGCCCAGTGATTGATGAATACATGTCGTCGATACATTCTATATATGGTGCACCAGGTGGCAGTTCCAGTGGTGGTCAGGCTGATGTCCAGCTTGAAGATGATGATGGCGAGGAGTCTGATGCGGAAGAGGAGGGAGATGAGGAGGGCGAGGAGGAGGGCAAAGCAAGGAGGAAGGCGCTGTGAATGGTGAGGATGATGAGGAGGACGATGACGAGGGTAATGATGATGATGATGATGGTGATGGTGATGCTGATGTGGGACATATTGATCCGTTACATTTTTGACTTATATTACTGAGATTTGATGTTTAATCTATTCTAGTTGTTGGTTTTATCTAGACTCATAATATAGTATTGGAGTTGAGTTATTTTTATATATTGTCTGTTTTTATGGATGTTGTTGTCTTTTAGTTGTTGTTTGTTTGTGAACTCCCTGGACAAACCCCCCTCATTCTTGGACCCTGGACAACCCCCCCTCCCCCTTAGACCCCGAACACCCCCCAAACACCCCCCAGATAGCCCCACGAACAGCCCCGCGGACAGCCCCCCGTACAACCCCCAACCCTCCACCCTGGACCCCGGATATCCCCCCGGACAGCCCCTCGGAAAACCCCCCACCCTCCCCCTTGGACCCCGGACAACCCCCCAAACACCCCCTGGACAGCCCCCTAAAAAACCCCGGACAACCCCCTGAACAACCCCTGAACAACCCTGAACAACCCCTGAACAACCCCTGAACAACCCCTGAACAACCCCCCTGGAACAACCCCAGAAAGCCCACTGAACAACCCCGGACAACCCCCTGAAGAACCCCCAAACACCCCTCAGACAGACCCCGCACAGCCCCCCCACCCTCCTCCTTGGTCCCCGGACATCCCCCCAGACACCCACCGGACAGCCCCCCCGGACAACCCCTGCGGACAGCCCCCTGGACAGCCCCCCGTACAGCCCCCAACCCTCCACCCTGGACCCCGGATAGCCCCCCGGACAGCCCCCCAGACAGCCCCCCCGGATAGCCCCCCGGACAACCCCCCCACCCCCCCCCCCCCTTGGACCCCGGACAACCCCCCAAACACCCCCGAACAGCCCCCTGAACAACCCTGGACAACCCCCTGAACAACCCCTGAACAACCCCTGAACAACCCCTGAACAACCCCTGAACAACCCCCTGAACAACCCCCGGACAGCCCCCTGAACAACCCCGGAAAACCCCCTGAACAAACCCCAAACACCCCCCGGACAGACCCCGCACACCCCCCCACCCTCCTCCTTGGTCCCCGGACAGCCCCCCGGACACCCACCGGACAGCCCCCCCGGACAGCCCCTCCACCTTCCTTAATTTCATTAGCTCTGAAATGTTTCATAGCACGATCAACTAAAATCTAATCCATACTAAATATGATATAAAAATATTCTATATGATTTTCTATAAGATTTTAAGTGAAAACAAAAAGTGAAATACGAAAAACTGACCAAACGCATTCGAAATGTGTTGGACGCCCGTTTTGGCCGTTTATGACACCATAACTGCGTTGTCAGTCACCGCGGGCACACAGCACGTCCGATTGACGTGCCGTCTGCTCGACCACTTCATAAATCACTCACCCGTATTTGTCGTCTGATTTCAGGCCATTCTGAAATCGTTCGTCCCGTTTGGACCACCCTCACGTGCGTTTACGAAGCGCGCGCATCACTTAAAACACGAATATTGAGCTGTACCGTGTAAACCGCACGTCCGATTGACGTGTCATCTACGCATACAGGTCACAAATAATAATGAGAATGTTTCACGGTGGTTTCAGCTCAATCGAAGGTCTTCCGCTATGAATTTGACCGTTTGACGCCTGTTTTCGCCGTTTATGACACCAGAACTGCGTTGTCGGTCACCGTGGGCACAGGGCACGTCCAATTGATGTGCCGTTTGCTCGACCACTTCAGCAACCACTCACCCGTATTTTTCGTCTGATTTTAGGCCATTCCGACTTCATTTGGCCCGTTTGGACCCCCCTCACGCGCGTTTACGAAGCATGCGCATCACTTAAAATACGAATATTGAGTTGTACCGCGCACACCGCACGCCCGATTGATGTGCCGTCTGCGCGTACACGTCACGAATAATAATTAGAATGTTGAACGTTGGTTTCAGCTCAATCTGAGGTCGTCCTCTATGAATTTGACTGTTGGATGCCCGTTTTGGCCATTTATGACACCAGAACTGCGTTGTCGGTCACCGCGGGCACAGGGCACGTCCGATTGACGTGCCTTTTGCTCGACCACTTCATAAATCACTCTCCCGTATTTTTTGTCTGATTTCAGGCCATTCCGAATTCGTTCGGCCCGTTTGGACCCCCCTCACGCGCGTTTACGAAGCGCGCGCATCACTTGAAACACGAATATTGAGTCGTACCGCGCAAACCGCAAATCCGATTGATGTTCTGTCTGCGCGTACATGTCATGTATAATAATTAGAATGTTGCACGGTGGTTTCAGCTCAATCTGAGGTCGTCCGCTATGAATTTGACCGTTTGACGCCCGTTTTGGCCGTTTATGACACCAGAACTGCGTTGTCGGTCACCGCGGGCACACGGAACGTCCAATTGACGTGACGTCTGCTCGACCACTTCAGAAATCATTGTCCCGTATTTGTCGTCGGATTTCAGTCCATTCCAACTTCGTTCGGCCCGTTTGGACCCCCCTCACGCGCGTTTACGAAGCGCGCACATCACTTAAAACACGAATATTGAGCCGTACCGCGCAAACCGCATGTCTGATTGAGGTTTCATCTACATGTACACGTCACGAGTAATAATTAGAATGTTTAACGGTGGTTTAAAGTCAATCTGAGGTCGTCCACTATGAATTTGATTGTTTGACACCCGTTTTGGCTGTTTATGACACCAGAACTGCGTTTTCGGTCACCGCGGGCACACGACACGTCCAATTGACGTGCTGTCTGCTCGACCACTTCATAAATCACTCACCCGTATTTGTCATCTGATTTCAGGCCATACCGAATTCGTTTGGCCCGTTTGGAACACCCTCACGCGCGTTTATGAAGCGCGCGCATTACTTAAAACACGAATATTGAGCCGTACCGTGCAAACTGCACGTCCGATTGACGTTCCGTCTGCGCGTACACGTCACGAATAATAATTAGAATGTTTCACGGTGGTTTCAGCTCAATATGAGGTCGTCCGCTATGAATTTGACCGTTGGACGCTCGTTTTGGCCGTTTATGACACCAGAACTGCGTTGTCGGTCACCGCGGGCACACGGCACGTCCGATTGACGTGCCGTCTACTCGACCACTTCAGAAATCACTGTCCCATAATTGTCGTCTGATTTTAGGCCATTCCAACTTCGTTCGGCCCATTTGGACCCCCCCTCACGCGCGTTTACGAAGCGCGCGCATCACTTAAAACACGAATATTGAGCTATACCGCGCAAACCGCATGTCCGATTGATGTGCCGTCTACGCGTACATGTCACGAATAACAATTAGAATGTTGAAAGGTGGTTTCAGGTCAATACGAGGTCGTCCACGATGAATTTGACCATTGGACGCCCGTTTTGGCCGTTTATGACACCAGAACTGCGTTGTCGGTCACCGCGAGACCACGGCATGTCCGATTGATGTGTCGTCTGCTCGACCACTTCATAAATCACTCACCCGTATTTGTCGTCTGATTTCAGGCCATTACGAAATCGTTCGGCCCGTTTGGACAACCCTCACACGCGTTTACGAAGCTCGCACATCACTTAAAACCCGAATATTGAGACGTACCGCGCAAAACGCACATCCGATTGACGTGCCGTCTGCACGTGCACGTCACGAATAATAATTAGAATGTTTCACGGTAGTTTCAGCTCAATCCGAGGTTGTCTGCTATGAATTTGACCGTTTGACGCCCGTTTTGGCCGTTTATGACACCAGAACTGCGTTGTCGGTCACCGCGGGCACATGGCACAGCCAATTGACGTGTCGTCTGCTCGACCACTTCAGAAATCACTCACCCGTATTTTTCGTCTGATTTCTGGTCATTCCGACTTTGTTCGTCCCGTTTGGACCCCCCTCACGCGCGTTTACGAAGCGCGTGCATCACTTAAAATACGAATATTGAGCCGTACCGCGCAAACCACACGTCCGATTGATGTGCCGTCTGCGCGTACACATCACGAATAATAATTAGAATGTTGTGCGGTGGTTTCAGCTCAATCTGAGTTCGTCCTCTATGAATTTGACCATTGGACGCCCGTTTTGGCCGTTTATGACACCAGAACTGCGTTGTCGGTCACCGCGGGCACACGGCACGTCCGATTGACGTGCCGTCTGCTCGACCACTTCAGAAATCACTCAACCATATTTCTCGTCTGATTTCAGGCCATTCCGACTTCGTTCGGCCCATTTGGACCCCCCTCACGCGCGTTTACGAAGCGCGCGCATCACTTAAAACACGAATATTGAGCCGTACCGCGCAAACCACACGTCCGATTGGCGTGCCGTCTACGCGTACATGTCACGAATAATAATTAGAATGTTGCACGGTGTTTTCAGGTCAATCCAAGGTCGTCCGCTATGAATTTGACCGTTGGACGCCCGTTTTGGCCGTTTATGACACCAGAACTGCGTTGTCGGTCACCGCGGGCTGACGACACGTCCGATTGACATGCCGTCTACTTGACCACTTCAGAAATCACTCACCTGTATTTGTCGTCTGATTTCAGGCCATTCCGACTTCGTTCAGCCTGTTTGGACCCCCCTCACGCGCGTTTACGAAGCACGCACGTCACTTAAAACACGAATATTGAGCCGTACCTCGCAAACCGCACGTATGATTGGAATGCCGTATGCGTTTACACGTCACAAATAATAATTAGAATGTTGCACGGTGTTTTCAGGTCAATCTGAGGTCTCCGCTATGATTTTGACCGTTTGACACCCGTTTTGGCCGTTTTTGACAGCAGAACTGCGTTGTCGGTCACCGCGGGCACACGGCAGATCCGATTGACGTTCCGTCTGCTCGACCACTTCATAAATCACTCACTCGTATTTTTCGTCTGATTTCAGGCCATTACGAAATCGTTCGGCTTGTTTGGAACACCCTCACGCGCGTTTACGAAGCACACACATCACTTAAAACACGAATATTGAGCCGTATCGCGCAAACCGCACGTCCAATTGACGTGCCGTCTGTGCGTACACGTCACGAATAACAATGAGAATGTTTCAAGGTGGATTCAACTCAATCCGAGGTCGTCCGCTATGAATTTGATGGTTTGACGCCCGTTTTGGCCATTTATGACACCAGAACTGCGTTGTCGGTCACCGCGGGAACATGGCACGTCCAATTGATGTGCCGTCTACTCGAACACTTCAGAAATCACTCACCTGTATTTGTCGTCTGATTTCAGGCCATTCCGACTTCATTTGGCCCGTTTTCACCCCCCTCACGCGCGTTTACGAAGCGCGCACATCACTTAAAATACGAATATTGAGCCGTACCGCGCAAACCGCACGTCCGATTGACGTGCCGTCTGCGTGTACACGTCACGAATAATAATTAGAATGTTTCACGGTGGTTTCAGCTCAATCTGAGGCCTTCCTCTATGAATTTGACCGTTGGATGCCCGTTTTGGCCGTTTATGACACCAGAACTGCGTTGTCGGTCACCGCGGGCACACGGCACGTCCGATTGACGTGCCGTCTACTCGAACAATTCATAAATCACTCTCATGTATTTTTCGTCTAATTTCAGGCCATCTGACTTCATCCGGACCGCTTGGACCCCCCTCACGCGCGTTTACGAAGTGCGCACATCACTTAAAACACGAATATTGAGTCGTACCGCGCAAACCACACATCCGATTGACGTGCCGTCTGTGCATACATGTCATGAATAATAATTAGAATGTTGCAAGGTGGTTTCAGCTCAATCTGGAGACGTGGTGTGGCCGACACCACTCAACGTGTCCATCTTTTATTTCAAAAGGACGTCATTTTAAGTGAAAAGCATCAACTGACATACAAAAAACCGACCAAACGCATTCCGAATCTATTGATAATTTATACCAACAATCCATGGGTCATATGTGATGTTTACGAGCCAACCTGGGATGAATATGAGTCGCGGCGTGGCCAGGATAAGTCTAAGTGACTCTCTTTTGTTTAAAATGGACACCATTTTAAGTACATACGGAAAAATGACCAAAAAGATTTGTTTTCCATTGAAACTTTAGGAGAACGATCCATGGGTCTTATGTGACATGTATGAATCATCCCCGCTTCAATCCGACATGCGGTGCGGCTGACACCACTCAAAGTTTCCGTCTTTTGTTTCAAAAGGATGTCATTTTAAGTGAAATGCATCAACTGACATACGGAAGAACGACCAAACGCATTCGGATTCTATCGATACTTTAGCACAACGATCCATGAGTCATATGTGACGTGTACAAGTCAACCCCGTCTTAATCAGAGATGCGGTGTGGCTGACACCGCTCTAACTCTGTCTCTTTTGTTTAAAATGGACATGATTATAAATGAAAAGAACAACTGGCATACGCAAAACTGACCAAACACATTCGTAATCATTTGATAATTTATCACAATGATCCATGGGTCATATGTGACATGCACGAGCCATCCCAGAATGAATCTGAGTCGCGGTGTGCTCAGGATTAGTCTAAGTGTCACTCTTTTGTTTAAAATTGACAACATTTTAAGTACATACGGAAAACCGACCAAAAGAATTCGGTTTCCATTTAAACTTTAGGAGAACGATCCATGGGTCATATGTGACGTGTACAAATCAACCCCACCTCAATTGGAGACGCGGTGTGGTCGGCACCACTCATAGTGTCCGTCTTTTGTTTCAAAAGGACGTCATTTTAAGTGAAAAACATCAACTGGCATACGGAAAACCGACAAAACGTATTCGGATTGTGTCGATACTTTAGCACAACAATCCATGGGTCAAATGTGACGTGTACGAGTCAACCCCGCCTCAATCTGAGGTGCGGTGTGGCCGGTATCACTTCAGGTGTATGTATTTTGTTTAAAATGGACATCATTTGAGGTAAAAATATATGGTATAGAAAAAACCGATCAAATTATGAATTGAATTTCGGATTCCACATATAATTATCATCTAAATTTTAAAATGAATTCTAAATGAATTATGTATGTTTATAATTATGATATGAATTCTACTTTAATTATGGATGTGTATATTTTCAGGATGCATTATATATGTTGGTTGGTTTGTTTTCATTATTTGTATGTGTTGGTTTGTTATCTATATGTATGCATTATATGTGTTACAGGTACAATAATTGGATTGAAAAATGAATTGAAAACGAGGGCATAATTAGATTGAAAATTGGATTGAAACCGAGGGTGAATGCCCAAAAACTAGACCTGCTGTGCAAATTGCAGACTGCTGTGCAATTTGCACAGCAAAGCCTATGCCAACGGTTTCCAAACCGTTGGCGTAGGCTCTATGTAGCTGTTTTTACCAACGGTTCCTTGAACCGTTGGGATACCCTGTTGCATGGTTGTTTTTACCAACGGTTCTATGAACTGTTGGGAAATATAATTATCTGTTGATTTACCAATGGGCCAAACCGTTGGGAAAGGCCTTTCCCAACGGTTTGGCAGAACCGTTGGGATAGGTTGATTTTTTCTGACCTATCCCGACGGTTCTGTGTAAACCGTTGGGAAAAGCCTTTCCCAACGGCATACTTCCCCACGGTTTTAAGAACTGTCGGTATAACATATACCAATGGTTCTGCAGCCATTCCCAACGGTTCTAAACCGTTGGGAAATGCTGGATTTCCAGTAGTGTCAGAATAGGTGAGGTTGTCTGGGTAGTTTAGAAAATGGCATCAGTTGAGTTTAAAAAGTGATGTATAAACGAGAGATCAACTGATACATAGATATTTATCCCACCTGTTATTTTATGTGTATAATATTATTCTTACATGTCCTACTAAACAAGTTGATATTGGTTTTAGGGTGGAGACTAAGGAATGGATCACGTATCCTTATTCATGTCACCTCTTTTTGAACTGGTTTGACCTTCGGATTGGTTAAAATGAATAGAATAAAATAACAAATTAATTACTGATAATGTAATCCATATTACTAGAATAGGATCTATAAATTTTTATTCCTCTTCTAGGCATGGACCTAGGTCTACATCCAAATCATGTTAGAACTTAATATGTTCAGAAGGTTGTTCCATCAAATCAATACAAAGTACTTTTTGATGAAAAAGACATGTAGTGGGGGACACTTTGATATTTTTAATGCCAGAGTATGCCGAGGTATGAGGTATCCATTCCAGAAAAGTCCATTAAATAATGGTTAGATAATCTTTTTATATCCTTTATATTGTTCTGTGCTCAGAAGGAAAATTGGGTATCATTGGATGTGATGATTTTGGGTGGGGTTGTGAGGCTGTGGTGGTTCATATTCTTCAGAGATTGTGAGGATTGAAGAGTATCATGAGAGAAAATATGAAACCAATTACGATTTAAATTTATTTCATTAACCACAAAGGTGTCCAGTTGCCAGTATAATCCAACCCTTCAGTTGGGGAGCTCTAGTGTGAGAGAGTTCAGGATCTATTTCAGAAATATTCTGTGATATTCTTCATACCTATCACTGTATGATGAGGGAAGGGTGAGGAATATACAGAAGCTTTTTTGTCAATAAATTCGTGTCATCATCTCATACTTTATGATAATGAATTATATCTAGGTGAAATAAAGAATAGAGGTCATAAAGAGGTTTTTAGGACAAACTATATCATCACACTAGGGGAGCCAACACGTTTCCTCATGCAGTAGTCCAGTGGTCAATGGTACCTAGTTTTCAAGACATAGGAGCATTCGATCATTCTGGTGTAGGTCCCATCCCTTAATATATTGTTTCTCAAGGTGTGGTTAATATCAATACTATGAAATGAAATAATATGATTTTTTATTTTGGAGGATGATTTCATTATAATTAATAGCACCTGACTCTTATTATTGGTCAGTATGCACCAGTTGTTCCACCATAGGCTCCTCCCTTGAGGTAGTTCTTGGGAAGGAAGAATCAACATGTTACTCTAGTTTTGTATTAGTAGAGTTTTGATCGGGTATGTGGAGGATATTCCTGATATGATCACTATACATAGAGATAACAGAACATCCATGGAGGTGGTTTTAGGAATGGTTATACAAGAATTGGAGATGTTCATATTTGGCTTCATGCTTTAGTGTTTCCAACATCAAGAAAACCAGATGTTTTTTGAAGCACCCTTTGATTTTTTTTCTATTTGGGAGATTTATTTATTTTATCTAAGAGTGAAAAACTTTATCATATCACATTACCTTTTATAAGATTTAGATCATAAGGTAGCGAGGCTTCAAGTACCCTTGGCATTCACTACAAAAGTTAAAGGTGAGATGATATGTTTGATATAGGTAGAGTCATTGAGCTAGTACTAGGGAAACACTGATCTCATAGAGAAATCCTATGTTAATGAATATAACCATATCACATCATCCATATCATGGATTGGCTTTATTCAGTTCTTGATATCATAGTTTTCTTTAGGAGTTATGCCATTTTATTCAATGCTAATTGAGATTCCGCAATTTTTAAGGGTGAGTGAAACCCTCAAATGAGTTAGAGGCACATTTCATACTTGTAATCCTTAAAGGATGAGATAATGCTGAGCCAATCAGAGACTCAATAATTAGTGTTTCCTGGATTATTGAAGAGTACACTGATGTATTTCCTGATGTGGTTGTATCACTACATACATGAGGAGATATCCATATCTATGTTGAACTATTTCTGGGCAAGTCTTCTATCTTGATATATTTTTATTCGATGGTTCCTTATTTGTTGTGATATATATGTATACATCTCTACATTCTATTGTAGTTTGTTATAGTTTCACTGAGTGTTTCACTGCAGGGTGCACGAGTCATATTCATGGTGAAGGCTAATGGAAATTTGCAGTTTTGTATCAATTATCATCACATGAACCCAGTGACAGTTAAGGAATTATATCATATTTCATAGATTGATGAATTATTTAATCAAATGAAGAATTAATGTTGGTTTTTAATGATCATTTTGATTTTAGGAGATCATCATATTCATGCGAGGAATGAGGATACCTCAAATACTTATTTTTTTTTGTCATTATTGGCATTATAATTTTCTTTGTGATTCAATTCTCTGTGATGAATGCTGGAATTGTGTTCTTGGGTTTAATGAATGTTTTTTTCCTTGAGTATATAGTTATATTTTTGGTGTGTTTCAATGAACACCACCATGTGTACAGTACATCATAAGAGTAGCATTCAAAGTACCGACATTCTATATTCGGAGTTCTTCATCATGAGACACTATTTGGGATGTTGTAGAAGTGTGAGGATTGGGCTCTAGAAGTTTGTTTCATGGGAAATGTTGTATCTAATTAGTGATTATATGTGGATTATTCAATGATATAAGCAGTTTATTCTTGTCCAATCATAATAAATGTTGAATATATGTAATGTTTATATGGTCTTGAAGGATATTACAGGTGGGTCATAACTAATTTCTCATGAGGTATGAAACCACTGACATCATTGAATAGAATGGATTAGGTGTTCTTGTGGATGGAACATAGTATGATGGATATTTAGTATCCGAAGGAGAATTTTACTAGTTATATAGTTCTTTTTCTTCCACTAGAAGGAGTTCAGATTGAGATTTTCTATAGTGCATCAGGTCATGGGTTGGGATGTGTTCTAATACAGTAAGGATATGACTTTTATTATAAATCTAGATAAAAAAATACCCATGAGAATAACTATTCCACCAATAATATTGATTTGTTGGGGCCAGTGTTTTCCCTAATATTTTCCATACATTTCTTAATTAGTGAGCATTTTTTTTGTTTTCACTGATTAGAAGTGCTTGAGGTATGATTACTTCACGTGTGACTTGATCTTACATCACTATCTGTGGATTGAGTTCTTATAGGATTATAAATTTTATATTTGTTATACACCATGGAAGGAGAATGTTGTGGAGTTTCAAATAGAAGGAACCCAACTACTGACGTAGTGTGTGAATCTAGAGTTTCTAGGAGGGTATGGTTTAAATTTAATCATTGTATCTAGATATGGGAGATGTTGGGGTATGTTTTTTCCTTTCTATATGATGTTGTAGTCATATTTGTGGTATTAGGTGGAGGAGTAATAGTTGGGAGAACATGAGGTGGAGGTACTGAGAGAACATGTTGTTTGTAGTGAGGAAACTAAACATTTTTCTGAGGAGGAAAAAATAGAATACTATTTCATTGAAGGAATTTCATTCCATTGGTGATGTATGAGATGGTTCTATGAGATTTAATTATTTCTCATTTTTGGAATATACTAGAGTGAATAAGATATATTGAGATTTTGGAGGTTGGTTTTTGTGGCCTAGGTTGAAGCATATAGTTGTAGAGTATTTTTCTTGATGTTTGGTCTGCAATAACATAACGGTAGAGAACTATATTTATAGTGGGTTTCCACAACATTTATGTGTTCCATAGTGGATGTGGTATGATATATGTATGGTAATTCTTACCAATTTACCTTGAGCTCATGGTGGATATGACTCTATATGGGTGGTAGTTGAACATTTGAGGAAATTATCCTAGTTGGTAGAAATCCAGTAGTCGAGCTCAGTAGAGGTTTTGTCAAGGATATATCGGAAGGAGATGGTGAGACTCTACTGAGTCCTGAAAATGATCATCTATGATCGAGATCACGAGTTTTCCTACTAGATGTGGAGAGGAATCCAATTTGTTTTATCTTATAAGCTATTCCTTAACACTATGTTTTATCTGGCGATTGAATGTCACACATGGTAGACAATCCAAACACTTGAATACACGTTTCTCTCTTATTTTATGGATTTTGGAGGTTCATGGATGAGGCAAATGGCCTTTTTAGAGTTATCGTTCAATAAAAGTTTTCACTTCATCATCAGTATGGGTCCATTTTAAGCAATGTATGTGTGACATTGTCATTCAGCAGTATTCTAGACTACAAACATAGATTCATCAATTATTGTGCTGAAAATAGTGAATAATATTACAGAGATGCTTCAGCTGATTCACTTGTGGATGAAGGCAGTGAAGGATAATCTAAAATTCTATGATGATCATAGAAGGAGTCCTCTATCTTTTGATGTTGGGGATCATCTATTCTTGATTATGACTCCTCGTCATGGGATGTGATGCATTATTTGTGGGAGTAGGATTCCTTTTTGGTTTGTTGGTTCTTTTGAGGCATTGGATTATGTTTGAACCATAACCAATTTGATATCACTTCGCCCACATATGATCCAAACACGTGATGCTCGTCACATGTCATAGATAGTAATTATCTTCATTGTGAATATCATGTCATCGTATATTTCATGATCAATGGCGATGATGATGCGACCATTGAGGAGTGACCTCTAGAGATCCATTATGATCAAAAGAAGGTGTTCCTAAGGTATTCAATCCCCTTGGTTCTTGTATTGTCATGTAATTGTGGCATATATAATAGTACTAGGTAATGTGAGTTACAAATTCGAGCATAGTACCCAAATGGGTTTGATGTTTATATCTTCTCTGATAATGTTGTTTGTTTTGTGGGAGTATACATTTTCAATTTTATGAGTTTTATTACTCTTCTAACAGGTTTTTGATTACTCTCTATTGACACATTTCTCCCCATGTAGAGTGTTTGTGATCTGGTTATGGTTTTTAGAAGGTTAAGTGTTATTCCTCTAATGAGGTGGTTGTTCTCGTGTGCTAGAAAAGCAATGAGAGGTATACCATAGGGAAGTTGTTTGGAAGAAACCCTTTCTATTTTCCCTCTATGATGATTTTGGATTTGTGTGGATGAGAAGTTTTGAGATGTATCTAATTTAAGGGATCAAATTTCTATGGATCGACCATTTTCATATATCTAAATATTTAGTTTCTTAGATGGTTCTCGGAGGGGGATATGAGGAATCCCGAAGGAGTTTGGCTGTGTAGTTATGGAAAAAACTAAATTTCATAATATATAATTGAGGTGCACAACATGTACTTATTTGAGGACAAAAATAAAAAGGAAATTCATTTTTCAGCATCAATATAGGACCTAGGATTACATGACTTTAAATTAGATTACATGTTTTCTAATTCTCCACTATAGTGCAGTTATAATCATTTTTAATATCTTGGATTATTCATAATCCTACAACTGAAAAACATATATCCTAATTTTAGGAATCCTGTAAGCCCCCTCAACATTTGTTTCTAGATTCTTTTATCAATGACCTATATTTTGATTCCCTCTTTCAATTCATATGTGTTCCTATGTAGGTTTTAACTCTTTCCTTGTGGATTCTTTAATTTGTTTCATCTCATTCCTATTTTCCATGTGATAGTACTTCATTTCAATGTTTTTAATAGATTTTTGTTGGGTTTTTATCAGTGAAGTCATGGTATATTGTCCATTGGTTTATTAAGTTCATGTAAGAGAGATAATTAGGATCCTTAGAGTTTTTCCATTCTGATACGATGAACATTGACACCCTTTTATGTGGGGGTATTTGTTTCTTTTATTTTAATTTTATGTGTGATTTATTAATTTATCATGACTAATCCCCTTGGAAGCAATGAAATTAACACATTAATTACATGAACTGGATTAATAAATTGATATCGATCACATGGAAATATTTCTGATTAGTACCATGATAATTGTATGACTGTTTTTAATTTCAAGATGATGTGATATCTATGATATGATTTTTATTATTAAATTATCATGAAAAATTGGTAAAGAATCTAAATCAATAATTAACTGATAATTGATTGTATAAAATAAAAAAGAGGCATGTTTAATGAATCTAGTGTGTTGTTACATTTTTCTACAAACATGTTAAAATACATTAATCTTCAATGTGTTAATGTTGTTGAATAAAGATGTGAATCAAGTTGATACTTGTGGAGAAAAGAATTAAAGGAACATTAAAATAATTACATAATGATTCAATGATGAATTGTGGTATCTTGTAACATAGGATGCATGTAATTTGAAACTATGAATAATGAATTGATTATTTCATTTTTGAAAAATAACTAGTTGTGTGATAAATGATAATACCATTTTAGGGAATGAGCTTCCTGCATGCTTGTAAGGGAAAAGTGTCATGTTCTTGGAAGTCATGGCATCTCATTGTGTGTAAAGGTTGGTTACCTTAATTTTGGGTCGAGAACCCATTTGAAATGTTTTTTCCAAGTTCATATAATGTTATTAGATGTGATCCATGTGATGGGGAGTGAGGAGGCATAGATTTGATTTGAGGCTAGGATGGATGGTCCTAGACTACTGTTTTAGTATGTGGGGAAAGGAGGCCTAGTAGTTGTGGAAACAGTCGATGAATGTGATGGTGGGATGCATTGTGACATGCATGTGGGTATCAAGGAGGATACCGAATATGATGAAATAGTATGATTTCAGTCTTACCTATTGATATTATTTCTGAAATTTTGCTTGTATCTAATTTTTTCCAATGACTCTATGGTTTCTTTATCTACTTTCCATTCCACACTTCATCAGGCAAATTGATGTGCCTGGTTTCATACCATGTATTATATAAGTGGATGTTTTCATAGATTTCCAGTTAATATGGAAATTAATAATCTTAATATATTAATAAATGATTAACCTAAGGTGTTGGAGCTTGCTGGGATACAATGATAATGTTATAATTTTGAGAAGTCGTGGACTCAATATTCTTAAAAATGGAGGGAATTGAAATTTCTTATGATTGTAATGTAACATAATGTGGAATATGTTAATGTTTAATTAATGAATAATCAATTATTTAACATAAATTTCAACTGATGAAATGGAATAAAATAATTTAATGTAGCTATTCAAATGGATGTGTTCTTATAGGATATTTTGGCTTAGTAGTGGCTGTCATGAGTTGATGATACATTATCTATAATGGAGTCTGAGGCTTGCTTTTTCACATATTGTAGTTTTAAGGTATATTATATCTTTTATAATATGATTTTTCATAAGATAATTTACCCTATCAGTTATGGAGACTGTCAACTGGGGGATTTTGAGCCATAGGGGTTGTTTTCCACAACATCTCACTGGCCGAATATATGAAGTACCACCTTTTTTGGCCCTAATCTATTCTATTGGTTGATAATTTTTATGGAATGGGTGTTGGTTATTTTTCTCATTTATGAGTGTAGAAGTCTATAATGTCTTGTTGTTATTTAAAAAACATGTATGCATCATATATATTTTTATGTTCTTCTATTGGTATAACATATATAGAAATTGATGGTATTATAATCCTTACGCGGTTTATTGATTGTGATGGATTGATGTACATTACACGATGTATGAAACATGTTATATGAGCTATGGAAGCTCAGAAAAAAATAACTTGTTAATTTACATGATGTTGATGTGATGGTGTGTCGTACGAGGTTCGTGTTCCAGTGATTCAGCCATGTGTCTATGGGATATAATTCATGGAGAGATAATTAAAGGATATTCAATGTAGTGGCAGAGGCAAAAACCAATAGAAAAGTTGTAGCAAGGTAACCTTTATATTTTTTATTATTCTATATTTTATTGTACAAATAATTAGTGGGAGTGGACATAGTGATATTTGGAACACAATATACATATTTAGGTGATGAGATAGTTTTACTTATTGTTCATCGTGCTTTAACAATCTTTATCTACCCTCATAACTAGAGGCTTTTTAACACCCCAAGATTTCATAATACGTTATTTTTTCAAAGTAATGCAATAACTTGCACTACACGCAACACTAAGTTCAAGCACATCACGACTTACCAAACTAGTCGTTCAAAAGTGATTATTAATATTATTAACTAAATTTTTAACTATATATTTTCCTTATAATTTTATAATCCATAATATGGGTTTTTAGACATAATGTAGGAACTAATACATTTTTTTCAGATAAAAGTAGTATTTTTAAAAAAATGCAATTTTACCGCCTTTTAATGGAGAACCATTTTTAAATTCAATATTTGAAACTTTTATATATTCAATTTGACAAAATAAAATTCTTATTTATAATTGGGACATTATAATTTAGTTTCAATAAATTTTTGGTATTTTTCTGAAAACGTTCAATTTTTGATGAATAGTGAAAAAACACTGAGTTTTAATTTAAAAAGGAATTTTTATTTAAATAATTATTTATTTTATTTAAATTTATTTTAGGTCAAATTAGATACATAATATAAATATAAATTCAATGTAAATCATTGGAGTTAGTTTATAATAATTTTAGATATATATAATATTTTATAGAACTTTTCACCGTCTTTTACCCACCTCATAGGAAAATTTTCAAATTCACATAAAACATAATATTACCACTTATGTGAGTAGAATTTAGAAAATCCAAGAGCCAAGGTTAATACCAAGGAGTAAAATGTGGTTCAATAAGATAAAAATAATTTTTGGTGAATATTAACTTTTTACTTTTATTTACCACAGTTAAAAGTAAATAGGGTAGTTAAATGTAAAAATGATATTAATATTACCCTAAAACATGGAATAATTATATTGGACAAGTATATCTCGACCCAAAACCACCTTAGTAATAAAATATTATCATTTAGGTCCACTTGGATTAGATTCGGACATTTATTATTATTTAATTCAAAGAATAGTTAAAAGAGTTAAAATCAATGTTTAATAACTAGAACATTTTTAATATAGGGTTATAATGAAGATTAATTAAATTATAAATATTAATTAGAAATAAAAAAAGTGTTCCTACATAATTTTATTTTATTTTTAATTTTTAGACATTAAATAATTAATGTTATTTATGACACAATGATGATGTAGTAATTACCTTATTAATGATGGAATCAAATCAATGGTGTTATAAATATTAAAATAAATATAATATCAATGTTTTTATGATATAACAGAATTTTCTAAGTGACTATGACATTTTAGGTCTGATTCAATGTATCTTGTTTGATGTAATCATGTTGTTATGACTTTCACAAAAACAAAATACCAAATAGTGTCAAAATTGACATAAATTAATATTTAAAACAAATACTATATTATTGGTTGATATAATATTCCTAAAAATCTAAGGATCGGCCAATGAACTTATATAATTAAATTTTTATCACTAATGGACCACTTGGGGGTCAATTGGATGTTTATAGTTTGATTATTAACTATATAATATAAAAATACAATGTGACATGGTAAATGTCAAACTAATTAACTAAGAGTTAAAACTAAAAGATAAGGTTAATATAATGAACCCAAACTGTCTAAAATCTATTGGTTGAAATGATTTCTACCCATAACCACCTTATACTTTGAATAATTTACTTTGGAGCCACTATAAACTGAATATAAATTTATTATAAAATAATACTTTATGTTTTCGCTAAGGAGCCCCTCCTCCCCATTATAAAAGGACACCACTTCTAACCAATTATTCACACCTTCAAATCCTTTTGTCTCGGCCGAACCCTGCCCAATTACTCTCTCAAATTCCATAACTTCAACCTAGAGGCTTTATTTTGATCAGAAATCCATCCTATGGATCCATTTTGATCAAATCAAAAGGAAGAACCTGAAGAAGATGTAATGTTTTCACCACCCTTTTTCAAGTTATTTTCTTCTTCAACTTATTCTTTCGTTGTTATTTCCTTTCTAAAATAATAATTCATGTATATTCTATATACTTTGATGTTATTATAAATATGGTAAAACCTTATTCATTATTCTATCCACCCTTTGAATGACATGTCACCATACGTGCCTATGTACCGCTTACCGTCTCCACGTCGTGGTATAATTGTTATTCAATACATTATTATATGGATGGGTATAATAATGATGTGTATTTCATGTAAATAATAAATATAACATGATAATTATTCTGTATATATGATATACCATCAAATTTTATATTATTTTAATATCAAAAGAAGGATATTTTCGCTCGTGCGTACGTACGGATTACCGTCTCCACGACGCGATGAGATTCATTTTCAAGTTCACCATTCATCGATGATTATAAAAATATATATTACTAATAAGTATGTAATATATGACATAATAATGATACTGGAGATATATATATTTATATATATAAGTATTTATGCACTTACATATATCTTATTGACTTACATCTGTTCAATACTATATGAAAACAGAAACATCAATTATGCGTACGTACGGACTACCGTCTCCATAAACATTGTTTTCCATTTCATATATACGTCAATTATACATATCTATATTCTAAATATATATGATATATAAATTATTTTTTATATTCAATATGTATTTAAATCATGATCTAAGTGATACAATCGAGAGTAACAGTTAAAACACGTACAATAAAGAGAACGACTATTAACCGAAATATTAATATAACATGGAAATTATTATTAAATGGGTAGTATAAAGTCATAAATGAATAATGTATGATATAATAAATATCAATATGTTTCTGGTATAATTGAATAACATACTATAGTCTTCATACAAGAGGTTAAAAGTACCCTTGACTAAAGGAAAGTGCAATGTAAGAGGTTTTCATCTCACTCCTTATTCCTGTGAGATTCATGCCATATTGCCACTATTACCTTTTTTTGGTGTATGTATTTACCATAATTGTATTCTTTGTGTAATACAATTTACTTTATGTGTATTTACATATTAATTGTATGATACCACTTTCAATGGGTGTATGTTTTGTATGTTACCAAATTGGTAAGGGTTTATTTCACAATCTCTTCATTTTTCGAAGTTGTTTATACGTAATTATCTACTGAGACCTATTTATCATCCAAATCCTGGTTTCTTAAAAATTTATTTCAAAACATTTTTACTATTAACTAGAAAATGGGTTAAAGTCATTTATACCCTTGTTTTACTATTTATTAAATGTTTTTAAAGGAATATTTCTGTCATTTTCCAAACAAGGTACTTTATTACCTTTTCGACAAAATTAAGGTAAGAATGTATTTTTAACTTATATGGAGGTTGCGATTATTCTCCACCATTATTAAACCTTTGAAGCTTCCCTTACAATGTTATAAGGATATTTTCAAAATAAAGGTTTTCTATATAATTATATGACTCTTATATGATTAAAAAAAGAGATATTTTTCTCAAATAGTTTTGATTTCATCTATGTCAACATCCATTCATGGATTTTAAGCTTATTTGAAGTTGAATTATTATGATAAAAAACTACCATATTTTATTGATGGTTTTTTGATATGTTTGACTGTGGATGAGTTATTTTTATGTCATTCATGGTTTATGGTAAAAGTATTGGCATTTCGTAGGTTAGTTTTAATACGAATGTTTATGTAATATTTCAAACTTTTCTTAAGATGAATGTGTTGGACTATTATGTTCCGGGTCGGGGTCCGATTACAGCAGACCATCCGGGTTGGTGTTCGGTTATTAGAGGCACTCCAGGTCGGTGTCTTGTTATTAGAGGCACTCCGGGTTGGTGCCCGATTATTAGAGGTAGTCCTGGTTGGTGTCCTGTTATTAGAGGCACTCCGAGTTGGTGTCTAGTTATTAGAGGCACTCAGGGTTGGTGTCTGGTTATTAGAGGAACTCCAGGTAGGTGCCCGGTAATTAGAGGCACTCCAGGTTGGTGTCCGGTTATTAGAGGAACTCCGGGTTGGAGCCTAGTTATAGAGGATCTCAAGGTTGGGTTCCGGTTACAGTTGGCCCTTAGGTCTTGGCATGAGGCCTTGACAATGAAATTAAGGTTCAACATTATTCATTCCATCATTATGAAAGTGGTTATTGATATTTCATGTGATTATTCGACTAGTATAATATCAATGTGAATAAGTAAATGACATTATTTCATTTTATCTTTTCCATATTATTATGAAGATCAATTTTAAAAGGCTTTTGTTTTAGTTATACATTGCCTTAAATGTTTATGTTTATTTATGAATGTTTCCGCTATATTGTTATGCTTACTGAGTATCTGAGCTCACCTCATTCTATGTTTTACATTTCCCAGGATTCAAAGAAGTGTATTGTGATTGATATGAAGGGATAATCCAAGGGAATAATGACATTCATGAAGGATTATTTATATTGTTTTGTATGTTATGAAGTGTAATGTAACATTCATGTATGTAATATATTTTCCAAGACTGGTAAACTGATCGGTCCTTCGGGACATGATTACATGTAATCATTCCATTGTATTAAAATAATTCACCTACTCTGGGTAACTGGGGTTGGGGCATTACAGTTGGAATCAGAGGATGTTTATAAATAACCATGGAAACTAGATTTAGATAAACTCTGATTTGAGCATGTATCCCTAAGATAGACTTTGAGGATTAATATAGAAGAACTTTCTGGAATTTTGATATTGTAGAGATTTTGTGAGTTTTTCGAGCAATGCATCCCTGTCTAGATATGAGCAGGTAGAGGTGGATCTAGCACAGATGTACTTAGGGGTAAAATGAAAAAACACCGCTTTGAGCTAGAATCAAACGGGAACAGGTGCACGACAACGGGCCTTGCTGCACTCTTGGTTACGATAGTCCTGAGAGATATGCTTAGGATAATTCTAATTTTCTTTACAAATCATTATGAAGGGTTTAGGAGTATATAATTCCTCAAAGAAGACATTTTTATGATTATGGATTATATCCATAAACTGTTTAATTTATGTTAAATTTTTTACTAGTTTGGGATTAGGTATTTCTATTCATAATCTAATCTAATGTATGCCAATGTTTAGAAATGGCGCCCAATAGATGGAATGAGAACTGCAACAATATGCATGATCCAATGAGTATGAAAGATCATATATTTCATGGTATTAATCTTGAATTTAGAAGGGAAATATTATCCCATGTATTATCATCATATGAAGAAATAGTATCATGTGTTGATAAGATATGTAAAGAATTCTCGGAGTCCTATGGCTTTGAAGGGAATCCAGAGAAGGAAAGTATGGTAGAGAGAATGAAAGTTAAAGGGAAGAAGGTAAAGAATGATTTTCATATATGTGATAATTATGGAAAGAATCAACTTTTCAAATACTTGAAGGGAATGGGAGTATGTTATAAGTGTGGAGAAAAATGATGCCATGTATTTGACTGCAAGGGTAATAAAATGGTTTCAAATGTACAATGATTCATCTGTAAGGAGTTTGGAAACTACATGAACCAATGTCCCAGTCATCATAATATGACACAAATGATGCTATTGGATAATAATAAAGTTATGATACTACCATAGATGAAGAATAATGACTAGTGTTATTATGTTGTTATAATAGAATTATTTCATTTGAGTGTTGTATCAACAATATACTGGTTACAAGAATTATGGAGATAAATAAGGATTGTACTGCAGTACTATTTCATTGGGAATTTGTGATTATATGGTCTTGATACTAAGGTAGTAATTTTTGAATAAGGGACTATTGATTTTGGTAATTCAGGATGTTGTGGTGTTGTAAAAGAATACACGATGAAGGCATTCACAAGTTATTACTTGGAAAAAAGGGTCCTCATTATTTTTAACTTCTTTATAAACTTTGGACTGAGAGTTTGGATATATGTATTTTGGATAATTCTAAATGTTGGAATGGATTAATATTGAAATTGGATACTATTGTTAAGGTTATTTTTGGATTTCTATAAAAAGGATAACCCATAGGTCGGGCGGAAACCTGTCATGTCCGTTAAGGCTGCGAGACATGAACCTACAACTGAAGGGAGGCAAGGGTGTATAACCTATCACCGAACCATGTGATGTCCTGGATTGAATAATGTAGTTTTTTAAAGGGTATGATATGTGAATTATAAATTCATTATTTTTGGAACCCTATATGATTATGATTAATAGAATATATGTATATATATATTTTGAAATCTTTTAGAGTGAAATATGAGTTTGTGGTAGAAATTAGTTGAAGGATGAAACTCTAATTTTCAAGTATATATATATACACACAGATATATATATATATATTTACTCTTATTTTATTGATAAATAAATTATTAAACTTTAGAGAAGGGATCTTAAAAACAAAAATGTGTTATCCTAATACCTTACATTTTGTTGAACCGATGGTATTTTAAATCATCAAAGATTGGTGGATTTGAGGCCCACAATTCTACAATTGTTTGTGATTGATGACCTCAATCACTCCCTATAAATATTTTCGTTTTCCCTCCAATTATATGTCTCTAATTGCAACCAATATTCTCCTAATAGAGATCGTAATTTGGTGGTGACTTTTTCATTCCCCTTTTCTTCTTATTAAGACTAAATTTTATTAACCCAATTTATGATGTGGGTTTTCCCACAAAGGTATTTTCTATTTGCAAACTTTTTTTTCTAAGAACTATTTCAAATTGAAAGGACAAAATTTATTGAAGGAGGGTAGAATGTAACACCCCAAGATTTCATATTACGTTATTTTTTCAAAGTAATGCATTAACTTGCACCGCACACAACAATGAGTTCAAGCACATCACGACATACCAAACTAGCAGTTCAAAAGTAGTTATGAATAATATTAACTGAATTTTGAACTATATATTATCCCTATAATTTTAGAATCCATATTATGAGTTTCTTAGACATAATGTAGGAACAAATACATTTTTTTCAGATAAAAGAAGTATTTTTCAAATAATGCAATCTTACAGCCATTTAATAGAGAACCCTTTTTAAATCCAATGTTTGAAACTTTTATATATTTAACATGACAAAATAAACTTCTTATTTAGAATTGACACATAATAATTTATTTTCAATTATCATTTGGTATATTTCTGAAAAAGTTCAATTTTTGATGAATAGTGAAAAAACACCGAGTTATCATTTAAAACCGAATTCTTTTTAAATAATAATTTATTTTATTTAATTTTATTTTAGGTCAAAATAGATACAAAATACCTATATAAATTCAATGTAATTCATTGGTGTCAGTTTAT
The DNA here is from genome assembly GCA_963277665.1 of Viscum album. NCBI lineage: Eukaryota > Viridiplantae > Streptophyta > Magnoliopsida > Santalales > Viscaceae > Viscum > Viscum album. The sequence goes on along the minus strand of OY728164.1, from coordinate 1,863,418,358 downwards.
AATAATTTTTGATATATATAAAATTTTATAGAACTTGTCATTGTCTTTTACCCACCTCCTAGGAGAATTTTCAAATTCACATAAAACTTAATTTTACCACTTATGTGAGTGGAATTTTGAAAAACTGAGAGCCACGGTTAATATCAAGGAGTAAAATGTGGTTCAATAAGATAAAAATAATTTGTGTGAATAGCAACTTTTTACTTTTATTTACCACGATTAAAAGTAAATAGGATAATTAAGGGTAAAAATGATATTAATATTACCCTAAAACATGTACTATTTCTATTGGAAAAATGTATCTCGACCCAAAACAACCTTAGGAATAAAATATTATCATTTAGGTCCACTTGGATTAGATTAGGAAAATTATTATTATTTAATTCAAAGAAGAGTTAAAAGAGTTAAAATCAAAGTTTAATAACTAAAACATTTTTAATATTGGGTTATAAATAATATAAATTCTATTATATATATTCATTAGAAATCTAAAAAGTTTTCCTAAATAATGGAAATTTTTTTATTTATACATTAAATAATAAAAGTTATTTATGACATAATGATGATGCAGTAATTACCTTATTAATGAAAGAATCAAATAAATGGTATTATAAATATTAAAATAAATATAATTTCAATGTTTTTATGATATCCCCGAATTTTTTAGGTGACTATGACATGTTAGGGATGATTTAATGTATCTTGTTCGAAGTAATCACGTTGTGAGGACTTTCACAAAAACAAAATACCAAAGTGTCAAAATTGAAATAAATTAATATTTAAAACAAATACTATATTATTGGTTGATATAATATTCCTAAAAATCTATGGTTTGGGAAAATGACTTATATCATGAATGTTGTATCCTTAATGGACCACTTGGTGGTCTATTGGAAGTTTATAGTATGTTTATAAACAGTATAATATTAAAATAGAAAGTGACATTGTAAATGTAAAACTAATTAACTAAGATTTAAAACTAAAAGGTAAGGTTAATATAATGACCCAAATCTGTCTAAAATCTATTTGTTGAAATTATTTCTACCCATACCCTCCTTATATTTTGAATAATATACTTTTGAGTCATTAGAAACCGAATATGAATTTATTATAAAATAATACTTTATGTTTTTTCTAAAGAGCCCCTCCTCCCCATTATAAAAGGACACCACTTCTAACCAATTTTTCACACCTTCAAAGCCTTTTGGATCAGATAACCCCTACCCAAATAATCCTTCAACTTCCTTTGCTTCAACCTAGAGAGTTTAGTTTGATCATAAATCCAACCTATGGAGCCCTTTTGATCAAATCAAAAGGAAGAACCCAAAGAAAAGGTAATGTTTTGACCACCTTTTTTCAAGTTCCTTTCTTCTTCAACTTATCATTTATTTGTTATTTACATTATAAATTAATAACTTATGTATATTATATATACTGTGAAGTTTTTATAAATATGGTACAACTATATTCATTATTCTATCCACCCTTTGAATGACATGTCACCATACGTGCGTACGTACGGCTTACTGTCTCCACGTCATGGTGTAATTGTTATTCAATACATTATTATATGGATCGGTATAACAATGATGTGTATTTCATGTAAATAATAAATATAACATGATAAGGATTCTGTATATATGATATACCATCCAATTATATATTATTTTAATATCAAAAGAATGATATTTTCACTCGTGCGCACGTACGGATTACCGTCTCCACGACGCGATGAGATTCATTTCAAATTTCACCATTCATCGATGATTATAAAAATATATATTACTAATAAGTATGTAATATATGAACTAATAATGCTACTGGAGATATATATATATATATATATTTATATATATAAGAATTTATATACTTACATATCTCTTATTCACTTACTTCCGTTCAATACTATATGAAAACGGAAACAACGTTTATGCGTTTGTACAGACTACCGTCTCCATAAACAGTGTTTTCCATTTCATATATATGTCTATTATACATATTTATATTCTAAATATATATGATATATAAATCATGTTTTATATTCTGGAAGACTTTAAATCATGATCTATGTGATACAATCAAGAGTAACAAGTTAAAACATGTACAATAAAGAAAACAATTATTACCCGATATATTAATATAACATGGAAGTTATTATTAAATGGGTAGTATAAAGTCATAAATGAATAATTTATGATATCAGAAATATTAATATGGTTCTGGTATAATTTAATAACATACTATAGTCTTCATACAGAAGGTTAAACGTACCATCGACTAAAGGAAAGTGCAATGTAAGGGGTTTTCATCTCACTCCTTATTCCCGTGAGATTCATGCCATATTGCCACTATTACCTTTTGTGTGTTGTATGTATTTTCCATAATTTTATTATTTGTGTAATACACTTTAATTTATATGTATTTACATATTCATTGTATGATACCTCTTTCAAGGGGTGTATGTTTTGTATGTTACCAAACTGGTAAGGGTTTATTTCACAATCTCTTCATTATCCGAGTATGTTTATACGTAATTGTCTTCTGGGACCTCTTTATCATCCACATCCATGTTTCTTAAAAATTTATTTCAAAACATTTTTACTATTTACAAGAAAATGGCTTTAATTCATTTATACCATTTTTTCACTTTTTATTAAATGTTTTTAAAGGAATATTTCTGTCATTTTCCAAACAAGGTACTAAATAACCTTTTCGACAAAACTAAGGTAAGAATGTTTTTTTAACTTATAGGGAAGGTGCGGTTATTCTCCACCTTTATTACACCTTTGAATCTTCCCTTATAATCTTATAAATATATTTTCAAAATAATGTGTTCTATATAATTATATGACTTTTATATGATTTCAAAAAAAGATATATTTCTCTCAATTAGTTTTGATTTCATCTATGTCAATATCATTTGATGGATTTTAAGCTTATTTGAAGTTGATTTATTATGATAAAAAACATCCATATTTTATTGAAGGTTTTGTGATATGTTTGATTGTGGATGAGTTATATTTATGTCATTCATGGTTTCTGGTTAATGTATTGACATTTCGTAAGATAGTTTTAATACGAATGTTTATGTTACATTTCAACATTTTCTTAAGATGAATGTGTGGGACTAGTATGTTTCGTGTTGGGTTCTGGTTACAACAGACCCTCTGGAATGGTGTCTGGTTATTAGGGGCACTCCGGGTTGGTGTCCGGTTATTAGAGAAACTACGGGTTGGTGTCCGTTTATTAGAGGCACTCCTGGTTGGTGTCCGGTTATTAGAGGCACTCCGGGTTGGTGTCTGTTTATTAGAGGCACTCCGGGCTGGTGTCCGGTTATTAGAGGCTCTCCGGGTTTATGTCTGATTGTTAGAGGCACTCTGGGTAGGAGTCCGGTTACAGAGGCTCTCCAGGTTGGGTTCCGTTTACCGTTATCCCTTAGGTCTTGGCACGAGGCCTTGACACAGAAATTAAGGTTCGACATTATGCATTTCATCATTATGAAAGTGGTTATTGATATTTCATGTGATTATTCAACTAGTAGAATATCCATGTGAATAAGTAAATGGAAGTATTTCTTTTTATCTTTTCCATATTATGCTGATGTTCAAGTTTAAATGGATTTTATTTTAGTTTTACATTGCCTTAATTGTTTATGTTTATTTGTGAAAGTTTCCGCTATATTATTATCCTTACTGAGCATCTGAGCACACCCCTTTCTATGTTTTATGTTTCCCAGGATTCCAAGAAGTGTATTGTGATTGATATGCAGGGTTAAGCTAAGGGAATAATGACATTCGTGAAGGTTTATTTATGTTGTTTGGTATGTTATGAAGCGTAATGTAACATTCATGTATGTAATCTATTTTCCAAGACAGCTAAACTAATCGGTCCTTCAGGACATGATTAATTGTAATCATGCCAGTGTATTAAAATAATGCACTGACCCTAGGTAACTAGTGTTGGGGCGTTATAGGCTTCATGGAGTATACTATTGAGTATACTATTATAATCACCCTTTGTCTCTATAAATACATTCTTTCAGGTCAGTAGAAGAAGGTAGGAGATCGTTCTTGTTACTACTAGCTTTTGGATACAGCGAAAACTATTTGGGCTTCATGGTTGCCACTTTATTTACCTTTATTTTAGTACTTGTTGTTATTTTCAGTTGTAGTTGATATTTAATGTCATTAAATATGTAAAAAAGAGTTGTATATTATATTTTATACCAATCCGAAATTTATTATTGTTTGTCTTATCTCTCTCTTCATCCTGTGTAGCTCTTAGAGTGTAATTCCACCCATCTTCATGATTACGATACCATTGGTTCAAGTCACCATCCTAGGGCCTATTGGGGGTGAGAATCAGGTGTCAGTATTTATCATATTTCGTTACTTGCCCAAAATTGGTACACCATGTGTGGTGGGGTCATGAAATTTACAACATAAAAAAAATAATTCATTATATTAATAAAAAAACATATCAATACAATCATATCCCTATAAATCTTATTGAAATACAATATTTAGATTATAAAAATAAAATTTCATATGAAACTAGTAAATAATCATGGAATCCTCTACTTCTATGATATATTTCTATTTAACAAAAAAAAACATTTTCCATGATTCTATTCATTACATCCATAACTATCATAATGATTATGACACCTTTTTCACATCTTTATTAGGTGAAGTCTAACTCCCTGAAACACCCATCTAAATAATATTATGGAAATGATCAGAGAGAAAATAATAAATATGAAACATATAAACAGACAAATACAATCATATATATATATATCTAAAAAAAGATTCATGTATCTTATATGTTCAATTCATTTATAATTCATCAATTTGGAAAATCTCATCTTTAAAAGCCAAAGAAATAATGAATCATTATAAAACTACATAATAAAATTAAATATAATGATAGAATACGAATATCATACAAAAAATTAATGATTAAAAATTAAATTGTAAAAATAATATTATTTTCACATCAAAGCCAAATATTCCCACTATGATAGTCTAAAAAACAATTTACCCAACAATGTATCATTCATAAGTAACCAAATCCATGAATTAACTAATTTCATAGAACATTGAGAACAAAAGAATATATGAATGGTTGATAAAAATGGGAAATGTGTTTCTTAGATCATAGAGTCTAAATATCACATTTTCGGGACCCAAATATCAACCAATTATTAGTTCATTAAAAAATAAATTCACAAAATAAAACTAAAATTAGTAGTAGAACTATGGAACTAAAAAAATGGATAACATCAATTTAATTTTAAACTATTAATATAATGGAAGAAATATATACATATATTTCATCTAAACAAATTCGATGTTTAGTTCATTTAATATAGATAAAAACACATAGAATCTAAAAGAAAATATATCAAATCATTTCCGGCCATTATCCTTTATAAAAAATTTCATTGACCCAAACACAATAAGGAAACTTAATACAACCACATTTTTACTTTAAAACCATTCTCAAACCATAAGAGAACAATGATGAAGTTCATATGGATTAAGGAAATATTGATCCATGACATTGATTGAATACCCATTTCTAATAAAAACTATATTAAATTACAACATCAAGAATGTGATATAAAATTATCACCAATTAGAAAACATTAATTTTTTAGAAAACCACAATTTAGTTCATTTTTTAAATTATGAAACACCAATTTAAAACATCTCGCTCTTGAATTATGATGAATCTATGATAAAATTTACAAAAACAACAACCATTCATTAAATCAAAGTATAATTTAGTATAGTAATTTTCATGATTTCAAAGAAAACCATCTTCATAATTATTTTCATAATTAACAATATAATTCACACATACAACCTCGACAGCATTAATATAATATAATATTGGGCTCATGAAATTTAGGCCCCAAAAACATCCCCAAATGATATGGTGTCACACCAAAGGTTTAGTTTTATTTTAAATGGATGAATTTATCAAGTATTAAGATATCATATTATATTTTACATAATTTTGTAATGGGATTAAATATTAATTATTTTCTCACTAGAAAATCCATTCACCTATCTATAAGTGTATAATGCGTTTTAAACAATTTTTTTATTTCTATGTGGTATAATAAATTTATTTCAATTCATATAATAATAGAATACCTTTTTTCAACGGAATTAGGATGGAACACTACATTCCATATTAACATCACTAATATCTCTAAAAAATGTTTTATATTTTCAAGTAACATTTTATATCATTTTATTAAATAATTAATATTATTGATTTCTTTTGAATACTGATATTCAATGATTTCTCGATATGAAAATTTTTAAAATTTTATGGAATTTTGATGTGATAAATTTACACTAATGAATTTACTATTATAATTGATAATGTTTTACAATATTTCAAAATATTTATCTGTAAACCCATTGGCCAAGATATTATTTTTGGTGTTAGTGAAACTATAATTAAATGGTTTATATTTTTGTCCCAGTTAGATTATTTGATGATGGAATAATGATAGTATTGGTTTTATATGATTATTTTTACCATTAATAGTTCGTAAATTAGATTGAATATAACTTGTTACTATTTGATTATTCGAATCCAAAATCAATTTAGTGAATCATTATAATAAATATTTGGGAATCATTTTTGTTGTTTAAATAATTTTGAAGTGTATTGGATTATGTTTTAACCATATATATATATATATTATAATTTATAGGTTTTCATTATATATTTTATTGTACATTATCTAAGTCACATAGAGTAATAAAGCACTGAAGATATTTAAATTTTATATAAATTTTGGGAGATACATGATAATCATTTTTGTTGTTATTCTTATTCAAATTTATTGATCCGTATTTGGAATTTTATTTTAATAATAATAAAAATACATTTTTTTATTTATTATCATTATTTGTGGATTTCTCTAGGAGTTATACTATTATATTTTATTTTCATAATTATATGGGTTTTATCATTAAAAAATGGCTTTTGATTGTTAGTTTATAAAATTGATTTTATTCACTAAAATAGTCATAATGATCAAGTTATACATATGTTGTTATTATTCTTGTTACATGCTTAAATGGTTTTCTAATATTGACGGGTTATATAAATATATAATTACATTATATTCAACCTACTGATTGAAATCAGAGATATATATTTCCCAGGATTTATCTCACAAATTAATAAAAAGTTTGTTGTGACATCTCAGCTGGGGTGCCACACGATGGTGCCACAGGATGATGGGCCACATGACCTGAAGCATATCTCTCGAACCCCTAGATTTTTCTGACTAGAAATGATGGGATGATAAGTCAAAAGGGAAGACTATACACCCTTTTTATCATAGTATAACAGTATTTAAAATAAATATGTATATATGAATGAATAAATAATCAGAACAGTAAAACAATCACAGGATAACCAAAACAAATATACAACACTCTACTAAAGGATAAATTTAAAAATTCAGTATATGTGTCATGTGTATTTTAAAAAACTGAATATAAAGACATAAAATACTCCCAAGAAGGACTTTAACCACATCTAGTTCCCTCCACCAATCCCCATCCTAGTAAATAATCTAATCTAATGCCTTTTCCCTTAACATATTATATAACAATAAATTCTATTCAGGTACTGGTAATGCATCCTTAGCAGGATGTTAGTACATCTCAGTAGGCCACCACCAACGGTGTCAAAAACATTCCCAATCAATGGTAGTTTTTGAAATTATATAAATAATGAAATAGAGTATGTAAATAAATAGTTATCACATTTTAATTTAATATTTATTTAATCATATTTACACTAGTATTATCATGGACCCCCATACCTCAATACTAAAATTATCTCATACAATATCATGAAGTAGTCTATAGGTTATATCATATCATAATACCTTAGTTAACATGTGCTGGTGCTTTATGTATTCCAATGTGGTGTGATATCCCACCACATGATTTGACTCATGTTGGATCTTGAATTATTTTCATGTGAGGGCATATCTTGAAGTAATCTATGTCATATAACCCTATTCCAAGCCACTTAATCTCAACTTGTTTACATACATCTAGTGTAGAATGTTATGTATGAGATAAAACTATCATGAATACACACACATCAGTAGGGTAAAATGTCATCTCTACCACCTTGATTCTAATTGGTGCAATCACATCACTGATGTAGAACATCATTTCTAACCACTATTCTCATTAACAATCACACATCACTAGTGTAGAACATCACCTCTATCCTCCTGATTTTCATTTGTGCACTCACATTTCTTGTTTATAACGTCATTTCTAGCACCCCGAAATAATGATAGATCAATCACTAGAAAGAATGTCAAGAAAATCCCTCATTCAAAAATCATGTAGGTAGAGCATCACTAGCTGAGAACGTCATGTCATGCACTAAAGCCATCAAAAAAATTAATTAATTCAAAAAATAATTAATCTAAAGATAACAATTAATTCAACAGTTAATTAATTAATCACATCAAATTTTGCTTTAATCTATAAAAAAATTCGTCAACTATTCAAATAATTATCTTTTAAAAATTAATCTACCAATTAATTATTACCACTTTTTAATTCATATTCCTATAATTAATATGTTATGTAATTATCCTAAATTCCCAATTGTCAATATTTAATAAAAACCAAAATGCCCCAATTCATGACTTGATAATTAATTCACTAATTAATGGTCCTAAATCATTAATTCGCAAAATACAATAATTAAATCTCAAATTAATTATCTTGTTCACTGGTTCCAAGGTCTTAAAATTCCATAACAAACCACAATTAAAATATTCATGAAATTAATTAATTATATTTGGAAATAAAATTTCTAAATAGATTAAGAAACTATATATATGAAAATATATAATCAAAATCATGACTATGGGAATTGAATTTTATACCACCTACCTTGAATTTTTGACGAATGTATGATCATCGAAAATCTCAATAATCTGAGTAGCACAACGACATAGATATGAGTTCCATATCTAAATCATAAAATTAGATTAATGTTATCAAGATCTATTCAATCTAGATCTATATACACAATACTAGTTGTAGATCTCACAAAAAAATGTATATCTAAAGAACCAGAAAAAAAACTATCAAATGATTAAGAGATTAAGAATGAATATATGGGATACTGATCAGGATGATATCTACTTACTGAAAGGAAGGAAAATCATCAATTTGGGCATTGAATCTTGATTAATGGAGGACTAACAGCCATAGAACCCTTCTTGAACGCTCTGGAATCATCCCATAATTGTCAAGTCCACGTCTATGTTGAAATGGATGTGTTATGGGGATTTGGGTGATTTTAAAACTATTTTTTGGATAAATGAAAACTTCACACACAATGTTCTAGGTAGGGTCCCACGGTTTGAAAAAATGTGTACCATTAGTGTAGACCTCACTTCCCATGGTTTTACACATAATATTATTTTGGTGGATAGTTTTTTAAACCGTGTGCCTGCTATACGAAGCCATTCTACCTTGGTTCCCACTGTTTGTTGGGTTGGGAGAATAATTTACCCTAACTGTGCGACATTCGTTCATAAACCCTTTTTCAATTATTTTTCCTAAAAATCCACCCAAACACACCCACATTCATAACTTTAAACAATGGTACTAAAATGAATACTATATTTACTTGAAACATATCATGAGATAACTATAGAAAAAGTAAGTATATTACATTTGTGTTGAAACATTTGTGTCCCAATGTTTTTATTGATTAATATATATTATATAGAATATGAAATGGAATCTGAAATATCATACAAATAAATAAGAAAAACTCATGATAAAATTTTATTTTTTTATAGAAAATTAAAACCCTTACACATCATTCAATGACATATATCAAAATCAAACATATAGGAACATAATGTAATATATCACTCAAAATGTGTTGTATAGTGTTATAAAAATAGTATATAGATATTAATTTAATGATTTTAAAATATAAAAATAATATATACATAATACTAATTCAATGTTCATTGAGATAATAACTCTTATTCATGTTTTTGTAACAGAAATAACAAATAGCGTCTTAGTATGCAAAATGTATTCCAAGGCTATCCAATAGGATTATAACAGGTTTGATGTATTTTTTAGAATATGTCATGCCGTTTATTAATCCACGAGAAATATTAATTTAGAGGGTGAAATTCATTCCCAATATGAGTTGTGAATTATCATAAACTACTTTAGTTCTCAACCATGAATCAATTTATTCCATCATTTTTTTTAATCATAAATCTTGTGGAAAATTTAATAATTAATTGAATTTCATTATTCCTTTAATATGATTATATACCCTATGTTTTTTTAAAAACATTTATGTTGCACAACATTTCAATTTTCCATATTTATATTTTATTTATATATTTATATTTAGATGAAGTATTCAGAAACCTGGCTTATTTAAGAGTCACATAGTCAGATAAATTGTAATTTTAATCATGTATACTAACTAATAATGTTAGTTTTTTTTATTGGGGAAAAAATATTTTAATAAGTTGTATAGAGGCAATGTATACTAATTATTCCTCTTCAAAAATAGTTTCAAACACGCACACACACTTATATATATATATATATAAATTCAATTTTATTACAAATATGAATTGTTGATTACAAAAATTGTATGATAATATCTATTTTTTTGGTCATATAAACATTGATTTCTTTATTAATTAATTTTCATTATTTTTCATACTTAATATTTTTACATTTTTTATTTTTTGGAGATTATTATTGTTCATGAAAAAAATTACCTATTATTGTAACTAATTAGGGGAATTATAGATTATGCTAATGTAAAAATTAATTGTTTCATTATTAAATAATATATGACTATTATTTTTAAATTTGTATAATAAAATTTTATTAAAAAGATAATTTGGATTTAAAAATAAAAAAATTATAAATGTATTTATTTCTCTAGTTTGGTTCAAAAGTTCAAAGTATGTAGAGATATGTTTCTTCTCATGATCATAATATATATATATATATATATATAAGATCTAACATATAATATGAAACATTTTTTAATATTATTTTAATTATGAATATTAGATATATTCATCTCTAGCATTATAATACACTTCAATTACCAAGGACTCATGTATAATGGGTGTTTAGTTTATGTCAAGGAACTAAATCGATGAACCATCATTATTTTATCTAATATCACTAATGATTCCCCCTTTTTATTCACACTCTATCTGGTGTGATTTTGTTTTAATATTGGTCTTTAGTATGAGTATATCTAATTTAGATGAAAAAACAATATACAATTTTTAATGTTAGGCCTTTATAAATTATATCTAAAGATTATTTAGCTATAATTGAGGGAAATATATAGAAAATATGAGATAAAATTTCTCAAGATCCCATTATGGTACATAGGATTATACTAATGCATTTATAAACATATCCTTCCATGAATCAATATTTAAAATTATGTTTCTATGGAAATTGGTTCTCCATTTAGTATAAATATTTGTTTATGAAAATTTTCTGATATTTTTTACGAATTACATTTTGTGAGAGTGGGTATTTACAATGAATTTTATTAAACATATATTTACACATGTTTTCAAAAACCAAGTGTTCAATGAAATATAATGTCATATTTTTTCAATATATATATTATAATGGTTAAATATATTATATTATTAAATTTTATATTGAAGTAGTTGATTAATTTAGTTTAGAAAAAAAATCCATTAAAATCCATGGGCATTTGAAGGGAATTATTATTAAAAATAAATTAATTGTTTTTATAAGAAAAATATATATCTGAAATAATTATAATTATAAACACCACTCTATTCATTTTTTTAATTCACACTATTTTTCAGGGCTACGGGCCATAAATAAATAAATAAGGCTTCATGGATAGGTTATCCCTTAAGGGGGTCTATGTCTTGCCTTTCCAACCAGTGTGTGATGTGTGTGTTTATATAATGTAATTGTACACCAGAGAACCTTATATACATATATGTATTTATATTTATATAATTTTATTTAATGGGTAAGAGTACCCTAGATTCATTTTATATAGTCATAGGAGGTCATTCAATAATTCATTTTAGAAAAAAAAGATAAAAAATCACTAATATTAAGATTTAAGATTACCTGGAATAATTTTATAATATTAATCTCCACCTATATATTTTAGTAGAATGAGAAAAATTTTATTTTTCTATGATGATTTATATAGTTATATTAAAAATAGATTTCTAAAATTTTAATTCTAATCTAACATTTATGTTAGTCTTATTAGAAAATGTATATAGTGTCCTAAAAGGTATCTTCTTATGGATTTTGACAACTCTACAAATATAGACCATTGATAATCTTATAATTTTATAATTATTTATTTTTTATAGTTATATAAATTTAATTTTCTATTAATATAGATATATATATGCCCATGTACTTTGATTCAAGGAAGTTGTTTTTTGGTAATGGATGCGAACAATACTGGGTTACAACTGGTGATAGTGATGTGATTCATATCATTTATGGTCGACTATACAATCATTTCCATTTTATTATTAATTTTTATCATTTATATTGAAGAAACTTTATATGTCATTATCATATTTTTGGTCGTATGGATATATTTTTATACAATGATTGAATTTATTAATTTTTAAAAGATAAATATTTTTATATCATATAATTTAGAAGTATGGATGCACCATATATGATTTAAAATTTAAATATTTTTTAATATTTTAAAATTTTAAATTATCAATCAATCCAATTTTGTAGATGTGATAACATTTTCACATGTTCCATCATATTAATATAATGATTGTTCCATAGGCTTGTGTTATACTAATTCAAGTATTATAAACAAATATTAATGAAGATATTTTATGAAATAATATCAACTGATTGGTGTATATATGGATGAATATTGGATGATTTATGAATATAGAAAAATAGGATACAACTCAAAAATGATTGAAAAAAATCATATTTATGAAGGATAACCATTTTAAATGGTAATCCAATGATTGATTACTATTAGTAAACTCATTATTCAGTTTAAATATAGTAATTTTTCAAGAAGAAATGATTTCTTGATATTTTATATTTAATACATGTGGCGTTATATGTCATTCATTTTCATCAATCAAGAAATTAAATATTGTGTCTGATACCTCAAAAATTAATATACAATTTCATTATTTTTTTATTTTTGATAAAAAATTTTATGTAAAATTTACTTGTTCTGTTTTGAAGTTATTATACAGTTGATTATCTTATACTTTTGTAATTATTAATTACAAGATTTGTGGAATTATTTACATTGACATATAGATGTAATTAATTTCTAATAAAAGAGATCTTATAAATTGAGAGAAACTAAATTTGTACAACAATTTTTTCCTAATATTTTTCAAAATAATGGGTCTTTATAATATTAGAGAAGAAATGAAATATTTTAGCAATTATGTAATAAATTTTTATTGATATCAGACATAATATAAATATAAAAATGAATATTTTATAAAATATTTAATTTTTGGTAATTAATTCATCGATGAAATAAATATTTAATATTTTTTTCTGATAATTATATTATTTTCCAAACATGTTTTTTCGTATTTAAAATTCTTGAGTAGTTTATATTTTTCATTAGATATGTGTTTTTTACAATTAAGATTTATTTTCATAATCATTATTTTGGTTGATAGGATAATACAAAATGGGATATAGTTTACAAAATCTTTAATGTCCCTAAATAAGTAATATAGTTAATAATATATATATATTTTCCATTGGAAGCCTAATTTTAAAGGTGTTAGTAGTTTTTTTCATTAATTAATTTGTTACATTTATTTTTATAATCTAAAAAATTTAAATCATTTAAATAGTTATTTGTAATTAGTGTTTAATTTTAGGTGATTGTGTATCATTTTATATTTTTTATAATTTTTTTTACTATGATTCAATATTTTAATTGGGTTGTTAATTTTTATTTTTATTATATTTATCTTATTGTAAATGTTGACTATTTTAATTTTCTTTAAATTTAAACATACAGTTATTTTAAATTCACCTTATTTGAAATGATTCATTTTCTTTTGGTTTTTGTGAACAATTTATAGATCACACATTAAAATGAATATAATTGTTGAAAATATTGGTTTTCACATTGAATATTTTTTAAATATTAAGAGTTTGAATTTTTTTATAATTTTTAATAATATATTTAAAAAATTACTATTCAGGTAATTGTATAAATACATATCTTTCAATTTATTGAAATTAATATATTAAACTCATGGATGTTGTGTGTTAATTCATATTTACATTATTATTATAATTCATCAATACTGTCAGAGAAATGGTTGTGTGTTTCTACTATTTGTTACATGTTTTTGGTTGTTTAGTAAGTGTTCAGTTTTAGTTTTAAATATATATCTGAGATAATGATTTCATTTGAAGGGTCTTATATTTTAAATATTTTTGATTAGAAATATTGTTTGTAAATATATATTATAAGTGAAATAAATACAGTTCGATTATGAATGTTGTTTTCTTACTGTTTGTAATTTCATTGTAATTTTCTATATTAGTTGAAGAATTATTTTTTTCAATTTGATATAATGGGATTGTGTAGGTTATTTTATTAATTCTTGTTATATGTTAAATTTTTTAAAATGGAATGATTATTTTTCTGCATATTTCCCTGAGTAAATTTTAATTTTTTTTATAAAAATGGCGGCTTAAAAAACTACATTTTAGTGTGAATAACTGTTATTATATCATTAATTTCAATATAAATAACCTAAATAATTTTTTAAATTAATATCTTTATTGATGATATTTGTTTTAGTTCAATAAAATAATTACTATTATAATATTTCAATGTTTTTTTAAATAAAAATAATGTTTTAAGTGAATATATTATATGTTGAAATATTTTTTAAATGGGTATGAAATATTTTTATATATTAAAAAAAATAATTATTAAAAGTATTATAATTATAAACCATAGTTGGATTAAATTTTTTGGTAGCATATCATAATTATTATTTTAAAATAATTTTATTTATGATTATGAAATTGGGATATTGTTTTCACGTTAATATATTTTTAAAATAGAAATGATTTTTTTTCTTGTTTTGTTAGATGTTGAAAATATATAATTATATTTTATCATTTCATTGAATGGAATTTTATTTTAAATTTAATTATTTAATATATTTTATAAAAGAAATTTTTGGTTACTATTAAATCATTTTAGATGTTATTTGTAGGATATATGATGGTATATTAGGTAAAAATTCTATTTGTATAGTCTA
This sequence comes from Viscum album, assembly GCA_963277665.1. Classification (NCBI taxonomy): domain Eukaryota; kingdom Viridiplantae; phylum Streptophyta; class Magnoliopsida; order Santalales; family Viscaceae; genus Viscum; species Viscum album. Next base: position 1,863,402,967 of record OY728164.1, on the reverse strand, counting down.
GTCTATTTTAATATTTAGTTAGAATACTACATTCTTAATAGATTTTCCATGTCAATCACTTTTTTGAAAATGATTCTCTAAATGTTTAATGTCTTTTCCCAAGATGTATATTTACACTTTCTGTATTATAAAATTAAATATAATATTTTTCCATCTTTAGATTAAATGTCAAAAGTCTTCTTATTTTAAAATTTCATCTAATACATAAAATGCATATTTCTGATAAAATTTTTATTGACATAAAAATGAATATTAAATCTTAGTTGATGAATAATATTTATATAATAGAATATTATAAATATATTTGATTGATATTTCTTATTAATAGTGAAAAAATTAACAATGTTGTATTATCATTATATTTATATAGTTTTCAATTGAAAAAACCTACGAAAATTTGTTAGCACTAGTAAATTTTGTTTTAAATATAAATTAATTCTTTACTAATTTTATTTATTGTTTATAATTTATAAAAAATTATTATAATATAAAAAATAATGTTATCCCAATATAATGAAATTTTTGTGATCTTAATGATTATTTTCAAAAACCGATGTTTTGAATAAATAGTTCTTAAATCAGGCTTAATAAACATTCATGGTGTACTACTATGGGACTAAATAGGAGTGGATACATGTGATTATAGAGGAAAATTTATAATAATCATGTATAGTGAAAAAATTTCCCTATAATATTAAAATCTTTTGATAATCTTACATACAAATTATTCTAATGATAAATTTCCTAAGAGAAAATAGAAAAACAACAATGGATTAAATTTTTTAATATTTTTTTATTATTTAGTATAATTATAATATAATAGAAATAAAATTTATGCTAAAAATTTACCAGTCATTTCTATATTGATTAACGTGAAAAATAGTTTTTTTTCTGTTCTCAAATTTTTTTCAGAGTACTTCATAATTTAAAAATATAATCGAGAATTAAAAACATTATAAATGGTCATTAAATGTTATAACTTTTAGTAATTTTACATTTAGTTCTAGGTACACTAAATTTTCATATGTGTTTATGATTTAGGATTTTTTTAATATTCTTTAAAATAAATTATTCTTAAATTTTTTATAATTTTTATAAGAAGGCAGTTTAATTCAGAACACCAATGAACTTTTATATAATAAATTATTTCCAATATTTTGTTTCTTAAGAAAATACTTTATTAAAATATTGTGTCACAGTCTAGGGTGTTCATGTTGGAATGATTGAGAAATTTTTTATGTGTGTAATTTTATAGGCTTGTGTTTTTTCTTAAGGCATTACTAAATTAATATTTCATTTTTTTTCAAAGTAATTTAATTTTTTATTAAATATAAATTTTAATTCAATAAGAAGATTTCATAAGAGTTTTTTAGCATGGAGTAAATTATAGATGAGTGAATTGAGTCATCATATTGTCAATTAATTTAATTATGTTTTATAATTTTTTTTGTATTTTTAGTTTCATTTTTGAATCAAACATAAAACATTTCTGAGTCACATGATTTGATTACATGTCTTTTATATCACGAATATTATCTCTTAATGGATGTTTTTAGAGGTCATATAAGAAAATTTTTTATCCATGTTTTAGAGACTGGGAATTATATTTTATCCTCTCATTAAAACTAATAAAAGGATCAATTTTATGCATTTGAAACTCATGGACCATCATAACATCATTTAGAAATTATTATAATTATATTTTTTCAATATTTTTTAATTTTAGTTTTAATTAATAATTTTTATCAAAATATTGTTTTAAGGTTTTATAAATAACTATATTTAATTTTGTGTTTTTTATATTTAATATTAGTTATATTATATATAATTTTGTATCCATTATGAATTATAATTGGGAATTTGTTATTATAATATTGGAGGAATTTATAAAAAAACTAACATGGTGTTATTTTATTAGTTTCAGATATATTAATAATACTTATATCTATAATATGAATTTGTTTTTCAAATTTATAATAGGTTAATAAAAAAGAGTAAAAACCCAATTTTCCTTTTAATTTTTATGATACTTACTAGAGAAGAATACACCACAATCTTAAGAAACTCATCCTCTCCTAATTTTAATGAAACAACAACATTAATATGATGTTGGTATATATATCATTCATTCTCTCACCATATATGTATTCTCTTACTCTTCTATTTCATCAAAATGATCTTATATTAAAAAGTATTATAATTAAGTTAGTGTTTTATCCACATGGAGAAAAGATATCATTGACCTATCTATTATTTTTAATACCACAAAAGGATCTTTCTATGGGGCATGATGATCTATTTGGAGTGGACAAGCTTCCATCATAGTATTTTGCAATTGATTCTCTAGTTTAGACCATAATGGATTTTTATATATTTTCTATTGCATATAACATGCTTTTAATGGTTTTTATATTCTTTAACTATCCTAATATATATATATATATATTACCTACTAAAATTTGATTAACTCGAATAATTTGGTTTTCATATGACCTTTTGTTTATTATCTGAGTTTTGTGTTCCCTGATATAAAATGATAGATATTTAGTAATTTTATTGTTTTATTAAATGTATTTTAATTTTTGTGAAATTATTATAAATTTAATATTATTTTTTATATCCTTTTAGAGACCCCAAGTTGATATGATATTTCTAACATTTTGTTTCAAAAATGCTGAGAATTTAATTTTTCATAATAAAATAATATATTATTTTAATATAATATATTTTTTTATATTGGAATTCATTTATTCATTAGTGTTTTTAAAAGCGTAATGGAATTATTTAAAATTGAAAATCAGGGTTCAGTGGGTCATTATGATTTATTTAAAATAAAAATTTCAGAAAAAATAAGACAATTTATTATAAATTTTGATCTTATATATTGATTCAAAAGTTGAAATATCATGTCTTAATGAATACACAAAAAGAAAAATTTATATTTAATATGAATTAGAATTATTAAATGATTTCATCCACACAATGTCTTATTCCCATGTAATGATTTGTATTTTTTAATCTATTATTAATGAATGATATTAATATTTATATCAAAGTCATTGTTTCATTTTTTAGTGTCTAATGGTTAGATGTGTGGTTTTATTAAATGATTTATTATAATTATATATTTATTTAGTTTTTAAGACATTAGGGTAAGATTTTTACTTCTTTATGGTAATCTACAGAAATGTGAATTACATGTTTATAATTTCAATATAGTTTGTCTTTCACAATTAATTTATAATTACTCTCTTATTAGGTGAAATTTGGGAATTTCCTCATGATTAGGAATATTTTCTAGCTACTCAGTTTACTACTACTATAAGATGGTGATATAGTTTTTTCCATCATAGTTATTATATAATTATTCTAATGATTTAAATCTATTTACATTTATTTCAAGGAAAAAGGATCCCATATTTATATTTTATAGCCCCAAGTCGTTGTCCTATGATTCATGATTGAATTATATATATATAATGAAAATTGTTTAATACTATGTTTGAATATTAATATGATTTTAAAGTATTTTTTACATATATTTTTTAATATAATTCATAAAATGTTATTATATATTTTTTATTTGATTGAAATGAAAATATTATTTCTTTATATATATATTAACCTATAATTGTTTTTCTCTTTGAAAATGTGACATGTATAATATAATTCTAGAAATCTCATTGGCCTTTGTTCTCACATTTTTCATTTATACCATTGGTTTGAGCGTAAAATTTCAATTTTCATTATTTTATAGGAATTTAATAATATTTCATTAATAGGTATTGAAATATGGAGCCAAATGTTAAATCTATTTTTTTCCTTTAATAATTTTATATATATATATATATAGTAATGTGTTCATAGAGAAGAATAGAAAAGGATTAATATCCTTACACACAATTATAAATGTATTGATTTTATAGAAATATAGAATATATTAAAATCCCAAAAGTGTTCATTTCATGATATAGTGGAATATCATCATGATTATGTCTAAGATCATAAATACAAGACAATAATCTAGTTTAGAAAGTAGGCTTTGACCTAGTAATGACATAATCATAGTTATATTTAGGAATTGGTTACAAATTATTCGAGGGAACAAGTAATTAAATAAAAACATTAGTTTATTTATTTTGTTACATTCTATCACAATGTCCTGGATTCCGCAATATAAATATATATGATTATAAGAACCTTATTTTTATCCACATAACCTTGAGATTCCAATTGAAGTACTGGACATGATCTTTCTGAATTAAAGAGGACCTGAATTATGATCTAGGTCTATTTCACAAACTGAGGTGGAAAATATCTCCAGCAACATCAATGTGGGATCGTTCTTCATCATCGATCTATCCAACCTATGGTAGGGCACTACCTTATGGGGGTTTATCCACAATAATTTCTAAAAGGGAGAAAAAAGATAAAATATTCTAATGTTTTTAATCAATTGGTTAGTCATTCATGCAGGTTATGGTTTGTTCATTATAAAATTTATGATATTTTAATTTTTGGATTGTTATTAATCTCCATTCTTCCTTCTTACATAAATTAATTTTTTCCATCCGGAACCCGGATAAGTTATTTTCATAATTTTTTATTTATTTTCATTTTTTACATGTTTCAATTAACTATTATTATTTCCATATTAATTGGAGGTTTCTTCGATGAACACCCAATATTTAGTGGTTGCATGAGTAACTGTTGGTGCAAAAAATAGATTGAATATTTATAAATTTCAATTAATGATGACTGATGTGAGATTATAGAGAATGATCATTGGTGGATCATATTGGACATTTAATTTTTATTTCTCTTAGACATACATGAATTGTGATGGAATGATGTTGTAGTGGTCAGTTTTTCTAGGAAATAGAATGATGAATTCCAGTGAGAGGTGATGACAATACCAATTAACCCCTGATCTACAATATTTGTTCATTATTTTTAGTGCAAGTGAATAAATACTAAAAATTCCTGAATATATCATGAAATATGGAAACATTATTGTTAAATGGTGCCAACTAAGAGGAGCACAAATATTTTTGGTGCCCTTGGCTATGGAGATACAAATTCATTAACAAATAACATTCTTTTGGACAAGTATCGCATGTCTAGTGATACTATGCTTGAGACACAATTTTTACTCATGGAGTACAAGTGATTAGACTCATAAATCCACATAATAATGTGAATAATATACATCAATGAAATAATACATCAATACAACCAATTTTACATGAACAAAACCAGGTTTAGAAAGGCAACAAACTAGTGTACATGATCATAGGAAAAGGAACATAGTAACATTAAATGGAACATCTACGATTTGACATACATGAAATTTACCCTCTATAACAAATTTTTACTTCCAATAATGTGGATAAAACCCCTTTATTTCATTAGTATTGGTTATGAAATTTATAATTTTTTTTCTTGCTCAATCCATATCAGAGTATAGTGCTTCATTGTAACATCGTTAGGGGATTGTGAATCCAAGTATGTGTTTTGTTTTGGATAAAATTTTAAGTGTACATCCATAAGGAATAGTTAATGATCTTATATAATGTAGTTATTTTACGGGGTTCATGGTATCAGTTTTACCCAAATTCTTAGAGAATCTATATCATATCTTGAAGATTTATCTAGTATAGTGGATAGTGTCCCCATGAATTCTTGAGACAAATACTATATCAGGTTAGTGTGATCTTCTAAGATCCTATGAGTAAATCCTTGTGTTACCTAAAATGAATAACTACAAGGGTAATTTTCAACTGATATAAAGTATTAGGCATATATCACACCCAGAAGATAATTAACGCGAATCGTGTAGAAAAATATTGTGCATGGAAGTGAATCTTTAGTCCTTTTGAGAACAAGGTGAATATTATGTTAAAATATTGGTTTTTTCCAATATTGATAATTATGTCTAATTTATTTACTTACATAACTTTTTTTGATGAGAAAACAACTCTTGATGCTTTATTTTGGGATGTTTCATGGATTTTGACTCGATATTGTTATATTGTCCCATTCATGGGTTCTTCCCATAGAGGCTGTTAATTTTTATGATGAAACATTATTTGATGATTCCGCTTGAGGACTTGGAATTGGTATAGCTTTTTATCCTAAAATATGGACATATGTTCTGATTAGTGATTTATTTTATGAAAATCCCATCCTCCTAAAAAAGTTATACTTATTTTTAGTTTTTATTATTTGTGAATTTGGATATTGTATCACATTTAGCACTCCTGTAATATTCAAATGATGGGATGTTATGTTTATGCTTTCATTGACATAAGTTTTGTACTATTTGGAATATAATTTGGGCATGTATATTTGTACATGTGTAGAGGTATATTATTCTAATGCGAACTATGTGTGTGATATGCATAATGGCCATGTGTCAAAAAACCTAGCCTGTTGGAGATGGTCTTTGGTTATAAAACACGACTTATAAAAATACATGTAGGTCCTTATTGGTTTGGTCATCCAATAGTGGTATCATAAAAAGTAAAATATACATTACAACATGTGCTTTGAGTCTTTTTAGCCATTGAGTTTTGGAACATTATTTTTAAAAATAATGATAATGTGTTTCAATATTATCAATCAAGTTAGGGAAACTAATGTTGGTGTGGTGATAGAAATATCCATTCACTAGGACTATTATAACCATCTTGTTGAATCCTTTCATTTAATAGCATTTGTATGGTAAACATTTGTACATGAATCATTTACCAATGAGTTATGGTTTCAATGTCCATAAAGTGCCAACTCTTCATATACACTCATTGATCATTGTGGGTCATGTTATTTTTAGAATACCCATAAAAAGATATCCAAACATAATTCTAATGTGTGATCACAATGATAACAAATCGGTAAATAAAGATATAAGTCCAAAGTCCACCATTTTATGAGATAAATTTATGTGGTTTGAATGTTTTCCTCCACCAGTGGTGTAATAGGTTTTGCTGAATGTAATATATGGTGTTCTGTCTGGTTGAGCAAGAACCATCAGTTTCCATTGAAGAAACCTAATTGGATTCCATCGGTGAAAGACCCCCAAAATTTTAAACATTAGATAGAGGTAGTGGCCCACATTTTTTTCATGTGAGGACAACTTTAGATGAGTTGGTGCTCGGAGTAGAGACACTTCATCAAGGTTCAATGGGTTGATGGTGGAGTCTTATTACTAATATACATGATGAGACAACACAATATTGAAAAAACATAAATAATCTCTTTTGGTATGAGATCGATATATTTATTTTTCATGTGGTTAAAATAATAGAGCCCCTATAACTTCAACATGTAAGCATGATTATTGAAACATATTCATTAAGATTCACCTAATTCTCATGATACTCAATAGATATGGTATAAGATCTGATATTTTGAAAATAAAAATTCTATTAGAGATGATTCTAAGATAATAATGATTTAGTGACATCCTTTTTAATTTCCACATATGATAGAGTAATTATGAATTCAGTGGTGGTTGAAAGGTACCTGATAGAGAAGAAACAGATAATTTTTTCTTGAATTGGGAAAATAGGATAGGAGACATCAGAAACATGTAGACTGTAGCAAGGGAATGGATATGGCCATATGAGAAACTTGTATCTACAATATCAGTTGATTTTTTGTGTTTACAAGGTTCTAAGTAGGGTACCAATCAACATATAGTTAGTCGGAGCATCCCTTCTGATGGTTGGGGACATCATGCACATGTTTTTTTGTCCTATCATATATCTTACAATGAAAATACATATAGACCACCCAAAATTATGAATCATATATATCATGGATCACTTCATTACAAAGGTAAATGTAGATGAGCTAGGAGAGTAACATGTTGTGGTAGTTAATATGATCAGTTTCCATAACCATCTATAGTTTTTCCACACTAAGATTAGGGAATTGTCGGTCAAGGATGAAAGAAACTAATGACTATAGAGGTGTATAACCACAAGATTATAGAGAAGATGAGAGATACAATCTATATATTTTCAACATTTGATTCAATAACGATAGATAAATGTTAGATTTACTATTTTACTACCATATATCATATACAAGTCATAGAGAATTTTTTTGATCTCTTGTACCATGCATAATTAGGGAGACATTGACCGAAGGTTGTTAAATGACTAAAAAATAACTGATAGTTTGTAATGAATGTAAATATATAGACATTATTATTGGATTATATTATAGAAGGAATGATAGAATATGATATTATATTAGGTATGGACTCACTATCTATATTCCAGGCCTAAATGGACACTTTCATGTTGAGGATATGGTTTGTATATGTTGACAGGGTGATGTATTTCTTTATTAATGAGAAGGAATCATGAACACAATAAGATTTTCCCATTTCATGAGGATAAATCTGATTACCCACAATGTGGATGGTATCTCCCTTATCATAATTGATGTTCTAAGTTTCTAGTTTCCATCCGTTTTGGGGATGTATGATGATTTTTTTCTTAAAAGATGTGTTGGGATTACCTATGAATAGTGATATTTAAATCATTATATACATATACACAAAAAATTAAAAAATATATAGACAAACATAATCAATATGTAAGTATGATATTTGTTGTATATATGTGTAGTTGGAGGAAATAAGGATGTAGGGGTTGGTTAGACCCAACATGTCTCCCTTGGTATACCCTAGTTTTTATGATAAGAAAGAGGGAAAGTGAATGATATTATGTGTGGATAATCATCCCCTAAACCATGTTGTGATAAAAAAATCATCCTTTAAGGATTGATCATCTATTTAATCAGTTGATTATAGTGTAATGGTTTTCATTGATAGACCTCGTTTCAGGTTATCACTATCTCTGAGTGTGTTGTATGGACATACATAAAAATTTATTCTAATGTCGATATGAACACTATGTTTTTTTTGTTTTTCAGTTCAACATGAAAAAATCCCTTGTATTGTTCAATGAAATCATGAACCAGTTAATGCAAAACCTCATAATCTTGATGATACTAGTTTTCATTGATGATATTCTACAATAAATGGTGTCTGATGTGTATCACATAAGAATAATTGTGGTGGTTCAAGATGTTCCAAAGTAGGAAAAACTCTAAGGTAATATCCCACATTTTCAATTCGGGATATGATATATCCACTTCTAGAGACATCTTATCTCAACAGAATGTGTAGTAGATGATTTAGATTTGGATGACTTAGTTATAGATTTGGATCCACCCAATATATTGACTGAGGTGAGATGTTTACATTGGTTTTATGGGTAGAAAGGGAGTTTTATATCCAATTTATTAGGAGTTATGGAACAATTTGGGATTTTAAAAAAAATTGAATCTTTTTTTGGTGCAATGTTTCTAGAATTCAATTATGGAGATATGATAGATGCTATTGTGTACCTCTATATTATGACTACATGATGAGTTTTTCGATTATGTAGTGTTCCATGATTCCATATGGAATGTGATGTGAATATTCTTGATGCATATGAAACATGTGTATATCTATGGGTAAATTTTTTTGATATCCCATGAGAAATAATATGCCACCCCTCACCAAGAAATACCAATGGTATTCTTGACCATAACGATGTTGAAAAATTGTTGTATGGGTTAATGTTTTATTAGATTCAATAATTACAATAGTTTTAAATATATATACTCATATAATGATTTTAATTTGAGATAGCATAAATATCTATATTACATAAATAATTAAGACATCACAATTATATTTTTTTAATTAGAATAGATACATGGTGATAGGAACTCATAGTTGGAGGTCTTGTTCATTGTTGAAGTTCTAAGAGTTAGAGTAGTTATCCCCGTTATAGTAGTCCATTATGGATGTAGATGGATCATAGTACATCTAGAAATTTGTTGTCAACCCACCTCTTTTATGTTTATATAGGGAGGTACACATTATTGATTATTAATTTCAAAACCTATGTAATTAGATATAAAATAAAAATTCTCTTGATGTATTTTTAATGTTGGGGAGTCTGATATTATTTTATTAGGATAGATAATGGAACTACTTGAACTAATAGAGGGTATGAAAAGGGGGTTTTATACATTAAAACTATTCATTCACTAATCTTTGGAAAAGATGTAAGAAGACCATGTGTTGTAGTTCGGGTGGCAAGGGATAAAGAAAATTGTTTCATAGTTTATCTCCTAGGACCATTCTTTTTAGTAATTGATGGATGAAAACCAATTTTATATTAGTTTAGATGATCCCCTAGTGTTGTAAATTTATATGTGGGGTAGTATATATTTGGACACATTTATTGGGATACCAGGGATGTTTAGAGAAGGAGATGTCATTTGGATGATACTAGGCTAGTTCACCATGTTTTTCCTCTTCTATTTGAGAACATAGATCAATTGAGAAAATGAGGAGAATTTATGTTCATGAGCTTGTTTAACTCCACAGAGTAACCTAATAGATATTTTTAGAAAATGATCATGATACCATGTCACTGTTATATCTAGCATTTATAGAGGCCCGTGGAACCCAGTTACAATTGATCGTGGTGTTTCAACATGATAATGAAAAGACAATTCATGTTCTGAAGGTCATGATACATACATGAATGATAGAATTATGACATTATTGGGAATATCAACAACCATTTTTTTCATTTTTATACAACATATTCAAAAATTACACAATTTTTTCTATTTACATTAAAAGAATTTGATTGGAGATCGTACAAAACAGCAAAAAAATTTGACTAATCCAGGTGATTCAGCAATCATGAGACCCAATTTAGAGAGTGTTATGAAAGATAAGGTCTATATCATGTATGAAACCATTATTACTACATAGAGAAAAAAATCAAATGAATACAAAAAACAATGGCCATTTCATTTTGAGGATAGAGACCACTTGTTTATTGTCACACCCGGATGTAGAGTAGGATTTTTTTTTTCATGGTGACATGTTGTCACTGAGATTCACTACCCCTTTACATAATTTTTTTTTGTTTAGAGGGGTGTCATGAACCATGAACCTAGAACATAAGTAAAACAAGTAAAATTATGTCTTATATGTCTTGAATATGAGTAGGGTTGGTTATATCCCAAAAGATGTCCTCATCTGTAGAGAGAAGGTCAAAAGGATTGAGCGACCACTGTGGCATGCCTATTATATGTCAAGGAACTTGTTGAGATGATACTAAGAGGGTTATTGTTTCCCATGGTGCATGTCTAGTGGCCTCACTAGAATCCTCATGAGATACATAGGAACATGAGTCCTTGATTGAACTTAGTACCAATACCATATTGAGCACTATATTTTTTCATATTTCATTAGGAAATACCCATAGGCAGGTTGAATTTATGATCTATATTTTTTTTATAATTAATTATTTTAAATAAATCACATAATAGATTTAGGTCTTGTCCTTGAAATAGTATAATATTATAGGGACTGATAATACCAATATTGATATTAAAGAAATATTCAATATATTAATATCGTGGGTGTACAATTTTCTAGAAATAGAGTGAAAACACCAAAGTGATGAATCTAATATGAAATATAATATTACACTGAGTCTATAATGCATTATATAACCTATGTATATAATAATTACCATTAATATAAGGATTTTTTTAAAAGTTTTCCAGGATAAAAATAATATAATAAATTTATTAATTTATTTATTGTATTAATATTTGACATTTCTCCATGGGAAAATCTATAAATGTACTATTATAAACAAATTATTTGATTATCATCATGAAACATACATTGTGTGAGAATCCCTGGAGGATTGAATGGTGAATGAAAATGGATCCGGTTAATATATGAGGATAGTTTCAATAATTATGGTGGTTGATCTCACCAGTGACATTGACAAAATGCCATTCTTTTTCAATGATCGATCAGTAATAAAGTATGATGTTTTTATGGTTGTTTATCATTATTTAAATATACCATGAAAACCAGAATCAATTCTTCTAATAAATGGATTCAATGATTGATTGCGCTAGTTAGTTAATTTGTATTATTCCTAAAAATTATGGTATTTTAAATTGATTATTTTTATTATATTTCATTAGTCATTACATCCCAAATGAATCAAGGAGAAATCAAGCACATCCAAGGTTCATTACTCATTTGGGATTTGTGTTTTTATACTGACTTGTATTATGAATTCAATATTGTAATCTTTTTTGGATTTTGGTTTAACACCTTTTATTTGACCATTATATGTCAATTCATTATCCCAACAGATATATAGTCCCATAGGGGTTTTTCATAGAGATTTCAATGATATAGGATCGTCATAGTTTGATAAAATCTGATTGGATATTCTCATTCCACTAAGCATAAAATGATCTCTGATTTCAAGATGTTTCTCTAGTTGATTATTCGAGATAATTTAAGTCCATATAATGGATAGTGATGATCGAAAGTACAATAAATACCAAATCATCTATATATGAGAATGGTTTTCAATGGAATTGATGAAATTTGAATAATGAATGAAGATTCCAAAAAATCCGTAAATTCACCCATTTCACAAAATCTACCATGTATAAGACGGTCTCCTGGCTATGGAATATGGGTATCATAAAAAATTAAATATCACACAATATTTGATCTAATTCATGATGAATGACGTGTACTCTAATATTACATGGGATCAGATATAACCAATAATACAAGAATGAGTATAGTACATTGGAATGGCCAAATACATAGAAATTTATAATGATATACATAAATAACATAGTTTTCAGCAGAATAACAAGGTTTACATGGTAATAGAAAAAATGAACTCTCAAATAGAAATCAGTTGGTCAATTATTATATCTATAGGAAATTTACTTCACTAAATATGGCTTAGAGTCCTCTTTTTATTCAGTATAGGCCATGTTCAACTGAGTTAGATTCATTGGTCTCTCCCTACTAGGGTATTTTGTTGAATTACATCCTATAATTATGATTTTGATCCAATATATTGATTAGTTTTTATATATTTCTTAGTATACCTATGTGATTCCATGTTTGGGATATTATATTACATCAATCTTAGAGGGTTTTGAAATTTTCACGGCAACAATGTATTGGGAATAAATATCTTTTCAAAAATATAGATCCTGTAGAGATAGTGGTGTCCCCTAGTTTTTTTGAATGTGATCACCTATCTAGAAATCATTATCATTATAAATCAATTGAATGCATCCTAATGATGTAAGATTATGATGACCTCATAGATGAGCATCGAATATGAAAACATGTCTTGGTATTTGAGTGTCCATGGTGACAGTTCCCTTTTATCCTCAACATGAATACAGTGGATGGAAAAGACTGTGGTGACCATTTTAAATGGACTATATTATTTGTATATCAATGTATTAATCCTCTTATTATCATAAATTTACATATCTTGACTAATATACCTATGTATTGATTAGGTAGATACTTATGATGCTTTATGTTTTGTTGTTTTGTGGTGTTCAACTGAGTTTTGTTATACTCACCCCTACATGGGATCTTCAAGCCCACGTCTTGACTTGTGATGATGAAATTCCATTTGACAGAATCGTGAGAGGAATTAGAATATTTGGATATTAATAATAGGACTGATAAACCAATGATATAATTGTGGATACATTTTAAAATTTCCTTATAATTATGAGAAGGGTAGATTTTATTCAAGTTTCTAGTGGGATACTATTTGGATCCATTTCCCCTTTTATTAGTTAGTTTTTCCTCTAATTGTGGGATATTAGATCTATCCATGCCCATTTATTATTTCTATTGTTTTACATTTCAAAATTTAATGGTATTATAGATATGATTATGTGTGTAGGTAATATAAGTTAACACTTACTATGTGTGGTATGTGCCTACTCAGTCGGGGTCAGAAGTCCCAGGCCTTTTAGAGGAATACATGGGTTTATCATGCTGGGATAATCATTTGAATGGTGGTCCCTAGTGGTTCATGATATGCCAAAAACACGAGGTTATGTTGGTGTTGTGATAACATATTGACTTTTATGATATATTGATATTGGGGGGGGTAATTTAAATAATGTTTTGCCTTTTTAGGGTTATACTGTTTTCATTTCTTATTATATTATTTATTTAAATTTTGTTTTTTTAGAGTCATTATGTGTTTATAAATTCTATATTTATATATTATATCTATTATCTATAAAATATTTTATTATAATTATATTTAAATGTTAAAAATAAATTTTTAATGTAAATTACATTATATAAACACATAAAATATGATTTAAAAAATAATTACAATTTTAATCTTCAATTTTTAAAAATGGTAATTATTCATATTTTAGACATTGGATACCCATGGAAGAATTAAAAAACAATATATATTGATAACACACCACAAGTTTCTGTAATTATATTTTTCATATAATTTAAATATATTAATTCCACTATCATTCATGTGATGACATTTTCATTCTAGTATAATCTTATTCATAAAAAATAATTTACATCAATGGACTTGTTTTTTTTCCTATAAAAAATTTGGGGGTTGGGGTTTTTTCTTATATGTGGAATGATAATAAAATGAGTTGTCATGGATATCAATCAATTTATAATGAATAAATACATGATTTCATTGGAATAATGTGAATATACTGATTTTTGGGAAATATTATAACTAAATGAATAAAATGAAAAACTCTTTATTATATGTATGAGATTGTTAAATATTTTTTTTTATTTTCTTTAGTTTTAGGAGTAAAATTACATTAATTGGTGGAATAAAATATTTAAATGATAATATATAAAATTTAGACTAATGAACAAAAATTTAAAATGATTCTATATCAAAAAATGTATTTTTTGATAACATATTTGTATGAAAATATTGTTTATAAGAAAAATATATTATATATCATTTTTTTTAGTTTTGGTTTTACTTAAATTGATTATATACCTACTAAAGTGTTTAATTAATTTTTTTGTTGGGATTCACAGTGGAAATGTTATTATCCACTGTGCTACAATTTGGGATAATAAAATCACTTTTTCTAGGTTTATATTTAATAAAATAACAATGTACATAGAATGGTGAAATGACTATTTAGATGATTATGTAGAATATTTCATGGAATGATTATGATCTCAAATTTTAATTATATGACATTGAATGTCTAATATTATACAAAAAACTGATTTATTAAAAGACAAACTGAGGGAATTGACATAGGGAAATTTTTGTAAAATATCTTTAAAAATGTTTTTTATTTATTTAATTACTCATTGATATTATTTACTTAATAAATATATTAAATATTACATTATGAATTTTTTATCTTTTTGATACATATGAGGGAATTTTTGGATTTATGACTATATTTCTTGGTACATCAAATAAGGAAAATTGGAAAAAAGGGAAATAAATGACAAATGATTAGACATTTATTTTAAAAAGGATTTTGGTTTATGCTAAATGAATATGTTTCAAAAAATATTTTAATGCATACATACAACATTTGATTAAATTTATATATATTCTTCTTTAAAATTAATGATATCACGTGAATATAAATGTGAATTGAAAAAAATAAAGATAAATTAAATGATGATTTTAGTTTGTGATAAACACATTATATGATCTATACTAAATAATAAATTTATAAATATTGAAAGTATAATATTATATATTTCCCGAAAATATATTTTATTTATGTGGATTATTTTATTTATGAAATATGTAACGACTCACCCATGGGGGACTTCTTGTCTATCTATAACCCATGTCACAATAACCCCAATCCCACCTCCAATAGGACAAGGGCTAACAACTAGCACCATGTAGGGAAAATACTAAAATTTAATCGCTTATCATAATGTGAGTGCATACAAACAAAACACTATGCAATAATACCAAGGAATAATAAAATAATATTAATATAGATCAAAAATATTGAATGGAATACCTTATAAAAAATTAATATGGCCATGTACAAAATTATAGTAAAAATTATAAAATGGGGTAATTTCACTCCCAACTAGAAATACATTGGGAATCCCAAGGGTGATTCAATTGTAATGAGTAGTGGGTATGAGAATTAATCAAAATCTCAGTATCCGAACAATGAACATGTTTTGTTCCACCACATACTGTTATGCCCCACTAAACTATTTCTAATATACTCATAGTAATTTAACTTTAAAACTACATAAGAAAACTATTTTTGTTTGAAATTTCCTATTATTTTTTTCTATAAACATTCCACATACAAAACTATTGAAATCAACAATGATAAATCATTAAGAGGGATTAATCATATCCTAAACACTGATGCATGTAAATAAGAAACTGCTAAAATAACAATAAAAAATAATAACATAGATATACTCAAAAATAATACCACACAAAGGGTGTATGGGGATCTCCATATTCATAACCCAGATAAAAATGATGAGTTATCCTGCATTTCTAGATATCAAAATCTGACACCCATCATCATGAAAAAATATAATAAAATCCATAAAGAAGGCCCACACCTCCCCAATAATCCCTATAATCAAGGGGAACAATCTACAATCAATGAATCTATCAGAAAATCCCATGAATCCATGTATAGGACCCAGACATCTCCATTAAGTTACATGTCATGAGGGTCACTATCTACATTATAGGACTTGCACACCACTTTGTTTGTGGGCTGTAATCTATATATAGACAGTCCATTCCCTAGTGATCTATTTGGAAAATATGAGGAATATGGATGAAATTTTCCCGATTTCCTAAGTTAGTTAATAGTTGGTAGATGGATGGAACTGGACTTGATATGTCATGGGGATACCACTCACAAAATGGAGGACCCATGCTCTTTTGTGTCATGGGTGAATAACTATGTCGATGGAGGACTTATATGCTAATATATAATAGGGGTACCAATTAATATATAGAGAAAAAAATATATGGTATTTTATGGTGGAACCTCCCAATCGATCTACGTTCTATTCCATGGTACATTAGAGGGTTCCATTAAACATTTTTAAATATTTTGGGGACCCACATGCATATGAAATAATGGGAATTCCATCCCTAAAAATACAATGATGATCAATCATAATAGATTAAACTATATAATATTATTTAATATAATATTCATGAATATTTATCCTCATATCATGTCATTGATTCCAAATAGAAGGACACCATTGTGTTATTTGTGAGAAATTTCTCACAATAGGATACACGAGGGACAAAATCTGAGTCAGAAAATAGACGTAAACATTCATAGAGAACATATTTTGTTTGTTGAGAGATAATTTCAATCCAATAATATATCACTAATAATGGATATTAATGGAAAAAAGATCCTTCTATTTTTATCCTTAACAAGACACTGAGGATAGGGTTTTTATGTTCCCATAACATACATCCTATAAAAACGAATTTCACCATATCACTCCATAATGTAATTTATTGTTCTTGATAAATGATTCTAAATTAAATATAAAAAATTTATCTTCAAACATAATCTCAATTATAGGTTAGCTTTTCTGTATAAGTATCATCAATCTAACACCATATAATGATTTGTTGATCAAAAATATTTAAAACAAATATTATCATTAGTATTATCATCATCATTGTTATTATAATAGTGACCGTGGAGTGGGGATTCTATAAAATTATGTTTATATATGTTACTATA
The DNA here is from genome assembly GCA_963277665.1 of Viscum album. Lineage (NCBI taxonomy): Eukaryota > Viridiplantae > Streptophyta > Magnoliopsida > Santalales > Viscaceae > Viscum > Viscum album. Next base: position 1,863,385,273 of record OY728164.1, on the reverse strand, counting down.
TGAGCCTCCATGTATCTATATTATTACCCAACTCCACATTTCTTGAGTAATAATAATATTATTATTATAATTATTATAAGATATAACATAAAAAAGTGCATGATTTTCCTCATTTCCACTCTTGTGTAGGGGAGATATCCCATTGAAGGGTGTCACCCCAATCAATCTCTCACATGAAATAAAATAATTAAATATTACAATTTCAATGTTATGATCATTTTTTATAATATAATTAAACTAATATATTTTTTTAGATTGTTATTATTACTTAATATAATAATAAAATACAATTTCCTCCTATATTGGCTGGAAATCAAATCATTGATGTTTATTGATGAAAAAACATTCATCATTAACATTAATAGAAACTACATATACTGGATAATGGAAACATTGTATTCTATAAAATCCTCGGGTTCCACCACCATTATTGGCCAGATTCACAAAAATAGTTTCTTTAAAATATAACTTTTTTCTACTACATAGAGATATTCTCACTCCGAATTTCAATAAAATAATACCTGATCTATCATTAAGTTTCCACCATTGTCAAAACAATTATATATCCTCTCCAAAATAAAAATATGAACTCAAGAATGTGGTATGTTGTTCCATGCATTAAAGCTATAATGGTTCATAATCTTAGATATCATGCATTCAATGGTAAGATAATTGTCGTTAACGAATTCCAAGAATAGAGATATAATGTCATAAGAAACAAAGTTATCATCATACAAAAAATGTTTTAATTTTCCCATAAAAATTATACCTCATGAAAATTGGTTTCTAATAGCATCACGGACCAATGAAAAACAAATTAAAAATTAATAAATTAGGGAAGAGAAGTTAAATTCTGAACAACCTAATGAAGACAATTCCATAAATTAAATTTTAGGAAAAATAATTTTTCATTCATCTTAATTTATAAACTTGCAATAAATAGAAAATAAAAATCCCTAACCTGATAATTTAATGACCATTGGTGAATAACACATCCTTCATATATGAGGGCTATTATATTTCATCATCCATTCATCGATTATTTTCCACGATTGATTTTTCATCGATACCGATTCCAGAATTAGAAACCCCATCATTCTCGTCCTCCTCTCTTATATCCAATTTTTTTGGGAAAAAACCAAATTATTTCCCCCAATGAAAACATATAAGGATAATTTTAGGAGTATACATTAAAATTATAATAAATTAAATTAATTAATTATTAATTCACTTAATGAACCTTCCACTGTCAACCTTAATCGTATAACCATCAATGAACAATTATTTTACTTTTTAGGTAAACCCCACATTATAATATAAATTGTTCATTAATAATACTAATTGGAGAATCTATTTTTTATTTATTACATTATTTGATAAAAATATCTCGTGTTTCCTATAATATTTTTATCGTATTTATTACATTAATATCAAGCTCACCAGTCCTTCGAAATGTTCACCATCTATGTGTTTGGATTTGAAAATATTCTTAAAAATATTTTAATGTATTATAGGTAAAATCAATATCAATTAATATATCCCCTCATTCAAATATTTATTTTCAAAGAATAAAACACATTCTCTCCAAGATGATATGAACCTACACAATTGGTTTACAACTGTATCATCCCAGGTAAATAAAGAATATAATGTTTTCATTTTTATTAATAATTGTAAAATAAATATTACTTTTACTTTAAAGGGGATTATATATTCTATGGGGTAATCGATATCCAACAACGAGTTTCTTGGAAATTTTACGATGCATACAACATTGATTTATACTGAAAAATAATATTATATTATCATTATTTTAAATGGTAGATAAAAAACAGTCATTGTATTGGTGGGAATGAATATAAATGACTATAATATTATTATATATGTTTATTAATTTGTTTTTATATTTATCCAGAAAAATTTAGAGGCTTAAAATGCAAATGCATCTAATTTTAAGAAAAAATACTCTAATATTTTTTAAAAGATCGATTTACCACCTTTTGATGTAGAACCCTTTTTAAATATAGTTTTGGTCAGTTTTATATGTTCTATTTGAGAAAATTAAATTATTCTTTAGAATCAAGACATCAAAATTTACTTTGGATAATATTTGGGTATTTGTTTGATAAATTTCATTTTATAATGAATAGTAAAAAATTAATGTATTTTAATTCAAAACTACCTTCTATTATAATATATTAATATGAGTAGATTATATTTTAAATGGTCTTAATTTTTATTTAAATCATGTTTTTACCATTTAATTCAATGTGGTTCATTGGAATTAATTTCAATTCAAAATTGGGCATAAAAAATTTCAATCTTTGGATAGTTATTATTTCTTAAAAACACGCTTTCTGGTTTGACAACGAGAATTAATTTTAAATTAATTAATGAAACTGATATTATTTGAATTTTTTAAAATTAAAACCATTTTTGAATTCTAAATATCAAATATATCATAGGCTAATTTTTTGGTATTTTTCTGAAAACATTCAAATATTGGTGAATAGTGAAAACACTGATTGGTAGTTAAAAAAACTGAATTTTTCATATAAATAAAATTTATCCTTTTCTATGAATTTAATTTCAAAAATATGATATATATGGTTGTTATTAGTAAGTAAAATTTGGTTCAATAATATTAAAATATTTTTTTTGCTAAATAGTAACTTTTGACTTTTATTTACTACGGTTAAAGGTAAATATGGTAATTCAATGTAAAAATAATAGTATAATAATATTAAATTACCCTTACATGTGTCCTAACACTATTGGTTGATACATTTCCGACCATGGGCAGCCTTGGGTCGATTTTGGGACTCCATGGAGTCACATAAAATTGATAATGACACTTTATATTACTAAATTTAATGTAAAGACAAAAATTACAAACACATATATCTTTTAGTATATCAATTTTTACATGGGATTATATAAGATATATTTTAGACTATAAATATTCATTTGAAATCTAAAAATATTTCCTATGACATGGCATATTTTTATAATTGTTAGACATCAAAAAAATAAAATTAGTGTGAGACAATATTGATGCAGTGTTTACATCATTAAAGAATGATTTAAATAAATAGGAATATAAAAAATAAAACAATATCCAAAATGTGTCCAATTATTATTGGATGATTTTATTCTGAACATGAGTCATATTATATTCATCTTCAATAAGTTTTTGACCTTTGGAAACCAAAAATCATTATATAATAAAATAAAATTTTCATACATTCCTAAAGATCCCCTCCCCACTAATAAAAATCCCTCACCTATAACCTATTACTAATTTCTATAAAGCCCCATGGATCATCCAAAATCTTCCCAGATATGCTTTCAAGATCTTTATATTCCACATAGAAGCCTTAACTTATGCATAAGACACTTCACGAAATCCTTTTGCTTCAAACCAAAGGGAGTTACCCAATTTAAAGGTAACATCTTCTCTTATTTTCTTTTCTTTTTATTTTACTTCTCCATCCCCCTATAAACTTTTTATTACTTTACTTTATAACAACACCATTATACTAAATATAATAAATTTTTGTTATTATAATGATTCTAACTACACCTACACACACACTATTTGAAAAATACCCTATACCAATGGTTTGAAACTGTTGGTATAGGCCTCAAAACCGTTGGTATATCCTATACCAACAGTTTGGAGATCCATGGACATGTAAGATGTGGGGATAGGTCTATACCAATGTTTTTCCCAAAACCGTTGGTATATACCTATACCAACGGCATTTAAAACCGTTGGCATAAGTAATATGAAAAATTTATACCAGCGGTTCTATAAAACCGTTGGTATATTTATTTCAAAAAAGAAGTATTCATTTGGTTATGATCCTAGTACCTGCAGTTTATGATTGAACAACCTAACCACAAACCTAACATGACTTTTGTGGACATAATTTCATAAATATATATATATATTTATTTTCAGAAATATTTTAAATTTAGATTTATTGAATGTTCTCTGTAAGAAGATTCCCTAAAAAATACATGTAACTATACCAATAGTTCCCAAAACCGTTGGTATAGACCTATACCAATGGGTTTGAGAACCGTTGGTATAGATTATTTGATTTTGGGACCTATACCAAAATCTTTGGACAAACTGTTGGTATAAGGGGGACCTATACCAATGGTTTGGGGAAAACCATTGGTATAAGGTCTCTATTATAGACCTATACCAACGGTTTGGCCAAAACCATTGGCATTGGTCCATATAAGTGACCTATAACAACAGTTTCTCCTCGAACAGTTGGTATATGCCCCCCTTATACCAACGGTTTGTCCAAAACCTTTGGTATAGGTCCAAATTAGTGACCTATACCAACGGTTTTTGGTCAAACCATTGGTATAGGTCTATATAAGTGAAATATACTAACGGTTTTCCCAAAACCATTGGTAGAGATCTTATTTCCAATAGTGACACCTCCGTCTAATGGGTAAAGAACATACTATTTTTGTGGACTATGAACTATTGTCTCACGAAACGATGATTTTTCAATATTCTTCTACCACCTATCATGGTGGCCATTATGATGGCACTATATTTATATATGATATATATTATGTTTATGTTTTCTATCTTCTTCTTTAATTATTATTTACAAACATACCTTTATACTTTCTAATATGTCTAAACATGATAATTTAATTTGAGGATGTGCGGACTACTGCCCCCTCAATGTGATATGATTCATTCATGAAATACATGAAATGTATAAAGGATGTTGTTAATGAAACTTTGTAACATATATATCATATTATATTATATTGGAATTATAATATACCAATGTTTCATTATGTTTTCATTCAATTAAACATGAAATAGAAATGAAAGTAGTGTTAATGTACGTACGACTTACCGTCTCCATGAATGGTGCATTTCATTTCTTATCTCCAAATGTCATGTACTATTATAAATATATATATATACTGGATATATATGATATATATGATATTTAAAACATGAATATGATTTGAGATATAATTGAATTTTAACCACAAGGTCAATTTGTAATTATACCAAGTTAATTATCGACTTAAGTAACAAATTTCTTCAAAATGACCATTATTAAATTAAATGATTGCATAATGTTTATAACATTGTAATAAGTGAAATAAAATAAAAAATAGACTGGTAAAAGGTTCTTAAGAAAGTAGAAATTAACATTAGTCTTTTTCTTAAAAGTTTGGGGCCGAATCAGAAATTAACTTTAGTATATTATTAAGAAGATTAAAAAATGAACGGGTCAAGTCTGAAATGGGGTAAGGGAATTCGTCACAATCTCCTACCATTGAGGCATATTTTGGTTTATACATGACATTATTCTATACGGTACATAATTATACCCTTTTTATTTTAACTTAATTAAATGGTTTTCAAAAGGAATTTTTTTCTATGAATATTTTTACTAAATGACAAAAAGGAATGATTCTTTTTAACGTAAGCGGTGACAATGACCATTTCACCTCCACACGTATTATTTTATCATTGGAATCCATAACAATAGGCAATGTTTTTAAAAGGAAATTAAATACCATATACTCTTTTACTTATTTTGGTATTGAAATATGTTTTTATAATGGATTTTTTATGTCAATATATTTAAAAGATATATTGTGATTGAAATGTGGAAAGGTTATCTTTACATTATGTTTGTTTTATGTATTATGAATATGTTATGGTTATTGGCCATTTTTTATGTATATGGGTAGTTCCATGATAAACCTAGGGTGGGTGATCCTGATATATCTCTCTAATTCATTAGGTAATGTGATAGAGGTAAACATTAATGTTTCTCCAAAGAGATTTAGGGCATATACTGTGATCTGTATTCCAACGCAACTCCCTAGGTAGCTGTGACAGCTACAAAGTAAGTATGATATTTATGCCACAAGTTACCTTTTTTATTTATGATTTCTATGTGTTATTCATAAATCATATGATTTCATGAGGTATGTTATGATTGAAAATTATGGTTTAATTAATTTGTAATTATTGACGAGTTAATCATTCCTTTCCATATTTTATAACCCTTACTGAGATTTTTATGGTCATCCCAACTTTTTAATTGTTTTTCATAGGATATAAAGATGAATAGGGACAAGAATGGGATCAAGGAAAAGTCGTGATGTCTAAAAATAGAACTAGACATGTTAATTTTTAGCGTTTTTATGAAAAATTGGATACTGAGTAGAAGTGTGTACTTTCTAATTTTTGAAATGTAATGTAATAGTTATGGCCTAATTCTCTAAATCACTAAACCTAAAAAAGATCCACAATGTGAATTATTGTCTTAACTCAAGATTATGTGTGGTTTAAGTATGGGTCCTTAAAATTGCTATCAGAGTTCAATTTAGATAACATTATTGGTTAGGGTGTTATTTAAGAATAAGTGACATATCCATAATAGTTGGAATCTTATAAAGATTCGTAGTTATTATAGAGGTGTTAAATGGTTATTACATTTTGGGGAGAAAAATCGAAGGTATTAGATAACCTTTGAGGTAAAATATGTTATGGTTATTATTGAGGAATTTGTCACCTTTTTTTGGAATATTATGAAATTATATAATTTTTGAAAAATGACAACACACACACTATGTGAAAACCCGTTACGTTAGACAAAGCTATGGGAATCGAACCCACAACCAAAGTGAGATTGAGATTTTTCACCTACCACTGGACTACGTGAAGTCCCTGGTAAGTATGAGTAATTCTTTTTATTGAAATTATTTTATTGATCAAGAATAAGTTTATTTGGTATATTATGTTTTATCAAATAGATATACATAGTATAAGAAAATTATTTCATGATTAAGTGATTATGGTTATTTTTGAAGACATTTTCTCCATTGGGAACACTATATACTTAATTGAAATAGAATACTATGGGATTTCATTTGTGGATTAATGGTTGAAATATTATTTTGGAAGAATAAATGTTTTTATAGTGGACATAAGGTGATTTAGGAGATTTATGAAAATGATTATCCTATCATAGAGAATATGTGATTAGGTTAATGACAATTCAGTATGAGACATTAAGAGTAGTTAATGTTTTTAGAGATAAATGTCTTGATTTATTGTGGAAGAATATGTGATTAAATCCATCAGATTTTTTCGATTTCAATATATGATTATATTATTTCGATGACTATTAAGGAAAATTGTATATTGAATTCCCTTTCTTGAACATTGGGTCCTTTTTGTTGAATTTTTGAGATTAATAGTAGTATTTCTTTTTATAATGGATTATCATTTTAGGGATTATCAGATCTTGTACTAACCAATTTTGGTTTTGGTTAATGTAATAATTTAGGGGAAATATATGGTTTATATTTTGTGGATCATTTTATTCATTAGAAGTTTATTTTAGCGCTTTTTATGTGTCTTAGTCAACTTGAATACTCATAGTTTGGAGAAAAGAAGAGTTTGTGGTAGAAATTTAGTAAAGGATGAAAGTCTACATGACAAGTAAGTATGTTTCCTTCTTTTCATAGTACTACTCATAAATAAATTCCACAACTATATGAAAATGAACTTAAAACAAAAATGTTGTCTATTTACATTTCCTACTAGGAAACCAATGACCGTTTAACCCATCACAAATTTGTGATTTTCTTGTTGTTAACATTCTCCTAACCATGTTTTCTATCACTTTCCATCAGAATTTGATACTTAGTTTCTCCTCTATATCCATGTTTTCATTGAATCCATGTATGGGTTATCTCGTGTGTCCTTTGTACTTCTCTTTATTTCTTTTAAAGTGATAGTTTTATTTACTCTTTTTCAGATGTTGGACATTCAATTAAGTTTCCAAGCCCAATTTTTAAATTGGGAGGACACAATTCCCAAAAGGGGAGAAGGATGTAACATTCTAGGGAAATAAAGAATATAACATTTTCATATTTATTTATATTTCTTAATTAGATATTAATTTTACTTTAAAGGGGATACATTGTTCGATGGCGTACTCGATATGCAACAACGAGTTTCTATGAAATCTTATGTTGCATACAATGTGGAGTTATACTAAAAAATAATATAATAAGGTAATTATTTGAAAAGTTAGTTAACACATTGCCATTGTATTAGCAGGAATGAATAGAAAAAACTAAAATATTATTATATATTTTTGTTAAATGTTTCTACATTTATCCTATAAAAGTTAGGGGCTTAAAATGTCAATGAATCTAATTTTAAACCTAAATACTCAAATATTCTTTAAAAGGTTTATTTACAACCTTTTGATGTTAAAACCTAATTAAATATAGTATTGTTCAGTTTTATATGTTCTATTTTAAAAAAATAAAATTCTTCTTTAGAATATGGAAATAAAAATTTAATTTGAGTATGATTTTTTTATTTTTATGATAAAATACATTTTTAATCAATAATGAAAAATACAGTACTTTAATTCAAAACTGTCTTTTAATATAATTTATTTATATTAATATATTATCTTTTTAAATGGTTTTAAAGTGTGATTAGATTATATGTTTACCATTAAATCCAATGTTAGACATTGTATGTGATTTCACATTGAAATTTGGCATAAACAAGTGTCAATCTTTTTGCAGTAATTATTTCATAAAAACACGATTTTTGTTTTGACCATAGGAATTAATTTTAAATTCATTAATGCAACATCAATGTTTTGAATTAGGTAAAATAGATAGAATTTTTTAATTTGGAATATCAAATATAGCTTAGGATGATTTTTTTGTATTTTTTTTAAAACAATCAATTTTTGATGAATAGTTGAAAAACTGAGTGGTAGTTAAAAAAATCCAAATATCTCATTTAAATGAAATTTTACAACATCTATGAATTTAATTTAAAATTTCTGACATACATTATTGTTATCATTATGTAAAACTTGGTTTAATAAGACGATAATAATTTTTTTGTGAATAGTAACTTCTAACTTTTATTTACCGCAGTTAATGGTAAATAGTGAAATTCAAGGTAAAAATAATGTTATACTAATTTCAAATTACCCTAAAATGTGTCCTAATCCAATTGGTTGATACATTTCCAACCATGGGCATCCTTGGGTCGATTTTGGGACCTAATAGAGTCACCTAAGATTGATAATGACACTTTATATTAATTAATTTAATGTAAAGACAAAAATGACCTAAACATATATCTTTTAGTAAGTCAATTTTTACATTGGGTTATATAAGATATATCTTAAAAAATAAATATTAATTTAAAAGAAAAATATATATCCTACATCATGGTATTTTTTATAATTTATATACATCATATAAAGAAAATTATTTGTGACACAATAATGATGTAGTGTTTATCTCATTAAAGAATGATTTAAATAAATAAGATTATAAAAATTAAAAAAATATCCAAAATCTGTCCAATTCATATTGGATTATTATATATCGAACATGAGTCATCTTTTCTTAGACTTCAATATGTTTTGGTCTTTCAGAAAATGAAAATAATTTTATAATAAAATAATATTTTCAAACATTCCTAAAGAGCCCCTCCTCCCCCTTATAAAATGCCCTCAACTTTAACCCATTACTAACACATTTCTAGCCCATGGATCATCCAAAATCATCCCAAATAAGCTCACAATATTCCTTTAGACAACCTATATACCTTACCTTAGGCCTAAGGCCCCTAAAAATAACCTTTTGGTTCAAACCAAAGAGAGTTACCTGATTTAAAGGCAACATTTTCTCTTAATTTCATTTCTTTTATTTTACTTGTCCAACGACCTATAATCTTTTTATTACTTTATTTTATTACAACACTAGTATCCAAATTATACTAGGATTTTCTATTGGAAGTAATCAAACTACACATAAACACACCTTTGTCTAATGGGTAATGAACATATTGTTTATATGGAAGCCAAATTACTATCTCACAAAACGATGATTTTTCAATCTTCTACTACAACCTATCATGGTGGACATTATGATGGCACTGTATTTATATATGATATATATAATGTTTATGTTTTCAATATTATTCTGTAGTTTTTATTTAGAAATATACCTTTATGCTTTCCCATATTGTAAACATGATAATTTTCTTTGAGGAAGTGCGGACTACCGCCCCTCATGGTGATATGATTCGTTCATGACATACGTGGAACATATAAATCATGGAATTAATGAAATTATGAAACATATAAATCATGAAATATTATATTAGAATTATAATATACATATGTATAATTATTTTTTCATTCCATTAAAAATGAAATAGAAATGAAAGTAGCGTTCATGCGTACATACAGCTTAACGTCTCCACGAACAGTGCATATCATTTCTTATCCCCAAAGGCCATGTATTATTATAAATATATATATATATATTCTAGATATATATGATATATATGATATTTAATACATTAATATTATTTTGGAGATAATAGACTTTTGACCACATTGACAATTTGTAATTATAACTAGTTAATTTTTGACTCAAGTACCAAATATCGAAAAAACGACCATTATTAACTTAAATGATTAATGAATGTTTATAACATTGTAATAAGTGATATAAATGGAATAATAAACATGAAAAATGTTCTTGAGAATGTATAAATTGTCTTTAGTTAATTATTCAGGAGATTAATGAAAAAATAGGTCATGTCAGACAAGAGGTAAGGGACTTTGTCTCAATCTCCTTCCATTGTGGATTATTTTGGTTTATACATGACATTATTTTATATGGTGTATAATTATATTCTATTTATTATAACCTAATTAAATGGTTTTGAAAATAAATATTCTTTCTACAATGAGTTTTAATAACTGAAAAAATGAATGTTTCTTTTTAACGTATGTGATGACAATGACTTTTCTGCCTCCGCGAGTGTTATTTGATCTTTGACTTCCTTAACAAGCTGTAATGTTTTTAAAAGGAAATTAAATACCATATAATCATTAATGTATATTAGTACTGAAAATGGTTTTTATAATGGATTGGTTATTTCAATATTATTAAATGATATATTGTCGTGGAAATGTGGAAATTTTTTCATTCCTTTATGTTTGTCTTATTTGTTATGAATCCATTAGGGTTCTTTGGAATTGTTTACATATACCGGTGGTTCTATGATAAACCTAGGGAAGATGAGCCCCAGATCTCTCTCTAATGCATTGAGTAATGTGATGGGGTAAACATTATTATTTCTCTTATGAGAGTTAGGGAATATACTATGATGGGTTTTCCAACGTAACTCCCTATGTAGCTGTGATAGCTACAATGTAAGTATGATATGGATGCCACACGATTCCTTTATGATTTATGATTTCAATGTGATATTCATAAATCATTGGATTTCCTGATGTATGTTATGGTAAAAAAGTATAGTTTCATTTATTTGTATTTATTTATTGGTAAATGTTTACTTTCCGTATTTTATAACCCTTACGGAGATTTTTATGCTCATCCCATGTTTTGAAATGTTTTTCATAGGACATAAAAGATGAATTGTGTCATGGATGGGATCAATGAAAATTCATGTTGTCTAAAACAAGGAACTAGACATGTTACTTTTTTAGATTTTTTTTATGAAATCTAGATACGGAGTAAAAGAGTCTAATTTGTAATTTTGGAAATGTAATGTAATAGTTGTATCATAATTCTATAAAAATCTAAACCTAAAAAGATGCTCAAAATGAATTATTTACATAAACTCAAGATTATGTAATTTTTATGGTTGGGTCGTTATAACAACTCCCACGAGAGCTCTTGGAGGTTCATGCGATGTCAAAAACCATGGACCCAATGTAATTAATTTCCCATAAAGGTTATTCAAACATTGGTCCTCTAAAGTGGTCATGCACATTGAAAAGGTAACACCACCATCAATTTCAATCTCCCCTAGACTATTTAGTGTTATTTTGAGCATGTGAATCTATAACCATTAAAAATAAAATATACCAAGAACCTTAAATAATTGAGGTTATAGATTCATGTTGTATTCCATAATGGGAAACCAACAGAGGAACAAAAATTATGTGTTTTTGTTCTCCCAAAAGGCTCCTTCTATCCCGACCAATTCCTTATTTTCTTAGGTGATGTGAGATCTCATGAAACTAATTATCTCCCCACTAAACTAACAATTCTAGAATAGAGGGTCCAAAAGAGAATCTAGTTGACTCTATTTATTCATCATCTCTCTCAATAAGAGTTTTACCTTCACATCCATTGAAGCACCAATAAATTTAGATTATCCTCACATCCATGGCCTAGAATCTACAAGAAAACCCGGAGAATGCAAACAAAAACCTAAACACTCCACATATGTATCAATATGAATACTAGAAAATTCAGAATATACCACAAAATATCTCCATGGTACTCATATATACTATTAAATATCATGACATGAAGTAATAAATAAGGATTTAAATGATAAATGATGGAATTAAGTAAGTTCACACAACCTATTGGATGTATCGGAAATCCAATCATTAATATATGCTTCCCTAGTCCTCGCCTACTGATAAATTACTCATCAACAGTAAAGATCAACAACATTCCACTACATACATGAACACAAAACTAATTCTAATGGATCATGTTAAACTCCCAAAACACAAGTATGTAATGATATGGGAATGAGGTATCTTGACCATCCCCGCATAGAGCATGTATAGTTCCACCATCCATCACTGAAAAAGTATTACATGATACACACTTTCAAATGGAACATTAATATCATATCTAATCATTATATAATAACACAATTTCTCTTAATTGACATCCCCATGTTTTTCACCCTTACATGATAATGAATCTGAGGGGAAGTAAAACAAGACTTGAGAAACACTAAACTATACCCACAAATAATGTATTATTATATAAGAATATATTCCTCATCACCACTCTAAAAAACATTGGATAACAAATTCACTCCATGAATAAAATAATATAGAGAAGACCTTGGGAGTCTCTCTCTCTATAATAGCCTCACCTTTTGTTGGGTCCACTATAACGTTTTTTAAAGGTTGGGGTCAAATCCTCATTTATTATTAATGGAAAGCAAAAAACCTCTTTTAACTGAGTAGAGGGAGACCCATTACATAGCCCGAAATCCTAGTGGGCATTTAGCCCATTACATGGCCCGTAGGCCCATTACATGGACCGTAGGCCCTTTTTTGGCCCAAATATTATTCTTGTGAATAGTACTGCTACAGTACCCACACTGCTATAGTACTGCACAGTACTCTTCCGGTGCTACAGTGCCCACCATTTCTACAGTGCGCTGCTGCTACAGTATGCAACAATACATTGGATCCACTATCACTCACATTTTTGGGAATTCCATTCCTAATAGGATGACATAAAAAATCTAGAACTAAACCCATGTCAACTGTCCGTATATATGGTAGTCATAGAGACTATTTTGAAACATCCTCAAATGTATCGCATGGTCCACCTCTAGTTTCATGTTCACTAAGATGAAACTGAAGAAGGATACACAGAATGAAACCATGCTGGGAAATATCTAGTCTAGAAGACCAAAAATCATTAATTGGGAATTCAACAAACTGAATTGTTTCACCATGATCTCAAATAAACCATATTGGATTTATAATTACACTATTTTGATAAGCTCATCATAAACGTGGAGCCAGTGATAACCCGTCATGTGGTAGAACTCTAAGAACCACTTCACCTCTACCCACTCAAAAAAGAATATTTCAATTATATATGATTTATACTCCTCTCTCTAAGACACCTAATTTGGTTTATGTAAACACACATATAACCCTGTTCCCTCGGTATCCTTCTTGGTGATATTTAATGTGATTCCTTGGATAACACAATGGGTCTTATGAAACCCCACCTCTGTAGTCCCTCCATCTATATAATTTTCTCTAGTGGATCTACATGGTGTCCTCCAATATGATGGATAAGATATTATATCATCCTTGGGAGAGGGTATATACATTGAAAAAAATCTTATAAGACGTAAACCTATCAAATCAATAGTATATGCACAATCACACTCATCCTACAACATATGAAATTGATTGTCCACAATATTGATTACTTCAATGTTCATACTAACCAGATGATAAAGAGGTTATAATATCCTACACATGATACCATCCATCTCTACCTGGGACCCTTCTCAACATGGTAGTGATACACTACTCAACTAACATAGGTTGATTTTATCCCCCGCTGGTAGCGTTTATATAGTCATGTGTACATGGAAATTGGTCCAAACCAATGAAACATCATAGGGCTTGATATCCTATTATGGGTATCTTCTATATGAGAATCCATATTCTCTCAATGTTAGGTCACACTAATTGTAGAATTGTGTAACTACAGATCCACTCTATAATAGCTGAAAAATATAAATTTCGTGCTAAAAAGGTTCAACATCAATCAATATGTCACAAACATGTAATATTCAGAGGAAAAGTTTACTTATGAAGAGTTTCTAAAACAATTTTGAGTGTAGTAAGAATCCTATCTTAACTCTACCCCCACTCAATGGATATAGGTCACAAGATACTACCACATAAAGATATATTTTCATGTTCCCTCATATTGACTAGAAGTAAGGATTGATATGACCCCTTAACAAACAAAACAACCTCCAAAACACATTTTGATGTAACTCAACATCCACACATCAGAACTATTTTATTTTGGTAACAATAAATCACAAAAAATGTTTTTTGATAGTGTAATAAGAATTCATATTGTTTGGGGGAGTTTTCATATTCATTATGTGTCTGAAAACCTATCAGTCATCCCCAAAATAGGGATATTTTGACACCGATAGTCATCCTATATAAACCTCTATTATAGGAAAACAATTATGAAGGGTACCAAAAGAGTGGAACAGTCACACAATATGATTTATCTATTGATCGAAAAATACATACTGGGGTTCTAGATCACCATAAATCCTCTATGTTCTCTCTCTCTGAAATTTGTGATACATAATCATCATAGGTGAGTAATCTTCTATGATCATTGGAACTAATTATCGGTCCATGAAGAATAGAAGTAAATATAAAATTAATATTCTTATTTAGTGTATGAAATAGAAGAAAAAATAAAATCAAAGAATCTATCTAATACAACACTTCATGAGGTTGTGTCTCTTCACAAAACAATGGAGGTATCAATCGATAAAACTCCTGAAACAAGCAATTCCAACATGAAAAATATCCAGGACCTATTGGAGCCTTCCACTAATCAACCTATGTATGATTATATTTCTATTCGACAATTGGATAATCCATTATCTGTTCCAACAAAGGAATCATTTTTACTGTCCTCATGGAGGTAAACATGATTAATTTGTCCCTGAACTGAATATTTATATCTCATCTACTTGTTATTATGTAACTATCTCAAAATATAATCATTCAATAATTTTGTAGGAATCAAAGAAATTATCAATGTTTACCATAGTGAATATACATTGAAGGGGTTCTAAAATAACAAGTTCAATCAAATTACTCTGTCCAATATGATTCATGTAGTATTTTCCCTAAACTCGATGCCTTAGTACGTCGAGTAGACAATATGGATGTCTAATTCCATATGCATGGATATGTAGTCTATCACACATACAATGATACCACTATACTGATATCCTAATTCAATATACCATTGAATAATATCTCTAAATTACAAAAAAAATACTTGCATTATGGTCGAACATCAACAAAATATCTGGGGAAATACTACATTTGAGGAAGTTATGTAACAACCTAAAAAATAGGGTCCCTGATGGACGATGATGAGCCCAATTGCTATAACCTCAATCCCAAATCAAATATTCAATGGATTGTTAACAGAACTGAGTAAGAAAAATAATAAAATTTGAGGGCTGTGTATAAATTACACTTAATAACACACACAAAAACACCATGAAATAATGAACTTGTTTTCAAAAGTAATAAATAGGTAATATGTAAAAATTGCATGAAAATACCATTATGAAAATCATACCAGAATACAAAATCATAATTCAATTGAATAAATGGGTAAATAACATGACCAACTATAAATAAAATGGGAAATTGTGGGTGACATTTACTATAATGAGTAGAGAGGGGGAGATATGCTCCAGATACTCGTATTTGACAACTAAACACAACCAGTGCCACCATGTACTTATAATCTCTACATATATCACTCTTATATCTTTAATGATAATATTTCTATCAACTCCATATTACAAAACTTTTTAGTGAAAATACCATATAGTATTCGATATAATGATAACAAGTATGACAACCTAAAATCCACATATAGAAATCATCAGGATTGATGAGTCTTATCGTAGCCACCAGTTCATGTTAGTCATAAAATGATACAATAACCATAAGAATAATAAACAATATATTTCCAAAAAAATGCCTAATAGATAAGAATGTGGAGATCTCTATCTCTACAAACCCACTAAAATTAAGAGACATCCTATATCTATATTAGTCCATATCTAATTCCAGGAATCATTCAAAACCGTATGAGAATATGTGAAATGATCCCATATTTCAGATATGTTCTTGATAAATAATATGGTGGTATATCCTATAAATTCTTCTAAACTTACATCCCCAAAAATTAAGCGGATTAACCACATCTCTATAGTGTTATCAAAAACCAGAGGGTGTAGTATCTCAATTTGTGGACTTGTACTTTATTTTTATAGGGTTGATAAACTGTATATAGAGGAAATGAACCATAGTTCATAATGGGGGTACTAATTAGTATATACTGAACATGTTACCATAAGTGTCAGTGGCAGGGGTATCACTCGATGGGTGGAATACGTACACCCATGTGTGTTAGGGGTACTAATTGGTGGATTGGGGACATGTTTGCTTATATTTTTGGTGGTACCCCTCTATGGATGGAGGACCCATAACATTTTATGTTGTTGGGGATGGATACATGATAGAGAGATGTCATGAATTATAGTATTTTATATGGGTTAAACATGACTTGTTTAAGACTATATAGGAACCATTACGAGGTCTAACATGGTGTTTTCCATCTTGGAAACACTATGATGATCACTCTAGGTCACAACATCCAGTAAATTGGTTAATTGAGAAGTGTTACACTGACATATACTCGTTTCTTATCTCAAATGAAAAAATGAAGTCAAGAATCATGTTATACAAAGAACAAATCCTAGGATAAGATACTCATGAGATCGTATTTATGTCTAAAAAAGGAAAAACACAATCATGTGGCTCACCAGGATGATGAGACACAACATAATTTCATTAATATATCTCAAAAAACCATCATAAATTCATAGACCAATCACACCATTAAAATATCCAGGGAAAAGAATTCAAGATATAGTATTGAAATAGATGGAAAAAACAAAAAATGATAAAATAGATTTCCCCTTTTCATACATGAATGGAACTTACGGGGCCTGATCCATGAGTTTGAATTAAATATTAGACATTGGTTAGGAATCATCTATCTCAATTATAAAGTCACAATACTGATGAAAATTCATCAATTCAACACTATATGTTGAAGCTTTGACCCGAATATGTTTTCACAGTAATAATAATAATAATGATAATATCATTTAAATATTAATAATAATAATATAAATTAAAATGGAGGTGGTAATTTCTGCCATTTGTATATTTCTATATGCCTATCAGATCATCCACCTCCCTCAATTTTCCCAAACACCCTCACTATTGTATAATAATTTATTAATAAATATAATTATAAGAGATAACATAATAATGGGGAATGAATATACACATTTTAACTATTGTGTATACAATATATTCCCTTGTATGGTTGTACAAAAACTACTCACCCCTTGTAATAATAACACTAAATATTGTTATTTAATAAATATTATCATTAATGATAATTTAATATAAAAAATCACTTTTAATTATAATTTATTTATTAAAAAATACAATAACATACAATATCCTACATATTTTGATGAAATTCATATTCATCGTATTTATTCACTAGAAAAATAACCATCATTTCCATCCATAGAAATCTCGTATATTACTTCATGTGATTTTTACCCCCTGAATCATCTTTAGACACAATTATTGATTATAGATAGATATCAACCACCCATTTATAGAAACATCATTATATCACATTTGGGGAGATCATATCAATTTAGATCTTAAACCACTTATATATGATCTATTTTTGGGTTCTAATAATCATCACCACACCTCCATTGAATCAATATAATTGAAATCATAAAACATGACTATAATACATTATTATAACGAATAAATGAATGGTGATCATTATTCATACATATCATACAATCACCATTCAACTGATTACTGAAGACAAGTCCCATGAATGGTGGGGGAAATTAACTAGCAACAATGTAAGCATCAAACTAAGGCTATGTTAATTTGGATATTTTCATCAAAGTCCGTAAATCATAGTTTTATTAGATTCAAGAACTAGTGATGAGAAAATATCAATATCCGAAATCATAGAAGAAAAATCAAACATTGGATAAAAAATATAAATTGATAAAAATATATATTTTAAAAATGAATAATTTACATTTTTATAATGAATTAATAATTAATTAAACATCAAATAAAATAACATGTGTTGTGTTTGGATAGATTTTTGTTGAGGAATGCATGAAGTAGTGCTGATGGTGATACTGTAATATTTTTCATTATTTTTATGATTTTCCTCAATCAGTTTATCATAAATCATCATTTTATACCTACCAACACCATAAATATTCGCATCCTCTCTACTATGATAGGGTTATATGGATAATCCATGGAATTTTCAATAACTCAATCTAAATAGAGTTATATAATTAGGACCATGAATTAATTTAATTTATTATTGAAATTAATTTAATAACATTAATGATCTTCTAAAAACAACATCATCGGTATCTCTGAGAGAAACAATATTTATGTCCCTAACAGGGTAACCAACATGTTCCAAAATCATCTATGGTGTTGAATTCTAGATCCAATTCACATTTTCTATGTTATATTATTATTTCAGGAAAAAAATTCATGCATGATATAATATATTTAATTTTAGATTATATCCACACTGGGATCACAATGCCTAAATTTATCATGGAATTTGACTACCTTGAAATGAAATTGTCCATCAAATATTAAAATATCATAATATGAAAAAACAAATAAGTAAATCTATACCAAAATTCATGTTTTTTCATCTTGAGAATTGGAAACATTCCATATAAGAATATACAATTCTCTCAATAGTGTTTCCCACTCATAAGAGTTGTTTTGGAGGTCCAAATATTGTCAAAAAAACACACATTAAAGGAAAAAAACATTTCCATAAATGGTATTATCCTAAATATTCCCAAAAACCACTATGAACCATGAAAATATACACTACACTCAATGTCCTTTTATCCCTGATCTCTATTATGTGATGGATTGGTCTTCAGTCTACTCAGCTATGACATGACAAAAACAAAATCACCAAGTCTAACTAAATTAATGGGTTCAAGTGGGATTCCACCTAAGTAAAAAATTAAATTTATTAAAATACGTTTTTATGACCCCAAAATGTTCCTTTTTTTATCATGATCATATCCCCATGAGTAACGACGATGTGAGATCTATTAAAAATAATGATCAAAAGACTATACCCTTAAGGTAACCGTTGTGGGCCTGTAAGGGACTCTTAATGACTATGGGACATCCAAATCTTCCCAAAGTTAAACTAAACATTAAAAATTATCATTTTCATTCTCTCTATTCCCATATACCAATCCTCCACTCATAGAAAAAATTTCAACATCCATTTTCTTGGAAGAAAAATCAACCATTGGATAACCAAATATAGATAGATCCATAAATTTATTTTTATAATGACTAATTTTTATTTTTTTATGCCTTGAAAATTCATTAAACCACAATGTCATCACCCTACATTAGGTTTTGATAGATTATCGGTGAGGAAGGGATATTCTATTGATGAAATTGATCATGCACTGATTATTGTTAGACTTATGATTATCTTTGAACGAGTTTTCAATGATGGTCATTATTAACCAACCAGATCCACCTATACCCAATCTCAAGTATCCTATGGTTATGTGGAAAAACCCATCGGATTTTCTATAATTAAAAATAATTAGAGTTATATAATTTGGTCTATCCATTAATATTAAAAAAAATTAATTAATTAAATCCCATTACACACCTTCTAACAACCACCTCACATGTATTTCATACACCAATAATATTTATGTCCCACATAGGGTAAACAACAAGATCCAAAATAAACTATGGTAATTTATTTTATGATCACAGAATAATGTTTTGAATTTTTTCATTGTTTAAAAAAAATATCAATACGTGATATAATATATTTAATATTATTCTTATATCAATAATTGGCTCATCGACCTCATATTATTGTGATATATTAGGTCCCTGATTCAAAATTGACATTAATATATTCTAATAAATTACAAGGTAAACAAAATGTGTAAATATCTATAATCAATTATGGATTTTCATCCTTAGAAGTGAGATCATGCACTCTATTTGGATATGATGCTATCACCCGTTTTTCCCACTCCCAAGAGCTCTTATGGAGGTTCTCATGTTTTCATGAAACAAAAACCTATGAAAATAAATTTCATTTAATGGGTATTATTCCACCTATTATCCAACTCCACTAGGAACCATGAATATGTACCCCACCCTCAACGTCTGTCTCTCCCTGATCGATATCATGTTATAGATTGGGCACCTATTTTCTCAATTATGACATGAATAAAACACAGTCATCCAGTATAACTACATTAATGGGTTCTAACGACATCCCACCTAGGAAAATAATGGAATTGAATAAAGAAATTTATAGTCCCCGACGGATTTCATTCATCACAACCAAATCCTCAGGAATCATGATGAGGTTATATCTCTCTAAAATCATAAACTCATAAAACTAAATATGCAACCATTGTGAGTTAGCATGGGACTCTCAATGACTCTGGGTTGTCCTCCTATTCCACAAGATAATCTACACCTTTAAAACATTCATTATCACAATCTAAATTCCAATATAAAATCCCTCCCATGGCTCTATATAGTATAATAGATATCTTTATGTTATGCTATACATGGACTAAAATTGTGGTACCCAAATGGTGGAGTGTTTACTATTATGAAATAGAAACTCCACCGATGGTAGTTGATCATTTCGAACATTTCCCAAATCCAATATGTAAACATAAATGAAGAACACTAGAACCAGAATGGTCAACTTATCTAACCATCTGCATGGGATAAAAAATTTATAGTCAACAAACACTGATCCCTATGATCCTCTTGAATCCCCTTTATAACCATTATTTGATGTGAGAATCCAAGTATGAATTAATCATTGTGAGAATTAAATGATGTAATAGTACCTCATCCATCCACATTAATGGAAAACTGTCATATATGATAAACTAATAATCACATAATGAAAGTCGAGTCATAAAAATATAATATTGACAAAATTGTACTACATACTAGTAAACCAACGTAATGAAAAAAATAACGCTACATCATCATCATAGATGGATGTTATTTTAAGGGAAATAAACCTCCACAACATATCAACTCCCCATAGGACTGGAGTCCCCATACTTCCATGAACAACGATGATGTGCTCAATAACTTCATATTGGCCTCCCCGAACCTGTCAAATGTTAATATAGTCAGAAATGACATAAAAATTGAAACACCAAAGATTTATCATCCTTTCCAAATAAGGATTATGTAGTGTAAGATCCACCAAAATGACATAAAATACACCATCCACACCCTCATATGATAACTAAAAGATGTAATATACTCATCATGTTTCTCAATAATAATAGATAAAAAATATAGTATTAGAATATGATACTATAGACACATCATTGGGTGGATATATTTATAGAACTATTTTTTTGTTGGATCCACTATCATTACCATTCATGGGAATACATATCCAAATAATTATACCTCTGAAATCTATAAATGACTCCATGATAACTCTCTATATATATTGTTTTATTGTAGCATGCAATAACCCATCATCAACTATGTAACATGATCCAGAATTTATGTTGAGTACACAAGGATCTCACAAAATATGATTACCAACAATAGATCCATAATGAGAAGGATTTGATCTTAATGTCGCACAAACTCTATAGGGGAATAGAACTATCCAAAGGGTATCACCATGAACTCAAAGCAACCATAGTGGATTTGTAATGCCACTTTCATCATAACCTCTACATAAATCTAGAGTTAATGATAACGCATCTTGAGGTAAATCTCTAAGAACAATATCATTTACATCCACTGGGTGAAGAATTCATCAAATATGTAGGGTGAATAATCCTCCAAGAAAGTCACATTCTTTAGGTAATTCCATTCAACACGTAACCTCATGCTCCAATCTTCCATCTAGGCCAAACAATTTTGATTTATAGAAAAAAAATTATTTTTAAAAATCCCCAACATTAAAAATACACGAACTGGATAACCAGATACCATGGATATTATAACACCTCTAGGTTTTATGATTCATTATTTGATATAAATTTATTATTTTAATAGCATGAATTACAGACAACACATAGTTTTTACAAAAAAATGTAATATTAAATTAATAATATTTATGACCACCTAGTCATTGTAATGGTTGGAATGAATAGGATTACATAAATAACAAAAAAAATATATATTTACATATTGTTTTAGAAATCAATTAGAACTTAAAATAGAATCAATTGAAAATAATGGAATTTTCTTTTTAAAAAAAAAATACATTTTCTTAAAATTGTATCATTTAACATTGGGAAGATATTCTAAAATTTACCTTTTCACTTATATAAAAATAAAATTCTCAAAAATTATTCATTTAAAAAATTATCATGTTAAAAAATTATTTTATTATTATTTTTGTATACTTTCTAAAATGATTTTTTTTAATGAATTGTGAAAATATTGGGTTTTATTAAGAATTAATATTTCAATCAAACCATATGAAAAATAAAAAAATTATTATGATAATATTAAATGAAACGTTTTGGAAACTAAATATTTATTAATCAACACTAGGTAATTATAATAAATTACATATTGAATTTTTAATTTAAAAATATTTAATCCTATGATAATTTTCTCTTTTGGAACCCCTTTTTTATGGCATATATGGGTTTGTTTTTTAATTCATGTTTTCCAATTATATGAATGAACGTTATAAAAATGGATTTCATTTTTGGGATCATCATAAATAACATTATAAAATTCAATCAAAATAATTTTTCAAAATAATGAAAATTGAATGTTTTATAATTTACATACTGTGGTTAAGGATAAAATAGGTTTACCGATATGATTAACCAAAATGATACAAGTATTTTTTTGAATATAACTTTTATAAATACTATTTTATGTATATATTTCATATTCTCAAGCCAATGATCGAGGATATGGTAATTTATAATTTTATGTTTGGGAGTAACTTTATAGTAATGGAGTCTTTTGGGAAATATCTAAATAGTTTTCATGTGGGTCCAATTCACACAAATATAAATGCTCCAGTCCCCTCCTTCATTACTAAATTACAATATAATATGTTTTCTTCTATAACTACAATGAACCAGTCCTCACTTCTATTTTCATTTCATTGGGGATTATTTTTATTTGGAAACCATCCTACGACTGCTTTATGTGTAATCCAAAGAGAATCCCTAAAAAATAGGTAATGATATTATCCGTTCATTTTCATT
The DNA here is from genome assembly GCA_963277665.1 of Viscum album. NCBI lineage: Eukaryota > Viridiplantae > Streptophyta > Magnoliopsida > Santalales > Viscaceae > Viscum > Viscum album. The sequence continues at coordinate 1,863,361,449 of OY728164.1, read as the reverse complement.
TTATATATTATACCTCGTCAATAAATTATAATTAATACATTATAAAATTATAATATCAATATATAACATATAATAAAAAACATATATGATGTTAAATAACTATATCTATCTCATATTCTATCAAATGTGTAAAACCTGTTGATCATGCATATTGTGATGTGCCACCTTGTGAACCAATGTAAGTATTTTTTTACGACCACACAACTTATAATTTATATTGATGTATTTAATATATTTATATTGTATTGTTGACATAGTTTTACTTTTTTTATCAATAATTCCACTTATAAAAATTTTACATTACATTCTTAGAAGGATACAATAATGTCGCTAATGTGTACATCAAACTACATCCATGAAAAATGATGTGATTAATTCTCAGTAAAAAATTACATGTATGGTAATTATGATTATGTTATTGATAATATGTTATATATATGAAATCATATATATTTTATGAAGGTAAATTATTATTTTATTTTCTTTCATTTTTTCTGTCCAAAGTTGAAAACATCATTCATGATTACATACAATCTCCAAGAATGGGAAACTTGATATTTTTATCAATAACATTTAAGAAACAATTTAATTTTGATTATACTGAAAATAATTGATATTAATTTAATTTTAAACGTTTTATATTTGCTGAAATGATGAATAGTATAAATTTTCTAGAGGAACCAAGAAGAATCCATCATGAAAAATGAATTATATAACCCATATAAATGATAATATTAATAAGGAAATATCAACAAAATGTTTTTATAACATTATAAGGGATTAAATTATTATACTATAAGATTTAATATAATTATTTAATATATATATATAATATTTATATTCCTTATATAGGATTCTACATTCATTTCTTTGCTAGTTGATCTTGAGGTATGGGTTTTTATTCTCACTTTTAATTTCTATGAGACACTTGTGATATTCACCACTTGTTTTTTATGTGGTGTAAATATAAAAAATAATTTCATTTTATGAATATTCTTATGAAAAAAAATTTTATTTTCATATATATTTTTGTATATATCCTTCATGGGGTTTGTGATTCAGTATATACTATTGTTTTATGAGATATATATTACAACTACTTTATTTATTTTGATTGTCCGTTTTAATGTTGAAAATTTGGAAATTTCAGGATCTAACTCTCTTTTGTCCGCATAACATTACATATTTGAATGTTATATTTTTTGAAAACATTTTTTAATTTAATTTTCCTCTCTTTATGTTCTCAATATTTGAACATAATTTTTTATAAGATAATCATCTTTATTTCCCTCTTTAGTTGAATAATTTGGTTAAAATAAAATTTATACTATTAAACAATAAATAGTTTATGTCATTTTAATATTTTTTAAATAATAAATAATTTTATAAAACTAATAATTTAGTTTTGTTTTCTCAACAAGTAAATTTTGACTTTTTTTAGACAACATAAATGATATATTTGTTTTATTGTGTCTGGAATGAATATAATTTTCTCTCATCATGACCAAAAAATAACATTAATATTCCTTTATACTATTATGAAGATATTAATCATATAATATGATTTTTAAAATGTTATTTAATTTTTTATGAAAAAATATTTTCATTGGGTTATGTATATTATCTACATGAAATGTTCCATGTAACCATTCAACATATTTTATCATAAAAAATGACATTATTTTTTGATATTTATACTTTATGGGAGATATAATCCTAGTTTAACACTCTTATTAATTCTAAGGATGGTTTATGTTTATGAAGAAATATTGCTTTAGAAAACCATTTAATTCCCACATGTTATACCAGGATGAATTTTTTTTGAAACACATTTCTTTTCAAAAGTATATAACATGATGAATTAATACTTAATCCGTTATAAATTTTAAGAGTTATATAATGATAATTTTTTTGGAATCCCCCTTCAAAAAATATGTTAGGATATGATAATGTATTTCGATCATGTCGAACATGTATAAACTATTTTAATTATTTGATTGGAGCGGCCTATAACCCTCTCTTATGAAATGGGTAAATTGTGATATCTAATGCCATAAATGATTTGAAATCGAGATAAAAAACGGTTATTTAAGGAAATTTATGCATAATGATATTTTCAGGAGTGAAAATTTTCTACAAATATGGCTTGGGAAGTGAAACCATTCCACTATGATAGCCTTGGAAATAATCCATGACTATAAAGGAAATGACTTTCCATGATTTTGATTATTCCCCAATTCAATCTATGATTCCTATATTATACTTACATGGATTTTATTATTTGATTCATTTATGATTCATATCATATGAACTATGAAGCATCTTGTCATGTACCATGATTATCATTTATATGTGATGGGTATGGTTTTCTTATGTAATGATCATTTTATTATACCTTTTTCCCATAATAGTTTTATATATTCATGTTTTTCTAACATTCGTACCCATAAAGAGAATTTCAACTCAAGTTTTTTTGTTTCATTTTCCTAGTTTATGAAGAAATTTATTATATATTATATGTATAAGTGGAGTTTTATGTGCAATGTTCAGTATGGGATATCTTAAATACTATTCAAAAAATGAAAATATTGATTATCTATTTTTTAATGTCATAAAAGTTTCATGATCATAAGTTGTTATTATGAAATATATAAAATATTCATTAAAAAATAATTAAAATTTATATTAAAAAATTATAGTTATTTTTTTCCTGTGATAAGATTGTTTAAGATAGAATTTAGAATCTATTTTGAGAAAAAATTAGTTAGAAGCCTTTTGAAAAGAAAATTTATATGATAATATCCTATTTTCTCTTAATGAATTTTTATCTCTTTTTCCTATTGATACAAACAAATATTGATTGGAAAAGAGGGTTTTGATTTGGAATAGATGTACTTGGGGGGTAATAACTCCAAAAATGTTGCATCAAGATTGACTCGAGAGTTACCTATTACAAAACATTGGGCATTAAATTACACATGGATTAACACTGCTAGGGGTATAATTTAGTTTACAATTATTTTCTTTACTAACCATTTAGAATGATTGGAATATATGACTATCAATGATGATTTCGACATAACCTATGTTTTTATTTATTGAAATTATAGTTTCATGATATAGAAAATGAAAAAATTATTATTTAATCCTATGTGTTTTCATAATATGAATAGTATTTATAACACATTTTTTCTAGAGTATTGGTAAAACCTAAAGAAATCATCTTACTAACAAATTGGATATATTATGAAATGATTTGAATATTGAGAAGTATAATTTTATGGTATTTATAATGTAAAATTTTCTTCCTATGATCACACAAATTTTTGATGCTGTAAATAATTCTAGAATTCCAAATGAACAATGGAGGGAAGAAAATTCTATTAAGTCTTTAATGTGAAAAACCCAATTTCATTAAGTGGGTGACATGTTACATTAGATTTAATGTATAGGATTTGAACCACTTTAATGATATTTGTTGATATCTAGTATTCAGAACAAGTCAAATTCAATTTGGTTTTCAATCATTTGGACAAAGAAGTCGTTCAATGGTGGACTCTTATAATAAGTATGAGGCAACATTATGGAATTGAATCCATGGGATAGGACATGTCCTATAGAATTTCTTTAAATATGTATTTCCAATGTATTATTCGCATGGAAATGTAGATGAAGTTTCCTAATTTAATTAAAGTGGAAGATGATTCTATTGGTACATATGAGTCAATTTTTAAAATACTAGGGAGTAGTGTTCCAGTATTAGCATTTAACCACATTATATAATTGACAAATTGATTTCTTTCATAAACCAAATAAACTAAGGGGTGTGAGTAATAAAATACTTACATAGTTATTAATAAATCAATTGATGCGACTCAAAGGCGGACACATAGCTTTGATTTTCGAATCATTCTCATTTATTTAATAAGAATAAAATTTTTGAATATAAAGAAAACTATAAAAACCATGTAAGGAAGAAGATAACATCCCTTAATGATCAATTTTTTTAATATTTCTTAGGAAAATTTTATTAACGGTACAATAAAATGTTTTATGAGGGGTAAGGATGAAAATTATATGACTTAGTTTCAAAGTGATTAGAAAAATATTTGAATTGTTAGAAATTTAGAAAGAGTTGAACATAATATTGCACCCACACTCCATTGATTAATGTTAATTATAATGAAAATTATTATTACTAGATCACTAAAAAATGAGTTAATGATGATTATAAATTCCGAATAAAATATTAATGTAGAAGGAAAAGGGAAATTTCAAGCAATCATTTTTTCTTATGTAGGATCTGATAATGATTTTGTGAATGATATCAATTTCATCGACTTTAGAACTATTAATTTATTATTTCACAGTTCCTCAAACAATTAATTTATATGAAATAAATTTTTTTAAGGGTATAAACAATCTACCAATATTATTAGATATTTAAATACAAGTAGAAACCCCTAATGGTTCAACGATCAGATCTAAATTCTACGATCCTTTTCTTTTTGATATTTTTTTGTAACTAGTTTGTTTAAAATATTTTTATTCTCTATCTGGATGAATATGAGGTAATCCTAGGCATGGAATATAATTTTATACATAAATCCCATATTTACTGGAAAAAATGATGTCACATTTGATGATGCAAAAAAACTATGATCTTCAATCAGTGTTATGATAAATGTGATCAACCAATGAAAATCTCAGCCAATGTATGGGTCTTTATTAATATTCATTACAGGTGAGTTTATCAGATGGATTGTGAGAAACTCATGTTCAATTATATTTCTATTGCATGAATTTTTTTTATTTCATTATATATGATTTTCATAGTCCCCCATTTAATAATAATGTTTGGTTATTAATTGAACTCATACATGGTTTCTTATCCATTTAAAAAAGTTGGTATTGACTAGTCCCAATTGAGTATTTGAAATAAATGAAACTATTGGATAATATTAAAAAAATGTTTCATTCAACCATTAATTTATCCTTGGGGTCACCTATTCATTTTTTTTGATGAATGATTAGTCATAGAATCTGTACAATGATTTTCAAGAACATAACAAGAATACAATAAATAATAAGTATAATATATACCTTAATGATGAATTCACTGAACAATTGGTTATATGTCTATACTTTTACATGATTGATCATCATTTTATTTTTATGAATAAGGATACTACCATTACAACATTCAAATAACATTATGGAAACATTATGTATATAGAGTCTTCATTTCTTCTTACTAATCACTCACATTAATCATGGATAAAACAAATATTATATCCATATGATTCAATGATTATTTAATCATTGTCCTTATAGAATAAAATATTATATATAAAAATATTAAATATTTCCATGAATATCATATATGGGTTGTAAATAATACATTATCAAATGAAATGTTGTATGAAATATTTACAAACCCTGAATTCTGGCTATAAAATAATTCATTTTGGGTTATATAATCTAAATAGTGGTTATATATGTGGCCCCATAAATGTTTTTGTCTATTGGTATTCTCCCTAGACCAACAATGGTGAATGAAAACCATATATTTCATGGTTTTCCTTGATATTATAGAAAAACTATATGAAATTTTATTTAGATTTCCAATCCACCTACAATGCTATCCTTGAAGGGATATAAGTTATATTGTAAAGATTAATGTGTGGAATATATCACGAAACTAATGAGATGGTTCATAAATCGACATGTTCCTTCATTACCCTTCACTAAATAAGGTACGTAATATATAATGATGCATCGAATAAGAGACATCTAAGCCTAATGATAATAAATTATATTGACATAGCTTATTCATGATCCTAGTTAATGAGCCATGAATAAAATTTCAAAACTAAGGATTTGGAGATAGATGAATAAATTTCATTAATGATATAGCGGAATTATCAATATGTAGAAAGTTGTGACATATACAATGAAAATAAATTTATGGAATATATTAACTATTAATGAGATGAATATTTACCATTGATGTCGGCTGGAACATATGGATTTTTTTTCCAAGTACATTACCACCCTGGGAATGCATACAAGGTGGATGGAGCATTGAGTCGAAAGAAACTTTGTATCCTATCAATCACGAGGAAAAAATAATAATATTTATAGATTTTAATGTGATTGACTTGGAGATTTTCATGGAAGGGTAGAAGTCATATCTTTATCAAATTAATGTTCAATAATCAATCCATAGAAAAATTTGAGTCGAACATAATAAATATATTGATATATAAATTAGAAGAGAAATTTACGAATCATTACCATTGATTATGATGGAATGATATGTTTAAAAACACTATATTTCTTCCATCTATACTAGATTTTGTGAATGAACTATTGGTGGAGGCACATAGATAATCGATGTTGATTCTTCATAGAAACATGATGATGATTATTAAATTAAATGATTATTTATTATTAAATTGTGTTATGATAGGTATTGTATAAATATTATCTCCGTACTCGGTACATTGGTAGATTTTGGATTAAATAAATAGAGTAAGGTGTTGATAAAACCATTACCAATACCTAACTTGAAATGAAAAACATTTCAACTTATTTTTTCATATGACATCCTAGAGTAATTAAATAAATAATTCTATATATATTTCATTTGATCACATTACAAAATCAGAAAAAGAAATCAACAATATAATAGAAGAATTCTGTAAATATAAAATTTCTATAATATACATTAAGGATGTTACATGATTTCATGGACTACCTCATTGTATTTTATTTAGCTAGGATATGATGATTGTTATGTTGTTTTGGTATTATTTTCATAATTCCCTTGATACATAGTAAACCTTCATTACTGTGTATATAGATGGTCGATCTTATGAAGAATTGAATCCATCGATGAAATTATTTAATATTTCCCTGTAGATTTAAATGGCGGTTAAGATAAAAGTCATCAATTATCATAGTTTTCATACAAAAACATACTTCAATAAATAATTCATATGTATATTTATAATTATCTAATCTAAATGAAGTCTGTAGATCTAACATGATAAAATGTAGTTAGAGAAATAAATAACATGGGAATGGATCTGGCTGATGAATGTTTAGAGAATACTTGTTCCCTACACTAATGTATAAGGGAAGAATAAATAGGTTAAATTGTATTCATACAATCATCTATGTGATTTATAATTTAATGATTGTGAATTTTTTTATAAATAATTATCCATGGAATATATAAAATAAATTTTGGAAGATTGTAAAAATGATCTATATTTATATTGAACCTTTTGAGGTAATTGATCATGTATGGATTTTTTCTTATCTATTAGCGCTTCCACCAAATATTGGTCAAGGTCATAATGAATTCAATTTATCTCCCATGAGGATGTACACACACGATTCTTAAAATTACTTCAAAATATATTTCATAATGTTGGAGACATATACCTCTTATAAGGAGTAGCTAGTAGTGATTCTCGACTGTAGAAAAGATGTATTACAAAACAAGACCACAATGTTCATTGTTTTGATGAAAAAATAGAATCATTTGGTATTTTTGGAGATTTATACTTGTTTTTAGGATAATCTAGTAGTGAGTCTAGATTTAATACATAATTTATTACGAAACAAGACCATAGTGGTTAATGTATTGTAGTGAAACAACCACATTATGGAAGCCACATGGGAACATTTGGATATTTTTGGTCAAAATTAACCACCATAGTTTATATAGGAGTGACGAATTCCATGGGGGATATCATTTTACAGTGGCTTGAATGTAACACCTTGTGTATTTATGAATTGTTTGTTAAATTATTAGTTTTGAAAGATTACGTTACACTCAAAAACATATTTAAATAAACTATGATATATATTATACTAAATTATTAATAATTATGATTAGGTATATGTTGGAATGTAATTTTTTTATATGATAAAAAAAATAATTGAAATTTATACCCATTTTGAAAATGAACAATTTTATTAAAAAATAATTTGAATTGATTATAAGAATAAATATAAAATAAATGTGGTTTTCTAAATAAATCTATTTTAATATGGTTTCATATAATTTTTTGAACATAGTGGATAAATAATTTATGTCACATTTATAAATTTTACTAATAATAATAAACATGAATTTTGGAATTATTATTTCAAACTTATCATAACATCAATTTAGTAGATTGTTTTTTGAAATTACGTGAATATTGTGAATAATAGTTTTTTCTGAAAAATATTAAATTATAAAGAAGAAACTGAAAAAACAATAAAAAATTAAAATGGATTTAAAAATAACATAATTTCAATAAAATATTTATAAATAAAAATTATTTAATTGGAATCAATTAAATATAGATATTTTATGATATAATTTTTCAAACTTATATAAATTTTCAATTTAATTTTTTTTGACCCATATACATGTTTTATTTGAAAGTAGATATTTCCAATTTTATGAATGGAATGTTAAAAATTGCACTCCATATATTGAGACATTGTATAAATTTTTATCTAAAAATTTCAATATACTTTTTGTCTAAAGTGATTAATGAAAATATAAAAATTAATTAATATGGTTAATGTTAAAATAGGTTTATTGGATGCTAAACTAAAAAATTATATGTCTATGTTTTCCAAAGTGATTTATCTAAATCCTATAATATGGATATTTTTTAAAAAATTTCATTAGAACTTAAATTATGTTTTCATTGTAACGATTTTTTTATGAATGACTTTATTAGATTGAGTTCATTTGAGAAATGATCTTGAAGTTTCAATGTGGGTTCCATTGCCCACATAGTAAATGAACACATCACTCCTCTCCCCCACTTCTAAAATATCATTTTTCTATCAATGCCATAAAAACCCTTACATTCATACATTTTCACATTGCAAGGGTCTTATTTATCACAAATTCCTCCAAAAAAGGATTTATGTGAGAAGATATAGATTCTCTCCGGAGAAGAGGTACTATTATTAACCATGCATTATTGCCTTATTTATTCTCCAACCTTATTGAAATATAATATTAGAATGATAATATAATGTGATAATTATCTATAATGGTAAAATCTGTTTTCATATTATGTAAAATACCTATATTTATCTCAGTTTCATTAAATGTTGAGAAGAACCATTGATCACATTTAATTCGAAAATGACCTCATCAACCAATGTAATTAAATTTACAATATAATCACTAATTTTTTGTATAATTAATGATAAATATATATAAAATATATTTCTAAAAATATATTAATTATAAAAATATAATTTCACATATAAATTGTTTTACATTCCATTCTATAGAGGATACGATAATATCGCTCGTCTGTACGGAGGACTACAACCTCACAATGTCATGTTATTTATTATCGATAAAACATAAAATCTAATTAAATAAGGATTATGTTAATGATATATTGTGATATTTATCACTTCTAAATTATTCTATAACTTGAAATTATTATATAATTCCTTTCATTTAATCCATCAAAATTTGGAAACATTATTCATGAATTCATATGACCTCATTTATCCTTTAATGGTGCTTTTTATATATGTATATCTAACTTATAAGAGTTAATTTAAATATTATTATAATTAAAATAAATGATATTAATTACATGTTCAACATAAATTTTATTATTAAATTTTTATCTGCATATATGCATAAGAACAATAAAAATTGATTTATCATGAAAACTGAAAGTATTAAAACATAGAAATGAGGAATTGAATATGATAGTATTAACAAAATCATGTCATAACATTATAAGGGGAAAATATATGAAATTATAATTTTTAGTATTAATATTTAATAATATTATAATAATATTATAATTATTATAGAGGAGGGTAGAACTTATCCAAGGATGGAAGAATACATTACTATGATATTTTGTTCTCACTTTTTATATCCATGTGATGCATGTTATATTCACCTTTTGTTCCTTATATATGGTGTATATACTACTAATTAATATCATATATGTTACATCAAAAAAATTATCATTATTTGAGATTCCAATGGATGATATATCTTTCATTAGAACTATGACTTAAATGTGAAAAAATATGTAAGGGATATATATTTAAATCTCATTATTTAATTAGATTATCCATGAATAAATTTAAAATGAAGATATTTCTTGATATAAATATCATTAATTCCACTGAAATTTACTCTCTATTTTTTATGTTTTTAGGCTACTAAATTTCCATTTAATATCCTCCATTAAAGTACTTTTCTAATTAAAAGAGGGTTATAATAAATAATCCTTATTTATCTATTGAGTGAAAAATATAATTTCTTATATATATGTGTTTTATAAAAATTTATTCATTATTCTTAATACTATTAAATAATGATGGACATTTTTATCCATCGTTTAATTCTTATGAAATCATTTAAAATAAATATTTTTTTTATTTTCAATAAAGGAACTATTGTCTATATAAAGACAATATTAAATGGATAATTATTTAATTAATAATGAATGGATATGAGTTTCTACATTAATGAAATAACAATGTTGAACATATTCTAATATATGTTTTCAATTTTATTTTCAATGAATATTATTTGATATTTTTTAATGAATTTTAATTTTTTAAAATATTATTTTCAAGGTTGAATTGATATTTTATATATGAAATATTCCAACTATTCTTTCAAAATCATTTCCCATTAAAATTAATTTCATTGAATTTAATTATGATAAAATTGATATATGGTCTGTGGTTACCATTCTCGTTCATTATATTCATGGATTTTATTGATAATGAACCAATTTTTTTTGAAACCTGTGTGTTTTCCATGATATATATGATGATGAAATGATTATAAAACCCTTTTATATTTCATTGGATCTACCATGATGATTTTTTTTGGAACCCATATACTTTCTATCAGTTATACCATGATAAAATTGTTGTAAACCCCAATTCTATTGATAGATTATAAAATGATTACTTCTTTATGATCTTCTGTTATACATATGCATGTTTATCAATATGAGACAGCGTGACCTAAATATTCCTATTGTGAATTGGGTAATTATTGATATATATTGATATAAATAAGAATAGAATTGTATTGGAATCATGTTAATTGTGTGAATTTTTGGAATATGATTGTCTTAGGATTGAATCAATACTAATATGATAGTTTTATGTGTAAACCCATTCTGCTATTACAGCCTTGTAAATGTGCCCTTACTATGATGGAAATGATGATATATGATTATGTGTATGCCAAAATTATATGTCTTATTCTAATTTTATGCACTCATAACCTATGATCATTGAATAAATTATGATTCATCTATTAATAAATACCATGATTTATTCCTTGTATCAATAATACCATCATTTTTATATAAGAAACAATAGTAAAATGTTTTTCTCACGTTCTTATTCCATTATCTCATCATATTCTTATGTGATCATTTTAATCTCACATGTATTCCAATTATGACATTATACTCTGACATATTTTTATGTTTCCTTTACCTTGGTAACATGGAACATTATTATGAATGATATGTTCAAGAGGATTACCATGTGTGAATATCATTGTTGGATATGTTGGTGGAATATCCCAATATAATAAAAAAAATATCAATTTTTTGATTAATCTAATATTTTGTTATATGTGGAATTTTTTTTATATTATATATTTAGTATTCAAATAAAAAAAATTAATATTTATATATGAATATTCAGGGATGTTTTAGCTTTACATGAGGTCAGGAAATATTCTAGCACAAATATTGAGCCATCCCTAGTAAATGTCCATTATAAAGAATAGAAGTTTGAGGAGAGATAAACCTAACAAATCATTATTAAGGGTATCCTTAAACACACTTAGAAATATGGGATACAAAAGGTCATATTTTCTTATGATCCATGATTCATACCACTCAACAGATAAAGTTGTTGTATCCTCCTACAAATGAGATTATCCAACTCTACCTATCACTCCCTCTCACCATGTAAGAAAAAATAAACACCACTAAATTCGGAACACTACAAATTCCACTATTAATATCAAATAGTCATGGATAGTACAATACTCTTCTATAATGTGGGAACATTATAGAGCCTCACCACAATCTATGGGAATGTTTCCTGTGAGGTTTTATATAAACTCCATGTAATTTTATATTAATTGTGAGAATTTTTTTTATTACTTATCCTTTATAATGAATCATATGAACATATGTATTATACTAAAAATAATCCACATGAATGTCTATGTCAGGAATAAGGAAAATATCAACAAAAATGTGTTTTATCACTTTTTTCTAAAAATAGAGCTCATTCAGGGAAGACACATTATGTACCTATAATAACACATAAATATTTTGGGTTAGAAACGCATACCACATGATGTTCTATTTCCAAATTATCACATGTTATCCAAAAAAAGAATTTCTTCGACACCTTAAATGACCAAAATACCTCAAACAAAACTGTAATTGTAACTAATCCTACACTCCTCAACACTATCTTATTTTTAGGCTATAACTAACCCAGATGGTTATTTATCTCATCATAATAATGTGTATTGGATGTGGGAATTCCCCTTTTAATTGTGTTCTGAACATCAAATAAAACATATCGATCATGGGGTTCAATAGAACCCGTGTATTAACCAAGAGTATTCTCACATCTAGAACATTAATCGAGAACCGTCATAACCAATATAGACACCCACACCATAGGTTTGAGCCAATTATCTACTATAACAAAAGTGGGACATGATTATTTTGTAGCCTCAGATACCTCAATCTCAAAAACCCATGAACCAAAATTTACATAGATGATTGACCTTCCTATATCACTAGAACCAACTGTTTCTCAACATAGATTATAGTCCATGGGGACATCAATATGGCTGGTTAGGGTATACCAAATCCATAAAGACCTGACAACTTTGTTGAGATGATACTCCACTACGTGAGGTTTGGTACATGAAAAACCATTGTGGGAGTAGTAAGTTGAATTTGTTAAAAGAAAAAAATGCATGAAATAATGTACATTAATGATAGAACCATATATTGGCCAATATGTTTATGATAATATTTTTGGATAATTATGGGAGGTTACATTAACTACAGAACCTTTTAGTACAATGATCAGTTCCCACAGAGGGGAAAAACTTTATGAATTGTTTCATGAATTGTTTCCCAACATATCAACTAGTTATTGTTACAACACTATAAAAAATCCATACTGTCTACCATTGCAGAGGAATCTTGAAACAAATCAAAACATACCATACTCAAAGTGAATATATCAGTAGATGAATAAAAGTCATAGTAAAAGGACTGAATAAAATTTAATTCATGTAAAATTTTATTCCGTACAACTGATGTGTCAGTACGCCAAGTCGATAAGAAATTAACAAGAGTTATTGTGATTGGATATGTCATTCATTGCATGAAGTCAATGTTCCATGGAATCTAAGCTACTATCGAGATACTTACTCACCAATTCCCAAAACTCCCGAACTAAGCATTATAATATGGTCATTACTATATACATTGATTAGGGGAAGCAAAAAAATTATAATTCTCTATAATGAGATGACCCAATTGGTCCCTCATGAATGGTGATTATAAATGATAATACCACCCAAATTGTACACATAATATGTCGGGACTGGTGACCTGCACTCTCATGAACCAGCCTAGGTCAACCACAAACCGGTAACCAAAGTTGATATGTGGTATAGCCTGAATGTAATTCTAGATCCCCATAGGTTGGCACCTATTTTCGTGTATCAACAGAGTGAAAATATGGAAAAAATTCAGGAAAAATTAAATATATAGACTAAAAAATAGAAAAATATAAAAAATATCCCAATGTATAGATAATACTTAATTTAACACCTTTTATACAATAAAAATAAAATAAAAAAATACTACACAATAAAACCCAAACAAAATCATAATCACCCAACATCTCTAGGTGACCCCGATCATAAATCTATTATACAATGATTTTCCATCGCTCATGGTGAATGAACACAAGATTAAACATGCACCAAAGGCTAAAAAACGAAATTATAGGCATGAGTATTAAAACATTGAAGGATCTCCCAATAATCGATTCCCACTATAAGCCCTTTAAAATAAATGAAACATCAACTTCATGTTTGAAATAAAATATGTAAAATTTTGATTTTCTACAAATTTTACTTCAAAACAAACTATGATCATTTTACCTACTTAATTTAAAACTAGGTTAGTTTCTATTAGTGTTCAATTAACATTTTCAAGGGTAATGTAATGCATTCATTTCAAAAAGGCACACGAGTGTATAAAACAATTTTAACATTAATTTATTTTTCATAATCCATTGGACTAAACTCTTTACATTCCCAGAAAACAACACACATGATATATCTATAATAGTCTCATAATAAGTGAATGGAAGATAAACATACTTGATTAAACTTGAATTTCAATCCCCACTACATCAGCAAAATCCTAATAGACATTGTTCACCCTAAAATATCGAGAATAATCCAGAACATACAAATACATGAGACCCATCCCTATTATCATTCTAGACACGTTGAAATAAAAGGATATCTAAATACCCTCGACCACCCTAACATTGGATAGACCGTGGTAACAATCCTATTGTAATCAAACCAATATACCCACCTTATACGGGCCACTACATAGTTGATAATCTAGATAGTACAACAATCATTCTCTGAGAATTTATTCACTATACTAGGTTCCCATGTCTCATGTATAAATGGGATGAGCCAACTGATACAACTTAGGAAACCAATAACAATGATATATAATAATATATCAACAACATGACTCATCCCAACTAAACTCCAAGGTTTAGTTATCATGCCATCGAACAGATAGAATTCAAGGAGTAGGTACCAAGGATCTCCAATTAACATAATCGATGAAATGGTTTCCACCATGAAGAAATCCAATCCTTTAAACATAAAAAAATTATGATAATCATCCAATTTAGGATTTCATAATAAAAACTCTCACCATTTTCAAAAAATTTCCAAATGGTACATTAAGCATTCTTCAATCAAGAATCAAATATTTACTATTTGAAACTAATTTACAAAACTATAATAGAAAACACACATCACACTTTGAAGTTGATGAAATTTCTATAAAAATGAAAAATGGGTTATTCTACATCAATACATACCAAACCACTTGGATAGCCAACGTACATTCCATTTTAAAAAAACACTTGGGAAACCAATAAAAGGAACCCAAAACATCATTTTTTATATAGAAAATATATTCACAATTCCTAACCACAATTTAGATCCCAAAAACAATTGTAAAAGAAAATCAGGAATTTAATACAAAATTGGTGTGAAAAATTGAACAAGCCGGTTCTACATAAAAATATAAATTGAATAAATATCCACATAGAACACCAAATAAATATTTCAAGGATCACATATCACTAATTAATAATCAATGGAGGTTCAACAGTCATGAAAAAAATTATTCCTAAATTAAAATTTTCTTTTCCATGGAAAACGTTCCAAAAATCCATTATGCATTAAAAATGCACCCATGAATTCAACCCACGAGGGATCCAAAATAAAAGATCTAAAAAGAGGAGATATAAACATAGAAATTTCAAATATAAATTAAGGAAAACCAAAACCATATGATGAAGTTACCATGAGAGGATAGGGACTCAAGAGAAAATGAAATAAAGAGGTAAAGGGAAATGAGAGGATACAGAATACCTGTAATAGTTATCCCAAAACCTTGAAGAAAATTGAGATATACACTAAATGAGAGGGGTAGATACATGTAGAGAAAGGGAAAGACCCTCTTAGGGATTCATGTACAAGGATATGGGATGTGGGTGAATTTTGTGTTAAAACCTCGAATGGTGAAAACCTTGAATATCATGAAATTATAGATCTTGGAAACTCACATGGTATGGTCGCATTGTTTACAAAACTATTTTCGAACCAAGTAGTAGCAACTACCTGAGAGAAGATAAACTACATGACCACACCACTTTGTTTTTCCAATAGTATGAACACCAAGTAGAAGGTTCTTACCAAGATGGGGAAATATCGTATGACCATCCCACATGGTTTGAAAAGTTGTTCTCAAACTGTGTGGTAGCTTCAGTTTGAAATACACACCTACCACATGATTACCTTGGGTTGGCCCCATAGTTTATCAAACATTATGCCAATCTTGATAAGGCCACTACAAATCCAAAAATACCATTTTTTCTTAAAAACTCATTAAAATAAATATGATGAACTATATTTAAAAACTAGACAATGAAACACTTCATAATTAAACCCCCTCACACTTGGAACCCGATATAAAAACCAATATTCATAGAAAAACCACGATAGAAGATGAAAAATATATGAAAATTTTCCCCATCATTAATTTCTTCTAACAGTAGTAAGCGACAACACTTTCTACCATATTGATCAATGACTAAGGATTCCATAACCATGTGACCCAACCCCTCTTTCAAAAAACATGCCAACAATATAAAGAAAATATGCCTCTTGACTGAATCAAAACAACAAACAAGAACCACTTCCTAATAATCAATGTGAAATTAGAACCGAAACATTTACAACCATTCCTAAAACAAGATTATTGAGCACACTCCAATACCCAAGGAAAAACCACTTCAAAAGAAACTCATAAACGAAAAAATTACAAATGGAGGACAGCTGATCCAAGGTAACACCAAAAATAAAGTACATCACCAATAGACGAAGTCTAGAACAAACCCCCTATAATTTAATGCAACATAGTACTAATTTTCAACATATGAATTTATATGATTCCCCCGGTGTGTCTCCCCATCATTATGAAATGACGATAATAAAAAAACTCATAGGATTCACCATATAGACCAAAAACCCTCACCGAATGGGGGGGGGGGGGGGGGAGGGCCCATGAATGGAACACAAAAACCTCAACAAAATACAAGAGTTTCCTCACTGAATGGGTGGAGGAAAGAGCTTAGATAAAGACCACACAACCATGATATTTCTTAATATTCACTAACTTTTCTCCGATTCCTTTGGACGAAGTTGTAATGTTTGAAGAATCAACTAAATTTTTGTAATGAATTCATAAAACCAACAACGATTACTCATCAACAAATTAGATTAAAATAAAACCCAATTATTTTTTAAATAAAAAACCAACTTCCAATGAAAATATTAGTTCATTAAATGATTAATAACATTCCATTATATTTTAAACAAAATTAGACACAACGATCACAACCTCTAAAAAAAGGACACTTACAAATGAGTGGAAACTTACATCAAAGAAACTTTATATGAGTCCCCATTAGCGCATCACATCTGATAATTATCTCAATGATAATTCAATGAAACAACCTGCAAAAATAGCACCAAGTGACCTAAGAATCGCCAATAATGGTATTGTCTCAGATAACATGGATGTGATGGATTCATGTGACCCTTCAGGCCAATCTGATAACACACAAGGATTTAATTCCCATAATAGTTTTATGAATGATATTGAAGAATTTTTATTCCACGACTATCTATAATAGCTTTCAATGTCAGTCCTACAACCATATAGAAATTTTACCCACCGCTTCCTGAAATTGAATGAATCATGACGACCTCAAGTAATCCCACCATCACATATTTATCATGAATTTCATTCCTCAATATGTCATGAAAAAGAGGTTAGATTAATCTCTATCAAAATCGACTAAAGGTCGAGATGAATACCAATATCGAAACCATAAGCCTTGTTGGGTCATCTGTAATATACTCCAGATATTAATGAACTAGGTCCATGAAGAAATGGAATTAATCCTACACTGATCTATCACCCTACTTCATTAAACACATTTCCATAACATTTATCATCCTTTTATACTAAAAAAAATACTAATAGATGAATGATGACATGAAAAATATTTTGTATGATATTCACAATTCCTACTCTAATATACAGGATTACAACATTCTTAGGGTGAACCTTCAAACATGAATGTTGAAAACCTCACCAGAAAAAACTCTAAAAACTCAATGACGATAAAGATATAGTCAATCCCTCACATCCACTATTATTCTTTTAGAGGATCAATTTGACCATTAAAAAGAGGTTGATTTAGCATTAAAAACTCAAGAACGAAATCCTTAAGTTGATCAAATGGAAACATAGTAATGGGGAATCAACCATAGTTGTGCCATGACCACCCTTAAAATATATATGTGGGAAACTGACATATAATATAAAATACAATAACTAATTGAAGTCCAATTCAACAACAAAAATCTTCAAATGAAAACATTTCCTAGGGGTCAAACCTGAACATAGTATTATATGCCAATATCACCATAAATTTTTTTTAAATCATTTCTCATTCAAAACATCCATAGTGGGTTGAATACCATCCAATGGTATCTCTTAGAGTCTCACTCACATGCACATTTTCATTCCACCTCGCGCACCCATCAACCCTACAATGCTGTGAAACCATCCACACTTTTATATAGAACAATGAATTTGATCACTAATGACAACACCATAAGCTAAATTCAAACATCCACATTTAAAAAACATTCAAAATAATTAACAAAACTCATGAGAACTTCCATAGGATCAATATCCACTAACTCTTAGACCATTTTTAGATTCCACACATTAAACCATTTTATCATTCTCAAAAAATGAAATCCCATGTATTTTGACCCAAAACCCATTTCATTTCATTCAAAAAATCATGCAATAGCCCAACCAGTCTGATTCTACCAAAAACCATTTGATTAAAAACCTACTCCTATAAATTTAAAATAAAATCCAAAACAAACATCCACTAATAAACAACCATTTTCTATTAACCCATTTTTATTATAAAATATCAATCTCCTTATATCCTTCCAATTTTTTTCCGAGAGTAAATTTTTAAAAAAATCAATATTCTAATGTCTTCCCCAAAGTTGATTTTGAAAATACCTTTCCCCCAATTAAAAAACCCAACCATTACAACTACAACCCTATTTTCACAATTCAAACTCAACGGTTTAAAAAAAATTAGAAATTAATGAACAATGAAAAAAACTCACAAGAGTGAAGCTAGTGTTGGTGGGTTATATGAACATATAGTTGGAGACCATATGGGAAACAAAACCAACACAAAGATCCTTCTAGGAGCATTCCCCTGAATCCACATGGGTTACCAAGACTTGTGAGCTCAGAGGGACCACTACACCAAATCTAGTTCCATATCCCAATCACCAAAAAATCCACAATGTCAAATGAGACTATTAAAACTGTAATTCCCATGGAAAGAGAATGATCAAAATGATCATGGTTTTATGATGTCTTTTCTATTCCTACCTCTCATTTCCCTAAAATCCTACTCCATCTACCTTAACATCCCCAAGTAGGACAAGGTGATAATAAATATTTATTAACTGAATAGAATATATTTTATGATACCATTTTGACATGAACTAGCCCAGGTTAACCCTGAACCGATCACCCAAGCAAATATGTGGCATGAAACAAAGGGTGTTCCTGATCCCTATAGGGTGGAAACTAGTTATAGTCATATTGATTTTAAAAATAGGTAAAAATTTTACAATATGATGAATATATAAACTTTACATAAGAAAATAGACAAAACTACTCAATGTGTAGATAAAACTATGCTAACAACCTTTTATTAAATTATGAAAAGTATAAAAATACTACATGATAAAACCAATATTGAAACCTAGAAAATAAAAATCTCTATGTGACCCTGAGGGTCAATATCCATCACAAAGATAAAACATCTCCCGCGGTAGTCAAGATCATGTAGAAACCTACACTAAAGGATAAAAAACTAAACTATAGGAATGTGTATTAGAACATAATATTCTAGCCCGATAATCTATTCCAAATTCAATTATTTAAATGTAAAATAACATCAACTTCATGTTCAGAATACAATATTTATAATTATTCTTTTGTACACATTTTACCTGAAAAAAACTATGGTACATTTCCCGATATCACTACAATAATATGTGTGTATCCATTAGTGACACATTATCATTTTTAAGGGGAATGTGATGAATTCATTTCAAAATGACACAATATTGTATAAAAACCAATTAACTTAAAAATGATTTTTCATAAACCTTTGGAAGAAACTCATCACATTCCATGAAAATACCATACATGAGAGTACTATAATTGTCACATAAAAAAAGGGAAATAAACACACATGGGTAACCAAGTATCTCAGTCATCACAGTAGTAGATAAGTTCTAATCATCATGGGTGGACTTATATGATCTTGAATAATCCATAACATTATAATACATGAGACCCATCCCCAGTATCTTACCAAACTTGATGAAATAAAAAGCGTCCTAAATACTCTTGGCCACCCTAACTATGGAAAAAATGAGGGAAAATCCTATAGTAATATAACAAATATATCCAGGTACTAATAGACATCATCTACCAGATAATCTATAATTTGTATCAATCATTCACATAATATTATCGCATTATTCAAGGTTCCCCTGACTCATGAATAAAGGGGTGATTATACTGATTCAAAGTGGGCATCACATCACATGCCTATAAAATAATAAATCATCAACATGCCTCAACCCAAGTCACCATAAGGATTGTTTTACATTTCACTAAACAAATAAAACTCAAGGAGTCCATACCAATGATCTCTATTTATCATAATGGACCAGAAGGATTATTATGTGAGGACATCACATTCATTAAAAACAAAAAATTTATGAGAATCATGCAAATGAGGTATCCATAATAAAAACAATCACTATTTTCAAAATATTGTATAACAGGCCTTTAAACATTTTCCACTCAACCAGCAATGATTTTCCATTGCAAAATCATTTAAAAAACTATTTTAAAACCCTCTCTTCGCACATTCATGAAAATCCATTTTTATAAAAATTCCAAAGTGTCTTTTATCCATCATCACACTCCAAATAACATTAAAACCCAAAAAATTCATTTTTAAAACCAAAAACTCATGGGGAACTGAAACATGTAACCCAAAACGTCATTTCACATATAATAAATATATTCTCAAGGCCTAACGATGCTTAAGATGTCACAAAACATATAAGAAATCCAACCATGCTTTTAATCAAAGTCATTGTGTGCAACTATTAACAATGAAATTATATTTAATAATGAACAAGGATCAAATATCCACTTATCAGACAAAATAAATATTTCTTTTACCAAATATTTGTTAAAAATAAATAAAAGATGTGATAAGGTAATTTGAAAAACGAATCTTTCATTAAAAAGGGTATGTTCATTGGAAACCTACCACAAATCCATGGCCCATCAACAATACACCCCTCAAATCACCACATGAGGGTTCTAAAATCCATCCTCTATGTATAGTAACACTAAACACACAATACGCCAATAAAAAATTTATCGAAACAATAAAACGTTGTAAATATGACCATACGAGGATAGGAACATAGAGAAAATGAAAGAAATAAGGGAGGGGAGGAAGAAAGAATAATAAATACCATGAAGATATAGAATAAAACCTTGAAAAAACAAAGATCCACACCAAAATAGAGTGGCAGAGTCAAGGAGAGCTAAGGGAAGAGCCCCTTAGTTTAACTGGAATATAGATTGATGAGCTGGGTTCATTTTGGGTTAAACTATTAAAAGGGGAAAACATGGAATTTCATGAAATTAAAGATCACGGAAACTCACACGGTTGGGCCACACTGTTTACAATACCATGATACAACCATATAGTAGCCACTACCAAAGGTATGATCAAACAGATTACCACACACCATTATTTATCCTAATGTGTGAAAACTATGTTGTTTCATATTCCCATGTGGGGGACTGACCACATGACCAACCTGCATGGTTCGACCAACCGTGGTCAAACTGTGTGGTAGCTTCTGTCCAAAATGAACACCTATTTCATGGTTACATGGGATAAGCCAAATAGATTACCAAACCATGTGTGAGCTGTATAGAGGCCACTACCTAACAAAAAATACAATTTTTTCTCCAAATACACCTGATCATACTGAAGATCATCTATAGGAAAATAACGAGGCAATATAACAGAAAAAAAATTACCCTTGTCACTCTTGGAACAAAATCTAATAAATGAGATATCAGATGAATCGGGATAGAAGATAGAAAATAAAAATAGAGTGTGACATGAATCGAGATGGAATAATACTAAAATGGGATGCCTTATACAAAAGAACCTATATGAAAACACATAATCAAATTCATTAAAAAAGATTAGGTATATTAAAATGTATTTTTTTGGGTGTAAAAAATGCATGAAATAACCTATAAAATATCTATATTATAGTATAGAGGAAAAATACAAATGTTATAATGGGGAAAAACTTTCCCAACTAAAAATAAATTGGAAAACCCGTGATGAGATATATTATAATGACTTGATTGGGGGATATCTCAAATCTAGATTCAAGAGTCTGTCCAAAAAAACTGGTATGTTCAACTTGGAATGGAAATGAAATACTGATCTAGATCACACTTAGATAAATATAATTTATTTTCTAATTTCATAATTCATAAAAAATGAGGGAAAATCCAATTAGGGTTGAATATAGACAAATCCATTAGAACAACCTAAAATAACCATACATAAATCATCACGAGAGACTAGTTATGTAATTCCCACTAAGGAATGTAAATTAGATAATGAAAAAACAACCATAATAATAATTACAGATAAATTAAAAATTTTAAGACCAAATGAAAGGATAATGGGGATCTCTATATTCAGTTCCAAACTAAAATTGACAATTCAGCTTTATGATCTAGAATTATATCATTTATGCCCATCATCATGTGTAATCCTATGAGAATTTTGGTAAGGTTCTATTTCCCAAAACTATGCTACATAACCATGGATTCCCTATATCCTAGACATTTGTCTCATATAACCACTTATGAGTCCCATTATATTTCATATACCTCTCCACTATGGTATATTTCCCAAAAAGTCACATCCCTCAATAGAATACCCACAACCAAATGCAGTTGTGGGGAGGGGGGTACGACATGGTATTTTGTGGACTCTCACCCAATTATGTCCATGAGATACCAATCGATGGATGGAGGAAATGTTCCTTTTTAAAAGAAATTTTACCATACTGTGAATGGAGGTCCACCTCAATGGTGTGTTAGGGGTACCAATCAACTGAGGTTGGACCTATGTCCTTGTACATAAATTGGTATTGGTTAATAAATAGAGAACATATTCCCTCAAATATAAGGGTGGTATAACTTGATTATTTGAGTTCATGTTACTTGGTACGTTAGGGTTGGTTCCCCTAGACCGATGTAAAGTTTTTGGGGGACAAACACCTAAGTGATACTGGGGGTTGCCAACCCCATTAACACTTCAATGATTACTATATATCGCTACGACTGTATAAGTGTATTTAAGATATGTATGACATAAATATATCCATATTCCATGAATTTGATGAATGAAAATGACAACATAATGTTCTTCATGGAAAAAACCATAGGATAGGATACTTGAGGTCCCAAATCAACGTCTAAAAAAATCCTAATGAATTCCCAAGTATCGTCTTCATTTTGATGGGATAAAATATAAATTCACTGATATATCATCACAAATGAAAATAAATTGAAAAACTGATCATTATATTGTTATCATCATTGAGAAACACTAAGAATATTATATTTACTTCCCCAAAATCTACACACAATGAAATAATGAATTTTGACATATCATTCATGAAAGTTGTATCTCAGTCTCAAGAAACATGATCAAATTAAATTTCCACCATTTTTATTCAATATTTTATCCGGTTTTTAAGTAATTATTCAAATTAAGATCGTCAATATAACACCATATGAATAATTTAATGCCATGATTAAGTATAATAATATTATTATTTTTGTTATCATTATCATTATTATAATTTTTACAATGAAAAGAGGGTGGGAAGTCCCATCAATTTTACATTTCCACATGCCTTCATAATTCTCATGCTCTCAAAATTTCACCATAACTCCATCCTTAATGAATAATAATATTTTAATTTTCATTATTATAATAAACACCATGAAAAGTGTAATGAATTACCCCATTTTCACTCTTATGTGTCTGATATCTCCCCATGAAGTATAGCTAATCAACTCCTCTCACCCATTTAATAAAAGAATTATCAATTTCTAAGTCAATTTTAATATCATTAATAGTAAAAAATTAACTCTTTTCTATATAACATAATAATTATTGAAAATAATAATAACACTCATTTTCTTCTAGGGCCTACCTAAAATTAGAATTTAAAATTCAATGTTAGTAAGATTTATATAATGTTTTTCGACAAGATACATTTTAATGGGCCGTTAATACTATTACTTACACATCAACACAAGATTACAAACTCCCTAGTTTTTTAATTCTTACCAATATTTTCCCAGAAATGTCAATAACTTCTCCATTGGAGAGATCTGACCAAATAAAATATAAAACCGCTGCTTTGTAATCTAATGTTGGGATCTTATCTACATTTCCACCCATTCATCTTATATCCAAAAAATAAATCTTAACTATTGAGAGTGATCCCTCATTCCAAATAATGAAAACACAATTATAAGTATTCTCAAATATCATCTGATCATCGTTCAATCAATTAAAAAAGATTAATGCTATTTACGGAGGTGAAATGTAAAAAAAGGGAAATGTTATCATTGAATTATGTCCATGCTAGACATTATCATTAGAATTCTGGAAATTCAGTTTATAATAGTAAAAAGAAAAAACATGGAAGAAATATCTAATTCATGAATCATTAAGGCGAAAACAAGGGTTGGAAAATCCAATAGTGATCTATCCATGAATTAATATTGAAAAATATTTCTTAATGTTTTTCTTATGATATAAATAGTGATAAAACACCATAAAAACAGCCCACATTGGCTTTGGATTGATTTTTGGTGAAGAATCAACATCTTATATATGAAGTTGATCCTACTACATTCATTATTCTTAGTAACATTATATGTTACTGATTTTTCATTGCTCATCATTCATGTTACACCAACGCCATCGATCTATTCCACCTCTCTACTATTAAAGGGTTATTCAACTGGATCTAGATATTTTTTTAATGAAAATTAGATTAACGTTTGGAATTTGGTATATAAATTAAATGATTTAATTATGTTTAATAATTATATTAATCGATTAATTCAATTATCACACATTGAAATAGTCACCTCAACCGAGCATCTAACATCAACCAATTTAATTTCATGCTTACAGTAAACCCCAAATTGGGGAATCGATGGCTGCCTTGAATTTTTTATAAGATAAACCATTCCTAATTTATTCAATTATTTCATAAAAATATCATATATGTGATATATTTATTTATTATTTTTATTATATTAATACCAGCCTCACTAATCATTTTATGCACATTTAGTCTAAACTCCTCGATTAAAAATTATTACTTAAAATATAAAAACGTTCTAAAAGGTAAAACATGATTCATTAATAAATAATCACTAAATAAATTGATTCAAATTTATCAATGAGGAAGAAATATATAACTTTCCTGAATTAATGATTAAACATACAATCAATTCTATACTGGGATGATGATTATTATTTTCATGATGTAATTTAATTATTTATTGAGATGTTTATTTTAATCAACAGATTATATGAGGAATTAATATACATAGATTTTTATATAACATTGTTATTTGAACTTAAACTAGGGAAATAATATGATGGTTGATATTACAAGGTCAGTCCTAGATCTATGTTACCCATGAATCCTAACTATTGTATGTAATGTTATTATGATTGTGTGAGATAGTACTGAATATAAATCAATTCTATATTAATCCTAGGTCATTTAAATCTAATTTCAAAACATACTATTTTTGAAACATTTATATAAAATAATATTTTTTCATTTGGGTATGAATTTTACTAGGCATGATGTTTTTTACTTATACTATATTTGTTAGATAATTTTTTTTTATTTTTGTGAAAATATTTCTTCTACAGATTATGTTAATAATGAGTGGAATTTATGTGAGAATTATTTTTATTTAGTTCTCATGTGAAAAACCTATAAATATCTCATTTTCATGGTGATGTATTGAAATATTCAATATATCATTGAGTCCATTGTTGTATATTCCATTTAGAAAATAATTCACAAACAATTATACTTATTCAAATATTTAGTATCTGTGATTGGATTTCTTAAATTTAATAATTTTTAATAGATATGTTATTGTGACATAGATTTTTTTAA
This sequence comes from Viscum album, assembly GCA_963277665.1. Lineage (NCBI taxonomy): Eukaryota > Viridiplantae > Streptophyta > Magnoliopsida > Santalales > Viscaceae > Viscum > Viscum album. Next base: position 1,863,335,072 of record OY728164.1, on the reverse strand, counting down.
AATATTTTATTTTATTTAAATTGGAATAAATTTTTTACTAGATAATTCTATCGCAATGGATTTCACTACCATAGAATGAATTTTCCCTATAAACATTCAATTACATAGTGAGAAAATATATTTTTTTGTTTTTAACATTTTCCATTGATAATTTTGTGCTTTAAATTTCAAATACATATTAATTTTTAAATTATATATTTTTGGATATAAATTTCAGATAAAATTTCAGATTATATAATAATGTACATTATAAAAAATCAATTTCATAAATACATGTATTGAATTATTTTTAATCATTTACAATATTTTTATTTTTTATTTTTATCCCAATAATTCAAAATTGTGGAACCAAAATTCAAAATGATAGGATACTATATATTGATAAAATGTTATATTGATATTTAGTGAATAAATGAAAGATATATTTTAATCTATAAATTTAAATGTATATTTTGGAGATGTTTTATTTCGTTTTCAATAATCTTACGATTAAAATAAATTTAACAATAATTATTAATATGACTTCTCTTTTTTTTATATTGATTAATATAAAAAAAGAACATTCACATTTTTTATCTTATTTATAGATCACATTTTAATGATTTTGTTTTTTAGATTCCCATATACTCAATTATTTTTAATGACCATATGGATTTCACCATAGATATAAATTTATATTTACATATTAATACCAATGTGGATAGCCTACTGTAAAAATTTTTTGTAAAAAGGGACATTATCTCATATGATTTTATGGAATGGAGAACATTTTATGTTGGAAAATGGTGCAACTCTGCTGGAGGTGAGATGAAGAGTGGTAGTCTTCCAACATTAAATAAAATTTTATTTACCATACCATTATGCAAAAAAAAACTATGATTCGATTCATACAAATATAATTATGCTGAATTATATATGAAAATTTATGAGAACATTGGGTCTTTTATTCTAGAGTGAATTCTAACTATTAATATAGTGGATTTCTCATTCAGAGATCTAGTGGCTATATAAGGATGATTCATGTCTGTAAATCTCAATGGACTGTCATTATACATTAATATATGAAATTTGTGTGGCTCAAAACTTATAATAATGTAGTATACATGGTTGGGGTAAGCAGGTAGAAACAATAGCATCGACTATCTAGTATCTACTAATATATATCTGGTGGGGTTGGCATTTCCCCCACAACTAATCATGTTTTACTAAACAAATTTGATGTAGGATGTGACTGTTTTGGTTTCATATACTCAATGGTTGTCTGTGTAACTATACTAGCTTACAGACAATACACATTTTCCAGCGTTAAATCAGGACTTTCAAGCATCATGTCAATCATATCACATCCTATTTATCATCCCCACATGTCCAAACATTGTAAGAAATGTCAATCATAGACTCCTCTTATCCTAACATAATGAATGTCAAAACCTATCCCATTCTAGGGCTCGATCCACAACTACCCCATTCCCACCTCCATATTCTATTGGGTGGTGTTCAACGCCAAATGAATAAATAACATGGGGAAGCCATTTTCTATGAACCTATATGAAAAAACACAACCATATCGATGGAAAATTGCAGAGAATGTGAATGTAAAAAATAATAAATGTAATGGAACAACCATGCCTGCAAAAAATCTAGACGGAACAAAATTATAGTCGTATAAACTGGAATGTAAAGGGTAAAAATACACTCCCAACCATAAAAATACATGACAAGTAAATTTCTAAGAGATCATTGCTCTTGAATCCCATGCTACGACCATTATATAGAGTTTGACGTACCAGGTGTCTCTAAGATACTGTATCCTCACCACTAATCAACATGTCATCTCAATGAGACATGAAACTTATGGGAAAAGGACATGAAGATGTGAGTATATACATACCTGGTAGGATTCCTTGAAAGGTGAAGGGGGATCCTTATAAGATATAACAAAAATATGAATATTGTTGGTAGTTTACATGATTAGTGAATGCGAATAGCTCATCCCAAACCAAGAGTTGATGTAACCTCATCCAAACACAAGGGACTCAACATGGTGATTTTATGAACTACAATTCTATACTATACCACCAATAGTAAAAGTGAAGACTCATCTGACAATGTGAATCTATACACGTAATGAAAATGGAATACACTATGTGTCTTCTCTTATAATTGGAAGAAGTTACTAAATCCAATGTGTAGATGAAAAATAATACATATTTATATTATCAATATAAAATTCTAAATGACAGAGTATTGGGATCTCCATATGAGATATAAACCAATGAATAAGAGTAACCAATATATTAAAAGTCCATCAATGATGACATGCATCTTACACATCTTCAAATAAGTACATATTCAAGTCAACTGATGCCTTATCACTATGATTCACAGTCGAGGGATCAAAAACACCAGGTTAAATGAATCTTTCCCTAGTGAAATAGGAGGGTCTCACTCTAATAATCAATGAGGGAATCCATACCATAGTTATTATAAATGTTACTATTGAAGAATCATTGAGGACACCACTTCCAAACCGTAATGGAGGGTCAAAATGGATGTCATTGAGTAAATCCACATCCTAGAACAATATGAGGGTACAACTCGGGAAGAGTCTAGGAATCCACAGTCCAACCAACCTCGAGGGTCAACATGATATTCGTCTTGGAACTCCACTTCCCAAACCTACTAGAGGGTACCAAAATGAATGAATCACTGACTCTACTATCCATCCCTGATGGAGGGTCTTCTCGATATAATTCATAGAATTCTTTCCCAGCCCTTCTAGAGGGCCACCTCTGTAATATATATGGAACCACATATCCTATCACTATAATAGGGTATAACATAGATTGTTTCTGGAATCCACTACCTAACCCTATAGGAGGGTCAACTCGATATTCACTACTGATCATGGGAGATCATTATTACACTAAACCATTTCTTAAACATGAAGCATGCCCTGAATATTTCATGTCATATCTTCAAATCCAAAACTAAGGGAACCAACACATTTTATGCAAAAAAACAAATAAGATATGATACTCACATGTAATAATTGGGTCCAAACAAAGGATCCATGGATTCTTTAAGATTCATAATGTTTTACATGAAATGTAAGGGACCCAAAAGTCATGTTATTCCACTCTACAAATTGAATATGTCCTTTTCAATAATCAAATTTCTATCCATGTAAAACATCACAACATGTATGAGTACTAAATTACATGTGTCATCTTGAAACCTAATAAAAACAAGAGGATCATCATCAGTTCGAAAGAAAAAACATATTTTTACCCATATGCCTCTGTAAATGACCATAGATAGCCAAATAATAATTTTTACTAGTTATTTACTAGCCAATTTTTAAATCATCCAAACCCACCTTTGAGTGAGATCACCTCCTATGCCTAGGTATAACTCATCATCATGGAGAAAAACTAAATCCTACAAATGGGAAGAACTAAGTCCCACTGGTAGAAAAAATTTGATCATATATTTTTTATGAACAATCCATACCATGGAAACATTTTAAGCGTCCCAATACTACTATAAATTTTTACATGTGATTCACTATATCTCCTTGGAGAGTTATGTAACATTTTCAGTAAAAACATGTGATCATTGATCCTCTTTTCAAGATCTGTCAGCACAAGTGTTGAGAAAAAGGCCACCCCTAGTATAAATTGGTAAGGAATAGGGGCTACACATAGGAAAATGTAGATTTCGACTCAGTTCTATATAGTTTGGCTAAAGAAGTAATGACATAGGAATTACCCCAAACCACACATGAGCCTCCGGTTCAGAAGCATCATCTCCTAAGAGTTCATCATTTCTATTTGTTTTGTGCTATCCTCAATCATGTCCTCCTCTGACACTCCATAAAATCTACCCATCATAATCATGAATGTAATATGAAATATTCCACCACACATTGATACTATCTGAATTGGGATGGAACTAAATCACTTGAACGACATAGCATCACATCACATCGACACATTTCAATGGGTAAATTTCCCATATTCCTTTCATTTCCACTGCCACACTAAAACAACTCCATAAATATACAATTCTGATGCTCATCATCATCATGGTGTGGTACAATCAGGTTGATCATCATCGAAAGGGAACCAAACCAAACATGATATCCAAACCATAGGATATATTCTGACCTTATCCCCCTGATAATGGAGTATAGATCAACAAAATACCATAGTGATCCATATCTCATGAAACTACAATGAACAATCATATAAGATGTGTCATTAAAAGGTACCACGGGAACCAAATATTTCTCTATGATGAGTTATAGTTTTTATTGTAACCTTATAATTGGTTGAGATCTAAAAATGATTAAGAACACATTTCATCAACAAAATCCAAACCTACACTACATGGAAAACTAGCTCCTCATGTAACCCCAGAAGCCTCTACTGCCGAAACTCATGGGATTAACTAAGCATGCACAAATCCTCATCTATCTATATTAGTAGTAAATGATGGAACACTGATGGGGATGATACTTCATGCCCATGTGAAGTAAACAATCTCATGGTATGAACCCTTAACTGAGGCCTCATCACTCATTAGATCGTCATCATGATCAGGAAACAGATAACATTATTTAATACCATTATGATAACATCTCAACTGTTATCGAGATGTACCATAGTCAATTGAGCATATTTATATATATTTAAAATCAATGGGGAGTGACTCATGAAATGAACGTCAAAGAATAAATCCAATATAATTAGTCTACCATTGATACCAACAACCAATGTCATGGTATTCAGATTCAATAAGTAGTTAGTCACGGTCTTGGTGAATAGATTCTTAACCTACTTGCACTATCACTATATTAAGTGGAATGAGATCCGCACTTGAGACACATTGACACACTTTCCAAAAATCAAAATCAAATAATCATAAGAAGACTAGTTTTAACAACACCCCTTGTAATTAACTTTCTCTAATTACAAATATGTGATGAACCAAACAAAGAAAGGGATCAAGACACCAAAAACCTAATCCTAAGTCCATAGGTTAATGGATGGAGACTAGCACTAAATAAATACCTAAAATGGTGTGGCCTATTCTTAAGTACCCGTATGCACACAAAAAACCATCTCAATGACAATGTATAGAGAGAGAGATTAAGTAAAAGAATAAAAATAAATAGAACAAACCTGAATGAAATTAAAATATATAGTAAAAATGTAAGGTAGTGTAAATAGAGTGGTAAAGGGGAAAACACCTTCCCAAATAGAGAAAAATGGAATATAAAATGTCTAGAGATCTAGATTTTGATTCCTAAGATGCGACTAACGTAAAAAATCCAATGTACCAGGTATTTAATGGATCAAACATTTATCAATGGAATTCATTCCCTTATTATTATTATTTTATATATTATTAACCACATAAATAGAATATATATCACAATAAAAACATTATTTTGATAAATAAATAATAATAAAAATATTAATTTACCAATTAAGTAACCTAAAATGATGAAATAGCAACATAACACATATGAATAGTAATCTAGGTAATAGAATAATAACCTCACCTATGAATTTATACATAAAATTTAGTCATTTCATAAATAAAAATATATTATAAAAATATCTTATTATAAGTAAATTAATGTTTAAAAAATTATAAATAATGCGATGGTTGTTTTGTGGAAAATAATTTTTTTATGTAAAATTTTATAATTAATGTAATGAATTTAACGACTAATTAAATTTCATAAAAATATATTTATAAATTAATATTTATTTATAATCAAAAGATAATTTAATGAGAACTTAAATAATTGTTCAATGTGTTATAATATTAGTTATAATATTTAAATAAGTATTATTATAATAAATGGATATTTTCATTAATAATTAAATATCTCATATTTAAAAAATTATTTTAAAAGAATTCAAATTATATTTAAATTCTAAGAATCAAGAAATCGTTACGGTTAATATTTGGGATAATCCTAAAGTACTTAAATTTTGTTGATTATATTAACTTATGACAATTTATGATAAAAACTAAATACATTAGTTTTTTAGACATTGTTTATGTAATTCTATTGAAAGCACCAAATAACAAAATATACTTCATTATTTTAATATATTTAGTGATGATGTAAATAATATTCACGTTATTATGCCAAAATAATAAACTAAAGAATAAAATAATCAGAAAAAACCTCTCTCCAATCCTATGAATACCACCCATCTCCAACTCCTCTTCTATCGCATTCCATGCCTTGAATCCTATACAAATTCATCCTAATCCAAATCCCAAGCCAATATCCAACATATAAAAGCTATTGTTCTCAACCAAAGATGAATCCATTTTCCCTAAGGAGGGTCTCATGGCGGAATTCATGAGGTAAAATCCTCTCACATTGCCTTTTAATTTAATTGTTATTTCATATCATTTCTTATCATATCCCCAACTTCATTTATCAATATGGAATGAGAAATCTGGTATTTATATATACTATAATTTTATAAATATAATTGAATAATTCATCATCAAACCTCTCCTCCAATCCCTATAATTCAAAAAATTAAAACATCATCCTTGAGTTGTCAAAATACCACATTCATGGATGACATGTTTTCATTATTTACTACCTCCTTCATGGATGTACATAAAATAATTAATATGGATAAATAAGATTATATTACACATATTATAACATATTTATGTTTTTAGAACCGATATATAAACATGATATAAAATAAAATGATATAAGATCATAATGGATAGAAAAACCGTAAATAAAATTAAAATATTTATATTAACATTCTATCTAAAAATCTTCCTCATACAGTGTAACCAAATTATATATAAGACCAATTTAATTTATTTTTTTCAATAATAACATTTAATTTCAATTCTGTATAATCATTAACAATGTACATAATGTTTTGTAATTATAATCAAGCAAATCGATCAGGAAAACCAAGAAAATTAACACTCCCAAATCATGAAATTGATCTATATCATTCATCCTAATGGATAAAAAATAAATTAATATGATAAGAAAAAATTAGATACATTAATATTAGTTACTATATTTATTAAATACTGAATTTAATTTGATTTTCCATGATATTAATTTGATGATATAATTCGGGAATAATATGGGGGGATTCTCGAAAGCAACTCAATTTCATTAGGATTTTCCTTTTAACTCTATTTTTACTATGGACATTCCATTAATGTTCATCAAATATCATATCACCATTTCATGGATATACATGTTACTAGTTTGATTTTATAACAATGAAATACTATTTTTCTTTAAAAAAATTTACATCTAAAAACACATCTTTTACTTCTCACGAGATTGTTTCCTCTCGATGAATCATATACCATGTGTGTTATTATTTATTTATTTTTGGAACCCAAAAGTTTGTTTTTTAATTTATGATTTTTGAAATGAATCCCATTTCCTTTCATGGGTTATTTTATGTCTCTGGATGATATATGTTTAAGGTGGCCTTTATTATTATTTAAATGTATGATGTCAGAGTTGCAGCTTGAATTATATATCACCTGAAAATGTTTTGATGTGAAAGGTGCAGATATAATTTTTTAGTACTATAATGATTTTGGTGGTTTTATTGTTCTCATGTGATAGAGGGATTTTTTTAACATTATTCTAGGTTTGTTCACATCTATGTGTGGTATTTCAACAGTAAGACATGATGTTCCATTTTTATGCATTTCCACATTCTATAAAATTATCTAATGATTCCACCCTGGATTATTGTGACGATCCTATGCTTATGTTATGATTATGATTATTATTCTCACCCATGTAAAATTTATTCATGTCTTTTAATTGTCCTCTTAGTGGGATTTTAGCTCACGACATTCATTGATGTATATCCTCAGGTGATTAATATTTTTACAGACGAAAAAGGGCCTATAAGAATCTTGATATTAAGGAATTAAGTAATATTAATGTTTTATTATTTAAATTTTATGTATGGACCAAATTTTTTCAAGACATTAATCCTTTGGATCCTGTTTTTGTAATACTATTATCTTGTTTATATATAAATTATGTAATAGTTATATAAGAAAAGTAGGGTTAGTATAGTTGGTATCATGGTATTTATTTTGTTAATTCGGGAATGAGGAGTAGAGAACCTTTGTGAAGACATAGATTATGAGAATATTTATATTTATTCATCCAAAAAAACTTATATTAGAAAACTTATATGAATATGGATCCCATAAGAAATTTTTTTATAATTAGTTTCATTGAGTATAAAATTAATTATACACGAATAGTTGACTTAAGTTCAATACAATTCAATTATAGAAAAAGGTTGGAGAATGGAAAAACAAAGAAAAAAAACCATGTGAGGGACAATACATATATTTATCGAATAAAATCCCCAATTCAATTAGAGGTAGAGTTCAAAATTTCATAGTGATACCTACCCAGATATCTATTACAATTAATAACAACCTAAATAGTGTTGAAGGTCCTCCTTCACATAAAAGGTTGACACTGAATATCGAGTCCTTTATGTCTCAATGATCACTTTTGTTTAGTTGATCTTCTATTACACTCATGGTGGAAACGTGCGTATTCTCAATTGAGAGGATTTTTTTTTCTCCACTTTTTTGAAATGGAAAACATGACTCAAGTTGTTTTTTATCTTGATAGATAATCCAATAAATTATAGGTGTTGATTAAGAGCACTAAGACGAGGCACAAAATTGAGTAGATGGAGTGGGAAGACATAAATATTATTTTTCATAACATGAATTTCCCTCAAAATATTTTCGCAAAGATGGAGAGTGAATTCATAGAGTTGAGGAAAATAAAGGTGAATCTCTCATGACCTACGAAAAAAAATATCATAGGGATATCAAAGTACACCTTGAGTTTTTTTATCAACAGTCATTGAAAAATATATATATTCATTAGTGGTTTAAAACGACACCTTCAAAGGTATATGTTAACTAGTGACATTGGGAGTTATGAAGAAGTTTTTTGATGTTCTATCAATGTGAATATATAGGTTGGAAATTTCTCCCATGGCTATGATGATACTAAAAAATGATGGAGTTTCCTTCTAGGGGATCTAATGAAAAAAGATGAATGAATCCTCGACCACTCACATCTCAAAAATGTGCAAATAAGAATCATGGGAACTACGTGAATGGGATGGGGAAATGATATATGTACGGTAGATATGGACACCAATATCATGAATACCGACAAGAGATAAATAAGTAAGATGATATGATAGAGGATGTGGAGAACCACCAATGGTTAAATGCTATGAATTTTAGCGAGAAAGGATAATATGAAAGACATTTAACAAACACCAGAGTCCCCAAGGGTAATAATCTTCCGTAACCATCCATAACAAGGGAACAAGTGAAATCATATTCCACCACTACATACGAAGTGGAGAATGAAAAAGTAGTAATACAAGGTACACATCATATTCAATCAATAATGGAAAATCATTATTTTATTCTTGTTTTAAAAATTACTTTAAATATTTCATGTTTACTATAAATATTGAATCAAATCCCTAAAACCATGGTGTAAAAATATCTGTAACAACACCTAGTGGTGCACTAATTTCAACAATAGTATTGGGATATTATCCTATTGATGAATGTGGGAGGATTCTTGTAGTGAATGTCATGATAATTCCCATGGATGAATTTAATTCTATACTCAGAATGTATTGGTTCACATTACATAGATCAGACATCAAATGCCAGTAAAAGAATATATCTTTTCATATTCTGAACCATCCCATTCTCCACTAAAAAATGCATGGAAAACAATTAATCCCATTTAGTAAATCACTAAACCTTTGGGGTATTGATTCCATATGAATAACCATACCTCTCTCAAACGATCAAGTCAAAGGAAGTTATCAAAATAGAGTAAATTCACATTTTGATGGAATAAAATGATGTATTTATTAAAAAATTAAATAGGCTTAACTTATACCATGAGATCGATATTTTAATATAACTGATATCTAAACCCACGCCTATTTTATAATTACCATATATTATGGCCTTGATCAATCCTGATGAGTTGATGCATAATCTATAATAGCATTAGAAAAAAGGATTCATACATTCTAGTGCATATCAAATGGGTGAGACAATTATCATTTTAGCGAGAAATGATGAATCATTATGGATTTGTATCATTTATTAGTAATTACCCAATATCACCACAAAGAACAAGTACCATCTTCCAAGGTTGATGAATTATTCAATATAATATGAGGATATCAGTACTTATAAATGGTGGATCTTTATTCTAGATATCCTCAGTTGGACTGGATGAAGGATGATATTCGAAAGACATCTTTCCTTACAAGGTATGGGAACCATGAGTTTCTAGTAATTCCCTTCTGTGATACGAATGCCCCTAGAATCATCATGGATTCGACAAATAGAGTCATTTTACACTAACATGAAATTATTTTTGTAGTGTTTATTGATGATATTGTCATCTATTATAAGAGAAAATAAGAACCTGAAGAATATCTACGGATGGTGCTATCAACGTAAATACAAGAATTTTTTTCCCATGTTCACAAAGTGAAACTTTTGGATGCATCCAGTCACATTATTGTTAAATATGATCCCATTTGAAGGAATTTAGGTGGGACCTTCAAAAATAAAGCAAATTAAGGAATGGACCAGCCCCAAATGTGTCAAAAAATTTGCATGTTTCTTATAATACATCGGTACCTATGACATTTTGTGAGAAATTTCGAATGATTTTCTTTGCCTGCTAACTATTTCAATAGTGATAAGGGTAATTTATGTTTAGATGGAATAATATGTGGAAATCATAAAGGAAATTAATATTACCCTAATCCCCGAATTTTTACTCACATTACCAACAATAGGAGAAATTTTTTTATATAACATTCTGAATCAAAGAATATATTAGGTTTTGTAATCATATAAAATGATAATGCGACAACCTAAGTCACCACAACCATAGATGATCCCTTATAAGAACTACCCTATGCATGATATGGAGTTAACATATATGATTTGTAGCATTAAATTCTAGAGTCACTACCCCTATGGTGAGAATATTGACATATATGCCTATTAGAATAGTATGATTTATATATTTACATAGAAGGAACTCAACATGCATCAAATAATATTATTAAGGATAACCAAGGAAAATGTTTCCCTATTCACTTCCATCAGGGAAAGGAATACAAGGTAGAATATTGTATTAGCAGAAAGAAACCTACTACTCTATCCATGAAGTAGATTTGGAAAGACCCACTCATCATGGACATGTAAATGATGGATTTGGAGAAAATATTGGTGGGAAATTTTTCATACCTTTCCAAAAATGATTCCAATCCATCTATATAATATAAAAACAAAGAGGCATAAGAGGATGACCTATATAATTAGGTAAAGGATAAAGATGTAATATAAGGGAAGAAAGAAAATTTACATACTGATGATGAATGTGTGATTCAAGTTGGAATGAGTTAGCGTGTACATTAATTGCCATAGACAAAGAAGGGTCTCTTGTATAATGCACATAGCTCAAAATTCTCCATCGATCATGGAAGTACCAAGATGTAATTTGATCTCTGAGAGCTATAATTTGGGGATACCATAAAGAAGAATATTGTGGGATATATATCAAGGTTATTGATATTTCATAATGTTAATGTAGATAAAAAAGACCAAAGGGTTGATGAAACCATTTCATATACCAATGTGGAAATGAGAGAATGTCACAATGGATGTAATCACTAGTCTCTTAAAGACATATAATGTAAATAATGTGATATGGGTTGTGGTTGATTGAATCACTGGGACTTACCAATTAATCTATATTCATGTATATTTATCACTTTAAAAACATGATTAGATATATTTGTATGAAGTGGTGAGAATATATGGAATTCCACTTCTGATCGTCTATGATCCTTATCCAATAATAAAATATAAATTATGGTGATGATTCCAGCATGCATTGAGTATGGAATTTAATTTCAGAATGGACTATCACCCCCAAACTAATGGCCAATTGGAATGTTCTATTTAGATGCTCAAAAACATGATAATAGGCTACACAATGGAATTAAATGGTTTATGGGATAAGTATATTATATTGGTTTTGTTCATATACAACATCATTCCTTAGATTATTCTTATGGATTCATATGATTCTCTATATAGAAAGAGATATATAACATGAACCAATTGGGATGAAGTTGGAAAAAAAGTTACTTGGACTTGACCTTGTGTAACTGATAACCTAGAAGGTTAAATCCATATAATAACATATCAAATACCCTAAGAGGTGGAAAAAGTGATATTTTTAAATTGATGAAGGGAATATGATTTTTATGTAGAAGATAACACTTATTTTTAATATCACTAAGGAAGAGATTCATAATGTTTGGAATGAAAGGGAATATTATCCCAAGGTACATTAGCCCCTTTGAGATCCTTGATCGCATTGGATAAGTGGAATATATTCTCGAAATTCCCCCACTATGGCTCAAGTTCATGAAATTTTCCACATATCAATAATAAGGAAATACCTACCTTACCCATCACATGTACTAAATTTGGAGGTTATATAACTGGATAATGTCTTGTCATTTGAAGATCAACTTGAAAATATATCAGAGCCAGGTGACTAACTCCACCTTATCAAGGTCTTGTAGGGAAATATGAAGTATGAATAGACTACTTTAGAACCGAATGAGATGATAAAACATAGGTACCCTCGTCATTTTTCATAAAAGATTTGAAAAATGAATTTTTTTGGGTGAAAATTAAAAGGCGAGGAAGAATGTAATGAATCATTTTTTATCAATGGAATTATTTCCCTTATTATAGTTATGTTATATAGTATAAAACACATTCATATCATATAACACCCAAAACAATCATTATTCTCATAAATAAATAATTATATAAGTGATATTTATAAATTAAGGATCCTAGACTAAAGGAATAGTAACGTGAACATTAAGAATTGAAATCTATACAATATATTAATAACCTCTCCTATAAATGTATAAAAAAAACTTGGTATGTCGTAAATAAACATATAATACAATAATACCCTAGTATATGTAAATAAATATTTCAAAAATGATAAATAATGTGATGTAATTTTGGTAAAACATAAATTTTTATTTATATTTTCATATATAATATAATAATTTAAAATAAAATTTATTTTCCAAATATAGATTCATAAATTAAAATATTGTTATATAATTTTCATATGATAATTTTATGTTTCCCTAACCATCCCATGTTGAGGCTTGAGCTGTAACTACCGAAGACCACCTCTATTGGCTAGGGGTGGAAACAAGCCCGAAAGGCACAACAAACCCATGGTGGACTTTGCATAAGTACCATCACACACAAAAATAGCCGAATCATTTTAAAAGTGCATAGGGGAATGAGAAAATGTAGTTACACTACTGTAATTAAATGATACATGAATGAAATTTTAAAAAGTAAAAATAATGTAATGAAATTTGAAAGGAAAGGGTATAAAATACATGCCCAACAAGAAAACTGTCCCGACTTGGTAGAAACATGAAAATTAAAATACCTAAGAGATCCCCGCTCATGGATCCCAATATGCGACCATCATACATGGTTCAAGAACATTGATCCTTAAGATCTTATGTAGTAACAATCGACCTATATGTCATCTACATAAGGCATGACATGTGAGTGAAAATCCCAAGAAGGTTTTATTATAAAAATACTCATTAGAACACCCCAAAAGCTAAAGGGGGTATGTAAGAGACAAATTGGAAATGAATTCACTAGATAGACCAAGGTACAGTGAAAGAGAAAAACTCAAACCAACAAGACATAGATGTAAAATCATCCAATACAAAGAGATAGAAATTGTGAGAAGATGAATTTCATGTCGTGTTTTCGCTACCAATTACACAAGAGTAGACTCATCCAACCATGAGAAGCTAGACAAGGAATTCCCAATTCATACCCCATTCATCTTCACCTCTCCTAGAAGTAGATTACCCATAACCCAAAGAGTGTCTATTAAAATTGGATATGTATATATATATATATGTGCTCATTCAAAATAAATCCAATCAAGAGAGTAAGGGTATCTCCATGTCACATCTCAACTCAAGAAAGACAATAACCCATATTTTCAAGAGTATCTATCAACAATACCCAGCATCCCACATGTCTAACCTAATCATGCAAGTCAAATGGGCTCCATAACCACACATTGATACTATATGCTATGGGCATCATAGACTTACACACATGGTGTAATGTCACATCACAAGGAAGTACCTCGGTTGGGAAAACATCTATCTTTCTCATGAGTCCAAAGGTATGTCAAACCACATCTATCCATAGATTTTTAAAGCAGGATGGTGCAAAAACAAATTAGAGGACATGTACCTTAGTGTGTTTGGGGGGTAGCACTCAAATATTTTAGGACCCATGCCTTATTATCAGAAGGGGGTTTCACTAAAGTTCATCACGGAACAACACACTAGCCATTATAAGGGTTATAATCCGATGCAATTATAGAGTACCACCACCCATGCCGATATGGGTATCCACTCGAATATCATCGAGGACCTATGCCATGGTGTGTCAGGGGGGTTCCACATAGAAATATCTGATATCATTTCCTGGACACCACTCATACTGAACAACTCTTAAATAAGATTCACATATGGAAAACCTTTCATCATAACACTAAAGATAAATCCTAGATCACCATCATGCTATATATGAAAAAACCCATAGGATTGGTTATTTATTTTATTGAATTTGGAAACTGGTGAAAGTGGTTCTTTTCACCACAACATGCCTGAACAAGACCTCATGGGTCCCACACCACATCCCCAAATTATAAATTCCCAAAAATTGCCTCAAATGATCTACCTCAAAAAGGGGATCATGTTTCCCTTGATACCACATTAGTTGGATGCTCCAATTAGATGTTATGATTGATACAAGGTGCCACCCAAAGATCTTCCCACATGTATTCTTGAGAGTATGGGATGACCACCCATTGACCCAGCACTGATGTCGGTCTACTAACCTCCACGATTGACTGCCTAGGACCAGTCATGGTCACTACACCCACCACAACTCAAGTTGCTGCGGACTTGCGGTTGACCATCGCATTCGAATGCCAAGGACCTGCTGTTGTCATAGGTCCTACAGTATCTCAAGATACAACAAACTCTTGATCGACTATGGTCATTATTTACCCCAGTTTCCCTAGGTCAGAATCGGTTCCGCCTCATTCCATCCCTCTTGGCATGGCTCGGCCCGAACCACCATGTTGGGCCTATCCCACTTCGGCTTGCCTCAGATCGACCCACCCATCCCTCCTCGATCCGACCTTCCTTGCTGGTCTATAGCATTTCAGTTGATGAGGTCTCCCCCTATAATAGATGTCATAGCTTCTTCCATATTCTATGGCTGTCTTCTATCACTCCGTCACATGTCACTGGTCCCGCAGCACACCACAACTCTCGTGGGCTGCAACACACAGTCATCGTCATATGTTGCCTCTATCCACTTCCTCATCAGTGGTTCCTTCCACAGAACATTATGCTCCTTTTATTCCCAAAACATGATACAAATGTATATCTTGGTTCCTTCAGCTAGGATCTAAATATATCTATTCCTCTCTCATTGATCCATTGTCATTTCATTGTGTCAAAAAGTAAAAGATGAATAATTCACGAAGAATAGATAAATGGGGGATCATAAATGGAATACAACCATAGATTGATGGGAATGTTAGTTCTTCTTTTAATGATGATGTTAAAAATAAGAAATCAAAATGATTTTTTTTATAATTCTAGATCTGGTAATAGAATTTCATATTTTAATCCAACCTATATTTGGATCCAATCGTCATCGACGAGCACGCCCACCAACGATCATTGTGGTCTGTCTAAGCATCATAGTTGAATCGCCAAAGGGATGAGAGGGGGAGAAGAAGTATCTAGTGTAAGGGTTATGAGGAAACCCTAATTAAGAACCCATAATTTTTTTTTATATTAGGTTAAGGAATAACTTAACCTCACCCACCGTAGTTCATGGGATCCGAACATCTAGTACCCTGTCACTTTAGGTTGGGCTTCATGAACACACTATATTACAAATGCAAGTGCAATATTAGATTTCCACTCCTTGTCTCTATTCAAGATTTATTCAAATATTCTGTAGAAATAAAATAAAATAATAAAATTATTTTATTTCTGGTTATATCCTCGGTGATTTTTTCTTCAGAGACCTGCACCAGCAAAAGTTATGTATCACTTCATGTATATTTCATGCTCTAGACTCAATTGTGGCCACATATTTTAGATATGAGGTTTTATTTGAGATTGATCCTTCTTCTATTGAATGAATTTTATAAACATACATAATATTTTTATAAAATGATTCCCAGGAACACCGGGCCTTGGAGCAGCAATCTGTCTCACCTCATATATCATGAAATATATTGTGAAATATTTAAAAGTCTTATAAGGAAAAATCTTGATATCTACATCATTCAATCCTTCACAATTTTCATACCCCAAAAAAGACTTGGAAAAATCCTCAGGGTACTAAACCCGTGTTTGGATCTCTGTTTCCAAGGAACTCTCCTTCATGTTTTATTGCTTCCACAATATGCAAATCAAAGGGATGGTCCATCCACAAATAGCCTTCCCCTATCGATCCTCTATCACCACTAGGTGCCCAGTAAAGGTGGATCCCTCATCAATAATCGACTATCCCTAGTTTATGATGTTTATAGGATCATGATTCTATCTCCTCAGCTGTGAAAGGTGGAAGTTTTCATGCATCAGATCCATCTTATGGGGGTATGACATGGTGGAAGGAAACCAAGCCAACCCTCTTCATGATCTCAAAACTCATGATGAACCTCAGGTATAGCTTTCATCCTCGACTAAACCATTACATTATGAATCATTGGGAGACACTCTATAACACATGGTCTCACTGGCTAAAGTCCATGGGCCTACGATAGAGATATATGTATGATTTCAATCTTCCCTTGTCCATCTTCTTTTGTTCATTGATGACTTGTTCTCTCTCCATCATCACCTGTACCAAATCTAGGACCGTGGGGGATGAATCTCTATATTTTGTTTATCATAAATGTGATCAATATGGTCTCCTATGTAGTGACTAAAAAGGTTCTATACTGATAGTAGAATCATAGCTATTGTTGTGTGAAAACTCTACCAATGGATATTGATCCTCCAAGATGTAGCCAAAATCCAACATGCTAGCTCTCACCATATCCTCCAGCATCTGGATAGTGTGATTTGTCTTCTAATCAGTCTGGTGTTGAAAGTCTATAAATTTCCATAGATGGGTTCTGAAAATGTTTTACATGCCTCTACAAAACCATGATGCAAATCACGCGTCATGATCGTAGATAATCGTTGATGGTACCCTTTGAAGGAGGATGATCTCCCATACGTACAACTTCCCCAAAATCTCCAGAAAACTGTACTATTTGATAGTGAGGAATTGTGATGACTTCATGATTTGGTTTAATATCATAATTATGTAATCATGGACCATAAACATGCAGAAAATCCCTTTCATGATGTCCTTGGATATTCCGTCCCATTTCTACATTGGAATCTCTAGAGGCTGCAACAATTCCACTGGAACCTGGTTCTCATCCTTCACCTTCTAATAGTTGAGGCATTTTTTGATGAACTCATCTATTCTTATTCTCATTCTAGACAACCAAAACTACTGATAGAGATCCCCATACATCTTCCCCGCACTAGGAAGTGTAACATAGGTATAGGTTTGGAACTCTTGCATAACCTCATATCACATTGTGACTGGAACCACTGTTTGTCTATGGAACAAGATCTCGTGATTCCATTATTCAGAATAAACATATGGTCCATTGACTATGGACATCAGATCATTCAAAACTTCGTAGTCAATTTCTACTAGATGTGACTCTTTCACACACTCATGGAGGGAAGGATTCATCCCCATCGACAACAAAAAACCATACCCTCTTCCACTAGGGTCAGCTTCGGGTAGGCTAATTGCTCCGAATCTTCCTGCACTACATGATCCTAGTACATTATACAGAGAAAATATACTACAATGTTTCCCTTCTTATAGTATAGACTATATAAAAGTGGTAGTCTTGTTGGAACTCCATCTAGATTCTATATATCAGTTTCATGCTAATCTGTGTGAATATATACATGAGGCTCCTGTGGAGTACGTGAACCAAAAAGAAATATCATAGAAGGTAGTGTATCCACATTATTAGGTTAAAGACTACCATATCTAGATCTGGGTTGGGAGTCACGTAGTTCTGTTCATGGGGTCTGAATTCCCTCGACATCTATCAAGGTTTACATTGAGCACACAAAGGTGCAAACGAACAAGGAAGGTGAGTAAAATAATCCAACCAAAAGAAGATTTTCATGGAAAGAACATGGGCTATCCTATCTGTCTTCTCCTCCCTCACAATGAGAGTGATCCTAAACAAAAAACTCCACCACACACACTAGTGACATCCCATTGAAAAAGGATCAACCATAAAAACTCCATTGGCAATGCGAGGACCTTCTTTGACCCTCAATCACACAACATAACCTTAAATTCATACCTCAAAGGGACTGATCCACCACACTGAGATACTATATTCATTGGGAATAATTGAATCCTCCTCATGTTTTTTCTCGTGTCTCCAAAACACATCTTGATGGGGGAGGAACACATATACCTCATGCATTTGATGCTACATAAATAAAACTGACACATGGTTACAACAATGACCCACATCACCCAAGTTGATCATCAAGCAATGATTTGAATAAAAATAGTACCTCACAACAATGTCCAGAAATTCCTACTACAGATGGTATAAAGTATATAGTGAATACCTATTATCATATCATTTGATGTGGAATCATTGACATCCAAAGAATTCAGATGTACATGGACCCAACTGCGAGCTCCCTAATCCTGAAATGGGAACCCAACAGTGGTAGAAGAATCTCATTGCATGATCCACCAAACATAGATCCTCTTTCACATATTCTAACAACACGTCTTAGGGGACCATCCAATCCCCTCTTTGGAGATCCCTGGTCACATCATTGTTTATATTGTGGAGGTTCATCACCTATCTTCATTCAATCCTCTGCACGTCGTGTCAAGTAATTTAATTCCATGTTACCTTGCCCATCAGATGTGAAACACCTACCATGTCAAGGATATCTCAATGCTAGGCACTTTCCCTATTCCACATGACCGTGTTCCTCAGCAAGATCATGCACAGAACTCCTACATCGATATCCTATCCACTAGCATCTTCAAATAGCTGTAGTCATTTTATCTCTATATCATCCACTAACAGTACCACCTAACTAGAATCCATATTATAGAATGATCTCTATCACTAGTTCCCACACCAGCACCCTGGCATAGGTGGGGATTCACATGTGTAATAATCTGGCATGAATATTTATGTGGAGTCATTGCTCGAACTTATGTGCCTGAAATAAGACATCGAAGATCATATTCAAAGAGTACCAAGTTAGGTCTATGAACCTTGATGTGTACTCTTCCACAGTCATCCCTACCTATTGTAGATTCAGAAGAATATAAATCTAAATGGATTGTATGTAGGTTGGTTAGTACTCCCCAAGGAATATATACTATATGTCATCCCACGAGAGTGATGACTCATCATGAATCTATGTAACCAAGCTCCAACAATTTCATCCCATTTAATGGAAAAGAAAGGCTTCCAAATACACAATTTGATCTATTAGTGTCTGAACAATTCTAATGAGGTGGTCCACCTAGTCTAGATAATCCAATGATACTTGAGGATCTGTCTCACCATGGATCCTCGTTAGTCTCTAGAATTGGATGTCATAGAGTGTGCTCATCCTAAACACAACCTCATCCTATTCTAATGGGAAAATATTATACTCAATACATGGAGGTGTTACTACCTTCCCACCTAAAGGAAGGGGACCATATGATGAACCTTAAACTAAGGGTTCATATCTCATAGTGTTGTCATCACAAACCAGTGTTGGTATCCTGGCTAGTTATCATGATAGAGGCATCCAGAATTTTATCATGGAGTACCACGGTATGATGAGAATATATATATATATATCAACAATAATGGAGAGATGACTCAATCAGATATGATGCATGTACAATTTATCCCTATAAATATGAATCTACAAGACTCCACAACAAGAAGGTAATCAGGGTACTGGTTAATGGATACATCTTCCACCTACACCATCACTGGACTCTTTGTCCTGAGATACTCCCTTGAGATAACTCAAAACTGTTGCACAAAACCCAACCAATCATTTTAAGGGGAAACATCTATACAACATCCTAATGAAGGAACATGCTCTGACACCAATTTTTCACAACGTGACCCATGATGTGGCACAAACCGCAACTACCCTATTCTTGCCTCCGAATGCCAGGGGTAGAGACAAGAAGAGAAGGTACCAAAAACATAGGGTGGCCTTTTTATGTAATTTTTTACATGAACAAAGAAAGATTATTTCAAAAGCACATATGGAAAGGATTAAATGATTCTTCACTATTGTAAGTAAACCAAAACATGCACTGAATCCTAAAAAGTGATATTAAAACAACATAAATTGATTGAAAAACGAGGAAAATACATGCCCAACTAGAAATATTTCCCAACCTGATAGAAACATGAAATGTAAAATAGTTGGGATATCCCTTCTCATGGATACCAAGCAGTAAACACCACAAATGGTCCAAGAACACTGAATCATGAAGCTCATATGAATTAAAAATCAACATGTACATCGTTTGAATAAGGGAAATCATTTAGAGGGAAATACCATGCGAGGGTGAGTATAAATATACATAGTAGGATAACCTGATAGCTAAATGAGGAGAAGTAATAAATACACTGAAGTGAAAATAAATATATAAATCAATTTACAGAGAAAGAGTGCGGATCATTCTAATAAGAGAGAAATGTAAGCTCATCCTTCAAAATGAGCTAGAAACGGTGAGAAGATTAAATTCATGTCATGTCTATACTAACTATAGCAAGACAATAGATTCATCCAACCATGGGATGATTGACACGGAAAGAACATGGCCTACCCCGCACATATTTTCCTCTCCATGAAGAAGAGGAAAAACCCCCAAAGAGTGGGGTACCAAAATGGGATATATGTATATATATCTATATGCTCAGTCAAAATAAACCTAAACGAGAGGGTATGGGGAACTCCATCTAATAACAAAACCCATGAAGAAGAGTCTCCAATAATTCCAAGAGTAACCATCAATGATTCCCATCATCCCAAATGTTTGTCTGAAACATGAAAGAAAATTTGGCTCAATCACCGCATCTTCATAGTATCCTCTTTGGGAGGCACTGACTCACTAACACCGTTTTAGGCCATGTCACTAGGATGTGTCTTGGTGGGGATAACATCCCACTTTCTCATGAGTCTAAAGGTAAATCAAACCATGTCTCTACACTAATATGGAATGCATGATGGTGAAAATTTGAAATAGAGGACCCATTCCCCAGTGTGTTAGGGTAGGGGGGGTTCTCTTCTAATAGTAGTCATAGACCACTAACTCCCTAGTGTGTCCCAGGGGATTCCACTTTAATAGTTTAGTACCCATGACATAGTATCACAAGGCGGTTCCACTCGAGGTGATCGAGGACCATCTCCCTAGACTGTAGGGGGTTCCAATCTAATATAATTCTAGAGGACCCAAAACCATGCCGATAGAGGGGTTCCATTTTGATATCGTCAAGGTCATGTTCCATTGTCCGTCAAGGGGAGTCCACTCACAAATTTCTAATGTACTTATCTGACCACTATTGTCATCGAACACTACCTGAATATGTGTCATTATCAGAACACCGTTTATCATAACTCAAATTCTATATCATTGGTAACCATTTCCTTCTACATATAATAACTCTTAGGATATGATATTTTTTTTCCCAAATCAGGATGCTAGTGAAAATGGAACTTTTCAGCACAACATGACCGAATATGACCTCAAAGGCCCCGCACATCAGTCCTAAATTTTAAAATCCTAAAATTTCCTTAAAATGACAGTCTAAAAAATAGTATCAATTTTTCATAGATGGAAAATCAATTTGGAGCTCTGTTTAGCTGTTATGGATGTTTGAACCAGCTGCCTGAAAATTTACCTGCAGGCCTGCTTGAGCCCGTGGGATGACTGACCATAGACCGAATTCCATCGTGAACCACCTAGGATTGGCCACAGTCACTACACCCATGGAAGCTCAAGCTGCATATACTAACGGTCAATATTTATGGTCGACCACTCAGGACCAAATGTTGTTACCGGCCACACGGTAGCCGAACTGCAGCAGCCTTGTGGTCGACTATGTCTGTGCATCACCCTAGTCACCCTCTTTCTCGTACAGGTCCAACCACGGTTCTTGTCACTCTGGCCTGCTTTTCCTAGCTCGTCCGAGCCCACATTACTGGGTCCTCCCCACATGGGCTTGCCTTAACCTAGAACAGCTAGCCCACCTTAGCCTGGCATGCGTTGGCCTGAACCACGACCACATTAGTTGATGCACTCATCACCTACTACATATCCTGCATATGCATTCTAGGTTTCATGTACATATTCCATGGTCATGAAACACATCGCTTATACCATGGCATGATTCCACTCCTACATCTCGCCACACATAGTTTTCATTGTGTGCCCCTGCCAACCACTGAATCGCCAGTGGTCCCATCCGCAGACCACCGTGCTTACTACAATTCCCGAAACATGAATCAAACATAGATATGGCTTCCATAGGAAAATATATAAATTGATATATTCCCTGATCGATGATCCATTTTAATTTAAACATGTTAAAATTTAAATGTTAAAGAATACGTGAATAAAGAAAAATGTGGAGAAAATAACTCTAATCCAAGAATAGATGGACGATCGTGTTAGTTTGACCATCAACGTTGAAGTTAAAAATGATGAAATTGACATGAAAATTTGTTAATAATTATTGAATGGGGTTTAAATATAAATGATGAATACTACCTAGATTTGGGTCTATTTGTCATCAATGAGAACGTCCACCAATGAATGTTGCGATCCAATGAAGCTTTATCGTTGAATCTCCAATTGAGGATAGGAGTACATCCTTACAATGATAGAAGGGTTTTGAGAAATCCCTAATTGGGAACCCATGCCAGCCTTGTTTTATTTGGTCCATAAACTCCTTATACGCACCCACCAATGGTTGTGAGATCTGAACATCTCACAACCTCTCACATAATGTTACACATAGGGAAAACACTAAATTATGAAATCAATGATGGTCTCATATTTCCAATCCAAGTACCTTAAGATTTATTTTAATCAATGTCAAAAATGAAATGAAATGAAATAATTATTTTATTTATAGTTACATCCTCAATTAATTTTTTGATAGAAAACATGCGTCAAAAAATTTTATATAACTTATAGGGTAAACTCCAGGGTCTAGGCTCAACCGCGGCCTTGTATTTCAGATCCAATATTCGGGTTGAGAGTTATCTAGCTTCCTTTGAGTTCTGAGTATACAATATACATAATATTTTTGTAAATTTATTTCATGGAACACAAGGCCCCACAACTGCATGTCGTCTTAGTACATAGCTCTGGAAATATGTAGATAAATATTTAAACATCATACAAGGATAAAAAAGGTCTCTACATTATGAGAAATTTTTTATTCTATGTGTCATAAAAGTGTTACAATATTTAAATCAGTAATTTTCAAATAAATGGGTATTTTAATTAAAAATTACTTTTCTCATATTTATTAAATTATATTAAAAAATGGTTTTCATTTATGAATTCTAAATGTCTATAAATGATTATTTTAATTTTTGGTGTTTTTCTAAAATTGTAGAAGTTTTTAAAAATATTATAACAATATAATTTACGATAAAAGAAAAACTACATGAATTTTTATGTAATTTTTGATGTTTGGATGATGTAAGTAGATAATCAAGAACTATCCTCCACTTTTAAAATTATTTTAGTGACAAGGCTCAAACTATTTATAGTCTTGAGCCAAAATAATAAAATAATGAAGAAAAAAATGAGAAAAACACCCCTCTCATCATTTATAAACACAACCCCTCACCACCTCTTCACCTCACACATTCCAAGCCTTGAATATTTTCGAATTCAAATTCATTATTATTCCAAATACCCTACCCCATGTCCAAGATCCCATGGTTTCAACAAAATTCCATACTCTTTTCCCCAAGGAAGTTTTCATGGAGGTATTCAAAAGTAAAATCCACGTTATTTTTCTTTTAATTACAATTCAATTACATTTATTTTCATATCATCCCATCAAATATCCATATCTAAATGAAATAAAAAGTATAGTATCAAATATAAAATTTAATTTTATTACGTTAACAGAATAATTTTTCATCAAACCTCTTCTATGATTTATTTTCTGTTATAAAATGGAAACATCTTCTGTGTGGGGTCGATTCACCACCTTCGTTGATGACTTGTTTTTTTAAAACCTCATTTTTGGATTGCTATAAAACCATTATTATGGTTAAATAATATTAATTTACACATATTAAATGTGATAAAGGTTTCTAGGACACATGTATTTACATGATGTTAAATAAAACTATATAAGATCATAATGGACATAAAACCCACCAAAATAAATTAAATCATTTTCATTGAAGTTCTATTTAATAAATAGTCATCATAACAAATAACCAAATAATATATATAACCAATTAAAATTATTTATGTTCATTAGTAAAATATAATTTCAATTATAGGGAATCATAATTGTTTTATATAAATATATATACCTACAAACTATAGAACCAATCATGAAAACCATGAAAATGAGAATTTTTTCACTACCAAATTAAACTCTATATTTCCTCTTAATTTACATAAAAACTATTTATGATTATAATAAATCATCTAAATTTATAAGTTAGTTTTTATTTATTTATTAATAAATTTAATTTAATTATCCATTAAATTAATCAGAATAAATCATTCGAGCATAAGGCGTTGTGATTCTCAAATGTAACTCCATTGCCATGGGTTTTAGAACATTCACTTCATTATTTATTATGTATTTTCCTTTAGCATTACTAAAATATAAATCAATTATCTTTATGATAACTTTCCCGGTATTTAAAATTTTTTAATTTTATTGTATGAAAAATGGGATGATTTCTCCAAATGATCGGTTCCTTCAAAAAATACAACTTTTACATCTCACAATATTATTTTTTCTTAATGATAAATAAAAATATTATATTATTACTTTTTTATTTTGGGAAACCCAATTTTAGTCATGAATTTATTCTTAATGAAATAAAACCCATTATGTTACACGGGTTGTTTTTTGTCCATGATTTATGTACATTTTATGTGGGAAACATGATTAAATAAATGTTAGGATGTGACAGGTGTTCTCAAAATTATATAGAGAATGTAAATTTTATGATGTGAAGGGTTCACTAAAGATTATATAGAAATATAATTCATTGGGTTATGTGGTCTATATCATGAGAAATATTTAAAATGCATGGACATGGTTCTAAATTTGTTCACCACTTTGTGTGATATTTGACAAATATGACATGATGATTCATTATTATGAATTCCCATATTCTATGACATTATCTAATGATTTCTATATTTATTATGATGATGATCCCATTATAATGTTATGATAATTACAATTATTCTCACCCATGATATATTTTGTCATATCTATTTTTCATACTCTTATTGTTCTTTTATCTCTCCCCATTCTTTGCTTGTATATCCTATGGTGATTAACAGTTCTAAAGAAAACTGAAGGGCCACTATGAAGTTAGCTAAGAATGAATTTAATAATTTTTTATGTTTCACTATATAAAATATATGTATGGTCCTAATTTTACTAATACACTAATAATTTCGATCATAGTTTTATAAAACTATAATGTTTGTTATCATTAAAATTATGTAATAGTTATATATGAAAATTAGTGTAGCTATAAGGTATCCTTAGGCTCATCTTCGGTCACTGCCAACCTTTCTGTCATCCTTATAAGACATGAAATGTGTTGGAATTTTACAAGTAGGTTTGACTATAAACTAATCCAATATTATTCTCCAAAATGTATAGGGGAAGAAGTAAGTGGTACAATTGGAATAGAATGCTTATCGATAGAAAAATTATGTAGTGAAAGAGAACAACCCATCCAAAACCAAGGTTGTAAGTAACCACATACAAAGACATGGGGATCCACACAGTAACTTAATTATAAAATAGATTGGTCATTAAATGCTATGGAATGAAAATTATACTCATCCCACAAGAATAATATAAACAAGGAATTAATGTTGCATACGGAACACGTCTTCACCTCTCATGGAATAAGAGTAACTAAATCCATGTTGTGAATAAAACAATAGTATATATAATCTATTTCAAATAATCCTAAACAAAAGAGTAATGTGTCATCGATGTCACAATATATTCTATTAAGAATATTATCCTAATATTCCAAAATTCTATCAATGATGCCCATCATCTCATGCATTTTCCCTAATGTAATGGTCCAAATCAACCCAATCCTACTCATTGTTCCACATAGTCTAGTGGTCACAACACTAGTTAAAAGGACCCATTCCCTAAAATAAAAAGATGGTATCACTATGATAGTTGTCAAGTAACTCTAATGTATAGTTCTACTAGAGGGTACCACTCAAAAAGAATCACAGACTTCACTTACCATCTATGTTGGAGGATCAACACGGTAGTCATTAAGGAACTCCATTGATCATCCCTTCATAAAGGTACAACTTAAAAAGAATCAAGGAATCCACTACCTGTCGCTATTGGATTTTCAATAGTGTATTCAATTAGGAACTCCACTACACATCCCTGATAGAGGGTACCACTTAGAAAGCATCGATAACTCCACTAAAAATACCTGTTGGAGGGTCAACACAACAATCCTTGAGGAATCCATTGTCCAATCCGACTAGAGTGTTAAATCAATATCCATCTAGGAACTCTACTACCCATCCCACCTGGAGGGTAACACTCAGAACACATCGAGGACTCCACTGCATATCCCAACTGATGATTCTACAAGGAAAACACTGGTGAATCTTTGTGGTCACTATCTTCATTGAGCAGTTCTTAAAGTATCACCAAGACTGGAAAATTAAGCATCATATCTCAAAATATAATATTGATGAAATCATGACATTGTACATGAAGATATATTTTCGGTAGGATAATCATTAGCCAAAATATGATTCTAAGCAAAGTAGATACAGATCCATGATGATTTGTAAAGATGTACGCAACATGTATGGGTCCCACATAGTGTGTTATCCTATTTTTCTACCTGACTGTGCCATTTTCAGAACATATATAACTTTCTTGATAGTAATGCCTGGTGTTTAAGGGTGGTACATGACATGTCTCTGCCAGAAGCTGGATAAACACAAGATTCTTGTCATTAGTCTGAAGGGGAAAATTTACTTTTAAAAATATTCTTCTACATATGGCCCCGAATGGTAAAAAATATCCCCCCATTGTGATCCTCTTGGATAAATTCTTGGGATATTTGATTCACATGACTAAATTGGACATCCGATTCAAAATGTGAACTTCACCACATAAAGAACACAAGGTGACACATGTACCTAAGCGACGAGTCTAAATTAAATTAAGGACATTGCTCTAGAAATAACAACCTAAATTCCAGGTTCTCGATGTCACTTCTGTTTTTCAATCATACAACACAAAAATATGATTTTATAGATACATGACTCGATAATAATAATAATAATAATATTTGGTGATTCATATCCCTGATGTATGAGATATAAAGGGATTCTATAACTGGTATTAAAATGATCTTCTAAATTCTAGGGTCTTGTTGTTGTTGATAGCTCACCAATCAGACATCATACAATAATGTTATGCCAAAATATTGTTTTCCAAAAAAATGAAAACTATATATTATTATTATTATAATTAAACCAATAGTTCTACACTTTCTATCCCTCTTAGAAATCATGAATTACATGAATAATGGGAGAACAATTCTATTTTTTATTTAATTAAAAATTTATTATTAATATCATACATTTCCCCTCTAAAAATGCACATCAATAATCACCTGAATCCGGTGAATTTTCACATCCCATTCAATTCATCTTAGTTATTAATTTAATTTCATTAAAATTTATCATTATTATTAATATTAATATTTCATAACTATTGTTATTATTATCAATAATAATATAATCCACCATATTTACCACGTCTGAACAAATCATAAGATATCTGAGTCCAACCACCATCTCATCCGCACTGAGAAGCCTCCTCCATGGGGCTCCATGCTCGACCTTCAATCAAAACAAATCACAACATAATTCATGTAATTATCACTCATCAAATGTGAAATAGGGACATCCAATCCAATAAATAACCACCTCTAATAAAAAAATTGAACCCACCATACTGACCATATCTATTCACAAAACCCCATCTCGGTAATTTATCAATTCATTTAGAAATGGTCGATTCTCATTTCATTTGTGATACTTCCAAAAATATAGTTGTTTCACCACACTCGAACCCACCCAAACAATGTAAAATAATGTCCCTGTGGTCCAATGATCAAAACACATAGAATGGATTATCACAATCACCAATAATAATGGTTTTAGACATCATTGGCCATGTGTTCTTAGTAAATATGTGTGGGAAACATCGAATACACAAGAAGTTAATTTAATTAAAATTTTTTTTTGATACATTGGGTCAAATGAATTATTATTTATGCACATCTCTGGGAAACAAATTTGATCATAAGTAATATTTTAATAGAAATTTTTGTAAATCAAAATTGATGAGTCCTAGCTTGATTGTGGATTGATTTTTGGTGATGTGTCAATGCTATAGCAATGAATATATTCTTCTACATCTTTTTCCTATAGTTTCATATCTAACGGGTAGATGTTTTTTGTTCGGTCTCAGTCTACCATCAAAAGATGCAATTGTCCAACCCATAGATCTACCAATGGTTATGAATCAAACCCTTTGAATACCATCATATGAGGGTTTTTTATAGAGGTATTAATTAGGACGTATAACAAAACAAAAAAAATTAAATTATTATTTTATATTAACTAAATGTGCTGGCCAACATATGACTCATTTAGTTCCCCCTGACCAACCAAAAATGGGTCGCGCCTAAGGTAAACAACACATTACTAAATCCATGGTGGTCTCATTTTTTCTATCCAAGTATTTTTCTATGGATTATTTGGGTTAGGTTAAGAAAAAATTAATTAAAATTATTAATTTTACTAATTCAATCATCAATGGATACACCATCAAAACAACCCACGGTGACCAACTTTAACTTATTTCTATAGTAATCTCTACTCTTTGAATTCATTTGTGGTATTATAATTACAATCCAAGACAATGTTCATTATATATTCATCATTTTCATGAAAAATATGTCCCAATAAATATATATTTCCTATTTTTATAAAAATAATTTTTTGCTCACCAGGTATGAAAATTGCATGTTGTCTCTTTTGCATGGCTCTGAAAATATTCCTTGGAATATTACAAAGTCTTACTCAGCATAACCAATGCCTTTATAAAGAAATCCTCCTCATCAAGAAATAATTTAAAAAATATTAAACTGTGAATACATGGAAGACCCTTTTGTGTTGTTAAATATTTTCCTCATTCATCTTTTTTCAAATGTGGTCTATATTAAAATAAAATATGGATGATCTTATCAATATCTCAAAGCTTATGCGATTCTTTTTTTGTAGCAATATTAAGTGGATGTCTGTCCTCTACATCCTATTTATTATTAATTGTTCATTGTATTTTATCTATATAGATACTTAGATGATAATTATAGGGCATATTGATGAAATTTTCCATGATTGATGGAATTGTGAATCAGAATAGATAGAGGATATTTAATGATAATGAAACTATTACATTGATGGGATTTTCAACATAAGTACATTCCTAAACAATTTTTTCAATTCATTATACTATATTTTTATCATATTGGAAACAAAATCATATAATTACATTAGGTTGGATGAAAATGTAGATAAGGTATTAGATTAGGTTGGTTTCTCATTTATTATTCCAATTTAAATGAAATTAATTTTACATTCCTTTCTGATGTGTGAATGAAGTGATAAATTCATGACTTACCTTCTATTCATAGTGTACATGTTTTTGAAAATGTGATGTTATATTTTAATTCCATTTAATATTCACCATTTCAATTTTTTTACATTATATATAAATAATTTAATTAATTTTAATATAGTTATAAATAAATATTTATAATTCATCGGGTTGATAATAATTATTTCGTGACTATTATAGCCTATATGGTCTTTCATATGATGTTGTTTGGATTTACATGGCTTGTAGTTGAATCTATTTGAGGTAGGTTGATCAGTAAACCATACCATTTGTTATTATCTTAAAGATTACTGGAATTCTTTGGGAGATTCACCATCTAAATATATTGATTCATAATTTATAAATATGTTAAAAATAATTTTTAATTGATAAATATTCCTAAAAAATATATTCCAAAATTAAAATATTTAATGACCCTAGCCAAATTTAATTCGTTAATTCAGTTTCATCCTTGATGTTCTCTTGCGCATTGGAATGATACTAGCATTCCATATAGATGGATTCATTAATAATAAATGTGATAAATAATATGAACCTCATGAGTTTTCCTTGACATAAGAATTGGTATGATTAGTTTTATCAAGATTATTATTAGATAACAAAACAAAAAGTGTTTGATTATTATACCATGTCATATTTTTATGTTTATCGATGAACATGTATGTGTTGTTTCAATATACAATGTGGTTTTCCATGATATGATATTGATTTGGCATAGTTTTTTTACAATTAGTGATAGGGAATTTATGTTGGTTCATCTGTACCCCTAATGATAATTTATGACGATTGATTTAATGAGTATGGTTACATATCTTTATAAATAAAATTTTTCAATGATAAAATGTAATTTTTTATATCCAATATAATCTCATGTTGACATTCTATGATATCCCAATAATTCTATAATATAATTAGTGTACTTATCAAACATATGGAGTTATTGTACTTGGTATGTAATTATTATGATTATCATAATATATTATAAATATAGTGGGAGATATAATTTCAATAGGGAATGGAGACATAGGACACATAAACTAGGTAGGGTAATCATTTTCACGTGGTCCAACTAGAAACTTGATGCCTTGGTAATACTAAATAAAAATTATTTTACTCGATGAATTGTGGATATAGATTGATCTTTTTCAAATTTGATGCCTTGTTTATACTATGTATATGTTCAATAGATGGAATTTTGTGAAACCCAAGACTCAATTCCACAAAGACATAGAGTAGCATAATGATGGCCTTTTTTAGTACTTAATTACATATTGCTGGAGTTGGTGGCCTAGAACCAACTACTTTGTACTTTATTTATTAATAAAAGCTTTATCACATCTTGGTTGTTCTTCTACGTGATAATGAATGTGATAATTTCCTAAGGATATCTATTGTATTAAAGGGTCATAGCAGATCCCTGCTATGATGAGAACCCAAAAGTTCCATAACAATGTTCTTGAATATATGTTCTATAGTCGGATGATATTATTTGAGGGACACAAATAATATAGGCCATTAGGGGTGAGGACTCATAAAACTTTGAGGCATCATCTCATGGTGTACGCCCTTCGTAATATACAAGAGGATATTATGAGAACAAGACCCGCCAGTAAGAAATCCACTTTTCATAGTGTCATTGGATGTTCCTATCTATGGACGTGTGTATTGATCTTTAGACATTATGATTATTATTAATGGGTATTAAAACTCGCGCACTTAGATGCATTGACGAAAACTGTGACGACACACTGTTCGCAGTGAGGTAGGATACGTTGGTTGCGTCATGAGTAATACTACATTAATAGATAATGCGAGAAAGTATTTGTCACTTCAGTTCCATAACAGAAGTAGATATCTCATGCCCATTTATGAAATTGATATAGCCTAAATAAATCCTTGTACATGGTAAGTTATGGGCAAGTTTGATTCTGGAAATCAAAGAAAGAATAATCGAGCACGTGGGTTGATGACACTAGCATGCAACCCACATGATTCGAGATATAGTGAAAATGGGATTATATTACATGGTAAGCATTCATATGAGGTGACACATCATTATGTCATTAACATCCTTCTCTATGGGTGTCTTGGCGTGTTGCTAGACACTAACCTTGGACTTTAGGCAGGCTATGCCTAATTCCACTAAGAAAGTGGCCTAGAGGGTCACACACTAAGTGTGTCCATGTATCTCAGTTAAATATTAATTAAACAAGTTAAATAAATATTATTCCTGACTGTAGTTCAATAATTATTTAAGGATTCATGATCGCATTTATTTTGACACTAGTTATTTGAAAGAATATATTGTGGACGAAATAATATTTATTAGCGAGTGATTCAGTAATATTCATTTATGAAATAAAAACCCATTACTCAAGGTCTAATAAATGTGGTGGAGGAAACAATGTAATGTGTAGAATAAAAGTACACACCATGTATATTAAATATACATGCCGTGTAGTTTTATGGAAAACGAGTACACACCATGTATTAATGATTACATGCCGTGTAGTTTTTCCAGTCAAGATTTTGAAGATATAATATTGTATTACTAAATGATATTTATTATAATCAGCGTGGGTGAATGTTAAGGAACTAATAATTTGACATAGGGGTTTTCAATAAGACTTAATTAAATAAATAAAATTTGTAACACGTTTATTTATTGTGATACCTCTATAAACTCAAACCCGATTATTAACATCCTCACAACCCCAAAACTTTCTCCCAAGAGAATCGTTGTGCACAACAACTCTGGAGAATTATTTGAAGGACGAAAGAACTCCTTCCTCCAAGAATGCTCTCAAGACTGAGAGATCATGGCGATTGAAGGTGGACTTCACAAGTGAGGGTTCTTCCACGCTAGCACCCATAGATCCCTTTAGTGACGTCTGGAGATACATGGAACACATGTCGATCACTGCTAGAGGAATCCTACACTTGGATTCTACGATGTAATGACAGATCACATGATCGTGACTGGAGACATCGACGAAGAAATAATTCCACCAAAGTAATTCTTGTGAATTAATTAAAATAATTATAACCAATATATGACGATCCTTTATCTATGGTTCCGGGATTCCCTCTTATGATTTTCATCCCTTGTTCTTTTCTGATTATTCGGCATTTTACATCATGACATAGATCGGATTGAACGTTGTTTAATGTTAAAATTAATGGTGGGAAAACCCAGCAACGCGCTTCCACTGCACCTAGATCTTACAAGTTGTATCAGAGCGGTTATATCGTTGATTATAATTATTTAGTTTTTCCTTGATGTTTTATGCATTTAATAATTTAGTTTTTTAAATTCAAGATTAATATTTCTGGAAATATGAATCTCGAGATCTGTTCCTCCTCCATCATTTCTCGTTCACCTCACAGAAATGAATTTTTATTTTAATTTTGATTAAAATAAAATATATGAACTCAAACGGAGGATCCAAACATTCCTGATTGTACAACACAAGAATACATAACGTGTATTCGGAAGTACATGTCGTGAAGTCTAGGTTCATGGATCGGGCTGGTCTGCCAAATCAGGCCATGTAATAATCCTATCTAAGTCATTTATGACACCGTGTGTTGACCAGGGACAGGTGGCACATGGTTTTTAGATTACACATAGTGTGGTCCAACCGAACAACACGTGTAGTCCCATTAGGTTAGGGTTGGACCATGTACCTCATACACAGCTTTCCCGGCTGGAAACCGTGTAACGAGGAAACTACATAGCCTGTGTCCCACTGTACATGCCATGTACTCCAAAAATTTCTGAAGTACATTTACACGCCATGTCCTAGGGTGTGTACTTCGGATGGACGGTGAAGAAAAGGACACGTCGTGTAGTGGGAACTACATGCTGTGTCCTCACCCAAATTACGCATATTTATTAAAATTTATTATTATATTTTACAAACCCTTGAGACGTGTACCATGGTGCAGACGTAAAGCTGAGGCACAACACGTGATTGGTGTTATATATATTTATGTGTTTAATTTTACATTTTTGTAATGAACAGGAATTCACCGGGTTGCCTCCAAGGTACAAGTTACGTACAAGGATAATTTTAAATGAATTTATTTGATTAAAATTATGATGGATGAGAATATCAAGGAAGTTTAGAAAAGGGTTTATGATAAAAGGATTGATTAATTAAAGATAATTAATTGATTCGAGCATGATTTATCTTAAACAATAGTGATTAAAGAATTGAATTCTAGTTTTATTTATACATAAATATCATTGCATGTATGGATGATCATGACCTAGACCGAGACCATTGTATGTGAATGGCTTCTTTTAATTTATTAATTTAAATTAAATTTATTATCCTGTGAGCCATATCCTCATTAATATGTAGGGCATGTGTGACCAAGGACTCTTTTCTGTAAAACCCACGTTTTACCCCAGACCTGCATGTGAGAAAAATGCATATGTAATGGATGGAGCCTCCAAGATAGTGGAGGCGGCTCAAGTCAGGAGCCATGGTGAAACCGATCCAAGGAGATACAAAGGTGGATAGGTGGAAATTTCTAAACATGAACCCGAAAGGTTCAAGGTTTCCCTCCCCTAGGTCTTGGGTTATTTTATCAATTGCCAGATAATCTAAACATTAAAAAAAGCTCATTATCATACAATTTTTTTTTCAGATGCATGGTTTATTTATTGTGGGTGTGTTGTCACGATCACACAATTAATGAATTAAATGAGCAAGCAAGAAGGAACTAAAATAAAATCGGCTTATACGTAAATATTATCTTAGACATGGTTAATCACTTAAGTATATCCCACTTAAAATTAACATGCATGTAATAAAAGATAATAAATTGGAAATTTACGTATAAGGATAAAATCCCTCAAAAGAAATATTAAGTCGGTATAGCCTTCCATAATCTCGGTTAGAATTGAACCATAGTTCAAAGTGCTAGACCAACCCTAGATGGGGTACTTTCAATTATCGAGGAATTATAATTTCTGTTTTTGGGTTTACTTGACTTGTTTCGCATCAAGGTTTGACTTCCATAGTAGGACATGGTGTGA
This sequence comes from Viscum album, assembly GCA_963277665.1. Classification (NCBI taxonomy): domain Eukaryota; kingdom Viridiplantae; phylum Streptophyta; class Magnoliopsida; order Santalales; family Viscaceae; genus Viscum; species Viscum album. The sequence continues at coordinate 1,863,299,652 of OY728164.1, read as the reverse complement.
CCAAGAGTCAAAGGTTGATGAAATCCAAAATAAAAGGATTTCAGAATTGGGGAGTCCACTCAGCGGATCAAGGTGCTGCGAGTTAATGTAGTTGGAATTTGGAATGCCTACCTAAAATCCTTCAAGTTCATTGACCAACCCTAGTTTGGGTAATGAGAAGGGAAAAATGGATCCTTGCCACTAGAATATTCAGGCAACAGAATATTCCAAAGTCAATGGTAAGGGATATTGGATTTCGACAAAATAGTGGGAGACTAATAAGTATTAATTTATTTATTTGTCTCAGTTTTGTAAAAAGTACTAAACCATTATTCATCTTAATTTGTAAAAATGAAAAAATGACTTCAAACATATCATTGTGAAACATACTCAAGAAGGGAAAATTTCTCACCGACACCAATTTCCAAGAGTGGAAGAGGCGTTTACACTTCATCCTTTACCACGAAAGGAAATTGTATGTGCTGGAATAGCCTATTCCCGTTGCATCTAGGAAAGAGGCCATTGATGAGGAATTATCTCTCTATATAAAACACATGGATGATGCCACAGATGTCCAATGTTTCATGCTTTCGGCCATGTCCAATGATCTCTTGAAGCAACATGAAAACATGGACGCGAATATCATGATGTCTCACCTTAAGGATCTCTACCAAGAGAAGGCGGGACAGGAGAGGTATGAGATCTCCAATACTTTGTTTATAACAATGCTTGGAGAGTCTGCTCCAGTTGGGCCTCATGTACTCAAACTTATTGTCTACATTGAATGCCTAGACATATTAGGGATTAAATTCCCAGATGAGTTGCATACAGATCTCGTCCTATCATCACTGCCCAAGACCGTCTCTAGATTCATTGTCAATTATAACATGAGAGGCAATTAGAAGAGTCTATCAGAGCTTTTGACCTTGATTCCCCAGGTAGACAAGGACATGAGGCATGAAAAACCCACAGTCCTTATGGTGAACACGAAAAGGAAGGACAAGGAAAAGGTGCCAAAAACATTTAAACAGTCTAAATCCCCTGAGCACCGTCCCTCTAAGAAGGGGAAGATCCAGAAGCCGGGCAAGGAACAGGAGGCGGTGTGTTTTTCATGTGGCACGTAGGGCCACTGAAAGAGGAACTGCACCCAGTAGCATGGGGACGCTAAATGTGTGTTTGTTATCGAGTGTAATCATTCTATTTCAACACATTGGGTATTATATACATATTGTGGGGCTCACATCTGTATTCAAATGTGGGAACCAAGTATATTTTGAATGATTTCCAGAGGAGAGGTGGATCTTTGAGCTGCCAATGGCGCAAGGCTGGCAGCATTGGCTATTGGTGATTACCACCTCTCATTGCCGACTGGAATGATTTTGGTTTTACATATATGTTATTATGTTCCTAGTGTTACCAAAAACACAATTTCTGTATCTTGTTTGGATATGGATGGATTTATTTTCAAGTTTGGAAATAAGGGTTGTCTCTTTTATAAGAACAATGCATGTTATGGTATGACACATTTAAATAGTGGTTTGTATGTATTAAATTATGAAAACCAAGTGTTGGCAATCAATAACGATGTAAACTCACATGACTCATACATAACCCAGTTGTGGCATCACTATCTCGGTCATGTGAATGAGAAGCACTTGACAAAACTATGCCAAGATGGATATTTAGACACTGCTGAGCTAAAACTACATGATAGATGTCACACTTGTATAAAAGGAAAATGACAAAGCCTCCTTTTGGTGGACAGGGTAAAAGGGCCACAGAGCTTCTAGGATTGGTACACAAAGATGTGTGTGGACCATTTCTAGTAGAAGCTAAGGTGGATATTCTTACTTCATTACTTTTACTGATGATTTGAGTAGATATGGCTATGTATAATTAATGAGGTATAAGTCATAGTTCTTAGAGAAATTTATGGAATTCAAGAATGAAGTATAGAATCATCATGGTGAGAAGATAAAGAACTTCAATTGGATCGAGGCGGAGAATATATGAACCAAGAGTTCATCGATCTTCTACGGGAGTCAGGGATTCTATCTCAGCTCACTCATCCTTATACAAGACAGTGGAATGGTGTTAGTGAAAGGAGTAACCACACCTTGTTGGACATGGTGAGGTCGATGATGAGTCATACGGATCATCCATTATCCTTTTGGGGATATGAATTAAAAACTGCAGCATACACATTAAACCGATTACCAACTTAGTTGGAAAATTGGATTCCCTCTAAGCTATGGAATGGAAAGAAACACATTTTGTCCCACACATGTGTATGGGGATGAAAGGCATTTTTTTAAGGCCTCTTCATGAAACAAACTAGCACCCCGGGGCACAAGTTGTATCTTTATAGGATATCCCAATGAACTGAAAGGATATTACCTATATAACCCTTCAGACAAGAAAGTGATTGTCGCCAGACACGCCGTCTTTCTTGAGAGGGAGAACATCCTCAAGAAGGATTGTTGGATCAAGACTGAATTAGACTTTGTTGATGCTCAAGATGCACCAGAGTTGGTATAGGAACAAGTTCCACATGGCCCTGTGAAAGAGGTTCGAAAAACACAAGTACTGCGTACGAGCTCAAGAGAGGTAAGGGAACTAGATAGATTTGGTTTCCTAGTCACTGGGGATGGTGAATCATTATTATTGGACAATTATGAACCTCTATCCTACAAGGAAGTAGTAGAAATATCAGAAGCTACATGATGGCTAGATACTATCAATTCTGAGATGGATTCCATGTATCAGAACAAAGTTTGGGTTCTGGTTGATGAGCCTATTAATGTAAAGAATGTTGGATGTAAATGGGAATTCAAGAGAAATCTGGACATGGAAGGTCAAGTTAACACCTATAAAGCAAGGATAGTGGCTATAGGGTTCAGATAGCATCAAGGAATTGACTATAATGAAACCTTCTCACTAGTTTTCATGTTTAAATCCATAAGAATCATACTTTCCATAACAGCTTACCATGACTACGAGGTTTGGTAGATGGATGTCAAAACTTCATTCCTTAACGGGAACCTTCAGGAAGATGTCTATATGCCACAACCAGAAGGGTTTGTGACACCAGGTGAATCCAAATGGGTTTTCAAGTTGCAGAAATCCATTTATGGATTAAATAAAGCATCCAGGTCATGGAAAATTCAATTTGATGAAGCCATAAAAGAATTTGGGTTCATTAAGATCAAATGTGATCCATGTGTTTATAAGAGGTTTAATGGGAATGAAATCGTTATCCTAGTAGTATATGTTGATGAAATATTTATTATTGGAAACGATGTACCAGTCTTACAGTCAGTTAAGGACTGGTTGAACAGGTGTTTCTCCATGCAGGACTTGGGTGAAGCAGCCTACATTCTAGGGATCAAGATCATTCGTGATAGATCCAAGAGGATTCTTGGACCAAGTCAGGGTACATACATTGACCAGATACTAAAGAGATTTCATATAGAACAATCCAAGAGGGGATTAGTTCTAGTGTCACATGGCCTACAACTTTATAAGAAAATGTGTCTTCAGACACAACAAGAGAAAGATATAATGAGTAAGATCCCATATGCTTCAGCTATGGGATCCATCATGTATGCCATGTTATGTACTTGGCTTGATGTTGCCTATGCACTGATCATGGTAGGCAGATATCAACCAGATCCAGGAAAACAGCTTTGGACAGTTGTTAAGACTATCCTTATGTATCTGAGAAGAACTAAGGATATGTTCCTAGTGTATGGAGGACACAAGGAGCTTTTCATCAGAGGGTATGCTGATTCTAGTTTTCAGACAGATCAGAATGATTAGAAGTCACAATCTGGATATGTTTTCTATCTCAATGGAGAATCTGTGAGCTGGAAGAGTTCAAAGAAGGCAGTTTTTTGCCGATTCTATAGCACAATCCAAATATATAGAGGCTTCTGATGCAGCCAAGGAGGCCTTCGGGATTCAGATCATTTTCCAGGAGCTTGATGAGGTGCCTAGCAGTAAAGATCTCATTACATTGTGTTGTGATAATACTACAGCGGTGGGTCTTGCAAAAGAACCAAGCTCACATCAACAGATATAGCATAAACTCTTAAAGTATCACCTCTTGGGGGATTTCTGTCAAAGGGTTGAAGTTGCAGTGAGCAAAGTGTCCATGGAAGAGAACATGGAAAACCCAATGACTAAAGGCCTATCTCAGCAGAAGCATGAATATCATGTGAGAGCTAGCGGGTTAAAGGTTGTTAGTAGTTGGCTCTAGTCCAAGTTGGAGTCTGTTGGAGTTGGTGGCCTAGAACCAACTACTTTGTACTTTATTCATTAATAAAATACTTATCACATCTTGATTGTTCTTCTACGTGACAATGAATTTGATAATGTCCTAAGGATAGCTGTTTCATTAAATGGTCATAGCAAATCCCTGCTATGATGAGAACCTGAAGTGCCATAACACTGTTCGTGAATATATGTTCTATGACCAAATGATATTATTTGAGGGACACAAATAATACAGGAAATTAGGGGTGAGGAATCATAAATCATTGAGGCAGAATCTCCTGGTGTGCGCCCTTGGTAATATCCAGGAGGATATTATGAGAACGAGACCCTCCAGTAGGAAATCCACATCTCATAGTGTCATTGGATATTCCTATCTGCAGACCTATGTATTGATCCTTAGACTTTATGATTATTATTAATGGGTATTAAAACTCACGCACTTAGATGTATTGATGAAAACTGTAGAGACCTGAAGCTAGACGTACATGGACATTACATTTCTTTTGCGGAATACTTAGTACATAACAAAAACACACACACACAAGGATCGTAATAGTTTTGTGTCTTTGGAAACTCAGAATATAATCTTCTAATCCTGGTGAAAGATCTTCAACATCTCACATAATGATCTTCGTTTTTTTATACCTAAAACCATTATTTATATCCGGGGGAAAAGTAAACATAAAAAGGTGAGCTCAAATGCTCAGTAAGGGTAAACAAAAGAAATATCAATCACATCATATACATAATCACATAACTTTTGGAAATCTTAACCTGTAAAAGATATCATTATTTCATAAGCTGGGATAACTCATGGCAGTGAAATGTAATCACAATAATCATAACTTAATACATTAAACTTTGTGGCATTCACACAAAATCCTAGAGAATCATTTCTTGTTAGTCAAGACTCATTGCCAAGACTATCTTAGTGGACAAAGTCCCTTTCTGAACCGAGTCACCATTGTTTCAGTCCTGTTTCACTAAACTGGTAAAACCTACCATTCCAGCCATGTATATCTCATTAGATATAAAATCTTTACCCAATGCATTGTAGGGAGATATAGGTCCCACCCATCTCATAATGATATCATTATTATGTGTGCCACAAAATCATAAATCATACATCATTGCATAACCCATGTAATACAAATAGGAATCTTAAACATCATGAAATCATAAAACAATTCATATAAGATAAAGGAATTCATAAAAATAATTCCATCACAACATAATAAAATCAATTTAATAATAGGGAAAACAACAGAACCATTTATTATCTTAGATGGAAAATAATTTTGATAAAACAATTGAACTCCATTCTTGAGGAAAATATCCTTTCTTCTTCAAAAACAATTTTCCTTTATTAACATGTCATACAACTTTAAACTAAAATAAGTTGATTAAAAATAAACTTGAAAACTTGTAAAGAAGCTTCTTGGAAATAATGTTTTTTAAAATTCATTCATGTCGTATAAGTTAAAAAACATTCTCCGTACTTTTGTCGGAAAAGTCAAAAAGTACCTCGTACGAAAAACGGGAAAAAGATTCCTTTAATATCTTTTAAAAAAACCTTACCAAAGGGTAAAATTGGATATAAAATATTGTATAAGGATGGAAATAGTATTACATATTGATGGAACATGGATGTGGATGATAAAATACACCCCAGTAATTACCAAAGTAAAAACAATCTCGGATAAAAGTGAGATTGTGATATTTCCCTTACCTTAGGTCCGATTTTCTTTGTACGTGCCGAAGCTCCTGTATAATGGTTTAAATAATGTTATTTACTTATTCCAGAATCATAAATATTGATATGATATCAAATATTGTCATATTCTTAGCTTCTTATTAGTAATATTTCATTGTAACTTGTTATTCGGGTGTTTATAACTTTTTGTTCTTATGCGTGTTTTGCCGAATAAATTCTTATTCTTTTTATTTAGGTTATAGATACCCCATTTACAGAATGGTATTAGTGTAATATATATCATATTCATTTATTAAATTCATTTATATAATCATTATGAAATGAAGATCATGTAGAACGAGTCGCATCACATCGTGGAGACGGTATTCCGTACGTACGCACGAGTGATGATATCGTTCCTATGATCGTGGAATTGTATTGGAGTGTATGTATACTATTTATGAATTAGTATCACTTTATAATAGTCATATATAGTCATTATATACACCATTATACCCATCCAAGTAAGGTGGTGGTGGAAAATAGTTTACACCACGGCGTGGAGACGGTATTCCGTACGTACGCACGCACGGTGATTTCTTTTTCCGCAGGATGGATAGATGGTGAAATAGGGTTGTTTCATACTTATAATAACATATCAGTATATGAGTGATACTGACGTTATTACTTCATAATGAAACAACCTATGAAGAAGAAGTGGAAGAAGAAAGAAAGATGAATGTATCGGTAATGGGCTTTACCTCTTCTTTGAAGTGCTTCTTTGAGACCTCCTTTTAGGGCACTAAAATGGGTCTCTGAAGAAGACCAGAACCTCTAGGATGTCTCTAGGGAAGTGGAGAGGAGAAAGTGGCAGGGGTTGGACGATCTTGAAGCCTCAAATTGGTGTGAGGAAGAGAGGGAGGAGGTGCCCTTTTATAAGGGAGGAGAGGGGCACCTTTGGAATTCTTAAAAATATTAATTTATAATAAATCTAACCCCACTTAAAAACCTCCAAAAATGACTAATATTCAAATATTAGATGAGATAGAGTCGTAATATCATCAACCAATCAAATTTAGACATGTTTGGATCTTATTTTAGACCTTATCATTTTGATTTATCCTTATTTAATCTATTTAAGTTTATTTGTGGTAATAAAATTCTAAATTTTAAATTATAACAATTAATTACTTATTTGTTGTGAATTTTCCATAATTGTTAACTTTATAACATTATAGACCATATAAAGTTAAATTTATAATTTTTAAATATTTTTGTGATTTTTAAACAATTTTATAATATGTTATTTTTATAAAATAACAATAATGTCAATTTTGACACTATTCATTTATTTGAATTTAAATAAACTATATATAGAAGATATGTTCGAACTAAAATCTTTAATATATTAATAAAAGGTCATATGTATCTATAAAATTAGTGGATCACATTAAATAGTTCATATAATATTTATTTTATTATTTTTAAAACAATTTATTTGGTTTATCTCTTAATAAAATAATTACTACATCATTTTTGTATAATTATTTAATATAATTTTTTGTTGCATAAAAATTTAAAATAAATTCCTATGATGAATATAAATATATTAACTTTCACAATAATACTTTTACTCGAATTTATCATCTTAAAATAACAATATTTAAATTGTTATATTTATTAAATTATGAAGGTGACAACTTTGGCATCATTTAACATAAAATAATATAAGTGTCATAATTGCTTGTATAAGACTCCAAATTGTCAAATATTCGACTATTGGATGATTAGTGTTTCAATTTACATGACCAATAAGATTTGGTCAGGGCTTTGTGCCTTTTATGGTCACTATTAGTTTAATAAAAACTATATTCTTGATTTTTCACTAGATAAATAATTTCTGCATCACTATTGTGTCACAATTAATGATAACTATTTATTCCCAAAAAATTCTAAATAAATTATCATGATGTAGATAATTTTGTTAGATTTCTGGATACTATTTATGTTCTAAGTTTTATGATGTTTATCACTAAGTTAAAATTATTATAGTTATAAGATTTAAGAAAGTGACATGTTGTCACTTTCTTTGGTTTTAATAATAAATAAATTACTTTCATGGTCAAAAGTCCATTAAATGAATCTAATCCGACCCTTAGTTGATATGGGTTTACCTTTAGCCATCAAATAGAATTTTGGCATGTTTTAGGGTAATTTTATAATATTCTATTTACCCTTAATTACCCGATTTACCTTTAACTATGGTAAATAAAATTTACCATAGTTACTATTCATAATTCCCAAAACTAAAAAGTAGCCTATTAACATAATTTGGATCCACTGATTCCAAATATGGAATCCATTTTTTAAAATTCAATACACATAAGTTTCAGAAATTAAATTGAAATTAATCCCGTTGTCGAATAAAAACGGGTTTTTCTTTAAAACATTGCAAAATATTGAATTGATTTAACCTACGAATTCAAGGTAAAATAAATGCTAATGGCATACATTATATTAAATGGTAAAAATATATTCTATTTATACTTTAAAACCATTCAATATTATAATTTAACCAAATAAGATAATATGATGAAAAAAGTTGTTTTTAATTAAAATATAGCGTGTTTTTACTATTCATTAAAATATGAAAGTTATCAGAAAAATATAAAAACTTTATCTAATGTAAATTTTTACATCCTGATTCAAAATAAGAATTTTATTTTGTCCAATTGAACATATAAACATGTCAAAAACTAGATTTAATGTGGGTGCGCCATCAAAAGGTGGGAAAACTGCATTTTTTGAAAAATACTTATTTTAACCGAAAATTTTATTTTGTTCTTATACCATGTTCTAGAAAATGTGTAAGATGAATAATAATGTTATAAAATTCAAATTTTAGTTAATACTATTCATAACGACTAGTTCATGAAAATATTATAATAATATATCATTGTTTATTAAAACCCGGTATTGCGTACAACACACGCTATCGAGGAAGGTCGCGATTGCGTGCAAGCCAAGTCAGGGTTGCATGTTGTGAATGAATCCTTCGTTGTTTCGTATAACAGAATCCAAACGTATTTCATTTATACATTTAATATATATATATATATACTCAATGTTGCGTAGAATAACCTTTATCAAAATTGTGTGTAACACGGTCCAAGAATAGTGTTGCGTATACTGCAAGATGATACAGTGTTGCGTATAGAGAAACGTAATCTTGGTATAGAATACGACAGAAGACATTAATGAAATTAAAATAATATTTTTCATAAAATCTCAGGGTGTTACATTCTACCCCCCTTAAAATGAATTTCTCCCTCGAAATTCGTTGGGGTTATAAATGGTTTGCTACTTGAAAATTTCTTTAATATAAACCCACATCGTAAAAAGGAATACCAAAAACAATCTTTAAAAACAAATGTATTAAATGTAACGGTTACCCAAATAAACTAATCACTGGGTTTCCACATAGGTGAAAATATGGATATGGAAGAGAAATCTAACCATCATGTTATGATGGAGAGTGGTAGAGAACATGGCTATGGAAAAGCCAGAAATCACAAAGCCGTAAATTTTTGACGATCTAGGGTACCATCTGATGCATCGGATATAAGGGCACTAGGACAACATTTTTGGTTTTCAAGATCATTTCCCTAAAGTTGAAGAATTTGAATTAGAATAAATACTTACTTGATTTTGGTACAATCTCACTGTTGTTCCTGCTTTGAATAGTTTCCACTTAATCTCTTAAAGGAATGAAGTGTTAAAAGATCATGTGATAGAATGATGGGTCATTCCATCTGTTTCAAACAAAAGGTTAGAAATAGTTATCAAATATTCATAAGTCTGTCTTTTGTGAGGTTGAACTTATACTTCATATATCATACCTCTTAATAAAATAAAACTAGTTTCTACTAACCAAGGACTTCCTGTAGTCCAGTGGTAGGTGATAAAGGCCAGTCGCACTTCGGTTGTGGGTTCGATTCCCACAGACTTGTCCGAAGCGATGGGCTATCGGCCATCCTGTAGGTTGTCCTTTTTCTAAAACTACATTACTATAACATCCCATCAATAATATCAAAAAAAGTTCTATCCTTAAACAACACTAACTTATGTCCAACATAATCCATTCCAATATTTAGGCTTATCTAAAATACTTCGGTCCACTCTCATTACATTGTGAAAATGATTACCAGAGATTTAATACCATCGTTGATCCCCATATATCGTAATACTGCATTCCTATCTTGTTGGTCACATTCCAATCATTCGAAGTCCTTAATCATGTATTCCATTGAACCTTAGTGAAAACATGAATGCAGTTACAAGTTAACACTTTCCACAAACCAAAATCCTCAAAATTCTTTATAATCAAACCATGATATCACTTAGTCCTTATATCAATCATGAGCTCATGAATACTGTCAAACATTTCATTTTCTCTTTATCACTTCATTATGCGCATATCATCCACTTCCCAAAAAATATCTGAATATCCTTTCATTGTTACTCATACCATTCATCATAAACTTTCAAAACTTAAGGAAAGACAACAGTGTAACAATCCTTAGATGTCTTTTTATTCTATAGTACATTATTACACTTGATAAACATGAAATCATTCCACTACCTTCTTAAACCATTGACCGAGATTCAACAATTCTTTCATCTCACATATCATTTGTAGTCTCTTCATCATTATCAACAAAAATACTACCCATACGACCATACTGATTCTCTTCATGAGACATTCCCTTAGGGCATTGGTTTGCATAATGCCCGTACATTCCACATTTAAAACATTTAACCATTGTTGATGTCGTAGAAATACCATTAACCTCATCCATGGTGTTAACTGAAACTTTTCCATTGCACTTACTAGCTTTGTGTCCTTCTTTTCCACACCCAAATCCTCTTCCAGTTCTTTTGAAACATTCTCCTTGATGCCTCTTCCCACATGATTTACATAGGGGAAATTGAACTTTCTTTCCCCTATGATCATCATGAAACTTCATCTTTCTCTTATTAGCCGAGTCAGGAAACTTACCAAATTTTACTTTATTGATCATATTATGAGATTGCTGATTCTCCATAATAATGATGTTTGGACTTCCAAATCCCATTTCATTTGGTTGCTCATGAAAAATATCATTCCATTGTCCATCATATCCTCCATTATCATGAATCAACTTGTTTCCAGCCATTTTCTAAAACTCAAAAAGAATAGTGTCAGAGGCAAAAATCATAATAAAGGGGGAGTAACTTCAGTATCTAAAATATTTGGTTTAATCTAATATCGTTACCATAGTTCTTATACTTATCCTTAGGGACATCCCTAGACATACCTTAGAAATATCTCTAGGGATCTCACTAACGTTTTCGCATCCTAGTTTCCAAAGGTTGACTAAACCTTTACTCTGATACCAACTGTAGAGACCCGAAGCTAGACGTACATGGACATTACATTTCTTTTGATGAATACTTATTACATAACCAAAACACACACACACAAGGATAGTAATAGTTTAGTGTCTTTGGAAACTCGGAATATAATCTTCTAATCCGGGTGAAAGATCTTCAACATCTCCCAGAAAGATCTTCATTTTTTTATACCAAAAACCTTTCTTTATATCCTGGGGAAAAGTAAACATAAAAGGGTGAGATCAAATGATCAGTAAGGGTAAAAAAAAGAAATATCAATCACATCATATACATAAGCACATAACTTTTGGAAATCGTAACCTGTAAAAGGTATCATAATTTCATAACCTGGGATAACTCATGACAGTGAAATGTAATCACAATAATCATAACATAAAACATTAAACTTTGTGTAATTCACAAATAATCATAGAAAATCATTTCTTGTTAATCAAGATTCATTGCCAAGACTATCTTAGTGGACAAAGTGCCTTTATGAACCGAGTCACCCTCGTTTCAGTCCTGTTTCACTGAACCGATATAACCTACCATTCCAGCCATGTCTATCTCATGAGATATAAAATCTTACTCAATGCATTGGAGGGAGATATAGGTCCCACCCATCTCATAATGATATCATTATTATGTGTGCCACAAAATCATAAATCGTACATCATTGCATAGCCCATGTAATACAAATTGAAATCTTAAACTTCATGACATAATAAAAAAATTCATATAAGATAAAGGGATTCATAAAACTAATTCCATCACAACATAATCAAATCAATGTAATAATAGGAAAAAAAATAGAACCCTTTATTATCTTAGTTGGAAAATAATTTTGATAAAACACTTGAACTCCATTCTTGAGGAAAATATCCTTTCTTCTTCAAAAACGTTTTTCCTTTCTTAACATGTCATACAACTTTAAACTAAAAGAAGTTGATTAAAAATAAACTTGAAAACTTGTAAAGGAAGCTTCTTGGAAATAATGTTTTTAAAAATACATTCATGCCATATATGTTAAAAAAACATTCTTTGTACTTTTGTCGGAAAAGTCAAAAAGTACCTCGTATGAAAAACGACAAAAGATTCCTTTCATATCTTTTACAAAAAACTTACCGAAGGGTAATATTGGATATAAACTATTGTAGAAGGATGGAAATAATATTACATATTGAGAGAACATGGATTTGGATGATAAAATACGACCCAGTAATTACCAATGTAAAAACAATCTCGGATAAAAGTGAGATTATGATATTTCCCTTACCTTAGCTCCGATTTTCTCTGTACGTGCCGAAGATCCTGTATAATGGATTAAATAATGTTATTGACTTATTCCATAATCATACATATTGATATGATATCATATATGGTCATATTAATAGCTTCTTATTAGTAATATTTCATTGTTACTTGTTATTCGGGTGTTTATATCTTTTTGTTCTTATGCGTGTTTTGTCGAATAAATTCTTATTATTTTTCTTTAGGTTATAGATACCTCATTTACAGAATGGTATTAGTGTAATATATATCATATTAATTCATTCAATTCATTTATATAATCTTTATGAAATGAAGATCATGTAGAACGAGTCGCATCACATCGTGGAGACGGTATTCCGTACGTACGCACGAGTGATGATATCGTTCCTATGATCGTGGAATTGTATTAGAGTGTATGTATACTATTTAAAAATTAGTATAACTTTATAATAGTCATATATAGTCATTATATACACCATTATACCCATCCAAGTAAGGTGGTGGTGGAAAATAGATTACACCACGGCGTGGAGACGGTATTCCGTACGTACGCACGCGCGGTGATTTCTTTTTCCGTAGGATGGATAGATGGTGAAATAGGGTTGTTTCATAATTATAATAACATATCAGTAAATGAGTGATACTGACATTATTACTTTATAATTAAACAACCTAAGAAGAAGAAGTGGAAGAAGAAATAAATATGAAAGAATCGGTAATGGGCTTTACCTCTTCTTTGAAGTGCTTCTTTGAGACCTCCTTTTAGGGCACTAAAATGGGTCTTTGAAGAAGTCAAGAACCTCTAGGTTGTCTCTAGGGAAGTGGATAGGAGAAATTGGCAGGGGTTGGCCGAGTTTGAAGGCTCAAATTGGTGTGAGGAAGAGAGGGAGGAGGTGCCCTTTTATAAGGGAGGAGAGAGGAACCTTTGGAATTCTAAAAAATATTAATTTATAATAAATCTAACCCAACTTAAAAACCTCCAAAAATGACTCATATTCGAATATTAGATGAGATAGAGTCGTAATCTCATAATCCCATTAAATTTAGACAAGTTTGGATCTTATTTTAGACCTTATCATTTTGATTTATCCTTATTTAATCAATTTAAGTTTATTTGTGGTAATAAAATTCTAAATTTTAAATTATAACAAATAATTACTTATTTGTTGTGAATTTTACATAATTGTTTACTTTATAACATTATAGACCATATAAAGTTAAATTTATAATTTTTTAATATTTTTGTGATTTTTAAACAATTTTATAATATGTTATTTTTATAAAATAACAATAGTGTCAATTTTGACACTATTCATTTATTTGAATTTAAATAAAATATATACAGAATATATGTTCGAAATAAAATATTTAATATATTAATAAAAGGTCATATGTATCTATAAAATTAGTGGATCACATTAAATAGTTCATATAATATTTATTTTATTATTTTTAAAACCATTTATTTGGATTATCTCTTAATAAAATAATTACTACATAATTTTTGTATAATTATTTAATATACATATTTGTTGCATAAAAATTTAAAATAAAATCCTATGATGAAGATAAATATATTACCTTTCACAATAATACTTTTACTCGAATTTATCATCTTAAAATCACAATATTTAAATTGTTATATTTATTAAATTATGAAGGTGACAACTTTGGCATCATTTAAAATAAAATAATATAAGTGTCATAATTGCTTGTATAAGACTTCAAATGGTCAAATATTCTACTATTGGATGCTTATAGTTTCAATTTACATGACCAATAAGTTTTGGTCAGGGTTTTGTGCGTTTTATGGTCAATATTAGTTTAATAAAAACTATATTCTTGATTTTTCACTAGATAAATAATTTCTGCATCACTATTCTGTCACAATTAATGATAACTATTTAATCCCAAAAAATTCTAAATAAATTCTCATGATGTAGATATTTTTGTTAGATTTCTGGATACTATTCATTTTCTATGTTTTATGACGTTTTTCACTAAGTTAAAATTATTATACTTATAAGAATTAAGAAAGTGACATGTTGTCACTTTCTTTGGTTTTAATAATAATTAAATAATTTTCATGGTCAAAAGTCCCTAAAATGAATCTAATCCAACCCTTAGTTTATATGGGTTTACCTTTGGCCATCAAATAGAATTTTGGAATGTGTTAGGGTAATTTTATAATATTATATTTACCCTTAATTACCCGATTTACCTTTAACTATGGTAAATTAAATTTACCGTAGTTACTATTCATAATTCCCAAAAATAAAAAGTAGCCTATTAAAATAATTTGGAGCCACTGATTCCAAATATGGAATCCATTTTTTAAAATTCAATACCCACAAGTTGCAGAAATTAAATTAAAAGTAATCCCATTGTCGAATAAAAACGGGTTTTTCTTTAAAACATTGCAAAAGATTGAATTGATTTAACCTACGAATTCAAGGTAAAATCAATGCTAATGACATACATTATATTAAATGGTAAAAATATATTCTATTTATACTTTAAAACCAATCAATATTATAATTTAACCACACAAGATATTATGATAAAAAAAGTTGTTTTTAATTAAAATATAGCGTGTTTTTACTATTCATTAAAATATGAAAATTATCGGAAAAATATCAAAACTTTATCTAATGTAAAATTTTACATCCTGATTCAAAAAAAGAATTTTATTTTGTCAAATTGAACATATAAACATGTCAAAAACTAGATTTAAAGTGGTTGTGCCATCAAAAGGCGGCAAAACTGTATTTTTTGAAAAATACTTATTTTACCCGAAAAATTTATTTTGTTCTTATACCATGTTCTAGAAAATGTGTAAGATGAATAATAATTTTATAAAATTCAAAACTTAGTTAATACTATTCATAACGGCTAGTTCATGACAATATTATAATAATATATCATTGTTTATTAAAACCCGGTATTGCGTACAAAACACGCTATTGAGGAAGGTCGCGATTGCGTGCAAGCCAAGTCAGGGTTGCATATTGGGAAAGAATCCTTCATTTTTTTGTATAACAAAATCCAACCACATTTCATTTATACATTTAATATATATATATATATATATACTCAATGTTGTGTAGAATAACTCTTATCAAAATTGTGTGTAACACGGTCCAAGAATAGTGTTGCATATACTACAAGCTGATACGGTGTTGCGTATAGAGCAAGGTAATATTGGTGTAGAATACAACACAAGACATTAATGAAATTAAAATAATATTTTTCAGAAAATCTCGGGGTGTTACAAAAACTGTTACGGCACGCTGTTCACAATGAGGTAGGATACGTTGGGTGCGTCACAAGTAATACTGCATTAATAGATAATGTGATAAAGGATTTGTCCCTTCTGTTCCATAACAGAAGTAGATATCTCAGCCCCTTTGATGGAAATGATATAGCCTAAATAAATCCATGTCCATGGTAAGGTATGAGCAAGTTCGATTTCGGAATTTCAAAGAAATAATAATCGAGCACGTGGGTTGATGACACTAGCATGCAACCCGCTTGATTCTAGATGTCATGACAAAGAGATTATATTAGACGATAAGTGTTCGTATGAGCTGACACGTCATTGTGGTGTTAAATTATTTTTCTATGGGTGCCTTGGCGTGTTGCTAGACACTAACCTTCTTATTTAGGCAGGCTCCACCTAATTCCACTATGAAAGAGGCCTAGAGGGTCACGCACTATGTCTGTCCATGTATCTCAGTTGAATATTAATTTAACAAGTTAAATAAAGATTATTCTCGACTGTGGTTTAATAATTATTTAAGGATTCCTGATCGCATTTATTTCGACACTAGTTATTCAAGAGAATATATTGTGGAAGAAATAATATTTATTAGTGAGTGATGCAGTAATATTTATTTAATAAATAAATAGCCATTAATCAAGGTCTAATAAATGCGGTGGATGAAATAATGGAAAGTGGAAAATAAAAGTACACGTCGTGTATATTAAATATACATGTCATGTAGTTTAATGGAAAATTATTACACGCTATATATTAATGAGTACACACTGTGTAGTATTTCTAGCCAGGATTTTGAGGATATAATATTTTTTTATTAAATGATATTTATTATAATCAGTGGGGATGAACGTCAAGGAATTAATAATTCGACATGGGGGGTTTTCAATAAGAGTTAATGAAATAAATAAAATGCGTAATGTGTTTATTTATTATCATAACTCTATAACCTCAAAACCGGTTATAAATATCCTCACAATCCCAACACTTTTTCACAAGAGAATCAGTGTACACAATAACTCTGGAGAATTCTTTCAATGCCGAAAGAACTCCTTCCTCTAGGAATGCTCTCAAGACCGAGAGACCAAGGCGATCGAAGGCGAACATCGAAAGTGAAGGTTCCTCTATGCTAGCACCTGGAGATCTCTTTGATGACTTCCATAGATATGTGGAACATGTGTGGATCTCTGCTAGAGGAATCCTACACTTGGATTCAACGACGTAACGATAGATCACATGATCGTGACCAGAGACATCAACGAAGAAAGAATTCCACCAAGGTAATTCATGTGAATTAATTAAATTAATTATAACCAACATATGATGATCCTATCTCTATGGTTCTAGGATTCCCTCTAAATATTTTCGTTCCTCATTCTATTCCAAATATTTGGTGTTTTACATCATGATGGATCTCAGATTGAATGTTGTTTAACATTAAAAATAATGTTGGGCAAACCCACCAATGTGCTTCCGCTGCGCCCGGATCCTACACATATCACATGAATTATGAACATCAATAGAACAAGTATTTGAATCATCTACATCCAGGGTTCACTGTATCAGGGTAAGTTCATGACATCTCACCACATGGTTGTTATTACTTTTGTGCTTCAAGTTATTATCTTAATATTTTACATTGGTGTATTCTATATTCAGCTTACCCAGATCTTGATACATTAATGTTCGGAACAAATTCCATTTTTGTTACATAAAAATGTAATTTGATTCATATTGAGTCTTATTGACACCCAAATCTATTGGACATATAACATGGGTACTATAGAAACTGCCAATTATTATAGTTAGAGGTAAATTTGATGCTATAGTTCATCATTGGGTAATACTTCTTACTATGAGTCTATAGATAAGGACTAGGTGATATTTGGAGTTAGATTGTTTTTTTCATATTTTTGGAATTTATTTCTATAAATTATCAGGATGGTGATTGATCAGTATTATTATTAATGTATGGTCATTTGGGTATATTGTTTTATAATTCATCCATACTCAGTTTCTGTTATTGAAAAATGACTACACTGATTGTATGTTGAAATATGTTTTTTTTTATTTATTACTGTTCCCTATGATGGTGGGTACTGTGTCCCCATGATTTCACTTGATTCCCCTACTAATTGTTAGAATCCTCTGGCCTATATGGAGAAGTGATTGATTTCATGTGAAATTGTTATACAGGCATGATGATTGGGGCCAGTACATTTCAACTTGGTATGAGTGAATAATATATTTTTTTCGTTTTTTTGGATTTCATAGACATGTTACATGGTAATCTATAAAATATGTTTTTAAAATTAGTATTGTAAAAAATGACAAACATTAATATGGGTTTCAATGTTACTAAAGAATGTGATTGATGTTTTTAGTTTATGTTTTCAAGAACATGTGTGTTCCCATCATATGGATCACATGTATTTTTAGGTATTGATTTCATAGGTATTTAAGACATGTCTATATCGATATGTGATACAAAATGAATCATATTAAATATATATATTTTATAATAATTGTATATTTCTTATATGAGATTTTACTGACTCGTATGCATTCCTATATATGATAGTTTCTCATGAAAGAGTGTATCTTGGTAAACCCAAATGGCAATGATACTAGTGATGATAAACATTATGATGATTAAACCCATCTTTTAAAATAATGTGTAGTGATATAATTTTTTGATTTTCAGAATTAAGTACCTTTTTGAAGAACCATATATGATTAACTATTTGATATGTCCTATTATTTAGTGGTTCCAATTTAATTATATAGAAATTGTATTAACTGGGAACTAGTGGATTTTTTGATTAACTAAACCATGTATCTATGACCATTCAATGTGTTTAGTCTCAATGTGCATCTATCTATAAAGAAACACATGCACATATACAAATATATATCTCTCTCTATGTGTGTATTTATCAAGATGATGTTCTATGGGTTTTGAACCATGTGAAACTTTATGTGGGTTTCGTATAATTCCAGCTACAAATATAAATGTATCTTTGGTTACTAGTGAGCTGAGGTGCCATTTCGTGTAATGGTAACCTAGATAGATATCTACCTAATAAAGTGATAATAACAGGTAAATACTTATATGTTCTTTTCATTGTTGAAAAATAGTGTGCATTTGAGTAACCATTAGACGAACATTATAAATTTCATTCAAACTATCCCAAAACTATAATTTAAAGAGATCTCAAGTAATATTACTCTCAATAAATGGATGGGGATTAAAGAATGACTGAATAACAATATCTTGAGTTGAAAACTATGTTATCGGTGATGTGAAATTAAATATTGTATAATTTATTATCCTTTTTAATATTGAATCAAAATGACTGATTATTGTGGTTGAGATGGTGCCATATGGTATGAGGAAAACTATGAAATAATGTTATTCTACATTTTTTTAACTCTGTGAAGATCACTCATTGTGGGTAAATGAATTTTCATTCACCAATATGTATCCTTAATGCCAGATTATTCATGAAATGGTTTCATGTGAAATATGTAAAATCAATGGACATAGGTGTAATACTAACTATTGAGAATGTCATGTTATGTTGGTGATCAAAATGGGTGTTTTTGTTTGTAAGTCGATATTGTATTCTATTTTCAATAAATTCATTTTATTATAGAATGGTTCAAGTGTCATTATTCCCAAAAGAAATTTATTCTTTGAGGTTGTTTTGAGTGTATTTGTCTCATTAGTAGATGATAACATTGACAATGAATTGATGTATTGTTATGTGGACTACCAGTGTCTTTAATTATGGGGTTTTCATTAATTTATGTAGTATCATTCATGATCATAGGATCCCAATATGAATAGTGGTTTTATCCTATAACTATGGAACTAGACAAAATTACAAACATTAATAATGGTTGTTTTGATGTGGAGGAATTTGTTCTGATAAATATTAGTATATATAGTGTGTATTATTTTATATTTTAATCTATTTAATTGGACTTCTGTATTCATAATCATGATTGGTGAAGAATATTTATGGACTAGGAATACTAATATGTTTTATATATGAAATGTTTTTGATAAACATATGGTGGGGAAAATGACATTTCTCATGTGAAATACTCTCTCTTAAGGGTTCGGTTGTAGTATTAAGAATATAAGAATATTGAATGATCATAGTGAATCCATAATAATATTTTTTAACGTAAATAATGTAACCACATCCATGTTTCATGTTTCATGTTTAATTCATATATATTTAATGATATAAAAAATAAGTGGGATTCAAACACTGATGAAATTTAATTTCAACTATGTGTGAGTTCGATCATTATTACAGTTATGCATGGTTTAACGCCTTTTACCTAGTGTAGGAGGTATGTTATAGATTAAAAAAAATTGATTTCAATTTATATTTTAGTAAGTATTTTGATTAGATTTTATGATTCCTCTTTTGATTAAGGTATCATGAACGATTGTTTTTAAGAGTGTAATTTTTTTCATCCCATTTTAATGTTATTTTCTAATGGTGTACAAACTATTCTGTAAGATTAAACCTAAATGAATTAAATTGATACTTCTTCAAGAACATCATATTGAATAAATAATTGGTGTTTACGATCATATAAATCCTTTTTAGAAGTTATGACATCTAATTTATAGGATGGAGAGAGTCTTTGTCTTCATTTGGAATTAAGATGGATGACATGTATTGACTCATTAAAAATGTATTGGGATTCATAGATAATGGTATAATTGATCCAAAAAATGAATTCCTTTGGGATGTAAATATAAATTTTTATATAATATTCCTATAATGTGGAGCACTATATTATTTTATACGAATCATATTAGGAAACGATGGTTTTTCATTTCCATGGGATGATGTAATTATATTTTCAATAGTGAAAGTTTTACAATTGGACCCTATAGGAATAGTAGTTTCATAGTAGATACATGTCTTCCCCTCCCAAGGTCCCACCCTAGTGCCTTATTGGTTCATTACACTACTTAGTATCCCCAAATTATTGTCAAATTATCTGTACTGTGTTTTATCACAACTCTCACAAAGCATGGTAAACACCCATAAAGGTCATCCGTCGTGATCACAATACTAGGAAAATATCATTAATTATGGATTTATAATGATTTAGGCTATGGATAATTATAGTAATTTTTTTTATTCATTAGTAACAAATATCCAATATATGTATCACATTCCATGAATGATAATCACAATCCATAAACATGGTAATCTGACCCCATGGGTCACCAGTCATACCTTGACTACCTTACTAGAAGAACTCAATAAATTCTCTACATTAGTTACTTATCATACTACTAACTATCTACACATAAAACATAAATTCATTCAAATTGTTTTAAAATCATGAAAAACACCATATGAAACATCCCAAGATGTCAATAGGCCTCTCAGTACACTATGTCATGCAAGTTTATCATTTATGTTAAAATCATGTAGTGTTTTGTAAATAAGTGTGTACATTATTGACATAGATAGATAGATTTATCTAATTGAACCATTAACATTATAGTGTGATATAATAAAACCCATCATTGATAATACAAGATTTTAATGGTGGACCCTATACATCAACCCACGATGTTCTTCCAAACAACCACCTAGGTTTTTCTTCTCATAAAAATGTTACAAGTGGGCCCTACCTACACCATCATTTCTAAACAAACACATGGTGAACTCTCCTTACAGACACCCACATGATTGAATGGGTCATCAGACAAATGACTACCCGCGTATAAATTTGTGAATCCTTGCTAGTTTGTATTTTTTGGTTTATGTATCTCTTCTATTTAATCCATTTTTTAAAATATTCCTTCTATTTTAGTGTAAAAGAAAGTTCATTAAAAATTATTTTCCATCATTTTGAAAATGTATAGCTTGTTTTTCTTAAATATGAGTTTGAATTACCAAACCTATTTATTTTGAAAACTAAAATTTTTCCCCCGATAATATACATTTGGCACCTATTATGGAATCAATGGTGGTATCCTACTTGTAATATGATCACCACATAAATTTTCATTCAGGTTTTTTTAGACATTCCTCTTCCAAATTCGAGTAAGTGGAAAAAGATCTCAGGGAGGTGGTTCTATCTATTGAACCTTGTTCATGTTGAGTTATTCCCTCATGGACATTAGGACTATTTTTCTTGTTTTTGTTACATGGTTTCTCAATTTTTGAGCTATTTATTCCATGTTTTATTATGGAACTTTAAAATCAATGGATTTACTTTTGTATGCATATTTCCTTTCCTATCATTCTTCTACTATGATTGGTGGAAAAATTTGTTCCCACATGCATGTTTATGATACCAGGTTCTTATCTACAACCCATGGGGATCAAGAATTTTTTCCAGGCTATTCCAAGGTCAACTCGGTTGTAGGGTTACCAGGTACCTGGGCTGGTTCATGGAAAATTGGTATTAGAGAAGGTTGTTCAGCTTTTTTTTGTGAAGAATTCATTTTTGAAATATTTTTGGGACTTAGGAAGTAGTTTTGATTGAGTTCATAGACCTATATCACTATGATGCACCTTAATTCTCTATTGATGGTTATGGAACGACTTATTTTGGATTAGTTTTAGTCTTTTCACTTTTGATATTTGGATAGATTGAAATGAAAATCCTATTTCTTTGTCATGTTGAGAATAATTACCCTTGTTACACAGTTTTAATGTCAATATAATTTCAACCTTTTACCTGTTGATGTAGTGTAGGATCATGCCTACAAGAAGGTGTCAAAAAAATTCTTGGAGGAAGCTGATGGTGAACAATAACAAGGGAATACTCAAGTGGACCCAAAAATAGATGAGGTGATGATGCATAAAGGCTATGCTCTAGAACAAGCACCACATCTAGTCTACATACCAGATCCCATTGTTGATCCTTTGGGGGATTTTATTCATAATCGTTCACAAGAGTTCCTTCACCAGAAGCCACCATTTTTCAATGGCTCGAATGAACATCAACATGATGAGAAATGGATGGGTAAGGTTGATCATCTGTTTGATTTCATCGAGAAATTGGATGTCATCAGGGTGAAGTGTTCCACCTTCATACTGGAAAGATCGAGCAAGAGATGGTGGGACATAATTGTTATCATATGGAAACATGAGGTCATAGTATTGAATTAATTGAAGGTTTTGATCACCAATCATGTAAATCATGAGTTAATGGTGTTGGGTAAGGCTGTGGATTTTTTTAGGCATGAGCAGGTTGATAGAACCATGACTAAGTGTCCAAATCATTTTTCTGATTTGGGGTAGTTTTCACCTGAGATTTTATCTAATGATAGAGTAAAGGATCAATAGTTTGAGTTGGTACATTGATCATATATCTATTCATAGTTTTTATTTTTAATTATTCACATTATACTACTATTCCGGATTGGGTGATAATGGTTGAGATGGAAGTGGATGAAAATTTAGTGTTATCGGGAGTTTATTCTCCTCCTAGAGGAAATGGTGGTTCCTTCAATAGAAAATGGAGGCCTAATTATTCTCAAGGATGTTCTCAATGAATGAGTCTATCTAGACCTAATATTGCAGAGGGTGGGAGTTCTTCAGTTTTTTATTGGGGTGGCATGCTATGAAATTCTATGAGGGTTTTCACTAAGGAATCCAAGAACTGTATCTCATGATGAAGTTTAGGGAATTTATAGAGATTCATCCATAACATCAATAATCTACATAGTAAAATGGTAACCTTATATATTCTTAAATCTTTGGGGCAATCAGATGAGTCACATATAAAAGGGTTCCATCTAGAGGCATCAGAAATGATACTATATCATGTAGTGGAAGAGTCTCTAGTAGAAGAAGTCACAAGTCCAGAATTAGTGAGAGATACCATTACTATAACATCATAATTAGTGACTACAATTTTTGGTACTAGTGAATCTCATTCATTTATTTTAACTCATATCGTTATTCTACATAATCATCTTATGGAAATTTTATCATGTTACATGTATATTACTACACCCCTTGGTTAGAAGAGATAACAGTGTCTCTGTAGTTTTTATTGTACCTTCTCTCTGGCAGATGTCGAGGCTTCGGGAAATTTTCTAGTTCTCTGCATGAAATATCTTGGCTTGTTTTTCAGTATGTATTATCTTATTTCCTATAAAGCTAAAACTTATTGTTATCTTCAACAGTTCTACTTTAATGCACCCAATGGTGTGTTTTTATTCATTAATGAATATTTGGTCCCAAGGTCGAGCAGAGCCAGAACTTCTTATCCAAAATTTTGAAATGATATATCAGGGGTAGATTTCAACCTAGAGTGGAATTCAATTATTGTTGGTTTCCCTCCTTTCATCATTGGGTTTTTCAATTTGTTCCCTTTGTACTTCTCAAGTCTTCAACCGGTGAGAGAGGTTTAGTTTTCTATTGACCTAATATACGGTACCCAACTAGTTTATATTCCCTCTTACCAAATGGCTCTAGCTGAACTGATTGAGATAAATTCCTAATTGAATGATCAATTTGAGAAAGGATTTATATGTCTGATTCTTCCATCTTGGGTAGCTCCAATTAACTTCTCCAAGAAGGATGACGTTACTCTCACCATTGTATTGAAAACCAAATTCTCAATCTTTTAAATGTAAATAATATGTATCTATTAGCATAGATTGAGAATCTATATTATCTGTTTAAAGGTTTGAAGTAGTTTTCAAACATCAACCTTTAGTCTGGTTACCGTCTGTTGAGAATAAGATAATATAACCATCATAAAACTGCCTTTCGGAGAGGGGATGACCATTATGAGTTCCTTTTGATTCTCTTTGGTCTAAATAATTATCCTATAGTTTTCGTGGCTTTAATAAATAGTGTTTCCATGAATTTGTAGATACCTTTTTGGTTGTATTTTTTGAAGAAACCCTCATTTAATCTAAATCATAGGTGGATCATGTGCATCATTTTAGAATAGTTATATGTCTATTGAGAAATAATAGACTTTATTCCAATCTTTTAAATTGTGATATCATGATTTGGGAAGTGAAATTATTGGGGCACATTGTGTCTAAACAGGGTATATCAGGTGATTAGGAAATGTTAAAGGATATTATGACATGGGAGAAACCATGATATGTATTCAAATTCAGAGGGTCTTTTACTTAGCTAGACACTACCCAAGGATCATGATGGTCTTCTCGATGATGGATTCATTGAGGACTGCTCTGACTCAGAAGGGGGTGAAGTTTCATTAAGATGCTAAATTTCATAATTCTTTTGATGAGTTGAATTATCTATTGAATACTGCACCACTTTTCTATATTGTATTTTGTGATGCATCAGGTTCATGCTTGAGCTACATTCATATGCAGGCTAACCATGTATTTTCCTATGGATCTTGTTAGCTTAGGACACATGATAAGAATTATCTTACCGAAGATCTTTAACATACAACTATGATGAACACACTTAATTTTTTGTAGAACTACTATTATTGATAGTTGTTTACCACGTTTTTAGAACAGAAAATATTGATTAATATATTCTATCAAAAATATTTTAACCTTCACCTGAGGTGTTGGGTGGAGTAACTATAGTGGTTCGACCTTGATATCGACTATAACCTGAGGAATGGGAATGTGGTTGCAGACGTGTTGAGCTAGAATTTTCCAACCCAGTCAGTGAAAGAATCATCAGAAGAGTGGAATTCGATGGCTATGTTTGCATAGTTTCATATTGTCGTTCATGAGAAAGGGGATTATATTTCTTTAGCCAGCGTTCAGTTTAAATATTCTCTTATAAAGACGATTCTTCATGATCAAGATATGGATGACAGTATCTGATGAATTAGTACTCTCTTTATGGTGGGGAGATATTTTCCTAGAGGCCATTCACCAAAGAGGGTGTTCTATGCTTTCAAAATTGATTAGTTGTGAAACTAATAGAAATAATGATTATAATGGGTCATTGACATAATTCCTAGTGGGATATGAAACTAGGGACCAAAAATATGTTATATGACATGAAGAGGTAGTTCTGGTGTCCCTGTATGAAATGAGGAATTATTTAGATGGATTCATATTACTATACATTCCAATAGATGAAAGAAGGGCACTAAAAAACATCATGATTAATTCATCCACTTCTTATACCTACATGTAAGTGGGGTGAAATATCTATGGAATTCGGGGTTGGGATGCCTCATACCTAGAGAATGAAGAATGTGATTCAAGTTTTGATTGACAGGCTGACCATGTTGGCTCAATTTATACCATTTTGAGATACAACAAATGTTAAGGAGTTGGGGAATCTATATGTGAAGGATATTTTCCATTTTCACAGAGTTCTATATTCTATATTCCATCATATATATAATTGGGATATTATCTCTTTCGGAGAGGCCTTCATGAGGAATTGGGATCTCAGGTTTCTTTGAGCATGGTCTACTATCCACAGTCAGATGGGAAACAAAAATAATTATTCAAATTCTTGACGATATATTTCGTGATGTTCTAATCGAAATTGGCATGGATTGGGATGATCAAATGTGGATATTTGAGTTTTCTTATAACAATATTTACCAGTATATGATCAAAATGGTACATTTTGATGACTTGTATGGCCAGACATGTAAATCCATGTAGTTTTGGTTAGAGGTTAGTGAAAGTTCAAGTAACGCCTAATGTTTTCAATGGAAATTTACTTCATATAATTTTGTTATATAATAACAGGATATTAAAACACAATTAACTACTACGTGATATGTGACCTTTAAACATTACTTTGTCACTTTTGTGGTTTGAATTTAAAAAAATATGACTTACATGATCGCGTTCAGAAAGTTTTTTGAAGTCCGATAAGAAAAGCATATTTTTTTGGTGAATAGTAATGTACCCTTTTGAATAGTATCATAACCTTATGAATAGTGGTATAACCTAATGAATAGTAACAATACATATGATAGTATATAAATAATATTCAATAAATGGTAACATTTACATATATTTTGGAGTAAGAAAATAAATGTTTTAAAAATGGTATTTTTCAAATAAATTATGAATTAAATTAAATATTAAATTAATAATATTTAAAATATTATTTTTGAATAATGTATTTAATTTATTTATTGTACACGCCGAACAACGGATTGTAATTTTTTATGGTAATTTTCTAAAATACTTAAATTTTTTATGAATAGTGAAAGAAGATAATTCACATTAAATGTTAAATCCTGAATTTCTGTATCATGCTTGAGTCAAGGATGATGTAAATATCAATTGGTTACAACTCAAATGAATTTATTACTATTCTTGGTCATGGAATAATCCCTATTACTTGTATTTGGGATAAATAATAAATTCATGAGTATAGTATTGTAAAAACCACCCTCCCCTCCACTATAAATACCACCCATCCTTACCTCTTATCTTCCCTCATCTAAAGCCTTGTGCCTTACATAAATTATTAAAAAATCTCGTCCCACCATCATTCCCAATGACCAAAATCCTTGGGTCTTCTCAAAAGACGAAATCATCTCCCCTTAAAAGGTTATCAAAGGAGATATACTCAAGAGGTAAATTATTCATTCCAATTAATTTATTTATTTCATGTTATTTTCTATTCTTGTTTCTTTACAATCTTCCTTTAACCGAAATGGTTTGATAACTCCAGTAACATACATTTAATGGAATTATATTATACTAATGGGATAATTCCATCACCATCTCTCCTTTCACCACCTTTTAATTGTACGAAATGAAAACATTGTTTGAGATGTGTTAATTTAGCACAATCAAGGACAACAAGTTAACAATTTATATTACAATATAAAATTCAGGTCATGAAACCATTTTTATGGTTGAACCAGAATATTATATGTTTATTTTATCTTACTTAATTTTATGTAATTAGTAATCACTCATGATGTAAAATAATATTACAAAACATGTTACTTTTTAGAAAAATAGCTAAAATTTAATCAAGTGATCGTCATATATGTTTTGTATAATGATTCAAATTCACACTATGTAACCAAATTAAATTTTCATCAATGTAAAATATTGTTCACTAATATAATATAACTTCATTTCTAGACTACCACTTTCAAATTACATGTTTATCTAAACATTAATATAAGTGAACCGATCATTAAATCCAATGAAGCAAACATACCTGAACAATGAAATCGAACATCAAAACCAACCAAAATGGTTATTAATGAACTTAAAAAGATTATTATAAAGATAATAAATATAGAATAGGTTCAATGATTGTTATCTAATGAACCTAATTTTACTATTTTGTTCATTGATATCAAGTGGAGTACACCAATAGACTTAATGTAAGGGATCCTCTCTATTGAACTTTTATTAAAGATTGTCATCCATGATATGACATTTTATGTATAATTAATAGTGATGGGGTATGATTACACACCTCCCATATATAATCCTCATGATTTTAAATGTGAGAAACTCCTTTATCTCTCATTAAACTATCTTAAGTACACCTGGAACCATGTCATTAATCCTTTAGGAATTATACCTTAACCACCATTATTTCTTCAGGTTGCTCTATCATTCTATTTACCCAAATTAAGTTGTATTTTTTACAAAATATTCATTATTTTTATATGATCCAAACTCATGTTTCAGGTTCCATCCCTCATTCACTTTTAGGGATATACATGATTTTATTTTATTCCCTCCTCGATACTTCCCAATATGCAAACTCGTTTTATGGGAACATCACAAATTTTTACCCAATTTCAGTTTCACTCTATCTTATTTTTTAATCCACCAATGCCTTTATAAAACCAGTATTTTGTTCGTAAAAACTTCTTGGTTTACTTCTGGTTTTTTATATAAAATTGTTCTATTTTCTATTTTAAAAGCTCTATAGTATTTACCATAAAACCAAAAAAAAAAGGTTTAATGATAAAATCTCTCAAAGACAATTCATAAATTTTTTCAATTATGTTTGGAATCACGTACCATGATATTTTCTTATTTTATGTTATGAAATTCCATTTATTTTATAATTTATTTCCTTCATGTACACTTTCATGATACACCCTTTGGTTATTCTTTATGTTATGATTGTGGTTCCCAATTAATTCCAAGGGTAACCCTTATGTTTATGTAAGATTTATTATGTATTATTATTTATGTGGAAAAAATATTCCATAAATGTAATATGGGTGAGCCCATATAACACTCCTATGAATTGGGTAATGTTGAGTCTCATGAGATAATTTGTGTGATGGTCTTGGCGGTTATCCTTGGCTTGTGGAACTATGTAAAATGGTCATGGAGGTTATCATTGGCTTGTGATACTATGGGAAATTGTATTCTATGTTATCCTTGAATCGTACTAAATTTATGTTTTTTTTGATCCCACATTTCAATTATTCCATGTTTATTTGATCCCATGGTTATATGATCTGATTCCTTATGGTACATGTCTTTTTATATCATTATTTCATCTCTTATAACACATGTTATAAGGATGTATTCATATTTTTACTCCCCCACTGGGCTTTTATCTCATCCTTTTGTCCATGTTATTCCCTGGTTACCCTGTGAAGATGTTTGTGCACAATGGAAGTTAGGGGCTATTTGTAATTACTAAACGAATAAATGTTATATTTAGTTCCATGTTTTCAGTTTTATGTTCCTAGTATTCATTGAAACTATACTTCAAGATACTTGTATTATACTCTAATGTATGATTAAATGCATGTAATGCTATGTGTAATCATATAGGGTCACTATAGTTGGTATCATATGATGGTCCAATTATTTTTGGAGATTAGAAGTAGAGCACCTTAGGGATTACCTTACGGATGAGACTAAGTATAAAGAAACAACCCAATGTTTTGTTATGTATAGAGTATGTGGTTTGTCAAGATACTACGACCCTATTAGGATAAAAATAGGTAGAGGTTGTTCCGGAATAGATATATCAAGGAGTGAAAACTCTAACATGGAGTTTTTGGCTTGACCAGTGAAATCATGGTACACGACAATGGGAATTTCTGCACTCTTGGTTTGAGACTCCATGGGGATATGCTTGTTAAATTCATGAGCTTAGTACAAACCATTATTAAGTGAAAAAATCCCATTAGAATATATGTTATAAAATAAATCTAGGATAACCTATATTTAAGCCCAGGTATTCACAAGTTATAATATACTTATCCTTTATGAGTTTATCGTTTTTATCTTCAAAATGTTTCCTTTTTATGTTTAATTACTAAGTATTCGAGACCTCTAATTGGAAATTATTTTCATAATTAATGGCTGGAAATATAATAACACGTTCCAACAACCAATGTGATAGGAAATGTGAAGATTTCCTTAATGATATGCCTGATATGGTGGGAATAGGTGCTCAAAACTTCATTATAGTACTGGCTCAGCTGGCTTAAGATATGAATAATATATTAAATCATGTGGAACACCCTACTCCTCTAAAGAATGATAATGATGTCATAAAGCCTTCATGCGGCAATGGCGTCCCATGTTTAGCGGATCATCTGATCCCCTCCTCGAAAAACAGGGTATTAACTCCATTGAATAGATATTCTCCATCCTCCATTTCTCCAAATAAGATAAATTAGTACTAGTGGTCTATCGTTTTGATGGGGAAGATGATTTTTGGTGGACACTGATCAAGAATACAATGTCCCAAGAGGAAATTGATTCCATGGATTGGGAGGAATTCAAGAGGGTGTTTTTCCATAAATATTTTCCTCAAACCCTCCATATCAATATAGAAAAAGAGTTCCTCAGACTCATGTAGAAGGAAGATGATTCCATATGGGCATATGAAGAAAAAATTTCAAGTCATTCAAGGTATGCCTCTTGCTTTATCATGAACATAGAAAGAAAGGTGGATAGTTTCTTTAGCAGGGTAATGTATAGTCTACGAAAGGTGTTGGCGATTCAAGAATTTGAATGTTATGAAGAGATTGCCTATTGTTCCCTCACGGTTGAAATGGAAATTGGAGACTCTAAGTGATCTCATGGGCCCAGTGTCAAGAAGAGAAAAATGGAGAACAACCTGAGTGGTTCAATAAACAAATACCATGATGGAAATAATCCTGAATATCACACTTTTAAAATTAATCGGAAGAAGCATACTGGGAACTATCTAAAGGTACCCAAGAATTGCTTCAAATGTCGAATGATGGGACATCATGAAAAAAACAATAGAAGGGAAGTGAGAAATCCCGCTAATGTGGAAGAAGAAAGAATGTTTCAGATCAACTCTCAGCCAGTGGGGCAGTGTAACAACTGACAAGACCATAATACTTATGCAAACAATTTTCCGAAGACAATGGTTATCATAGGAAATCAACTACAACCTCCAAGGAAAAAGGGACGAGATTATGATATCACTACTATTGAGGTGGATCTGGAAAATGATGTGGGGATATGTACACTAGTTATTCAATCAATAAGAGTGAACATACAATTTGATTCTGGTTCTATGCATTCTTTCATGTCTTGCATGTTTAGAAGGACTATTAAAACTCCACCTAAAAATTTGGTTTAAAAGATATTTTTTAGAATAGTGAATGGGGAAATTATTCCATCCATGGTTTGTAACTCCTCCCCAGTTAATGTTTATGGACATAACCTCCCATCAAATGTCATCATACTTACATTAGTGGAGTCCAACTCTATCTTCGGCATGGATTGGATATCTTTATACAAACCCAATATCATCATTCGGGAAAGAGAGATCTCTATTCACATCCCAATGCATCCTCCAACTATTTACAAGTGTAAGGAGGAAGATGCATCTCTTTTAGAATCATCATCTCAAGTGTTTATATTTATTTTGTATGAGTAATAATATCTAGCCCAACTGATAGAGACAAAGGAGGTAATTATGCTTGAATACATGACCGTCATGAGGGATTACACTGATATATTCCATAAGGAGTTTCATGGTCTTCCTTATGAATGAGATGTTGTGTTCTCAATTGAACTTATTCTTGGATCTCTTCCTATATCAAAGAAACCTTAGAGAATGTCCACCATAGTGTTGGAAGTGCTGAAGACGTAGTTACTAGAGAATCTGGACATGGGTTTTATATGGTCGAGTTCTTCATAATGGGGTTCTCCAATCCTATTTGTAAAAAAAAGAATAAATCAATGTGCCTATGAATTTATCATTGTAATCTCAATAAAATCACAATAAAGAACGCGCATCCCCTGCGAAAGATAGATTAATTGTTTAATTAGCTTCATAGGGTTAGTTAGTTTCTATGGCCAAACTTTGGTCGGGATATTACCAATTATAGATAGGGAAGGAAGATATTTCCAACTCTACCATTTAAACAATGTATGATCAGTATGATTTCATAGTGATTCCCTTATGAATCACTATTGCTCCAGAAATTTTCATGGATTTAATGAATAAAGTCTTTAGAGATTACCTTGATAAATTTTTCGTAGTCTTTATCGATGATATTATGATATACTCTAAGAGCAAGGAGAAAAATGATAAGTATTTGAATTATGTGTTAAAGACTTTTTGAAGGGGGAAACTGTATGAAAAATAATGTAAATGTGATTTCTTGATGGACGATGTATCATTGTTGGGGATTGTTATCATTAGAAAAAGGATATCTTTGGAACTTTCTAATATAAAGGCAATTTATGAGTGGCCCATGCCAAAATATATAATGGGGATCTGTAGATTTTCTCATCTAGCTGGGTATTATCGACAATTTTTGATGAACTTTTCATGATTTTCAAACCCAATTACCAAGATGATATGGAAGGGTGTAATGTTTTTTCTAGATATAAGAATGTTAAGACTATTTCAAGGAGCTGACAAAGAGGCTTATCAATACGCGAGTACTCAGACTAATAATAAGTGGAAAACTCATTATGGTGTACAATGATGCTTCAAAGAAGGTATTAGGGTGTGTGATGATGAAAAATTATAATGTAATAGTCTATGCCTCATGGTAGATGAAAATTAATGAGAAAAAATATCCCCCACATTATTTGGAGTTTGTGGCTATGATCTATGAGTTGAAAATCTGGAAACATTACCCATATGGGGAGAAATTTGAGATATATACTGACCACAAATGTCTAAAATAAATACAAACACAAAAATAGATTAGTATGTGAAAGAGAATATTTTTAGAGATCAACAAGGATTATGACTACTCAATTAATTAACATCTTGGTAATGCATACAAGTTGGAAGATGATCTATGTAGCAAGAATCATTTGTCTTTATCAATTACAAGAATTGAAAAGGTTCCAATATTTATAGAATTTCTAAGGATGGAAATTGGAAAAAATAAGGGAATATCATCATCAAATCTTTCTAAAATTAATGCTCAAATATATCCCATTGTGAAAATAATGGATTCTCATAGAAAAGATGAGAAAGTTCATAAAAGGGTGGAAGCCATAAAAAATGGGGAATCCTATGATTTAAAAAAAGATGAGGATAGAGTTGCATGATTTGGGTGATGATTATGTGTACCATATGATCCAGAGATAAAGAATGATCTTTTGAATGATTCTCATAGCTCAACCTTCTCTAT
Source organism: Viscum album (assembly GCA_963277665.1). NCBI lineage: Eukaryota > Viridiplantae > Streptophyta > Magnoliopsida > Santalales > Viscaceae > Viscum > Viscum album. Next base: position 1,863,266,158 of record OY728164.1, on the reverse strand, counting down.
CATCCTAGGGATCACAATGATGTATCGAGATCTCCATGAAAACTTTTGGTGGGACAGTATGAAAAGTGAGATTGCTAAATATACATCAATGTTCTTAGTATGTAAACAAGTGAATGATGAGAGGAAAAATTATTTGGGGATGATGAAACCACTACCCATACCAACATGTTAGTGGTAGAACATCACCATAGACTTTGTCACTGGACTTCCAAGGACATCCAGATGAAACAATGCTATATGGTTTATTGTGGATCGTCTAAAAAAGAAAAATCACATTATAAAAATTCGAGAGGACATCTCACTGAATCAAATTGAATGGATATACACTAAACTAGTGGTAAGTCTAAATATAGTACCACTATCTAATGTATATTATAGAGATCAATGAATTGACATTAATGTTTTGGAAAAGTCTCCAAGATGTTCTAAGAATTGAAGTAAACATTAGTATGGCCTATCATCCTCAAATTCATTGTTAATATGAGTCAACTATTATGGTACTGGATGATACATTGAGAGAATGATCTATGGAATTCAATGGAGGATGGGACCAAAAAATTACACTGGTTTAATTATCTTACAACAACATTTTCCACTCGAGCATCAGAATGGAACCATATGAAGCCCTTTATGGGAAAAGGTGACGAACCCTGGAATGTTGGGAAGAAGTTGGTGAGTGTAAACTTCTAGGACCTAAAGTACTCGAATAAATGGTGGAGATTGTGAAAACCATTCAACAGCATATGAAGGTATCTTAAAGTTGAATAAAGAGTTATACATAGAATAGTCGATAAGACCTTGAGTTCAAATAAGGAGACATATCATTTCATCACACATGTCTATGGTATAATGTCATGAGATTTACAATGAAAGGGATGTTAAGTCGTAGATATATCATCCCCTTCACGATTCTTGATCATATCGCGGTTGTTGCCTATTGACCGACACTTCCACCTACCATGTTCAATGTACATGATGTCTTTAATGTATCCATCTTAATTAATTACACAATAGAACCTTCACATGTACTCTCTTCAGAGGTGGTACAGTTGGAGGATGATATTTTTTATAAGGAAAAACCAGTGAAGATCTTAAATGATAGAGATAAAGTTCTAAAAAACAAGACTAATCACCGGTTCATCGCACTATAGTGTAACCATAAGTACGGAGAGGCAACATGGTAACTGGATGAGTCAATGATGGAAACATACCCTCACTTGTGTATTTATTAGAATGTGAAATGAAATTTTGAGGGAAAAATTTCTTAATTGTGGAAGAATGAAATGACCCAGTTTTTTAAATGGAAACTTTATTCTTATAATTATATCATATAATAACATTAAATCACAAAAAAATGAACTATTAAGTGAAATGAGACCTTTAAACAAAATTTTTTCACTTCTGTGTTTGAAATTTCAAAAAACTCTGACACACACGGTTGTGATCAGTATGTTTTTTGGAGTCCGATAAGGGAATTTTTTTTGTGAATAGTAACCTACCCTTATGAATATATGTATACCCTAATGATTATTAATCGTAAATGTGATAGTATAAAAAATAATATTCAAGAGAATGTACGATATACCTATATATTAAAATAAGAAAATAAATGTTTTAGAATTGTTATTTTTCAAATAAATTATAATTAGAATTAATTATAATGTTCATCATATAGGGAAAATTATTTTTGAAATATGTATTTCTTTTTTGGATTCTACATGTCGAAAAATAGTTAGGGTGAATTTTTGGGATTTTTCTAAAACACTTTATTTTTTGACGATTAATAAAATACGATAATTCACAATAAATGCTAAAACCTAAATTTTTGAATCATGATTGGGTCATGGAGTATGTACATTACCATTGATTCAAGAATACATTCATTTATTACTATTCACGGTCATGGAATCATCACTATTTCTTGTCTTGTGTAGAAATAAAAAAATTAATGAATATTGCATTGTCAAAACCTCTATCCCCTCCACTATAAATACTTCCCATACTTACCTCTTATCTTCACTTCTCTTAAGCCCTGTGTCTTACTTAAATTCATCCAAATCTATAACCAAAATCCTTCCACACATCTAGAAGCCTTGGGTATTCCCAAAATACCCAAAACACTCCCCCTTAAGAGGTTTTCAAAGGATATCAACTCAAGAGGTAAATTCCTCATTCAGTTCTTTTATTTCATTCATGTTATTTTCTTTTCTTGTATCTTTCCTAACCTCATTTCACAAAAATGGTATGATAAATCTAGTAACATACATGTAATAGAATTCTATTATACTAATGGTATATTTTCATCATCATATCTCCTTTCCCATATTTTATTTGATTGAAATGAAAACACTATCAGATATGTGTTAATTTAGAACAATGAAGGACGGCAGGTTATCAACTTCTATTACTATCTTCTATTCTGGTCGTGAAACCAATTTTTGGGTTGAACTAGACTATTATATGTGTATTTTATCTTATGTAGTGTTCTGTAATTATTATTCACTCTTTATTTAAAATATTAATACAAAACAAGTTTGTTTTGAAAAAAATAGCCAAAATTAATTCAATCTTTTATCAATAATGTGATTATAATGATTCAAATTACCTCTAAGTAAACAAATTAAATTTTTCTATATGTAATATCCTTTATGTTCACTAATATCATATATGTTAAATTCTATGCAAGCACCTTCATCTTACATGTTTATCAGACCATGAATATAAGTGAACCGATTATTAAAACCATGTATGCAAACGGGCCCGAACAATGAAAGTGAACCTCATAAGCAATAAAAATTGTAATAAATGAACATAAAATGATTATAATAAATATTGTAAATATTTAATAGGTTCTATAATTATTAATTAATGAACATAATTTTACTATTCATGTCATTGATATCAAGTTTAGAACACTAACAGACTTAAGGAAAGAGATCGCCTATATTTCACTTTTATTCAATATTACCCTCTATGTTATGCCATTTTATGTGTAGTTACTAGTGATGGGGTATGATTAAGAACATTATTCATAAATTTTTGATGATTTTAAATGATGATAAATTAATTTCTATATCATTAATCTCCCTTGTATAGACCTGATTCCTTTTCATTAATTTGTAAGGAATTCTACCAGAACCGCCTTTGTTCCTTTGAGTTACTCTATCGTTCTTTTTACACAAATGAAGTTGAATTATATTTTAATTTAAAAATTATACCTGGTATTTATATGCTCCAAAATAATGACTCAATTTACCTTGTTCATTTTCTTTCAGGGATATACATGATTTTCAGTGATTCTCTCCTCAATACTACCTAATACGAAAACTCATTTTAAGGGAACTTCCAAAATTTTGACCATATTTCATGTGATATATATCCTCTATTTTATGCCATCATTGTATTTATAAAATTTATATTTTTATTATTAAAACATTCTTGGTTCACTTATGGTTTTATATAATTGATTTTTTCATTTTATATTTTAAAATATCTATAGTATTTTCATTATAACCGTAAAAAAATGTTTTAATACAAATATTTCACAGAAACATTTTGATATATGTTTCCACTTCAATTTGAAATCAGTTACCATGAAATATTACTATTTTACCTTATGAAATTCCATGTATGTTCAAATTTATATCTTTCATGGTCATATTCATGATTCACCCACTTGTTATGTTTAATGTCGTGAGTGTGGTACCCAATTATTTCCAAGGGAAACCCTTTTGATTATGTAAGATTGATTATGTATGATTATTTAGGAGGAAAACATATTCATGATATGTAATATGGGTGGTAAAAATAGTAATCCAGTTCATTGGGATTAGTTGAGTCTCATGAGATGTTATTTTCGACGGTCTTGGTGGCTAGCCTTGACTTGGGATACAATGTGCAACGGTCTTGGAAGTTAGCCTTAGCTTGTGATACTATGAAAAACGGCCTTGGAGGTTAGCCTAGAATCATAAAAAATTCATGTTTTATGTTTCCGCCACATTTCTACGATTCCATGGTTTTATGATTCCATGTTTATATGTTCTGATTCCTTATGTTTCATGTCGTTTTATGTCTTTATGTCATGTCTTCTAACCTATGTGCTAAGGATTTGTTCATATTCTAATTACCTTACTGGGATATAAGCTCATCCCATTTTTCTTGTTATTACCAAGTAATCCTATGAAGATGTATGAAAATAATGGATGTTGGTGGATCTTTATGAATACTAAATAATGAAATTTTATATTTAGTTCCATGTTTTCAGTTTTATGTACACAATCTTCAATGACACTAGACTTCACGATCCTTGGCATGTACTCTGATGTATGCTTAAAATCATGTAATGTTATGTATAAAATGATAGGTTCTCTATAGTACCATGGTTCGACCATGATTGGTGCAAGAGAAATTAGAAAATATTCAGCTGATTTGTCAACGGATGATGACAACATAATGTCGATACATGTTTTATGCTTATTAACACCACACACCTTGGAGTATTCATTTGGTGAACATGTGTTCATGATAGTTTCACCTCGGTTGGGTCATCGAAAACATGGAAGGTAAGGGAATAATGTGCCGTATTTTATGGAACCATTTGAGGTTTTTGAGAAGGTAGGGAATTATTCTTACAATTTATCACTTCCCCCACATCTGATGTCGATACATAACATATTCCATGTTTCATTGGTGAGAATGTATTTATTTGACCCATCTCACATTTTAAATAGGTGTGATCTTGAGATCAAGACTTATATATCATTGACTGAATAACCAGTTATGTTAGTTGATTCTGAGACCAAAGTACTTCATGGGAGGTTGATACCGTTCGTTTGTGTTCTATGGAATCATGGTTCTAATAATCATGAGATGTGGGAATATGAGGCACTGATGAGAGAGAAGTGGCCACATCTATTTCACATGGATGTTTCATCATAATATTTCTAGAGAAAGAATGTTTTTATGGTGGGGAGGTTGTAACATCTTTTTACCAAACTGATAGGTACACCTTTTCATGTTTTTTCATTTCTGTTGACTATGTTAGGTTGAATTTATATGGGGAGGATGCCAAATAGTAATATTTGAAACATGTTGGATTCTTCATCTATAAACATGGTGTTTTTATAAACTGAAAGTATATTACATGACGTGAAACTAGGTTACATGTCGTGTATCCACTACCAGGTGAACAATGTGAAATGTGGTTCATTGTGTGATTGGTACACACTGAATGTCCTTTACATGATATCACATATTTTTAGGTCAGTTTTTAATGTGTAAACAGTGTGGGTTTAAACTTTTATGAATCTCATGATTTTCAAAACATGAATAATTGTTACATGAAATTTTATACCTAGAAATTAATGGGATATTGTAGATTCAACGCATCCCCTTCTTTATATATATTAAAACATTCACAGAGTGTAAGTGGATGACATGTTTTGTAACTCCCCGATAACAACTATAAAAGGGAGGTAGTGCATGGGTATTTCTTCATTATCTACTCTATGATTCTGAATCTCCAAAACCAAGATCTACCCTCTCATTTTTGAGTCTTCCATCTCTTTCGAATCTATTCCTTTTGCATTCAATCATCATTTATTTGGTGGGTGATATCTAGGTGAGTGTTCTTAATTGTTAATCAGTTATCTCTCTATATCCTATTTTGGGATTTTAATGGATTGACAAAAAAGTTGATGTATCTATCCTCCATGATGACGTATCTTTCTTTTAGGCTAATTTTCAAGAACTTATACACCTATTTTCTCATTTTAGGGTGTTATTGCAAGTGTCATGTTTCGGGAAAGAGGGAGGTGGTTTAGTCATAATTAAAAAAATTTATTATTCCTAAATTTTTTGATTTATTTCAATTGATTATTTAAATTCATTTTTACAAACATGGTTTCAATAAGATTGATAAATACATGATTCTAAGGAATCAGGATATTTTGAATGGTTTTGGAATAAAAATTGGAAAACACCAAATTTCTTTAAATTATGCTGTGTTTATAGAAAATGGTCAAATTTAAAATTTTTATTTATATAATGGACTTGCTAAAAATTATTTCAATTAAAATTTTGATTTTATTTTTTGAAATGATTTTTGAAATGGATGGAAGAGGTTTTGAATGGATTTCAAACATGTTAAAATGGATTAAAATGATTTGATAGAAACCTCGTGACTTTTTCTTGGGAAGAGGGTAGGTTTTTTATTATTAAAACTCATTTTGGTTTTAAATTGAACAAAATTGGAATTTTTGAAATTGATGAATGAGAATTAGTATTATTTTTAGATGTATTACAATAAATTTCCCAGTATAAATAATTCATTAAATACATAGGTAGTTGGTATGTTATTTGGAGACACTGTATGGTATTTCAACATTCCAAAAATTACATGCAGTAGGTCACATCACTGATGGGAGTTAGATGAGTCACCTCTGGCTAGTGTTAGGGGGATGTGAATATAATCATTTTATTGTGATCTCTTAGTGATTGAAAAGTCTGATAGCCAAATAATACATTCATACCTACATATAAAATGACCATGTTGCTGACATGTTTTTTTATATTTGAGATATAAATGAATACCAATGTTCTAAATCCAATTTACATTCATTTTTTATATTTAAATATACTAATTTTTGTAAATGATTTATTTAATCCATTTTTTATATATTCAATGTTCTGTAAAGTAAAATAATGTGGTATAAAAAGTATTTTCCATTATTTTGAAAATATATATCATGTTTTGTTTAAATATTATTTTCAATTTCAAAACTAGTTTTTTAAAAAATAGAAATATTTTACTTGGATAATCTATATTTTTCTTCTATTATAGAATAATTCATGGTATTCTACTAGGATTAAGCACAAACTATAACTTTTCATTTTTCTGTTTGTAGAATTTCTCCTTCCAATTTCAAGAAAGGTGAAAGAATCTCTTAGAGAAGAATCCAACGGTTGATACTTTGTCTTGGTGAGATCATTCCTTAGGGACCTTGGGGCTATTTTCGAAATTTTTGGTACTAGGGTTGTCACATTTTGGGCTCTTTATGCCTTGTTTTGTATTGTTACTTTACTCCCAATAGAGTTTCATTTTTATTCATATTGACTTTCTTGTCTAGCTTCTACTATGTTTTGTAGAAAATTCATTCCCACATTCAAATTGTATGATCCTAGAAGCTAATCTCTAACCTAGGGGGATCAAGAATGCCCACTGGGAAATGTTAGGGTCTCCTCAGTTATTGGGTTACCAGGGTACCCGATCTAGTTTGTAACATGATATGTCATGAAACTTATTCTAAAAATATATTCAATTTATGTATCAATGGTATGTTTTCTATAGGTGTTATCAGGTTATTTTAATAATATTTCTTAACTGTAATTAGGAAACATTAATGTGATCCAATATTATGATATTTAGTATAAGTTAACATGAAAATGTTTTTTTTGGTAGAAGTGATGTTGTTTTCCATGAATTACATTTACTCCTATAAACAAAAACTGAATATGGGTTGTGCATTGATTAATATAGGGGTAATATCATTTAATATATTTGGTTGGGTACATCATTGAAATCATTTTTTTGTACATTTATTGATCCCTTACATATCACATGGTTTGAAACAGTCGATGGATATGATTATTCTATTTCCTAATTTATTTAAAAACCATTATAAATAATTTTGATAGTCTATAACCATGGAAAATCAAGGATAAACACATGGTGTCGGATTTTGAAAAGAATGATTCATTATTTAAAAATCCCAATAATATTTTATCAGGATTAGATGATTACCAATTACAATTTCAGAATCAATGATTTTGGTTTTAGTTTTTGTATGGAACAAAGAGATATCATATTCACATGGAATGTGATAGATGGTGGAATGATTTTTATTTCACAAAACCAAATGATATATGAGATGCAATGTGAAATAATGTGACAATGAATAAAAATATTTCTCAAAATATAATTAAAAACATTAACATATATGTGTTTCTGAATAAATATAATAATTGAAAAAATGTATTTTCTTGAAGATCATGGATGATCGAAGATTCACCATCATACATGTCAAGAATGAGGGACCAAGAAAAGGGGGAATTTTTGTAATGTAATTGGAAGATAAATTATGTTTTGAAAAGAATGATATAGATATATTAATTTTTATGAAAAAATGATGAGCTCAATATATTAAACAAAGAACATCAAATTAAAATAAGTACAATTCAAGGACATATTTGTGCGTAAATTGTGTGCTATAAAAGCTACTACCTGGATCCTTAGGTTAGGTCATTATAAGAACAGTCATATGTTATGCTAATTATTGATTTTGACAAACTAAAGTGTTTGTGTGTTATGATTTGAGATATACATATTTGGTGTATTATATTAATCATATTCCTATTATAAGAATCCTGAATTATCTAATGTTAGTCTGATAGTATTTTTCCTTGTGTATTTCAATGAATAAGTTTAATGGTAATGTTAAATAAGAAAAATAATTAATGGTAAAATTATATTTTTTACCTCACACGATTGAGAGATAAATGACATATCATATGAATATGAGTTATAGAAGATAATTTTTAGTTTTCATAAAGAGTCATAATATATTTATTGAGTAATTTTTATAGTATTTTTGACCTTGAAATTAATAAGTGATCTAATGAATGTTTAATTTAATATATATTTTATGAGTTTATCACATGTATTAATTTTTTCAATACAATAGACAGTCTATGATATAGTTATTTGAATATTTATCGATTTATATTTTCTAATAATACATTTATTCCTTGAAGTCTAATTGTGGTTTTGGTTAGTAAAATATTTTTTTGATAATATGTGATTAATTTATTCTCATGATAGTTATCGAACATCAATATAAACATTATGATATTTTGGATGTACTATAATGTTGATTTTGGATATTTAGTGACCAACTTAAAAATTCATTTTTTAGGTTTTTCATCATCAATATTGTGGAGTTTTATGGATAAATATTCATAGAACATTTTATGTTGATATTGTGGTGTTATTGTTTGGTTTTAGAGATTATTTTGTTTTATTTCATCACATGAATACATTTCAATCGTGGTTGAATTCTTTCAATAAATTTTATTCTACATATATAGGGACAAAAGAAATATTTAAAAATCATTTTGGTATTATGATCCACAAAAAGGTTATTCGGGTAATTTAAGAAAGAAAATTTCATATTACGTATTGGTTATTGGAATGTGGATTAAACGATTTTGAAACCAATTTAATCACAAAATCAAATGATATATTTAAATTTTTTTATATGAGGATATTAGGAATATTTGTTTCCATTGTAATTTATTTATTCCTCTGTTAGAAAAAAGTTATTGAAGATGAATTATTTTTATTCTTAAAATTTTCTCTAAGGAGTTTATGTTCCATTCATCCCCTCACTAATTAATTTGTTAGTTGTTGTTGACATTCACATGACCATTATATTTATCACTATAAATTATTCTTGGGAAATTATCATTTTCCATAATTCCAGTATTATAAATTTCTATAAATTTTCTATTTTTTTAGATGCTTATTATATGATTTTAAACTATAATTTATTTTTCAAACTTCACGTTTTTTATTAATCTTATATTTTTCTACTCATGACATAGTTTTTAAAAAAAGTATTCCCAAAAATTATCAATTTGAATACCATAATAAATATATGAATCTTGTATATATGAATCATGGTATATAATAATTTTAGAATTTACATAATAAATTTGATTTTATGAATTTTAATACCCACATAATTTAAAATATGTATATTTTCCTTACATTATTATAATTTCTTTATTAATGAATAATTAATAAGCTCTAAAGATTTTGTAAATTATGTTTTTTCATCAAAAAAATATTTTTAGATGGTTTTTATTTCATTTCATATGTATACACGTGATAAATAATTCTATTCATTATTATTAAATGTAATTAAGGAAATGAATATAATTTTTTCAATCATCGTATTAATAATTTTAGGCACTTTTAATTTTGTGTCTTGATCTTTTGCATTGAATAACTCTGAATTATGAAGAAAACATAAAATATCAACTTATTTTGCATTTATGACTTGGGAGAAGTACTCTGGAAGAATCAGAAATGTGGGAATATATATTGGCATATTATTTTTTACCTTTATAAATTTAATATTTTTTTATAATATTTATAGATGTATCTCTTATTATCAAAACATCTTGGGCCATCTAGGACTAAAAATACCATACAGTTTTACCCATGCCAATGTAGTTGTCACATCAACCATACATAGGTATCTATGAAGGTATGATACAAAAGGTTGCATAGGGTTCTCAAGCATGTTCCCACAAAAGAGTGGAAGAGCTAAATAGTAGGGTAGAAGGAATGTGGAATAGAGGACCTATAATGGGTAGTGTCCATAGTCATCAAGAGATCACCTCAATACTAACATCTACTGACTGGTGGATCTATGATATCATTTTTTACAGTTTTGATCGAGAAACCTTTGTGGGAATTGGTCGAGTAAAAAATTGTTCATCCATTAAAATTATAGACAAAACATCCTATACCTAACCAGGACGATTTCATCTATTCAATATTGCTCGGAAATTGTCTTAAACCTCATGCCCGTCTGCTCATTTTTTATACTCCCTTTCCTATGATTCGATACATCTATGACACTTGATAATTATAGATATTCACTGAAAACCATCTATGACAAGCATGATTTTTTGGACGAGTCTTGATTTCAATTACTAAGGAATATATTAAACTTCTTTTTCATGATTTTGGTACTTTAGAGAGTTGATTCATGATATGTTGTTTCAAGGATCCATTCATTCAAACGATAATAACCCATCATAAAAATGTTTTGTGAACAAATAATGATGATAGGGTATGTCAAGGAGAACATAAATGAATCATCACATGAATAGAAATAATGTAAGAGGCATCTACCTTCATAATTTTTAATCATTTTACTATAAATGGCCATCTAATGAAATAATTGAATCTGAAGAAGTTTTCTTGTGGTTTCACGATGTTATTCCCATGAAACCTAAACCTATTCAAGTTGGTGAACACAAGATTGGAACCATAATATGAATTCACACATTAAATAAACCTCCATCTATAAAAACCCTACCCCCATAAAAACACATAATAGGGTAAATAGAATGAGGTTAGTTGAGAAGAAGTCGAGGTTAGAGAATTGTATGTATTGTAATAGAGGTAATCAGCTGCATTTTTTGGAGAACCTCCACATGAAGACACATGGAATTGGCTCATGATATCTTTATGATTCAGAGATTGGATGATAAAATGAATGTGATTAAATTTCTAGTTCATATACTTATTAACTCAATCTCATGATACCCTAGTATTTTTATTAGTTCATAAATAAGGAACATAGTCTCTGAAGAAAGCCCTATGTGAACCCCTATGCATATTCCAAAACCTTTATTTTAGGTCATCTTATCCCAATAGTCATACAAGCTCATGAAACATGATAATGTAGTTCATTTTAGATAGAATACAACCCATAATTTTGTCTATCATTATAAAACAATGCAAATGAATTCCCTTAGTCTTGTTATGTTATTAGCACTTAGTCTCGTGAATCTCGAACACAACTATAGAATGGTTGACTTAATATGAATCATACATGGTTATTAATACTCTATAATTCAAAACAAAATGGACATACACATTATAGTACATGTTTCCTCTCTTCATTGTGCATCATGAACACTTATCTATGAATTGAAATCAATATAAAATCCACTATAAACTAAAAAAATCATCACATATGTCAATAAGAAATCACATGTGGAATTCATCATCATTAGATTCATCATATGGGAACATTTTATCATTCATTGAACTAAGGAAATTCCATCATATCATCATTATATCCCCTATACGTGTGTTCATGATATAACCCAATCCCATGAACCACTCCACTCTTCCAATATATTGTCTACGTAGCCTTTATGCATGATCCATTTGGGAAAACAACTTTAGAAATAGGGAAATGAAAGAGATCATTAACATGTTCATGAGAACCTATTTGTGTGGATAAATTAAGGCCATGTGATCGCATGATTTTTCATTTATTACTAGATTTCCTTGGGATACCTTTGATATATCACATTGATCTCAAGGATGTCCTTTGACAAATCATATTGCTTATGAGACAAAATATTATAATGTTATCATTGTGATCATATTGCCTCTTGATATTTCATAATTTTCATTAAAAAACTATATAATGATATTTTGATTAAGAAATAGTATATAGACATGTCCACATTGAATATGTGATGCATCAAAGACATGTCAACTCTAGTTTTGTGAAAATTCATTTATACATCAAATTTGATTATGTGAAGCATCGTAAACATGTATGATTTTATTATTAGAAGCATTATATACACTTATTATTTGATTTTGTGAGGAATAATAGACATATAGAAATTTATTATGTAAGTAATAGTTAATATTTCCAATGTCATCATGAGAATATATCATGGGAATTTTTCGGATCATGGAAAGACACTGGACATGTATACATTAGTCATGAAGAATCATGTGAAGAATCATTAACATATCTAGAAGTCACTCTTGGAATTTATTCAATGACATACTAGAAACTCAATCATGTCATTCTGAAAATAAATACATTCATAACAAAAAAACCAATGAATGTAATGAATATCCCCCAATACATGTCATTGATGTCCAAATGAAACACTCGTACATATACCATGTAGACTATGAGAGAGAAATCATCATCCACATTCCCCCTTTATATGGGGATTTTCATCAATAGATCATGTATTTTCCATCATGGAACCCTAATGTCGTTATCTCGGATGGTTCGACCATGTCATTTAAGGAATATTCAATAAATATTTCTGGTCTTCATATCTATCTAGGTTGTTAGAATATAAATAATGAGTATGAAAAAGGGTATCCACGTATGTATAATTACATATAATTCCTAAAAGCTTAGAGATAAAAATAATTACTCTATGTGTTATCACTCACCCAAAACCATCTATAGGTTTGGGATCCATGTAACTATGAAATGCAAATTCCTACCATAAATAAGAATCATAAGATACCTTCTTATGGTACATATACAAAAATACATCCACCTCAGTGAAATTACATTCATATACCAAATGTCTACCACTCATGGGTCTAAATTCTCCCATGGTTCTACAATCATTCATCATCCTTCAGCAGATGGGATGTTCAACCATACAAAAACATCATTTTATGTGTAATAGCTGATTGAGTCATCATGTACCTTAAAACCAACAAAGTGTTAGAAATTACCATAACTATGATGACTCTGATTCCTATTATAAATACGATATATAGGACTACATCCTATGTCATGGGATCCATAACATAAACCTAATGATATGGTTAATTATACCTCTCTAAAATAATAATTAGTGTATATTCCCTAAACAAATATACTTTCTTAAAATGTGTTTAATCACCACTTATATCTTGTTTGTCACACCAAGAATGGATCCATTGGTATTATAGAATGGAAATTATTGTACCAACATCATGAAATGGATGACCCATGTCTGGGACCTCTATTATGATGTATATCTCATTACATCCATCTCTACTAAAATGGCCATACTCCCAATGAGGCGATCCTGGGATGCCAAATATTCATAATCTAACTCATGGAATTTTTTGTTTTATATTTTATTACACTGGTTCCTATTGAATAAAATACATGGAATTTGATTCTTATCTTAACAAGACATGTATGATTCCCCATCAAGGCGTAAACCCTGTATTTAACCCCATACTGCATGATGTCATTCTACATAGATCGGTCCAGTCACATGAACTCAAACAATGAAAAATAAACTATGTGTTTTTTTTGTTATTTTCATAATGTGCGTAGGAAAACTAGTAGTGGTTAAATCCCATTTCCAATACAAGAATTTCAACCAGAGATGGAAATAATCTATAGAGACACTAAAAATGACTATAAAGTAATGCATCATAAATGAAGAAGATAATGATTGAAAACCGTTGTAGACACAACTGTTCCCATCAAAACCTCGCCATAATCGGTCAATTAAACAATGGAAACTGGATTCATATTGGTAACTGGGAGGGATTTGATTAATATATATTGAGTATATAAGAGATTCAAATTATTGGAAATAGTTCCACCAAAAATGTTGGGATGAGAGGGACCACAGATTCTCTCAACCAATGTGGGTTCCAAAGTGTCGTTGGTTCTAAAACATCAATTGAACACATCCCTTTGGAATGTATACCATACTAAGTTATGGATGTGGGAAATATGTGGAGATTATTTTTAAAAAATTAGTAAACCCATCATGGATTATTGTACTTACATTAAACACCCCCCCACACACACAATTAACAATCTGGTAAAACTGCATGTGTTTTTATCGAAAAAATTGATGTACCAGATGTGATATAATTTATCTATGTCATCGATTTCATAGTTTAAAAAGGATTTATTTTCCAATTATAATCTGGTATATTTTTTCCTCAATTTTCTTAAAACAAAGTGGTGATCCAAACACAATTTTTTAACTATGATGAACATTTCACTTAATGTAGGAACCCCATATTTTTAATTTAACTATGGATGTAATTGATAAAAATCGTACTCTTATATGTGATGTTTTTGTAATAAGGTACCATGTTTCAAATAATATACATTATGATTCATTATAATAAAAATAACATCACATAATGTGCCATCAAAATATGTGATCTTTAGTCGTGTTTCCTAGGACCTGTGTAACAATGTACATTTCCCCCAACACAACACCTAAAGTGTAACGTATAGAACATCATGGTCCATGAGTACCACATAAATGGATCTATCCTAAAATTTTAATAATCAAATTTAATCCTTTTGAGCATAAATTAATTAATTCCATCTTTCCCATGATAATCCAAATGGGTGTAAATGGACCTTATTTCAACAGTCAACCGATTTGGGAGCTTATCCTTAGAGCACGACAACTGACACCTTCCCTATAAAAGGGAAGTTGATGAGGATGATGACTATTTCATTTAAACAATTCCATATATTCTTTGGACTAATCCTATCTATTATGGTGATAACCATCGATAGGTGGCCATGATTCTACATGGAGCAACAATTAAGTTTATTCTTCTACTGGAAATCCATGTCGGGGAATCTAGTAGAATAGTCTAATAGTGGTATTAAAATAATTAATATCCCAATAAGAATGATATTCTTATTACCTAAACTTTGTTTGAGGCCCACTACTATTTCCTGAAATTTTTCTAGGATCAATATCATATCATCAATATCCTGGAGCCTTTATCTTCATAACAAATAGACTTGGTGATATAGAATTCGAGAGAGAACCCCCTCCCATATAGATGGATGAATTTGTATCATATATTCCTTTTGGATATTAATTAATACGGGTACCAACCATCCAAAAGGTAATTTGGGATCCTAACCATCAATTTTTTCAATTGGAATAGACCAGTTATATTGTACAAAGAGCATCAAACCAAGAACTGATATTAAAGGAACCGACCCATCAAAGTATGGAATGTTCAATGTCTTACCAAATAGTATATCGTTAATCAATTAGATAAAATAGATATTTCATTGAATAATAGAACCATTTATATCATGTCTCAATCAAAATGGTATCAGTAGAACATGGGGACTTATCACTAGATCAAGATGAAAAAATTTCAAAAAATATTATTGTACCATTATATAGTTATTCAAGTAACGAAATTTTATCATAGCTTCCTTATCTAGCATTAGAAAATAAGTTCTCAATGGTATCTATAATTAATCTATAAAATGTTTTTTCAAAATTTTCATTATTTATAAGTGAAATATTTATGTAGAATATGGTCAATGGAAAGAGTGGATCTATACTATGGTGTCCACTTTGAGACTCCAGTCATCAACCACACACCCCTACCATAGAAAGTGGAATGGGTGACATCATGGTTTCTTCCTGTCAAAAAAATGATGATAAAAAGGCAGTTATTGTAGTGGAATAGATCACTCATGTCAAATTAAATATCAAGTATAACTGTGAAATAATTTTTTTAACTCACCAAGGATCTCATCCCTAGAATGGCATGTCAACACCTTCGTAGAGAATCCAATCTTTTAGTCCAGTACCCCACTCAATAGGGTCGAGGGAATTTTCATATATTTCATACACATAATGGGTATGATCTAGAAATTGTTCCACCTCACCCTATCCCATAATGACATTGATATTTTTATATTTTACACTACCTAAAAAGGGTTATTTTGGAAACCAATCGATATTCGTTGTTTCCACAATACCTACCATAGTGTAACATTACTTTAATTAGTGGGAAGAGTCTGCATCAAAAAAGCATCCTAATTCTTTAGTACGTCCCCCAGTCCAATAATTGATGGGTTTGTATACCCCAGGCTCTAAATTCATCAATGTGACCATAAAAACAGAGATATAGGTAGCAATAAGAAGATGTATCATGATTTACCGTATTAGTATAGAATACATGAAAGGGTACATTCATTCCAAAAATAATATTTCCCCTCGTAATTTCATTATTCCATGGAGAATGTATTGATATAAATATTAATGACGATGATTCTGATTGAGTTGGGGATGATACGCCCTAATGATCACTACCTCTACCACTAGGAATATGTCCCATATGTTAGAGAGTTGGTTTTAATTTTTTAATGGATTCAATAAAATATAGATAAGAGAAAATTGGAACCACTAACACCTGAATCCCCACACTTGTTATGTAAGCATTCTAAATATAACACACGTGTTGTGAAACAAATCAATGGCATCATTCCTCCAATTTATAGGATAATGTCATTCAATAAGAGATTAATTAAATCATATTCATTCCAAAAAGAACATGTCCACAAGTAATTTGACTATTATTTAGAGAATGGTAAGAAATAACACCAAATAATGAATAATCCATGTGATAAAGGGTTGATAGGAGACAATACATAATGACCATACCAAATAGTCTTTGGGATACCATAGTGAATTGTTTTTTCTTCCAAAATATATTTTAGAAGTGTGTAAATGAAGGATTGATAGAGGTATGGGATCCTAAAAATCATTCAATATGAATATGGTACATCTAATATCTATTATAAAATCTTCTATTATGATAGGGTGTGGTATAGAGTGTCATAGTATAATGATGATAAACTTAATGACATGTTTCAGTCACATGAAATTAAACTTTAGAATGTTACAGAGTAGAATAACATTAACTGCTCGATATATGAAATTAAGAGGATGAAAATATACAATATATTCCATACTAACTAGAAATTAATGTTCACATTAGTCCTTAGATTCATTTCCATATACAAAACGATAAATCCTTGTCAAATGATGTTAAACTGCCTGACACTTCCTAATAACATGATATTTAACTGCACATAGTATTTCCATACTCCATGACATTGAACTGTATCGTAGAACATTATACATAATGGAAATAAAAATTTCAGAACATGTCCCAATAACTATATAGTAAATTTCTCACCATCTTAATCTCTAGGATACATCTTCTAATTTTGGTGTAACATTCAGTTTAATGTAGTACTATTGAAATAGAAAAATATTAGTCCTAGTAATATCACAAAATCACTAATACCCTTCAGTCAATCGTTGAATTTGTTATCTTATATAAAACCTCCCTGACCACTCAGATCATGATATCATAGAAAATTACATAAATGTGAAATACTATATAAACATGAAACATGATCATATCTCTTCTATCTCGATCAATAATTCCAATCATATCTAAGAAAAGAAATGTTTTATGAATATTTACATGACATAATGCATATAACCCATTGGAATATTACGATGAAATGAGGAGGATAAGATTAGGAATAACCCCACATTAATCAAATAAATAAAGAAAATTATCCTCACTATAGATATATTAGGGGAATACATTATTATACCTACTATTGATATGTTATAGTACATTGTGACCATAGAAATGGATATTCATAGCAATATTATAGTAACGATATAGGGATATGAATACATTATTACCCCATCATCCATTTTAGAACAACACTCTAATCATTATAATCAGATAATTTCCCTAAAGAACGAACATATTCAATTTTTTCTTTCCACAAGGATAATCATCACATTCCTAAAAATAATAAAACATCAAACATGGATGATTTTCTTGTTATAACTAGGGATCACCAATTGAGGGAGGAACATGCCTTATGAGTGACTAATGATCCAATCTTGAAATACATATGAAAAAAACTAAGGTGAAAAGATCAGGATCATATACACATTATAAATGGGGCTCATCAGTTGATAGACTTGTATTGGTACAATCTCATAGTTCATTTGAAAAATAATGGAGTCATACTCCAAAGGTGCATGATCATGCGCATATCGTCATTCTCCCTATGTAACATTTAGTGGATGCGGAACATAATTTAGGGAAAGAAAATTTTCTTTTGAAAGGAGATACTATATAAATTCATGTAGCTCATAGGAGGAGGTTCACAAAAAATCTCCAATTCTAGAGGTCTGTCAATATATTCCCATAGGGAATGCATCTATGAATCAGCCTCATATTCATACATAAAATTTTCTTTATAGACATATTATGGAATCCACCAATGACCATGCACATATTGGTTCCCTTATTATATAATCTCACTGAAATAATATTGTTGTTATGTAGTTGTGTGATCATATTCACACATCACTAGAATATTATCAAGGCATTTTAGAAACAATCTTACAATAAGAAGATATCCCTAATGAACTATAAATGGCATTTCAGAATATTATGTCCATGACATTGAATAAAGGACATAAACCATATTTTATCAATGATTTTGTACTAGATGTTATGGGATTCACATTCTCGAACACCTCAAGGGACTGTAGACTCTAAAATCAAAA
This sequence comes from Viscum album, assembly GCA_963277665.1. Classification (NCBI taxonomy): domain Eukaryota; kingdom Viridiplantae; phylum Streptophyta; class Magnoliopsida; order Santalales; family Viscaceae; genus Viscum; species Viscum album. The sequence continues at coordinate 1,863,247,132 of OY728164.1, read as the reverse complement.
CATAAGTTTTTCATTACAATGATATTCCACCTCATTGTAGTATGAATATGGAATGCATTGATAGTTATCCTAATATCCACCATGGTAAAACAACCAATGGTGATATCCACCTCAAATAAATTACTACCCTTTCATAGAAACCTATATTTTTAGGGATTATATAAAACATTATACCTTTTTTTGAACTATTCTCAAAACATTAAGGATAACCGAATATAGTTACCAAAAAACAAATAGTGGATCATCACCTCAGTTAACAGGAAACCCATAGAGAAATAATATTTATTTGATTTGGTGGAGGCATAAAACACCGATGAAAAGGTGGCTGATAAGGATACATGGGAATATTTTTCTCGAAGAAACCACTTTATCATGTTTAGGCCAATTTCAACATCCAATTATAAGATAAAAAAATGATTTATAAGAGAATTTTCTGATTTATGATAGACCAAATATATAGAATTATTATCATACATTGAAGGAGACACACCCCCATTATTGGGGATATGAGTTCCACCAAATGAACATGAATGAAATTCATTTTTTTTTCAGATATGTTCCTGTTCTATGTGACCTAATACAGTGTATCAAAAGAGTATAATACATTCCCTTGGTATGTTTTTCTTTTCATAATAATAAATCCCTAAATGAATAAAAACTTTTCATCATATTATTATATCTATATATGAGGTAAGTATAAATAATTTTATTTTACCCTTGTACTAGGGTAGCATAACTCCATAGAAATGGCATCATACATTGTCTGATCTACTAGAAAAATCATGGGATTAGCTTTGGGTGAGAGATATATCAAAAAAATCAACCAAAAATTCAAATGGATCATTCATAAAAGTGATTATTTTATACCAATAATCATGAGTGGTGTAAAATACTTAATCCTAAATGTCTGGTCTCATTTTCATCCTAGGTTAATCATAACAAAAATTACCATAGCCTTAGAATCTACATGTGATTACTCGGGTAGTTTGAAATTATAACACCTCTTTATGGGGCCTCTTTCATCTCAACATTTAGAGAGATTTATCTACACAGCCTAATGTGTTTAAAAAAATATCCTCACACACATTGATCCTTGAAAAAGAGGATGACATCAGGAACACCCCTCCTATATTTGACTAATTCATCCCTACATCAATTGAGGATATCAGTCAAGTGAATATGTTAATAGTATAAGACCATCACCAATAATTGATTAGTTCTTCCACGCCACTTGATGATAAATATATGTATATCACATTCTTATAAAATCAATGATATGTGTTAACATGTAATTATATAGAAATGATAGGGATGAACCCTGATGTGTCTATGCATTAATGTGGATTCCTTGATGGCCATCAAGGATTCATGAAAACATCTATGATAATATACCCTCATTTGATATTATATCTCTATAGTATGAATTTACACATTACAACATGCCAATTTTTGGAAACATGACATTAAATAGTATTGAAGATATCATAACCACAAGATATTAATTTATCAAATATGTTTCGTAATAGAACGCCCTTAAAATATAAACCATCCAAGGTGGAACAATCCAGAACCATGTAGCCCAGAGATGACACAATAATATATTTCATTTTCTTGATTATAAAGAATAACATACCTAAGTATAGAATAGTTTAGTCATTTTAGAGGACCAGAAACATACATGATACCCATTTTACATTTGGAATAAAATACATAATATATCAAAAAATAAAATTCAAAGGACCATTGGAAGACATTACAAGATTTCATCATTAATTATATGAAAAAGAAAAAAAATAAAGTTGAGATCAAATTCTCTGTAAGGTTTAATTATAGTGGAATCCATAATGTATAAATAAATATAATCAACATGGAAATGAAAATAAATAAGAATAGTTGAAATTTAAAAAAATAGATAAGGGGAAATAAAAATGGAATGTTAATTTTAAAATAACACATTAAATTTGATCAAAAATCTAATGTTGAAATGCATCAAACATTTTAACATATTGATAATCTCATGGATATTAATAATAAAATATATAAATGTTTTGCATTATAATCATATGAAATTGTTATTATGTATATGATAACATTATCATTATGAAATTTCACAGTTTGGTTTAAAATGTAATGGGTACAAAACAATTCATGGGAAAACCATATCTCTACTCTCAATACTTTTATTTAGAAAATATCAAAATGTTTAGTTTACAAACACTACAGGTTTATTCAACTAATTCCATCCCATGACAGTACCAGTGCATTGATGATATTACATTAAATTATACCCAACCCATGTAATAAATTTATATTTTATTCCCAATATATCAAATAAATAATTAAAATAATAAAATTATTTCATATCATTAATTCTTTATATTTAAGAGAAAATAAATATTTATCTGTATTTATATTTTTAATAAAATAACTATAAATTAAAAATATATATGTAAAAATAGTATAAAATTTAATAAATAAAAATATATATCCCAAAAGAGTTTGTATATTTAGAAAAAATATAACATCCAATGATAAATTATTTTGAGAAATTATTGTTTCTGGATAAATTTATTAGTTTGAAATGATTGTGAGATTGTTAAATAACATTTACCACATAGATATTTTCAATTAATATACCCATGGGTGAAATAATTAACAGTGGGATATAAAAAACTATGAAAAATTATGTATTAATGATATAACATGTTAATAGGGTACTATATACCACACTTAAAAGTGAATTGGTGTATAATAACAAATAATTCTCAATTAAATTAAAATTTAGATGGAATATCTTAGCGTACCCTTTTTTTTGGTTGAATGTGATTTGAACTCTTATATAATTGTTTTAAAAACGTTATAAACTAATAATAGAAAAATATTATTAATTTTAATAACATATAAGATCCCTTTCATAATATTTTATCACCAATTTTTAAATTAATTATCATTATTAACACTATTGCTTGTGTTGGTTGCCTTGTTTTACGAGTATGTTTTCATTTGTTAATTTTTGTTATACTAACGATGACACTGATTTAATAATATAAATAATGTAATAAAATATTTAAATATCATATATATTCATTATATATTAATTTATAGTAATCCAAAATAATTTTTTATAGGAAATGAAATAGACCATTTGTTGATAACGTATTCCATACGTGCATATACACGTTGTATCACATTTCATATCATATTGATTAAAAATAAAGTATATGATAAATATATATGTAAATGAATATTATTATTCTAATATAATTTCTATGTCATATATATGTCATATTATTAATACTTCCATCTTTAATAAATTCCATTTGATTCGTGAATGAACAACATTGCTTCCTATGGCAGTAGTCCGATGGACACCCGAATGATGTTAATGTATACCCAAAAAATGGAAAGCATGAATATATATTTCATTTTATAAATAAAAAATAAAAAAATTATCATATATATCCCATATAAGTTATAAATCCTTCATTATTTACAATTTTAATGGTGGTAATGGAAAAATGAACAACATCAATTGGGGAGGTGGTAGTTTTCCAGAAACACGAATGATAGTTTTTTATCACATTTCATTGATGTATATGATGATTTTTGTTGAAAAAATTAAATTAAAGAATATATGTATATAATATATAATTAGGATAATACATAATCATGATATATGTTTAATTTAAGGTGTAAAATATGTTATTATAATGAAAATGCTTTTAGAAAACCATACATCTTATTCAGGTATTATCATTTGTTTTTCACAAAATCCTTCCTATGTTGGGTTTACTACAAAAATAAGGCTTCCTAGATGAGGGTAGGTATTTTCATGTTTTTAAGGTATTCGTGGAACCATATTGGTTTTATATTTTTTAGTAACGGGAGGAGAGGTGGCCTATTATATGTGTGAGAGAGGACCCATTTAGCACTTGTGAAAATAAATTTAGATATACCAATGTATTTACCTAACAGGATTACTCCATAATAACAAAATCATGTTTTTAGAGAGGTTGAGGTATAAATATGTCCCAAAAATTTTATTTGGATATATTTTGGATGATTTTCACACCATATACTCTATATTTTACAACTTTGTAAACTCGTCTTTACCTTAATCAGTGTAATTAATTTTAAATATATTGACTAATTATTTTGGTTAAAAAATACGGTTAAAATATTTTACATTTTAAATTATTATTATTAAATAAATTTAATCAATTTTCCATATTAAATTCATATAGGTGTAAAAAAGTACTTTAAAAATATACTGAATGCATGATGGAAAAGTTAGTTTTAAAGTGGAAATGATCAAATTATTGAAATGTTTTCATATCAAATTCAATTTAAAAAATTTTATAATAACCTAAATTTTATTATAATATTTATAAATGATCTATTTTTTAGTTTAAAAAATTTATAATTAAACATTATTATTATAAAATATTTTGATGAAAAAGTAGTTTTCATTTAAAATTAAGTATATTTCTCTACTCATCAAAAACTGAAACTATTCAGAAAAATTAAAAATATTAATCCTAAGATAATATTGACCTTAATAATTCAAAAATTATTTTTATATTGTCATATATTTTTTTAAAAAAAATTACAATTTAGTTTTAAATAACGTGGTCCATTAAATGGTGGAAAAAGATCCTTAAAAATACATATTTTTATGTGTAAAATTTGAATAGTTCTAATCATATCCCAATAAAATATTTTGAATAATTTTAAAAAAATTATAATTAATATAAAGTATATAAATTTATTTAATATAAATAAACTATATTAATTAATTTATTATGTTAACTTGAAATTCCTTTAGCGGATAAGAATTGTTTTTTATAAAAATATATTATTAAATTAAATTTGGAATTACATTCATTGCTATTTAAATAGTCACACGATCATTATATAAACATGTTCATCTAATATTTTTATAATTTATTTAAACCTTTTCAAACATTATATTAAAATTGAATGTGTAAATAAATAATAATATTATTATTATTCTTTAAATCTCAAATTTGAATGTAACAAAATCTTTGGAAAGAATTATTTATTGCTACCGACATATGATAAACTCAGTGTTTCATGTCGATAAACGTATATTTTTTGTTGTGTTTAACTCAAGATTATATTAATGATTTTTATAATATATTCTATTTTAATTATTGACTTTATCTAAATATTAATATATTATAATGTCTTGGGATAATATAGTCCCCTAAATGCATGGTGTTTCATGTCATTAAATTTTAAAAACATATCCTTATTTTTTATTTTTAGGGTGTTATGTTCTCCGCACTTTAAATAAATTCCATCTATTAAATTGAAACATGATCATGATAATTAAAAGATTTATAATTTAAAATACCATTAATGAAACCCCACATCATGAGAAGGGATGATAAAACTTCCTCTTGGTCAGAGTGAAATTGAAGTGTGAATATCACATGACTTGGTTTTCCAATAATAAAAATTCACCGATTATGAAGATATGGACAATGAATAATATTGTAATTAAATATTAAGAGTTATTGATGTCATTGTACATAATAAATTTAGTGATAAATTGAATTCTAAAGGAATGAAAACCATAATTATATGACGTTTTTAAACACCATCATCTTATAAAATAAAAGGTAGTATAATATAAAAAAGTAGGATCGACTTAAAAAATTTGATGATTTATTTTACCTTATAATAAATATACATACTTGATATATTTTTAATTTATAAGACTATTGCTATCGTTTGGTTTTTCATCAATCGATTTCAATTTCATCCCATAATACATGAAATGAAAAAATAAAAATTGATTTTTTAATTAATAATTCACTAAAATTCAAATTAAATAGATCATACGATCCATAATAGAGTGAAATTATTTCAGTTTTTTCAAAAATATTTTTCAAATCCAATATGGTTAGAAGAAGTTATAAAATTTTTATTGGTAATCATATAATGAAGTAATACAGTAATCACTTAAAACACATCCAAATTTTATCATAATATATTTCATAACATGTAATCCATTTGATGATTTCGAAATATTAATATAATAAACATTACATATAATGTCCTAGAATTTTTAAAATGAAAAAAACATTACTCAAAACAACATGGATTATCTCTAAATCATCACATACCCATTATTTCAATACCATGGTCTTTTATTTTCTTGAAACATGTTAATAACAGGATTTAAACATAATAATTATTGAAAATTTCAATGCTTCCTCATTACATATTTAAAACAAAGGTAATTTGGTATATTCCCAAATCCAAAAATGGTTTACCCTCCATCAATGAATGCATTACCACTTTTACAATAAATCATTTATCATTTCCAAGGTTGTCTGTATTGTCGTGTTTAGTTTGTCTATAGAAACCATATTTTTACCCAAAAAATTATTTCAATATCATTAATATATTAACAATTTTATTTCCAAAAATCAAACATTTTACCATAAGTTCAACTGGGCACTGAATCCTTCTTAATGGTTATCATTACCATTCAACATGTGCTCTCAAATCATTAATGAAATAGTAATATAGTACAATCCCTATGTATTTTTTGATTCTCAAATCAATTGAAATAATAGAAAAATTATTATAATGAAACAACTCATAAATAAAAACACAATCAATTGAATCATTAATATTCAGTTGTATCAATATCATAGGCCATACCTTCATTTGTTAACTTCTACTTATGTATATTCCCTTGATTCATGGGGATTTAATTTATCTAGATCCCAACATCTCTCCAATTTACGTATTGAATGATGGAAACCATTTTATTTAAATTTAAATTAATATCATGGTGTAATTTATCTCCACACTTAAATAAAAATACCAATCCTTTTAAGCATGTACCATGGATTCCATTCTAAAGTTATCATATGTTGGAAAATATAATTTTCCCTTATTTTATTTATACATTATTCTCTATGATGTACTCATCATATTCTCTTTCCCTCCAAATTCATAATACATGGATAACACATTTTAAATATTTTTATGAGATTATATTGTGTCTCTATATGTTGAAAACATATTTGGAAGTAGTTTACATTGAAATATTCACATAGTACTATAAAAGACACGGTCATTGTAACACCCGAGACTTATATGAGAAATATTTTGTTTTTAAATCATCAAAGGAATCTTTCACTACACACAACACTAGATTGGCTTGCATTACACGTAATCGCCGCATTCCTCGATAGCTTTCGTTGTACGCAATACCGAGTTTCACTAAACAATTATATCATATTAAAATATTATTAAAACTAGCCGTAATGAATAGTAATAACCAATTTTTGAAATTTTATTAATTTTATTTTTCAAAAGGGACTTCATTTTTGGATTCGGAATATCGAAATTAGCCTAGGGTGAAATTTTGGTATTTTTCTGAAAACTTTCAATTTTTGATGAATAGTGAAACCACTAAGTGGTAGTTAAAAAAGTGAATTTTTCATAAAACATAATTTTACCGCTTCCGTGAGTGGAATTTCGAAAATCAGAGAGACACGGTTGATTTCAATAAGTAAAATGTGGTTCAATGAGATGAAAATAATTTTTTGGTGAATAGTAACTTTTTACTTTTATTTACCACGGTTAAAAGTAAATAGGGTAATTAAGGGTAAAAATAATATTATTATTACCATAACACATGTCCTAATTATATTGGATAAGTTTAATTCGACCAAAAACAACCTTAGGAATAAAATATGACCATTTAGGCCCAATTGGATTAGATTAGGACATTTATTATCAATTTACTTAAAGAAGGGTTAAAATAGTTAAAATCAATGTTTAATAAGTACATCATTTTTAATATGAGGTTATACATAAGATAAATTCGACTATAAAAATTAATTAGAAATCTAAAAAGATTTCCAACATAATGGTATTTTATTTATAATTTTTAGACATTAATAAATTTAATTTATTTATGACACAACGATGATGCAATAATTATCTTATTAATGAAATATTGACATAATGGATGTTATAAATACCAAAATAAATGTAATTTGAGACTTTTTATGAATTAAACTAATTTTATAGGTTAATATGACATGTTAGTATTGATTTAATTAATGTTTTTAGAACTAATCATTTTATTATGATTTTCACAAAAATCAATTACTAAATTGTGTCAAAATTGACATAAAATCTTTTTTTAAAAAATATTATATTATTAGTTGTTATTTTATTCCTAAAAATCTATAGTTAGGCCAAATGACTTAGATAAGGTTATATATTTTAATAATAAACATCTTGGGGTTAGTTTGGCTTGATATAGTAAGAATATTAATCTTATAGTGTAAGAAAACAAGAAGACACGGTAAAAGATAAATTACCTAACCTAAAGTTAAATATAAATGATATGGTAAAAATTGATACCTAAACATGTCTAAATTCTATTGTATGAGAGGATTTTTACCCATACCCACCTTATATTATAAATAAATCAATTTGGTGCCATTTAAAACCGAATTTGGCTTTATAATAAAATAATATTTTTAGTTATTCCAATGGTGCCCCTCTCCTCCCTTATAAAAGGGCACGTCCTCCCTCTCTTCCTCACACCACTTTGAGCCTTCAAGATAAAAAACAACCTACCACTTTCTTCTCTCCACTTCCCTAGATACATCCTATAAGTCTTGGTATTCTTCAAAGACCAATTGTAGTGCCCTAAAAGGAGGTCTCAAAGATGCGCTTCAAAGAAGAGGTAATGCCCGTTACCGATTCATTCATCTTTATTTCTTCTTCCACTTATTATTATTTATTGGTTTAGTTATGAAGTAATAACATCTGTATCACGAATATGCTGATATGTTATTATATGTATTAAACAACCCTATTTTACCATTTATCCATCCTACGGAAAATGAAATCACCGCGCGTGCGTACGTACGAAATACCATCTCCACACCGTGGTGTAATCTATTTTCCACCACCACCTTACATTGATGGGTATAATGGTGAAAAGAATGAATATATATGATTATTTTAAATTGATATTGATTCTGAAATAGTATACATACACTCAAATACAATTCCTCTATCATGGGAATGATATCATCGCTCGTGCGTACGTACAGAATACCGTCTCCACGATGTGATTCGACTCGTTCTACATGATCTTCATTGCATAATGATTATATAAATTAACTGATTGAATTAATATGATATATATTACACTAATAACATTCTGGAAATGAGGTATCTATAACCTAAAAAGAATAATAAGAATATATTCGACAAAACATGCATAAGAACAAAAAGTAATAAACACCCGAATAACAAGTAGCAATGAAATATTACTAATAATAAGCTAATAATATGACCATATATGATATCATAACAATTAGTATGATTCTGGAATAAGTCAATGACATTATTTAAGTCATTATACAGGAGGTTTGGACACTTACGAAGAAAATCAGACCTAAGGTAAGGGAAATATCAAAATCTCATTTTTATCCAATATTGTTTATACTTTGGAATTTACTGGGGTGTATTTTATCATCCACATCCATGTTTCCTCAATATTTAATATTTATATCCTTATAAAATAGTTTATATCCAATTTTACCCTTCAGTGAGTATTTAGTAAATGATATGAAAGGAATCTTTTGTCGTTTTTCGTACGAGGTAATTAATGAATTTTCCGACCAAAGTATGAGAAGAATGTTTTTTAAACTTATACGACATGAATGGATTTTTAAAAAGTTATTTACAAGAAGATTCCTTTACAAGTTTTCAAGTTTATTTTTAATCAACTTCATTTAGATTAAAATTTTATAAAATGTTAAGAAAGGAAAAATGTTTTTGAAGTAGAAATGATATTTTCCTTAAGAATGGAGTTCAAGTGTTTTATCAAAATTATTTTCCATCTAAGATAATATAGAGTTCTGTTAATATCCATATTATTACATTGATATGATAATGTTGTGATGGAAATATTTTTATGAATTCCTTTATCTTATATGAATTGTTTTATGATGTCATGATGTTTAAGATTCCCATTTTTATTACATGGGTTGTGCTATGATGTATGGTTTATGATTTTGTGGCACACATAAGAATGGTATCATTATGAGATGGGAGGGACCTATATCTCCCTCCAATGCATTGGGTAATGATTTTATATCTCATGAGATAGACATGGCTGGAACGCAAGGTTAAGCCGGTTCAGTGAAACAGGACTGGAACGAGGAGTGAACTCGGTTCAGAAATGGACTTTGTCCGCTAAGATAGTTTCGGAAATGAGTATCGACTACTAAGAAATGATTATCTATAATTATGTGTGTATGGAACAAAGTTTCATATTTTATGTTATGATTATTGGGATTAAATTTCACTACTATGATTTATCCCATGTTATAAAATTATGATCTCTTTTGCTGGTTAGGATTTCCAAAAGTTATGTTCTTATGAATATGATGTGATTGATATTTCTTTTGTTCACCCTTACTGAGCATTTGAGGTCACCCTTTTCTATGTTTTCTTTCCCCAGGTCAGGAAGAAGGTTATTAATTATGATATTCCAAAAGGGACTATAGATATGACGAAATAAATGGGAGACAATGTAGACGCTTTATGAACCAGTTGTTTATATTTCCCAGTTTCTAGAGACATTGTACCTATATGGTCCGTTCCTAGTTTTGTTATATGTTTTAATAATTGTGCTTCAATTTTGATGTAATAACAATGTATGTAAAGTATGGGTCATTATAGTTGGTATTAGAGGAAAGGTATAGTCAACCATTGGAAACTAGGATGTGAAAGCCTTAGTAAAAACCCTAAGGATAATTCTAAGCATTGAACACAATCATAGTGTTCTATAAATGACAATGAATAACCTAGGATAAGGCCTTAAGTGTTAAATTTTATTCTTGATTATGCGGTTTTCCTATTATAATTAGTGTTTCTCACACTATTCTTCTTGGTTTTAGTCAATGGATGGAACCCGAAGGAACCGTGTTAATACGGAATGCGATGGGCAATGTAATGATTGTCCCCCTGAGCAACCAAATGTTATGGGAGCTAGAATGAAAAATCTTATAGCCATGATCACACAACTTTCTCATGCTATGAATCATACAAGACTTCCAAATGAGAAAAGTTAGGAGCAACATTCTGTTGAATCCTTCATGAGGTAGCGTCCACCTTCATTCAGCGGGTATGCTAATCCATTAATTGTTGAACAATGGATTAGTACTACTGAAATGATATTTTCAGTTCTTCAAAGTTCTGAATATGATAAGGTCATCCTAGAAGTGTATCATTTGGAAGGAGATGCTGATCAATGGTGGAATATTATTAATAATACGAGGCAAGGAGATGAAATTGAGTCCATGGAATGGGACGAGTTCAAGAACTTATTTTTCAATAAGTACTTCCCTCGTATTCTCCGAACAAAGATAGGGAAAGAGTTTCTTGAACTAAAACAAAAAGATGATGAAATTGTTGGTACCTATGAAGCAAATTTTAGAAGACTTGCAAGGTACTCTTCTGGTCTTATTATCCAACCTGAGAGTAAGATCGATCGATTCTTTAGTGGCTTAAAACCAAGTCTTTGAAGGGCATTAGCCATAAGGGACTTCAATAGCTATGAGGAAATCGTTCAATGTGCTCTCAAAGTTGAGATGGCGATTTGAGTATCCCATCAGTCATATGGGTTTGATAAGAAGAGGAAAATGGAATTCAAAGGAAAATCTAAAGAGCACACTAAAAAGAAGTTGAGCTTTCCCATATGCTCAGTGTGTGAAAAGAAACAGGGAGGGAGTTGTCTTAAAGGGACAAGTAAATGTTTCAAATATGGAAAGGAAGGTCATCTGGCATTTGAATGCCGAAATGATGAGAATAATATGCCTAATGATGCAAACAAAGGAAGGGATACACAGATTGAACCTACTACACTTCAATGTTTCAAGTCCAAGGAGATGGGGCATTATTCGAATAAATTCCTTAATCCAAGGGTTGTTGATGATGATCGACATCAAAAAAATCGTAAGGCTAAAGACAAAGGAGAGTCACATGAAATTTCTATCAGCGATGTGGAGTATGATAATAATGTGGTGAAAGGTACACTAACCATCCACTCTAAAGTAGAAAATGTTTTATTTGATTCTGGATCCACCCACTCTTTTATTTCTGAAGATTTTTTAAGAGTATCACCGAATTACCTCAACAATTAGATGTTGAGTTAGCTGTGACATCCCATAATGGCACAACAGTCGCATCAAAAGTTTATAATTCTTTTCCGATTGAAGTTTGTGGGAAAGTGCTTCCTGAAAATCATGTGATCCTTTCTATAGTGGAATTTTATTTCATTCATGGCATGGATTGGATTTATTTATATGGAGCTCATATCAATTTCCAAAGAAGGGAAGTCACATTTCATATTCCAGATCAATCTATGATCGTCTATCGATGCAAGGATGAACATAACCTTCCAGTGGAAATTTCTTCCATCTTATGGGTCTTGATTCCACTAAATGAAGGTTATTTGTCTCAAATGGTTGGTGAGAAACTCACGATTAAGAATATGCCCATTGTACGGGAGTTTGATGATGTCTTTTAGGAGGAATTTTCGGGTCTTCCACCAAATCGTGAAGTTGAGTTTTCAATAGAACTCGTACCGGGTGCTTTGCCTATTTCAAAGACACCTTATAGAATGGCCCCAATTGAATTGTCGGAATTGAAGAAGCAACTCCAAGAGAATCTTGATAAGGGATTCATACGCCCTAGTGCGTCACCTTAGGGAGAACCTGTTCTATTTGTTAAGAATAAATATGGATCAATGAGACTCTGCATTGATTATTGAGAAATTAAGAAGATCACTATCAAGAACAAATATCCTCTCCCACGCATTGATGACTTATTTTACCAACTACGCAGAGCTCAATACTTTTCTAAGATTGATCTTCGTTCAGGGTATCATCAATTAAGGTTCAAAAGGGAGGATATACCAAAGACGGATTTTCGTACAAGGTATGGACACTATGAATTTATAGTGATGCCATTTGGTCTTACTAATTCCCCTGCTATCTTCATGGATCTGATGAATATAGTCTTTAGAGACTATCTTGATCTATTTGTGGTAGTCTTTATAGACGGTATTCTTGTCTATTCAAAGAGTAAGGAAGAACAGGAAGATCACTTGAGAATTATATTGAAAACCCTAAGAAAGGAGAAACATTATTACAAATTTACCAAGTGTGAATTTTGGCTTCAAAAATATGCATTTTTGGGTCACATAATCTAAAAAGAGGGGATATCTGTGGATCCAACAAAAACAGAGGTAATCGAAAGATGGTCGAGACCAACAACAGTAACTGAGATCTGAAGTTTTCTTTGTTTGGTTAGATATTATCGACGTTTTGTGAAAGATTTTTCACGATTATCTAATCCACTCACCAAGTTGACTCGGAAAGGAGTTATGTTCGTTTGGAAGGAAGAATATGAAGAAAATTTCAAGGAGTTAGAAACAATGTTATCCAGTGCACCTGTGCTCACACTGCCTTGTAGTGGAAAAAGGATTGTGATATATAGTGATGCATCCAAGAAGGGATTGGGGTGTGTTCTTTTGAAAAATGATATGGTGATAACTTATGCCTCACGACAGTGGAAAATAAATGAGCAAAATTACCCAACACATGAATTGGAGTTAGCTACGGTAATCCATGCATTAAAGATTTGGAGGCATTATCTTTATGGAGAGGGGTGTGATATTTATACTGATCATAAAAAGTTTAAAGTATATTTTCACACAAAAGGAGCTGAATATGCGCCAAAGAAGATGGTTGGAAGTTATTAAGGATTACGACTGCTCAATTCATTACCACCCTGGGAAAGCAAACAAGGTGGCAGATGCATTAAGTCGACAAGACCATGCTAGCTTATCCATGATGAGGATCACAAAAGATCCAATATTTGTGGATTTACAAAGGATGTATCTTGGATTTTAATGGAAGGGGGACAGTCGTATCTTTCTCAAATGAATGTTCAACCATATATACATGTGAAGATTAAAGAGGCACAGAAAGAAGATGTCGAGTTACCAAAGAAGGTGAGAAATATTCCTGAATTCAACCTTGATTGTGATGGGATAATAAAGTTCAGGAATCGGGTTTGTGTTCCTCCCATCCCAGAATTAAAGAAGGAGCAGCTGGATGAGGCTCATAGTTCATCATTCTCTATTCATCCTGGAAGCATGAAGATGTATAGGGACCTGAAAGAGTACTTCTGGTGGGATGGCATGAAAAGAGATGTTGCTGAATATGTCTCTCGATGCTTGGTGTGTCAGCAAGTTAAAGCTGAGAGACATAAGACTTAGGGGATGTTACAAAAATTACCCATACCTGAATGGAAATGGGAAAACATCACTATGGACTTTGTCACATGACTTCCTAAAACATCCAAAGGCAATAATGCTATTTGGGTCATAGTTTATCGTCTTACAAAGTCTGCACACTTCATTGCTATAAGAGAATATTTCTCTCCGGATCCGCATGCCAGGATATAGGTAAAGGAAGTTGTAAGATTGCATGGAGTACCACTTTCTATTATATCTAATTAGGATCCGAGATTTACCTCGATGTTCTGGCGATGTCTTCAACAGACTCTGGATACAGAGTTGAGTTTCAGCACTGCTTATCATCCTCAGACAGATGGTCAGTCGGAGAGAACAATTCAAACTCTAGAAGATATGTTGAGAGCTTTCTCTATGGATTTCAAAGGTGGTTGGGATGAACACCTACCTTTGGTGGATTTTTCTTATAATAATAGCTTTCACTCCAGTATTCAGATGTCTCCTTATGAAGCTCTCTATGGAAAAAAATGTAGGACTCCAACATGCTGGGATGATGTTGGGGAAAGAAAGCTATTAGGACTTGATCTTGTTGATGAGATGGAAGAAAAGGTCCGATCTATTCAACAACACATAAGAGCAGCTCAGAGTCGACAGAAAAGCTATGCTGAAAACCGAAGAAATGACATAGAGTTTGAAGTGGGTGATAAATTGTTCTTACAAATATCTCCCTAGAAGAGGGTCAAGAGATTTGGAAAGAAGGGGAAGTTGATCCCTAGTTATATCGGTCCTTTCGAAATACTGGATCGTGTTGGAAAGGTAGCTTACCGATTGGAGCTTACACCAAATCTCCCTCAAGTTCACGATGTGTTCCATGTATCTCTCCTGAGAAAGTACACAACTGATCCTTCACATGTACTCATCTCAGAAGTTGTACCACTAGAGTAAGATCTTTCTTATGAAGAACAACAGATATAGATTCTGGATCGTAGTGAAAAAGTCCTACGAAACAAGACCACTTGCTTGGTGAAAGTTTTATGGAGGAACCACCAATTAGAAGAAGCTACATGGGAGCTTGAGGATATGATGAGGGAAAGGTATCCTCATCTGTTTGTTACAATGTGACGAATTTTGAGGGAAAAATTCATTTTAAGGGGGGTAGAATGTAACACCCGAGAGTTTTATGAGAAATATTTTGTTTTTAAATCATCAAAGGAATCTTTCACTACACACAACACTAGATTGGCTTGCTTTACATGCAATCACGGCCTTCCTCGATAGCTTGTGTCGTACGCAATACCGAGTTTCACTAAACAATGATATGCTATTAAAATACTATTAGAACTATCCTTTATGAATAGTAATAACCACTTTTTGAAATTTTGTAATTTTTTTTTCAAAATGGACTTCATTTTTGGATTCAGAATATCGAAATTAGACTAGGGTGAAATTTTGGTATTTTTCTGAAAACATTCAATTTTTGATTAATAGTGAAACCACTAAGGTGTAGTTAAAAAACTGAATTTTTCATATAACTTAATTTTACCACTTCTATGAGTGGAATTTTGAAAATCCGAGAGACACGGTTGATGTCAGTAAGTAATATGTTGTCCAATGATATGAAAATAATTTTTTTCGTGAATAGTAACTTTTTTACTTTTATTTACCACGGTTAAAAGTAAATATGGTAATTAAGGGTAAAAATGATATTATTATTACCCTAACAATGTCCTAATTCTATTGGATAAGTGTAATTCGACCAAAAACAACTGTAGGAATAAAATATGACCATTTAGGCCCACTTGGATTAGATTAGGACATTTATTATCAATTTACTTAAGGAAGGGTTAAAATAGTTAAAATAAAAGTTTAATAATTAAATCATTTTTAATATGATTTTTACATAATATAAATTCGACTATAAATATTAATTATAAATCTAAAATGATTTCCAACATAATGGTATTTTATTTATAATTTTTAGACATTATATAATTTAATTTATTTATTACACAATGATGATGCATTAATTATCTTATTAATGAAATATTGACATAATTGATGTTATAAATACCCAAATAAATGTAATTTGAGACTTTTTATGAATTTATCTAATTTTCTAGGTTAATATGACATGTTAGTATTGATTTAATTAACGTTTTTAGAACTAATCATTCTATTATGATTTTCACAAAAATAAATTACTAAATAGTGTCAAAATTGACATAAAATAGTTTTTAAAACAAATATTATATAATTAATTGTTATTTAATTCTAAAAAATATATGGATCATCCAAATGAGTTATATAAAGTATATATATTAATAATAAACAACTTGGGGTTCGTTTTGATTGATATAGAAAGTTTATTAACCTTATAGTGTAAGAAAACAAGAAGACACGGTAAAAGTTAAATTATCTAACATAAATTTAAATCTAAATGATAAGGTTAAAATTGATACCTAAACTTGTCTAAATTCTATTGGATGAGATAATTTTGACGCATCCCCACCTTAGCTTCGAAATAAATCAATTTGGATCCATTTAAATCCGAATTTGGCTTTATAATAAAATAATATTTTTAGTTATTCCAAAGGTTCCCCTCTCCTCCCTTATAAAGGGCACCTCCTCCCTCTCTTCCTCACACCACATTGAGCCTTCAAGCTCGGAAAAACCCTAACAATCTCTTCTCTATACTTCCCTAGAGACATCCTAGAGGTCCTGGTCTTATTCAAAGACCAATTTTAGTGCCCTAAAAGGAGGTGTCAAAGAAGTGCTTCAAAGAAGAGGTAATGCCCGTTACCGATTATTTCCTCTTTATTTCATCTTCCACTTCTTCTTCTTTAGTTTTTTAATTATGAAGTAAGAAAATCAGTATCACTCATAAAATGATATGTTATAATCAGTATGAAACAACCCTATTTCACTATTTATCCATCCTACAGAAAATGAAATCACCACGCGTTCGTACCTATGGAATACCGTCTCCACGCCGTGGTGTAATCTATTTTCCACCACCACCTTACTTGGATGGGTATAATGGTGTAAATAATTAATATATATGATTATTTTAAATTTATATTGATTCTGAAATAGTATTCATACACTCCAATACAATTCCACAATCATGTGAACGATATCATCGCTCGTGCGTACGTACGGAATACCGTCTCCACGATGTGATGCGACTCGTTCTACATGATCTTCATTGCATAATGATTATATAAATTAATTGAATGAATTAATATGGTATATATTACACTAATACCATTGTGGAAATGAGGTATCTATAACCTAAAAAGAAGAATAAGAATTTAATCGACAAAACACGCATAAGAACAAAAAGTAATAAACACCCGAATAACAAGTAGCAATGAAATATTACTAATAATAAGCTAAGAATATGGCCATATATGATATCATAACAATGAGTATGATTCTGGAATAAGTCAATGACATTATTTAAATCATTATTCAAGAGGTTCAGACAGTTACGAAGCAAATCAGACCTAAGGTAAGGGAAATATCAGAATCTCATTTTTATCCGAGATTGTTTATACTTTGGAATTTACTGGGGTGTATTTTATCATCCACATCCATGTTTCCTCAATATGTAATATTTATATCCTTTTACAATAGTTTATATCCAATTTTACCCTTTGGTGAGTTTTTAGTAAAAGATATGAAAGGAATCTTTTGTCGTTTTTCGTACGAGGTACTTTTTGACCTTTCTAACAAAAGTACTAGAAGAATGATTTTTTTAACTTATACGACATGAATGGATTTTTAAAACATTATTTCCAAGAATATTCCTTCACATGTTTTCAAGCTTATTTTTAATCAAATTTTTTAGATTAAAATTGTATGACATGTTACGAAAGGAGAAATGTTTTTGAAGTAGAAAGGATATTTTCCTCAAGAATGGAGTTCAAGTGTTTTATCAAAATTATTTTCCATCTAAGATAATATAGCATTCTGTTTATATCCCTATTATTACATTGATATTATTTTGTTGTGATGGAAATATTTTTATGAATTCCTTTATCTTATATGAATTGTTTTATGATGTCATGATGTTTAAGATTCCCATTTTTATGACATGGGTTATGCTATGATGTATTGTTTCTGATTTTGTGGCACACATAAGAATGGTATCATTATGAGATGGGTGGGACCTATATCTACCTCCAATTCATTGGGTAAATATTTTATATCTCATGAGATATACATGGCTATAACGGCAGGTTAAACCGGTTCAGTGAAACAGGACTGGAACGAGGAGTGAACTCAGTTCAGAAATGGACTTTGTCTGCTAAGATAGTCTTGGCAATGAGTCTTGACTACTAAGAAATGATTCTCTATGATTATGTGTGTATAACACAAATTTTCTTATTTTATGTTATGATTATTGGGATTACATTTCACTACTATGATATATCCCATGTTATGAAATTATGATCTCTTTTGCATGTTAAGATTTCTAAAAGTTATGTTCTTATGAATATGATGTGATTGAAATTTCTTTTGTTTACCATTACTGAGCATTTGATCTCACCCTTTTGTATGTTTTATTTCCCCAGGTCAGGAAGAAGGTTATTAAGTAATATATTCCAAAAGGGACTATAGATATGATGAAATAAATGGGAGACAGTTTAGGCGCTTTATGAACCAGTTGTTTATGTTTCCCAATTTCTACGGACACTATACATATACGGTCCTTTCCGGGTTTTGTTATATGTTATAATAAGTGTGCTTCAATTTTGAAGTAATAACTATGTATGTAAAGTATGGGTCGTTATAGTCATTCATACTAATTGGAACAATCGAATTGGTGAAGATTACATTCAATATTCTTGGAACCAGTTCTAAAGGAATTACTACTATAAATTATATCATATCATTATTAAATTGAATATATATTCTAAAAAAGTGAAATAATTATTATAAATTGAAAACATTATATGTAACAAATCACATAATCATAAACATTATTTCATTGGAATGTTCTTATATAGACCTTCTAGATATATAACATATGCATTAATTAATAATAAATTTGTTCCTAAATCTAGATTTGATGGTCTCTACTGAACTACATTCGATATCAACTATTGCAACCTTATCCATAGATTCCTGGTGATAGTGTCTTCGTTAAATACATTTCTATCATTACAAGGAATCAAATTCTAAAGGGTTGAATGATTTAATAGTTTCTAAATGATATAAATACACAAGATACCCATTTTACATTGGGAATAAAAAGAACCACAATGAAAAAATAAAATGATCATCATCCTTAATACTCATTCTTGGAATTTATCTTCAACACTAGTGAAAGGAAGCAAAATTAAGGTGACCTGAAATGAACATTATGTTTAATATATTGTGGATAATATTTGTACCCAATTATAATAATCAACATGTCATGGAAAATAAAATACACCACATTCAATTTAAATAACTAGAAATATAATAATCCATTTAAACGGTGTATGATAAAATTCACATTCCATTTAATAGAATAACTAATAATTAACTGCATCTATATACTTTTTCATTCTGAAAAATATCATGGATAAAAATAATAAATAATATGAATGAAATGATAAATTTACAGTCTTCATGTCTCCCATGTATATGATACTTTTATTGTGATGACCATTTAGAAGTCATTTTAAAACATTATAGGTACAAACAAATTTGGATTGTCAAACCTTATCTCTACTATCAGGACCATTCACAAGACAATTTAGAACATAATGGTTATTAATATGAAGGGTTTTCCCAACTAAATTCATCCACTAGGACTACCAATTTATTGAGTGAAATACTTCAAGTGGTCCTGAAACCATTCCATACATGTACAATGTGTTCCTTTTATTTTGAAAAATCAGTTTATTTTATAAAAATGTGACATATCATCGTGTAACCATAATGAGTAAAAGATATGGATTTATCAATACATCCTTGATTATTCAAATAATTACCAATTTAAATACCATATCTAAAAAAGGTATAAATTTTAGTAAATAATAATTTATATAATAAAATAAAATTATATTTAATAGAAATAAAAATTCAAATGAAAAATGGTTGCAATAAAGCGATCATTTCAAGATAATGTCAGTAATGACAAAGGAAATTCAAATTAGAAAATAATATTTACTACATGGTAGTTTTCAAGTAAAATCTCCTAGGATGAGTTAATTAAAATTGGAATATAAAATACCATTAAAGAAGAAGAATTAATGATATTACATATCAATGGGGAACAATATTCACTATGTAAATGTGAGTTGGTGCAAAAGAACAAATAACTCTCAACAGAATATTAATTGGGACAAAATCCATTATCATACACCCACTTTTCCTTGAATGTGATTTATCCTCCTATTTAGTGGTATTAAGAATATTTTATTATTATAATATTTCTAAATTAAAATTTACTGTATTATATATGATCCAATTATTAAATCACATCACATGTTTGTTAATGTTCATTCAGTATTTTAATTATTTTAGGTGATAATTACCATTTTCTTCGACTATATTTTGACATCAAAATTTTCTTCCTCTTATTTTTCACATTGTTTAATAATAACCGTACTATAATACATGTTATAAATATAATATATATTTAGTATATATGTATTTAGAGTAATCCATAATATATAGTTATAGGAAAGGAAATAAACCATTCACAGAGATGATGGGTCATATGTACAAATGAATGTTGTTTCTATTTTATTATATTATTGAATGAAAGTGAAGTAAATGATATCTATATGTTTATTGTTTACCAAATATCTATTTATTTCATTTTAATAAAATTTTATTAATAAACCCATTTATTATACAATCCATGTGAAACATGAAAGAATCACATCACTTCATGAGGTAGTAGTCTTTTGTAAATACGAACAACATTATCGTATTCTCAAAAAATGAAGATAATGATGATATTAGTTACATGATAATTCATGGATAATAAAATATTATATATATAATACCTATAATATATAAATTATAAGTCCATTTTTATTCACAAACTTGAAATGTGGAAATGGAAGGATGAATGGAATCACATCATGATGTGATAGACCACCCTGGAAAGGAATGATGATTTCATAACAAATTTTAGGTATGTGATTGATGATTTAGGTCGTATCATTAACATAAAAAAACATTGTTTCTTTATTGTTTTTATTAATTTATATAATCATGGTATAAGAATAATTGTAGGAGTTTGAGAAGGTAATAATATTAAAACATGTTTACAAATACATTAAAACTTATTTATGTATTTTCATTTGGATTTCAGTAATGAAATCATAATATTTAATTTTACCAAAAAAAAGGTATCCAGTATGAGGGTAGGGAGGTTGTAGGTAATTTGGAATCAGATTGGATGATCTAAGGTGGTTTTATGGGTGTGAAGATGATGTAGTGTGGGGGGATTTTTCTATGTGGGGAGAGGACACACATAACATTTTTTATAAAAATGATAGGTGTACCAAAGTTTCTACCTAACTTCATATAAAATACTCATGAAAACAATAGACTACATCTTAATATGCACATAAAAATGTATTTGAACCCACGTTACTTTATTTTTACAACTTTCAGTCCTTCTTTAACCACTAATTAATCATGATTTTACATTATTCATGGTAATAAATTATTATTATTTTGACCAATCACATTGAAAAAAATTATGTTGAACATATTAAAAATGAAAAATTATTATTTTTACAAATATGGAATCCATGTTTCCAAATTATATATACAGAAGTTTAAAAAATTAATTTAATATTAATCCCATATACATGAATGGAATGTGAGGTTTTAATGTGAAAATAATCAATATTTTAGAATGTTTTTATAGGGAAATTAAATATAAAAATGATTAAAATATAATTAATTGTATTAATATATGTTTAATTTAACAATTTGGACATTATATCCCAGCAAAAAAATATTTTTACATCTAAAATTATTTAAAATAAAAATGAATTTTAAATTAAAATTCAATAACATTTACTATTCATCAAAAAGTTAAACTTATAAATGAAATACCAAAAATTTAACCATTTATATATTTTAAATGATAATATAATAAATTATGTTTAGTTTTGAAGATAAAATTTATAAAATTATCATGAATGAGTTTTAAAATAGGTGTCCCTTTAAAATGAGGCAAAACTACCTTTGGAATAACACATATTTTTATTTTTAACATTCGATTTTTTATTATATCCTTTTGTTAAAATATATATTATAATATTTGTATAATTTCAATTAATACATAATATATTTATTTAATTAATTTCATTCATTAATAGTAATTAATTCTATTTTTTCTGATATAACTATTTTTCTGTTTAATTGTTTATATTAAAATTTCGTTTATATTCAATTTATTTTTATATTAACTTTTAATTAGTTGGTTGAGAAATAATTACATAAAAATGTAATGAAAAATTATTTTCCATGTTTAGTAAATAATATTATTACATGTAATTATAAAAATTAGTTTATAATTATAATATTAAATTATATAATTAATAATAATTAGTAAAACCCGGTCTTGAGTGTAATGAAAAATTTAGAAGGAACATGTTGTTGAGTGTAACACAACCAAAACATGTGGGTCCAATAAAATATATCTCATATTTGTGTTCTGAATAATACAATCGAAGATCAATATTTTGGGAAATATATTCTATCAGAATGATTGAATTTATCAAAATACACATATATCTTAATGATTTTGGATTTTATAGTCCCTTACATGTTTGGTGATTTTTTTCTTAGACAATATCAAATAAAATTTCCTCATTTTATAATTTTGGGGTGTTACACTATGGTCTCATGAAATGAAGGTAAAAGAAAAAGAAAAAATCAGCTCATAGATGTACCACTTCAAATGAGCTAGATCTTTGGAAATGTATAATTAAATTCTTCCTTATATGTGTTATTATGAGTTACACAAAAGCAATCTCACAATTCCATAATAATGTGTGTCTTGATTTCACCCATCATCCAATACATAGTGACGACCACATATAAAATCATTATCCAGGACATTGTATATTAGTAATTTTTTGAAATTCACTACCAACATCATTAGAACATTATGATAAAGTGTCCTTCTACCCTATGTACAAACAATATGATAGCATGGAGGATTAAAAAATTAATACTTCTAAAATATTATTTTTACCTTTCATTGGATGATATAGGAATTTCTTGAAGAATGATTATAGGTCTTCAACCCTTAAATTTCACAATGGGTAGACCATGTCCTAGACCCATAACTAAATACTACATGGCTTCCAAAGAACTACATGTTTCATCATTCATACCATCATAGGATATATGGTGACAAAAATATCTATATGCCTTGATTATGGGTGAAATTTTTCATTTTTTCTCTATGATTTAGTTTCATCCTTACATCATGAAGTTAAAATAGAGGGTGAAATTCCCATCTACAAAATAGTAAGCTAGACATTTTGCCATAACAACATACAAATTGATTCAAATTCTAATGGGATACATAGAGATGCTTAAATCCAATTTTTTTCCCAACCAACAGATAAATAAAATTCCACTAATGTCTATTTTATTTTCCTTTGTGTGGTGAAAGCTTCCCTTCCCATTCCTTTATTATCACATTGAGCATGGCTCACACGTGCCTCACATTTTGGTGGGGGCTCTCTCACATTACTGGGAAATTATAGTTTATATCAGTGTTATAGTGGTCCTATATTCCTTATCATACTAGTAACACTAAAGGTCCTCACAATATGAATTTACACTACATATTTGATTATCTTGCATGGTATAAAATTAAACATTACCATGGACCTCACACAAGTTTACCATTAAAAATGATGTTGGTTTCTGACCAAAAATCCTTTCAAGAACTACTCATGGGTTGATTCCTTCAATTAATATATACATTTTGATTCCCAGATCCCAAGGCATAGGCCCAATGATAATATTTTTTTAATGATAGTGAAACTATGACCTTTTGACATTATGTTAAACTACATTGTTTTAAAATAACCATGTGTTTTTTGATTCCTATAATACAATATAAGTAGTAACAATCAAATATTCAATCCCAACATAGGAGACACCAATTATTGATAAAATACCATTTTATGTTTATATGGTTTAATTATGTTGAGGTTTCCCATTTATGAATTATGTGTGGCTTGATTCATGATATTTTTGGATATGTAGAGATTCTTGTACCTCCAATGGTGGGTCCATCAGAAAAAGTCAATCAGAAAACTTCTGCCTCCCGACGTATGGGTTAGTCCTCTACAGAGAGTTTCCCAAACAACAGCTACATGTATCATGATTACTACTATCACAAGACACATAATGACCCATGGATCAGAAACCTCAGGGTTATTGACAAAAATTAGTGGGGAAAATTCCCAATCACTTTTTATGGTCCATACCTACATGAGGATCATTCAGAAATGACTTATTATTGGATTTATACACTCTTTATTACATTGAGTAAACTATGTCTTTACCGTATGAAAGGAAACTTCAAGGAACTATAAATTTCCTTATAAAGATAAGTTAAACAACAAATAAAATATCATAGTGGAATGTCATTAATCTAAATGAAAAATATGCTCCTAAAAAATTTGTTAAAATGTAAAAACATTTATCAAACAACATTCCTTATCAATGAACTATAGGATTATGAACCTAGTCAATTATATTATATAGTGCATTAATTACCTTTTAAGTAACAAGACACAAAAATCACACTTTTTATCTTGAGAACCATTGGTTTCTAATAACATTTCTTGTCCTTTGGAATGGAAAAGTTATATCTCTTTCTTACCATGTTATTGATGCATAAGGTATTTAACCATCTAACTAGAGACATCATGGCCCTATAGGGAGATATTTTTGATCCTTAAGAGATAGACAACATTATGGAAAAACTTATCACCCGACTGAGTTATAGGTACCTCATAGTATTATTGTACTGTATCAATACCCACAACTCGATAACATCCAACAATGATATAAATCATTTAAATTCCACAACAAAATTAATGGTGGAGAACTACTGACAATGGGTGTCCTAATAAGGATGTTTTGTAACATCATCATAATATTAGGTCCCCATGACTCATTAACATAAACTACACACAATTTTTTCAATGTTGTACGACTTAAAAATCTAGCCATTAAAGATCCAAATTCAAGTACCCTAAAATTTTAGTGACATAGAATGAAATCATGATAAGATGAATTCCATCAAATGGATTCTTATGAATAAATCAATTATCCACTCTCTAAATCCTTAATCACCATTTTTTAGAACAATAAATAAATCAAAACTAGAGAAGGTTTAAATCTATTGGGACCTACTACATGGACACAAAAAATGAAATCCATAATCTAGGGACCTCTTGGTCCTCTAAAAAATTAGATTATTGGGTTTTCACATCTCTTATATATGGTAAAGTGTTCACAGGATTTCAAACTATTTTTAGTTTTCTCGATAATATATTTAATATAAAATTTTCCTTAAATCAAACATCATCATATTAGAAACATTGGTCAACATAAACATTTCATGACCTTTTTAAATGTAAATATACCTCTATGTTTTGCATTTTTATAGAAAAATAAAGGATTATTCCTACCATATAGATAAATAACAGCTCTGTATGAATGGATTTCATATTTGGGTGTGCTAAATGTAACTTGTGCATGAATCAACGCCTAAGGGTATTTTATTCCATACAAGATATTATTTTTCCACACCATCATCACGGCCTGAACACATTAGAACATGATTTACAATCACAACAACAATATTATTGAATCAGTTTATACATCGCCATCATTGTGTGGACTTATTGTATACCCTCTATCAGATATGGAATGTGATTCTAAATTCTTGTACACTTTTATAGACCACAAAATATGACTAGAAAACACTTGTCATAGTTAACGAGCCTAAAAAAAGATATTTTTTTATAGGGTGATAGAACACTTCATAGATAATTATTTTTTCATAATCCACTTCATTTTATATAATTTTGAATTGTCAAAAATCATCAATGATCCATGGAAAATAGTGGGGATACCCTCAACATGAAAATCCTTTTAGGACATATGGATCATTCCTAAGGCATTTGACATTCCTATTAATGGAAACTCCATTATATAGAAAATGATACCTTAACCTCATGATCCATAGTGAAACTGTGGTGGAACCCTACACTAGAGGGTGTTTTGGGTCATCCTTAGTATGTATTCCCCATTACATGATTTATCGATTCCAACTCCTGGACATGTGATTTACATAACCCATATTATGACTGTCCTGATAGATTCATCTTAAATTATATATTTAAAATCAATATATACCACCTCCATAAATCATTTATGACCCATTAAAATGAGTGGGGAGACCTTTTTTACCTTTACTGTGAATCATAATGGCCTTTACCTAACAACCAGATGTATATCCTACTTGCATGAATGGAAGTATAGTCCTCACTAGAACTGAAAACCCATGGAAGAACTAGTCACCTTATGATGTTTGTGTTATACCCAACATGTTCTCATCTTTCCATATTTAAAAATGATATTCCAGGGATAATAATTTAAATGGAATGGAATCTTAATACATGAGCTAAATGACCATAAAATAAAATAATATATAGTCCATGATAAAAGACAATTAACCAAAACAATTGATGGTATAATAAAAAATACCCTAAATATCATCAATAAAAGGTCTATGATAAAATATCCTAATCTAAAACAATTGAATATTTGAGACAAATATCTAAAACTATAGTAATAGTAAGAATGATCTAAAATAACCTAATATAAAAATATTTAAGGTCATAGCTTAAAGAAACTAATCAACAACAATTAATGGTTTTAGCTAAAAGAACATAATCTATAATAATAGAAGGTATGAGATAGAATAGCATAAACACATTCATAATAATGGTCTACTTTTAATGAACCAAAACAATCAAAAGATTGTGATACAATTATCAAATGATTAAATGCATTATTAGGGGATCTGAGGAAAATTTCTAAACATTTCTCATTGTACATGAGCACTGTGTAATCATGGAAACATTGAGAATAAATAATGCTGAAGAAGAAAAAAACATATCATATTGATAAACAGTTATATAGAGGGATGATAAAATCCCATGTATATTCCCACTATTTATTTTACCATATAATCCATATGAAAAAGATAGAAAATCCTAAATTAGGAAATGAAAATTTGATCGGGGACACCAATTGTCCCTAGACAAAATCAAGATATACCAGAAAATTACCCAAAAATATGAAGATGATATAGATTTCTAACATGGGGAAGGATACCATACCTAAGTTTTCCTTATTTATCAGGTGAGTTCAAGACAATAATTGTTCATACTATAGTGTGGAATTTCATGTTGGTTGGGTATCACAAAAAATTATGAATAGAAATAATTTTTATTTGAAGCAATCACATCCCGAAATTTATGTATAATTATTATTACAAAAGGGATGGGTTTTTTAGAAGATCCATGGGACATCTCCACCAAAATATGGGTCTCTACCTATGATTTAATCATTGAAAAGTGACATTATTCTTCCATATGTAAGAGCTACATGTACGTAAAAAAATTCATTATAGGTTTATTCATCTATGAAATTATGTTCCCTTTTCGTGAGTTTGATCAACATGGTGGTGTATTTCAAAAATGTGTAAGGCTTGGCTCATAATATCATTGGTTATATAGATATGTACAAATACAAACCATTAAATCTAACTTCATGTTTATCTTCTCAAAATCCTTGTCCCATTATAAAATCTGTACACATTTTTATGTCATCGTATCCATTCCACAAGACAAGGAAACATTAAATATTTGAGTCATCAAAGATCTTTAGGTTGTATGAAACCTCCTAATAACAACTGAATTTTCCTTAGTTAACAGACATTTGAAAAATACTCTCATGGGGATATATATAAAATATTTTAAAACATTTATATTTTTTAAATGTTATCTACTATTACATGAGAATCAAATTATTTTCACCCCGAACAAATACCATTTTATGTGGGATTTTATTGGAACCAGAATTTGTTTTCTATGAACATTTCCATTATTAAAATTATAATATTTACCCTGATGAAAAATTTAATTTTATTTTTCCTAAAAGGTAAGTAGGTAGTACTCTTGAGAAATGATCTATAAGGGAATGTATGTTGGTTAATTAGTTATTCACATGTCAGTTTCAATATTCAACATAAATATTATGGGTACATCCCCCAATTCTCAAATATAATAGGATATCTAGTGGTAAAAATCCATTCCACCTCTCCCTAGGATGATGTGGGAGTCACCTCAACCACCCTAGGGAAGGCTGCCTGGCGGGCCAAAATAAGTGAAAGATTGTGCATCAGAAAGATCCCATGCAAAAGGGAATGTTCCATGTTGTTGGATGATTTTGTAAAATAACTATGGGAAACACTGATTAGTTCCAGAGGAAATTGGGAATGGACCCTGATAATCAATCGTAGAGAAATTTATATATATGATAGATTATTAATCATGGGGGATTGGACAAAAACCCAATATGTGAAATAGTTGAGTGAATACCTTTTCATTAATTAAAATTAACTGTAGAACATCCCCCACCTGAATATAATTATATTTCTCATCTAATATCAGAACCCTATTGATTTTAACATCCATATCACCTAATCGTTTGCTTCACTCCCACTCCACTAGTTTGAAAATCATGATAATCCCAACATCACTTGATCCCGCATGACATCCTTATCTAACAATCATTACCTGGTGGAAAGGAATCACTCATCATCTTTATGTAATGTATTATTCATTGTTTTCATGGATGTGGTACCTTGAAAAATTGATTGGTGACACATTGTATTGTGAATCCATTATTGAGACCCACATAAGTCCATCATAAGAAGAATTTAATGAATAAATATCAATGATCAGTTGAGGTAAAGAGTATGTCACATAAGATGAAGATGAAGCAAAAAGATGAAAGAGTCTTTCCCATTAATATTTTTTAATTATTTTTTGATAGATTTTGGTTAGATGAATGATCAAATATCCCGTGAATCTATATTTCAGCCATATGGTGTAAACACTCAAATCATTCACTATATTAAGATGGTTCGCATAGAATCATCCATGTGAATGGTGATTAATCCTTCAATCCGCATATGGATATATAAATAGTACATACCCCATTATAATAAAATGTGATGGGGATGATAATGAGATCAGTAACAAAGAACAAGTGAGATTAGGGGGAGAAGATAAATAGTGTCCATTCGCTGCCATCATCAAAAAACATCCTAATGTGATCAAAATAGAATGTTTTATGTTTTCTTGTTGATCTAGTTCACACATGATGAATAGAATGTCATGTGAAGCCTAGTTACAAAGGGTTATTCTTTCTATCCTATGATACCCTAATAGTCTCATGAAATCAACAAGTAGAACCTTGATCCATGTATGATGTCCCAATGTTCACCCCCAATGAAAATTTTTAAGTCCTACTTTCATGTCACACAATCTTCTTAGGAATTGAACATATCGTGATATGATAATGCATACATGTGGATGAATGAGACATACCATAATGGTTCTGTATATATAATCCAATGGTAATTTAATCCCTCAATATGATGATGTCTTGAACCCTCATTCTTTTAATGCTCACACACAACCATAGTAATGGAAATGCACCCAAACTTCCTTTTCCACCATTTTATCCATTCATAAATCAGTATCCTTCATTCCCAGGAAATAATAGAAAATTCTCAATACATAGTATAAACTGATCGCAAAACTCAATAAGAAATAACATGATCATTTAATAATCATGTGATGCCCACAGATGGGAACCACATTATCATGCAAGGAACCTATAATAGTTCCTTGTATCACCATGAATATAATTATTCATGAATTATTATAATAACCCTTGATTATGAACTCCTCCTCCATATAAATTCTTTTTCCATGTATCCCTGTGGTTTGATAGATTTAGTATTACAACTTAAAACACTTAAATAGGAATGATATCATAAACATGTTTTCAATACCCCTCCATGTGATTAAATTAAAATCACATAATCCCATATATCTTCACTAGTCATATGATGTCCTTGACTGTCCTTGGATGTGTAAATTCAATCACAAGACAAACCATGGAGGGTTTAGGCTACTTATGTGACAACTTAATAACCAATTGGAATTTTAACGCTATTTTATATTAACTACTATTTATTTCCATGTGACAAAAATTGATGTTTTTGGTTGATCAAGCAACAACATTAATAAATTTCTACCTGGATTATGAAAATCCTTATATAAATATCCACTTTAATTGCCTGCAAAATTATATACATGAATTATTTGATTCTTAAAATCATCATAGACATGTCATCATTGATTATGTGATGTATACTAGTCATTTACACTATGATCATGCATATAAATCCAATAATTCTCTACTGATGTTGCTAAATATTTTATAAATTTCCTAATTTAGCATGTGAAATATCTTTGAGATGATAACTTTGATCATGTGAAGCATATTGAAGATGTCTGTCAGATACCCATGGAAAATAATTCCACTAAATATTGGAACCCAAATCACGTCGAGAAGACAATTAAGAATTATCCATCAAACAACCAATAAATTTCTTGTGGATCCCCTATTAAATGTCATCTTCATCTGGAAGACATACTCAATCATATACCACATGGATCCATTTCCAAGAAACACTAGCAACAAACCCCCATAATGAGGGGTGTGTCTTAAATGGTCTAGGGATGTGAACTCATGAAATCATATTGATTTCATTCTCTTGGATAGGTCATTCATGTCTTCCATGACATATAAAATTTACCATTTATGGTCATAATATCTCATTATATTGTCATAAAAAATAACATGATTATCCTAAATTGAATCCACCAATGTAGAAGTCCTTATAATTCCTAAAACCGTAGGTTTAATATTAATGTATCCAAGTGTGACCATTCATTACTACCCAACCATTTGTTGGGGGACCACTGAATAGTGTGAACATGGATTCCTTCAACAAGTAGGATATATAGTATCCCTTCATAATACTCTAGATTGAATATACATCCACTTATGTGTAATTTCTATAATATAAAAATATTATTGAAATATGGAAATAAATTATCCTATGGGTATAACATCTTTTATAATCCCAAAGTGGACATGAATTTTTCCCATACATGATAATCATTTGATGTATAATCCTCAACAATTCCCTTAAAAACCCTAAAATCATATTCCTGTTGGAAAAGGAATAAATTATAAAGAACAAAATTAATATTATAATTTGGAAAAAATAAGATTCATTTCAATGTCCCAGGATCCAAATCATATCATCCATGGGACTGGTAACAAGACATATCATAAGGAAACATTAATATGTAAGTCCCACAAAATATTTCACCCCTAAAATGTGTCTAATATCTCGATATTTCTATTTTCTCACTCAAATAATGGCTCGCATAGTATTATAGTTTGGTGATTATTTCCTTAATAACTTGATGAGGTTTACCTAGTGTGGGCCCTCAATTTGGAGATTGTTCTGATTATACCTTTTCTTCATTCAAAGAGAATAATCTTGAAAATACAATTCAAAACATACTTATATGAATATGTTCAACACAAAGACTATAATTTGGTATCTTTGGTGATGTATATTCCCAAATAAATGTGGGCACAGATCCCTATCTAAATATAGTATGTTGGAATCCACATTAATTCCTAATCACAATATTTACATCCATACTGGATGATGTTAAAAATCAAGGATCTGTATAGCCTCTTGATATTAAACTATGTCAAATGGCGAACAACAGTTTTTATTCATTTTTTCGCAAG
Source organism: Viscum album (assembly GCA_963277665.1). NCBI lineage: Eukaryota > Viridiplantae > Streptophyta > Magnoliopsida > Santalales > Viscaceae > Viscum > Viscum album. Next base: position 1,863,214,818 of record OY728164.1, on the reverse strand, counting down.
ATAGGTAGGATGCCTCATAAAGGTTTAGTCCAATTTCCAATACCATATCCACCTTCCTGTACAAAAATATAATCCATATAGCCCTAACATGAGTATAATGAAAATCATCATAGATGAATAAGAGAGTGATAAAGAACCTGCAGATGACACAATTTTCCCTTTTAGCATGTTATCTTAATCTAGTCATAGAGAAAATTGTAACTAGAATCATATAAGTTCATATTAAGGATTTCATGGACATATAATAAATATATATTAGTGTATTGGAAAAAGAAATAATACCCCTAAAATGTTGTGGTGATCATAGACTCCCATATTATATAGTAGTGTGAGTTCCAAAGCTTATTTGGGTCAGAATCTCCCATTGACCACCTGCCTTTTGAAAAAATACATGTACACAATTATGGATATATGAACCATTAGGTGTTCGTAAGAAAAAAAACTATTAAACCCTACATGAATTATTGTAAAATCATTAAACCCTAAAAGTAATTCTTCAGAATGAACTATGTATGCTTCTAACCATTTTTTTATCTAATGATCAAATTGTAATATTTATTTAAAAATATCTATTTTCCAGTTTATATTTGAAAATAAAAACATATATAGAAACTATCATTTAATTTCTATAAAATGTACCATTATCTTATGAATATTAGAATTAAAAAAAAAGAAAATTCATTTAAATATAAATTATATTATTAATTACATATTAATAATCATTATAATTAATTTTTATATTAGTTTATATCATGGAATAAAATAATTTAATAAATATTTATATGTGTGAAATATGTTATTATAAAAATAATTTAAATTATTTTTTATCAATTACTTATTGATTATATTTATAGATTAAATATTAATTCATGTTTTACAATATTCATTTAATGGTTATTTAACATATTCCAATATACAAATACATATGTTTAATCTTACAAATTCATTTTTTCTATAATTAATTTTCTTTGTACATTGTGTGTTTAAGTAAAATCACATTCCTCCAAATATGGAATATAAATTTGGTATAATTGATTCCATATTTGAAATCATCATAATTAATATAAGATAATTGGTGAAAATAACAATTTATTTCCATTTGTAAAAATATTAAAATTTTATTACAACTATAATGTATTAAAACGGATTACAATTGCATAAAACAATATATAATGATAGTATTTCTAGCCAAACAGAGATACTGATTTCAAGGATAAATATATATAATCATATCATATAGTAACTTTAAATACGTAGAAATTTGTATCAATTTTCCCATGAATATGACAATATTTAATTTAATTGTTTTGTTAAATCCCTTGTGTGTCACCCCCTCACTTATAGTAGGGAACATCTCATTCAACCTTAATAATAAAAATTGAAATTCATTATATTCCAATCCCAACTAAAATCCATTATATATTCCTTATATTTAGTTGAGATATTTTTTTCTCTTATTTCCTTTCCTTCAAGTCATAATTGGTAATTAATAGGTGGTATTTAAAAGAAGTAGTAAAAAAATATACAAGACTATTAAGTTTTAATTATCTATAATCATTCTATAAAAATATTTTATTAAGTTAATATAGATTCAATTGTATCATTAATATAAAAATATTTTATTATAAGTATTTAATATCTATTTAACACTAATTCATAATGAAATATGAGATGAAACTTTTACATATGGTTACATTTCAACTACCACAAACACATTGTGATAAAATTAATTTATCATCACCATAATTATAAAATATTTATTTATATAGGATTATGGTAGATAAATGATACATTTCATATAAGTATAATCACATAAAAAGAGTACCTTACTAACATTCTCACCTTCTAATTCATTGGTAAATGATAATTATTCTTGTGCATACGTATGGAAAACCGCCACCACAAATAGATGTTATTTTTTAAATTAAGAGTTCACAAGGATGGTAATATATATATATATACATATATATATATAAATAAAATAGATATAAAATTAACAATAAAATAATTCCTTTACAATGGTGAATTTACATTTTTATTTCTTTTATCCTAACCATTGAAATATGTATTGATCACTAATGGGGGAGTATTATTCACGGTATCCATGAAGTTATAAAATAAATTTTATATGACAACATTAAATTAATATTCATATACATGTAATGAGTGACTATATGTTATATTTATGTCTTGATTATCATTCCAGAGATGGAGGAACCCTGATCAATATTTAAGGACCAAAATAGGCGAACTATGAAAAGAATGAAAAATTATAAAATTAAAAACCTAAAATACTAATTATTTATAAAGGTTAATAAAACAACTTTAAATTTTATAAGTGGTTCATATATTATATTTTATGTATTTAATGTAATATTTGGATTAATTTTAATAAATATAAAGTAATTATAAATAATTTTAGAGAATTTACATATAATTTCTTATATAAGATTATGGGGGATTCAAAATTTATCTTCATTGAGACATGTATCAGTGATATGAAATATTGTTAGTTTTAATTTGGGAAAAACAACATCAATATTTTTGTAATACTATATTATTAAATTAATGTTATTTATTGAACCATTTGGTTTTAGAAATTCCAATGATTTATTTTTTAATATTCTCCAAGTCATAAGGATTATCAATCAATATATTGTTTCTTTTTTATGATTTATGTTAGGAATATTTATTATTATGAGGTGAATATAATGAAATATTCTATGTTTTATATTTAATGTCCTTTTGTTCAACTTATTGATACATTCATATAAATATATATTTAATGATATTTATAAATCAAAAGTAACTTATTTAATATTGATTTAATGTTACAATTTCATTTTGAGTATGATTTTTTATGATTATATATTTATATGAAAAACACATAAAATTAATACTATTTGAAGGATTATGTCATTTATTAACATATATTTATTTTTATAGATTACATGAATCGCATTTCTTTCATTTGGTCATGAAATCATTAAACTGAAATATGTTTTTAATTAAAGATCAAATTTTTTCACTCCCTAGTAATTATTATTTTTCTAATGATTCTAAATTTTATTTAAAATGTTTTCAAAAATGATTTTATCATCCATAATAATTTTATAAAATTTATTTTTTCCTATTTTTGAAATTTGATAATTTTTTATGGAAACCACATATCATTTATTGAATGCGGTTCTATAGAATATATACCTATAATGTGAATGGAATTTTTCTATATAACATAAATAAAAAAATGGAAATTCCACTCAACAATGAGTATTTTTTATATAAGTAATTATATATTTCCTTACATATTTATTCACAATGAAATGTGTTTTATTATGAATTTTGATATTTTATATTCTCATTACATTATTTCAAATGAATATTATTTGATACTTCATATATATTTTAGATATATTTTAAATACATTTTTTTGTATAAGAATATATATTGGTTTTTTTTGTTATTTATATAGGATTTGATCTAGTGATACAAACATAAATATTTTTCTAGATGGATTATTAATGTGATGAAAAAAAATCTTCGATATCATTTTTGAGGGAAATAATCAGACAATATGTTGATTTTTTCGATATTATGGAATGCATATGTGTTGTTTTTATTATGAGACATGTGTTCCCATAATTATATAACTCTATAATGAATTATGAATTGTGTTATATTTCATTAGATAGTATGTATTATAATGGGGGATAAAAGTAATTTTATAACGGAGTTCATATAGAAAAGATACACAAAGGAGTGAACCACTACTATGTAGATAATGTAATGATAGTGAATAAAATCAACTATGCTTGAATTGTAAGTGAACCATGACAAGGTAAATGATTTTATAATCATACATGCATGAAAATGACACATGAGCTAAGTTTTGTTATTAGTCCTCATGGATCAAGATTGATAAGTGAGAACTTCACACTCCTCTTTCTTATCTACTATGATTTACATAACCATATGACATGATTTTTTAATGATCATAGAATGAATGGGTATGATTTTTGCAAGCCATTATCTAGTTATTATATAGTTATTCCTATATTATGAAAACTTATTATCATTTAATGATATAAATTATCCTTTCCATTATGATGAATAAAATATTACCCTATCTATTGATTTTTTCCTATTTTTAATCTTATTTTTTTAGTTATACCAGGAATAGGAGGGTTATGGTTGTGAATAATATTGTGGAAAATGATGTAGATCCTTTATATAAAATAATTTTATATATCCCTATTTCAAAATATAGTATAATGATTCTGAAAAATGATGAACTGTATTGATATTTTTGGAATATTATACTAATATTAGGAAATATTAAAATTTTAAAAATCATAAATTACTCTAATTTATAACATTGATTTATTCATTCATTTAAATTTCCATCAAGCATCCAAACAACATGATGTTCCGGGATGGTTTTCAGTTTTCTATGACAAGTCTATTCGTACTAGATTATATTATTCTACCCTTTTTAAGATATCGATTTAATCATTCTTTATTTATATATTGGGAGTAGTTTACACAACTATTAAATATTGTTTATTCCCTATTGAAAACATGTGTTTTTTTCATAAAAAAATTATTTACCTGATGTGTTCATTGATTCACATAAACTTTTATTTTAGTGATTCTTGTGATCATGAATTCATTAATAATTAGAATGACTATCAAGAACTGGCCAATGATACCCTCTAAAACTGGAAAACATACTTGTATATTGAATACCTGATAGGCATTATAGACCCCCATGCTCAGGACACTAACAAAATGAAATATAAAAAATAAGAGGGAATTAATTCACAAAACATAAATAATGTGATGTGGTATACATATAGATAATAATAAGAAACAATGACTAAACTATAGAGAAAAAGATATATACTATAACTGATAGGGATAAGAAAAAAGGGATAAAACTCAAAACATTGTTACAATATCCATGATACAAGCCCAATAGAAATGTAAATATCGGATAGTGTTCTTCTACATGTGAAAATGTGGGAAAAATCCAACCATCACATCACCTACTACCCATACCTAGTTGATTGAAATATCACCTCCTCAGTGAAACAACTTGTGTTTATTTGAATCAAAAGATATAACCATGTCTACACAACGTTGAAGGGGTGTGAAGGGTGTGTGCAAACAAGTTCAACATGATCCCACCCATGTGTTTCATAAAGATTATATGAACAAAAATCCAAACATGTTATTTTTTATATAAAAAATGTTATTAAAATAATTTATGTTGTTTTTTATATAAAAATCAATGTGAAAAATGCTATATTTCCATATATCCACATAATATTGGTATAAATTATTCAAAAAAATAATATATAAATATATAAAAGAAGGTAATAAAATAAAATTAGTACAAAATGAAATACCAAAAAAAATCATTCCATTGATAAATATAAGATATGATATACAACAGATCTAGAGATCAGAGTAACACCCAAGCAAGTGAACCTCCCAATAGGTTTGTAAATTTCCTAGAAAAATATGCCTTGTGTGTAGGGGAAAACCCCATAAGTGAACTACCTATAAATATCAATAAATAATCCTTATTGATACACAATACACAGAAGTACCCAAGGAATCCCATGTTTTAAATATTTTTGGTAGTTTTTTTCAAATCCCTTCTTTGAAAAGCATTTAATAAATTATTTACAAAATGATTTCAAAATACATTTAAATTTAATCGAACTTAGGGAAAACAATATTTTATCAAATAACCATTTCAATACAAACATATCCTTTATATGAATATATTTATTGAATATTTTAATAGAATAAATATTTCAAGGATCACTCATTTGAGGCTATGGACAGAACCAAAACCCTGAATCTAAGGTCATAAAATCATGAAACATTATTCTTCATCATGGAAGTATTATAAAAAAAATGTGGAACTAAAATCAATACATATATGTTAGAATAAATTAAAATTAAAAAACTATATTGGAGAAGTTTGATGAAATAAATGACATAGAATGCGCATGTTGCACAAAAACCAACAACATTGGTATACCCAAGCTGCTCACTAAGAATATGAAACATTATTGTTGTGGAAATAAATCACTAAGTGAAATGATTAGAAATTATAATCTTACATATAAATTTATTGGGTGGTTTATTAGGCTTCTTAATGTAATACTACATGAAATATTAGTGAATAATTTCCCGTGACATTCCCAAATGACCTTTTTCCTACAAAATTCATGTGGTGATTTGCTTTCATGATGTAAATTTAACAAATTTAAAAATACCCTTAGAAACATGTTACCTTGGATTAAAATTATAGTTCCCAACCAATTTATGACATGAACATATTTTAAATATTCTACTATTTCCATGATTTATACTAGTTAATGGAATATTCCAAGAAAAAAAATTGTTCTCATGTAAAAAGTACATGATATAAATTTTTCTACTAGATAACAAACAATCCATATTCTGATAGACATCTTCATTGTAATTTTACACATTTATTCCCTAACTCCGTTAATTAAAAAATCACATATTAATGAACACTGTCTCATTTTCATTGAAAAAAGTTTCCAATCACTCAAATTTCATAAACATACCTAAAGGATGAAGGAAATAGATCTATACAGAGAGTATGTTCCTCAACAACGTCTCATGATAAAAATTATAACAACTGTCTAATCTATTTTATCCTAACACTATGAATAATGTAATATACTTCACACACAACACATTCACATTAATATAAATGATCATCACTAGATACTCTATATCTAACACTTATTTCTCCAAATCAGTCTCCTCACAACATAGGACATGAGAGGGATTTTGCTCTTTTTTCTTGATCTATGATATGTGTATTTTCTTTGAAAAAAAACATCTAAACAAGTAATTCAAACAGATAATATAACATTCTAAGAATCTTAGTGAACTCAAATATTTAAATATATATTGGAGAATACTTCCTTGTTTATTATAAAATAATGGTGAAACATCCATGTTGAAATTTTGAAGAAATCCCAACCACCATTGTAAATCTAAAAAAGATGATATAAAAAATCTTAATTTTTTTTCTCTCACTCTCTTATATACCATGTATCAATTTATATCCTAAATCCTTACTAAAATAATTTAATGAGACGCAATACCACAATAAAGGCATCACCCACCTCTGCCTAATATTGATGTGACTAGCATGTGCAATGATAGAAATCCATGAATGGTATAATTCGTACTAACTACTTGTAGATATTATATAAGGAAATTAATCCAATCCCAAATAGTGTTGTTACAATCTAAAAAATCCAAGACACATGATCATATAATATCATCGATTATCTATAGAAAATGACCCATTTGGATATCCATAATTGGATGATAATTTGTACTCCACTTCATAACTTCCTGTATTTATCATAGAGACACTTTAATATCCTTTATGTTAACCATCTATTACAATATAAAATAATTTCCAAGGGTAAACTAGGTAACCAAACAATACCTTGTATGAATAGATTATCCATATATTATGATTTATTGGTGCCCCAGATCTATATTAAATGATAAGGTTTTGTGATCATGTTACACTCAATATAGAAAAAACCTTTTAATTATAGAGTATGTGGTAATTCCATAAAAATATATACTGATTCCACAACCAATTTATAAATTAGCTCTGGAATATTCTAGACAAAACTAGATTTTTTTTAGATGATATACCATTATTTTTTAGGTGTTACGATGGGACACATATTATTCAATTTCACACATCATACATGTCTGTATGAATCATAATCCAATCTCAAAATACATCTTCATAGTTCCCATTTGAACGAACCATAATGATCTATTGAAATAATACAAAAAAACCTTATAGGATATGGGTCAACAATCTAATTATCAAAATTTTGAATTCTATATGAATGGAGAAAATAATAAAAAACAGTCTTCCCAACATATATATAAGGACCCTCACTTATTTCATACATAATCTTGAATTTAATAAAGAAAACACTTCCTTTTACATTGAGGATATTTTCAAGTTCAAGGCATTAGAGAATTAAGACAAAACATTCATAACATTACATATTGTTACATAGTGGATACCATAAAATAAGTTTCCATTTACCTCAGAATATAAAACAATAAAACATAAAAAAAGACTCCTTGAAAATTATTCAACATTTAACATGTCTTCCTTCCATGTATTACTCACCATTAACCTGTGAAAAATCATTTAAAAACTTGGGATGAGCACAAAAGCTCTGTATGTTATGAAAAAGAAGGAAAAATCACATTAGTCCATGAATACGCATGACGTATGAAAACATTTTCAAAAGACATGCTTTCCACCCATAAAATATTACTTAGCATAACATGAGATTTACACAAGATCCATAGAAACATAATTATAATCATAGAGGTACATTGGGGCATTACTTGCATAATCTTGTAACCATCTTGGCTACCTTAAAATTTGTAACCCTCACGGCTACCTTACTTTGTGTAACCATCACAGTTACACTTGGAGTAACCATACGGCCGACCTCCAACATACTCATACCCAATGCATTGGAGGGAAATATAGGTCCAAAAAATCATCATAAACAATGCCCAATAACCAAAACATAATCATACAACATAAACAATAGCATAAAAACATTGCCTTTGAATCTTATTATACAGAATTTTAAAAGAAGATTTTAGAAGAAAAGTCCCTTATAAACATCATTTACTTGAAGTGAGGCTTAAAAGAGTGGATGGAATATGTATATACTCTGTAAATACACATAATGAAACATAATATAAAAAGATCCCATCACACAAACTATTTAAATAGCACATAAATTAAAAAGTAGAAGGTTAACCCAAAGAATGGAAATCGGGTTAAGAATTCCCTTACAACAATGTGATTGGTGGAATCACCTGACCAGAACATAATAAATATCAATTGGATCATTGAATAACATGAATATAAAGAGAATAATGTTATTATATATAATAAATGACAGTACACATATTCCACATACAAGAAATAAACAGCGAATGACTAAAATCTCACAAAAATGAAAGTGAGACGAGGAACCCCTTACAACATTGTAATCAATTGATTTGTATGAACCAAAATTAATTATTGTAAAATGATAAATTGGATATCATAAAAATAAAGATATTCATGATATGTGACAATAATGGGCAGTATACATACACCATACAAAGTAAAAATAGTGATTACGGAATATCTCACAAAAATGGAAGTGAGATGAAGAAACCCTTACCTTGGGCTTGTCATACATCAAAATTGTTTAAACCTCCTGTATAATGGTTAAATGAGTGTTATTAGTATTTTAAAGAAACATGTTCGTGTTTATAACATATTATATGGTCATTTCATAAACTCATTTCACCCCTTATTTGTTAGTATTTGTTCCTTGCATTATTTTGGGTTAGTTCTTTTGTGATTTTCACGATCGGTTCATGATGAATCGTTCCTGTTGATTGGAAGTGAAACTCAGGAATTGTAATGGAGTAGTATCTACATATTTCCAGTACCATAATTTATACCATTTATCACTTTGATCCTTTATATGATGATGATTAATAAGTTAAAACATTAATTATGTTTGTTTAGATCATTTAAGTGGTTCTTTGATAATTACAACTTCATTTAGTCTTATAAATTTGAATCATGAGTACAAAAGAATTACATAACCTTATATGAGTCATAAAACATATCTTATAACCTGGTTCAACCATATAAATGGTTTCACAACCAGACTTGAACGAATTAATGGAAATTGAAAATACATCGTCCACGATATCGGTAATTCGACACAAATGGACAATGTTTTTTTTGATTCTTTAAATAAGTGAGAGATGAGAGGAATAATGATTTGTAATTTTCCATAAACATGAAAACATCCAGAATATACATGATTCCGGAGATTTCATGCCTCTTGGATAAGAGGGGTTGAAGAAAGAAGAGAAAGGAATCATGAAATGAAGAAAACATGAGAAATTTCTTACAAAAATTCGGCAGCTTAACGACGTCTCTTAAAATTTCATAAAAACAAGATTGGTGAGAGGAATGTAATATCTCATCATCATAAAAACGTTGGACAGTAAGGGGAAACATTTAATGAAATATACCAACAAAATACAAAGGGAAAGGAAGAGAATAACATAAAATGGATGAAAAGAAAGAAAATAAAAGAGGTTGTTTACCTCTTGATCTCTTCTCCTTGAGATCCTTCTAAAGAGCTTTGATTTTGGTCTTTTGGTGAGACCAGAAGCTCTAGGACGTGGGGAAGAAGATTGGGGAGGGAATTTGGCAGAAATTAGACAATGCTCAAGGCTTGAGTGGTGTGGGAGGAAGAGGGGAGTGAGGGTGATATTTATAGTGGAGGAGGGGAGGTATTTTAGATTATTTTAATTATTATTATAATATTTTTATCAAGACTATGAATAATCTCATATCAAGTGGCCTTAATTAGTGAAAATATCAAGTGAGTTAGAAGAAAGTGGCCCTTCATCACTTATGATTTCAAAAATAGTGCATTTTTACTGATAAATTGAGTATACAGTATTTTATCGTATTTCACTATTCACTGATTATTCAAGAGTTTCAGAAAAATACCAAAAATTTACCCCTACCATTTTTCGACGTGTAGAATTCAAAAATGAACTCCATTTTTCAAAAATAATTTTCTAAATATTATTAATTTAATTTTTAAATAAGGTCACAGTTAATTCGAAAAATAACAATATTTATGTGCAACTAGTTTTATGTGCCATTGGAAAATTAATTAAGATCCCATTATCCTATTGCCATGGGAAAATAAAATAATAATATTATTTACTATTCATGAGGTCATATTACTATTCATAAGGGAATGTTACTATTCACCAAAAAAACAAGTTTGTTCCATCAGACTCTAAATAACATACTGAACACAATTGTAGATGACAGTTTCTTGAAATTCAAAACATAGAAGAAATAAAATTATGTTTAAAGGATAGTTATAAATATATACCTTAAACAAAATTTCAAGAATTTTCAATTTATTTTTAGAAAACCTTGGGATGTTACATTATCCCCACCTTCTTGAAATTGCGTCCTCACAATTTTATTTACATATTAAACAACTGAGGGTATTTTTCCCCCATAGCATTTTCAGACTCCCATGTTGATTCTTCAACCATTTGGTTTCTCCACAAAACCTTTACCTGGTGGATTACCTTATTCCGCAATACCTGTTCTCTTCGATCAAGAATATGAACCTGTTTTTCTTCATATGAAATGTTCTCTGCCAGCTGAACTACTTCCGACCTCAAGATATGTGATGAATCTGGAACATACTCTCTCAACATCAAAACATGAAAAACATTGTGTACCTGAAATAAGCTCGGAGGCAAAGCTACGCGGTATGAAACTGTTCCAACTTTATCCAAGATTTCAAAAGGACCGATGAACCGTGGAATTAGTTTCCCTTTCTTACCGAAATGCATCACACCTTTCCAAGGAGATATTTTAAGGAAAACATGGTCACCTACCTTAAAAGAGAAGCCTTTCCTTCTGTTATCTTCATAAATTTTCTGCCTGCACTGAGCTGTCCTCATGTGTTGGTGGATCATCCTCACTTTCTCAGCCACTTCTTCTACTAATTCTGGCCCTATCAATTTTCTTTCACCGACTTCATCCCAAAACGCAGGAGTCTGACACCGCATTCCATACAAGGCCTCAAAAGGTGCCATTTGAATACTGGAATGGAAAATGTTATTATAAGAAAACTCAACTAGTGAAAGATGTTGATCCCAACTTCCCTGATAGTCCATTGAACAAGCTCGAAGCATATCCTCCAAAGATTGTATCGTTCGTTCTGACTGCCCATCTGATTGAGGATGAAAAGCTGTTCTGAAATTCAAGTCTGTGCCCAAAGACTTCTGAAGTCCCTTCCAAAATTTAGAAGTGAACCTGGGATCTCGGTCATACACAATGGAAAGAGGAACTCCATGTAACCTGACAATATCTTTGAGGTACAATCGAGAAACCTGATCTAATTTCATTGTATCTCGAATAGAAATAAAATGAGCAGACTTTGTTAGCCGATCAACAATAACCCATATCGCATTGTTACCTCGAGAAGTCTTTGGTAGTCCCACCACAAAATCCATGGATATATTCTCCAATTTCCATTCTGGCACTGGAAAAGGCTGAAGCATCCCCTTCGGTAACTGCCGCTCTGCTTTAACCTGCTGACATGTCAAACATTTCATTGTAAAATCAGCAATATCTCTTTTCATCCCAATCCACCAGTAATACTCCAGAAGGTCTCTGTACATCTTAGTACTTCCAGGATGAACAGAAAATGGAGAACTATGAGCTTCACACAACAATTATTTCTTCAGCAGGGTATCACAAGGCACACACAACCTTTTTCCAAACCATAAAACACAATCTTTATCAAGATTAAATTCTGGAAACTTACCCATTTTAACCAATTATACCTTTTTCTGTAGCTCACGGTCTTCCCTCTGTGCTTTCATAATTCTGTCTGACAACGAAGACTGCACTGAAACCTGAAACAAAACAGATATATTTCCTGCACCAACAACTTCTAAGCCAAAATTTATCAAATCATTAATCAAGGTATCATGCTCCAAACGTAGCATGGTTAATGATGTATGATTTTTCCGACTTAAGGCATCCGCTACTTTGTTTTCTTTTCCAGGATGGTAATTAATCGTGCAGTCATAATCCTTTATCGGTTCTAGCCATCTTCTCTACCTCATGTTTAATTCCTTCTGAGTGAATATATACTTAAGACTTTTATGGTCAGTATATATTTTTCATTTGGTTCCGTATAGATGATGCCTCCATATTTTCAAAGCAAAAACCACAGCTGCCAATTCCAAATCATGTGTGGGATAATTCAGCTCATGAGGTTTAAGTTGTCTCGAAGCATAGGCAATTACCTAATCATTCTGCATCAAAACACAACCAAGTCCCTTCAAAGAAGCATCACTTTAGATGACAAACTCACCATTCTTGGAAGGTAAGGCCAAAACTAGAGCATTCACCAATCTCTTCTTTAGTTCCTGAAAACAAACATCACATTCCTCTGTCCAAACAAATTTAACCCCTTTCCGTGATAACTTAGTTATTGGGCTAGATAACAGTGAAAAGTTCTTAACAAAGCGTCGGTAATAACATGCTAAGCCCAGAAAACTACGAATCTCTGTAACATTTGTGGATCTTGGCCATTCATCAACTACTTTTGTTTTGGCAGGATCAACTATTATTCCATCCTTATTTACAATGTGCCCAAGAAAAGAAATCCGTTGCAACCAAAAATCACACTTGCTGAATTTTCCATATAGTTTCTTTTCTTTTAAAGTTTGTAAAACAACCCTTAGATGTTTTTATGATCCTCTTTATTTTTAGAAAAAACCAGAATGTCATCAATAAATACAACCACAATCTTATCCAAGAACTCATGAAATACTCTATTCATAAGATTCATGAATACAGCAGGTGAATTAGTTAACCCAAATGGCATAACAACAAATTCATAATTCCCATATCTAGTACGAAAGGCTGTTTTCGGGATGTCATCTGCCTTCACCTTCAGCTGATGGTATCCGGATCTCAAGTCAATCTTGGAAAAGTACTGAGCTCCCAGGAGCTGATCAAACAAGTCATCAATATGAGGCAAAGGACACTTGTTTTTAACAGTGATGTTATTCAAATCTCTATAATCAATGCAAAGTCTCATGGAACCATCTTTCTTTTTAACAAACAAAACAGGGGCTCCCCATGGTGAAGTACTGGGACGAATGAAGCCTTTGACAAGCAAATCCTGCAACTGATTTTTCAATTCAAGAAGTTCTATTGGAGCCATACGATATGGGGGTTTTGAAATTGTCTTAGCATGAGGAACTAAGTCAATTGTGAATTCAAGTTCTCGTTTAGGTATGACACTGGGTAACTCCTCAGGAAAAACATCAAGGTATTCATTTACCACTGGCACATCATTAATTTGAATAGTTCCCTTGTTTTCAACAATATGAGCCAGAGAACTTTCATTTCCATCTTTCAGTAGTTTCTCAGCTTCTTGATATGTTATCAATTTTATGGGTTAATTCTTGTATACAAACTGAAACTCTTTCTGAAAAACACCTTCTTTAGTTCTACATTCAATCTTAGCATGATAATCAGAAAGCCAGTCCATCCCCAGAATAACATCAAACTCGACTAAGGGTAAAACAACAAGGTTTGCAGGTAAAGTCTTTCCACATACCACAATAGAAATATTCTTATAATTCCTCTTTGCTATAACATTTCCCCCTGGCGTTTTAACAACAAGTTCGGGTATCATTTGTTGAGGTGATATTTCCAATTTACAAGAAAATTCCTCAGAGATGAAGGAATGTGTAGACCCCGTATCAAACAAAACATTAGCAAAATCTGAGTGAACAAAAAAAGTACCTGATACAACTTCATTGGATGGCCCAACATCTGCTGACGTAGTCTCAAATGATCTCACTACACATTTCTGCTTCTATTCTGGATTCTTTGCATCATTTGGATCCCTCTTTGGACAGAAATTTTAATAGTGACCCATCTCACCACATTTAAAACACTTTACAGTTTGCTTATCAGGATTAGTCTTTGGATCATTTTCATTACAATCTCGAGCCATATGTCCAAACTTACCACATTTAAAACACTTCCCAGTTTTGATAAGACATTCCCCAGGGTGCTTTTTGCCACACTTTTCACAAATTGGAAACTGTATTTTCTTACCATCAAATTTCATTGGTTGATTCTTACCCATTTCTTTCTAATTGGACCTCTTCTTCTCATTGTTTCCAAATTGCATGTGATCGTCAGAAAACTCCATCTCTACCCTCTCAGTACATTGGACAAGTTTCTCGTAACTTTTTAATTCACGGGAGGCCAACGCCCTTCGATACCTTGGCTTCAATCCTGAGTAAAAGCGGTTGATTTTGCTATCGAGATCCAGAATAAGATTTGGAGCATACCTCGCCAGTCGGGTGAAGTTCGCCTCATACATAGCCACTGAATCTACACAAACATAATTATAATCATAGAGGTATATTGGGGCATTACTTGCATAATCTTGTAACCATCTTGGCTACCTTAAAATTTGTAACCCTCACGGCTACCTTACTTTGTGTAACCATCACAGTTACACTTGGAGTAACCATACGGCCGACCTCCAACATACTCATACCCAATGCATTGGAGGGAAATATAGGTCCCAACCTTCATCATAAACAATTCCCAATAACCAAAACATAATCATACAACATAAACAATAGCATAAAAACATTGCCTTTGAATCTTATTAAACAGAATTTTAAAAAAGGATTTTAGAAGAAAAGTCCCTTATAAACATCATATACTTGAAGTTATGCTTAAAAGAGTGGATGGAATATGTATATACTCTGTAAATACACATAATGAAACATAATATAAACCTAACCCATCCCACAAACAATTTAAATAGCACATAAATTAAAAAGTAGAAGGTTAACCTAAAGAATGGAAATCGGGTTAAGAATTCCCTTACAACAATGTGATCGGTCGAATCATATGACCAGAACATAATAAATATCAATTGGATAATTGAATAAAATGAATATAAATAGAATCATGTTATTATATATAACAAATTACAGTACACATATTCCACATACAAGAAATAAGCAGCGAACGACTAAAATCTCACAAAAATGAAAGTGAGACGAGGAACCCCTTACAACATTGTAATCAATTGATTTGTATGACCCAAAATTAATGATTGTAAAATGATAGATTGAATATCATAAAAATAAATATATTCATGATATGAGACAATAATGGGCAGTATACATACACCATACAAAGTAAAAATAGTGATTACGGAATATCTCACAAAAATGGAAGTGAGATGAAGAAACCCTTACCTTGGGCTTGTCTTACTTAAAAAATTTTTAAACCTCCTATATAATGGTTAAAAGAGTGTTATTAGTATTATACAGAAACATTTTCATGTTTATGACATCTTATATGGTCATTTCATATCCTCATTTCAACCGTTATTTGTTAGTATTTTGTTCCTTTCATTATTTGGGGTGAGTTCTTTTGTGATTTTCACGACCAGTTCATGATGAATCATTCCTGTTGATTGGAAGTGAAACTCCGGAATTGGAATGGAGTAGTATCTAAATATTTCCAGTACCATAATTTATACCATTTATCACTTTTATTCCTTTATATGATGATGATTAATAAGTTAAAACATTAATTATGTTTGTTTAGATCATTTAAGTGGTTCTTTGATAATTACAACTTCATTTAGTCTTATAAATTTTAATCATGAGTACAAAAGAATTCCAGAACCTTATATGAGTCATAAAACATATCTTATAACCTGGTTCAACCATATAAATGGTTTCACAACCAGACTTGAAAGAATTAATGGAAATTGAAAATACATCGTCCACGATATCGGTAATTCGACACAAATGGACAATGTTTTTTTTTGATTCTTTAAATAAGTGAGAGAGGAGAGGAATAATGATTTGTAATTTTACATAAACTTGAAAACATCCAGAATATACATGATTCTGGAGATTTCATGCCTCTTGGATAAGAGTGGGTGAAGAAAGAAGAGAAAGGAATCATGAAATGAAGAAAACATGAGAAATTTCTTACAAAAATTCGGCAGCATAACGCCGTCTCTTAAAATTTCATAAAAACAAGATTGATGAGAGGAATGGAATATCTCATCATCATACAAACATTGGGAAGTAAGGGGAAACATTTAATGAAATATCACAACAAAAGACAAAGGGAAAGGAAGAGAATAACATAAAATGGATGAAAAGAAAGAAAATAAAAGAGGTTGTTTACCTCTTGATCTCTTCTCCTTGAGATCCTTCTTAAGGGCTTTGATTTTGGTCTTTTGGTGAGACCAGAAGCTCTAGGACGTGGGGAAGAAGATTGGGGAGGGAATTTGGCATAAAGTAGACAATGTTCAATGCTTGAGAGGTGTGGGAGGAAGAGGGGAGTGAGGGTGATATTTATAGTGGAGGAGGGGAGGTATTTTAGATTATTTTAATTATTATTATAATATTTTTATCAAGACTATGAATAATCTCAAATAAAGTGGCCTTAATTAGTGAAATTATCAAGTGAGTTCGATGAAAGTGGGCTTGCATCACTTATGATGTCATAAATAGTGCATTTTTACTGATAAATTGATTATACGGTATTTTATCATATTTCACTATTCACTGAAAATTCAATAGTTTCAGAAAAATACCAAAAATTTACCCCTACCATTTTTCGACGTGTAGAATTCAAAAATGAACTCCATTTTTCAAAAATAATTTTCTAAATATTATTAATTTAAATTTTAAATAAGGTCACAGTTAATTAGAAAAATAATAATATTTAAGTGCAACTAGTTTTATGTGAAATTGGAAAATTAATTAAGATCCCATTATCCTATTGCCATGGGAAAATAAAATAATATTATTATTTACTATTCTTGAGGTCATATTACAATTCATATTACTATTCATAAGGGCATGTTTCTATTCACAAAAAAAACATGTTTGTTCCATCAGACTCTAAATAACATACTGAACACAGTTGTAGATGACAGTTTCTTGAAATTCAAAACATAGAAGAAATAAAATTATGTTTAAAGGATACTTATAAATATATACCTTAAACCAAATTTCAAGAATTTTCAATTTATTTTTATAAAACCTTGTGATGTTACAATATAGGGTTTCAGAAAATTCTCTATAGTCTATCATCATAGTGTAAACCTTATATAAAATACTCAAGGTGATGCTATGGAAATAGAAAAGTATTCAAACATAGTTGAAATATAATCTTATGTATCTAAATGAAATAGAGTGAAGTGTCCCATAAGTTACCACTCTTAAATCGATTTCAATATATCATATAAGAGTGAATTCCTGATATTAGATTCTATAATGAAATTCGACATCCCAAGTGTATATGAGATGTCGATAGTAAATATTTTATATTCATCCCCCACTTTCCTCTTACATGAATTCTTTTCATTTGAGAAAAAATATTTATCTTAGACACATAGTATTAGAAAATACTATGATCATGTCCCCTAAGAGATAATTCTGCTTAAATTAAACCTCATTAATAATGAAAAAATTCGTCAAATTATATGGGGGTGATTCAATTAAATCATACAAATATGAATAAAGATATAGTCTACAAAAATATGTTTGTGTATAATAAATAAAAAAATTATAGAAGCATAAGAATCATATAATATGGAACCAACCTTACCAAAATCATCTATTATTATTATAATGGTGGAATTGAAATGTAATTTTAATACATTGACAGATGAAAGTGACATTGAATCTCATATGAAACTCATCTATTTCCTAGTAATATTCATCAAATTTGATTCCATCATTAATAAATCCATGAATATATAGTGATGATATCCTAAAATATCAGGAATATTGTAAATCAAAAAGATGTGTTTTGCATCCTCCAAAGATAAAAATGCATTTATCTTATAAGGATCAAATTACAAGGCACAAAACGAAATCATTATCCCTTTGATCTATAAATCTAGGATCAATAAACTACATTTTAGAGCTTCCCATATAATTAGTTACTTATTTTTATATCAAGAATAATACAGATATTGTGAACAATCATATTCATTAAAATTTAATAAACCAAAATATTTTACATTAAAAGTACAATTAATGTGATGAAATGCTGAGGGAATATTTGAGGAATCAATTCAGTAAATACAATATTAAAATTATTCATAAAAAAATGAATCACAAGATATTCATAATGGATAAAACTACTTCTGGAATCAATTTATGGTATATCAATCTCCAAAAAATGGAGCTGATGATATCTCAACCGATGATCGATCTTCAAAAGCCACATTTTCCACATTAACTGGTCAAAAAAAGAATCAACATGTGGAAAAGGTTACATAATATTAATTTTATCCACTACAACCTCTATTAGTCCACATAAATTAAATATTAAACAACATCAACTTTGGAAAATATTACTAGGGCTCCCTATGTAAGGACAATTGTGTGAACAAAAAAATTCATCATCTGATTATCAAAATGACTTTTCAGCTCATTCACCTATTCTAGATGCATATTATAATATGGTGTTGATATTAATTGCTTACACATAACTCAATAATTCATAATATACAGATCACTCTCTAAATCAATACTATAATCCATGGAAATACCAAACTTACTTAGAAACTAAAATGAGAATAATAAAATAGAAACCCATTCTATTTGAACATTCAATGATGTATCACAAACTACATAACAATGTAAATGATATCTATTGTATTTTTAATAAAAAATATGTATTAAGATGTTGTATATTCTGGTATCAAATAACTAATTGACTACCAAATATGGAATAATTGTTGTACATATCACTGTCACTAGACTAATATCTATCTTCGATGGAAAAATAATGACTATGTGGAGCTTATTCACTCATGTGACCTATGAAAAAATACCTATAGAATTTTTGTATTGTGACTACGACAGAGAGACCATTGGATCCCATGATTTGAAACTATACTAAGGCATAGAAGTATCTAAAAGGAAACAAATTATGTTTGATGCAGTGTTGGCAACTATTGCACGTCTTCATAGGTGTTGGAGATTAATATAAGTTTTTACCAATCATACCACACTAATAGAATGTTGGCAGAAGAATTATAGTTCTAACTAAAAATAAAAATGATTGTAGCTATTTATAACCTCCAAAACCACTCCTTCATTGATCATGATACTTTTTTTCTTTCCCTACGAAAAATTGAATTATTTAATTTGTGGATGAGAAGGGGAAGAATAAAAACCATGAATTTCATGTACATATTTTCAATAATAACCATGTATACCATATCTTCATAGGTATAAATTTCAAGCATAAAAATATAAAATATGAAATTTGGTAATATTCTATATAAGTATATCTGATCCATAAGTTAGGCATTATTCACAAGCAGTGGTGAAAAATGAAATAGCTCCATGAATTTATTACTTTATGGCTACATCAATCGCTCGCCCTACTATGATGAATCACCCTCCATAGAGATTTCCACAGTAATCGAATCTTGATATAACTACATAAATAATAGTATCATGAAACCATTATTATGAATTTCAACATCACTATATCCATATACCATTGAATCCTAAAACTGATTACTGTGACCTTGGTGTCAGAATGCTTCTCACTTTACCTTGATACTCTCACATGTATCATCGAAGTTGATGATCTAATCATCCTATTCCATCAAATCAATAAAATATTATATTTAATTTTTATAATTAATGGATTGGAATCTATCATGTATGAAATCCTAAGATCAATCCATTTCTCCTCCAGCTACTAGTTTATCCTCAACAATTGAATTCTAGATATGTGGTTAATTTTATTCTATCCCATGATCCAAATAAATTATAGTATCAATAAGGTTATTATATTGATGTGTATTCCATTTAGGAGAGTCCAAAAGACGATCATAGGGAACCTGTGGTGGTTGTCTTAGAGAAATTTCATTAAAAACTATAAACTAAAGGAATGATCCAATGATACAAAAATCTCAGTTCATACTAGAAAACCATAATAAAAACAATTATTAAGACCAAATGTAAACATTGTATACACACATACCATAATCCCATTATAACATTTGTGTTCTTACAAGAATGGCTAGCAAGGAAATCAATGCAACCTTCCTCTCATGTAACATTGATCCAATAACCTTTCTCACAAACGTTCTATGTCAAGAACTCTTCTGGACTCAACATCCATGTGATAGTAATTTTTCCATACCTAAACCATGATACCTTCTCAAAATGGTACCCTTACCGATCCATGTAATAATTGAAGATTGTTACTAATCCCCATAGGATGGAAAGAATCACCTGATCATTAAACAACAACCACAAGAACGATTTCACCCTAATTAATGAAGAAGATAAAAAAACATATGCATTATTTATGTAATATAAGAAGAAAAATTAGTTTAAATATATATTGCATTAACGAAGGTGAACATAATATTTTATACAACTGAAAACATCAGGGAAATCATTAATATACTCTTCCAACATGAATGGAATGAAAAACTGAATATCAGAAACCATGTGATGAAGAGAGATATGTGTCACCATTTCGCCTCCTTCTACTCATACCTTGCTAATAGAATCCTATTTGACTCGTTGTACTGACATCACATTTACTACTTTTAAATACATAACCAGTTATTCACACTACTAGAGGGATTTAGAAGGGGTAAGAAAACTGGTTTTTTAGGATAACATGTAGGTGATTCATAACAAGTCTCTGATCAACCAACCAAACATTATAAGCGTTAAATAAAACAAGTCATGATAAATAATTTAATTATTTTTATACCTCAAAAAAATATCATAAAATTTATCCTCATTCCACATTTCAATATATTATAGTTAAAATTGTATCACCGAATATAAAATACACATATATAAATCTATGTATAAAAAATAGATGATTAACACATAAAATTCTCATGAAACGTAATTACTAAGATCATAACAAGTTAGTAAACCTATAACCCTTGTACCCAAATATTAAAAATCTCCCATATCATGTCTCTATAAATACGAATCAAATCTAGAGGGATTAGAAAAACCCATTTTTGTGAAATTAAATTATATTTTACCAAGTATTTATAACATAATTCATATAGTGTAGAAGAACACAAAATGATTATCCCCCAAAAAATATCAATGACTGAGTCTTATTTATAAAACACCTACCTAAGTACTCAAGGATTATCGTTAGTTATAATTTTAAAACTGTTTCATCAAATCCATGAATTAAAAAAATACTTATTACAATTCACAATTCTGTGAAAATAAATTTAATTTTAGGGAACCATGGGTAATGGAATATTTTATTTAAACTCCATTTTTATAAACTAAACATATACATCCCATTCAATATATAAAATATTTATTAAATTCAGTTAATTCGAGGTTGATTCAATTTAGACTATTGATATGACCACATACATAAAACATGGTATAAAATACCTAAAATAGTATACATGAAAAATGAAATAATTAAAACACATGAATAGATTCCCAAGAATCAATCCGTAAAAATTAGAAACAATTAAAAAATAGTTAGTAGAGAAGATATATTACACACACCTCATGGATCTAAATCTTCACACCATAATAGACACTAATGTTTTCCTTTGGAAAAAGATCCCAAAATGGATCTAGAATAGATCAAGAGGAATATAACTACATGGTCAATAGATCAAAAAACCCAATGAAATAATTCCGCCATGACCAATGGAAAGAAATAAGTATATAAAACTTTCTCTATGGATAATAGATGATACATATACCGAGGTCAATTGGAAAATGAAATGATCCATAATCTATGGATGTACCCAAAATCTGAAATTATAGAACATAGTGTTATAGGAAGAATCATTCATGGTGGCTGTGAAATGAATCATACATGAAACATATATTAAACATTGGTCTCGAATAATTAATGAAATGAGTCCCTTCATGGTGTATATTTCAATATTTAAATAATAATATAAATAACACATGTCATAAGATTAAAATTACTAATCCAACCCATATCAGGATGTGAAATTGATTCAAAAATTGTAAAATCATTACACTTTGAACCTATTCATAGCATCTATCTTAATTTAGATTCATATATTGTAAGCTATTAATGACATGAATTTGTGTATGATATAGTGAACATTCTAGTTTCTAAAGTCAATTCTCATAACTATTTATCACATTTATACCCAGACTCTATTAATTCAAACAAATAGAAATCCTTGAATAAGATATCATTTTCCATAATCGATTCCCCCAATCCTAAAATTTCCCAATTTCTAGCCAAACGAAAAAAGAAACTGATGGAGATAGGGGAGATGTACCTAAAAATATGTAACATGATGTTATATTTATTTGAGTCAGAAAATAATATTAAATATATCTAATCCAATTATTAATTGAAATATTTTTCAATAAATTAAATATATTTATGTTGGTATATATCAATTTTTTTATTTGTCTTAACTCCCCATAAATTATTCTTTAATGAATCATTATATCATTTGACATTATGTGAAAAAACACTAGCTTAATTCATCAATCTCGAAAAAAACTAGTAATATTTAATAAACCACAATCTTTTAATTATTGATGAATTTGTGAAATTTTCTTATGATGGAATCTTTTTGAAGAATAAATATTTTTTGAGTTTATTTTGGTTTTTATCTGATTAAATTTGGTAAATATGTCATTGAAATATTTGTGTGTTTTGAAATATTTTTATCCACTTTTCCATAGTTTATGAATCAAATACTATTATATTAGTTCAAGCAACATCAATACAAATAGATTTATCTAGGTTTTGAGTTACCATATTATGAGAACTTGAAATATAGAAATATTTATATGATAAAAATATTTTATTTCCACTAGTATTATTCTTTTTTTTACATTAAATTTGTGAATTTTTTTAAAAACATATATCTTATTTGAATTTTTTGTAGTTTTATATTATTTTGTCTTTAGTTTAATAGCTTTTTCAAGAGAACTTATATTGATGGATTTCTTCTAATAACTAATTGATCTCAAAGTATATTTTTATTCTATTTATATATTCTAAATTTTATCCTCATAATGATTCCAAATTTTATGTAATAACTTATCATATTCATTCATTATTTTGGCCATGAACACTAGTTGAGATTCCTTTATTCAATTATATGATTTGTAACACTCTTCAAATGCATAGATATTTTCTATAAAAGAATTTCATGTTTTATATTTCAAATTAAAAAGTGATTTTATTTAATTTTAAACTAATTAATTTTTATTTTACTGATAATTGACGTTTTTCTCTATATTTAATGTTTTTAATAATGATTTACTTTTTAAACTCTGACATAAATATTTTTAATCGAATTTTCACATGGTACCAGATATATTTTCTCATCATCTATTTTTGAAATATATATTAAAATATTTATATATAAAAAATTTTATAAATATTCAAAATTTAATATGAAACAACATTATTTATTTTTTTCAATTGATTTGTAAGATATAATATATTCAGTTTCTGAAAAAAATTCATTAATAGGGTGAATCGTATCAAATTAACATAAAGAACACCAACATTGAGGTATTGTGTATAGTAGTGTTCCCAAACTAAATGTTTAGGTTTTATTTAGTTTCATTTACTATTTTTTTACCATTTATTTATGTTTTAATGAAAACCTCAAACGATTTTTTGAAAATATTATAAATAGAATTATATATTTGGTTATCTATAACAAAATTATCAAAACATCACTTCTGTTAAGCCTAACAGAAAAAAGAAGTGAATTCAGAATCATACAATATAATACATGCATCCAATACCACTTTTTATTCCCTTATAACATATATAGAGTCTTTTGAGAGGAGTGGAATGAGTATTGAGTAATATTTTCCAAATTCCAAAATCTCTTGATGATTGCTACCACATTCAAAGAATAGAAATCTACTTATAACTGAAAAAATTGGTCTATTATTATTTTTTCGTTATTAAAATACCACAATTTATACATGAATTAAATTACATATAATCACATTATAATAATTGGGTGAGTATTCTGAATATTACATATGTAAATGTTTTAAACCTCTTATGGGTTCATCATATAGGCTCTAACTAGTGTATAATATGTCATTAACTATATTTGAATGATGTCCATGTTTATATAGATGTATTACATAATGAATAATTAAACTTCATCCAAAAAAAATACTATTTTACTTCATGTATATATTAATGAATTTTAGTATTCACATCTAATTTTTCAATAAAAATGTCTCCTAGATATTTAAAAAACATTTCACTATAGTCTCCCCCAACTCACGAGCCAACTATGCTTTCTTTTCATAGTATCTACCAAATCGATGAGGTTTTATATCAAATTGTACAGTATTAGTAGAATTAAATCAATAATAGTATTTATTTATTCTTATTTTATATTAATTGATTTTTTATGATCAAACAAATAAGTTTATCTATTTTATTTTTCATGATTTCTAGAAGATTCCATAATATTAACCCTATTTCAGGTTCACTTCTCATCTCAAAATATTTCAAGAAGTTCAAAAACAAAAGACATGATATCATTAATTTTTCCTATTTTATATTCCATGATAAAAAATTACAATATATATATATATTTAATATATAAATTATTCTGTAATCTGGATGAAATAATTCACTACCTCATTACATTGATGATTATTTTACTGAAACAAATGTATGTGTTCCCATTATCACTCTGTACATTCCCAAAATTTTTACATGGGAGATCTCTCAGGATATTATATATTATTTTTTAATATATAAATTTTCATTGGAATTATTATAGAAATATTGTATTAAATTTCTAAAAATTTTAACTAATCCTAAAGTTTTTTCATTTAACTCCATGAAGTTGTAGTATTTTTATTTCTCAAAATATTTCACCAAAAACCACTAATAAACAAATATAAAATATATTTTTTAATAAATATAGACATTATATATATTTTTGTGACTCGTTTAATTATGTTTGGGACAATTCATGAAATTTTTTGTGACCAAATATTTCCATTATCATTTTCAGTGATCATAACTATATCATTCTCCTCTTCATATTCTCGAAGAAAATATTATCAATCATTTATCATTAATCACAAAACCATTTATGAAATTTAAATCACATAGGATCATATTTATTATAGAATATTTATTTTTATTATATTACTTCTTCTTTAATAACCATTGGAGATTTAAAAATCTATATATTTTAAAATCATGGACTACTAAAGAATTTTACTAATCATTATATAATTTTTTATATCTTTCTAAGATCAATTAATGATTCTTGGATTAAAAAATAATAATTATTTATTTCATTCATAATATTTATTTATCATATTATAATGTAGTTCTTATTCTAGAAAATAATTATTTAAATAAATTAATAGAACTATTGAGGTTATCATTTACTGTTTTTATGTTCCAATGTACCATTATAAAAATATTCTTAACCATTATCATAATGATGGTGGCCCTTAATAATTTTAAAATACCTCTAATTTGGTAAAACAATGCAATTATGATTTCGTTCAACACTCTTATAATATACAAAATTACCCTTCCAAATTCATCAAATACACTTTTTATGTAGTTTATTAATATTCTATAGTATGACAATATTATTTTCAAGTAAAATTTTTCCCAAAATATATTTTTGGAAACTTTTTTGTTGTCACCAGCTAATAAAGGAAACTAATCATAAATTATATGGATATTAAATTATTTTAGGGGAATAGTAAATACATTTAACTATATTATATACACATGGATCATTGATATTTATTGCCTTTAGATAATATAAAAATAATGATATAATTCCATGAATGATCATTCACATCATAAAAAAATTATCACATAGAAAACATCATTGATATACCCAACATTATATATTTTATTATAACATGGGGAATATGAACATAAAAAAGTTAGATAATAGATTAAAAATAATGGTAAACATATGAGATACTTACAAATAATCATAATATGAGAATATATTAAATATAATGGAAACAAAATGTGGTCATAACATTAAAAAATCATAACAAATCAGCTAACCAAAATTTACCCTTGTATATGCCTATATCATAAAAATGACAATATGAAAGATGTGTGTGGAATCATCAATAATCACATACTACCAAAAATATTATATCATAAAAATAATAATGATGTTTTTAGAATACACATAATCACAACAAACCATTCACATATTCTTGGTTTACTAACTAGATTATCATAATGGATTTGGGTCACTAACAATTCCATAATATCCATAGTCAATGTTCATTCAAAATACAGTCTTATTGGACTGATATAATGATCCATAGTATTTAGACATACTATGACATGAATTTTAATCATAATTCAAATAAATGAAACCCATAGATATAATGTCATAGCTTCTTATATATATTATCTAAAATAAATAACAAGATGAAACAAAAATCAATAATATATATTTTAATATTATTAATGTGACCATGAAAAATATTGTGCTCCTAAAAATTAATATAATAATATTTTGAATAGTTAAACAAAATGTGTGAGATAATATCACACCCCGACCGGACAGATTTATTAATTTTAATTAAAATAATTATTATTTAGTGTTTAAGATAAATTTTCCACTATTTCATGGTCATCTCGCATGGTTAGGAGGAACAGCGTGGATCCCACACGGATGCTCAGGTGTGTCAAAGTTATGGCGTGCACCTCGCATGCTGTTTATAGAACCGCGCAACAATCACACGACATGACCTTGCCATTGGGTAGTACAAGGTGGCATGTTTCGGGCGCAATATGCTCAATCGTGCATCAGACTGTAGGGAAGCAATGCAACTACCCCGGTTTTCAAAATAAAGAAATTAATTAATTTAAATGGTAAATGAAAAAAATAAAACAATGTAGGTTAAATTATAATAATCATAATTTGATAAATTTCTAAAAAATAATAACAACAATAAAATGATTTTTAATAATAATATTGCTATTATTATTATTATTTTTATTATAACATAGAAAAAATGAGAAAAACCTAATTTTACCCAGCCAGCCCCCTTCCTGTTTGAAAATTATCATTTTTGAGTGTTACCTGTTTTGATTTTCATGAGATTATTTTTTATGTAGTTCCAATACTAAATAATTAATATAAGATAAATTAACATTAATTTTTTACTCATGATATAAATATAATTTATATTAATCATATATTTACATAAAGTCATTCATAGAATACCAGAAACAAAAAGATGAAATGCACCGTTTAAGGAGATTATAGGTCATACACACCCAGGATCATTAATCCCATAATTATATAGATTTGATGAAAGAAAGATAAATTATCAACAAAATTTAATTAATTATTATTTTTTCATATACAATATATATATATATATATATTTATATTTATACTTATTAAATTATATGTGATGTGCAATTGAAATGCATCTCACATCGATTCGTGAGGTGGAAATCAACCATACAGACTAGAAATATTGTCATTTCCCCATTGAAATGGAATATATAAAGGATTATGTGTTTGTATATATACATAAATGCAATTATTTAAATAGTATAATATATATAAGTTTACTCCATCATAATATAATGTGATAATAGGTTCTTATTGAAAATGATTTACATTACATAGCGAAGATGTAGTCTTCCCTACACATGATTTAATTTTACATCATCCATTTGATTGAAGAAGATAATGTTACAGTTCGTTAACTAAAAACAAAAAAACTAAATGCATGTGGGATACTGGGGTTATTATACCAGAATATTTATAGATTTTTTAAATGAAGAAGATTAATAAAATAAATAAAAAATTTAATTAGAAATAATCCCCCATTTTAATAAGGACTCCTTAGGTTTGAACCTAAAATCGAATTATGGAAGAATTTTGATAATAAAATTCCCTCTTGGTTTTGGGGAAGGATGTATGTAAGGATTTACGAAAGGTAATTTGAGAAATAATTTTTTTGGATGTTTCTATGGGAGATGTGTTTAAACATCTTTTTATATGTGTGGAATGAAACCTACATAGAAACAACATAGAAATTTCCCAAAATAATCTAAAAATGATAATGATATTCCCTATATAAAACAATTCCAAAATATTATTGAATCTATCAAGGGATTTGATAAAATATAAATATATCCATATAGTGGATTTTGGTCATTTTAATTGGAAAACATACCCTTACCATTTTTTAACCCATATAAACCTAGTTTTATTTTTAACTATAGTAATTATTTTCAACTATTATGACTATTCGTTATATTAATAAATAAACTAGACTATATTAAATAATATTAATTATTATAATTCCAAATATGGATTCAATATTTTCAAAGTATACCAACCATAGTTTCATATTTAAATTTGAAATAAGACCCATATTCTTAATGAAAAAAATAGTTTTCCAAAAATAATAATTCTGAAGTGTGAAATGATTATATGTCATGATTAAAAATTTAATTGACACTAATGACCTAAGAATGATCAATAATGATATTGTTGGAAAAATAATCATGAAAAAACATTAAATTAAATTCCTCCTTTGTATATTATTTTATTGGAACAACAATTCCTAAGAAAACCAATTATTATTAAATGTTAATTGAGAATTTTTCAATTTCATAAAGATAAAAAAACTCATTCTATAATAAATATGATGTTATTGTTGTTTTTTTATTTTTTTATTTTATTTTTTTTTAAATTTTGGAAATTTTTTATTATAAAACATTTGTTCTGTATAGACCCGAAGCTTGATGTACATGGACATTAAATTACTTTTTCGGAGTACATAATACATGTCAAAAACAAACGCCCAACGATCGTATTAGTTTAGTGTCTTTAGAACCTCAGAACGTAATATTTTAATCATGGGGAAGGATCTTCAACATCTCCCATAAAGATCATGCCCTTTTGGTTTTCTTACCTAAAACCATTCTTTATATCCATGGTAAAAGAAAATATAAAAAAGGTGAGATCAAATGCTTAGTAAGGGTAAACATAGAGAACATAAAACAATCCATAAACAATTGAATGCCAAAACATTAACAAAAAATCTAAACATCAAAATATTGAGCAAAGATATCAATCTTGGAAGTACGTAAGGAATATATCATAATGGATCATAAATCTTGATAAAATAGCATTGGAATAAATCATGTAATTGTGGAAAACCATTAAGCAAATGATATTATTTCCATAGTATCCAAGGCATTGTTGCCAATACCATCTTAGTGGACAAAGTCCCTTTCTGAATCGAGTTCACTCCTCGTTCCAGTCCTATATTACTGAACATAATTAAATTACCATTCCAAACATGTCTATCTCATGTGATATAAATCTTTACCCAATGAATTTAATGGAGATATAGGTCCCACCCATCACATATTGAGACCATTCTTACTTGTTCCACAAAACAATCATACATCATTCATCATAACCCAAAGAATAAAGTGGGTTTCATAAACATCACCTGATCATAATGTAATCCTTATAAAACAAATGGATATCATTTCCTCCCAAGAATTATCAAACCATGTAAATAATAGATACATTATACTTGAAACATAATCATACTAAATGATGTCATCTTAGATGGATAATAGTTTTGACAAAACACTTGAAATGAATTCTTGTGGAAAATATCCTTTCTTTTTCAAAATCTTTTTATTTTCACAAAACTCCATGCAATTTTAAAAGAGAAAGATTTTATTGAAAATAAACATGAAATAATGTATAGTAAACATCATAAAAAGGCATTATAAAATCATAAAAATCCGTTCATGCAGTATATGTTAAAAAAATCATTCTTCTCGTAATTTTGCAAGAAAAGTCAAAAAGTTCCTCTTATGGTTATCAAAAGTAAGAATACATTAATAACATGCGGTAAATTTAAAAAATGGGTAAAAAGGACTTTAAACATACATGTAACCATTTTTAGAAAACATGGTCATGAATGATAAATATAACCGCAGTAAATACTTACGAATATACAATCTCGGATAAAAATGAGATTGGAAAAGTTATCCCTTACCTTATGCCTGATATGATTCGTATGTATCCAAACCTCCTGTATACTTATTTATATAATTTCATTGACTTATTACTGAATCATATTTATTTTTATGATATCATATATAGTATACTTATGACATTATATTACCCGTTCATTTGTAAATTCGATGTAAACGCAACGATTTGGGTAAAATCGTTTCATTTATTGTATGTGTTTCAACTTGTTGTTTTTGATATTATTACATATATCCTGATTTACATAATTCCATAATGTAAAAAATGATTTATATATAATATATATTCAGGATATACATATATATATATATATGATAGATCGATAAATAGAATGAAAAACAGCATTCATGGAGACGGTAGGTCGTACGTACGCATTAACGCTGTTTTCATTTCCTTATTGAAATGAATGGAATTAAGTAGATGATATACATATATATATACATAAATCTAGTATCATTATTATGTTATATATTTAATTATTATTCATTGTATACACTTTATAATCATTCATGAATGGTTAACATGGATAAGGAATCTCATCGCGTCGTGGAGACGGTAGTCCGTACGTACGCATGAGCTATGATATAAATATCATGATCATGGAACTGTATTGAAGTGTATGTATAATATTTGATAATAAATATCACTTTAAAATCATCATATATAGTTTTTTATTTACACCATTATACCTATCCAAGTAAGGTGGTGGTCGAAAATAGATTACACCACGACGTGGAGACGGTATTCCATACGCATGCACGTGCGGTGATTTCGTTTTCCGTAGGATGGATTGAAGGTAAAATAGGGTTATTTCATATTTATAATAACATATCAGTATATAATTAAAACAGATTTTATTACTTTATAATGATAAACTAAAGAATAATAAGTAGAAGAAGAAAGAAACATGAAAGATTCGGTAGAAGAGATTACCTCTTCCTCGACAGACCACCTTAAAGCTTCTTCTTATGGCACTAGAGTTGGTCTTTTGATAAGACCAGAACCTCCATAATGTTTCTAGGGAAGTGGAGAAGAGAAATGGTCTAGGGTTGGCCGAGCTTCAAGGCTCAAAAGGGTGCAAAGAGAAGAGGGAAGGGGTTCCTTTTTATACGGGAGGAGAGGGGCACCTTTGGAAAAAATTAAAATATTATATTATTATAAAATCATTATCAGTTTTTGATAGCTCCAAATTGATTTATTAGGATAATAATATGGGTATGGGTCTAAATATTCTAAAATATATATATTTTGGAAGAGTTTAGGTTAATATTTTAAGATTATATTTTAGATTTAATTTTATGTTAAATAATTAAACTTTTACCGTGTCTTCTTGTTTTCTTACACTATATGGTTAATAAACTTACTATAACAAGACAAAATAACCACAAGTGTTTCATTATATATATATATCATTATCTAAGTAATTTGGCCGAACCTTAGATTTTTAAAAAGAAAATAACAATTAATAATATGATATTTGTTTTAAAAAACTATTTTATCTCAATTTTGACACAATTTGGTAATTGATTTTTGTGAAAATCATAACAGCATGATTAGTTCAAACAATGTTAATCAAATCAATAATAACATGTAATATTATCCTATAAGATTACTGTAATTCATAAAAAGTCTCAAATTACTTTTATTTGGGTATTTATAACATCAATTATGTTAATATTTTATTAATAAGGTAATTAATACATCATCATTGTGTCATAAATAAATTATATTATTTAATTTCTAAAAATTATAAAAAAATACAATTATTTATAAAATCTCTTTAAATTTCTAATGAATATTTATAGTCTAATTCATCTTATGTATAACCATATATTAAAAAAAATTTAGTCATTATAATTTGATTTTAACTATTTTAACTCGTTTTTAAATAAAATAATAATAAATGTCCAAATATAATCCAAGTGGACCTAAATGTTAATATTATATTCCTAATGTTGTTTTTGGTCGAATTATACTTATCCAATAAAATTAGGACATTTTTTAGGGTAATAATAATATCATTTTTACCCTTAATTACCCTATTTACTTTTACCTGTGGTAAATAAAAGTAAAAAGTTACTATTTAACAAAAATTATTTTTACATTATTGAACCAAATTTTACTCCTTGATATTAACCGTGTCTCTAGGATTTTCAAAATTCCACTCACAGAAGCGGTAAAATTATGTTTTATGTAAAATTTTAAATTCTCCAAGGAGGTGGGTAAAATGCGGTGAAAAGTTCAAAAAAAATTAATATATCTAAATTATTTTAAAATGACTCAAATGAATTACATTGAACTTATAAAGGTATTATGTATCAATTTTGAAAGAAAATAAATTTAAATAAAATATATAATTATTTAAATAAAAATTAGGTTTTTAAATAGTAACCTAGTGTTTTCATTATTCATAAAAAATTTAATGTTTTTAGAAAAATACCAAAAATTCACCTGGGGCTAATTTAGATATTCCGAATCCAAAAATGAAGTCAACTTTGAAAGTTAAAATTTATAAAATTTCAAAAAAGTGGGTATTACTATTCATAATGGCTAGACTATATAATATTTTAAAAACATATTGTTGTTTAGTGAAAC
The DNA here is from genome assembly GCA_963277665.1 of Viscum album. Classification (NCBI taxonomy): domain Eukaryota; kingdom Viridiplantae; phylum Streptophyta; class Magnoliopsida; order Santalales; family Viscaceae; genus Viscum; species Viscum album. The sequence continues at coordinate 1,863,181,408 of OY728164.1, read as the reverse complement.
TCTGTATTGCGTATAACACACGCTATCGTGGAAGGTCGTGATTGCGTGTAATGTAAGACATGTCAGGGTTGTGGGTAGTGAATGACTTCTTTTTTGCGTATAACAGAATCCAACCATATTTCATTTATACATTGAATATAAATATATATATACACTCAATGTTTCATAAAATAACTACTATCTAACGAACTAGAAATTGTTTGTAACACGATCCAAGAATAGTGTTGCATATACTACAAGCTAATACAGTTTTGTTTATAGCACAAGATAATCTTGGTGTAGCGTAAAACAAAAGACATCAAAGAAATTAAAAAGAATAAGTCTCATAAAATCTCGGGTTGTAACATGTTATAAAATGTGATGAATCATTTTTTTGAAAAATAATAATATTTAAATCATAAAATTTGATTTATTATTTTTCCATGAAAAAATAAATATTTAATGAATGATAATAAATTTCAATTAATATATAATATATAAATTTCATTACAATAATTCTATAACAGTAATTAATTTAATTGATTAATATAAAACATCTTTATGGTCATAAAACCATTTCTCCTTAAATATATTGTTCTTATATTCAATAGTTTTTTATATTAAATTAAAATTAATTGGGAACAATAGAATAAATTTTACATATATGTAAACAAAATAATATTACAATTCACTTGATAATAATAATTCCTTCCATTAAATTTGGATGATGATAACAGTAACATCATAAAATAATATTTCCATACAGTATCACGATTTATTTAAACTAAGTGTTTCACGAAACACATTTTGTCTATGAATTTACATATATTTGAAATAATCTTTCATAATAATATTAATGAGTTATACAACGACTAATTTTATATCATTAAAAATAAATAAATAATACATGAATGACCAAAGTATTAGATAATATATGTTTTTTAAATGAATTGATCAATATAATTTACCTCAGCATGAATTTTGAAAGGGTAACCCTGAAATGAAATATTATTATAACATAAATCCCTTACCACATTGGAAATATTTGAACTAGAACATCATGAAAGACAGTGTATCAAAAAAGACTGTAATATATTTTTTCACGTATATGATCATTCATTTGTTGGGTCTTATTTATGGGTTCTATATGTTGATTATGATGAATTTTGTAACGATATTTTGATGTGCACTATTAGCGGACGATTATCCCAAACGATGATCTATTCTGTTGAAAACAACATAAAACCAGTTTGTGGGGCTTTAATCTTTTTACCCAGACATTAAAAATCTACACACCCCATTATAAATTGTTCACCCCTTTAAGGGGGTTTAATTTTTGACAAACCTCCTATCCTTTCCCAAAAATAGATGAGTATGAGAAATTAAATTTTTAGAAAATATTTTGAAACTCTTGAACCCCCATATGATTAATCGATTAACCCGAACATACGATTTGATGTCCGCCTAGGTCACCAGAGCTCTCAAAGACCCATTCTAACAACATCAACCCCCGTCTGAAGCCACTATGCCAAAATTTGCACTTAGTGGTGGTTTAAACTACCACCAAATCATTCTGTGATGGTTTTGGAAAACCGCCACAAAATCGTGTGTTGAAAATCAATTAGCAGTGACTTTTAATGGGCGGTTTAAATTATCAATAAAATTAATTTTTTTATTTATTTATATTCTTGAATAATTATTAATTATTAATTATTAATTATTATATGTTATTTATATGCTCATGCAAGTCTCTATGCATATACCCAAACCATATATACAAATTCCTCGTTGGGTGAGATTTAAACCCTTTACCTCTTACAAATTATCCAAAGACTTTACCTCTCCAACATGCTCTTCATGTGGTCAATAAATCAAATTTAATATACATATATATATATATATATTAATTGGATAAACAAATAATACATATAAAATAGATAGACACTAAATAATTATTAACCAATAATGATTAATCAATAATGATAAATCAATGGCCAATATTTAAGAACCAATAATCAATAATCAATAATTAATAATCAATAAGTAATAAGTAACTATTAATATTTAATAATTAGTAATTACAAATTATTAATTAATAATTCGAATATAAATGAATATTAAATAATGAAAACATAATATGGAAATAAATGGTAAAATAATAATAAATAATAAATAGTAAAAAGTGAATAATAAATAGTAAATAATAAAGAGTAAATAGTAAATAGTAAATAATAAATTGTAAATAATAAATACTAATCAGTAAATACTAATTAACATATAATATATAATATATAATATAAAACATATAATATATAATATAAAACATATAATATATAATATATAATATATAATATACAATATACAATATATAATATATATTATAATTTATATCTTATATATTATATATTGTATATTATATATTATATATTATATATTATATTTATAGAATATATAACATATATTATATATGTAATGTATAAAGAATACCTTAATAAAAAATAAATTAATATAAGATAAATAAATAATAAATTAATAGTAAATTAATAAATAATAGATAATAAATCATAAATAATAATTACAAGTAAAAAGTAATAAACCTTGAATAAATAGATAATAAATATATAACGAATATAAAATTAATATAAAATTAATAAGTAATTAAAAATTCAATAATAATAAATTATTTATATAAAAATAAAATTATAAATACATAAAGAAATAATAAATGAATAATAAACTAATAATCAATAATAAATTAATAAATTAACAATCAATTAATAATTAATAAATATTAAATATTAAATAATAAATAATAAATAATAAATAATTAATAATAAATAATAAATAAACAAATAATGGAATGAATGAATGAATGAATAATAAATAAATAAATATTAAATAAATAATTAAATAAACAATAAATAATGAATTATAAACAAAAAGCAATAAATAATTAATAATAACTAATAAATTATAATTGTCCATTAAAAAGTAAAATTTAGAATTAATATTAAATATATAAAAATTTATAAATAATTAATAAATTTTAAAAAAAATTATTAAAAATTAAAAAATAAATTAATTAATAATGAATATTAACTAAATAAATAAATAAACAAATCTATAAATAATAAATTAATAATAAATTAATAAAAAATTAATTGAAAATAAATTGAAAATAAATACCGAAATAATAAATAAAAAATAATTATGAATATTGAATAAAGAACAAATACTAAATAAATAAATAAATAAATAGAAAATAAATAAATTATAAATAAAAAATAATAACTAATAATTAATAAATAATTCATCATTAGTCATTAATCATTAATAAATAATAAAAAATAATAATTCCAATTGATAACTAATAATTAATAATTCTTAATTAATATTTAATAAATAATATTGAATATTGAATATTGAATATTTAATAATTAATAAATAACTAAAAAATAAATAAATAAATAATAACTAATAAATAATAAATAAATAGTAAATTAATAATAATATAATAAAAAATTTAATAATAACCAATAAATTAAAAGTAAATTATTAATTAATGTGTACATAATAACTATATAAAAAATAAATAAATAAATAAATATTAAATATTAAATAATAAATATTAAATAATATATATTAGATATTAAATATTAAATATTAATTAAATTAATACATACATAAATATATAAATAGAAAATTAAATAAATAAATAAATAATAAATAATTTATAATAAAAAATAAATATTAGATAACTAACTAATTAATTATTATTAAATAATTAAATAAATACAAAATGAATTTAAATAAATAAATAAATAAATAAATAAATAAATAAATAAAATCTTAAGAACCTCTTAAAACCCTAAAACACATAAATGATCATAAAAAGGATTCGTGACTCCTTTCCAAATTCCATATCCAGTCAAATCGAATATAATGAAATGATATTTGATGTTATATGTGGTACTTTCAGAACATACAACTAGATTGAATGTTATAACCATTTGAATTTTAAGAAATTCGAGCTGACAACTACAACCTATATTTTGGAGGCCTTATGGGCCATTACGGAAGAATAAAAATAGGTATAATGTCCAAGAAGAAATTACTTGACCTAAATGGTGTAAATCTTGTTACAGGATTTGATTTTGAAATGTGGTAGTGCCCAAACAGATACTCAGATTAAATGATATGGTCGTTCGAAGTTCGAGTTCGATTTTCAAACTTTTTGGAATTTGAATATATATTTTTTGTTTGATTATCACATGATTTAAATGTCACATGGTTTTACATAATTTTATAAACATCAATTTGAAAGGTTGTGGAGCAGAAATGGACTCTTGGATCAGCATTTATGGTCATTTGATGTCGAAGTCTGGTTGTATGGTTTTTTGTATATTTTTTTGAGTTTCACATTATTATTAACTAATTATTAGAAATATTCATTAATTAAAAAATATAAATAATTTAAATTAAAAATTATAGGATATATTTTATTTTAAAAATAAAAAAATAAATAATTACTTAATTAAGAATTTTATAATTTTTCGTCTTCAATTCCTTCAGTGTACATTAAAAAACCACCGCTAAAAATAATTGAATTTTTTTTATGAATTTAATTAAAAAAATTATTAAAAATATTTTAAAAACCTTTACAGGCACTTTTTAAAAATGGTGCTAAAAATCGCCACTATTTTTTTTATCGAAAACATTTTATCATAGTTATTTAAAACCTCCGTGAAAAACCCACCACTAAAACCATGTTTTTCTTTAATGAGTGAATCAAATCACAGAGAATGGCATTCAATAACATCTTGATAAGGGATCTTATACAATTCTTTATCTCCCACTATATTCTTTGATCATCCTTTGTGATTTTTAGATAGCAGTATTTTTGGATGATCATAACTCCTTCGATATTGATATTGAATCTTGGTATTATTCCTGGATCTTTATTGGGTACTTTTTTCGTTGGATTTACTCATTGAGGGTGTTCTGTTATGTGATCCTCTGATTTATTTTATGTAGTTCCTTCTATTATTGGAAAATTAATTTGACATAAAATTCATGGATTAAAATTAAATTGGATTAAATTTAAATTTAAAAACCCCAATTTGATGAGAATTGATATTTAAATTAATTTGGAAAGAAGTTTTGGAAAATAGAATTTCCAATAAATTTGGGTGTGATTTTAAATCAATGTAATTATGAAATTTATTTGTTAAATTGTAGTGAGAATTTTATTTTAGAAAATGAATTATATATTTTTGATAACAACACATTTTGTTTTATCCTATAAAAAGTTATAAATTTACTCAAATCCAATATTTGGTTTTTGTAGAGTATTTGGAAATTTCAAATGTGAAATGGGATAATTTTACTTAAATCAATTTTGAAATAAAATACCCATTTTTTATTTTTTAGCACATCAAATCCTATGTGGGTAGTGAGTTATTTGGGCCACACATGCTAGGTTGAAATTTCTGTAGAAAAATATTCAATCATTAAAATCTATCCTTAACATATTGGTAGATCATCTACCCAATAGGATATTGGTTAGTCCTCTTTAACTGGCGTTTGAGTTACATGTATGATCATTGATATTATATCAATTTGAGAGTGTGATGATCCTATAAATTGGATCAATCCTACCTCTTCGAAGATGAACAAGTTTCTCTGGTTTTATTTTTATATATATTCTATTTTTTGTAAAGCTACCTTAAACATGGATTGTGAATTTATATAATATATTTAATATAATATGTGTATTAAGATATTAATTTGTTATTATTCCATCAAATTAAATTAAATGATTTCTTGTTGTTTAATATTTGAAATTGTTTTGTAATTATTTTATTTGATATTGAAATCAGGAATTTGTGTCTTATTGACCTCTTATGATTTAATCTATGGTGGGACCCTACTAGAAATTAACTCACACAATAAATTTTCTTTTTAGAATTTTTAGATTTCTCTATTCTAGGTTTGAACTATGAGAATGAACCACATGGTGGTGGTAACAACTGCTGAAATTTTTTCTTTGAACTGACTTGTCTTTTGGGAATTGGGTTGTTATCTATTAGTTTCTGGTTTGTTGTGGTTTTACATTTGAATTATATACATTTTAGACTTCTAAAACTCTCCAAACTATGGAGTTTTATTTGTAGCTTTATATCTTATAATAGTTTATTCTATTGTATATGATGAAAAATAGTTCACCACATTTATATTGTATAATTCCATGTGAATGTCACAAAACCATGGGGATTGGGAACTCATTTGAGGAAATATAAGTGTGGGCTCGAGTATTAGGATATCAGGGTGTCTAGGGAGGATCATGAAAACGTGGCATTTAATGATCATATTATGCGTATTTCTTTTATGTTATCATGTAGTAGTGATATACTTGTGTTACATAAGAAGTCGATGTGATTGAGTGCCTATCAATTAGCATTAAATCACATTGAGTGATTAAGAATGTTTTATTAAGTATTATATATAGTCTATTCCCAATATTAGAATAGGATAGGTTGAAATCTAAAAATTCTATTCTTATATAATGGTATAAATTTCCCCCATTACTCTATTTTTTAGAGAATTTGATTTCATAATTATTTTCTTCTGATTTTGTGCAACATGATGCCTCTGAGAAGATGATTGAATAGGATGTTGGAGGATGCTGCTGAGGAAACATAGTGATGAAATTCTACCATGGTCATGAATTGGGTCGAGGTTATTGTGTGTGTTGTCCATGATCTGGTATAGGTTCCCATCAAGGATCCATACAGGGTAGCTCAGAGGATGACTTTAGGATTCATGATCAGGAGTTCCTTCACCAGATTCTACCATTGTTCCAAGGAGATAATGATCCTCAACTTGCTAAGGATTGGATGGTAAATATTTACATTCTATTCGAGTTCATGTAAAATCCTGCTAGAATCATGGTGAAATGTTCCACCTTCATGATCAATGGAACAATTATGGTGTGGTGGGACATAAATATGATGATGAATATGAATGTTTTCTTGGAGTGTAATGAACTTAATTTACTTTTCACCTACCATTTCATTACAATGCAGATGTTGTTGGCTATTGCAATTGTGTTTTTCAATCTCAACCAAGCTAAAAGGGCATGGACCAAAATATGAAAATCATTTTGTAGATCATGTGTAGTTTAGTGAAGAGACTGTTTCGAATGAGATTATGAAGTATCAATTTTTTGAGATGGAAATTCAATCAAATATTAAATATTCGGTTTTCTTTCGGAATATTCATTCACATGAAGATTTTCTGGATAGAGTGATTATGGTTGATATGGATGTGGGTGGTAAGTCATGGCTGACTAGAGTTACTTATTCAGTAGGTGTATTTTCTATGTGTCTTCGCAAATGAAATATGAAGCATGATGAAACACATGGTGGCTCCCCACTATAAGCATTTTATAGGCCTCTTTTTGTTCATCGAATATGAACTTTTATTTGTTACTAGTTTGAATAACCTGGGATGTCAAAATGGGTTATCACTAGGACACTCAAAAGAAGTGGATATTATAGATGGAAATATCATATGAGGATGTTCATCAATGTTAATTTTTCTCCACACAGTGGCACATTCTCATCATCACCCAATACAAATGTGGTCCAATCAGATACTTCACAAACATAGGGGTTTTAACCAAATGCATCCAGAATGAAGCTTCTTCATGTTGTGGTAAATCTCTAAAGGATGTAGATATTTGTCTAGATATAGTGATTGGTACCATATCTATTGATTCATATTTAGTTAATCATTTATTTTGTACTGGTGCATCTCATTATTTAATTTCAACTCATATTGTGAATCATCTCAATATTCCTATGAAGCTTTTACCTATTTCCATGGATATTACTCCACCACTTGGAACAAATATAGAGTATGGTCTCTATTGTTCGGTATGTGATTTATCTGTATCAACAAATGTGATTTCATGGGAATATTTTTTTTGTTAACTTGAAACACCAATAAATAATAATTGGGATAGATAGGATTGTTACAGATAAAGCCTGAACTGTTTTTTATCTTTAATGGGTCTTCATTACTGCCACTGATAGGTTGTGATGAATATTTTAGGGATAATCAGTCCTAAGGTATAGTAGATCCAGGCCTTAATATCCTATGATGGATAATGTAATATCAGTATTTTCTTTCTAATTCAAGTGGTAATAATTCCTCCATGATCTCCCTCCACATGTCATTGAATTTCCTGAGGTTTTTTTCATTATGATGTCTGTATTATCCCACCAGTAAGGGAGGTAGATTTTGTTATTGATTTATTTCTGGATACTCATCTGATATCTAATCCATTATTCCAAATGTAACAAGCTAAAGTAAATGAGTTTAATTCTCTGTTGTATGTTCTTTTATAGATGTTATTTAAACACCCAAGTGTGTTACCTTTGGAGGTTCTTGTTCTCATTGATATGAATGTTGTGGGTCACTAAATCATTTTGTTGATAACCATAAACACTATCTAGAATCAATAAAAAAGTAGTTTTTCAATGTATTTATGATTTTTTTGAATATATAACAAGTGAGAAGATGTTTTGAATGACATATTTTTGACCTTATTACCATCATTTGTGAATAAAATATTCTGACATTCAAGAAACCACCTACTATATTACATATGTCAATTATGAGTACCATTTAATTCAATTTATTCAAACCAATTAACATATAGTTTTTATATATTTTATGCACGTGATATTACATGAGAATCTTGTTTCATTTTTGGTGGCCATTTTGGATGACATTCTTTCTTACTTTATATCATAGGGGGTCATGTGCATTATTAGATATTAGTTCTATAAATGTTATGAAAGAACCAACATTTTTCCACGAAATAAAAAATCATAGATATATGAATTCATGAATTATTGTTCTTGGGACAAGTGGTGTTGGAAAAAAGTATATCATTTGACCTAGATCAGTTGAATGTTGTTCTCACATGAGAAAAACCATGATATATCATCAATATAAAGATCATCTTGGGTTTATGGTGGAATTATCACTAGTTCATAATAAATTCTTCAATGTTAAATTCTTTTATGACCTCCAAAACATGGATGGGAGATAATTTTTCATTGGAGGATAAATGACAATGTTATGTTTGGAGGTGAAAAATAAGTTGACTATTTCCCTAGTGTTAACTCAAATAGATAACAACAAGGGATACATGGTCTTAATTGAGACATCAATTTTGAGTTTGGGATGATTTCTTATGTAGGATGATTATGAAATTTTTTATGTATCTCAAATTAATTTGAAAATGAGATGAATTACATGATAATTGAAATTGGAATGAATGTAGTGATGAATTATCTGAAGAGTATTTGAAATTACCTTTTTGAAAATATGTTAATATTGTATTATGAACTTGTGACCATGAGTTTTTTATTCTCTCAAAATCTTTGAATCTCCCCTAGAAGTCTTGGGTGGAGTGAAATTAATATTTTTACATTGACATAACCTCTACTTCAAGTAAATGAAATGTCATTATATTTTATCTATGTATAAAAATTCAGATTTGTTCCATTAAATAATCATCGGAAGAGTGGAACATGATTTCTATTTTGGAACACTTTCAAATAAGAGTATAAGAAGTAGTGTATGAGGTTCTCTTGGCTAGTGCTCAGTTGACCTCCTCTCTTATCATTATTATTCTATAGGAAATGAAACTTGATGATGTGTTCTGTTGCATTAGAGACTCTCTTTATAGGGGGTAGACCATTTTCGAGTGGTCATTATCCATAGATGGTATTCATTTTTTCCATAACTGATTTGATTTACCTTTTCTAATAAAGAATGTTGTACTTGTGGATTTTTACAATTCCCCATAGTCAATGAACCTATGATCCATGAAGACGTCATATGACACGAGGTGATGATTATGGTGTCTTTTATGAGATGGAGAATTTCTAAATTTTTTTAATCATTTATATACTTGGTAATAGGACATTACTGAGCAACTGATACCATTGGGTATTATTTATCCCCTTCCAATTCCATCTTGAAACTGAGTTGATATCTATATAGAATTTGGCATTCCTATTCAAATTACAGAGACAAGAAATAATGTGATATGGGTAATGATCTATATGATGACCAAATTGGATTACTTTATAATACTTCTTTATACAACCAAAGATGTGAATTTTGGATATATATAAGTTACAGTGAATTTTCATTTTCGTGAACTTCCATCTGCTTTAGTCTCTGACACAGATCATTGTATTACTTCTCACTTTTGGAGTATAATTCAAGAGGAACTAGGATCTCATGTTCATTTGAGTATGAAATAAAATCGATTATGGAAAGAAATGAATTAATATATATAAACATTATAGAGGATATTATTCATTCCTACTTCAATGACATTGGTGGTTCTTGTGAAAAACATATGGGTCTAGACGAGCATGCTTATAACTGTAGAAACCATTATGTGTTCATAATGGTTCTTTTGAGGCTATGTATTCTCAAACATGAAAATCTTGGTTGTTTTGGTAAGTTATTGGTGAATGTTACATGGTTGGAACAATATTGGATCAAGAGACAAAAATATATATTCCATTTATTCATCATATAATGTTGATAGGAAATATCCTTTATAAATGTTAGGATCGACGTCATTATTGAATATTGGAATATTAAGTTTCTGATCCAATATTAGATAATGTTTCTCCTCATTTTGGTCACTAATAGCTTACAAAATCATTCTACACATTTTTATGACCTTTTTGTTGTTGTTCAAATGGTTTTTAATGTGTCCTAACCATTAAAATGTTTTCCATTGATGATGTAGATATATATTAGGTTACTTGTATTTTATCTATATATAAAAACATCTAATCCATCTCATTTTATGAGAATGTGTGATATGGATGTTGACACTAGTTTATCTATGACTGAGCATAAGGTAAGTAATTTTGATTCAAAAACCAAGGTACTTCTTGGTATAATGATTAATTTGTTCCTGTTTAATGGAATCATGGTTTTAATACACACAATATGTGGGTGATGAGGCATTGATGAGTTATAATTGGCTGATTTTTTTTGAAATTGATGCCTTTGGACAAGATCCCTAGGGACATAATAGGTCAATGGTGTGGAGGTTATAAATCATGTTACTATTTTAGGGTACTCCTGAGCCACTATTTTTATCATTCAATGGATGGGTATTTTTTAGGTGTTCTTTAGGAGGAATTTGGAATATTTATGACAGATTTTGGGTTTTGCATGATTTGTGAACATTATTTTCCAAAACCGTGCTACTATCCAACGAAAAACTAGAAATAATATATATTAAGGTATTCCATGTATTGACCACATATTAAAAATTTCTATTACCACCTTATAGTAATCATGAATCCATTTAGAGGGGTTTTTAATTATGGTTGATGGTTTAAAAAATTATATGGCCATACCTGGCTAACACTACCTTTGAGAATTTTAATTCTGAAAAATACTTATAAAATCACTAAATAAAAAAACTAAACAACTATTTGACCATAATTCATGGTTATAATACCTCTTAGATAATTTGAGCACTCAATTTTTCATTATGTCTTTCCCCAAAATAATTTGATCAAAATCAAATAGTGATGAATGTCATTGGCTATCTTCCTAGTAAGGTTTCATCACATTTTCTCTATCTACAACTTAATTCTTCTCTCATCCATAGTTGTTTGTAGATCTCAATGTATTTGGAGTATGTAAAATCCATATATATATATCTGGAATCATGTTTTTTTTCATATATTTCAACTTCTTTTATTCTTAATTAGATTTACTCATTGCGGGTGTTGTGTTACGCGATCCCATAATCTATGGAACTTTTTTCCACATATGTTTGGACAATTAATTTATCCTATAATGTCATGATATAATATAAATTTCATTCAACTATAATTTCTAAATGACAGTTTAATGAATGTTGGGAAATGAATTAATTTTTCAAGAGATTTGGGAAAGCCCTCCAATTCTTGTTACTCAGTTTGTGATTTGAACATGATGGAAATATATTAATGAATTGTGTATTTTTTTATGACGTTGTTTTCAAAAAATGGATAAAATTGTTTTTCTAAAACTATATTTAATTTTATCTTTGATAATGGGATAAATTTATTAAAAAACTAGTATTGTTTTTAAAGAGAAATTGTAATATTGAAATTGGAATTGGGATAAATTTATTTTAAAAAATTTTAATTAAATTTCTTAATAGTGAGTGTCAGCTGAAAAAAATAAAGACTAGGTAATTACGGAGTCATTAGGGATAAAAATGGTTTCTTGGAACCTCCCAAGAAATTGATTATATCTTTACATATCTAAAATAAAAGTATTGGAATATCTCATATCCAGTGGGTTTTTGAGTAGTCCAATTTGGCCATTATTGGGGGTATGTGTGTGTATATAGTCATTATCACTATATGAGTGTGTGAGGATACTATATCCTAGAACATTAAAACTTCTTTGTTGAATTCCATGTTCATACTTTGTTATTATTTTCAAAAATAATTTATCTTTTTAATACTACATTACTCATGCCTTGTGACCTTTTATAAACTATTCTATATAAAACTTTTCTTAATCCACCATTCTAAAGGTTTACATCAATTAAAATGTATATAATATTTACTTTAATATGAAATTACACTAACATGTATGTTTTCATTAATGTTTAATGAATTATTTAGTTTATTATTAATGTCCCATTATTATTTAACTTTTGGTGAGAACCTATTGTGCTTTGATATCACACCATATTGTTTCCTTCGCGTGATTGAATATTTACACCTGGAATGTCAGAGCACGAATAATAAACCACTTGTTGGTGGTTGTTTTTGTTGAATTTAGGCTTTTATTTGATGTGTTCTTTGGAAAATGGGTTTTTTATATTTTAGTTTTGCATACATTAAGGTTTTACATTGTGTTTTTATACCAATTTTTAATCTGTTACTATTCAATTTTTTTTTGTTTTTTTGAAAAAAAATTGTAATGGTTTATTCCACATTTTATGTGGGAAAACCATTCCCATATTTATCAGTTATGATTCATGCTTCTTATCATCAACCCATGGGGATCTGTAATGCAGTTCATGAAATTTTAATTGTTAATTTAGGTATTAGGGTACCAGGGTGTATGAGATGGTACGTGCTAGTGGAATCATATAATAATATTGAAAATCTTATTAAATTATTAATAAATATCATAAAAATATTAATCATATGTTTATACAATACATAAAAGAAACTAGTGGGGACGATGGATTTTTTCTCAAAAAAATAAACGGTCAACATAAAAACCTTACTTTAATTATCGTCCTACTTCATATGCCTCCAAAAATTATATAAGATAAGTATTTATTTATTAATAACAAAATTCATAATAATCTAAACAGGTTTCACAAAATAAATAATTTTCTAATATAATCTTATCCCATATAAATTGAAATCCCCTTTTTCAAATGATTATTGTCAAATATTACATGATTGTTTTAATTTGGTAGATCTTGTAATTGTAATTAGATCAGGGTACCATCATATCCATAAATGTAATCACGGAATATATATTATATTTAAAATTATAATTAGTTTTACATATGTAAATATTGATTTTTTTAAGAAAAATGAAATTGATACCTTTTAAACATAGTTTTATGTACGTACACATGACTTGTAATTCTACATTTTGGTTGATGGATTGACTGAAAAATAAACAACTAAACACCTTAAAAAATAATTATTATAATCAATTTTCATATATATTAATTAATTATAAATTCCCTGACAACCATGTATAGAATGAATGAAAAAATATTCAACTCACTATATTGTTGTGGTAGTCAACATGTATGCACAAGTTTCATTATCATTTAAAAATGGATATGATGATAAGAATTTATAAATTATATTATAATTATTTATGCATTATTATATCATAAATATCAATAGAAGACATTTTTTCCATCGTAATGTCAAATAATTATAGTTGTTGATGGAAATTAATTCACAACATTACATGCCTGTAGTTGTCCATAGGTACACACAAGAACAATTTTCATTTAATTTTTTTTGAAGAATAAGGTGAATAAATCATGTTTCATTGGAAAAATAATTTCATAGTATATGGTAGATTCTGATTTTGATATATCAACTTGATTATCATAGAACTGAAATATGAAAAAGAATATGTTAAATACATGTGACTCATTAAGATGATTAACATATCTATTAGGGATATCATTTTGATATATTCTTCAATACCATAGGCTTGGAAAATTAAATAGACCATAATGAATAGAACATGTATTATGATTTTGTAAAGATATTTTTTAAGGGATTTGACAATCTATGTGGCCCATGTTGTGTGTGGAAGAGAGGTGGGGTCATGTTCTATTATAGTGAAGGAATATACATAGTTTGATGTAAATAAAAAATTTATATATAACACAATGTTTTCATTTTTGATGCGGAACCAAGTTAGTATACATTAAATATTGGGTGTTGATGATTATAAATTAATCCATACAATAAAATTTTTACATGTTTAGTTTTTTTATCCTTTCCCTCTAAAATTAGACAACCTATTATCCATGATTATGAAAAACATGATATCAATGTTTTTACACATTAAAGTCCAAGATAGTATATATACGAAGAAAAATTTAGCATTATATGATAATGGTTTATATTATACACGACATCTTATTTTTTTCCCATGAAAATATATTTTTCAATTCAAAAATATCTTATAAAATATTTTCTGACAATTGATTCCACTAAATTCTTTTTTAGTAGTATTCAAGTATTTTTATATTAAATACAATAATATATAAATGTAATAGAAATATTAAATATTAAAACATTATTAATATGTAATAATTATATATAATAGTAATGTATCATAATAATTATTTAAAATGTTAATAACTTTATATAACATAAAACATTTATTTCATTTTTATACTATATAATCAGACAATATGTCATATTTTTGTACACTTTCATTATACATAATACATAAAAAAATTAAAATGAATTACAATGAATATAAATTGTTCATTATTTAAATATCATTTTCGACGAAATCATAAAAACGTTTTTATAGTATGAAAAAATATTAGTGTTATTAAAAATTGATTGTAGTATTTTTATTTATTTAGTAGTTAATTTAATATTATATCATTACCAACATTATCTACCAATAAATTATTAAACCATAATACAATAGATTATTAATGTCTAAATTAACATAGAAAATTTAATAATGGAACGTTTTTTGTGATTTGTTGTCCTCATCCCATAGTTGAAACACTAATTTACATGTTTTACCCTTACCAAAGTGACAAATGTTTTCACCGGTTATGATTAGTAATGAAAAAAATGAAGAGGTAAATATATATAGAAATATGAAATTTCATTTCAAAATATTAATAACTTCTTCAAGATTCAATTTCTTGAATGGTTATAATTTATTTGAAATTGAAATTAATAATACCGAATGAGAAAATTGTTTGTTGATAATTTTCTTTTTAAGTATAAATATAAACATATAAAAAAATAATTTAAAATGTTATTTCGAATAAATGTAAATAGAATATATTTAATTAATAGCAATTTATGTTATATTAATAATTAATACAAAAAATAATGGATGTATCTTATTAAATGTTTTTAAAAAATAAAAAATATTCAAAGTTGTTTCTTTTCAGTAAAACATTTATCTTTCAAAAAATACCAAGACATCACGAGAATGTAATTTTGAAAAAATGATTTAAAAAACGATAATATTGGTCTGAAATAAAATATTGAATATTTGAATAAATTAATTAAAATTTCAATGCACTAAATAAAATAAGAACATATTTTAATGAAATAAATAATTTTCAGAAATATAAAATGATATTTCTAACAATTTAATATTCTTGTGTTATGAATTATTCAAGATAATTTAATTGAACAAAATATTTATATATATATTTTCTAAGGTGGTTAATCCAATTCATTTACATATATATTACTATTAGGTTATTAATTCTATCAACTAAATTATTTGGTGTTTAAAGTTAATCATTATATAAAAAACATAAAAATTCTTAAAAGATAGCAATATCCAAAAAACTTATGTTGATATATGTACTCTTATTAATTTGTTTATTTAACCATAAAAGTTAGTCTACAATATTATGATGTATTTAATTGATCTATATTTAGTTACAATTTCTCATGTTCGGTCATGTCTTCCCCAAATTTTATTATTATTTTGACTATATTACTCATGAAAAGTTAGGCAATGAATTTTTTTTCACATGATTTTAACAAATAAATGATGTACTAAAATCAATTTAAGGATTCAAAAACTCTATTAAGAGCTTTCTCAATCAATCAAAATTATATTCAATAACATATAATCAATGTATAAAATGTTATAATACTTTTAATTATAATTAATAATATAAATATATACTTAAAATATATTTAATACTGTGATTATTGTATTAAAATAATGAAAATATATTAATTACAAATTCAGAATAAGTCAACTCTAGTATTCATATAAATGGTTTTCATCAATAAAAAATTAATAATTCATGACAAATAATTGCTTTAGTGTTTTCTCAAAACATAATCTATATTTCCTCGAGACATTGATTATCCATTTCATTATTATTTAATTTTATATTTGCAAGAACTGCCTTAATTGCATCAGATTGCTAATTTAATAAAATATTTTGTACATCCGGTAAATTGTTATTAATAGTAGAACAAAATTATAACTATATAATCATATTATATTGAAATAATCAATCTATAACTATACAATATACAACATAGAATTTACATAGTTAATTTTCCAAGACTGCAATTCCACTCTTCTATAAAGTTTAAAATAAAAGAGTCGACACTAAATTTTTCATTGGTCAGATGCTTCATTCATCAATCACAATCCCCAAAAAATATTTCTTTACATTTTTTTACTATTATTTAAGGTATCCATATATATTAAATCGGTACATTGATTTAGTACTTTAAATATAGTTCAATACAAAAACATCCCTTCTAATTTCAAAATTCAAAATCACATGATCCTATCTTAGTAGTCCAACCTATCAATCTAAAAAAATTCAATTCTGATTTGATACACAATTTATTTGATCTTTTTTATAACACCTATAATAGGTAAAGGGATAACATAAATTAATGTTGCAACCATACAAAATGATAAGAGGAATAACATCTAATATACCATCATCAATATCATTAAATATCATCGATATCGAGAAAAGAAATAAGTCAACAACAAAGAAAATAGAAATTTTTAAATATACTCTATCTCCAAGAAATAATATAATATTGTACAACTGTTAAAAAATAAAAAATTTATCTTGAATATATAAAAAATGATTATTTATAACATATATGAGACCAAAATAAGGAAAACATCTTACTATTAGCCATCAAATCTACTATGCATATATATCCCCTAACATCATCCATTATTTGGATATAAAAATATACTTCTAGGAATGAGAGGACATCATTTGATTACATAATAATATATTCATCTTAAAATCCATCTACATAATTATAGATTTTTTTGGGTGAGAAACCATTGTTGAATATATAATGTTCCTCAACCAAAAAAGTCTATATATGAGACAATCATAATATTGTGTACTTTTAAACCTATTGTAGTAATATTTGTAGGAAATAAATAGTGTAAACACACTATTAAATTTTTTTCTATCAAAATAATATTTATCATTAATAATGTATATCATATAAAAAAGTGTGTACTAGAATGAAATATCCATTTTGATCCTATATATAAATATATTTATAATAGTTTATAAGAACTTTAATTTTCATCCTCATACATAAACTTGTGTTTTTGGGTCCCTATAAATGAAATAATTGTAGTATTACATCACCATCAATATCAACCAATCATATTAGTAGCGAAGGATTAGTGTAATTGAGTGATCAAATATACCACATCAACAAATGAATGATTCCTCATAAGTGTTTCAATGAATATAATCAATTAATAGTCCTTAATTTCACCATATCTATGTCTATGAATATATTATAATTTTAGTTCATTAAATTAAAGAAATGATAAAAAAATATTTTATAGGTTATTTATCATGAAACATTATTATAATACATGAATAAATATCCAAATTATTATAACTAATGAAAAGTATGGTCACTGTATTTCTAATCATTCACATACATTATCTAAATTTATATACAATGTATTACAACTCTTTAATTAAGATATTGATTTAATAATTCAATATTATATTTCTATAATCACATATATAATAAATTCATAGAACCTTGGAATAAAATTTATTCACCACTGTTGTAATATATATTTCACATTATTATTATTCACATTATATTTCCATTAAGTTTCATATCACAATTGTTAAAATATAAATTTGCTTCACTAGCATTAAATATTTTAAAAATTAATATATTAAAAAATATAATGTTACTGGATAAATTTATAAATTTACTACTTCATAATATCTATAATATGACCAAAACATTTGTAAGAACTAATTATAAAATAATAAATAGTATTTATTTTTTATACATTCTATTAATTTTTTCGATATCATTTTTATCATATTTTTATGTTATTATTTATTATCCACATTTTATAATAAAAATTGATTATTTAAATAAAAATTTATATACTATATTCCATTAAATAATGATGTTTATATTATGTATTTTGAATGTTATTAAAAATTAATAATATATAGAGTCTGTTAATAATAATATTTCATCCAGTAATTTAATCGCAACAATAATAAATATAAATTTTCATTATACTTGATAGGATAATTTATCTTTTATTACCACTGTTAATTTATAAATACATTTTTTAATATAAAAAATAATCACTTTTATTCATTCAATGTATTGATTATCATCACCATAAACAAATATAAAAACAAATTATTATTATTTTTTTGTTATAAGGTTTTTAATATTTTATCCCCTCATTACCAAGTGTTTTATAATTTCATGACATTTTCTTTTTTAATCATATATATAATCTCGTTAACAATTTCTTTAAAATTTTACTTAAAAATACAATTGATCATATTTCCTGTGATGTAATTCCCATTATCAAATGATCACCATCTAATGAGAAACCATAAAAAAATTATTATTTATAAAAAAATTAGACTGTATCCTTTGTCAATTTTTAATATTTAATAAAGCCAAAAAATATAAATCATTGAGACTATTATTTTTCATATTTTCACTACCCAAGCATAAATTTTTTATTGTTGAATGACTAAAAAATTAATATAACTAGTAGAATACTTCATTGTATTTGATATAATAATTATTTAAAATTAGTTATTATGGCACATAAAACATATTAAAATAGGAAATGTAGGGTTAATATAAGACATGGTTGTCAGTATGTGTCAAATCGAAATTAAATTGATAATTGTTGATTTTAATGCACTCTCATGATTATACTATCATTATATGACACCACTACATACACTAATGTACTACATCACCCTACGCCTCCAACATTGTCTTCCTCTTTATCACTAGATATGTGATATACTATTACTGGATATATGTCCCCACACAAATAAAAAATTGATTTATATCATTGGATAATACCATGTGGAAATCCATGTTCCCATATATATCCTTGGTCAGGGGGGATAACATGTTTTTGTAAAAAAATTACCTAAAAAAATTATATTGATTTTAGACTTGTATATATTTTAATCAATATAAATTAAATATTAAAATATAATATATATAAATATATATATATATATATATATACATATAAAATTTAATATAATCAAAATAATATGTAGAAAACAACGAATCATACTAAAAAATGTAACAAGGATTTAGAATGAAACTGTAATCTTTATCTAGATGACTTTCCAGTCATTCATTTGACATATATTTTATATATCCCCAAAAACCAAATTGTAACACTATTTCTAATTAGAGATTTAAATATGGGTATAACAAAAAATTGTATAGAATAGTTTATCCAGGGAAAATAAAATTATATTGATATTGTCATTGTTGGTATTAATATAAACCCTATAAACTTATGTGTATATATATATATCATAAATAATAACTATATAATAATGTAAGAACATAAAAATTCATCAACAATTTTTAATAGGTAACTCAAATATTACATTTAAAACAGTACCTAACTATTAATATATATATATATTAATACCCACACTTATAGAAGAATGAATAAATTGACCCCCCATTGATTATTTCTGAATAATTTACCAAAAACTATTTATATCCTTTAATAAACCCCAATAATCCATTATCTTATCAATTCTAAATTCTTTATTCATCCATTATATCAAAAGATGTTGGATATTATCCACAAAACATAACGACATATTTCATAAATCAACAAAAAATATGAGGATATAATATACTATCACCTAATATCATAGGATTTTTCTCATTCAATAATTCAACCATGATTCACTATCTAGAGGAACTAGATAAATATTTTAATGCATATCTCATTCTAGATAAAAAAAATTGAATATTTAGTCTTACTAAATTCATCGATATTGGTTAAGAACTAAAACTGAATATTTAGTCTTAATCAAACCCTTAGCTACGGTTGGAATAAAATTATAATGTTGTTTTTTATTTTCAACTCCAATCGTATAGATAAATTAGAAAAAAATAGAATCCATAAAGTGAATTATTAAATAACTTATTGTAGTGTATCATAAATTTTTTCTATCTAGTATATATGGGTAAACAATAACTCAGACCTAGAACATCCTCAACTTCTACTAATAATGAATTGTATAAATTGTAAATACACAGAATTTATAATCTATATCAACCAATATAGTGTCTCATATGATATTACTCATATTAGTACTCCATCGTCATCAATATCCAACTGTCACTAGATTGAACCATACATCAATATAGAAATATTACGAAAAACCCAAATAGAAAAGTTTTAATTTATTTATCAATCATAACATACATCTGAACTGTAATCTATAATTCCATGGTTCCATACACATCAAATTCCAAAATCATTTACTCAAAAATACACTAAAAACATATAAATGTAAGAAATGAATTTTTTAGATTTCCACATTACTGAAACAAATATATCATTATCCATATTATATAACTGTCAAAAAACGTCTCCAGGGGCCCGTGCCATTACATAACCCATGCCCGCCTTCTGAAGGTGTCAACATGAAAGTCAGACGTATTTTCTAGGATAATTGTACACACATTCACTAAAAAAAATCTCAAATCTGCACACTAAGTAATAAGAATCCATAGTAAAACAAAAATTAAATCACTTAGTTCTATAACCAGGCCAGTATACAAGCCCTATAAGAGAACTGAACACAGCAAAGTACAAAGGGAGAAACGATGACCATCTTTGGAAGATCCCACTTGATGGCTGGAGTAGTGAAGCTAGTGGAATCTGAGGTAGAATGTCATGTTTTCCTAGTCCAACGTGACCCCACCTTGTCCTATTCCACCAATTCCACTGTCATAACGTCTTTCGGTTCCATCTCCCTCAGTGCCCCTATTGAAACATCAAACGTCTACACAAGTCACAACACGTGAGGGCGAAGTCCGTGCAGGGGTGAGTAACTCAGTAGGGGACCCCGATACCTTTGATGGTCTCTCAAAAATCCACAATGTTAAAAAAAACAAAAAATAACCACAATGTAAACAATAATGATTACTCATAGTTATATCTACATAGGGATATTCCATTTCATATACCTAGGTCATCCGGATATACTCATATCAACCACAAATAAACAAAAGGCCCCGACCTCAATCCATTGCCTAGATTTCCAAATAAGGCCCAAAGCATAACACAAGAATCAATAGAACATGCTCCATGAACTATCCATACATGATGGAACCCATCTAAGAGACGTACACCATTAGGTATAACTCAACCATTCCTAATGGAACCTCTGAAAGGACATTCTCTATTGGGAAATTTCTACTATAACTTCTTCTAGTTCCTGAAAATAGAGGTCTCAGATTCACAGTCTTGCACCCAAGGAAGGACCAAGGGAAAACAAGTGAAGAGGCCAACTCCTCGACAGTACATTATGTTGTGGGAGAACTACTCCAATCTAACCTATGATATCTTTTTTCGCCTCAATAAAAATTTTCCCACACCTCAATCCATCAAGGGAGTGCTAAATTCTAACCTAGGAATTGTTTACATCAAGTGGAAGGCATTCTCCTCATAACTATGTCATGCAGTTGAGGGAGATCCAACTTTCCTAAAGGACCTACTCCTCGCCGTTACTCAATGAAGGGGGAGTACTGCTCCATATGTTTGGACCCGCACCCTACACAGTAGGGGAGTACAACTCCAGTAGTTTTTTCTGTATGTTGGACCTGCACCCTAGTACATTAGGGGAGTCCCAAAACCATGCAAGTGAACCTACAACCTATCATTGGAGGGGAGTACCGACTCTAATGTAGCACTACATAAGGAGGACCCACACCCTGGGTTGACAGGGGAGTACTTACTCCTAACCTAGAGGACATGCACCCTACCGAGTAGGGGAGTACCTGACTCAATGTGATTTAATTATGGAAGACCCGCACCCTAGTCCAATAGGGGAGTATCGACTCCAAAGATATGTAAACCATCCTAGAGGAAAACTATCCCACACTCATGACGTGGGGAGTACCGTCTCTACCGGAGAAGAGTAGTAAGGAATACCCACACCTTGAGTCGTGAAGGGAGTAGCCATCCTGACTGTCATGATATGAAACAAACTGATATTTCTCCTCAGGTTATCAGTAATACCTATACTTCCATGAAGTTACACAATGAAGTAACCTGATGATATTTCATTTCATAAGGGTTCCAACGCAACAGAATACAAGTCAACTGAACACATGGTCTGAAGGTTATAGGAATTTTAGTGCTAAGGGCCTGATTGGATTTGGTACGATACAACCCATAAAAACTAAAACATTATTTTAATGTCATATGGATTATTTCAAAAGTATTGCCTCATCATAATGGTTCCTTCACCATTGACGGTTCATCAAAATGTCGTCCGATTTATGAGATATGTTGGTTTAAGCGAACATGGCCATAAGTGGGACTGGGTCTGGTCCAACATGGTCGGACTAACCCGACTCGGCCCACTAGGATTAGATCTAAGGGGTTGGGCTTGGCCCAGATATGATGGGCATGGTCCGGCATGATAGGCCATGGGTTTGGCTTGGCCCACCTAGTTGGCCACTGCCCGACTGTCTGTGGAATCGCTCGGCCTACTAGCTTAGCCCGTAGGACCGCTCCCCTCCTGAATGGCCAAATCTATTCGGGTCATTAATGTTGCGACGCCTGGTGGAACTTCATATCATGGAAGGTCCATGTAGACTGGCCAACTATGGACCCATGGGTGTGGGTCCGCCCTCCGCTGTGGCTCAATGTCGCGGTCTTTCACCGCGGTGCGCCGCCGCAACCCGCCACACCGCTTCGACGTGGACGGCATTGGCCGTCCACCCCTTGTCCACTATGGAACCTTCGGGTGCTTACATTCCTTTGCGGTCAGCGGGTGAAGATCTTCGCCTCCCTCTGTCGTCTGTCCAACCGCGTGTCACTGTCACACCATTTCCTCTTCCGTTCACCGACGTAGAACACAACCATAACCGTTTCAGTGGAGGTATGAGCCTTGTTCGTTCAACCCATGCCATCTGCATTAGCATTATAACATGGGAAGGATTATTAGATTATAAATACTCCCATAATTAAACCCTGAATTATCCCCTCACGTTAAAGAGCAAAATGCGGATCAACCTGTTCGACGGTTGACCAATGTTCTTCATAATATTCAAGAACAGGGTAATAATGGTAGGAATCAAACATATAACCCCATACCTATCATTTGTTGGAAGCTGTTGCTGATGAGGAAGAAGTGTCCATGTCTGAAGGTGATCTTCAGTTCATTCCATTTCACATCGACTCCTCCAACTTTTGTCACCCGAAGCTTCATTCTAGATTGGTTGAAGTCATCACATCACTTTGTCAGAGGTTCCTCTCATGAGTCCAAAAACACATTCCCGAGCTTCATTTAAATAGAGGGGAGGTGAGGATCAACACATCCCATAATTAATGATGTTCATTAATGAATATAATTAATGAACCTATTTTATTATCTCTACAGTGTGGTTACACATTTATTTAAATCTCTGAATGGTGTGGTTACTGAAATTATTGGTGAAGCCATTATATGGATTGACGTTGCACTATGGTCCCACCACTGTTTGTCCAAAGGTGGCACAATAAAAAGTAAACTAATGAAAAGTCATTTTATTTTTTTTAAACTCCAAAAATTAAATTTTCTTCTGAACCTTTCTGGATGATGTTAATCTCCCCTTAAGTAAATATCGGTGATGCGGATTCAACAGTACCCTCAGATTTTTAATCTGTGAACCGGTTCAAAATATATAATTCACCGCCCGCACGTTTACTGAACGTACAATAATAAAAGGTCAAAAATTAATAATAGTCACCATCAACCCTCACTGGTTGAGGATAGGCTCTTTTTAAGGTGATCAAATGATCAACGGTACTCTTGGATTTTCAATATGAGTTACCATTTAGATGTTAAAAATTTTACAATAAAATAATTGTTACATAATTATTTTATTTTACTTCCAAAGACTAACTTCCACTGGCAGTCTGCACCGACCAATGTTAGTATCTTCCAAATGAAATAATAAACTAATTAGTTCAATAGTTATCTCGGATTATTCATCCAAGTCACCATTTTTGAGTTATAAGTATTTCCAAAATAAAATTATTTTATTTTATTATTTTATTTACAGTTATGACATTTTTAGGTTTTCTAACTGGAGGCATGCACTAACTAACTTTAAGTCAGGCTAGGGAAAACCTGCCATCAATAACACAATGGTGCCCTCATAATTCTAGTCTAGGCACCCATTTAAGAGTGAGTCCAGTTTTTCATAAAATTGATCACACGCGCTATTTAAAGAATAAAGGATTTTTGACGGATCATTTCAGAAACTCTAGGAATCAGAATCAAATGTCGTTAGATTTAACAGTCCTGAAATAATTCTATATGAATAAAATATTAGATGGAAATTCCAATACGTTACATTATCCCCAACTTTAGACATTTTTTCTCCAAAAAGCCAAGGCCCAAACTCATGGTACGAAACTGGGTCCTTCAAACGGTCATGCGCTGCTTCCAAGAACACGCCACAAGGGAATACTGAGATCAACCATGCTTATTTTTATATCTTTCTAGGTCAACATTGTGCCAAAAAATTAACATGTTTCTTTCACAGCGACATATAGAGAAATCACTAAGCATCACGATACATCTACAATTGTGGGGTCTAGTGGCCCACACCCTAGAACCTCAAGCAGCATCACCAAAAGCCAAAACATGTTATGAACACTCTCACTTGTAGAATCAACACTAAATTTGGATGGCTAGGAACCATTCTATATTTTCAAAACATCTAGTGGTATAACTCTTCCACCACAGAATGACTTAAGTGGGACTCTTTACGAGAGTCTAGACCATGCCGCATGTGAAACCCCCCTTTGTTTGAAAAGGAAATCCCTTATCCACCATGCAGATATACCAATTGCATGCCTAATATCATATTTCCAGGCATGCACAATATTAGTCCATACGCATATTGACGCTATAGGGTCCCAATGCCATGAATAAGAGATCCCAACCACAACACTCACTTACAAGAGCCAGGTCACAATATCAGCGGGTCTCCTCCATCAGGAGTCTCTAAGCATTTGTGTCAAGTCCACGGTCCAACCAAATCCTCCATGTCTCGAATAGTAATCATGGAAAAAGAATGTCTAACACATGTGTCTAATTAGGAAGGAAATAAAATAAAAGACACAGGTCATACCTTAAAATTCTCTTGGATTTTCTTAGTCCTGTGCCACGACTACATGCAGCTATCCTCACCCATGTCCTCTAGCTCCCTGAGCCGGGTGTGGACCAACCCCTACTTCTCATCAATCCCCTATACCTCACATTCCAACTTCTAAAAACCCCACGCTTCAAGCGATGTCTCAGACAAGGAGTTTTGTCTATCGTCTCCCTCTCAGCAGTATGATGGGTAGGGAAATCTCTAGTTAGATTCCCCAACCATTACAAGAGTAACACTGCCTCTTAAGCGACTCATCTTCTCCATGGTGCTGCTACTATGCCACAAACCCACGTGTCTATGTCCGAGCATGGATATGCCTCTTATTCTACGACATCTTCACCATTCGTTTGTTATATTCATTAGACACATCTACCTTGTGACCTCTTTCATAGGTCACATCCACCTGCTCCTCCCCTAGGAAAATTTCAACCACCAGGGCTCGTTATAGTACCCCATCATTCGTCAGAATGCTGAGAGGTATCACTGATGCCCTGATATTCTAGTGCCGTCTTTACTCGAAGTTCTAGGCCCTAAAGTAAGGGTCTCAAACTATATCTACTGAGTATTAAGAATTAACTGTGAATTTAATTGTGTACTCTACTATCGTCATGCAGCTCTACGCAGGTGCAGCTAATCTTCTATGTGTACAGAGTGAAATGTATCTAGAATGAACTCCTCTCTGAATAGGTGCTCAAATTATACCAATGTGAGGGTCGCCTCATCATGAGTATATATCATCATACTCCACCATCTTCTGGATGAGACCTGATTAAGACTATCAGCCAGGACTACCATCTGGTCAGGATATGTCCTTACTAGGAATAAAACAAAAGTAACAACCTCAAGCCAATATTCAGGTACCTATCGATAAATCTCGCCATAGAACATGGGAGGTATCTGCCTATGGAACTCTTGTAGGGTACTGAGCCTACAAACGTCCTCTTTCGGAACTGCTGACAGAAGATGCTGACCATTGGGTGGTGGTAGCATTGTTTCACCAACTGGTGAGGCCATCTCAATCATTGGTCCCTGAACGGGCACCTCGTCACTAGGAGGGTTTTCCTCATTACCTCATATCGGGGTCCTATCCGGTCGTCCACATGGAGGAATCCATAGATAGATCAAGATGTATCACAGTTAGAAGGTTATATCTGGAGATCTGACACAATAAGGAATATAGATATCACAACCATTAATAAACGTTGCATAATCCCATTTTTCCCTACAACTAGTGTTTCCATGTACCTAGTCGAGTAACTAGTGTCCAGAGTCTGGGTGTACAGATACGTCGGCCGCTGCACCAACACTATAGTCCCTGGCTTGAAATCCAAACTCGAAACACTTAACATTATTTCTCACAACAAAAACAATTGATCCTTGGTCATTGTGGTAGATTATACATCCTCTAATACAACATTGTCATGACCCGTCCCCTGGGACCCGTGCGGTGACATACCCCGTTCCAGCCTTCCGATGTCCAGGGGTTGGTGACTAGCACCGAAGCTATCATCCTGCAAGTGGGTGGCATTTGTCTAGATACCTATACACACATGCACTCACAAAAAAACCAAAAATTTTAAAGGAGAACACTACATAATTGGAAACCAGAGTACAACAAAAAGTAAAGCACTGAGTGGTGTAACAGGGCTAGTATACAAGACCGAAAAAAGAACTAAAAACAGTAATGTACAAAGGGCTCACCAAAGACCGTATGTGGAAGATACCATTTGATAATTGACATAGAGAAGCTACTGGAAGCCGAACTAGTATGTCTTATCTGTTGGGTCCTGCTAGACCCCTCCAGGTCCTAGGACACAAATTCCACAGTCATAACGTCCTTCTATCTCGTCTCCCTAAGCGCCACTATAGAAACATCGAATGTCTGAACTATACATAACACATTCGGGCGATGCCCCATTCAGGGGTGAGTAACTCAGTACTCAGTAGGGGACCCCGGGACCCTCAATGGACTCTTAGTAATCCTCAAAAGAAAAATAATAGAAATCAACCATGATGTAAACCAAAAAGATTATGCATAGTCATCACTACTCATGTATTGGCCATTTCATATACCAAGGTCATCCAAATATACTCACCTTGACCACAAAGAAACATATAGCCCTGATCTCAAGACAATGCCAATATTTCCAAAGAAGTATCAAAGCGTAACTAAAGGATAAGGGGTACACTCTCCATGAACTAGACATCCTTGATAGCACCTATCTAAGACATGTACTCCATCAAGTACAACTCAGCCATTCTATTGACACCAAAATTGAAGAAGAACAAGAACGAATGGAAAGAATTAGGTGATGCCTCAAAAAGATCATTTGCGAAGCCCCCAGGGCCCCACAGCTGACTTAGAGATCCCCCTTCACGATCCCATCACAGAGAAAGGAGGCGGGATGCTTCGGGAACCCCTTTGACATTCACGAACTCACCGCAGGGAAAGGAGGAAGGATGCTCTATGAACCCCAATGAAATTGGCGAACCGACCATTGAAGAAAGTGGTGGGATGCTCTACTAACCCTGTTGAAGTTAGAAAACCTTCTATGGAGAAAGGAGCCGTGATGCCCTGCGAACCCCCTTAACATTTGTGAACCCACCGTGGGGAAAACTATGTCTTAGTGTCGATCATGCTCTACTTCATGAAACATCTTTCCTATAAATATCGGGCTCCCCTTGAGCCCAAAATACAGATATTCTGAACTTTCTCCTTTAATCCTCACAAATATCAAAGCAATCTCTGCTCTGCAATCCAAAAGATCTTCATGGTAATTTAGTATCACGAATTTCCCCTCCCTTGGATTTAATTCATCCCCTCCTCAATGGGGGATGCCCTTCATGTGGACCCTGACTCTTCGCGGAGGAAGGGGGTACCCAAGGGGACTTGAGTCTTCACGGGGCACTTATGCTTCGCGAATTACCCATCATGCACATGTGACCCGCATGCTAGGGCAGGGTCACTGTGCTTAGAGAGGCAAATCTCATCACAATACTATTCTTTGCGGGGCAGCCTTGCTTCGTGAGGCATAGCTCCATGAATTCATTCCCACATCATGATGCACCTTCCATATGCACCTTCTCTATATGCCTAGGCTTGTACACTTTAGTTCGCAAAGCACAACCGCTTCACGAATCCCCTCCACTGCCTGGAGCACTAGATCTTCACAAGTATTCTACATATGGACACCTTTTTTCTTCAACCCCTTTTCCCGTATGACCATCTAGGTTTGCACGAAGCGATTTTAAGGTCCCTTGGGTGGTGATACAAATTACGTTTCTTCGACTCATGCTTCTTCACATATGCACACTAACAACTATTTCTTCTTTTGATTTCCATGATAACGTAAGCCCCCCATTCTGTCACTCCTTGGCATACCCTCACTACAGCATTGTTGATGCCTTCCCTTCCCCAAGGGCGGGAGGCTATCAGTCATGTGAGTCCTAGGGGGAACATTTTGAGCCCTCTTTGTTTGTGCTATATGACTTTAAACTTTCAAGTGCCATCTTCCTCATCACATGAAGTTATACTATGACCTCATCTATTGCATCGCACATAGGGATCCTCACCTTGGACATTCTACACACCGATTGGTCTCCACAGACATTACATCATTCCTCACATGGAATGAGATCCTCTTTACTAGAGTGGTGTTTTTCTATGGGGAAAGGGAAACCACCTTGGTGTAAACCCCTATCATTTCTTGTAGGAAGCAGCATCCCAACTCCTCCTTTATTCATTGGTCCCATGGACCAGAGAGGAGGGAATGGGCACCAAATCCTTCTCTTCCTCGGTTCCAAATCCCTCTCCCTATGGGATTTGTCACCAACCTAGCCTCCATAATGGAGTAAGTACCAATCTCTATCTCCCTAGTCCGTGAACCACGCGTAGGCCCATGTTTCCTCTTTGGGTCAATAACCATGTCTAAGCCCCATTTCACTTCCCATAGACTCAACTTTAGTGACATGATCGTTAGGTTTTCACTACCTCTTGTTTCTCACACTGAGCATGACTCTTGTGGGCTTAGAGTAATCATAGACCATGGAATCCACTCTGTGCAGCATAAAGTGTAAGCCCCACACCCATTCCGGAACTACGGGGACACTGATACATTCTATGGAAATGAACGTATTAAGCCTCCCTGAGGTTCAATCCCAAAGGCCATTGGTCCCATCCCCCTTCACATCGGCAGGCCAAGCCCCATTTCCGGAACTACGTGGACATTGAACCTTTCAAAGGCTAGGTATGTAAGAAGACTCCCAAAGATTCAAGCCCATCACCAATACTGAACAACGGGGAATTTGATCCATGTTACGGCAATGTATCTAGGAAGCCTCCCTGAGGTTAAATCCTGACAACCATTGGTCCCGAACCCTTCATGAAGGTGCACCAAGCCCCATTTATGAACTATTTGGACTTTGATCCTTGTCATGACAAGGTATGTAAGAAGACTTCTAGAGGTTCAAGCCCCACAACCATTGGTCCCAAACCCCTATACGTCGGTTAACCAAACTCATCTTGAACATCATGGACATTGATCCATTCCAAGGAAAGGTACGTAAGAGTCCTCGCTGAGGTTCAAGATCAACACCCAGTAGCCCTGACACCCTTTCACGTTAGTTCACCTTATTCCAACAATTTGTTAAACAACATGAAAACTTTTCATCCCACACTATGTTAAACAGTTCCCGCTCGAACTGCATGGGATTTTATCACCGTCTCCTAGACATGGTACATAGGAAGCCTCTATGAGGTTTAAACCCATCCATAAATAAGTCGTTGTGTCCCTTCCAGCGGTATGACATTGTGACCCAGCCTGCGGTAAGCCATTGTGACCCAATCTAGTGGTAATCCTTTGTGATGCCACCCAGCGGTAAGCCGTTGTGAGTGCATCCACTAATAAGATATTGTGACCCATCCAACGGTAAGCCATTGTGACCCATACAGATGTATGTCATTGTGACCCTATCCTGCGGTAAGCCGCTGTGTCCCCATCCAGCGGTAAGGCATTGTGACCCCATTCAGTGGTAAGCTGTTGTGAACCCATCCAGTGGTACAACATTGTGACGCAATCCAATAGTAATACATTGTGTACCCTGATCGACGGTAATGCATTGTAAATCACAACTACTGGTAAGCCATTGTTTATCCAATCCAGCAGTAAGCCAATGTAGTCCCCCTTTGTTGGGAACCACATCTCTGGTCTACCCTCATGCGTGAAACCAAACTGGGAAGATACCCATGCATATGGTCCATTATATCATTGTGTCACTGTCCTCTATGCATAGCCCGATCCAATTCTCCCTCGTCGAACTACGTCGACTTTGATCTTTGCCAAGTATAGGTACATTGGAAGTTTCCCTAGGGATCAAGCCCAACAACCATGTCTTATCTTGGTCTTTCCCACTAGCATATGTGTTTCAGGAAATTCATGCCCTAACCTGGAGGTTCCAATCCCTCAAGGTCCCATTTATATGGGTTTCATCGCTAGGAATCCCATAACCTAACGAAACTACGCAGACGATGATTCACAGCCATGGTGATACGTAGGAAGTATCTTCGTGGCTCTAGCCCAATACCACTATCACCTTCGTGAAAGTTTAACCTCTTCCCCCACCACTTCATTTAACTATCCATCACCCAT
Source organism: Viscum album (assembly GCA_963277665.1). Classification (NCBI taxonomy): domain Eukaryota; kingdom Viridiplantae; phylum Streptophyta; class Magnoliopsida; order Santalales; family Viscaceae; genus Viscum; species Viscum album. Next base: position 1,863,149,736 of record OY728164.1, on the reverse strand, counting down.
CAAGAATCTAACCGGGCCACCACATCCCGGTGGGATCATGTCTTCACATTCCCTCACTGCTCATAGCAGCAACCAGGTAACTAACCACACAATAGCCCCGACATCAGTGTCCCATTTAGGGGTTACACCGATCTGATCCACTCCTATCAGTGTTCTGATCAGTTTGATCCATCTCATCTAGATGTTAAACCCATGGAATACCATGTTTTAAACATGTGATGATGAGGAAAACCATAGAGGCATGCCTATGGCCTATAATTCCCCACATTCATCATGTGATTCCTTGGGCTTTCAGGCCCTCGAGAAGCCCTATCATAAAAGGAAGAAACCCAGGCACACTAGTGTTCCAGTGTCCAGACACGCCAGCGATGTCCAAAGTGACTAATCTCTCAACTGAAGGTTACAGCCTTCAACAAAACCCTTGGAATCTACTGACAGAAGTAGTGTAATTAACCGATGTCTATGTAGATATGGAATTGGGAAGAGTTTCACAAACAACGTATTAAGTCCTTAAGGAAGACCCAGAGTAGGTGAAAATATTTGAGGATGAATCCACGGAAGGAAGAACCTACATCCCGTCATCCCATTTTAATCATGGAGAAAATGTCCCTAAATAAGGAACAGATGTCGCCCGCCTTTGGAAAGCAGGAATGCAGGGCAAGAGCCAGCACACCCTTGATAGACGGATGCATGCGCCCCGCTAAAAGTGTTCGAAATAGAAATGGTGATAGCAGCGTGAATATCTTCTACTCAATGAAGAGATTAGTAGCATTCAATAGATCAGTGGATTAAGAATTTCACCAGATGAAATTATCCGGTGCTGGGTCCTACCAAGAAAATAGTGGTCCTAGTATTAAACTCACCAGAAGTTGGGGAAATTAAACGTTGAACATCCCAGTCTGTGAAATTGTCAGCGCAGATCCTTCTTACCAGCCATGAGAGATGGAATGGCGCTGGGGAACAGGAAATTTATTTCATTTTTTTAGCTCTAATGGTTAAATCTCAATACTTTTTATGAACCAAGCTGCTGCATCAGAAATCTAATCGCCACCCTCCCAATAACACAGCGGTAGGGAAAACGCAAATGTTGAAACCCCATGTGGCTCTACTACTTCTGCGACAACCTCCAAAACCACAAATTCTGGGAACCCATGCCCCATACCCCTTCAGAAATCATTCAATGAAGGGTAATAGGAGACCTCGTATGCAGATATGAGGAGAAGGGGATTATCCCGACTCAGGATATGGCTCTCCAGGATCTAGAGGCATCTGTGCCTCGTCACCACCACCACCCCCAAGGGTCGTGCGAGGATCCTCTGCTCCCCACTAAAATGTATGATCATTTTAGGAGCCTCTCTTTGGAACGCCTCGACGAATCCCTCCTCTATGCCAACGAAGTTTTGTATATCTAGGCTAGCCTGACTGAGATCCCATTTGATAGGATCCCGAGGAGGGCCCCCACAAGGCCGCACCAGTGCCGCCACCCGGTCTCACATGTTGCGGAGTAAGTAAGCTATGTACCTGCACAATCGGCCCTTTTCTCGCTGACCCAACACCATCTTCGGGCACATGACGAAGAGGACTCCCACCAAGGAGCGTAAACATCAAATAATGTGGCTCGCGCCACGACTGATGTATATCATCAACCCCTGTGTATTCTTAGTAGGGTTACTTATATACCCAGCGCGGATCGAGGCCCCAACCGCCCCACGGGCAGGCTGGGTTGGCCTTCTCAACCGCCAGCGTAGATAGTGGTCGCTGCCTATACAGAGGTCCTCCACTTACCACCACCATGGAGAATGAGGATCCTCCCCGATACTAACCTCAGTGTGGAGGTATGACCCGTTTTTCCTTTAATCTTAATTCAGGTCCTCCCCACGATAGTGACACTCAGTACTAAGGCCTCTCTCGTTCCCATTACATCGGGTATGAAGTCATTCCTCCTGACACAAACTACTGGTGTGGGGACATCACACATCCGATCAATCTCTAGAATGGGGGGCCTCCACATATGCTTACAACATCTGGTGAAGATAATCCTCACCTCAATAATTAGAGGGGAGAAGGCCATCTTCGCTTCACCAGCACCCAACATGGATGTCCTACCCGTGTTAGGATTGAATAGTATGAGGACCCTCCTCGCACTGACACTGTCAGGGTAAACAATCATGGATGTCCTACCCATGCTTCGATCTATTGCAGTGGAGGTCCTACCAACTCCAACCCTTCCCAAGGTGGTCCTCCATATGTCCCCTTTTATATATAACATAGTGGTCCTTGCAACCCAGCTTACATAGGTGGGAATCCTATCTGCCCCAGCACTAGTACGGCCGAATGTCCTCCTCGTGCCAGAAATCTACCCGATCCAAATGAACCATACCAGGGTAGGAGGGCGGGTCATCCCTGTTATCAAAATAATTCTTAGAAGATTCATACTTGGATCAAACTGTTATTCTTCATAGACTCTGAGGTGGAATACAACTCGGTGATGGAACCCTCCCATAGGTCCTCCGTGTAAGGTGTCGGGGAAGAAACAAGGTGCATCGGCCTCATACATCCAGAATGTGAGGTCCATCAGATTCATGACTCTGTCCACATGTATATCCAGGAGGAAGAATGTTTGGCATCTCAACAGGTTACGTCTATGCAATCAACACCATCACCACGAGAAGAAATCTCTACGTCAACTAGAGATCATAGAGAGCTATTCTGGGGACCAATGTCAGAAGAGAAGTAGTGTTGTCCATTGCCAGAATTTGTAGCCCCTATGCCAGAAACAGTGGTCTTCAGCCCGTATTACCAGGATGTGGTGGCTAAGTCACTACACTCTTCAGAGGATAGCCTGATATGTGGTGGGTTTTCAGCTCACTCACCATATTCTCTGTCGTCCATATTTCTACCTCAGCGGTCTGCTTCGGTACAACTATCAGTTCCCTAACCACCAATTATTGATGAGGGGGGAAATGAAGGACCAGACCCAAAATCCTATCTTAGGAACTTATGGTATATCCTCACAGTGGACCATTTCCTTGAGATGTTTTGGTCTGTCGTAGCACCGAATATTTTTGTGTTCCAGAATCCCACACCCAACTAGAAGTCGGGTGTTCCCACCAGACCCTCTGGGTGAATCATTTTCATCTACTTCATCATTGAGTGGATTACCCTAATAGAGAATTTCATTTTTAGGACATTGGTGAACAATGCTGTCTGGTTGATTTGGCCATAATCCCTATAGCCCAACGCCCTGAGTTGCCAGGATGTCGTAGGGCCCTCGATCAATGATGCATTCAGAGTTTCAATGTACTATGTAGGATTATCAAGGAGGCATCCCTCCACATGTAGATTCGTTGATTGGGAAAGTATGTTGCCTTCCCCTTATGTCCTATCCGGCAGAAGCCCAACCCCCAGGGAAATATTTAGAACATGCCCCCAGGTAGAGTCACTGTTAATATGGCCGACCTGCTAGAAGGTGAGAATGAGCTAGATCATCATGGAAAGGACCAACCCCTGAGGGAGTTTCACACCTATTGGATCTATTGGGAAGGATCACTTTATAGTAGATAAATATATTGGGTATCCATGTGACCACTGAGGCACTAGTCGGACAGAATCTCAATAAGGGAAAGGCATAACATGGAGCTGTCAAACCCTCTAACCCATATGGCTTGTTGTAGAAGGTGGATGAAGATCCTGAAAAGGTCATGTTGCACCAGCAACTCACTTAACACAATAAGATGGTCGACGACCTCCTTGATGAATGTGTAGTGGAGCAATGGTTAGACTATGGTGTTCCTCGTCCTGGGAAAAAGGGGAAGGAACAAAATTACCTTGGCGAACTACCCTCGAGTGAACCTAACCATCCTTCCCACGTGGACAAGTTTGAGGTTGAAACTTATGGCATGAGGGTGTGGTACGTGTGTCCGAATCCACCAGAGTGGCGAGGAAATACACTAGACACAACTCAGGTTCCCCTAGCTGCCCCACAAGCCATTCCACCAGCCGCTCCCCAAGCTACTTGCCTCTCTATTGTGTTGAAGAACCTAGCAACGCGTTGGTGGTCTAGGATCGCCATCATGACAAGAATCCCCTGCCAGATGATCCAATGGCAGAACTCATCGCCTGTATTGAGGCATTAGAGACATGACAAGTGAAAATCCCGCGTGATGGAAGCCCATATCCGACATTGGCAGACAACAGGCCAACACCCCCGGGTTTTGGATATCACACATTCCCCATTCTATGGGACAAGTGACCCACCACATCACTTGGAACACTTCATCCCAAGGTGTGGGCCCATGTAGGGAACCCTAGCGCAATATGAAGCTGCCAAACTCTAGTGTTTTGTGCAGAAATTTGAAGGGTGTACATTTTCCAGGTACAACCACCTCCCATCATATTTGTATCTAGATGGGATGTCCTCTGTAGGAAATATTTTTACCAGTACTGTTCCACCACTCAGAAGACGAGTATCACAGACCTCTCAAGTGCAAGAAGAGGCCTGAAGAGCACGTTGTAGACTTTGTTTCCCAGTGGAAAGGGATCACATAATCCCTTGACATGCTAGTGACTTAGGAGAAACTACTAATGATGTGCATATGGAATTTCAAGATGGAACTAGTCCCTTCTTTGATCACCAAGAACTACCCAGGTGGATTCTGCGACTTCTCTGATAAGGCCCGGTGCCAAGAGTTACCCTAACAATAGGCTAAGCAGGCACGTCTGTTTCCTCCTGCAATCCTTGCGAGAAGGTCCACAAGGACTGTGCCGACCGTAGTGGACAAAATAGAGGGAACCTAGAATCTAGAGTTGTTACTAATGAAGCCACCTCCATAGACTCACAGAGGCCCTCCATCTCAGGTGTAGAATTCGACCCAACATCACCCACCTCAGAATCGGCAGCCACCACCATGTAATGCTACGATGCCACCTAGTTTAGATAACCTGGCTCCACCACCTCGATAGGCTCCTCCATCTCCTCGTAAGGGTCAAGCTCCAAGGGCCCCCTTCCCGGAATAGAGGAACCAGACCTACACATTCAACGTGGCTCAGGCCCCCGTTTACTTCTACAGTGCCTTGGAGTAGGGGGTTCTACATTTTCTTGAGTGTAGGAGGCCAGAAAAGAAAAACCTCACTGATCGACCTAATTACTGCCCCAATCACTAAATCTTGGGGAACACTCTCAAACAGTTCTATGTGTTTAAATACTAGATCCATGACCAGGTTGATAACAACATTTTCGGTTAGGCCCATCTATGATACATGTGGCATGTGTCTTCATGAGGTCAGACAACCGCAATGACAGCGAGGGAGAGTGGTGACAGGTTTCTAACCAGAGGTCCTAGAAGTGCGACGATTGGATGACTCATAAAACAATAAACAATGCACATGGTGTCATCCATGCATGCCGGAATCAGCTAGAGCCTCTAGAAGCTGCAGCCACTTCTTCTTCATCATTGTCTCCACCATCATCTTCCTAGAAGAGTAAACTATGGAGGCGTAAGGGAAAACAAAGAACCCTGCCAATGCCATCTTCATCTCGTACTCTAGGCGAATTCATGCCCCAAGAAATTGTGATTCCTTCCAAAATCTGTCCAATAGTGGATGAGATTTTGTTTGATGGTCAAGGGAACACCTCGGTAAATACCGTAGAACTGGTAAACACCAACATGATTCCAGATAATGAGGAGCGCTAGGAGAATCCTCCAAATGTCTCCATTTCTTTCAGCATCGACATAGCCCTAGATTTATTGGACGTCGGAGTGCCTCAGTTATCACTTCCAATCAGGTTGTTCATGCTACCGAAACCAAGAAACTGGCTCAGTGAATAGCACAACAAGAGTAACCTTCTCATCTGGTGACATTAGGACCGCCTTCACCGTCATTCGTGTTGTTGGATCATGAAAAGACACCTAGACCACATTGTGACTAGCCACAAAATTCTACAGGATGGTCTCAGTCATTTGGAACTCACCTGGTAGCCACTCCTCAAGCTTCAACTAGCGAGCAGTGGGATATTACCAGTACCAGTCAGCCACTGGTCTAATCTGCAGACCCACCATACCTCGTGTCATAGAGCGACCTCCTATAAGCATAATTTCATGCCTGGAACAGAAGTATGATGTTATAAAAATTCTTTCTAGAATTCTAGAAAGGTTCTCCATCCATTAGGCTCTTCACCTATCGCCAGACTTGTTTGAGGCCCTCACCGAGGATTTAAGGAACCGCTTCTTTTTTGAGATGGATGTAGCAGCCGCAGAAGCTTTTCATGCTGAGGTGGAAGAGAATGATGAATGTCATCAAATTATCTCCTTCTCTAGAGAAGATGAAGGTTTTCCTATACATGAGAAAATTTTCCCACTGTACATCACCATCCAGTTCAATGGAATGGAGGTTCGCCACTATCTCGCTAACATGAGCTCTGGGATTAACCTAATCCCGACTCGTACACTGTGAAAATTGGGATTGTCTAAAGATGATCTAAGTCCCTCATCCTTCTCGGGACCCTGACCCAAGTTCTCACATAGGATTGTATAGTGTGTTATGGGATTATGTACTCATTAATTTCAAGTTACTCATTGTTCCATACACATCTATTGTTCGTGTATCATGTCCTTATTTTTTTCCTTACTGCATGGCGATAAAATATATGTTATCCTTCTCTAGAATGTAGTGTGGAATGATTCCCATCCTGACGGGATACGTAGCCTACCCGAGTGACTAGTATTTGGGTCCAAACCCATAAATTAGAAACCTCAAAAATCATCTTTCCACCTTTCTTGTGCCCTTCCTAGAGAGGTGTATATGTTATGGTATGGGCTTATGTCCCCATTAAAGTTGGATTTATAACAACCACACCACAGACCACTCTCTCGTGATCTCCCTTCTATCCCTTTCCCTACACTCATCTTTTCAGGTTGGATACTCATATGTAGGGTCCCTCAACCCTCTTTAGTGATTCACCAATGTGCCTAGGTGTACTCTAGTTCAGATCCTATAGTTTCAGATTTTACTGGGACATGCTTCCACCCATTTTTGAAGCTTCGTGTTCCCCTTCATTTGGGATTCCCTTATATTTCACATCCAAAGGGACCCCCAAATGGAAAGGATACATAGAATAAGGGATCTCTTAACATTTAGGGCCAATTTTATTGAGTGTTTCAGACAAAAAATTGATACATGTCCCATGTTGTGAATACAGTCAGTGGTCGACACTCATTTGTTGTTACCATTTCTGGTCACACGATATGGATGATGTGTTTCGAACATGGCCAATAGTTATCCTAAATCATCACATAAACCACATAAAGCCTTAAATGTTGGTCTCGTGATTCACATCATTGTCCACTCCATCTTTTCCTTGTGGAATTTCGACACTCCTGCTACTATTCCTCAATGCGCTTTTGCACGTTAGGAGGACAAAGCAGCGATAAGGCATTATTTTGGACACTGCACTGACTTCCCCTTCATGGTATTCCATTTGTTTCAATGACCTCATCCATCCTTGGTTCCCACACCGTGTTTGAATCACGTGGGATTAGGGACCAGATCTAGGTATTCGCTCACTTGGAAGTGTTTTGATTCTTTATTCGTCTGAGCTCTAAGACCTTATACTAAGATCTCCTCATATGTCATTTTCCAGAACTACGCATAGCTTGATTCCCATCCTTAAGGGATACATAGGAATTCCAGGACATCTCTTCTATGGATCGAGTTAAACTAAGAACTAGTCTCTCTTTCCCCATATTCTATAGCCTTTTCTAGCCTCTCAGCCTGAGGTTTCTTTCTAGGAATCCTGTGAGGTGCGATGTGGACCTCATCCTCAATCAGGTCGGGTATGCTTTATCATGCCATGCACAATACCCCTTGAACCTCATCTCTCATGTATATGTCTAAGAAATATGACTTTAAACTATGTTTCCTCATCCCACATGACTTTAAACTGTTATGTCACATGACCCTAAACTGTGACAATATCAGCATGGTCGTACGATGAATAATGGCATTGCATCGTGGTGTCCTCACTCAAGGGGACATCATGTTTGGTATTAGTGACATGCCATACATTTTTTAATTCTTGCAAATGGCTTGATTCATGTGGTGATGCCTGGACTCGCTATTCTAGGTACTTCACCTCACAAAAAAACACTCATTCACCCCAAAGGACAAACAAGCCCTATAAAATGCCGTTTATTTTGGTGAAAGGGATAGACCCTCATGAAATTATTATCTCTAACACTGGTACATTACCATGAAATCCCTAGAACTATGTGCCACATGATTCTCATGCTCATGGGATACGTAGGAATGCCTGTGCACTTGGACTTAGGCAGAACCTAATTCTTGTTTTCGGTTCTTCGACCAAAAACCTCCCCAAGGAACACATGGTGATCTGGACCCTAGGTCCCCATTCACATCAGGTTTTATATTTACCTCACCATTTGTCTCCCACATTCCCAACTGTCTATAGTCCAAACTCTATAAAAGCCAATCACATTGTGTCATTACTAGAAGAGGTTAAACTGCACGACATCTTCTAGAACTACGTACGTCTTAATTCCCATCCTCATGGGATATGTAGGAATTCCCAAGCATCTTGCCTTTGGGTCCAGCCCCATGAATCATAAATCTGTTTCCCCCTCTTTTTCGGCCCATGGGCCTGAATTCTTTCATGGAACCCTGCAACTACAACATTACCCTAAACATGTATGGGATGACCCATGAAAATGATGTGATGCATCAGATTACTCAACACAACGGAATTATTTGGGTGTAGGAATGATGCATGTCGTCCACCTATTGTTTTTTCACCACAGTGGCATAATTTCAAGAGTGTTGGACTCCATCTGATCAATACTTTGCTCCACCCTCCATGCATCATGTTCTTTTTTTTTCGGACCTTCATCCCCTTACACAACTGAAAGAACCGCCTACCAGCATGGATGATCGGCCGCTGGCTCGCCTACAGTCCACGACCAATGTTCTGGATGACTAATGGATGAAATTTTGAGTCAGGCCAAATGTTTCGAACATGGTCAGCAGTTGGCCCTCATCTGTTACCTCGATATCAGGCTAATACAATATGGATATTATGTTTCGAACATGGTTAACAATAATCCTTCATTTTCACGCCACCCTCACAATGTTCCGAACATTGGGTATCATGATGCACATTTTCCATTCCCATATGTTTAGATTAATTAAAATTCCCTTGGCGTTACCCCACTTTTGCACTAGAGAACATTGGGAGGACGACATGTGATTGTTCAAAGGTCTCGTCCTCCAATCGGGGCTCCCCCTTTACTTACCATAAATCTTTATTGGTTGTTCAATCCCCTGTATTCCCAAATCTTGGTTTGCACTCTTATATTTGGTTGGAATAATAAGGTGGTAATCCCTAGTTTCTCATATCAGGCCTGACCAATGTGATCATCGGGATTGATCGCTGGACGCTCCATGAATATGACATGAATGCAATAAACCAATACAAATTACAGAACTCATGCATGTAGCTTGCGTAAAATTATTAATGAATGAAATTATGTTTGAAGTTTTTCATGTATTACATCACCCAAGGATTGATCCATCCCATGGATGGGTTGAACCCATCCAAAATAATGTTGTAGCTCCTCCACCCTCTAGCTTGTGGCGTCTAGGATTTTCTACCGCCTGTACAGCTCCCACTCTTCCTCGGTAGTGATGGTGTGTAGTTTATTAGCTACAATCTAAGACCACTCAACGTCAGTTCGGAAGAAGGTAATTTCTTTAGATTCTTGCTTCATGTTCTCATCATCCTCTGCTATCTGGGCCTTCAATCTAAATATTAACTCTGATTTCACATTGAGGGAGGATGAGTGCTCATCCACCAAGACCTGAAGCCATTGATCTTTGTTTTTTGCCTCCTGGAGTCTCTTTATTTTCACTGCTTTCCTTCGCTTCTATCCCACACAAAGGCCTCAATCGTACTCACAGATCATCTCTTCCATGCGATCTCAGAAAAGCATGTGGGGACGTCGGGCATCCACTCCCCCAGCGCACAGTTCACACAGTCACAAACGAAGTCTCTCCATCTGATCTATCCATTGTGCCTGGGGGATATCGTCAGTGAAGCGCTTGATCTGCTTCCATTATCTTCGATATACTATCATGTTATACTCTTCATCAAAAGTCGTCTCGTCCTAATTAGTAGTGTTAGAGGGTCATATGCGGGTAATGCCCCCAAGAACTCGTTAGCAAGGTCCGCGTCCGGTGTTTTATCAGGTATGGTGGGACCCAGGCTGTACGATCGATCTTCATTCTCGGATCCCACCTGAATAATATCAGGATCGACCCTACGAAGAGTCTCACCAGTGATCTAGAGCACCACCGCTTGGTCAGTGTGGATATCTGCCTCCATGACCACCATCATTCCCATGGGAAAGGCGCTTCCAGGTGCACCAATCAACCTCGCCAAGGCATCCCACACCATTTAAAGGACTACACATATCATAAGGGAACATATGTTGTTATCCTTGTAAATGATTGGCAGTCATGAATTGTGCGTAGGAGACTTATAGAGATTGAACTCTCAGCCTTGTTCCGGGTTTGTCGCTATGGGGACCCCGAGAAGTGGCCCTCTATATATTGTAAGGAAGTCTAACATCTCTGAGGGAGCCATCTCGGGTGTCATCTCCCAACTGGATGCACTAATCTCCATAACAATGGGTTTGGATCCTAAAATCCCAACATCTACATCCTCTAAGCGATGTGAATGGGTTCTCTATATGAGGTCCTCCTACACAGTTCAAATGTTAGTAAAGGGTCCAAGGTATCCTGGAAGCGGACCCCGGTGAAGGGATTTAGGTGTTTACCTCAAGAGCCTCTGTGAACCCTTCAATTTCTGGGTTTGAATCACCAACATCACCCTCCTCCAATGAGCTCCCCCTACTAGCCTCCTACCCCTAGGAGGACTTATCCGACTCTTCCGGTAGAGGGAAGCACTCTCTCAGTTCATCCGTAGAAAACTATAGAGCTGCCATTCGATCTAACAACACCTTTACCTGATCTGTCATTAGAAGTGGGGCACCTCAGGTGTGCAAAAAGTCTTCTAGCTCTGTCAGGTACTGCATTGGCTCCGCTTAGGACACCGCAAAACTAGCCCTGATAGGGTCTATCCACATCAAATCCATCCCAAGATAGTTCTAGTGTTTCCACGACTCGAGCATGATAATAAATTTCATGTAGACTTGCCAGATGTCCCAATCCTCTGGGAAGACAACATTCTCTCGCATGTCTATGTGGAACAACTGCTTTCCTAGAGCATGAGTGGATATTACATGGAATCATCTCAGTGGCCTCCCCTGTAGATAACTCCACACTTCTGGGACAACCGGGTCCGTTGTCGTTGTTGGATCTACCACAACGTCTTCCCCCTCTACCGGTGCGGGCCTTACCATCACGACAGCCCCGCCACCATGGGATGTCCTTGATGACTTCTTGCACTGACCTCGATGTTGGGGAGGCACACCAACACCAGCACGAATAGTTGGATGCTTCAAAATCTCTCCCGAGTAGGCCACATCCATGCTTTTGGCATACTCCATCACCAACCCAAGATGACCATGGGCGGAGGAAACTCGTTCTGCATCTTTCCTTATTCCCATGTGAACGTGATCCACATCTACCTCTTCACGCATGGATGTTCCTCTTGGCGCACCATAAAAAAGACATACGGGGTCAGTCACTGCATGCACTGAAATTGTCTTGCAAATTGATGTAGGGATCAGGGCTCACATAGGGGATCATGGTCCACCCATTCCACAAAGACTCCACCTCAAAAGGCCAAGAGATAGGATCAGTTATCTTCTATTTCTTGGTCATCATCAGTGAAAGCACCTATTGGAAGCTTCAATAGATGAATGTTTAATTCCTCTACCTTCTAGATAGGGTTCAGTTCCACATGCACAATCATCATGGCCAGAAATCTCCCCTGAAATTACAAATGGATGAGAATAATTTCGATCCTGGAGGGGATATGGGGTTTAGATATTCATAGACACCTCTAATGTCTGCCACTCTCCACCAATACAAGAGGTAGAATGGTCAAAATATCTCTAATGGTTCCATCCCCTTGCGGATATGCCACAACATCTTGTACAGCTTGGAAAGCATTGGGATCTTGAGGTTGACCTGCCCTCCTATCTCCAGCATGGGCGCCCAGATAAATGTTCTTGGTCACACACCCATGTTTTTATCCCTCACTGATAGGATCTAACCACATATGAGAGCTGCGATGAATGCTGTCAGCCTGACTACCGGTTTCTGCTCGGTGCTGACACTGAATCCCCAGGTTTTCCACGGGCTTCCCACCAAGAGACACGGGTAAATGTTCCCCTTTCCCTATTGAGCCCCCTCCAAGAACGTATGAGGCCTAACCATCAGCTGTCTATCATCCGGGATGTTCATAAAATTCATGAACCACTATCTGTAGGAGATGTCTCTCACTGCTTCCTTGTACTCTCCCGGCACCAACTCCATCAATTCCATTACTAGTGAAAACGTTTTCAATGGATCCTCCCATAGTCCCAAAAATAGGGGGAATTCTTCATACATCACCCCCAGTATCGAGACCCCCGAGATCTGATGCACATCTCATAAACTGATGAAAACCTCCCCGTGGTGTAAGAGATAGGCATTGGTCCTCGATGACCACATTCTCAAAAACTCTAGTGTAACCTGATTTGGTTGGTAGATATGAAATTTGGAGTCCCACACCACCTCATATAGGCCCACTCTCCTTAGCTCTTCCCTGAACGCTTCACACAAGGAACCTACCCAGTATGACTAAGTGCAATCATCTGTTATGTTTCCACCCTGGCATAGATCCCACTCATTGGACCATCCCATCCCCGAGTTCCTCAGTTCTGCCTTCAAGATCATCTAGTATGGGGGGGGGATGTCTCTGGCTGAAATTTTTTCACATCAACATTGTTCAGATGATTGTATAGTCAATCAACAATAACAGGCGTGGTGTCCTAGCAAGCATGGCCTTCAGCAGCCCTGAACCACTAGCGTTGGTATGATGTGCTCCTAAACTAGTAAGCTGGCTCGTCCCTACCTGATTCAGGAATGAATACATCATCTCTCCACAAAAATCTATACAAAGGTAGACACATATACAGAGGATAGTTTTTTTGGCTTTTCGACGGCAGCTTCATCATCGAATCATGGCCAGAGTGGCTATGTACCAACTCCCCTAGACAAAAGATATTCATTGTCTCCTCCATTCGGGCATCGTCGGAAAGGATCCCCCCTCCAGAATCCTAGAGAAACATTATATTTTTCAGTTTTGGCATTCTTTGTATTTTGTCTGGGATGTACTTTCTCTGATCAAGTTCTTGGATCTCGTTCGTGAAGGCAGTTCATGGTTCCCTACCCCGACCTTCAAATGCAAGCCGCAAAGCACTCCAACACCAAGAATAAGACTCGCTATGTGCCATGAAGTAGATGTCCTGATTTTTGGGGAACAATCATGTAGTACATAGAGCTTCCTGAATCGAGAGTTCTAAAAACCTAAAAAAGAAGAAAAGAGAAAGGAAAAAAGAGACGTCGGCCCCCTATTTATAAGAGAGGACCCCATGTTCTCCATGGTGCATCCAGCCTCAGGGAGCTTCACAGTGCTCTCAACCTGTACATCACCACTCCACTTTGCGAGCCTCCTTTGCGAGGGAGCTTCACAATTTGCTAAGGAATTTTGGCGATGGACCCTCAGAGTTTGACTCTCTCATTCTCCTCAGCTCCAAATCTGAGGGGGGGGGGGTGGGAATCTGTTGACACAAAAAATTTGGGAAGAAGGAGAAAAAATGGAAACCATTAGAGGATACCTCGCAAAAACCATTTACGAAGACCCCATGGCCCCACGACAGGCGTAGAGACCCACCTATGCAAACCCACTATAGAGAAATGAGGCAGGATGATCAATGAACCCCTTTGATGTTCGCGAATCCGCAACAGAGTAAGGAGGTAGAAAGTTCCATGATCCCCTTTGTCGTTCATGAAACCACCTCCTAGAAATGAGGCGGGATGATCAAGAAACCCCATTGACATTCGTGGGCCCACCATCGATCAAGGAGGAGGGATTCTCCATGAACCCCCTTGATTGTAACATCCCAAGTAAGTAATGAATAATAGATATTTATATCTATGTCTATTAATGTTTAAAATAGTGTTATAGAGGCTTAAAATGAAAATAAATACAATCTTATGCATGGAATACACTAATATTCTTAAAAGATTGTTTTACTGCCTTTTGATGGCAAACCATTTTTGAATCTATATTTTGACAATTTTATAAACTATGTTTGTCAAAATAAACATATCCTTTATGATTGGGACATCATAATTTACCTCTTGTGAATTTTTGTTATTTTTCTGACAATGTTAATTTTTTAATGAATAGTGAAAAATACTGCATTTTACATCAAAAATGCTTTTTGATCTAATTTATTTATATGATTAGATTATGTTTTGAATTGGTTTTGAAGTGAAATTAGAATATATTTTTACCATTTTATCCAATGGTGGTCATTGGAATCAATTTCACTTTGAAATTAGACTTAAACTGGTGTCAATCTTTTGATACTTATTGTTTTGTAAAAACATGCTATTTGCTCTGGCAGCGGGAATTAATTATTAAATTAATTAATGTGACTTATATGATTTGAATTTTTTAAAATAGACTTCATTTTTGAATTCGGAATATCAAATATAGCTTAGGGTGAAGTTTTGGTAATTTTCTGAAAAACTTCAATTTTTGATGAATAGTGAAACCACTAAGTGGTAATCAAGCAAACTGATTTTTCAGTTAAATGAAAGTTTACCACTAATGTGTATTGAATTTTGAAAATCCGACATACATGGTTGTCATTAAGAAGTAAAATGTGGTTCAATGAGATTAAAATAATTTTTTGGTGAATAGTAACTTATTAAGTTTTTAATCGCGATTAGTGGTAATTAGTGTAGTTTAAGGTATAAATAATGCTTTAATAATATGAAATAACCTAGACACATGTCCCAACCTTATTGTTTGTGTCATGGCCGACCAAGACAAGCCATGGGTCAACTTGGGGACCCCATGGAGACATTTTGGTTGGGAAATGACATAAATAACTTTTTATTTAATGTAAAAGTAAAAATGACACAAACATGATATGTCTTACGAAAACAATTTTTACATGGGGTTATAAAGCTCATATATTTGATTATAAATAATCATTGGAAAGCTAAAAATATTTCCCTACATCATAGTATTTTTTTTTGATTTTTAGACATTAAATAAATTAAATTATTTATGACATAATAATGATGCAGCGATGACATCATTATTTGACGATTTAAATAAAATGGAAAGATAATGTAAAATCTATAAACTACACATGGCCAAAACCAATTGGATGAGTGGATTTAGAACCAGTATAACCTTATCCACGAATTATATCAATGTGGGACCTTTTGAAACCGAAACACTTTTTCAAATAAAGTAATATTTCTTTACTTTCCAAAAGTGCCCCTCCTCTCCTCTTATAAAAGGCCCCCACCTCTACCTCATTTCACACACTTCTCAAGCCTTTGGCTCGGCCAACCCCGGCCCATTTACTCTCTCCACATACCTCTCCTCATACTAGAGGATTCCCTTGGGCAGAATCCTTTCAAAGGAATCCTTTAGGCTCAAATCAAAAGGAGTTACACTTTTAAAGGTAATTCATTCTCTCATGTTCATTTGTTTTATTTTGCTTCTCCAATCCCCTAAACTCTTTTTATTTACTCCTTTTGTAACAACAAAAGTATCTTCAATATACTAGGATGTTGTTATAAGATATATTTGAGCTACACACTCACACAACTACATCGAATGGTTAAAGAACATACGGTTTCCGTGGATGGCGAAATTCTACCTCCCGAAACGATGGTTGTTCAATACTCATTTAACACCTTCAAAGGTGGCCATTATGATGACACTATTTTTATATATGATATATAATATGTTTATGTTTTCCTTAGGATTATGTTTTTTCATTTTGGGCATACCTTTATGGTTTCCATTATGGGTAAACACGATATCTTCATTTTAGGAAGTGAGGACTACCGCCCCCTGAAAGTGATTTGATTCGTTAATACCATATGTGGGATGTTTAAAGGATAAAGTTAATGATATAATATATGTTATTATACTGGAATTATAATATACTCTTATATCATTATTATTCCATTCCAGAAAATATGAAATAGAAATGGAAGTAGCGTTCATGCCTACGTACGGCTTACCGTCTCCATGAACGGTGCATTTCATTTCTTACCTCTAAATGTGATGTAATATTATAAATACATGTATATGATGAATATATATGATATATATGTTATCCAAATAATTAATATCATTCTTGATATAACGAACCTATGACCAAATTAACAACATGTAAGTGTAAGAAGTCTATTTTTGACTTAAGAACCAAATACCGACAAAATGAATATTATTAACTTAAATGATTACATGATGTTCATAACATGGTATAAAAGGAATAATGAACTTGAAAAAGATTCTTAAGCAAGTAGAGATTAACTCAAGTTTATTATTCAGGATATTAAAGAACGGTCGGGTCAAGTCGGAGACGAGGTATGGGACTTCGTCTCAATCTCTTTTCATTGAGGCATATTTTATTTTATACACAACTTTCTTTTATATGGTGTATAAACCCCATTGACTTTTACGTTTATTCAAAAGGAATATTTTTTATACGAAGCATTTACTAAACGACAAAAGGGAATGTTTTTGTCGTACGTATGCGGCGACAACGACTTCTCCGCCGTCATGACCGTTATTTGAGTTTCGACTTCCTCTACAAGCCATACTTTTTTTAAAGAAAAATAAATACAATGTTTTACTTTTCTTTTATTTTGGTAATAAAAATGGTTTTCATAATGTTTTTATTATATCAATGTGTTTTATTGATATCTTGTGATTTAAATGTTGAAATTCTATTTTTCCTTTATGTATGTTTTATGAGATACGATTATGTTATGGTTCATGGGAATTATTATGAAGACGGGTGGTTCCGTGATAAACTAATGGTGGGTGAGCCCGTTATAGCTCTCCAATGCATTGGGTAACGCGAAGGAGTGAAACGTTAAGGCTTCTCTGAAGAGATTTTATGGAATATACTGTGATGGGTTTTCCAAACGTAACCAGGAGGGTTACTCCCTACGTAAGAATGTTATGAATGCCGCAAGTTACCTTTATGTCTTATGATGTCTATGATTTATTCATGATATTATGAGGTATGTTAAAGTGCCTATGTTTTATGGGTAAAGTATGATTTCATTCTTATGTATATATGAACTCATGTTTCCTTTACATGTTTTTTTTATAACCCATACTGAGTTTTTATGCTCATCCCATGTTTTTGAAATGTTTTTCACAGGTCAAGGGAAAGGTACATGATAAGATGATAGAGTCAAGGATTTGTCAAGAAATAATCCATGTTTTATTTTAAATGTGTTTCCATTGATGGGAATGAAGAATACTATCTTTCTATAACCACTTTGTTTATATGTGGAATGTAATGCAAGTTTTATGATCTAATTCTCTAAAACTCTAAACCCGAAAAGATCCTCAATGTGAAATCTTGTAATAACTCAAGATTAAGTAAGGTTTAAGGATGGGGCCTTATAGTTGGTATCAAAGGTCGGTTTAGATAACTTTAGGAGTTGGAATTCTATTAAATGATTATCCAAAAATATATTTTTTCGAAATGACATAGCATTTAAAGATTACCATGTGGCTTCATCTAAGACATGTTTGTTCAGATTGGTTTTCCACAGAGGAAACAGGGAAGCAGTGCTAGGAAGGCATACAGAAGGAAATAACCTTCCGAATCAGCATCCAGAAATGGTCAGAATTGGAACTGAACAGTTTGTTGCAGTAATGGCGCAGTTGACTCAAGCGATAAATGGCGGTGGTATCCATGCACGAGATCAGCCAGATCAACCGCAGAAGAACATGTCAGTGGTGGAACATTTCATGAGGAAACATCCACCATCATTCAGAGGATCATCTGACCCTGTGCTAGCTGAAGGGTGGATTAAAGCACTGGAGAAGATTTTTGATGTCATGGGGTGTTCAGACAATCAAAAGGTTAGTCTTTTTATTTACCGTTCGGAGGGTGAAGCAGATCAGTGGTGGTCTTTGGTTAAAACTATTAGGGACACCGATGAGATTGATGCTCTTGACTGGGATGAATTCAAAGGTATGTTTCTTGAGAAGTATTTTCCTAAGGCTGTTCGACTTAGGATGGAGAAGCAATTCTTGGAATTGAGGCAAGAGGAAGACTCAGTGGATGCCTATGACGAAAGGTTCGCTCGATTGGCAAGGTATGCTCCAAATTTTATCCGGGACCTTGATAGTAAAATCAATCGTTTCAACTCAGGATTAAAGCCAAAGTATCGAAGGGCATTAGCTTCTCGTGAGTTTAAAAGTTATGAAAAGCTTGTTCGATGTGCTGAGAAGGTGGAAATGGAGTTTTCTGATGACCAAGTGTTCTATAACAACCAGTAGAAGAAGAGACCGAGGTGCCAGGAGAAAGGTAAGAATTTTTCAAATAAGTCTGATGGTAAGAGATCTAAGTTTCCAGTTTGTGATAAATGTGGAAAAAGGCATGCTGGGGAATGTCTTCTGAATTCTGGGAAGTGCTACCGATGTGGTAAGATGGGACATAAGGCTCGTGATTGCACTGAAAAGGATCAAGGTGAAGGTAAGAACAAATTTGATTTACAGTTAGTGAAATTTGATAAGTGCAATGAGATGGGTCACTATGCAAACAAGTGTCCGACAAAGAGCTTGAGTGATGGGAAGCAGTTAGACTACAAGCAGAAAGGGGTGGCGAAATCCTTTGCAACTACTTCAGCAGATGTCGGGCCATCAAATGAAGTTGTATCAGGTACTTTGTTTGTTTTTTCAGATTATTCCAGTGTGTTGTTTGATTCGGGGTCTACACATTCTTTCATCTCTGAAACCTTTTCTATGAAAATGGGAATACCATCTCAAGAAATGACTCCTGAACTTTTGGTAAAAACACCTGGGGGAAGTGTCGAGGCAAAAAGAATTTATAAGAATCTTCCTATCCTTATCTGTGGAAAGAACCTACTTGAAAACCTTATTGTTCTACCTCTAGTAGAGTTTGATGTTATCCTGGGTATGGATTGGCTCTCTATTTACCATGCTAAGTTTGACTGTAGAGCTAAAGAAGTTTCTTTTCAGAAATACTTTCAGTTTGTTTACAAGAATGAACAATTACTTTTGATAACATATCAAGAGGCCGGGAAACTTGTAAAAGATGGAAATGAATGTTACCATGCACATGTCATTGAAAATAAAGGAACTGTTCAGATTAATGATGTGCCGGTGGTAAATGAGTATCCTGATGTTTTTCCTGATGAGTTGCCTGGAATAATACCAGATCGGGAAGTTGAGTTTACTGTTGACTTAGTTCCTGATGCTAAGCCAATTTCAAAACCCCCTTATCGAATGGCACAAATTGAACATTTAGAGTTGAAGGAGCAATTGCAAGATTTATTAGAGAAAGGTTTCATTAGACCTAGCACATCACCATGGGGTGCTCATGTTTTATTTGTTAAAAAGAAAGATGGTTCTATGAGATTTTTCATTGATTATAGAGCCTTGAATAATATCACTGTTAAGAACAAATATCCTTTGCCTCATATCGATGATTTGTTTGATCAGCTCCAGGGAGCTCAGTTTTTTTCAAAGATTGACCTGAGATCGGGGTACCATCAGCTGAAGGTAAAGGAGGAAGATATTCCGAAGACTGCATTCCGTACGAGATATGGCCATTATGAATTTGTAGTAATGCCTTTTGGGCTAACCAATGCACCTGCTGTATTCATGGACTTAATGAATAGAATTTTCCATGAGTTCTTGGATATGTTTGTGGTGGTTTTCATTGATGATATTTTGGTGTTTTCTAAAAGTAAAGAGGAGCATGAAAAACATTTAAGGGTTATCTTTCAAACCTTAAAAGAAAAGAAACTGTATGGGAAATTCAGCAAGTGTGAGTTTTGGTTGCAACAAATTTCTTTCCTTGGTCACATTGTTTCTAAAGATGGAACAACTGTTGATCCTTCAAAAACAAAAGTTGTGGAAGAATGGGCAAGACCACAAATGTAACCAAGATTCGTAGCTTCCTTGGTTTGGCGGGCTATTACCGAAGGTTTGATAGAAATTTTTCACGGTTATCTAGTCCAATGACTAAGCTAACTCGGAAGGGTGTTAAGTTTTTCTGGACAAAAGAATGTGATGATTGTTTTCAGGAATTGAAAAGAAGATTGGTGAATGCTCCAGTTTTGGCACTACCTTCCAGGAATGGTGAGTTTGTTATATACAGTGATGCTTCATTGAAAGGATTTGGTTGCGTCCTAATTCAGAATGATCAGGTAATTGCTTATGCTTCACGACAGTTGAAAACTCATGAGGTAAATTACCCTACACATGATTTGGAATTAGCTGCTGTTGTTTTTGCTTTAAAAATTTGGAGGCATCATTTGTATGGAGTAAAGTGTGAAATATATACCGATCACAAAAATTTAAAGTATATATTCACTCAGAAAGAGTTAAACATGAGATAGAGGAGATGGCTAGAATTAATCAAGGATTATGATTGTACAATTCATTACCATCCGGGAAAAGAAAATAAAGTGGCTGATGCTTTGAGTCGAAAAATTAATGCTTCATTAACAATGTAGCGGTTGGAACGTGATCCTTTGGTTAACGATTTGATGAAATTTGGCATAGAAGTTGTTGGTGCAGGAAGTCCTTCTGTTTTGTTTCAGGTATCAGTGAGATCATCTCTATGAGATAGAATCAAGAAACCACAGAAGCAAGATAGTGAGTTGCAGAAAAAGGTAGAGCTGGTTCAGAAAGGTAAGTTACCTGAATTCAACATTGATAATGATTGCGTTTTGAGATTTGGGAAGAGATTGTGTGTGCCTTTTGATTCACAATTGAAGAGAGAGTTGTTATGTGAAGCTCATAGTTCTCCGTTTTCAGTTCATCCGGGAAGTACTAAGATGTATAGAGATCTGCGGGAGTATTACTGGTGGGATGAAATGAAAATGGATATTGCTGATTTTACTGTGAAGTGTTTGACTTGTCAGTAGGTTAAAGCAGAGCGGTAGTTACCGAAAGGGATGCTTCAGCCTTTTCCAGTGCCAGAGTGGAAATGGGAGAATATATCCATGGACTTTGTTGTTGGATTACCAAAGACATCTCGAGGTAATAATGCAATCTGGGATATTGTTGATCGCTTGACCAAAGCTACTCATTTCCTTTCTATACGAGTACTTTCTCTCTTGATCAACTTTCCCGTTTGTATATTAAAGAGATAGTCAGGTTAAATGGAGTTCCTCTCTCCATTGTATCGGATCATGATCCCAGGTTTACTTCTAACTTTTGGAAAGGCCTTCAGAAGTCGTTGGGTACTGAATTAAATTTTATTACAACTTTTCATCCTCAATCAGATGGACAGTCAGAACGAACAATTCAGACATTGGAGGATATGCTACGAGCTTGTTCTATGGATTATCAGGGAAGTTGGGCCAACATCTTTCTTTGGTTGAATTTTCATATAATAACAGTTTTCATTCCAGTATACAGATGGCACCATTTCAGGCATTATATGGGAAGCGGTGTCGAACTCCAACTTTCTGGGATGAAGTGGGTGAAAAGAAGTTGATGGGACCAGAATTGGTAGAAGAGATGGCAGAAAAAGTTCAGCTGATTCAGAAACACATGGGAACAGCTCAGAGTAGGCAGAAGAGTTATGCGGATAACCAGAGGAAGGATCTATCTTTCGAGCTAGGTGATCATGTTTTTCTCAAGGTTTCTCCTTGGAAAAGTGTGATGAGATTTGGTAAGAAAGGAAAGTTGAGTCCAAGGTTTGTTGGACCATACGAAATTCTGGACAGAGTTGGATCAGTTGCATACCGAGTGGCTTTACCTCCGAGTTTATCTCAGGTACACAATGTTTTTCACATATCGATGTTGAGAAAGTATATGCCAAATCCATCTCATGTTTTGAGTCTAGAGGTAGTTCAGCTAGAAGAGAACTTATCTTATGAGGAACAACCGGTCTAGATTCTTGAACACAGGGAGCAAGTGTTACGGAATAAGGTGATTAAGCAGGTAAAGGTTTTGTTGAAAAACCACATGATTGAAGAGGCAACATGGGAATTTGAAAATGCAATGAGGGATAAGTACCCCCATTTATTCGATAAGTAAAGAAATTGCGGGGGCGAAATTTTCTAAAGGGGGAAGGATGTAACAACCCAAGTAAGTAATGAATAATAGATATTTTTATCTATGTCTATTAATGATTAAGATAGTTTTATAGAGGCTTAAAATGAAAATAAATACAACTTATGCATGGAATACACTAATATTCTTAAAAGATTGTTTTACTGCCTTTTGATGGAAAACCATTTTTGAATCTATATTTTGACAATTTTATAAACTATGTTTGTCAAAATAAACTTATCCTTTATGATTGGGACATCAAAATTTACCTTGTGTGAATTTTTGGTATTTTCCTGACAATGTTCATTTTTAATGAATAGTGAAAAATACTGCATTTTACATCAAAAATGCTTTTTGATCTAATTTATTTATATGATTAGATTATGTTTTTAATTGGTTTTGAAGTGAAATTAGAATATATTTCTACCATTTTATCCAATGGTGGTCATTGGAATCAATTTCACTTTGAAATTAAACTTAAACTGGTGTCAATCTTTTGATACTTATTGTTTTGTAAAAACATGCTATTTGCTCTGGCAGCGGGAATTAATTATTAAATTAATTAATGTGACTTATATGATTTGAATTTTGTAAAATAGACTTCATTTTTGAATTCGTAATATCAAATATAGCTTAGGGTGAATTTTTGGTAATTTTCTGAAAAACTTCAATTTTTGATGAATAGTGAAACCACTAAGTGGTAATCAAGCAAACTAATTTTTCAGTTAAATGAAAGTTTACCACTAATGTGTATTGAATTTTGAAAATCCGACATACATGGTTGTCATTAAGAATTAAAATGTGGTTCAATGAGATTAAAATAATTTTTTGGTGAATAGTAACTTATTAAGTTTTTAATCGCGATTAGTGGTAATTAGTGTAGTTTAAGGTATAAATAATGCTTTAATAATATGAAATGACCTAGACACATGTCCCAACCTTATTGGTTGTGTCATGGCAGACCAATACAAGCCATTTGTCAACTTGGGGACCCCATGGAGACATTTTGGTTGGGAAATGACATAAATAACTTTTTATTTAATGTAAAAGTAAAAATGACACAAACATGATATGTCTTACGAAAACAATTTTTACATGGGGTTATAAAGATCATATATTTGATTATAAATAATCATTGGAAAGCTAAAAATATTTCCTACATCATAGTATTTTTTTTATGATTTTTAGACATTAAATAAATTAAATTATTTATGACATAATAATGATGCAGCGATGACATCATTATTTGACGATTTAAATAAAATGGAAATATAATGTAACATATATGAACTACACTTGGCCAAAACCAATTGGATGAGTGTAATTCGAACCCTTATCACCTTATCCACGAATTATATCAATGTGGGACCTTTTGAAACCGAAACACATTTTCAAATAAAATAATAGTTCTTTACTTTCCAAAAGTGCCCCTCCTCTTCTCTTATAAAAGGCCCCCACCTCTACCTCATTTCACACACTTCTCAAGACTTTGGCTCGGCCAAACCCTGCCCATTTACTCTCTCCACATCCCTCTCCTCATCCTAGAGGATTCCCTTGAGCAGAATCTTTTCAAAGGAAGCCTTTAGGCTCAAATCAAAAGGAGTTACACTTTTAAAGGTAATTCATTCTCTCATGTTCATTTGTTTTATTTTGCTTCTCCAACCCCCTAAACTCTTTTTATTTACTTCTTTTGTAACAACACCAGTATCTTCAATATACTAGGATGTTGTTATAAGATATATTTGAGCTACACACTCACACAACTACATCAAATGGTTAAAGAACATACAATTTCCGTGGATGGCGAAATTCTGCCTCCCGAAACGATGATTGTTCAATACTCATTTAACACCTTAAAAGGTGTCCATTATGATGTCACTATTTTTATATATGATATATAATATGTTTATGTTTTCCTTAAGCTTCTGTTTTTACATTTTGGGCATACCTTTATGGTTTCCATTATGGGTAAACACGATATCTTCATTTTAGGATGTGCGGACTACCGCCCCCTGAAAGTGATTTGATTCGTTAATACCATATGTGGGATGTTTAAAGGATAAAGTTAATGATATTATATATGTTATTATACTGGAATTATAATATAATCTTATATCATTATGATTCCATTCCAGAAAATATGAAATAGAAATGGAAGTAGCGTTCATGCGTACGTACGACTTACCGTCTCCATGAACAATGCATTTCATTTCTTACCTCTAAATGTGATGTAATATTATAAATACATGTATATGATGAATATATATGATATATATGTTATACAAATCATTAATATCATTCTGGATATAACGAACCTATGACCAAATTAACAACATGTAAGTGTAAGAAGTCTATTTTTGACTTAAGAACCAAATATCGACAAAATGAACATTATTAACTTAAATGATTACATGATGTTCATAACATGGTATAAAAGGAATAATGAACTTGAAAAAGATTCTTAAGCAAGTAGAGATTAACTCAAGTTTATTATTCAGGAGATTAAATAACGGTCGGGTCATGTCGGAGACGAGGTATGGGACTTCGTCTCAATCTTCTTTCATTGAGGAAAATTTTATTTTATACACAACTTTCTTTTATACGATGTATAAACCCCTTTGACTTTTACGTTTATTCAAAAGGAATATTTTTTATATGAAGCGTTTACTAAACGTCAAAAGGGAATGTTTTTGTCGTACGTATGCGGCGACAACGACTTCTCCGCCGTCGTGACCATTATTTGAGTTTCGGCTTCCTCTACAAGCCATACTTTTTTTAAAGACAAATAAATACCATGTTTTACTTTTCTTTTATTTTGGTATTAAAAATGGTTTTCATAATGTTTTTATTATATCAATGTGTTTTATTGATATCTTGTATTTCAAATGTGGAAATTCTGTGTTTCCTTTATGTATGTTTTATGTGATACGATTATGTTATGGTTCTTGGGAATTATTATGAAGACGGGTGGTTCCGTGATAAACTAAGGGCGGGTGAGCCCGTTATAGCTCTCCAATGCATTGGGTAACGCGAAGGAGTGAAACGTTAAGGTTTATCCGAAGAGATTTTAGGGAATATACTGTGATGGGTATTCCAAACGTAACCAAGAGGGTTACTCCCTACGTAAGAATGTTATGAATGCCTCAAGTTACCTTTATGTCTTATGATTTCTATGATTTATTTATGATTTTATGAGGTATGTTAAAGTGCCCATGTTTTATGGGTAAAGTATGATTTCATTCTTATGTATATATGAACTCATGTTTCCTTTCCATGTTTTTTTTATAACCCATACTGAGTTTTTATGCTCATCCCATGTTTTTGAAATGTTTTTCACAGGTCAAGGGAAAGGTACATGATAAGATTATAGAGTCAAGGATTTTTTAAGAAATAATCCATGTTTTATTTTAAATGTGTTTCCATTGATGGGAATGAAGAATACTATCTTTCTGTAACCACTTTGTTTATATGTGGAATGTAATGCAAGTTTTATGATCTAATTCTATAAAACTCTAAACCCGAAAAGATCCTCAATGTGAAATCTTGTAATAACTCAAGATTAAGTAAGTTTTAAGGCTGGGGCCTTATATTGATGATCGAAAACCCACAGCGGAGCATACTCTGTCTTCGCACCGAGCGAGATCTGCTTCGCGGCGCCTCTTGCCTATAAATAAAGGGCTCCCCTCGAGGGAAAATAAAGGATCCTCCAAACTTTTTCCTTTTTAGCTCCCAAATAATGAGGAAATATCCACTCCATGAACCATGATCTCTTAAAATTACTTTTTCATTATGAAGTGCCCCTCCCTTGGTTTGAATTCTGCCCATCTTCAAAGAGGGATATCCTTTTCGGTGATCATGTGACTTCACGATGGAAGGGGAACCCAAGGGGACTCGGGTCATCACTGTGAACTTATTCTTCGTGATGTAACCTTCATGAACTTGTGAACCACAATATATGGAAGGGTCACTGTGCTTCGCGAGGCACATTACTTCACAATATTACGCTTCTCGGGGCAGCCTTGCTTCCTTAGGCATTGCTCCGGGAATTCCTTTCCACTTCGCGATGTACCTTCCAAATGCACCTGCACCCTCTACCTAGGCTTGGAAACTTCACATCACGAATCATAGACCATCGCGAAGCCCCTCCACTCCCTAGATCAGTACAGATTCAAAAAGATTCTACATATGGACCCCTTTTCTCTGCATCTCCTTTTCCCATGCGACCCTCTACGATTTCATTAAGTGATTTCAAAGATCGTTGGGGGGTGCTTCTTGTTGTGCTGCTTTGCCTCATGCTTCTTCACATAGGCACACAAACGAATATTTCTTCTTCGCATAGCCACACTAATGTGATACCCCCATTGGATCACTCTACGACATCACCTCACTGTGGAATTGATGATGCCTTCCCTTCCCCAAGGGTGGGAGTGTATCAATGATGTAAATTCTAGGGGGTATGAAGGGAACCCTCTTCATACGAGTTGCCGGAAGTTAAACTGCCAAGTGCCATCGTCTTTATCACATGACGTTAAATTGTGACCTCACCCCATGCATCGTACGTAGGGCCCCCTCCTTGGACATTCTGTGTTCCCACTGGTCTTCATGATAGTTAAATCATTCCTCACATGGAATGAGATCCTCTTTATTGGAGTAGCATTTGACTGTGGGAAAAGTAAAACCACCTTGGTGTAAGCCCCTAGCCTCTCTTGTAAGAGGCAGAATCCCTGCTCCCCCTTTCCACTTCAGTCCCAAGGACCATAGAGGGGGGTATGGGCACCAGAGCCCTCTCTTCCGTGGTTCCAAATCCCACTCCCTTTAGGCTTTTTCACCACCCGGGCCTCCATCTAGGAGTATGTCCCAATATCCATCTCCATGGGCCATGAACCACACATAATCCCCTATATACTCTTTGTCCCACTAACCACGTGTAAGTCCTATTCCACTTCCCACAAATGCACCCTCTGTGATGTGATCGTTAGGTCTTAGTTGCCTCTTGTTTCTCACACCGAGCAACACTCACATGTGGTTAGAGTAAGCATCGACTATGGAATCCTCTTTCCGCAACATAGAGTGTAAGGCCCACCCTTATTCCTGATCTATAGGGACATTGATCCTTGCTAAGGCATGGTATGTAAGAAGCCTACCTGATGTTTAAGACCAGTAACCATTGGTCCCGACCCCCTTCATGTCAGAGCACCAAGCCCAATTTCCTGAACTACTTGGACATTGATCCTTTCCAAGGCACGATATGTAGGAAGCCTCTATGAGGTTCAGGCCCATCACCCATCTTGAACAATGAGGACTCTAATCCTTGCTAATGCAAGGTACGTATGAAACCTCCCTATGGTTCAATCCCAACAACCATTGGTCCCGACCCCCTTCTCATCGGTGCACCAAGTACCATTTTGAAATTAAGTGGAATTTGATCATTTCCAAGGCATGGTATGTAGGAAGACTCTTAGAGGTTAAATCCCCACAAGTATTAGTCCCTACTCCCTTCACGTTGGTTCACCAAAACCATCCCAAACAACATGGATTTGATCCTTGCCAAGACAAGGTATGAAGGATGTATCTCTGTGGGTCAAGCCCAACACCCAGTAGTTCCGACTCCCTTTCAAGTTGGTTCAACTTTGTCCCTCATGATGCTAAACTACATGCCCCTTTTCCACCCACATGAAATTAAACTGTACCCACTTGAACTACATGGGATTTGATCCCTGTATCCTAGTCATGGTATGTAAGAAGCCTCCATGAGGTTCAAACCCATCCAGTAGTAAGCCGTTGTGACCCATCCAACAGTAATCCATTTTCACCCATCTAGTAGTAAGCCATTGTGACCCCATCTAGTGGTAACCCATTGTGACCCCACCCAATGGTTAGCCGTTGTGACCCCATCCAATAGTAATTCATTGTGACCCATCCCATAATAAGATTTTGTGACCCATCCAGCGGTAAGCCATTGTGACCCATCTAGTGGTAAGCCGTTGTGACCCCGTCTAGTGGTATGCCATTGTGACCCCATCGAGCGGTAAGCTGTTGTGATCACATACAACAGTAAGCCTTTTTGACCCCATCCAATGGAAATCTGTTGTGTACCCCGATCGACGGTTAGTAGTTTCCAATCCCATACAACGATAAGACATTTTGTTTCCAATCCAATGGTATGCCATTGTAGCCCCCCTTTGTTGGGAAACACATCTTTGGTACTCCCTCAGGAGTTATACCAACCTGAGATACTAACAACGCATAAGGCCTAGTATATCATCAGGTTGATGTCTTCTATTCACACCACGATTCTATGACCCCCACTTAAAACTATGTGGACTTTGATCTTTCCCAATGAAAGGTACATGGGAAGCTTCCCTAAGGCTCAATCCCTACTCCAATGTATCATCTTAGTCTTTCCCATGAGCCTATGTGTTTTGGGAAGGTCATGCCCCAACTTGGAGGCTCCACTCCCTCCGGGTCCCTTTCATACGGGTTGCCCCCTTAGGCCCCCTATCGCCTAACCGAACTACGCAAACTTTGATTCCTTCCTTTGGGGATACGCATGAGGTCACTTTGAGGCGCAAGCCGAACACCACCATCACTATATTGACGGTTACACCTCATCCCCAACCACTTCATTTAACTATCCATCACCCATCTTGATTCTACACGGGTTGCCACCAAAAAGAATCATGTCATCTCATTCCCTCACCTCTCATAGTAGAAACTGGGTAACTAAACATTTATTATCCTTATCATTAGTGTCCTCTCCAGGGGTTTCACCCATATGATGCACTCTTGTTAGTGTTCTGATCATTCTAATCCATCTCCGCTTGAGGTTAAACTCGTGAAGTACCCTATGTTAAATATGTGAAGCTGTGGAAAACCTCAGAGACATTCTTATGGAATATAATTCCCCAAATTAATCGTGGGATGCCTCAGGATTCTGTGCCCTGGAGAAGACCTATCATAGGTGGAAGAAACCCAGACGTTCTAGTTTTCTAGTGTCCAGAAACGCCAGTGATGTCCAACAAGACTACTCCCCCGACCGAAGGTTGCTGCCCTTACCGAACCCCTTGGAATGTCCCGACAGAAGCAGTGTAATTAACCGGTGTCCCTGAAGATATGACACTAGTAAGAGTTTCAAAAAAATGTCTTAAGTATAAAAGGGAGACCCGAACATGGTGACAATTTCCAAGGAGGAATCCACGGAAGGATGAACCAACATTCCATCATCTCGTTTCGATCAAGTAGAATATATCTCTGCATAAGGAATAGTTGTCACCCGCATTTGGAAAGCGGGAATGCTGGGCAACAACCAGTTTATTCTCTAAAGACGGATATGCATGCCCCTCCGAAAGCATCGAAAACACATTCATAATGGAATGTCTGAAAGGATGAGCTCCATCAGGATCATTATGCTAGAACATCCTATAGTGCCTACCACTAGAGGTCTCACAGTCACAATATTTCCCCCAAGGTAAGACCAAGGGAAACCAAGTGAAGGGGCCTACTCCTTGACAGTATGTTCAGTTGGGGGAGAACTGATCCAGTCTAACCCACGATATCTCAGTCACCCAGTAATGAAGTGTCCCACACCTCAGTCTTTCTAGTGAATAATAACTTCTAACCAGGGAATTGATTAAACCACGTTGAGGGCCCCGCACCTCATAACCATTTCCTAAAGTCGAAGGAGCTCCAACATCCCTGAATGACCCACTCCTCGTCGCTACTCAAAGACGGGGAAGTACTACTCTATATGTGGGGAACCACAACCTTCCTAGAAGGGGAGTACAACTATGATAGTTTTTTCAATGTGGGGGACCCGCGCAATAGTAGGTCTAGGGAATAGCAACCCCATGATAGTGGACCTGCACCCTGGCATGGCTGGAGAGTACTGACTCTACTGTAGCACTATATAAGAAGGACTTGCTCCCTGAGTTGACAGGGGAGTACCTACTCCTAACATAGAGGACCTGCACCCTACCCGGTAATGGAGTACCAAATTCTATGTAGTTATGTATGGAGGACCCGCACCCAAGTCCAATAGGGGAGTAATGACTCTAAAGATAGAAAAAACATCCCAGATGAAAACGAACAAGCACTCATGATGTGGGGTGTCCCGTCTCTACCGAAGTAGAGGATTAAGGAATACCCGCACCCTGAGTCATCAAGGGAGTATCCATCATAACTCTTACTACAAGAAACACCCTAGTGCTTATCAGGTTATCGTTCATTCCTCAACATCCACGAAGTTCCACAAGGAAGTAAAAAAATGATTCATGAAGTCATAAGGGATCCAACACAGCATACGTCACATCAACTGGACACATGGTCGGAATGTCATAGGTATTTTAGTGCTGTGGGCCCGGTTGGATTCGAGTATGATCCATCCAAGATGAAATCCAACATTCTAAAAAAGTCACATGTAGTATCTCAAATGTACCTCCTAGACTTAATGGTTCTATCACCATTGATGGTTTGACAAACAGACATCCGGTTTTGGAGATATGCTCCTTTAAGAGAATAGGGCTGCAAGTGCGTCCAGGTCCAGTCTGACATGGTCAGACCGATCCGACCCGGCCCGCAGTGCCATCTTGAAGAGGCTGGGCTGATCCCGGTTCGACTAGGCCTGGTCCATCATGCTGGGATGTGGGGTTTTCACGAACCACCCAGCTGGGCGTGGCCCGTCAGGCTACAGAATCGCTCTGCCCGCTGGCTGAGCTGGGGGACTACTCCCCTGCCGAATGGCCGATGCCATTCATGTCATTAAAGCTGCGGCGCTGCATCTCTTGGCCAGTCCATGTGGACTAGCAATCTACGGACCCACGAGCTTGAGTTCTCCCTTAGTCGTGGCCTTCCACCGCAGTGCACCACCCCGCATCAGTGCAACCAGTGTTGTCTAGCCGCCCCTTGTCCGCCACAATGCCTTCGAGCGCCACTGTTCTATTGCAGTCGATGGTTGTCAGTCTCTACCTCCCCCGGTCCCCAATCCCACAACCTTTCGTTGTCACACCACCGCTTCTTCCAGTCACCTATGTAGAATGCAACCTTAACGGGTTTTGCAGAGGGTCTGGACCTTGTTCATTTAGCCCGCTCCCTCCGCGTTAGCATTATTACGTGGGAAGTATTATTTGATTATAAAAGTCCTATAATGATTTATCTCATTGGCCTCCCGTGTTAAAGAGCGAAATGTGGGTCATCTCGTTGGATGGTTGACCCGTGTTTTTCATAACATTCATGAATGGGGTAAAAAGGGTAGGAATCAAACTTATAACCCACTACATCGAGTTCATTGGAAGCTACTATGGATGAGGAAGAAGTGTCCATGTAGAAGGTGTTTGTCGGTGCTTGTCGTCACCCATGGATTCTTCCAACGTCCTTCGCCCGAAGATTCATTCTTTTCTGGGGGAAGTCATCACTGCACTTTGTCATAGGTTCCTCTCTTGAGTCCAAAAAACCCATGCCCAAGCATTATTTAATTATAGGGGAGGAGATGATCAACGCACCACATAATTAATGATGTTCATTAATGAGTATAATTAATGAACCAATTTTATTATCTCAACGGTGTAGTTAAACGTTCATTTAAATATCCCAAGGGTTTGGTTATAGATATTATGAGACAAGCCACTAAATGGTTTAACGTTGCACTGCGGTCCCATCACCATTTGTCCAACGGTGGCACAAAGAAAAATAAAACAACCAAAAGTTATTTTATTATTTTTTGGTAAAGTCTAAAAATTATCTTTTCCATCCGACCCTTTCTTGTCAAAGTTAAGCATACCTTAAGTGAATCTATCCATCATGGATTCAACGGTGCTATCATATTTTTAATCCAAGCACTGTTTCAAAAGATATAATTCGTCGCCCAAAGGTTTACCAAACATACCTTACATAAATTTAAATAATTATTAACGGTCACCTTTTAATAGTGTCAGTCGTGGTTCGGCTCCGTCTAGGACGAACACACCCTCACGAGCTCAACTGTACTCTAGCATTTTCAATCCGAGTTACCATATAGAAGTTATGTATTTTAAAATAAAATAAGTGTTACTTTATTATTTAATTTTATGACCAAAAAATAACTTCCATTGGCAGCCCACACCAGCCAATGTTAGTACCTACCTAAGGAAAGAAAACACTAATGAGTTCAACGGTGGTCTCATATTTTTAATCTGATTCACCGTTTAGGAGTAACAAGCATTTGAGAAATAAAATAATTTTATTTAATTATTTTATTTAGAGTTATGCAATTTTTGGGATTTCTCATTAGGGAATGTGCCGTCTAAATTTATGTTGCACAAAGGGTAAATCTTCCATCTTGAATGCAATGGTGCCCATATATTTTGGGTTTGGGCACCTTTTCATGAGTTATTCAACTTCTTTAGGAAAACTGTTCATGCACAATATTTAAAGCATAATTTTTTTTTGAAAGATCATTCTGGGCATCCCGGGCATCAGAATCACGTACCGTTAGATTTCAATGTTTCTAAATAATTCCATATAATTTAAAAAAAGTACACAAAAATTATGAGATGTTACAATAACACAGAAATCAAAAATCATAATAACAACTATGTTTTCACTATCTTATAGAATGTTTCAGAAAATATCATTAATATTTTTGGAAAATGTTAAACTAATTTATATTACATGGTTAATGAAATAATTCATCATTTTTATAATGAAAATATTGTTTTATAATAAAATTATAAAGATAATTTATTTAAAAATTAGTTCATAATTCTTAGGAATTACCCATATAATTAATAAACACAATATTGTTTTTAATAATATTTAATATCAATATTTTTTTAACTTCCAATTATCATAATTTACATTAATAAATTTAATAAATAATTTTTATATTCATATTAAAAATAAAAATCCATATATATCGATAATAAAAAACTTATTTAAAAGGATTAGTAATGATTTGAATTTTTTTACTTTCTATATTATGCCGCTAAATTTTTAAGTAATAATACTAATAAATTTATCTTGGTGAATTTATATAAAAGACACTCTTTACTAAATTTATTCATTAAAAAGTTGACCCATTATTAACATCAACCATATATAGGGTTTGGTCAACAAAAATATTATATTAAAATAATTTCTTCCCATGAAAAATATATTTTTATTAAAAAAACTAAATAATACATTAATTAAAAACATATCTTCAATAATTTTCAAATACATCACCATAAATTTTATAATAATTATCTACTATTAAATCCAATAATAGAGATATAAATATTGAGTTCAATAATCATATTGATTTTTTTGGAAGGTATTTAATCCCACATTAGAAAATCCATCTACTATAATGAATATATATGTACTTTTAATATCTTCAAAATGGAATAAAGAACATTAATAATGGATATAATTACTTACCATCAACATCAAAGATTATATTTAATTAAAAATAAATATTTAATTTCCATTGAATTAATAATTCAAATAATTATTGATGAATAATTTAATTTATAAAATACACTTACATCATTTATCATTTATTAAATTCTCACTGTTATTATTCTTTTAATTCATTTATAATATAAAATATCAAAAAAATTCTTTCATATATCTTAAAATATCAAAAAGTATAAGTATAATTATTTAAAAATATTATGTTCACAGTTTTTACCATTAGTTAATCTGTATGGATAAAAAATTATTAACACTATCACATTAAGGATTCAAGTACTATTCCATAGTCTAAATATGTCAATAACTGTGAGATTTATTAAATAGAATCATCATTCGATGTAAAACAATATACCAAGACACATCTAATACTAATTAAAAAAATTTCAATACAAATTATTTAAAAATAAATGAATAATGATTTCATTAGTTTCAAGATGTCAATTCCTATCTTGTGATGTTTTGAGTGTATATTTTCGGCTTCACCACCACCCCCATGAACCTTATCATGTCTTAATTTTTTTACTTTTCATATAGAACACCAAAATGTCACTATACCTAACCTCAATTGTTTCATCCCATGTCACTTCATGTCCATTTTATTATAAAATCTAAAATGACTTTTCATAATTGGTTTTTATGTTATGACTCACTCTAAATTTTATTCTCCACACCATATATTTATGTGCACACACAAATCACTATCTTATCCGTGATTTTTATGGTTCCATGTCCCCCAAATATATATATAGTATCTAAATAAAAGACATTTCATGTTGTATAGTGACCCATAAAGTATATAAATTATAATTTGATTCTTTATATTATAGTCATAAAATATATTAGAAATATGATACTCAATATTCTTAAAATCATAATAAATTATCTTCATAAAAAATTATCACAAATAAAATAATAATATTTTTTATTACTTATTAACAATATTACTATGATATTTCATAAATTTATTTATACATATCATAAGTATGATATATGAATCAATTAATTGTTGATCCAAAATTTCAAATATGATTTA
Source organism: Viscum album (assembly GCA_963277665.1). Classification (NCBI taxonomy): domain Eukaryota; kingdom Viridiplantae; phylum Streptophyta; class Magnoliopsida; order Santalales; family Viscaceae; genus Viscum; species Viscum album. The sequence goes on along the minus strand of OY728164.1, from coordinate 1,863,114,937 downwards.
AAATAATAGGTGGGAACATGAGAAATAAATGAATACGATTACATTGGTGAAAATACTTTAACCAGTTCTAGTCATATGATCATAATCATAAGCATATAGATATCATCAAAAGGTGGCGTGGAATGTAAATACATGAACCAAAACATTCATATTATTTGATAAATCATATTCTGAATTTAATTTTCTCTAAAAAGGAATCTCAAAAATAAAAAATACAATAAATAATTAAAAAACTATTCTATTCTATGTTCTAAAAAAGTAAGAATAACCATGAAAATAATTATAGATCAATAGAATTTTCCTTTTTTTATTCATGTGAACTACATCGTTATAAGAATCAAAAATATTTTTCATTTATTCTATGTACATGAAAAATATTTTGAAACATTGGGTGAGTATTATATCTCCACGTATGTGGGTTTCAAACTACTAAATAAAATTTTAAATTTATTTGAAATTTTTTGTATAAAATAAAAAATATTTCATGTTATATATAACCATAAAAAACAACAAGATAAGGTTTTTATGAAAAATCCATAACACTATTAACAAAAATTTCATTAAATATACTTATCATGTTAAAATCTAATGAAAAAATCGTTGGAAAAATTCTTGGATTTATTCATAAAAATAATTTAAAAATTTTAATTAATTTATATATTAATTCTAATCTTGAATGATCTCATGAATCCATTGTGGCAATGTTGAAAAATCACATGTAGTAGAATATCCCAGTTGATTTTGATGGTTTATTCCTTATTCTGTATCTTCTCATTTTATTTGAAAGTTCTAAATATTAAGAAAATATTTTCATTGAATATCCAGTACTCTAATTATTGATCCATTAATAAACATTCCAAAATCATGTTGATGTTATTTACATAGATGAAAATAATTTAATTACTTCTCTAATTTAAAAAATTTCATGTTTCATAAAACTCAAGAGTGTTATGAGAAAAAAATCAACATGAAATATGTACATTAAAAATAAATATATAATAATTATTTAAACATTAAAATAATATATTATAGGAATGTTTATTAAATATTAAAAATATTCTATGACTATGAAAACATATACATAAAGGAAATTTACTAATAAAAAACTATTTTTCAGATAATATAATAACTACCAATGGTTTCCAAGTAATTGTTCTTCAAAAATATTATATTTTATTATTAAAAATAGTATCATAGTGATTTTTATAAAATAAAAAAACCTTCTAAAATAGAATTCAAGATGTTAATTTTTTTGTATGACATTATTTACAAAAATGATGTTTTGAAAAAAAATGTCTGATATTCAGAATAATTCTCACAAATAATTGTGGATTATAAAAAGATACTTGTTTTTATAATTATTATTCTTAAGAAATAATTTTTTAATTGTCAAATTATTTACATAAGATGCTAATTATCCTTACATTATATTATGGGAAATTTATTCTTCAAAATAGATATTTAAAGAACCATCTTTTATACTCTCACCATAACCAATGTTTGAACTGGTAGTTTAGATACTAAAGGAAGACTTTTATTACCATATGATTAAATTTTTGGATAAATATATTATTGAATGATCCATTATAATGCAATGATATTAATGAATTGTATAATATTTAGTTTTAAAATCAAGGTTTGTTAATCTTGAAAATTCATGTGTGATATATATATATATATTTAACAAAATCATTTCTTCAATCCATATAAGGCCATGCAGGGATGTCGAATTAGAAATCCTGATCATCACTAGATTATCAGGAAAGAAGAAATGTGTTCAATCAACCAAACAATTACATGGATATTTTTATCAAATCCATTCAATGATGGACTATATATATATATATATTATTGATTAACTTGAAAACTATATGAAATAAGAAATATCCATGAGGAATTTAAAAATTCTAACTATTTATGATTGATAGTTATATATATATTTCACATATAAATGTTATTCAGTACTGGTGATATAAAAAATTTATAATGAGGAAAAAAGAAATTGAAAGTAGTTTTCAGTTTAAAATCATAACAATTTATTTTTATGTTTAATAATACACATAAATTGTTTTTGAATATCAGGATTATTCATATTTTTTGAATTTGATATTCTGGTGGTACATGTATTCATCATGGCCAATTATAGAATAATGTGGGAATCAAATTGACGGTGTTGCGAGATTTCCTGGTAGAACACCAATGTTTAGGATAAGTATGGAATTGAAATGAATGCATAGGATAAAAATAATCAAAGCACATTGATATATTTGATCATATATAGAACTGGTGAATAATGTTTCATTAATTTCATCGCCCATCAGACATTGTTTCATTTATCAAGCACTTAATGAATAATATAAAACCTCGTTCTGATCCAGCAGTAGTGTCTTCACCTATAACCAAATTTACACAAAAAAGGGACTTTGACCCAACATACACCACTCCCTACCAATGTTTCATTATATGTCATAAACATAGACAAATAGTGATCTATGTAGACACAATGATTAGTTAAAACTATAGTCTTATACACATCCCTTCATATTCAAGGCCACCATGGAGTGATTGAGTTCAATTCTACCCATTGAAACAATGGTTTCCAATAAACTTTATTGTCTTGGGGTAAAAATAAATTTTTTATAATAAATATATTTTTGTATTAGAAACAATGAAAACATGTAACTTTTTTTATATTTATATTATTTTTACACTACATATTGATATTATGGTGTCTATCTAATTATTATTTTTAACATAGTATAAATAATATTTTCAATAGTATTAACAATGACACTTGATTACATTTCCATAATTAAATTACAATTTACCTATAACATAAAAATATTTCAAATGGATGTAGATATCTTTAATGTATATATTAATAATGTCTCAATACATTTCCATTGAATTTTTGGAAACCTGAAAAAACTCCTATAAATACATTCAAGGTCTTATAAATTTCTAAAAAAACCACATTTCATTATGCCCATTTTCTCTCACTAAAATATATTTCATTACATTCATTTTTGTCTATTTATTCTTTCTATCTTCCATGATGGTTTATTTTACTTTATGGTGGATTCTAATGTGGTGGGATTTAATTTTAATATTCTTTTGTGTATTTGAGTTGGTACACTTTTATTATTGATGCTTGTGATAAGATTAATGAATTAACTACCAATTTTTTTATTTTAATGACATATTGATTCTAGAGTACTAATAAAATTATCGTTTTTCTTCTATTCATATTTAGATGACATTTATTTATAGTACTTGTTTTTGATAAAATATAAATTAAAAAACTATGTTCATAAATTATCCCCATTAAATAAATTAATCCCTCCTAATTAAAATTCACACATACACCCAAATAATTATTCATCCAAATATCATTCATGGTGTTCCAACAAAATTGACATAATCATTGTTAATATTGACTATATTATTAATGTAAATTTTATTGGCACTACTACTAGAATCTCAAATACCTATAGTTTCCTCTAAAATTAGTGGTTCATCTAATTAAAATTATTCTTCTGATTGTTTAGAGTTCATCAGTCTCTCTTTCTCATATACAAATTTTGAAAATTTGGTTTAATTCATGTAATCACTGATATGAAATTTAGATTTATTTTTTATGAATATATAGTTTCAAAATAGCTGAGTTAACATGATTACTATATAATATTCAAACCACATCATCCTTTAATATTGAAAATTCTGTAAATATTCAATATAAACTAAAACATAAGTTTGAATCATATAATCCTCATGGAGGTCAGTATCAAAAATATCATTAATACTTTATATTAAAAATTAATATTCATTTTACAAGGTAAAAAAATTTAAAAAAAACTTAATTGTACATTTCATGCCATGTATAAGATGAATGTTTGGTATGTACAATGAAATAATAGACATGTAATGATCATCAAGATAATCAGGGTATATCTGATGTGTAAAATATTTGGTATAGAAATTTACATCTAATTTGACTGTTCTCAATGTGATAAAAATCATCTAAACATAAATTAAGATTTCTCTTTTCAAGGAACTCATATCTATGGGATAAAATATTTTTCATCTTCTTCATCCTTCAATCTAAAAATATTAAGGAATAAAGAATTTACTATTTTAGAATACATAACATATTATTCTAACATAATCCTGAAATTTATCCAGACCATCCCTCTAATATGAAATACAGAGACCCAAACATTATTATCCGGATTTAGTAGTAAAACATATTGCATATTTTTTATCAAAAAAAAACAGAACATTACATATTACTTCAATAACATGGGACCTTTTCCAGTCATGGTTCTGGAAATTAGGTATGACTATACGAATTATTTGATTTATGAAATATTTAATTAATACTATTCACATGAATTACCTCATAATAAGAGATAAAAACCTTTATAATTTCTAATAATAATGTGAAAAATATTTTCAATGATATATATATACATATTATTCCTATAATTGGTCTACATTGTAGGTGATCTGAAATGAAAAAATATGATTCTTTAAAACAACACTCTGAATGTGGTTTTTCAGTTTAAAATTAGTGTTTCAATTTCTATTATATAAATAATCTAAATCATTTTTTAAGATCACAACTATTCTCAGTTTTTATCTTGGATAAAGAACAGTGGAATGACTACTTTGAGGATAAATATGGAAGTAGGTGTGAACTAATGTGACTAAATCATGAGATTACGTTATAAAAAATCTAGTTTGAAGATGAGTAGGGAAAATAATTGAATTTCCATGATGAAAAGAATCAAATCACTCTATTATGTTATTTCATATTAAAAATATATATAATGATTTTATTCACTGTTCCCCACATCATATATTTTTTTTTCAATGAGTGGTTAGTAGAACTATGTTTTCCATCAGTTGTCTATGAAAAAAATGTGTTGGACACATTTAAACAACATCACACAAAAAATATGTGCTTTGGCCGAGATAATGAACTTCTTTGACCATGAACACTTGAGAGCCCAATACAATGGATTCCTATGTATCTAAGGGAGAAATAATCACCTAACTATTGGGGCTTATACACGGACCCTCAAATTCAAAGTCACTATGGACATTCTTAGCACAATTCACCCCACATACGAAATAGTATCACATGCACTTAACTTTCTAGATAGTAATATAATATTTTTTAGAAGAAATAAAATATTAGAATCGAATATCATATAAATGTTTATCATTGTTCAATACATATTTTGTTATTAACATTTCATATTATAAAATGACTGTCATAATAATTAATAGTTTAATATATTTAAAATATATATTTCAAATATTATTACAACTTGAAAATTATATATATATATATATATATATATTATACCTATATGTGTTATACATTGGAGGTGACTTGAAATGAAAATATTGGATTCGGGAAAACAACACTCACAATGTGTTTTCTTCAGTTTAAAATTCAAGTGTTCAATTTTTATATTATAGTTCATCTAAATCATTTTTTATGATCACAAAAATTTTCATTTGTTATCTTTCATAATGAACTATTCCACGACCCTTTTGAGGTTGAATATGGATGTAGGTGTGAAATAATGTTACAAAATCTGGAGATTACTTAATCAAAAATCATGTTTGATGACAAGTAGGGAAAAGAAATGAAATGCTAGGATGAGAAGAATCAAATGACTCTATTATTTTCTTTCATATTAATAATATCTATAATGTTTTTCATTCACTGTGCCCCACCTTATATTTTTTATTCAGTGATTTCTTATTAGAATGAGGGTTTCCATCATTGGTATAAGAAAAAAAATGATATGGGCACCTATAAACCACTTCGCACAAACAATACGGGCTTTAACCGAGATAGTGCAATTTTTAACCCACGAACACTTGAGATCCCAATACAAATGATTACTATGTATCTATGGGAGAAATAATCGCCTAAAAGTTAGGGCTTATACACATAACCTCATATTCAAGGCCACTATGGTCATTCTTAGTAGAATTAGTCCTACTTATGAAATATTATCTCATGCACTTAGCTTTCTATCTAGTCATATAATATTTTTAGAAGAAATAAAAAATTAGAATCAAATATCAGGTAAATGATTATCATTGTTCAATACATATTTTGTTTTTAACATTTCATATTATAAAACTATTTTCGTAGAAATTAATAATTTAATATATTTATAATATATCGTTCATAAATTATTATCACTTGCAAAACATTATATTTTTTCAATTAAATTTATATATACCTAAAAATTACAAAATATTCTAATCTAAAAATATCCCACTAACAAATATATTCATAATATTTAAATAAAATTCCATGATGTATTTGAAAATGAAAACAAATTCTCAAATATATACATTTATTATCATAGAAAGGTTTATAAAACCAAAATTTCTTTAATTCCATTTTCTCTTACCCAAGAAAATGGTTCTTTACTTTCCTCTAACTCTTAGTATTCCTTCTACCATCCTTTCTGGTGCAATTCTAATTATGGAATATTCCCACATGGTAGGATATATATTTGGTATTAATTTATTGATTGGAGATAACCTTCTTTAATATTTATATCTTGTAAGAATCATAATGAATTAGTTACATATTTTTTAATGTAAATATGTATTGAAGTTAGTTTATTAATAAAATATTCTTTTATATTTCCTTCAATCTAAATCCTTAGTTTTTTACAACATATATTTAAAAGACTTGATATTGATTCATATAAATCTCATAAACATATAAATTAAAAACATAGACAACATATGATAAATATTCGAGTTTAATAGGATTATAAATTAAATAGTTAGGGTTGGAAGTTTGAAAACATTTCAAAAATAAAAAAAATAAAAAAACTAAACTGAAGAAATAACAACTCCATATCGATCATACATGATGAAAAAGACATACTATGTCCTTAATTGAAAAAATACCTATAAATAATCACGATTCCTGAATTTGGATGAAGAAAAAATATTTGACCAATGTAAATAGAATGGACTATAAAAAGTGTGACTTATATAAATCACAGTAGGATCTAACAAAGATATTTCGGTATTTCCAATCAAAATAAATTAAATTTAGAACATTTAATGAAAAAACATATATATGTTTTAATATATGAATATAAAATCGTTATAACACCAATAACCATTTTTTTAAATTATATACTTTTTTCTGAAAATTATATTCAATAAATTTCATTGAAATTTTTATGTTTTGTTATGATTCATTAATTAAACCAATATTATTAATACGCATTCAAAACTAGATTAAATTCATTTTGAAGCCATATAATAAAATAATTTTGTAACATTGAATAAAAATTGAAAACATTATTTCCTAATATCTTATGTTCTACGAAGATAAAAATGTTTCATATGTAGGTCAATGGGAAATAGAAGCTAAATGAATAAGGGAGAAATTTAATTAAATTCACTTGTGGGAGTAATTTGGTTCCATAAAAACCTCTCTTTATACTTAGTTTTGATATCATTATACATTATAGAAGACATGATATTTTTTACAGTTGTATGTTATATAAAAATTAATAGAATACTTTAAATTATCCCATAGGACCATGCTAGGATGAAACACCCGATTCAGATCTCCTGTAAAAAGTGAAACTATATGCTTACATACCAATATGTATTTCATGAATGTAGACATTTAAATATATTCATATTGATACCTTTAATAAATAAATTGGACATGATAAATAAAAATTGACACATGTAAAATATTATAACAAAAAAATCATATGACATCACATTTGAATATTTTAGACTAAATATCCCCAACGATGACATATATATCACTACGATAGAAATAATTTCATTGGTGGTTACAACATATAACACAATGAGGGATTCAAGAGTATTTAAAAAAACAAAATTATAAATTATTTCAATTAATAAAAATAAATAAATTGAAAACAAACACATGGGTTCTAGAATTTAATTTTCATTGAAATAGATTTGAAACCTCTAAAAAAGGGGTAAAATTTTCAACCCTATAAAAAATTGATGAAAACCATTATGAATTCAATTACCAAATTGCATAAAATATCAATAAATATTTTATTTTAAATTTCATTGATACCTTTCGAAAAACATTTTGAACAGGAGTAACATTTTCAAAATAAACCCCTTTGATTTAAATTTTCTGGAGATTAATGAATTATTCCAAAATAATTGTGAAATAACATTATAATATCACAAAAATAACAAAATAAAAAGTAAAATTTTTATAACATCATCCATCGTATGATTTTTAAAATAATGGAATTTCACAAAAATATCCTTTCCGGAATCAATGACAGTCATTATGGTTGTCATTGAATACAATATAAGAGGACAAAAAATGATGGAGATTATATATATATTATCTAGAAAGAGTAATAAATATTTTTAGGTACACATTTAAATATAAAATCAGCCAACATGGAATATTTGGTACATGTGTGATGTTATAAATAAGAAATAGGCAGAAACACTGAATATGAAGAGAGGGTTTGTCAAATAGATGGATGAGTTTGAAAATTCGATCCTAATGATTGAATCCCCCCAAGGAAAAAATTTTGAAGTGGTGTAGTTGGTAGTGATTCATTTTAATTGGATGTGAAAATAGATATGTAGACTTAAAATCATATAGTGAAGCATTTTAATTCCATACTCTTTTAAAACTAGGTTGGCCACACATTTTTGCGAATTTTGTTTCATCCGTGCGACATACACTGGATTGGACCAATGAAAAATCATTTAATCTCTATAATATTTACTAGACCATGCATTAAACTTGAAAAATTAAACATTTCAAACTACATTTGTCCTTTTATTGTCACAAAACTATTTCCCCAAACTATTATCCAACACCCAAATCTCAAAAATTTCCCATGATTTTTCTACTATAAATCATTTTGTAGTATTAAAAGAGTGAGGTTACAATTCTATAAAGATAATTATTTGTAATATTAAAAATTAAAGATTTTTTATAAGACCTCAAACACGGTTCCGGCAAGACATCACATAATATAGAATGTAAATGTTTAAAAATTCCAAATGTCTTTTAATTTTATTGAATATTATTGGAAACAAAATGGAAATGTTAATGGAAATGAAATAAATAAAATGATATGGAAATTTAAAATTTGGCTGTTACTGTGGGGTTATCATTATGGCCATGTAATTAATCGTCAATAAATATATTAATTTCGGTAGAATGGAACATTGTCTCACCTTATATATTGTCTTATTAACTAATGAAATTATCTCTAAATAAATAAATATATGTAATGAAATTATTCTATATATACATACTACTTACATTATTTATGAAAGTGATCAATTTAACTTATGTATGATTTGAACATATATATGTAATGTTAGATCTCCAATGATGTGTATTTTTGTTTCATATAATTAAAACATATTTTTTCATTGTACTATTGTTTTAATACAAATATCATAGAACTCATTGATTTATCCCTATCAAAGGATGTTGAAGGTGTTGTGTAGTCCAGATCAAGACTATGAGTGGGGATTCCCATATATTTTAAAAATATAAATTAATACAAATTTGGTTCATATAGACTTATTGAATAATGCTATATTATTTATTCTCAAATTTAATAGACCCGTGTGTTGAATGTTATGGTCATTGATATATGAAAATGTTACATTCCTTTTATATTTTTGTGTATAGAAAAATTGTTGTGACTTTTTTGGTTATATTTCCTAGACTAAAAAAGTGGGTTTCATTAATATCTATCGACGATCATTGATGTCCTTAACAACAACATTAGAAAAATACAATTATGTCTTATATTTTAGAATAATATAAATATATTCTATTTTATGATGCTAACGGTCATTCATAATTGACTAATGTGTGATAATGAATTTTAAATTGTTTTTTGTAGAATTAAATTTAATGACCTATAGTATTGTTACTAGACTTAAGTTTTTGGTGATGTTTGGATGGGGTATATATAGTTTTTGAGTCGAAATGATTATAAATACAATTTATTCATTACATATTGGAAAATATAAGTGATGATACGTTTATTACAAACATTTCATTAGTGATCCATTTGGATTACCTCTATCCTATTGGTAACTATACTGTTAATGTTGAATTGAAACAAGTTAAATGTAAATAAGGGAAAGTGAGTTTGACATTTCTCTTGACCAATATATCACTCAAAAAAATTTCTCATTGATGAAACTAAAGAAACATATTATATGATTGATATGGTGGTTGGTCAAATGGGTTCCGGGTATGATACATATGGAGCTTGGGTGACATATTTTGCAAAGTGGTCATGGATCAACCTATTAAAAATAAATCTGAGGTAATTAAAAAAGTATACCATTGACTAAGGAATATGGGAAGCTAAATAAGACTCTAGAGGGTTATGAATTAATCCGAAATGGATAAAAATTAGTATGAATCATTTAGTGATAATTTAATGCCTTGATATTAATCCAATTTATATTATGAGAACCTTTATTAAGGTTCCATTTTAGTGGAATTATTTTTAACTTGGATAAAGAAATACCATAAAATAATTATAAATATTATATATATAAAATATCATTTAATTTAATTCCTTTTACTTTAATTTTGATTAAAAAGTATAAAAAACGCAATAATTTATTCTTTGGAAATGTGAATAAAATTCATATATATTTCAAAAATTAAATATAATTTATATGGGAGAACACATGTCCATGAATATGAAGGGGGTTTTGAGAACCCATATAAATAATTATAAGAACTTTATGGTCAGACATCTTTTAAGAATGGTTCACAATGATTATATGAGGCAGACTAAGTAAATGGCCTGGCGAGTCTAGATTGGAAAGGTGATTTGACTCTAATGATCATTGAATGAGCCTCTGACACTAGCCTTTTTACTTCAAATATACTGTAAATCAGCAGTATATGTCTCATAGTTCGTTATTAAAAATATTCACGAATCAACAAATTCGAAAACATGGAATTTTTATAATTAGAATATAGATTATAAAATAATATTGAATGGAAAAAAATAATTACCTTATCATGGAATATATTCCATTACATAATAGGTATCGATATTGATAGGAAAACATGTTGGAACATGTGTTTTCCTTTGAGAATATGATCAAGTTGTTCAATCCATTGCTAAATTATTGCATTTTTTAGTGTATATAGTCTTTATAAATAAATAAGAAAAGGGAATCTTTTTGTGGATCATCAAAATACTATGAAAATTACGTAGAAAAATCACCTTATTTATAGTAATAGAAAATTACCATAACTCATATGCATGAGTCTCACAACACATTGAATTTGGAATGGATGACAGGGGTGAGCGATAGGGAATGTACTCCTTGAGTTCACAATATTTGGTGATACCACATAAATATAGTTAATTAGGCGCGAGGTGTTAAAATTCACCCTAATTATTTTTACGAATAATCATGCTACATTTTACCGCATACTAGGGTATGAGATGACATGTGTATAAATTTATATACTATAAATGAATTTATAATTAAATTATATGACGGATATCATCCCTCAACTCTTATATTCTTTTCTCTATGCTAATTTTGATGTAATTTATCTATATATTGAGTGACTCATTTATTATTGGAAAACATATATATATATATATAATAAATTGATTCCAATCATAGAGATGCATCTCTTATTCTTCAACTAGATAGTGATTTTAATAACATTTTTTTCAGTGAATATTTTATTTTTCTACATGATACATATAATATCACTCTAATAGTATCATCTTTCATTATTCATCTTACAGTAATCCATCCACCATCATCAGACTGTTAGTGAGGTTCCCATTAAAATTATTCTCTTATTGATATTGTGCTCACTTACTAATTGATATTGGGTGTGATGAATATACAATTAAGTGGAATATACATTATAGTCGGTTCCTTCATCAATCAAATATTTAATGTACTTTAATGAATACCGTAGACAAACATTTTTTTGATCTGAATCCTCAATAAAATTTCAATGAATCCATATACATATAGAAGTGGTTGGCAATATATAATGGTATAATAATAGTTATTTCAACATTGAACCTCAACAAATTATTGGTCTCATTAATTATTTCCAATGTAGAAGTTCAGTAAACATTTAGGAACTCTTACACAATTTTAAATATTGTCTAAATTTGCTATGATTTCATCAACAAATTTAGGTAACAACCGATTTTCTCAACCAACATAATACCAAAATACATTTGATCTAAAGATCATCAAATAATGTTATTTATAGATACATATTTGGATGGATATCTAAAAAAATTATTTAACTATATATCAACTAGAGAATGATAATGATCACAACATCCTTTGATGTCCATCAACTATGATATAAACATAATATAATTTGTATATATATTCTTAATATATTATACAATAGATTGGTGGTGATAAATTGTATTAATGATCAACTAAATGTCTAGAGTACATTGTATACTGTTCTAAAAAATGTATTTAAAAATCACATATGAATCAGATGATATTTATAGTTTTTGTATGTTTCTTAACTACTTCTCTGTTGTATATAATGTTTGTTGATTGAGTTAGAAGTCATTTCAAATTTAAATGGTGTGAGAAATAATTTTATAATGATCTTCCACTATGCATATTCCATTTTTTCTACTACAAATCATCGCATTGCTTGTGAAAATTTACAAGATGATTTTTCTCATTTATTTATTTCTAGGTAAAATAGAAGAATTTTCCCCATAGAATTTTCCTTATCAACAATAAATTTATAGTATAACAGGATCAATGATGTATATTTCACTCTGTACTATTACATATTAACCCACCCATATTATGCATAGTGATCGTAATACAACTTCATACTCCTTCATAGAATTAGAAGGCTGATTTATGATAATAATATTATAAATCGATTATTATCTTATTAATTTATTTTACACATAGTATTGAACATATTATTATAGATCAATATTGACCTATTTATAACTAAATCCTTTTCAAATTTCATATATCATTTAATATCTTCAATATTTCCTTGCAATCCCTTGAATAATAAAATTTCTTTTATAGAATGGATGGTTGAGATGTCATTTTTGAAGGGTATTAATATTCACGTTCATTTATAATTCCAATGTCAACAAATTTCATATCAATTATTAACACATCCCTATCAATTACCACAATTTATAATGTCATAGTATCCTATAATTATATATAATTTCCAACTCTATTTTCAGTCCCTTCATGGTAGGGGATTAATCTTCTATAATACATTACCATCTTTATCATTTTTCAATATATTATGTAAATCACCTTCAATGTGAATGTATTCTTCAGTATCTAATGATTTGTATATGATAAACACTTATCACCATAACAATAGTTCCACTATATTTTCATTACAAATATTAGTTTATCCTATTTAAAATAAGGAATTTTTTATTTTTAGTCATGAAAAATCTATTTTTTTTGAGTAATTAGCTATCACTGTGTAATTTTTAATCAATACATATCCAAACACACTATTTGAATCATCGTTGTTTAACATAAAAATTTCAACACTATTTGGAAGTATTTAATTTTTAATTTTATATGAATATTTTTTAAATACATTGGGTTCCCATAATATTGATTGGATTATAAAAAATACACTACCTTATGAGTGATCATTATTATTATGATTGATTATCACAAGAATATTTTCCCAAATCATCGGAAATTTATAGTCAATTCAATGAAACTATAGATATCTACTACTGATTTTTATGTGTAGATCCTCAATTTAAAATGTATTATAAGGGTCCATAAATATCTCATTTCATGTCACAACAAGACCCTTGAATTATAATTCCCCCATCCATAACTCACACTTACTGTAATTTTCAAAAACATTATCCATTCACAAGGTGCATACCACCAAATTTAAATTCTCATAATGATCCTACATTATCTTAGTCAATACTAGAATATCATATATAAATATTAATAAAAATTGGGTCGTAACTAAATACTATATTAATTATGTCCATATGTATTTTTATGAAATAAGTGAGTCTGAATGAAATCACTCAAAACACGTAGTTTGTAAATATTTTTATGAAGGAATTCCTGTGAATATATTCATTCAACATCATAATTTGATACATCACCACAAAATGTACACAATATTGAAATATTTTTCCCCATGTTGTTGATCTACCATGTAATCAATATTTGGAACGAGATAAATGTGTTTATCACGAGTTTGTTGAGATCATTACATTAAAAGAAGAGGATCATTAACTTATACATGTTTTATATTATAAGTATTTTTATAGAAAAAAATGATACAATCGTGATTATAATGATCTTTTTTAGATTATCTTTTAAAATCATCTTCATATCTTCCAACTCAATGCTGGTAACTCTATTACGATTTTTGGATACAAGAAGTGTTCCATGTATCAATTCAATTTATTTCACAACAATATAGTGTATCATATCGAAATTTAATAAAATAATTTTTTTCCAAAATAATTTAAATTCATTATAGCTTTCGTTACACAAAATTCATGTTTGTTCAATTATGTTCACGATATGAAACACCATATTCTTCTTCAGTTACAGACAACATCAAGTTTTACTGAACAAAAATATACTGTTAAAATTATAATTTATTATGATAGTTATATCCCAACCGCTTGAATGTTTTGTATGAATATTATTAATTAAAATTTTAAAATATATTCTGTACACATGTATAATTTTAACTTATTTGTTTTTGGTTTATTAGAAATCGATATAAAACCAATTTAAAATAAATGATCAATATTTACGAAAATTATGTTATTTACAGAAATAAATTTTATCATAATAAATTAAGTTAAATTAAAATTAGTTAATGATTTCAATGGAATTAATATATTATAAAAACAATATTTTTTCTATTCATCTAATAGTATGATACGAATAAGATAAGTAAATATCAGTTTCATTGCGTAAAAATGACATTTTTCTAAAAAAAGAATCATATTTTAGAAGTTATTTAATACTTTTCAACATAATGAAAAATAAATTGGTAAAATAAAATTATCACTAAAAAGAGATTGTTGAAAAAAATTTAGGATTAAATTTTAATAATTTACCCTAAAGAATGTTTTTTTAGTGAATTGTAAAAAAATAATAATTTTACTTAACAATTATCATTTATTTAAAATATTTCACGATGATTAAAAAAAATAATGTCATTTTAAAAGAAATTTTATTTCAATAATTTATCTATTTAATGAATATAGTTCATTTTGATAAATTTTATTTTGATTTTTTATGTTAAAACCCTTTTTACATTTGAAACTTTTCACTTTGAAAGCTAACTTTCTCATCATATCTATGATATTAATTTTAAATTATTTTATATCACATATATGAATATAATTTCATGAAATTGATTATATATTTCAATTATGAAAAATTTGATCCATTTAATATGGAATAGTTAATTTTTTACCATAATCATCAATGGAAATAGTTAAAATTAACTGATTTGATAAAGGTAAAAAATATGTTTACCAGGGGATTAGATGATAATCATAAGTGGTAAAATGAACAAGAACAATGTAGTTAACCAATATTCTATCCATATTTAGACATTATATCTTATATAAATGAAAATTGGAAATTATTGGTGCCAGGTTTAATGGAATAATGGTGGGTGAAATTCTATCTTTTTCAAAATTACATGTGTGCCACTCAACACCCTTATAAAAGGACACAAAATATCCAATCCTAATGACACCTTAAAAATGAATTTTATAAGGAATACCCTTCCCACATAACTTCCATAGACATATACTCTTATCATATTATCATTATTTGGGATAGAAGGAAATCCTAGGAAGCCCTTTGGTGTATTTCTAATGAAGTGGTCCGAATAAAGGCAATGTTATTCTATAATAATAATTTTTATTTCTTCCACCACATCCTTAAAATCATATTTATGAATGATAATATGATAAAATAATATTCCTAGTTATAATGATATGATCTTATGATAAGGATGTGACATCCTAGTCTAGGTTCCAAACATCAGTTCCACATATGGGACATCTACGTGACCCGAGGAATGCCTCCCCAAACACCCGAGGATACCGACTAGCAGCGAGGGTTTATTATTTGTCCTGGTGAAACTATACCCTAAAATTATCATAAAAATTCACAAAAATAAATAATAAAAAAAACCAGAAAAAATTACACATCCAAAATAATAACTATAACTCATTAAAAAGAATATAGAAAATACAATTTGAAAACTGAGCAAAATATATTTCTTCTTAAATTATGTGCCATCTATCAAAATAAAAACCCAAAATAAAAGACACTGAAATCAACCAATAGGTCTTGGACCATGTTTGGTTCCCTCATCTATGATCCATCCCCAAGTATCCACCTAACATAGGTCATTTCCCCCCAACTTGTACTACAATCAGGTAATCTATTTGTATACCTATTTGGAAGCCCAAGTAGGGTGTGAGTACAACTCAGTAGTCCAACACCAATGTTATGTAAAACAATATCTCATCAAAAATTGTATTATGTTGTATAAATAATGAAATAAAAACAATAAATTAAACACTATACATTATTCAAATACTCTCCATCTAACCACACAACAATTCTAGCTTCCCAATGACATCTGAAGCACAATATATGCTTCAGACAAAGCCAGAGTCTAAAATATACCCATGGGATATAATGTGTGTGAATGGACATGTTACCATTCATCATCACATGTAAAATTTCAATGCCCATGTTACCAATACCAATATCGTATATAATATTTTAATTTCTATGTTATCCTTGATAATATCATATGTGAATGACAATGTTACCGTTCACCATTCCAAAATTAAATGAACATGTTACCATTATTATTTTCATATGTGAGGGACCATGTTATAATTCACCATTTCATAATTGAAACTGCTAAAAAATAATATTTTAGAAGTGCCAAATTAGAACATTTTAAGTACTAAAAATATTTTGACTTTTGGATCATGGTTAAAAGCCTGAGTGTAAGACCCCGATACTTCTTCTAAGGTATGGGTTTTATTTTATGGTTGTTTTTGAGAACAAGAGGAGTTTTTTGGAAGTATTATGAGTACACAACATGTACTTATATTTACATGACATGTACCCAGCTGTCGCGGGGGACCATGTACTAGCTGTGTAACTGTCGAGTACTAGACCTTGTGGGGTAACCTAGAGGCCCCCTAAAGTGAAGGCCGATTAAGGAAAATACACGATGTGTTCTTTTAAAGAACACACATTTTATTTTATTTTTATTTCATTAAACAAACCGGGGTAATATATAATCAATATAACACCCTTCTTCTTGACATGTCTGATCCAGGAGCGTTCATAGCCATCTATTCTTCTCTAAGACCTTGACTCACCATCCGTTCTCAGAATCGATTTCCATCAATTGCGTTGGAATCTCCATGGTAAGAACATCCTTCTTATATAGCCTCAATCTTTGATTTCTCCTCTTTCACAAGATATCTTAGGTTGGACTTTTTTATACCATTTTTGTAGATGTACTTAATTATAGGGCTATTAAAGGCCTGTGGTTCCCATGTATCATTCATACAACACCGAAGTCAGTGGTTGGTGCCTTCCTATAGTCAGTCTTTGAATTATATGTGCAGAATTTCCCAATACCCTTGTTTGGGGTATTGCATGTTTGTTGTTATTATCCATGTTATTTCCTATTATGACTTATGTTCATGAAGGTAGTATTAATAATTTTAATTATGGTTAATTTTTTTGTTACAGATGTGTTTCCCATGTTTTCTTTCTTTTTTCTGACCGTTTTCCCTAGATTTTCATGATGGGATGCTTTGTTTTCCATGCATAGTGTTGTTAGGATGGAGTGAATTTATCTAACATTATATAATATAACGTATAATGTTAATCCAAGAAGATCTTGAGGTTTACTTTTTCTGCCGTATAATTTTTGTGAACGATTTATTTACACAGGGTTGTGGGAACCCAATATAGTGGACCATAGGTAGAATGGACATTAAGGGATTCTCCAGAGTGTTTGTTTACTTTTATGTTGTGAGACCATAGAGGGAATGGACTTTGTGCTCCCTCAGAGTGTATGTAGTTTCCACATTATGAGACCAAATGGGGAATTGGACGTTGAGTGCTTTCATAGAGGGTCTATAGTCAACGATACGAGACCAAATGGGGAATTGAAGGTGATTTCTTCCTTAGAGGTCTTTTCTAATGCAGAAACATAGGGGTTAGAATGTGAGTACGTTCCAGATGGTTTCTTGTGTTTTACTAGTCAAACCATAGGGGTTATGATGTGATTACATCCGAGAGTGTTAATTTTTTTTATATATGCTTAATTGATATATGAAATTGAATGCAATTGAAACTATATGATTGCATACTTTGAGTACTTCCCTGTTTACTGCTTCTTTTTCCTTATTGCCTTCCATATATATTCATAGACTATTAAGCCCAGATCATTGGGGTTTTACTTACTGGTATTCATCTCACACCTTTTTTGGGTAATGCTTTTGGGCCCAAATAGCATGTATAGATAATGGAAAGCACCCTTCTACTTTTGGTACGTGATTGTAATGGAGTAGGGGTGCATGGGACCAAGATGAGGCCTCCGATGTTGTTGGAGTTTATTTGTTTTATTTTTAATTTGGTTAAGTAATGTATTCCAGCATTTTGACTTTTTTGGATACATTCCTTGAAATATGTATCATTCATTATTTATATTTGTCCTCCAGTTATTTATTTCGTTCAGTCGTCCGTTGTTTACTATTGTATGGTATTATTTTTATTTTTCCTATTTTTACTTGTTATTTTCACTATATTACTCTTCCAATGAGGGAATAGTCTCCCCAATCTCACACCTAGGCCCTAATTTCTAGTCATCAGCCTTTGGAATTTGGGGAAATGTGCTTGAGTCCATGTGACCAACCGTGTATAGGGCACCTTTGGGGGTCTTCCGGCAAGTGGACATTACGAAGTGGTATCAGAGCAGGTTCATTCCATTTCGACATACTATTTGGATCCTATATTCATTGATTGAAAGTAATAGGTACTTATTAATAAGATATTCTTGAGAGTAGCTAACCTATGAATATGGAATTGAAATTTACATTGTTTATTTTTTTTCTAGTTTTTAAATTTTTATAGTTGATTTGATTTTACCATTTGGTGATTCACCTATTTTGTGTTTTTGTTGATGATATTATTAAGGTTCTACTTCTATTGCAACCCAATCAGATGAGGGTACACCATCTCATGCATTATATTTGTTTTTTTATAGAAATCACATGTCATTCATATTTTCATGCCATTAAGGGTGCATTCCCAATTGCATGTTGTTGTGGTAGATGTTTTCATAAGTATGCATGCTATTGTGATATATTCCTGGATAAAATACCTGTTATCTCATTGGGTATTGAGTTATGTAAGGTTTTTTTAATAAATTCCAAACATTTGTTCATGAGGTTTTATGGGCCCTCATGAATTTGAATTTGGTAGATTATTTCCATGACATTCCTTGTTTATAACATGTATTAGATTCCAGGTTTTGATTCGCGGGGAGTATGGGACCTCACGGATTGGAATTTGGCACTTAAATATTCATTTCAGTGTTCTTATGCGATTAAGAGTAGTTTTTGAGGCTTACTATCTGGAAAAACCCAAAATACTTGCCATGGAATGATAATTACATTCCAAGTATCCTTATGTTAAGGAATAAACTCGTTTTCTTATGTAAATGCCATGTACTATATGTACATGTTGTGTAGTATCTAACTATGTCACTGGTTGTGTGGGCAGAGATATGGGGTTGGGAAATCTTTGGTAGGACATGTCGTAGACCAGATGTACATGCCGTGTTGTGTAGACCATGTGTCCACCTATGTGACTAAAGACATAGATGGATAAAACATAGGTTATACACATAGTGTCAAGCTTGAACACGCTATGTAGAGTCAGTCGTGTAACCAGCCATGTGACTACCAACATAGGTCGGTGATGTTTTTTCTAGTACATTCCTTGCATGGCACAAACATGCCATATAGTTTTGTTCTAGGGTAACTATGTGTGTTTTTCATGTAGAATAAATCAAGCAGGGGAAACACAATTCAAGTACATGCTATGTCTTGGAAGAACACACTGTGTGTATGGGGGGTTACATGACAAGTGTTGGCATGAGTACACACTCATGTGAATGTTTAAGGGAACACACTATGTAGGGCCTATACAAGCCGTGTATCTATGTTTTGAAGAAATGAATGCTTTATTTCTCTTGTTACCTTCTTGCACTTCGGAGTTTCAGTTCATGATAATATTGAACTAAGTGTTCACTTTACCTTATAGAGTCATGCCACCTCGATGTCCTCCGGTTGTATTCTAGTTACATTATAGTTATCATACACCAGTCACAGCGGATCAGGGACTACCAATGGATCCTCCTATAGTGCATGTATTGGAACTATATTTCATTATAGACATAGGTTCTGATGCACAGTTCCGAGAGGGATTTATGAGGTTTATGAAGACCATCAGAGGAGTACCATGTCATGTCCCATCAATGGCAGATTTGGCGCGGGTTTTTCAGTAGCAGCATCCTCCCAGCCTCATAGGGGATGTATGACCTCATTCTATAGAGTCATGGTTAGAATCCATTCTATATATCTTTGAGCATATAGAGACGCCTCTAAATAGGAGGGTGAATATTTATACGTACATTCATTGTGTCCCACCAAGAGATGGAGGGAAGTGATCTCATAGGAAGGACGCCAGTAGGGCATGGATTGAGATGAGTTCTGGAATGCCTTCTATGAATACTTCCACCCGGTGATTTTGAGGGCCGATCTAGCTTGAGATTTCATGAGTCTGGAGCTGCGTACTCTTTCAGTTATTGAGTTCTCATATCGCTTCATAGATCTGAAGTGCTTCAAATCCACCCCAATTGGTGGTGAGTTATTTCTGTAAAGAATGTTTGAGGATGGTCTCAGGCATGGAATATGATATATTGTGAAAATCATCAGGTTGACATCCACTACCTCTATAGTCATCCAGGTGATGATCATGGAGTGTAATCTTAGGGATTCTGGAGATATGAGCCAGGGCAGTTCGACATATAGAGTATGTACCCCTCAGACTGACAGAAGGAAGCACCATAGGGAGTCTACACTTGGAGATCATAGTACGTGTGATACTTCTTATAATGTCTAGGTGGAGTGATAATAGTGTGGGAAGAGAAGGCATACATGGATACATTTCTTGAGAGACCTATTTGAGTGTCAATCTTGCGACACAATGGGTGAACTTCATCATTTCCGTTAGTTTTTCTCAATAGAATCTGGTGACAATAGATATTCTATGACTCGTCATTTATGATAAGCACCACTAGTTTCTTATCAGTCATGGAATTGGGGTTCTTCCAGCAATTCAGGATGAAGATGAGGTCATGGTCATGGTGGTAATTTTTTCGGATTTCAGCAACAACTTAGTGGATTATCTTAGGGTGGTCTGGTAGGGTCATAGGGCCATTGTGCAGTTCAGGCTATTTTTGTGGAATAGACCCAGCAAGAGAATGATATTGGACTGTCTACTGTTCGAGGTACAATCCTAGTCACATTATTTTTATCTTTAGAACTTTTTGATACAAAAGCTCCCCAGAAATTCATATCTATTGCTGTTGTGGAGAGCCTTGGTCTCTATATCGTCACCTATGATGCTATCTTGATGATAGACACATTATTGTCGACTAGAACAGGTAGTATATTTCTGTAGAAGGAGTTCCCTCTTGAGGTTGGTGGGTGTCACTTATTTTGGAACCTCTATGACTTAGATATGAAATTCTATGATATCATCCTCATAATGGACTGGTTAGTTCTTTTAAAGGCCGTGGTGGATTGCTATTTCCATAGTGTGAGTTTTACATCACCAGAGGGTGGATTGTTTCTTCATAAGGTCTAATGGGTCATCCAGGAGAGCAGAGGATGACCTGAGAATCTTGTGTTGAGAGGAGTAACATGCCATATTTCTAGTTTATATCTAGATGACCACGAGACTATATAGTTGGACTTTCCTACAGTGGTAAAACATTTTAGGGATGTCTTTTTAGAACATTTTCCAGGTTTTCCTCCAGAGCGAGAGGTGGATTTTTCAATTGATATTGTGACAAGAGTAGAATTGGTGTCCATTCCCCCATATAAGATGGTTGCACTAGAGTTACAGGAGCTCATGAAGAAGTAGAAGAGTTACAGGAAAAGGGTTTCATTAGAACCAGTACTTATTTATGGGGTTCACATTTCATTTTTGAGAAAAAGGCGAATGGTAGCCTCCAACTTGTGTTGATTATCGGAATCTGAAGTAGTTGACATGCGAGAAATGATATCCCTATTTGGGGATTTATGATCTATTTGATCATCGTCAAGGGAATCGAGTGATCTCAACAATTGACCTGAGGTCCGGTTACCATCAGTTGCATGTTAGACCGTATTATATACTTATTATAGCCTTTCAGAGAAGGTATGGTCTGTATGATTATGTGGTTATGTCTTTTGGTCTCACTAACTCGCCTAATGTTTGATGGGACTGATGAACCTAGGGTTCCATCCATACTTGGATTCCCTCGTGGTAGTTTTTATAGATGATATCTAGGTGTACTCTCGCACTCGACACGACCATCCCACACATCTTGATAATGTTTTGAGTACATTGAGAGATCATCAGTTATATGCTAATCTCTCAAAATGACAATTTTGGATGGGCCAAATTCATTTCATGGGTCATGTTATCTCAGAGAAAAGAATATCAGTAGACCCAGAGAAAGTGAGGTAAGTAGTTTCCTGGGACCAGCCGAAGAACTTCATTGAGGTACAATGTTTTCTAATGCTAGCTGGATAATTCAGATGCTTCATACATGAATTTTTATGCTTAGTAGTGCCACTGACCGACCAGACTAAGAAGCGTGCAAAGAATATGTGGTCCAATTCTTATGAGTCAGCCTTTCATGATATGAGAGGGAAGTTGACATCATCACTGATACTAGTATTTCTAGTGTTGGGAAATAGATATATTGTATACTACGATGCTTCTGGAATGGATCTGGGAGGAGTGCTTATGCAGGAAGATGGGGTTGTTGTGTACGGGTCTTGACAGTTGAGGCCACATGAGTGGAATTATCTGACGTACAATCTCATGTTATACGTAGTTGTTCATTATTTACACTATTGGATTCACTACCTATTGGGAGAGAATTTTGTGGTTTTCACTGACCATAAGATTCTCATGTATATCTTCACTCAACGTTATATGAATTTGAGGTAGCGAATGTGGGTTGAGTACCATCAGTACTTTGACCTTGAGTTTCCCTATACGCCTAGTAAAGGAAATGTAGTGGCTGATGCATTGAAAATGAATACATAGATAAATGCAGTTCAGAAGGCCAACAATGGGTGGCATCTTACGGCTCTATTATCATTGATGCAATTGGAGGTGCACGAAAGGTATGGGAAGATGTTTCTTTGTTCTATAGATGTTACTTGTAATCTACTTGATCAAGTGAGAATGAGTCATCTATCAGATTACGAGGTCATAGTCCTATGAAATAGTGTGTCAGAAGAGGACCAAATTCTTGGATGGACAGTAGGTGGTGATGAAATCTTGAATTTTCAGGGGCGCATATGGGTGTCAGCAATCATACACGAGGAGAGGACATTCATTCCTCAATTTGGGAGTTCATCTTGTTGTCACCAAGATGTATCGAGATATTCACTATCAATACTGGTGTCCAGGTATGAACGAAAATGTAACCGATTTTGACATATTGTGTTCCACCTCTAAGCAGGTGAAGGCAAAGCATCAACGACTATCCAGGATTTTGCAACATATTCCCATTCCCGAGTGGAAGTGGAATGATATCGCGATGGACTTCGTGACAGGATTACCAAGGACACCATGAGAAAATGATGAAGTATGGGTTGTCACTGACTAACACATGAAGGTTTGTCATTTCTTATCAATCAAGGAGCCCTTTAGTGTTGATGAGCTGGGAAGTCTATACATCCGAGATATTGTATGTTTACATGTAGTTTTACACTCCATTCTTTCAAACAAGGACGACCATTTTACTTCTTGAGTCTGGAATAGAATACAGAGGGATTTGGATACACATGTACATCTGAGTATAGCTTACCATCCCCAGACAGATGGCCAATGCGTACATACAATTCAGGTGCTGGAGGACATGCTTCAGGCATGCGTCCTAGACATTAGACGTTCTTTGGAGAAACACATACCTCTTGTGGAGTTTTCCTATAATAGTAGTTTTAAAAAAAATAATCTGGTACCATGTGAGGATTTTTATATTATGACATGCCGATCACCCTTTTGTTGGATGGAGGCAGGATATGTAGCTATTGTAGGACCTTGTATTGTAGAGGAGACCACAGAGAAGGTGGAGATGTTTTGGAAAAGGATGGCTACTACAAAGTCATGAAAAAAGTCTTATCATGATCGACAGAGATAACCTCTAGGGTTCGAGGTCGGGAGTTATGTTTTTCTACGTGTCACATTGAGGCTGGGACATAGGATCACAAGGCGACCTAAAATTCTTTCTCGGAGATACATCAAGTCGTTTGAGGTTTTGGAAAGTGTCGGACCGGTTTCATATCTGTTGTAGTTATCTCCAAGGTACTAGGATATGCATGACGTCTTCCATTTTTCCTAGCTACAACGTTAGTTCTCAGACCTGTCTCATGTTTTTCAACATGGGGAGGTTGAGAAAGAGGTGAACACATTGTTTAAGGTGAATCCAATCTAGATTGTTGATCACAATGAGAAGGTTCTCCGTGGTTTTTCTGTTCCACTAGTACGAGTGTTATGGCATCACCGACGAGTACATGACGAGACTTGAGAGGGGGAGACCTATGTACATTCACAGTTTCCAGAGTTGTCCATGGTTTCAAATTTTATTTAGAATATATATTAACTCACATATATTATAATATATGTTATTTACGCAAATATGTATATATATATTTATATGAGTGATTTATTATAAGTATATATAATAAAACATGAATATATTTTATTATGAATAATATTATGGTTTCAAAATGATTAAATATACAAACCATAATATCAATATGAATGTAATACCTAGGAATATATTATTTCTCTGCAAAATAGAAAAAATACCCCCTTCAATGTGGATGAAAATCCATTGATTTTAAAAATATTAGTACTCCTTGACTTAAAACATAGTTTTGGAGTCCTTATAGGAATTTTCTGGCCATAAAAAATGCGATATAAGTATACCCTTTTCACTTAGAGTGTAGATATCATCATAGTATTCGATTTGATATGTGGTATATCCCAAATGGACACCCGAATCAAAAGTTATAAAAATTTGATGGTTGATATACATTTTAAACATATATTAGTTACTCTGATTTTTTTTATATTTTATCCTCAAATTTATATTAAATTTATATCACTCTGTAATAATACGTTAATTATTCATTAAATATATTTTTTAGTTACTTTAAAATTCAATTTTACTAAATTTTATATATATTAATTGTAAATGCCTATTTACCATATATAAAACACATTATATATATATATTATTATTTTTAAGTAATTATAAAATATATTTCTATATTAATATATTATCATCAATGAATTTTTTAAAATATACCATTTATTAGAGCTACTAAAAATGCTCTGATACATGGGGTCTTTATTAGCACTACTTAAAAAGAAGTAACAAAACCCCCTTAACATCACTTTATTAAGAACTGTTACTGGACCTCTTTAATAGTACTAAAAAAGAACTATCAAAAATCCCCTTTAATAGATGTTTTTATCACTGAAATAGGGGGCCTTCAACAATGCTTCTAGCCAACACTATTAAATCCCCAATGCTGGATAAACATTGTTTTGTAGTAGTGTTAATGATCAAGTTACCATTCATATTTTCATAAGTGAGTGGCCATTTTACCAATCACTACTTGAAACTTAAATAACAATTTTACATTCTTATTTTCATAATTTAATTACCTTGTTACCATTCACCATAGAATAATTAATTCAACTATTAATTAACCACATAATTTTCATTAAAAATTCCCCAATTAGTTTACCATACAAATCCAATTAATTAATATAAAAAATAATTAATCATTTCAATCCAATAAATTAATTAACTAATTAATTAATCAAATAATTTCAATTACTTAATTCAATAGTTAATTAATCCAATTAAATAATTTTCATAAACACAAAAAAATCTCCCATAAAAAAGAACCCATTAATTAATCAAGAGTACAAAATTCCAATATCCCATATTTAAATCGTCAATTAAATATTCAATTTCACAATCACAATATCTCAAAAATTTATTCAATGATTAATTAACTCAACTCAATAATATCAACATGTCAATTTATTTAATTAATTATTTATTAAATTCACAATCCCCAACATCAAAAATAACTAAATTATTTATTGAATCCAATATTTTATTTTCTATACAAAATAAATAAACAAATAAACAAAATAAATTATTCAATTATAGAAACATAATTGAAATAATTAATTTTGGATTAATATCAAAGACCCGCAAAATAAATTTATTTTTGAATGGTTGCCTAATAAAAATCAACAATTTCATTAGAATAATGACATTGAATAATATCAAATTCATAATCCTAATTCAAGGACCATAAAAATAATGATCCAAAAATAATAGTACCAGTTAAATAATCCCTAATCTACATCCAACAAAAACCGAGAAAAAAAATCCATTAATGAATGAATGAAGTGTGGGAAAGTGAATGGTAACCACATGGGATGAGAACCACGTACTAGGAGGTCTGATGATGATCAATAAAGGCTTTGGATCATCGATAATGGAGATCATAATGACTTGGAATATATATGGGAGGCTCTTAAAACATGAAAATATCTTTGGGGTCATTCATGGTAAAACATTGTCTTAATAAGGGTGTTTGGGTTATTAAAAATATAAAATTTTGATTAATGTAATTCATGTACATGGTTAACCAGGAAATAGGAGAATGATTTTCAAACGCTGTGAGATATTAAAATATGCCTATTCAAGGTGGGGGGATGTGCATGATTTCTCCATTTCGAAATACATTTTGACACATTGTTATCCAACCTTGAAAACCCTCAATGACTAGGGTTGAATGGTTTGCTAGGCCATGGAACTCGGTTCCGAAAAACCATCTACCCCCCATGTCCTTCCCTCTATTTTGAAAAAAATTTAAATTTTCAATGAATCATACCCCAATGTAAATACCAATATAAATGTAATAAAAACTAGTCAGTATAGTACCTAAATATGATCCCAATACATATCAAGAAAATTTCAGGGTTTAACAATATCCCCACCTGATAACATCTCATCCTTGAGTTGTACTCCCACGCATCTCTAATATTCCACATCAAAACGATTGGCCAACTAAGAATGCATATCCTCATCCCTTTCCCATGTTTAATTCTTCTAATTTCCATGATTCCAAAGTACAAAAACTATCTACACGATAAATCCCTATGATCCAACACACATACTGGATACTCTTCAAAGAATGCATCTATCTCAATATCAACAGAATCCACATCAATCACATGGGAAGTGTTTGGGTTATACTAAAAAATATTTGAGACATGGAAACTGTCATTAATAGTGATGTGTCTATAATGATTATTTAATCAGTATGCCATCATATTGATTCTTCTCACAACCTCTACTGGTCCAATAGACCTAGGTGTTATCTTACCAAATCACCATATCATGAGGTGACCCAATCTTGGTGATACCCAAAGGAATACAGGATAACCCTCTATAAATTTTAGGGTTCACCATCTTATAAAAACATATGAGTTCTATATAATCTGAGTTGTATCCATTACCATCATAAATTGTTGTTCCTTCTCTGATGTCTCTTGAGGGAGACTCTATCACAATAACTTGGACTCACATTCCTCCATCCAACATAGAGGTGACCTACTTTACCTACCATAAAGATCATCATCAGGTTCCATATGAATTGTATCAGGACAACTATTTTTATATGATAACTCCAACAAAGTTAGGTTATTCTTCCAAGATAAACCAAAGTCATTGAAACACGAACACAACATATCCTTATGCACTTGAATAGTACGATCTACCTGCCCCTTTTTTGTGTTTATAAAATCATACTCAAGGAGACCCATGTTTTAATAACCTTATGTAGTCCCTGCAAGAAGCGCAATGTAATGTGTGAATCATGATATGAAACTATAGTGTATGGAACACCATGAAAATTTACTATCTCTCGATCACACATATCCCTAAATTGCTCCACATAGAATTTATCTCACATATGCAAGAAATATTATACCTTTTACAAACATTCTTCAATAACCCAAATACAGACATTCCTTTGATGAATTCTTAAGAGACTAACGAAAAAATTCATGGTCATGTCATCCCACATCCTTTCAAGAATGGTAATCAAATGTAGTAACCCTATGGGTCATTGATATTTGGCCATAACCTAAAAACTAGTGTATAATCATGTCACAACCCTAGCTATCTCATTTATCATACCCGGAAAACAAAACTATCGATATATATGAAGGTATATTTTTGTCATACCATGATGAACCACCCACTTTTAGGCATGAAATTCTCAAATCATATTTTCCAGAATAGTGATAGGCATAATAACCTAATTATTGACATATATGATCTCATCCTCATCTATTTTCCAATGTGACGGTGTCTCCTCCTATTCAAGTCTATCCCTCAAATTCATGTATATTAAATCCTCATAATTGTTTTATCAATGATCAATCATCAAAGTGTATACTCTAATGAAACTAATGTGAGATTCATATTCTCCTATATCCGTTAGAGCACATATTGAATCTCTTCCCATAAAGACATCATCTTTCACTCATCCCTACAATCTTATAATTCTTAATTTTTGAGTTTTCTTCCTCAATGCATCGACATCATTTTTCCCTTTCCAGGCATATATTCTTGATCAAAATGAATGACTACATACTCTGAACCCTCCCCCACAATAATGGATTCAAATATCAATTTGAAAAGATATACATCAAAAAATTGTGATATATATACACAGTAAACATCTCCCCAATAGATAATTCCACCAACACATCAATGTATAAAATACATAAACTAACATGAGGTCTTGCGTAGGGTAGTTCTGATGATATTTCCTTCACTAGAAAGACCCATATATTGCAAATTGATCTCCCTATAGCAATAATACTACTTGTAAAACCCCATAGGTGTTAAAATAAGTTGTATACTCCAGAAATTCATTGGGTAGTATCTAGATCAATACTAATGTCAAACCCGTATTCAATTATCTTAAGGAATTATCATAGGCTTCTAACCATTCATTCATTACCCCATATATAGAAAGGAATGAATTTAATGCTTCAAAACTAGAAAATAAAAGGATGAATATCTGATAATATTCGCTTAATCCTAGAAAGTTAATGATATTAAATACATTCATTGGATAAAACCACGAAACCACTGATTGGACATTATTATGGTCCATATGCACACATTCCCCATAATTAATGCGACCAAAGAAGTGTATATGATAAATAAAAAGATGAATTTTAGATAGCTTGGCATTTATCTAATTATATCTGAGTGTAATTTGGGCAATGTCAGTATATTGGGAAGGATCCTAATTTGGCTTGGAGTACACCAATATATCAACCTTAGAAACAACCATAAACTATCAATGTTAACATGAATGATTATTTTCATCTAGGATATAAACACATATGGTGTGTTTGTCAAGCCAAATATATTTATGACGAAATCATGAAGGTATACGTGAAATTGAATGTTTTTTTTGGAATATCAGATGTTTGAAATCTCATGTTTTGATACAGTAAACTCAAGTCAATATTTGAGAAAAAAATAACCACTCAAATGTCCAAACTAATAATTGATACACTAAAGTGGATATTATATCCTCACAGTTATCTGGATAATCATTTAGTAATGAACAATCTTTCATAGATTCATTATTGCCTTTGTAGAAATCAATTTTAGTGATCCCCATGGTGTCAAACTCAAGGGAGTAAATACATTATTCTGCAACTCTTCCATGTCATCCTTGAAATGTTTATGCTATTTCAATACTATTCTATATAGTGGAATAGATATTATATCATCCGTATTCATAAGCACATTTGTATATTCAAAATTTCTATTAGGAGGAAGCCATTATAAATATATAAGAATGACATACTGAAAGTTATCCACTACAGGTTGAGATACATTCTTATTTACTCCATCATCTAGTAATTGACATGAAAAATGGGCTGTGATCTATCCAGTTACTATGTAAATTTCCCTTCTCAGCCCTCTCGAACAAACCATTCTCCATTGTAGATATAGTTCTGACCCTTAAGAGACATAGGAGTCACTCTATAGTGGATGAAATCAATTCAGGATCCAAATGCTACCATCCGGCCCATACCCATATTTATACTGAGGACATAAATTTCAAGGATGAAAACTCCTGACAAAAAATTTACTTTCCAACATCAAGAGAAAATCATTTGCATGTAAAATATCTGTTGAATAAAATCTCAATAGTGTATCCATCATCATAACACTCCACATGGAGTACAACTCTAGGATAAAAAAATCATAATTTTTTCATAGATATATGAATGAATGGAACCTGTATCAAATAAGGAAATAGATAATGTAGAATATATAAGAATAATACCTCTCAATGTCGATTGTCCAACCTCACCATACAGTAGTGTCAACAAAATTACACGCGATTGTCCTACCCCACTTCCCAACTATGTTGTTCGATTCCCCTCTCATTCTGAAATAAACTAAAATTGGAGATATTACCTCGGTGGTTCACATCTACTACCACTCCCAAAACTATATTAGAACATTAATGACCGGGATCATATGGTGAAGAAGATCCAATTCATGCACCATTGTTTTAACTAACACCTCTATCACTACCTGTCTATCCTAGGTTCCTTTAAAAAATCTATAGATACCACATATTTCATTAATATAGGAACTCATAGAGGTGGTTGAAGTAAAAATATATGATACTATCCATTCCCTTCAACTTAGTGAAATATCACATGGGGGGTCTTTTTTAATAACCCCCCTTACAACTCCTCTTTCAGCCAACATGAATAATGTTATTGTAGCGATGCTTCATGCTATCAAATTTTATACACCCTTACCATCCATTCGAAACTATACATCCTACACGGAATCCTATTTTAGGTTGCCACCATCGATTAAGGCCTAATCCACCACCTTAGCAAACATTTTTAATCGAAAGAGGTTATCCTGCAACATAATCTCACATTTATCTCTTCTTAAAAATTCCTCATCATGGTTGAATCGTATTTTTCCAATGATGGAAAAAAGTGATAAAATGATTAAATAATCAAGTGTACTATATCACATACATACTCCCCCATGTCAACAACATAATATCAGCTTCTTAGCAATAGCTAAATGTCTCATGAATTAATTTCTCATGGAACTTCTCTAAGATTTCATTCTATATCATATAGCAGCCTATCAATTTCATTAGGGAATTTCACACTAAAACTTAAACCATCCACATTGAATATATTCGGCTTAATTGATGATGTTCATAGCTAGAGTCTCCAAAGGGGATTGTTTATTTTGGATAGACTCATAACTAAACTCATCTAACATTGGTACACCCTCTTATAAATGATGGAGGGTGTTGAAACTGAAATTTTAATTTATTTTCACACATGATTTTCACAATCTAAACATGGTATCATTCCATACACTACATGAAATGAGAAATTTCTCTCGAAATTGATATTTGACTACTTCAACAGGCATAATTAGTTCTTTAGATTCCACTATTTGAGGATCATCCCATACCATGACCTCCAGTCATCCTATCAACAGGAATCCCCATGGAGGCATATTATCTACAATTTTGAACACAAGTATTAGGAGTCATAACAAAAAATTATAACATTTATGTAATTGTAAAATCATAATAATTCAGTATAAGTCTTTCTTCTAAAACACTCCACACAGTCAATACTGAATCACCATCATTACACATAACTCTTATACACTGATGACCTGGTTATCAAATAGAATTATCATTCTCTAATCATTCCTTTCATTATAAAACCATTTTTATGACATATCATCATTTTACAATTCTCAATTCTCATTAGGCACCATTTTATAATTTCAATTACATAATTAAGGTAAAATAGTTCAAATTCAATAGCTTATCCTAACCATTTTCCAATGTATGACTAAAATGATGCATGTCACAAATTGATCCTATGTTTCTAGAGCGATTCATGAAAACTCAACCCGCATCCCATATCTGTTCATGAGTAAATTATCTACGAAATATCAAAACAATATTCACATCACACCAGAAGTGCATCAACCATTGGGAAATAACATCAATAGTACCATCAACGAGTACGAATAAAAATCCCACTGAGGGTACTATGATATTCTACCATACAATATTTGTCTACTCCCATAAATGAGCTCTTAACCATGGTCTCTCACTTCCAAGTTTCCTTTATACCTTTCTCAAGTAGTAATATAAATAAATGAAAAGATAAAACCTATGATGCTAATTTATAACCTCCCAATAAGGGTTCTATACCCCAAACCCATGATCTGGACTACTATGTTACCTCAAGAATGCATCCCCATACATTAGTGGCTACTAAATTGTATCAACGGTCTAAAATTGATCATGGGTAGGCAACACCATTTTTTATCAGAGAAGTTCACTCATTAAAATAACAAAAATAACCCAATAATATGATATAGAAAAAATATACAATCATCTTGTGAAAACCAAATCATGAAATAAAATGTGAAAACCGAAAAATAAATATCTAATGCTAAAGTACATGTAATGTGTCAAAATGAACACCCAAAACAAAAGACATTGAAAACTCTCATGTGGGTTCCAAATATTTACAATTTCTCTCATCCATTATCCATCCAAAATTAACCATATAACATAGGTCCATTTAAAATATCATGCCCTCTGAACATGTAATCTATTTAGGTACGGATTTGGTATCCTTAGAATTATATGAGTACAACTCACTAGGGAAACTCAAACAGTATGTAATACATTATCATGTTGAATAGTTTATACAGTTGTATAAATAATATAATACAAGAAATAATGAAAAAAATTAAATTATTAAAATACTCTTTACATAACCACATTTCTCTTATATGTTTCCTAGGAAACCAAAATTCCAATTCCAACTTCAGCCCATGCTAGAGTTTGATCTATCCTCAAGGAATATCATGTGTATGAATTAACATGTTACCATTCATCACCACAAGATACATTTGAATGTGCATTTTACCATTCATAAAATAATATGTCACATTTGAATTTCCATGTTATCATTCATAGTCTCACAAGTGAATGACCATGTTACCATTCACCATTTCATTACTGAATAACCATGTTACCATTCTTGTTTTCAAATGTGAAAAACCATGTTACTATTCAATATTTCATAATCAAATGACCATGTCACCATTATTATCTTCATATGTGAATGATCATGTTACCATTCCCATTTTCATAATTGAATTAAAATGATACCATTATGATGAATATATGTGATTTTCCATGATACCGTTCACCATTAAAAAATTATTTCAAAAATTATAGATTAACATAATTTCCATTAGTAAATAAATAATTAGTAAATCATACCAATCACATTGATTAATTGAAAAATTAATTCTTCACAACATTCCCATTATTTACTTTAGTAATTTATTTGTTTAATCACCTCCAATAATGTACCCATCAATTAATTAATACAATACAATTAGTTTCATAAATATAATAATCTCTATTAAATAAAACAAAAATTTATTAATAAAGAGTATTAAATTCCAATATCCCAAAATTAATTCATAAATTAATTATATAATTTCACAATCACAACATTTTAATAATTTGTTCAATTATTAATTTCATCATCTCAAAAATAATAAAATACCATAATTAATTTGACAATAAATTATTCAATTAACAATACCATCTTAAAAAATCCATAAATTAATTATTCTACCAGATAATTATCTTAATGTAGGAAAAGTAAATTGTAAAAGAACAAAAATAAATTCAATTATGTACATGTATATCAAATAATGTCATTTTAACATGATTTATAGGCCAGCTAAATCCATTTTTAAAATAATGATGACCCAATGAAATCCTTATTTGCAACAAAATAATTTTGTAATTTGAGATCTAGATCTTAATCATAAATCCAATATCGAATAAATCAATTTCCTACCATTATTGATCTAGATAAAAACTAAAATATGTAGGTTCAACCCTTAATGGTAATAAAATTCCTTAATTTATTTAAATAATATCAGGAAATATTAGAAACCACACGAGATGAGATACTCTTACTAGTAGGGGTGTATATAGTCAATCCAGGCTTCAGATAAAGAATAAAAAATGTTAAAATGACCTGGAAATTGTCCAGGGGGATAAAAAATCATTAAAAGGTGATATGTGTTGATTGGGTGTTTAATTTGGTATAATAAAGACAGTTCATGTAATTAAAAATAAAATTTTTGACTAAATTATTTCACACACATTGCTTGCTAGGAAGAGGTTAATGGTTTTCTCTAATCGTGCACCTTAACAGTGTGCCTCTTCAAGTGAGTGCACAATTTTTCAATTTTTTCATGTATTGACATACTACAGAACATAATTTCAAACCCTCATTGTCTATGGTTTCACGGTTTTCTAGTCCAGGTCACATGGTTTGAGAAAAACATGTTCCAAATGCATGATGCCCACTTTTATTCCAAATTTTCATAATTTCACCAAAACGCACCAGAAGGTAATAACAAAATGAAAATTTATCTAAAATATAAAAAACAGTTACCTGAAAACTAAAAAAATAGATCGAATTTTATTTTTTCTTTTACAAGTGACATTACATATATCCATCTCATCACCCCTCAAATGAAACATGAAATAGTTAATATTCCGTACAGAGGATCACCACCCCACGAACTACATTAGTTCGTTCTACATCACTTCTTATGATGAATTATTATAATTGTGAATTCAATATACATATATATATGTGATATATATAACACTATTAAGATTCATGAATTATGATATCTCATATTACTTCATACATTCATGTTTGTGGGGTATAAAATAGCATCACTTATGTGTTCAGTTGACTGTCGCTTCATGAAGCTATGTGATTTGAATTTCACAAACAATTCACATAGAAGGTTTTGTGGATAATTTTAACGAATATATGTGTTATTTATTACCTAAATATTTATTTGTAATTGTTATTTGAAATCTATCTTCATACCTTCAAACCCAATATACATCAATAATGAGGCTTTTGTGCACGTTAGACTACCACATAACAAATCAAAGTGATGTGTTTTTCACCTCTCTATTACCTGTATGGTGATAAGGTTTGATTGAATACATATTAATGATATATATATGAAATATATTAAATAATATTTATTCTTTAATGGGGGATTATTATTTTACATTATTCTATTCCACCAATTGTGCAAATTGGAACAACGTTCATGTCTGTGTACATCATATCATCACCTTAAATAGAAGAATTCATTTTATACCTCCAAAATCAAATAGATAATATGAATAAACATATAATGAATGGATATAATATTTATATAATGGTAAACACTATTGAATATATGGAACCTGTTTCAGTGTAAATATCCTTAGAATATAAATCCAAAATATACTTGAAAAATGAATCAATTATTTCCAAAATCATTATTTTGACAAATATTTGTTAATAAACGGGTAGTTAATGGTCATATGTAAATCGTATATGCTATGGTAAAAATGAATATGGTTATTTATTAAAATTATAATTTAGATATATTTATTAAATATTATTTTTTACATGTATGATGGATTTAATGATGCAAGGTAAGGGGATTGCTACTATCACTTTTACTTCTATGAGACATATGCATTTTTAACACTTGTTCAATTTGTGAGGTGTATATAATTAAATATGAAATTTTAGTTCATTAATTTCAATTATATAATTATATTTATTATTTTAATATATGTTATTATTTCACAGGGATATTGATTCAATAGTTACTTATTCTATTACTGATTTTTATCTAATTTGTATTTTTCTATGACACAGATGACGTATAAACCAATCATTTATTTTATATGGTTTATATATATCCCATTAATATATCTTATTATTATTTTACTTAATTTTATTTAATTTTTTCATGCCAATTTTGTGATTTATGTTTAATTTTGTTTATATTTCCAATGTTATAGATGGGGTAAGGGATGTTTTTCATCTAATTTCCTCTTTGGAATGAAACATTTGATATGCACTAATGAACCTCAATAGAAACAATATACTACATATGTGACATGTTGTACTATGATTATTATTATTTTAATGATATTATATGTTTCATTTACTGGTATTAGTTCACTGGGTTTATGAATCCACATTACTAATGTGGTAAGGGTATTTTATTACAACCTGTTCATTTTTGAAGATTGTTCATGTTTACACTTTTTGTGATGAACTATTATTATATATCACCCAAGAAACACATTAATTTTATTCTAATCCAATCATATAATTTGAATTCACGTTTTCCCTTCATATTACCCTTTTTATTTACTCAGGAGTTTGAAAAATTGATTTTATGAATATAGTCATATCTCTTTGAGTCATCAGTCGAAAATCAATTTTTTCTGAAAATATTATTTCCTAAATGGTTTTCAAAAAAGTTATTAACATTTATAAATAAAATTTATGAAAAAATATTTTTTAATATTTCACTTTTTACAATGAAAATATAATAAAATCTAAATGTTTATTTCAAATCTAAGCACAATTGAATTTTACAAAAAAAGAAATATAATTAAATATTTTTAAAATGAATGTAATGAACAATATGTCTATCAGTAATGACTTCTCAATGACTTGAATGATCCTATATATGGTTTTATATTTTATTTTAAAAAATTATTTATTCAGTATTTTTGGAAATTTATATATATTAAATAAATTATTTCAATGTGAAATGGATATTGAGAATGTGTTTTTTTTTCATGGTATTTTTTCAATTAAAAATTTCATTTTACATTAATTTTTTATATAAATTTAATAAATATATTTATTATTTTGAATGGTTGTTTGAGAATAATTTTTTTTATGTTTCTTAATGAATTTTAAAAAGCTTATATTCTATTTTCCAAATGAAATGATTTGGATGATCATTACATATTAATTTCAAATAAAATTATGTTGAACTGTTTTATAAATTTATAAAAATATTTTCAATGTAAATAGTTTATTTTCAAAATGAAATTTTACAAGTGGACATTGAATATAATATTTAATATAATATTTTATACTTTGATGACGAATTTTTTTATTTGGTATATGATCCAATGATACCATCATTATTATTTCCCTATAATGTTTCTAATAATTATTATGAAGACAATATTTTGAAGAATCTAATTCCATTTCCATGGGCTATTCTATGATAAAATGATGAGATGATAATGAATCTTATCTACTTCAAGAGTTTTTGTTATGATGAAATGTTTTGGAAATCAATTTCAATTATGGTAGGATATACAATGAATGTTTTATGATATTGTGTCCCATATAAGAATTATTTTCATCATGTGGTGGGTGGGACAAATATACCCCTTTAATGAATTGTATAATGATTTACATCTAATGGGTTAGAAATGAATTAAATTTATATTGAACTAGATTCATCAAGAGATATATCCCACTATAATGATCTTCTGATTGAGCCTTGGTTATTATGCTAGTTTGGGATTGAACCCATCCCACCATGATATCCTGGGTAATGAGACCAAACAACTATGGAAGTCATTTTCATCATAATGTTTAATCCACATTTCCAAGCCAATTTCTGATTTCATGATATCCAGGATAATATTATTTTTTCCTATGTGATTCATTTATTACAAACTATGAGTCATTATACTATGTCTCATGATTATGATATTTGATAAAAAGAGATGTATTTTTAAATGTTAAGCTAATGCTCTCATACCCATATTCTCATGTCATGTTTTTATTTTTACAAATTGTTTTGACTTTATACATAACCATACTACGAAACTCATCTCACCCATTCTTATGTTATTTTACCCATGATTAAATGAAGTTATTTATTATTGATATTCCTTGATAATATTAAATAAATAATTTTGGCCACAACGAAAATTATCAAATATATTTTATGATTTCAATTTTAAATGTGATTCAGGTATGTATAAAGTTTACCATGGCTGAAAAAGTATTTGATCCTTTTTTATGTGATACCATTAATCTAGTTCCAATATAGTAAATTTACCACTGATGTGGGTTTACTATATTCATTCACGTTATATTTGGTTTAATTGGGAGTTTATTAGAAACCATGTGAACCCGATTTTGAAAAACATATATTAGATGTCATAATAATAGATGGATTTCGATGAAAACACTATATTAAAATCATTTGTGTATGGGAAGGAATATATTATGTATTTTTCTATACTATAAATCCTGATATGGATTTTTAAATTTGAAATGGGTCTAAGTAAGATGTACATTAGTATACTAACTTAAAAAAAGGTTCATCGATCTCAACTTGATAGTTAACTTGTAAAATAAAAATGGGGCATACATCAAAAAAATTTTGATAGTCTTGGGGGATATTATTTTGATCATTCACATTTTTAATAAAAATAATTATGATTAAATTTAATAAATTGTGATCATGGAATACATGGGATAAAAAGAAATATTAATATATTGATATTATATTTTTTATTGTTCATGGTTATTTTATTTTCCAAATTGAATTGTGATTTTGACCATATTATTTTTGGTTTAGTCAATTCTATGGTATGAGAGAAATTATTTTAACACTGAATGTGATGAATGTTTTTTTAATATGTTCTATTAAATTTAATTGTAATGGGGGAAGAATATTTAAAATTTGACTAAAAAGTTATTAGGATACATGATGAACAACATTCCCCATAACCAACTGTAAGTATCTCTA
Organism: Viscum album; assembly: GCA_963277665.1. Taxonomy (NCBI): domain Eukaryota; kingdom Viridiplantae; phylum Streptophyta; class Magnoliopsida; order Santalales; family Viscaceae; genus Viscum; species Viscum album. The sequence continues at coordinate 1,863,075,627 of OY728164.1, read as the reverse complement.
ATGAAGATAATGATAAAGGTTGTTGAGAGTTTAGGTAGTAGGCGAAATGGAAGATAGAGTATTTAGTTTCCATCTTATCGATGTGGGGTATAAATCCCTCTTTAGAATGTATTAATGATATGTTATTTTTCATTATGTGTGGAGTTGAATGGTATGGAGTTTTTAATCACCATTGTAATGTAAAATGACTATTTAACCAATTGGATGAGAATAATGGTTTATATATGGAATCATCAATGAGAGATTGTCTTAAATGTAGAGTCTATTAGAATTATGAAAATATAAGACAACATTTGAATTCTACAGAAATAAATCATCTTGATTGTAGGAATTATAGTTATTCTATTGATGAAGAAAAGACTAAAACATAAATTGAGTGAAAGTATTGAGGATAATTATTATGAAGAAATCTTTGTGATTTATGAAGGATTTTGGAATATTTATGTGCAAATGTGTTTGAACTCTTGAATTATATAATTTGATGAAAATGTAATTTATAAAGATTTATAGTATAATACTATTTGTTAACGACCTCTAGAATATGATGAACATTACCGAAGACCATGAAATTTTATATAATTTCAAGGTGGTATTCATGTAATATGAATTATTATATGGGAATAAAACCTCGAGTATTATTCGATTTTATATATAATAAATTTAGGATAAATATATGATTAACACGTATAAGGTAAATTTGATTGTAGACATTATTTAGGAAATCATGAATGATTTAATGATACATTATTCTATGCTATCAGTGATGGATAATAGATAATATGAGGATTGAAGGAATATATCCTATAATAATTTTTTTATAGAATAAAGATTAATTTATGATTTAAATATTGGTTTTTGGTAACTATGGTTATTACCCTGCTTCAATAGAATACAAGATAATGATATTCATATGTTTGTTATATGAAAATTTACATCTAATTCTTTTTTATTGTTGGTAAATATTAATTTATTTTTTAAAATATAATGACCATATTTCTAATATTTTGGATTAGAGTGTTTTGAATAGATTCTAATATGATCAATTTATGGAATTGTTTAATATGAATGTTAGATAATGTTTTAGAGGTTAATCTAGGACATCATCATATGATGATTTATTCACATTGGATAACCTTTGGTAACAATTTTTCAATATCTGTAACTTATGATAAATTAAGTGAATTCAATTCCATTGTAGAGCTTATTATTGGAGCGATGGTCATCTATGCCTGAATTGGAATATGGATTGTGTTTATTGTCAATCCTCATAGGAAGTTCAGAATGTGTTCCAGAAAATTACTCATACAGGTCAAGAAGATAATAGTATTGAATTTGGAATCATTTTCTTGTGTTTGACAAATTTCTTGACCTCAAAATTGACAAAAGGGGAAAATAGTGTTTCATGAGAAAGGAACTTGCACGTTGGATATGTGTCGTGCAAGTGACTCACACACCGAGAAAGGACTTGCTCATCGGTGCCTAGGAGGATTGGAAATTTTCGCGCCATATATTTTTCATGATTAGAACTTCAAAATATGGCAAATGAATGTGGGTTGTGCAATTCTCGGTTGGGTCACACATGTGAGTAGAGCGACAGAGGCTAGGGAGGTTGGTCTTACGGGCCGGAACATGCACGCCGAGAGGAGGCTTGTACGCCATCGCACATGGTGTCCTGTTTTCCTATAAATTGAGGACCACCCCTCCTCATTTGGGATAGAGTTAAAGACATAGAGATTTTCAGATCTCCCATTGCGCAAGTGTTGTTGTCACGCAAGTGGTAGTTTGGTCGCACAAGTTGAAGTTGCACGACATTTGTTAGATGCGTGTCCAAGCTGGTTTGGGTGAGAAAGGGATTGTGTCGCGCAAGTTTGAAGTTGACGTAGTGAGTGTCACGCAAGTGGTTGAGGTGAACTTGCGTTCCGGTTTGGACTTTCACACCGAGACTTGCACGTCATCTTGAAACTTGCACGCCGGGCTTGGAGAAGCGCACTAGGTGTTGTTGAAGCACACCGGTCTTTTTGGAGTTGCACAAAAGCTGGAAGATTTCCCAATACCTTCGTTGCAAGGTAAAATTAGTATACGGGTGAGAGTTGGACTTCAACAGAGCATCTATATACAACAGAGGATGAATTAATTTGCAAAGATGAAGAAATCTTCACCTCTATAAACAGAGTGGGACTTCACCAAGGCTGGTGATCCAAGGGGAGTCAACAGGAGTGACCTGAGGGATGCAGTAGGCTATCAATGTACAATTATAAAGGCAGTGAGCTTGGGAAAGAGTGACTGTTCCCAAATCTTTGTAATCCACAATGAGTGAAGAATAGTGGAATTTGGTATGACCGAATACCTATCGGCGTATGATCCTTGTACGTAGCCCTAAGTGGTGAACCATGTAAAAAGTGTGGTGTCATCACTCTACATGTGAATGGTTTCTTTCTAACCATATACATCAAAAAGGATTACCAAGTTCCTACTAACATGGGAACAAGATCCGTCACATTAAAAGAAAATGTTGTCACCCTAATTCACCCCTACCCTCTCAGGGAGTCCCAGGGTCCTACAAGTGGTATTAGAGGGTAAATGATGATTGTGTTGAATCTGTCCTTTGTCTTCATGGAGAATGCAGTCAATGTCAAGGGAGTCCCTCTCTTTGATGGAAGTAATTTCTAGATCTGGAAGAATAGAATGAGATCTCATCTAATATACCTTGGAATGGAAGTATTTTTCTCCACTATCCAAGGTATTAATGGTATTGATCCAACAGGCTTGTCTATGATAGATGTCGATAGGAAAATTATGGATGTTGATGCTAAAGCACAAGATGTTCTCATCACAACTCTTTCTGATCAGATCTATCCTAATGTGAAGAGTTTCACCTCAGAAAAATCCATGTGGGAGAAAATCGAAAATATTTATGAAGGATATAGAAAACTAAAGGAGGAAAAATTACAAGTCCTACACAATCGGTTTGATGATATGAAGATGCATCCAAATGAGAATGAAGACTCATTCTTCAATCAAATTACTGAAGTGGTTGGAGAAATTCGGGGTCTAGGAGAAGAAAATGGAGACATTGATACTGTAAAGAAAATATTAATAAGGCTTCCTCCACTGTACAATTCAAAGGTGTCAGCCCTCGAGGAAAGAGATCTTTCCAAACTGTCTCTAGATGATCTACTGAGAATCTTGGTATCATATTAAATGAGAGTCAAACCAGAAGATTCTACGACTCGTGTGAGTAAGGAAATGGAATTCAAGGCCAAGGATAATCTGAAAATTTCAAAAGATTGTAGTGGTGAATATGACTTAGAAAAAGAAATTCTATCTCTCATTGCAAAGAAGTTCCAAAATAGAAAAGGGAAATATAAAGGGATGTTACCTCGCGCATGTTTTTATTATGGAAAAGTTGGGCACATTGCCTCTCAGTGTTTAATAAAGATCAATAATGATGATAGTGAAGATGAAAACATCGAGAAGCCTCGGAAATGGTTTTCCAAAAAGAGAGACTTCAAATCTGGAAAGAAAATACAGAGGAAGGGTTTTGTCTATGAAGAGGATGATGAGGATACTGAATTTTTTGAAGAAGAAGAAGCCGAATTTAAAACATGAATCCATGCATCCATGATTCCTACCATTGAAAAGTCAGAACCCTTGATCAATAAAGGCATAGATAATCAGATTACTCTTAATGGTGATTCAGAGACTCAAAATAAGGTTTCTTTTTTCAAGCATGAGAATAAGTGTAAGAGATGCAATATGTGGATGGAAACGGTGGAAAAATCATCAGAATATAGTGATGAGATTGAGGCAGAAATTGAACGAATATAAGAACCAGTTAGAGTTTAGTCTTCAATCATTCAAATCATAGATGATTTTTTTGGAACTAAATCGTATAATAGAATAACAAGAAAAGGTCATATATGTCCTTTTATTCAAAATGGAAGATATGTCCGTGACTATTGAGGGACTAGAGGAAGAAGTTGTTACTCTTAGGAGTAAAATTAAATGTCAGTCAACCACAGATGAGGGAAAGAAGAAAATTCATTTGGGAAGATTAACATATGCATAATTACTTGAGAGAGCCAAGTGTGGTTCATATGGGGTTGGAAATATCTTGAGTGATCAAAGACCTGATTGCATGGGAAAGAATGGAATTGGCTGTGAAGTTGATACATCAAAAGCTAGAAGTAAAGAGAACCAAAATAAAGACAAGATGAATGTTGGACGTGTTGAAACACTACCCGATGTGCTGAAAAAGAAACCCTCAATCAAAAATAATAGAAGAACTGAAAATTATCCACAATCGTTCAGAAATGATAGGCAGTTCAACTATTCTCCCAAGGAAAAAGGAATGATGACAAATTAAAATGAGAAGACATTTTATCTCATGAAGTGTCAGTTCTGTGGCTATTCAGGCCATACCATGTCATACTGTGAAGAGGTAAGGAGCTACTTGAATGGGGAAGATATGGGACGACAACCAAAGAAGAATGACATCATATCCTCCCGCTTATAGAATAAATAGTTTCTATGGATACTGTTTTCATTGTTCTAACATTGGAATTAAGGCTATGTATTACAGGCAGAGATTCGATAGGAGAGATTCATACAACTCTCAAATAAGTGTCGATATACACTGGCCTGATGGTGTTGATATCACAAACAGTTTTTCTCCTCAGGAAGAAGATTATGGGTATGAAGAATCTAATTATGTGGAAGAAATAATTAGAAGGACATCAATATCTTATAACCAATCCAATATCTCTTGGAAAGAAAAGAAGAAGATTGAGAAATATAATCTTGTAGAGGTTTCCGTCAAAGATATAAAAAGAAATAGCACTTGGATTATGGATAGCGGTTTCTCGTCCCATATGACAGGTAATGCAGGCCAGTTAATGGACATCAAAATGAATGTTGATGGTACAGTACAGTTTGGTAATGATGGAGCTCTCAAAATGAAAGGCAGTGGATGTACTGAATTAGATAATGGTGAACTAAAGAAGACTCAAGTCTTGTATGTTGATTGCCTACATCATAATATACTCAGAATGAGTCAACTCTGTGACACAGGACTTATAGTTACTTTAAATAAAAAAGGATGCTCTATCAAGGGAAAGAGAGGGAATTAACTTATTAAGGAATGCAGAACAGAAATGAACTTATATCGGGTTGATAGTAATGAAAATGTTTGTTACATGACTATTGAAGAAGAAAACAGTTTGTTTCATCGGAGACTGGGACACATCAATCAACAAGACATGAAGAAAAATCAAAATTGAGGATTCTCATGGACATTCCCATCCTAAAGCATGAGTGTGAAAATTCTTGTGATTCATGTATTTGTAGAAGGATGGTCTACAGTTCCTATTGACCAAAGAAGAAAAGGGAATCTCATCTTCTTGATCTAATTCATAAAGATGTATACAGGCTGATAAATGTTTCCAGAACTCATAGGAGAAAGGTACTTTGTCCTTTTCATAGATGATTACAGTATAATGGCATGTGTAATGGTCATTCACAAGAAATGACAAGTGCTTTACTGCATGAAAACATATCGGCGAATCACCGAGAATGATACTGGACGAACAATCAATGTGTTGCGATCTAACAATGGAGGGGAATACACATCCATTGAATTTGAAAATTACCTGGAGAAGCATGGGATAAAACCTGAGGTAGCTTCTATAAGAACTCCAGAAAAAAATGGAGTTGTTGAACGTAGGAATCCAAAGGTGAACAACATGGCACGAACTATGCTGATTGAGAGTCATATTCCATGACATTACTGGAAAGAGGTTATTCAAGTTGCGGTGTACATTCAAAATCGAACAGGACATTATATGGGTGAGACGCATACACCATATGAATTGTGGCATGGAAGGAAGCCCTATTTGAAATACATTCGTGTTTTTTTAAGTAAATACTTCATCAGAAAAAAATAAGGAAATCAAGGGAAGAATGGTGATAATGCAGATGAAGGAATTTTCCTCAGATATTTAATGAACAACAAAGTTTATAAGTGTTTCAACAAGAGATTAGAAAGGATTGTGGAAAAAAGTGATGTTACGATAGTTGAAGAGAATACGAAAAATGCTTCAAGGACGTCATATGCGGATGTGATAGAAAGTGAAGAAGAAAGTGAACATAGAGAAAATAAAAATATAGAAATAGAGGAAGCTGTACAAAACACACAACAGTCACATCATGATGTTGAATCAGAAGAAGAATTTGAAGAAGTAACAATGGCTAGGGAGAATGCAACCGAAACTCATAGGAGAAATCGAAGAGCTGAGATTGATTCATCTAACATAATTAGAGACAGAAGTGCACCCACTCAAACAAGGAGGATGAGGAATAACACGTAATCTGCATTTCAATCAGTTTTGGATCTATCCACATTTGAAGAAGCTGCAATGGATGAATCATGGGTGAAAGCCATGAATAAAGAGTTAGATCAAATTGACAAGAATAAAACATGGGATCTTGTCTAGAGACCCGAAGGTCATAATGTGACTGGTACAAAATGGATTTTTGAGAACAATTTGGATGAGCATAAAAGTGTTATTAGAAATAAGGCATGACTGCTATGTAAAAGATACTCTCAGATTGAAGGCATTGATGTTGAAGAAACCTTGGTCCAGTGGAATGATTGGATTCAATCAGTCTTTTCCATTCCGTGGCACTCCAAAGAGGATATAAAGTATATCAAAAGGATTTCAAGAAAATATTGTTGAATGATGTACTCGAAGAAGAAGTCTATATCGAACAACCAGTGGGTTTTGTTCTTCATACTGACGAAACAAAGGTCTGAAAATTAAAGAAATATTTATATGGTTTGATGCAGGAGCAATGAGCATGGTATTCCTGGCAGGAATCATATCTCAAGAAGTTGGAATTCAAAAGAGGAAGAGTAGACCTCAATCTATATGTGGGAATTCTCCAAATGACCAGTTCATGTTTATTGTCTATGTTGATGACATTGTTTTTGGTGGTAGCAGGCAGAAATCAGTGGATGAATTTTCCAATCACATGAAATCAGAATTTGAAATGTCTATGATAGGGGAGAACACATATTTCTTGGGGCTGCAGGTGATTCAAAGGTAGGTTTACAATTTCATTTCTCCAAAAAAGTAAGCAAGAGAGCTGCTGAAGAAATTTAATATGCAAGACTCCAAACAAATAACAACTTCGATTTCAGTTGGAACGAAACATGAAAAGCATGAGGAAGTAACATATGTGGACCCCATTATGTACAGGAGGCTAAGTTGGAGCCTACTATACCTGACAGCGACACATCCATATATTGTCTTTGCAACCTCTATAGCAGCCCGATTTCAGAGTAATCTAAATGAGGAACATTTAACAGCAGTAAAAAGAATCATGAGGTATATTCAATGTACTCACAACTGTGTCTTATACTTTTCTACAAGAAGAGACAGTGAATTATCAGCATTTTCTGATGCGGATTGGGCTACAGATGTAGTGGACAGAAAGTCCATTAGTGATGGAGCATTCTATATTGGGAATAAATGTGTTAGATGGTTGAGCAAGAAATAAGAAGTTTATTCACTTAGTACTACTGAAGCTGAGTATATCTATTCCACAAAGGCATGCAATCAACTGCTATGGATGAAGCAACAACTAACAGTTATTGGTGATGAGGTGAAGAAATCAATGGTAATTTACTGTGATAACTAGATCACAATTGATATTACGAAGAATCATGTTCAGCATTCTCATACAAAACATATTGATATCATGTATCAATTTATCAAAGAAGATGTTGAGCAACGAGTGATTAGAATGGATCATGTGGGAACTGATGAACAAGTGGTTGATATCCTGACCAAGCCACATTCAGCGGTTGTGTTTGAGAAGCATCAGTTGAACCTCAGTGTTCAGTCACCTCTCAGTAAAAAATGAGGTTAGGAAATACCCCTCTCCATAGTTATGATGATTGTTTTTAATAGTTTTTTGGATGCGATGAAGGTTTGTTGGGGAGATACTATCCAGAGGGAGTGTGGATTGAGCTTAACAACAAACAATTACCGGTCTTTGGGATTATTGTCAATGGGGGAGAATGGAATAAACTCTTGCATGTAATAATTTTGTGACACATTGAGAATTTAGTGTCAGGGATAGAATGGGAAGGAATTCATTGGACAGGAGCCCAATTCAAGCTTTCTCTGTAATGCATTTGTGAAACATTTAGAATTCAATGTTAGTGAAAGGATGGGAAGGAATTCATTGGACGAGAATCCAATTCAAGCTTTCTCTCTTATTTTCTACTTGAGCATTGCTCACATAGACATAGAGTGTTGGATGAGTTGATTCTTTCATTTATGGTTTGCATGTGGATGGTGATCTATTGAATTTATTTACTGATTTCCAACAAACCCAAAGGGGGAGATTGCTGGAACCATGGTCATATATGCATGAATTGGAATATGGTTTGTGTTTGTTGTCAATCTTTAGGGAAAGTTAAAAACGTGTCCTAGGAAAGTACTCATACAGGTCAAGAAGATAAATGTATTAAAGGTGGAACCATTTTCTAGTGTTTGACAAATTTCTGGACCTCAATATTGAAAAAAGGGGAAAACAATGTTTTTTGGGAAAGGGACTTGCGCGCCAGATATGTGTCGCACATGTGACTTGCGTGCCGAGAAAGGACTTGCGCTCCGGTGCCTATGAGGATTGGAATGCTTCCTACCATATGTTTTTCAAGATCAGAACTTCAAAATATGGCAATTTAAATATGGTCACACAAGTATTGGTTGGGTTTCACAAATGAGTAACGCGACCCAGGCTAGGGCGGCCAGTGTTGCTCGCCGGAACGTGCATGCCGAGAGGAGGTTTGGGCACCATCGCGCAGGGTGTCTAGTTTGCCTATAAATAGAGGATCACCCCTCATCATTTGGGATGGAGTTCAAGACATATATATTTTTAGAGCTCCTATCGCACAAGAGTTATTGTCGCACAAGTGGTAGTTTGATCACGCAAGATGAAGTTGCACAGTAGTTGTTAGCTGCACGTTAAAGGTGGTTTGGGCTAGAAAGGGGTAGTGTTTCACAAGTTTGAAGTTGAATAAGTGAGTGTCGCGAAAGTGGTTGAGGGGAACATGCACACTAGTTTAGACTTGCACACCGAGACTTTCGCACTGTCTTGAAACTTGCACGCTGAGATTGAAGAAGAGTTTTGGGTGATGTTGTAGCACTCCAGACTTTTTGAAGCTGCACGAAAGATGGATGATTTCCCGAAACCTTCGGTGCAATGCGAGATTAGTCTATGGGTGATAGTTGGACTTCAACAGAGCATCTACACACAAAATAGGATGCATTAATTAGCAAAGATGAAGAGACCTTCATGTCTATAAACTAATTTGGACTTCACCAAGGGTAGTGATCCGGGGGGAGTCAATGGGAGTGACCCGAGGGACGCAGTAGGCTATCCCTGAACAATTGTAAAGGCAGTGAGCCTGGGATAGATTGACTGTTCCCAAATCATTGTAATCCACAACTATTGAAGAATAATTGAATTTGGTATGACTGACAACCTGTCGGCGTATGCTCCTTGGACGTAGCCCTTAGTGGTGAACCATGTAAAAAGAGATGTGTCATCTCTCTACATGTGAATGTTTGATTTCTGACCATATTCCTCATACATGTTTAACAATTTCCTACCAACATGGGAACGTGATCCATCATATTAAAAGAAAAATTTGTCACCCTAATTCACCCCTCCTCTCTCTGGGTGTCCCGGGGTCCTACACTTATGAAATGGCAGTTCCTTAGCAATAACAATGTCATCTTCATCTCTTGGATTTAGTGATGAAATGGAGACTGAACGGGATTGACCAAAGAGTGATATTGTTCTTAGGAATTGTAATGATATAATATCAATACAAAAAATATATAGATAATTGAAATAAAATTTTATCATATTATGATAATATAAGATGAAATCAATGTCCTTTTTCACAGATAATTTGTCTATGTTTTTTGGAGATTTTTTGTCTCATGACCATGTTCTCTATCACACTCTACTAGCCCTTGGTTTTTTATTTTCCATTCAAAATCCATATTTCAACATCCCAAATATGTACTCTCTATATGGAAACATATTTATGTGTTAATTGTTATACAATTTTATCCAACTGTACCTTTTAGGTTTTTTTCATTTTAATGATTTCTATTCTAATGATTGAATATTAAAATGCTAACATTGTTGATGACCAAGATCATTTTTGAGGGAGATAATCATTTTTAGGTTAGTAGAATTTAAGAACCGGAGATTTTAACTATTATTATAAAAAAAAATTATTTTCATCCATGATATATTTCATATAAGAAATTGAATTTATCTTTGATAGCATGAATGATATCCAATATAAATTCTTACATTTATTACAAACAATGTCTTGTTTCAAGGAAATTGAATATATATTTATATTTTTATGTAATAAGATAGATATAATTGGGCTATTAGAACTGTGGGTATGAATAGGGATTTTTTTAATATAAATAGTTTACATATTTAAAAAACGAATAATTTGGTGCTTAGTGAAATACAAATTAGTGTAACGTTAAATTTAATATAATGAAAATATTTTTATGATAAACTATTTTATATAAAAAATAGAAATTTATATTAATAAATTAAATTAATCAATATTTGTGAATGATATTAATTATATATATAATATATTCTTTAAAATTATTTTTATTTAATCTAATAGTTATGATAGGAATATTTTCAGAAAAAATCCAATTATACTCTATAAAATAGCATTCTTTTTAAAAACTATTATTGTCTCATTTTTCTAAATTATTTTGAAATTATATTTTTTCAAAAAATAGAAACGTATTTGGAGAATATAATATTAATTTTTCAAATTTTAATGTTGAAATTACATGAGGTAGAATTATTTATAATTTTTTGAGTAGATAAATTTTTCAATGAATATCGGAAAATATTGATTTCTGTTAAGATTCATCATTAATTAAAATGTTTTCAAAATCCATAAAAAATTTAAAAATATATTAACATTTAAAAATGATATTTTAAAAATCTATTAATATAATATGATTATTTGTAATCAATCCAATATATAATTTTTGTGGAAAAACATTATAAACATTTGAACATTTTCAATTTTTAAACCTCCATTTCCCATCGGTTCTATGATTATAATTTTAAAATAAATTATGCATCTTATTAAAAATGAATTTGGAAAAATATAATCCCAATAATTACTATTCATAATTTATGTTTATTAATATAGTCTGTTTAATTATTTGACCATAATCATTATTAAAAATAGAAAACATAATTTTCATGGTTATGGTAAAAATATGATTAACGAGTGATTAAAAATTTATGTTAAAACTATAAATGACCAGGAATTTTTAAAAAAACCCATTGGATGTAGATAATTATCACATATAACATATATGATAGATAATGTACCAAATTGTTCATCCTTGTGAAAAACATTCACCCATATGTTGTCCACTTAACACATTAAAAAAATTGGTTCTAAAAATTCATTCGAAATGAATTCTCTTCATCTCTAACTACATCCTACATGTATTTGTTCAGTCATAAATACATCCATGTACGTATTTTAGTGAAATGAATTATAGGTTTTAGGAATTATGTAAATGTTCTTCAATTAATATTTTTACTTTATTTCATCCTCCAGATAATTGAATTCTTATTCAACAAGTATTATATAATAAAATTTATATCTTAAATATACATATATTAATTATGAAATTTATATGACCTATATCCATCTCATAATCCCTAAAATGGGTATCAAATCAATAAATCATTTGTATGGTGGACTACCACCATAAAAATAGATTTATTTCATTTTCTATCACTGCATCTCATGAATTGTTGTAATAACTAATTGAATGTACATATATGATATCTATAAAATTATTATATTTTTTTGATTACGATGTCATGTATATCTACTTAATTTCTATTCCATGGGGGATATGACTAATTTCCTTCATGTGTATTGTGAACTACCACCTCATGAAGTGATTGAATAATTCTACAAAAACTCATTACATAGAAGTTAAAATTGGCAATGTTAGTGAATATGGGTTATATTTATTTCATAACACTGATTCAGTAACTATAATATCACTAGTAAATTATTTACTTCCACCCTAAAGGAAAATAATATTGTCTCGTGTGTGGACGATGGACTACCTCCTCGATAACTTATGTGATGTTTTTTTCATTTTTGTTTTATGTGTATTGTAAAAAATATATATTAAAGGTATATATATGATATATAGACATCATAATTATTATGTATGGTTGATATATTCTTTTTTCGTTCTGATGTTACACCCATTAAGATAATTTGAATTCTGTTTATGCATATATGTGACCTATCATCTCCTTGAATGTTGTATTTGAGTTTCAATCTATTAAAATGGATTTCAATAAAAATATAAATATTATAGATGATATTTAGATCATGGTTATAATACGAGAAGTTATTGAAACATCATTAATTTATATAGTCAGAGAATAACAATCAAAAAGCTACATGAAAAATGAAACAATTATTACAAGAAACATATTTTTAATAAATAATGATCAATAAATGGATCATGAATGGTCATAATTAAGTCATATATTTTATGAAATACATTATTATTATTCTGTATTATATATATTATAAACATAAATTTATTATATAGGTGGTTCAAAAGATTATGATTTGGGATTTCTAGTCGCATTTTTACTTCTTCGATACATGTTTAATATTCACCACTCATTTTCTTTTGTGGTTTATGTACTTCCATATAACATTTTATATCATGATATTTAATAATTTAAAAATATTTTATGTTTAATTTGATGTTATTTTTTTATGGTTCTAATGAATCATATTTCACTCAAATAGTACATGACTTTAATCTCACTATTATTTTCTTTGTGATAGATTCCACATTCAGCACTATTTTTTTATATGGGTAATCAAATGATAGTGAATAATTTTTTTGTTTCTTATCATTTAGTTTTTTGGAATTAATTAACCATTTTAAAATATCTATATAATGAGGTTTATGGTTTAAATGATACAAACATGGTATGACATTTTTTTTTCTCAATTTACATTTTTGACGGCATAAAAAAAGATATTCTCCTATATTATTCTATAAGGAGTATATTAATCGTTTTTGAAATCATATGTCATTAATATGATTATATAGATTATACTTTATGTTTTATTAATTTTTATATTTTTAGGGGGATTATGATTCAAAGGCAATATTGTGGTTATGGTTTTAAGTTAAAATATCAACATTTATCGAGATTGGCCATTTTTACACTTATGATGATGTAATCATATGATACACATATTAATAAACTCAAAAAATTTCTTATCCACTATTTATGTAATGAGATAACATCCATTCCCATAATATTCCTTTACATATGAAGTCAATAGTTCAAAAGTACATTTTAAAAAAGTAATCCAATTTATTTTATCTATGGTTGAAATGCTATTATCTCTAGATACATTAATCATAAAAATGATTTAATGTTTTGGCCAAAATTGTTTAAAATATTAATTATATTATTTTTTAACCATGTTAGTATTTTAAAAAATTAAGACTTATATTCATGATGTTTTGAATTCAATTAATTTTTAGTATTTTATAATCAAATGTTATTTTTTAACATGCATGTCATGTAAAAATTCCCCCCTCATGATCAATCAAGGATTTCATGATTTCATTATATGTTTCTAATTTTATTTAAATAAAATTATTCCCTCTATATTTGGGAATTTTATTTACATGAAATAGCTTATTTCAATGTGAAATATATTTTTAGAATGTTTTTTATTTTCAATTGTATTTTCCAAATAATGGATATTATCATCCAATGATGTTTTAAGTAACTATTAAAGCCTCCTTTATAAGATTCAAAATTAGTAAAAATGAAATGTATGTTTTTTTATTTGTTAAAATATATTTTCCAAAATTTAAATAAAATTTTCATAAATAAATAATTTTAGATGATCAATAATTTTTATTTTCATGAATATTGGTTTTGAATCATTTTATGCTCCAAAAATGATATTTAATATATATTGTTTTTTACATTTAATTTTCTACATCATTTTCAAAAATAATTTTCCAACTATGATGTCATCCAATTATGTTACAAATGTTTTTTTAGGATATAATGTTATCATATCATCTTTGTCTTTTTTATTGATGGTTTATATTCAAGTATACGATGAAAAGCTGTTATTGATTTTTGTTCTTTTTCTTGAGTTATTAAATGATATAATTATTATGAAACCAAACACTTTACCACAAATAATGTTATGAATAGATGTTTTTGAATCACATTTTTTTGTGTCCTAATGAGATTAATGTTTTATGATTTTTAAGATGTATATATATATATATTCATTATGTTACAAGTGTGGAATTTATCATTCCAAAGTTAATTGGATAATGATTTAGATATCATTATATATATTGTAATAGAATGGGATGTGATGCCGATTCACTAAGGTAATTTTTCTACTATGATGTACATTTGAGGAAACCGTGACAACATGGATGGTTTGGGATGTGAATCCATCCTAGAATGATATCATTGTAAATGATACTTTATTAGAATGAAAAATATTTTATATGAATATGTGTATGACACAATTCCATATTTTATGCCAAATTTATGATATGATGGACTATATTATTTGATTCCATTTTGATTCACGTATTATGAAATACCATGATTACACCATGTTTCAAAATATTGATATTTAATATAATGTGTATTACTTTTAAAATGTAATGAAAATTTTCTTATAATCATACAGTCATGTTATTCATAGGTGTTCATCTATGCATTTTGTTATAAGAATACACTAATTGAGCTTCCCATATCAGTATATCAATCATTTCCTCCCAAAAGTATATTATGAAGTAATTTTTATTGACATTATTGTTTTTTACATAGATTTTTATTTTTCAATATGTAAATACTAATATTAAATTTATGTTTTACAATGTAAAATAGATTCATGTATTTATTAATTTTATATAGACTAAAAAAGTATTTATTCCACTGTGATCTGATACCTTGTATCGAGTTCAAATATAGTAATATAAAAACTGCATCTGAGTTAATGGATTTTTGTTCTTTACAATTATTCTGAATTAAGGACATGCCATACATTTTGGAATGGAATCGTATAATACCAGAAAATTAGAATTATTTTTGGGAATGATACTATCTTTTCCCTATTCAAATTTATCAAGATATAAGTTCTCCAAAGGTAATAACATCCATTTGGGATAATAAAATTGAAATGGAGACTCATTCCTCTCCCACCACACATATTACACGAGAGGATGATTCAGGATATGAACAATGATCTCAACTTCCTGATTATTGGTGTTGTCTAAATATTTGGACAACAAGTCAAAACCCAATATATCAAAAACTCTAGTAGAGGATGTAGGAATGTATTTTTTCATAAGATAATCCTACAAAAAATGCCTATTAAGGATATATATTTTTATAAATATATATTTTTAAATAATTTGTCAATTTGTTTTTCTAACAGATAGATAAACCCCATTCTGAGTGTCAATCATAGTTTTATTTTGTAATGATCATGTTTCATATAGAAGAAACATTGCTCCCCATTATGAGTGTCAATCATAGTTTTATTTTATTTCACAAATTATGAGTGATTATTCATGTGTCTTTAACATTTCTTATCAGCATTCCCTTGTTTTCCAAAAATGATTCATCTCTGAGTTCCATTGAAATTATATTAGGAATCTTTTTCACATAATTTTGAAAAGTGAAATGTTGTGTTTTCATTATAAAATGGGGTATATTAATTGATAATTCCTAATTAATCATAATTTAATTATTATTATCCCAATATTAATGTGTTGATAAAGAGTCCCCAATTTCATTCCTAACCTTATGGTTACAATAGAAAATCTATTCAATGCCATAAAAGTCTATGATCACTAATAATTATAATAAATACAAGATTATTCAACTAACTTATGATCCCAAAATATAATTAGGGTTTGTGAGAATGATAAATATTTATCATTCAGTCCATGATATGTTTACAATATATAATGTAATTTACCCATAATCCCTTTTTCATAGTCTAATGAAATACTTATTAATTTAAGATGAAGAGTTTAGGAAAAAAATGATCGAAAAATATTTTTTTGGAATCTTTGAAATATAATAGAATAAATATGATTAAATTTCTATGTGTTTTCCATCCATGTCAAGAACTGATAAGATTCTAAATCATTGATATACATCAAAAATATGATATTTCAATTACATATAAATAGGATAAATTGTGATACATTCTCAATGGAGTTAATCTATTTTTTCATTTCAATGTTATTTTAAGATCCACTATGGAGATTAGGCCAATGTCACATAAATTCATTAACCTCAAATTTCTAATTATTGTTATATTTTAGGCATTCCACATTATTCATTTTATTATTTATACAATGATTTAGTTTAACAATTAGTTCAATTATGTTTTCATCTCCCTCTCTATTTATTGAAGTCATCTAAGCAGGAAAATCAACACATTTACCCTTTAGCTAATTATTGGAAATGTGCCCCTACATTCATTTGATTAAATAAAAATGATATTAATTTTGGTGTGTGAATAATCAAACTGAAAATCATTTAAAAAATGAAACTATGAACATATAAGGAAAGATATACAAACAAAATGTAAATCATAATAATGAGTCTTTTGGATTCAAACATGGAAATACATTGAAATTATACAATTTTTGATTATTTCTTATCAATTTATTATGGTCCTTTGCAATGGGTGGTATAGTTTTATGCATTTTAAAACGAAAATAAATTAATAGTTTCAAACTACATGTCCATTAAGTGAACATTGTTTTGTTTTAATTGATGATCAATTTAATTTTCAATACTCAATTTTGTGGTTATTACCCCTTGGTACAACTGTTATAGACCCACATCCACTTATATTATCATGAAAAGGATGCAATTAATAGGAAATATATCTTTATACATCATAACAATATGATTAAGTTTACTAATATGTAAACATATCTCGTTGGTTTTTACAATGGAATTTTAGTCATAATACCCAAAAATAAGTTTAAATTTATGAAATAAAATATATTTATGATCAGTACATATACACATTTACTATTACATAAATTTTGAGAAAATTATATCTCAATAGAAGAAAAGATCTAGATGATTAGTGTCTTTATAAGATTAGGTTATCAATATTAAAAGGAAAACTAAAATATAGTGAATTAATTTCCATAGAAATATTAAACACTCATGTAAACATGATCTTCAAAAATATCATTTAATAACATAAATAATACATAAAAAATTGTGAGATATTAAAACTTAGTAGAGTAATAAACATAAAAAATAATAATAAAAAAGAACACAAAAAGCATAAAATTATGTAATAAAAATCATGTACCTTGATTAACCGGATGGGAAAATAACATAAATATCATATAATGGTATTATCATGTTAAAATATGGAAGTGGAATCAATATGATACATTATATTAACATAAGTTTATGAAAATTACCAATACATCATAACATAATCGATAGAGTCCTACCCTAGATTATTTTTACTCCTAATTACCATTCATATTATCATATTAGAGAAAAATAATAACCAATTAATTTAAGCACTATTTTGGAACACCAATTATGACATGTATATGTTAATGTGTTCCACATCTGAAAATAAATTCAAAATAATAAATAGAATAATTAACCATGGAATTAAATGTGTTTCATAATCACGAGTTATGTCACAATCCAAGGATAATTTTTTAACAATTCCAATGGGACCAAATAAGTAAATATTATTGATATTACTTTCAAAATAATTTATCAATATATTAATTATGATTGTTTAAAAATATATCATGAGAAAATATACAAAGTTGTGTATAGATATAATCATTCAAGATACTATTTAGATTAATCAGTTTATAACATTTGAGGGAAGAATGATCATTGTGTTTTCATTGAAACCTATTGCTAAACATGAGCAGTTATCCAATAAATATTCCTATACATTATGACATAATGAATTAGAATAAATAATTTAATAGGGTGTTTTAAAAAATTAATATGTGATAAAAAATATCACCTAAACGTATCTGGATTTGGGAGACATAATTTTTGTTACTAAAATATGATTTTTAGAACCCTGTCAATTTGAATTAGAATAATTATTGAATATATGTATAATAAATAAATATATAATATATATTCATACAGAAACATCAATGAGAATAAAAGTGAGTTAGATAGAGGATAATGATAAGCAAATGAAAATAGGGATTTTCAATGAGATTTCAAACCTTAGGTCATGAATCATTATGCACTTTCCCATAATATCATAAATAATCAAACCAAAATCTTTAATTAATAAATTAATAAAAAATTTCATTTATTTTAAGAATACTAAAACTATTTATGAACATTTTCAACCATCTCAATGAGATATAATGCTTACATATTTATTCAAAGTGTGTTAGTTTAATGGTTCCATGGTCAAATAATTAGTGTATAATCATTAATGATTATTTAAAATTGTAATACAACTCTTGATGTGAGATTGAAGAAAATATGAATAAGAATTATGAAACTTGGTTTCCTTTTTTAGTAAAAATGTTAATTTAATACATTTTGTTCATTTGGGATGTTTTAATGTCCATCAATGGTTTTGAGTCGTTTTTTTAATTTAATGATGATTAATTTTTTAAAAAATATGTTTTATTACACATATTATTATTTTATTTAAAAATTAAAATATTTTTATTCCAATCCTTGAAAGGAGTGGTAAAAATATAATTATGTAATTCTTATAGGTGATGAACTTACAATTATGGGAAAAATAGTTTTTTCTAAGATAAAGTTGATGTGAAAATTCAATGTTGATCTACCAAAATTAAAACATCATATTCATATATTTAGGATAATAATGTTACATTTTTATGTTGATAGTTAACATGTGGGGGTTGTAGAAGATAAATAAAAATGAACAGTAACTAGTCATTAATTTATCTATTTCCAATGATTGTCTCCTCTTAGGTTACACATTATTCTCCCATGAACTTGTCTTCAATGAGAGTAGAATCACCACGAAATGTGGGAGATGATTGGGATGAGAATTTGATAGAGTATGTGTAAGCTCAATGGCATATACCAAGTTTGGATAATGAACATAATTTATTTTTACGGGATATGTGTGTTTTATAATATTATATTCATTGTTTATTATTTTTTGGATCAAGGAATCAAATAGTGATACATATTGTGACTAGTAATAAAAATTTTGTATCTAAAAATGGTTTTATATAGATAAAATTCTATATATGATAAATAATTTTTTTAATATAAATCATTATTTAATTGTAAATTTTCAATTTTAATATCATGATCAATTTTTAATCAATTCCATAAATTACATATTGTCTAATAAAATAAAATTATAACTATATGAAATGTTAATATTTTATTAAAGATTAATTGTAGGAAATTTTTTATTTATAACTTTTTTTTAAATCAATATAAAAAATATGTTTACAAAAATAAAAAACATATTTTACCAATTTTAAGAAATTTATTTTATTGGGTCATTAAATAAACATACATATTTTAAATTTATAATATATCTATATTTTTTTTTTACATTTCTAGGCATTTGGATATTATTATAATAAACATGTAACTATTCATAAATTGTGAGAGTAGTATTCTAATAGAGAGATAAATATTATGAAATCATGATTTAAAAATGTAATACGGGTTCCATACTTTTTATAATTACATAATTTTCATTAATTTTTCAATAAATTCTATTTCCCTCAATTAGATATATATTTAATATTTTATGATTAATATTTCATTAATAGAATGCTCCTTCACCTCAATAGTGATTTTCACAAGTGGATTTATTTTTGTAGGTTGATATATTCTAATGTTTACATATTTTCATTATCCTATTTTATATTTTAAATCCAACGGTAATTTTTTAAATTCTAAAAGAAATAATTATAATATAAACAAACTTTCCATGTCTATATAGTAAATAATATATAGTTTTTTGATTCATGTGATTTATATAAGATTACATTTCTAAATATTATGGGTAATAAAAATTTCATGCAATGAAAGATTCACTTTGAATTGTTTCATTTGAAGAAAACATGATATCATTTCCTTAAAGGATTTAATATATATATTTATATCACTACATGAATTTGGTAAGACCAAATAGATGAAATATTTTAATCCTGACACGATTACCTTAGTTTAGAATCACATAAATTCATTTAATTTTCTATCAAAAAATATATGAGAGACACAACATAAATTGATGATTCTTATTTATCAATACTAATGATGTCATTATTCATGACCTATAATAATGGAGTAACATCCTAATTTTTTATGATGAATTTATTCATAATGTTGTGGAACATGAACTATATCATTGAGAAATGGTTGTATAGATACATGATATAATTCACCTATATGATAAATAGAATATATTAATTTACCATTTACTTAATGTATAGAGGTATATGAATAATTCTGTCATATTTATATCATGCATGGTAGTTTATCAAGAGTTTAATGTTTTATTAAATTATTGATTACCAGAATAATAAAATTGTTTATAACAAGTGGTTGTAATTGATCACTGAATTGTTAGAACCTCATTCACCAATAAGTAATTTTTTTAAAATTGTGAAGGTATGTACTCCAACAAAAAACCCGAGGAGGACTCCCAAAGAGAATCATTTATTGAAGGCCATCTTGTAATTTTACCGATTTTAAGGTTTTAAATTTGTTCCTCTTCAATTTAATTTTTCCTTCATTTTCAGATCCAATGGGATATCCCTATTTTCTAGATAATATATTATGGGAGACAGCCATCTAATAATGGCGACACCAAGTGAGAGTAATGGATCAACATCATCAATGTAGGCATTGAAATAATTGATTTCAAAAAAATAATAGTTGTTGAATGGGGAGACCATCATTTAATGTCTGATATGAATGACTATATCATATAGTTATGCATCTTCCATTATAGTTTTTATTTTGAAAAATGAATCCTTTGTAACATTATGTGATTATGAAATGTTGGATTGTGTCATCACTGAGGATATGTTATACATTAAAACTCATATATAATAAGGAAACATGAGAACATATCAATTTATAATGAAATATCAATTTATATCCAATATTAATATATATATATAAAAATTTAAATCTATTAATTACCAAAATATCCGCAATGAAAATTATGTGATTGTAATGAGATTTTTACAGCAACCATCATTGATGTCACAATAGTAGGACAATATGATGGAACAATGTTTAATATCAAATTTTGTGAAGATCAACATGATCACTATACCATCTCTGTTGAGCTTTGATTCATTCATCATTATTTAGGAAAATATATTAATATTATCATAAAAATAAATTCTTTAAGCTTGATAGGATCCATGAATGAAGAATAAAAAATCATGTAGATATAAATTTTATAATGCTAACACTATTATTGTTGATAATAATAAAATAAAACCCAAAGGTATTGAATTTTATTTTTCTTTTCAGACATAAATTGATGATGCTATTTTTGGAATGGATCTTTATCACACTAGTTAACCTTCTGTCATCTAGTGAATGGGGATACATTTGAATTGGTTGATATATGATAACAAGAAAACATCACAAATCAAATGATAATATATATTATATAACCAAGCATAAACCAATATCATGATGTTATTAATGAAAATATTTTATAGACTTTTAATTTCTCTCAATGTAGAACTATGATATTATGTTCTATAATCTAATATTGTATTATTTTTCTTAGCAAACATGGAACTAATGGATCATACAATTGTTTCCACATAGATTATGACAGTTTTCTTTTTGTAGCAGTTATTAAAAATGAAGTGTGAATCAAGTTCTATTTTTATAATCAAAATATTTTTAATGTCTCAGACTCACATTTGGGGGACCCATTTATTCAACATCATGTCATATGTAAGAAACAATTACGTGATGATGAATATATTGTACATAAATTTTTAAAAATTCCTTGAACAAATTCATAATTACTGCAGGTTTAATTGATTGGGAATATACATCATCTCAATAGACATATATATTTCATCCTCAATGGCATGATTTCATACCACAAAACTACTGAATTTTATCTATTTCACCCTAAATAATATTTAATGGGGTTCTTTATTTTTCAGTTACGACATTTTGTTTACTTCCTCAATATAACTTATTTGATAATTTTTCTATTGGGATTTTAATTCATTATCATCCATAGAACACACTTTTACTATCCATATAAATTAAAAAATTGGAATGGTTTTAGGTATATCAAATTTATTTTACAAGAATGGAAGAATAGTGAAATAGCATATCCCTCATAGTGAATAAAAAAGTTTATAATCCTATTCGATATAAGATTTTTGAACTATCTTGTAAAACTAATACGATTATATGAGTATTCAGTTTTTATTTTAGTCAACCTATGGATCAAAATATTGGTTTTCAACAATGGTAATTCATATATTTCATTGTGAAATTTTAAATCTCAAAATATAAAATAATATGTGATATACCAAGTTATCTTTCATAGTGTAGAAAATTATATTGGGTAAATGTTCAGTAAAGATTCACATAGATTAATTTATCATTATTCAAATTATTATCCTAATGTTTTTTTAGTGGCACAAGTTGGATTCATTATTCTAGTTTAGATAATGTTTTCAGTTTGGTCACAATGCTTCTCGATGCAATGAGTACAAAAACATAGATATATCCTCTTAATTTGTTTTGTATTAAAATTATAAAAATTATGTGTTTTTCATGAAATGAGATGTGTATATCCTTTTATTATATCATCATAGAATCCCTAATTAATAGAGGATGGTCACCTTCTTCCAAGCTAATTTTTCTTGATAGTGTTCATAAATGATGGATAATAAAACTTCACATATACTGATGGAGTTCGGAAAATATATTATTATTCATAAATTTCTGGATTATTGGCTAGACTATCATATTGATAATTAAGATATTATGTAGATGAATTATCATGTACATCAGATTGATATCCATATAGGGATCCAAATTTTATGATATGTGTTTTTAATACTATATTGGTGTAATAAAATGTTCACACAACACATTTTGCATATTATAATTAAAATTTTACATAATATAACCTTGGATATATCATTAATATATTACTCATTTCCACATTTAGTTAATTATTACTAAATACCATATATATATATAGACAGTTAGGGGGTCCCTTCATGCATCAAATTGGGTTGTACAATATGAAAATTCTCCTAACCATCATATATGAGAAATGTTAATGTAGAGTCCATGACATTGAAAACTACTACCTAGTGAAAAGATTGATCTAGAGTAGTCACCAAAATATGAATTATGGAAAACAAGAAATATTTATTAAAAATTATTTGTGGTTTTGATAAGTGATGTTATCATGCCATCTACTATAATAATTTGTATTGATTCATTCACCATATGATGATTCCTCTCACTAATTAAGTACTATACATCAATATAAAGGACTCACATGACTCAAATATTTCTCATCCGCTATAGATTACCCTAATGTTCTTCTATAAAAAATCATTTGGGAAATGTATATATGTTGATGGTTCCAATGAAATAATACGAATCCATTGATTTCATATAATGGAAATATTTTTTTTTCATATATAATGAAAAATATGTTTTAATTAAAAGTGATGTTTCCATGATTGTTCATCATATTGAATCATTTATGTTGTATATCGTCACTATTTACAAAAACCAAAATTTTAAGTTTGAAATGTTAAAACCTAGTTTCACTAATGCCCAATCACCAGAGGGTTTTTATAATAGTGTGGTTACTTTTATACCCATTTTGACTTGGGTTCAATGAATTTAATCATGATCAATCATTCTGGATAATTAAATGTTTTTAAAGTTTCATCATAAGGTTGTTCTTATTTATCCTGTTATTGAAATATATTAATGTATGAAACTAAATGAAAATACATTTTTACAAGTATTATATTGGTTTTAGCCACTAAAATCATAAATTCATGATGGCTTAAAGAGATTCAATGAAAGTATAACTTCACTATTAATAGTGATGAATAAACTATAGTATATAATACCAAACAGAAATGGTTTAAATATATTTCTATAAATAATATTTTTATGGGATATTATTTCTAAACTAAAATAGTTTTTAGAATTAGTATTCATTGATTTAGTGACTTAATTCCTCTATATGAATTTTGTGTTCTTCTTCCCATTCATGGGTGGGGTTAAAATGTCGGCACACACTTTGGAGGTTACTAGATTACTTTTTATGTACTATTTAGTCTACCATTTTGATTATAGAAGGTTGATACATATAAGAAAAAAATTTATTTTTATTCCCTCATTAATCACTTTTTTACTGATGTCATTTTTTCACAACTATTGCATGCCCTTAAATGAAACAACTCTGATATTTCAATGTCATATACATAATCATATTTATTAGAGACTATGGGACACAACCTAATTATTATTTTTGTATCACAGGTTCATACAGTCATTTAACATAAATTAATTGGTCTCAATAGTAGATGAAAAGGATATATTCATATTAATATTCATTATCATAAAATAAATTAAATTTTTAGTGATGGTTAATGGACTCTTACTGATATGAGAATAACTTAATGCACATTATGTATTAGATTATGCTTTTTTACAGGTTCCATGACAATTAAAAACTTTTATGATGATTATTACATTTAATTATTGATTGATATGATGTATATAATTTGTTTATATTACGAGATGTAGAGGTAATTTGAGTAATGTTAGTCTAATTCAGGTATTTAGTGATTATAACATATGAATGGTATGATAAAAATATGAAAAACATATAAATAAATTTCCATGGATGTTTTTTGTGACATATTTACACACATTGTAATATTTTATTATGGAAATACCAATACATGTAACATAATTTGGATGTTCTATAAAATAAAAAAATCAATTCCATTCATCATATTGAGAAAACCATTGAAGTAGATAAATATCTAAATATATTCTTCTATAATTTTATGATCAGGAAGATAATTTAAGTGAACAAATATCCACTACGTAATGAATAATTTTATATATCTGGAATCATAAATTGGCCATTATCTAGGGAAATATAAAATGGTCATAGGTCAAATCATCTAAGAATAATTAAAACATATTCATTTGTTACATAATGATATGGGTTTTTCCATCATGGAATACAACTAATTTTGATTATGACATTATCAAAAAAATTTATCCTGAAGTGTCCATTATTGTATGTTAGGGGCATTGTTTCATGATGTTGTAGAGAAGATAGTTGAGTAATATGGTTTCCGATTATATATTTTAGATTTCATATCATTTTAATATTTTTTATTATTTTCTTCCCATTTGACCTTTGATTGGATTATTCATGTAATTGTGATAGACCAGTAAATTAACATGTTCTAGAACAGTACTTCAACATTATGAGAATTATTTTTAGCATATTTATGAACTTCACAATACATATTTCATTCCACATCCCTCTTAGATGTTGTTTTAATATAGAGTAGTACAAAACCATACATCAAGGGACTAAATGATTAACCTTATTAGAGACATGTTGATATTAGTTGAGGAGATCAAGTGTAGTGGTATTGATAAACAACCAAAAGAATTTCTTGATAAACTATACTTATTGGTATTTGTAAGTGGTAAAATATTTATTTTTTAGTTTAATACACCAGATGAAAGTGGTTCCAAAAATATTCAACCTGAAGAATCTGATAATTTTCACCTCCTACATTAATGGTATTATTTTTTTAGGTCCACATCATGTTGAAGAATGTGTGAGACAATGTTTATGAACTCTTAATAAAATTATTTTTCGATTGTTTTGGGTTTCCCAAGAGGAGGATCATCCAAATCAACCTAAAAGGGGAATAATACTCTCTCATGATAGAATTTAATTGATTATTTTTCCATGGAATACATAGGAGATATAAGGGTATAGATTTCTTAATGAATATCTCTGGACAGTGTTCCCCCAGTCGAAGTTTATGTGTATTTTATTAGAGAAGTTTGATATGGTATGAAATTATATCCATGTAGCATGTAAATGAGTAGAGTAATCATAGGATGTATCTCATATATTTGAGATTTTTTATAATATAGTAGGAGAGTTATGAATAATCCATTTATTATAGGGTCAGGTAAAATATTTTTTTATATTAGATTACTTTGGTTATTTAAATATTCCATTACTAAATTTGAAATAACATCTTATTGATGTTGATTCACTATAGGAGGCATGAATTCATTACCACATGAGATAAAATTAATGAGTATACTTCCTCTACGACATTTGAGAATAATATGAATCATATTTTCCAAATCAATACAATATTTAAAAATTCTCAAATTCATCTTATGGACAATGAGTATTTAGAGTTGAAAAAAAATCTCCAATATTTTTGGTTGTTGATTTTTTAATAAGATATAATTGCTTTTTTTAGTCTCATAAAATTTTGGATTCTACCAGTGATGTTAATCCACAAAATAATCTTCCTAAAACTCATATAAAATTAGTTTATCAATCCATGCAACATAACCATCATCGTCAGATTCGGTGATGTTCTCTATATCAATCATAGAATATTAATCCCAAAATTTATTTGATATGAACCATGTCATTGGAATAAAATCTAGAAAATTTTCAAATTATTAATAGGTTTTCTATCCTTTAAATTTCTATTAGAATATAATCTATAATCTGACATTATATATTCCTTTTGGTTGGGGTAATTTATTTTAATATACCTATGAGGAATTAAATCATTATCCTACTAACTATGTTTATATGAGTTGGAAAACAATATTATTTATTCATATTTAGCTAATAATGTTTTATATTTCACTAAATATAACTCAAATTGAGGGGATATTTTATAAAATGTCAGTGGAGAGGTTTTTTCTTCTAAAACAACTACAAATAATGAAAATATTACATTTATGAAGGAGGGGTGGTAATAATCCTCTTATCCACTAGGGATGTGGTTTTCCCTACATTATTAATAATATAATTTCCTTTTGTTTAATTATTGATCATACAAGTGGGGGTTGCTGATGTAAAAATACATACAATCTTGTGTGCTATGGTAACCCTTGAATTCATATTATAAAGGAATAAATGTCATTTTTCCCCATTTATGATTTTATTTGGGCTTAAAAGGTATGTAGGTAGCCTATATTATGGGGTTTCACATGTATTTTTACTAATTTCACTGAAAATGGATTCATTATTTCGGTCATCTTAAAATAATTATGATTCGTATCGGTGGGACATTTCCATAGAGTTGGTCTCTACAAAGATTTAGTAATGGACATCCTCTAACATGGAAACATACACTTTAGGACCTTGGAATAGATGATTTTGAAAAATGTTTAACATTTCCTTATAACCCACATTAAATTATTTGTTATAATTTATGTAGTGTGATATTTAATGATCAATATTCGGTAAAACCTTTGATACAAACAACATGTGAAGTATCATTGAGAATTTGGAAGATGATCCATAAATAATATAGGAATTAATATTTGAGTCATTCATGTTGAATTCATTTTTAATTTTATTTGTAACTAATTGAGAGAAAAGAATAATCTGGGGTTAGTTCTTTTAAAGATATCCTTGAGATGGTTTTCACTCCTCCTATAAGGCAGGTGACTAGTTTTGAAATTCTTGAATGTTTTTTCAATATTAGGATGGATTTTAGGTATGTATTCCTTAATTAATGTCTTTATAATATCATAATGTAAAATAAGAATTTTTGAGAACAAGAATGATATTTAATTATAATTTAGTATTTAATATATTTTAATTGTATTTTATTCATTCTCAAGGTTGATTCCACAATATGATCTTCAAATAAATTTATCCTCAATAATATTGTATGAATGGTTGATAAACAATATTGAATAAAATCACATTAATACTTTGGAAAAAATTAATAAAAATGTACTAATGAAAATTATATTATTAGTACATTATATATCTATAATTACAAAATGATTAGTTTTGAATTATTTATTGTATCATATTTCTAAATTTTTAATGAAATTTTTAATTCATAAAGTATCTTTATAGATTCTACAAGTGGAGGACCATAGTGTCATGAATCAATTTTCATCTTAAGGTGGAAAATCATAATGTGATTCTAGGGTAGGGCCTCTATTCATATGCAACATCAGTTAACTACTATGGTGAGTAAATTAACATGGTTTGATATTGGTCAATAGGGATAACTACTACAATATAATAAATTTTATAGAACTTGAAGTAAATATCCATAATTACCCTTTTAATGTCCTATATCGAGTATGGATTGTAGTTTTCATTCACATAGAGGAATTCCATATTGGTAATTTTAAATTTTACCAAAATGGGGTTGAAATATATATTTTCTTATTGTTGATAGGATGGTGATGGGAAAACCACATCATTGGTCAACAATTGTGTTATTGTGAGGAATTAAATATGTGGAATAATGTATGGGTCCGCTATGATTGATCTTTTGAATGTTAGTTGTAAGAGATCTATTACTACGTCTCTATGGAGTTAATTTAGTGATTTAAAATTTTATATGAAAATATTTAATAACATAATTACATAAAATATAAACAATTATATCATGATGTTTACCATTATTTTTTATGTTTCTGTCATTATGAAAACGACCAAATTATATGGTTAATAGTGATGGATATATAGAAATATCTGTTATTTTACAAAATAAATGTACATTATAGTGAGTATCATATTCAACTAATGGCGATGGGTTTACTTGTGGAGATATCATGATATGTGGTTTCTTGGAAAAGTTGATATTGAATTATCTATATGTAGGTATCATTATACACTATCACGATTCATAGTTTCCAATATTATAATGGATATATATCTCCTTGAGTAGGATTTTGGTATAGTTTACTTATATTGTGTCTCATATCCCACTAGGGCGTGGTTGTAAGTATGTGATGATAGTATTTTTCACATTAGTGAAAACAGTATTGTAGACCATCACTAATGTTTTAGTTGCTATATGTAACTATGTTGTTCCCAATGTTGGTCCCTGAGTGTATACCATAGGGGTTTTAACATCGTCCATATGTACTCTAACTTAATAATAATGAGTTATATAATAGTTATGATGGTCATAAGATTGGATTCTTGGATTATCCCAATGTATATTTTTGTTTATATGGTGGACCCTCTATATATAAACCACTAGTTCCATGTGTGGGGATGTTTTGTGATTAATCAATCGAGGGATGGACTCTCAACATAGATTTTCATAGTTTAAGGGGAACCATTCCAACCATCATGAATTCATTAGTTATAAAAAATATTGGGTTTCATTATAAAATTTTGTTACAAATTTGATAGGTAAATAATAACCTTTGTCATGGTTTTCATTTTTCATTGTTTGGGTAATGGTTGTGTTTGGATTGGGAGTGTACCGATAATGGTAATGTTTGGAACAAGTTTTATTTGCAACATTAAACATTGCATTTTTGTTAACATCAATGATATTACATGTCTTGTAACTAGGTTAAAGTATTATAACTACTTCTAGGTACTAGTCGTCAGGTATGATTCATGGATTGATGGGTACATTCTGTGAATATACTTTACACTATGTTAGGTTTTTTCAGGTTGGTTTTTAATGTGTAATTTTGAGGGGGGGGGTTCATCGGTTACCGATATCATGAATTAAAAAACATGAATTGGGGTTACATGTCATGTAATACCTCAAAATTAAAGGGGAACTAATATTTTTACATGTCTTCACCATTAAAGACATAAAAACATTCGTGTCCTATAATTGGATTACACTTCGTGTAATACACCAACAACATCCTATTGAAGGAGAAAGTGTTCCTTGTTATTATTCATAAAATCCACTCCAGTTCCACATACCTAAACCCAAATACATTCCATGTTATTATTAGTTCCATAAAACCCTTTCTAATCCATTCCTTTGATTTTAGATTTTCATTTTCTTAGAAGGTGATATCCACGTAAGCATTCTTCTTCATTATTCAACTATCTCTCCTTCTCATATTTTGGGATTTTAATTATTCATCTTTGAATTTTTGGATTTATGCCTTGGGGTGTTGTACATTCTTATACATTGGGTTTTGAGGTCTTCTCCACCTTTGTTCTCTTTGATTGGTGTCGTTAAGATTATTGTGTGTCAGGAAGAGCTAGATAGTTCTGCCCCAATTATAAAAACTGACTATTCCTAAATTTCATGATTTATTACAATTGATGATTTAAGTATAATTGATCATATACTATTTCAATTATATTGATAAAAACCAAGTTAATTGAAATTTTTTCATATGAAAAATGGAAAACCACCAATTCTATTGAATTAGGTTGTGTTTGTGGAAATTTGATGATTTAAATTGTTGAATTTAAATTTAGTATTAGATGGAAATATTTTTAATTAAACTTTGTAATTAAATTGTGAAAAATAATTGTGAAAAAGAATGAATTGGATTTGAATGGATTTTAATAATCTAAAAATGGACCCAAAATGATTTGATAGAAACCCAACAATTTTATCATGTAAAAAGGGCATGTTTTTTATTAAACCCAAAATTTTTTAAAAGGAAATAAAATGGAATTTTTTAAATGGAAAAATGGAATTTTATTTTAATTAAGTAAGACATAAAATAAATTTCCTATAATGTCTGATGTCATTCATGCCTTAAGTAGTTGGTGAGTTTTTTTATACACTCTACGCTATTACAATATTCTAAAACATACATGTGGTGGGTCACATCACCGAAGGGAGGGTGATGTGTCACCTATGGCTGGTGTCCGGGGGATGTGAGTGTACTCATCTTATTGATCACATAGATAGTGTAGAATATTATATCTAGTTACTAAAATCATACCTAATTGGAATATGACCATGTTCCTAGATTTTTATTTATATTTTAGATATTAATGTATGGTAATGTTATAAAATTCATTATATTCCTTTTATATATTTACATTAACTATTTATATAACTACTTTAATTAATCCATTTTTTAGAAACATTACATCTCTTGTAAAGTAAATCATTTTCTAAAAATCTATTTTCCATCATTTAGAATCATTATAGAATGTTTTGATCAAATGTTTTTTTTATATTTCCATACCAATTTATTTTTTAAAACAGAATATTTTCCTTTGTATAAACTATATTTTTGAATCATTATTGGTATCCTACATGGTTTAGGTTCACACCTTACATTTTCCATCAGATGTTTGTATAAATTCGTCTTACATGTTTTATAAATAGAAAGTGGTCTCTTGGAGGTGGATACACCTATTGAGATTTGGTCTTGGTGAGTAGTGTCCATTGGGACCTTGGGCTGTTTTCCCTATTTTAGGTACTTGGGTTGTAGTACTTTGGGATTTTATTCTTTGTTATATTTTGTTACCATAGTCGTAGGGGGGTTTTCTTTTGATATTCATACTACCCATCTTGTTTTTCATCCCCATTCTTATGTAAATAATCATTCCCACATTATGTTGTGAGATTCCTGGTGCTAGTCACCAACCCATGGGGATAAAAAATTCCCTTCAGGCTGTGTTAGGACTGGATCCGTTATTTTTTTAGTAGGGTAACCGGGCTTATTAATGATAAATTGGTATCATAGTAGGATATGGTGTTTTTATATTAATTTCAGTATGTATGTGTGAAATCATATCAGGAGAAAGGTGGTAGTTGTCACAGAGTGTCCAGCCGTCTCACATCGCAAAGAACCTTAAGTCTCTAGGGGTGGTTAGGGGAGGACGTCTGATGTATTAGTTCTTGTCCTTCCCCTATTTATATTTAGGTATAGCAGAATCCAAATAT
This sequence comes from Viscum album, assembly GCA_963277665.1. Taxonomy (NCBI): domain Eukaryota; kingdom Viridiplantae; phylum Streptophyta; class Magnoliopsida; order Santalales; family Viscaceae; genus Viscum; species Viscum album. The sequence continues at coordinate 1,863,043,492 of OY728164.1, read as the reverse complement.
GATTGATCTATATGTTGGGAAGAATTTACCATGTTTCTTTGTTTGAGTGTGAATCTATGGTTGTATAATAATGTTATATATCATCCTCCCCTGGGAGGATGTGAAAATCTGATCCAGAAGGACACTTCTACTAAACTAAAGTGAGATAATCCTCCTATGGACCCAAATGTAGTTGATGTGATCATCCACACTATCCATGCATTGGGAAATGAAGTACCTCTCATCCCCATTTTGGTTCCAGCTGTGGATCCTTATGGGGATGTTGATTGAAATCATTCTCAATATTTCCTTCAATAGTTGAATTTTTTTTTCAAAGGCTCCACTGATCCTTGACTGATAGATGAATGGTTAGGAAATGTAGAATGTCTATTTGAATTCTTCAAGATAGAGGATGTGTTCATGGTAAATTATTCCACCTTCATTCTAGAAGTACTGAATATGAGATGCTGGGACATGATGTTGATGGAACGGAAGACTGAGGGATTAAATTGGAAGGACATTGTGGTTCTTTTCACCGACCAGTACAATTTAGATTCAATGATGTTTTCCATGACTGTGGAGTTTTCCATTCTAGGCTAGGACGAAAAAAATGACCGAGTACTAAAATTTCTATCATGAGTTGGTTCAATTTGGACCAATGATATAATCTAATGAGGGGATGTGGGCTCGACTGTTTGATATGGGACTTAGATAAGTTATTTATTCATAAATTTTCCTACTAAAAATGACCTCTTTTGAGGATATGTTGGATAGGGCGATGTTGGTTGAGATAGACCTGGATGGAATGTCAGATTTATCAGGTGTTTATTTTTATCCAAGTGGAAGTGTCTATTCCATCATCAGAAAATGTATGTGTGATTATTCTCATGGAAGATCTTGACAGAATGGTTAATCAAACCTCTCACAACACCAGGAGTAATTTAATTGGTTTATAATAGTGTGGTATGCTAGGATATTCTAGGAGGTCTTTCACTGAGGCAACCAAGAACTATAACTTCTATGAAATTTTTGAGAACTTATATATATTCTTCCTTAATTTCCATACACCATGTAGTATAATTGGATCATGATACCCTCCTAAAGTTAACGGAAAATTAGATGCATTGTGTATAAAAGGGTTCCATCAAGAGGAATCCAAACATACGATTCTTCACATATTCAAAAAGTCTCTAGGGGAATTAGAAATGGGTCCAGCAACCATGATATGTACCATTACTATAACATCATCATTACTGACTACTATATATGATAATGGTGCATCTCATTCATTCATTTCAACCCATATTATTTATCTTTTGAATCATCCTATTGAGATTTTATCATGTGTAATGGATATTACTACACCCCTTTGTAAGATGTGAGAGTAGGTTCTCCATTGTCCTTTTTTTCCTTCCCACTATCATATATTGATCTATCATCGTGTTTTTGTGTTCACGAAACACAATCTCGTTATTTCCAATTCGGGGTGAATTGAATCATTTCAAATAAATTTCGTGCATATTGTTATCTTCAATGGGTCTATTGTACTACACCTAGTGGTGTGCCCTTTTTCTTTCATGGAGATTGTGACCCAAGGACGAGAAGAAACATACCTTATTGTCTAGAGATGGGGAATGTAATATCCTTGTTTTCTATTGATCTAGAATGGGTATCATTGAGTGGTGATCACCCTCTAGTCATCGTCATGTTTCGTGATGTGTTTCATATAGGTTTCTCTTGTCTACCACTAGTGAGAGAGGTTGAACTATTTGTTGACATAATTCATGACACTCAAAGGGATTCAATTCCAAAACTCAACATAGAACCAGCTGAACTGAATGAGGCGATGTCCTAGTTTTAAAGTACTCTCAAGAAATTATTTATACTTTTGAGTGTGTCACCATGGGTGGCGCTGATTCTCTTCACTGAGAAGTGTGATTGATCTCTTCACTTCTATGTTGACTATAAGAAAATTAATATATTTACAATAAATTACTAGTATTTGTTACAATTTTTTGGTGATATATTTGATGACATGAAAGGTGTGAAGTGGTTCTCAAATAATGAAATTCAATATAGTTACCATTAGATATGGAAGCAAAAATATCACATTCAATAAACTTTCTTTTGGAGTAGGTATTACCATTTTTAACACCTAATTATGCCCTTTGGTCTGAAAAATTGTCCTGTAGTTTTTTTTGGATTTACGGAACAAAAATTTCCAAGATTATCCTAATCCTTTTTTGGTAGTCATTTTCTATGAAATCCTAATTTTTTCAAAATATAGGGGTGAAAATGTGCATCATAGGATTACCATTCATAGTCTACTATGAAGACATCGAATATATGTGAAGCATTCAAAATGTCATTTCTGGATTTGGGATGTGAAATTATTGGGGCATGTGGTCTCAAAACATGTTATATCAGTTGATCCTCAGAAAGTGACAGATGTTATGAATTGGGAGTAACCATGATATGTATTCGAGAGTAGAATCTTCATGGACCTAGTTGGATATTATCACGAGTTCCTGATTGAATTCAAAATTTTGGCTTCTCTGATGATTTCTCTAACTTAGAAGGGGGTGATGTTTTTTTTAGATGATAAATGTAAAAATTATTTGTTTGATATGAAGCATATTTTGACTACCACACTAGTGTAGAATTTCGCAGTGGTCAGGCATGTCTATGTTGTCTTTTTCAATGCATTTGGTTTAGGATTGAGATATGTTCATATTAAGGGTCAACTCAAGGTTACTTATGGATATGGTTATCTTAGGACATAGAAAAATAATGACCCTACACATGACCCTGAATATGCATCTATAATGATCACACATAATATTTGATGAAATTAAATTAATGGGAAATGGGTTACCATATTTTCAGACCACAAAATCCCGAGTAATATAATCTCCCAAAAATATTTAAATCTTACCTAGAGGCATTGGTTAGAGTACCTACCGTCATATGACACTGGAATCACCTATACCATAGAGAAAGGGAATGCTGTTGCAGTTTGGTTTAGTATGAAACATTTAACCCATGAAGTGAAGGAATCTTAAGAGGAGTGGAACTTTATAGCTCTTTTTCCACAATAGCATATTGGTGTTCAATAGAATTGGAATGATGTTTCATTAGCCAAAAAAAATTATCATCCTATCTTCTCGAGTTGATTCTTCTAAATCATGAGTTTGATGATGAGTTTTATAGAATTATATACTATCATTAATGTCAGTAGATAGTTCCCTAGTGGTCCTTCTAAAAATAGTGTGTTATTTGATATATATATATCATCATTAATCTGTTTACAACAAGGAAGGTTATGATGGTGGATTGTCAAAATTTCTAATAGTGAGTGCACCAAGGAACAAATAAAATGTTCAATAATATGTGGCAGTTGTTATGGTGTCTATGGATTAGGTAGGTCATTGATGAGTTAGTTTATTTTTTCATTACATGACTGCAGGTTAAGACTGAGCACCAGAAACCTTTGGGTTTTCTTCAACCACATCGAATCCCTACATGGATGTTGGATGAGATCAGAATGTATTTTTTGTTAGGATTCCTTGTAACCTATGAAAGAATAATGAAATATGTGTTTTTATCGACAGGATGACAATGTCGGCTCACTTTATACCATTCTTGATTCAACAAGAGTTCAGTAGATGTGATGTATAAATGTGAATGAGATTGTTAATTTTCACGTAGTTCAATATACTATAGTCTATGATATGGATTCTATGATTACTTCTCACTTTTGGATAGTGCTTCAAGATTTACTAGGATCTCAGGTCCATTTATGTGAGGCCCACAATCCTAAGTCACCTAGCCAGAAAGAGAGAGCCATATAGATTCTTCAGGAAATTCTTTACGCATGGGTTCTAGACTACAGAGGGGATTGGGATGATCACTTGGGGTTGGTTGAGTTCTCTTATAATATAAGTTACCAGTCCAAGATCAGCATGGATCTTTTTGAGGCCTTGTATTGTCAGCCTTGTAAATCACTGTTGTGTCGGTCGTAGGGTTTTCAATGTTCTTTGGTTGGACCATGATTTGTGAAAGAGATGACAGCTAAGGTTCAGCTTATTTTTCAAAGATGTTGGAAAAAAATATCCAATATAAGTCATATGTTGATCAACATCTATGACATTTGTATATTTTATACGGTGACTAGGTGTTATTGAGGGTTCACCCCGGTTTAGTCTTCTATGACTTGGGAGGTAACCAAAACTTCATCCTCATTTTGTGGGACATTTTGAGGTTGTTGATTTGGTGGATAGAGTAGCTTACAGTGTAGTTGTACCACCATAGTTGATGTAGATATATAATGTATTCCACATATTAAAGAAAAAAATGTATATTCTTTATCCATATCACAATTTGAGATGGAGTGATCTTGAGATTGAACCAAATTTATCATTGATGAAGTGACCAATTGATATTATTGATTTTGAGACCAAGGTACTTCATGGGAGGATGATATGTTTGGTTTTTGTGCTTTTGCAGCATAGTTGTTATAGTCATAAGACACTGGATTGTGAGGAACTAAATAGAGAGTAGTATACTCATATTTTTTCACAGAGGATTCTTTATTGTTTTTCTAGGGAAATAATGTTCTTATAATAGGGAGGTTGTAGAATCTCATTACTGTTCTGATAGGTATGTCTTAAACCATATCATGCTTTTCAATTTTAAGTGTTTCGGTATGGGTTGAGTTTTGATTAGGAGGATAACTATAATAGAAATGTATAACACTTGATGTATTATTCAACTTTAATCATGGTGTGTTTGTAAAATTCTAGGATATAACATCCCATGTGATGAGTTTACACACCGTGTAACTATAGATATGGGAAATCCATGAAGTGTGGTTCACAGTGTGATGGGTACATGTCATGAATTCCCTTTACACAATGTGAATTATTTTCAGGTCAATCTTTAATGAATTATAACATGGGGTTTTGTTGGTAAAAAATCTCAAGAATTAAATGACATGAAAATGTGTTAACCATCATCTAATACCCCAAAATTACAGGGGAATTAAAAATTCAATGTGTCATCTCTATTAAAAACATAAAAAATTTCAATGTGTGTAACTGGATTACACACTGTGTAACACCCTGATGGTAGCCAACAAATAGAGGGAGTATGCTTAGTAATTTTTCATTTACTCCACTCCAAATCCGCTTCCTTCAACCTAATGCCTTTCCTAGTTATTCATGGATCCTTAAAAACCTTTCAGATCCTTTCCTTCGATGTAATATCACCATTGCTTTGGTGTATGATATCTGGGTAAGAATTCTTCATTGTTATTCATCAATCTATATTTCTCCACTTTGGGGATTTCAATGGATCATCTTGGAATTTATTGTACTATTCCCTGTGTTGTTGGATATTTCTTCTAGGATGGGATTCAGGGTCTTCTCCCCCTTTATTCTCATTGACAGGTTTCATTAAGAGTATTGAGTATCAATAAGTGGTAGGTGGATCCGTCCCAATAAGCCAAATTGATTATTATTATATTTCATGATTTCATTAAATTGTTTATTTAAGTTCAATTATTTAAAAATTAATTCCATTAACTTAAAAAAAATGATTCAAGTGGATCATGATATTTGAAATATTTATGGCAGGAATACTTGGAAACCCCCTAATTCCAACGAAATAGGGTGCATTTTATGGAAACTGGCCTAATTTATTTGATGAACATAAATTTTATATTTAATGGAAATGTTATCAACTAAATTATTTAATTTAATAATTTAAAAGAATTTAGAAAAATATATATATTTTTTTGGAATGGATTTCAAACTTTTAAAAATCGATTTAATATAATATGATATAAACCCGTTAGTTTTATCCTATGGATATGTTAGGTTTTTTTATTAAAATGGTTTTCAGATTTAAATGGAATGAAATTGAAATTTTTTGGATGGAAAAATGGTATTTAATTGTATCTTAAGAAATCTTAAAATTAATTACCCATCTTATAAGAGTACATGCAAGTTTTAGGGAGTTTGTGAGTTATATGGACACACTCTATGCTATTACAATGTTCTAAAACATACCTATAACGAGTCATATCCATGATTATAGGGTAATGAGTCACCTCAGGCTAGTGTTAGGGGGATGTGAGGATACTCATTTTTTTGTGACCACATAAAGTTTTACGAATCATATAGTTTGTTAATATTATCGTACCTAATGGTAGATGACCATGTTTCTCACATGTTTTTTTTATATTAGACATATAAATGTATGCCAATGTTGTAAAATTTCATTACATTGATTTTCCATATTTACATAAACTATTTTTGTAATAGTTTTATTGAAGAAATTGAGATTATACATATTCAATCTCTTTTAATGTAAATCCTATGCTAAAAAATTATTTTCCACCATTTTGAAACTATATTTCATGTATTGTATAAAAATTATTTTTAAAATTTCAAACTAGTTTATTTTGAATATGGAATGATTTTTCTTTTGATTATCTATATTGGGCATATGGTATAGAATATTTGGTGATATACTAATTCGATAAGGCCCACACCCTACCTTTTCCTTCGAGTGTTTGTAGACACAATCCTTCCAGGTTCATGAAAAGGGAAGGGATCTCTTGGAGGTGGATCTAGCTACCGAGAATTGGACTTGGTGAGTTGTATCCATTGGGACCATGGGGATGTTTTCCCAATTATTGTAACGTGTGTTAGATTGATTTTGGAATTTAGACCTTGTAAAATTCTGGTAACTTACTCTCATTGGAGTTTTATTTTTATCTATAATGTTGTTCTTATTTTTCATTAGCATTCTTAGGGAAATGATTTTCCAACATGTTTTTTGTGTGATGCCAGGTGCTAGTTACCGACCCATTTGGATCGGGAATGAACTTCGGGCAATGTCATGACCTTCTCAGTTATTTGGTTTCCAGGGTACATTTGGCAGTTTGTGACATTTTTCATCTTAGGGTTTTCATGAGCCACATCAATGGTTTGGATGGAACCCTTATCATTTTACTCTTGGACAAATGTATTCAATTCTAAGAGTTGGAGTTAATAGGTTTTTTAAAATATTCATTTTGACTATCTAGCCACAACAATATGTATTAATTATTTTCTATCTAGGGTGATTATTTTTTTAAAATTCACAAGAGTCCTAATCTATCCTATAATTCCCAAAAAAATATGATAAATTTATAGATATTCAAAATTTTGTGGGTTGATTCTATGTTGACTTCTACGTGGAATATTTTGGGGAACATCAAACAAGTAACTCACGATTATAACAATACTAGAAAATGTTCTTGGTAAATATATTTGATTCGTGGGAAATTTTTTTCATATATAGATCACAATTTTTTTCCCATTGTGTTCTTACAAAGAATTATTGTTTGGTTATGGACCCATAGAGAAAAGGTGGGACATCATTAGGTGTTGAAAAAAAATTTAATTGGTAAATAATTTCACAGGTATGGATAGTCTTCTAATGCAATTATGGGTCTAGTGCGGTGTTCCATGAAAAATATATATATTATTATTATTTAAATCCTTCATTGTTACAATTGTATATTCCGATTTTGTGAAAGTAATCAATTCCTTAATTGAATTACTCAGAACATCTATGTGTATCAATGATTCTTTATTAGTGATCCTAACAAGTTCCCTATATTGTATCCACATTTATATGATAATAGTATAGTTCAAATCAACATTACTATAAATTATAGTATTTATCATTATCATGTAATGTAGTATGTGTTATGTAATAAGGATGGGCCATGGTAGGGGATAACTATATAAACACATGAAGGGAATTATATCACAAGTAGTTTAGTTGTATATAATTCAAAAAATAATAACATTTAATGATGTATATAAATGAACAATTACTTTTTATTTCATGAATTTTTTTCAATTTATAAATGTATTTCCATAAATAATAATTTTCATTTAAAAACAATTTTACATTAAAGTAAATTTATTGGGCACTATATTACAATAATTTTAGGGCCATGAAACATTTAATATGTTGTTCATTTTACGTTAACGAATCGAATGCCTCTATGTTGTATAGTGTAAGATTTTATGATTATGATAATTTTTTAGTAGTTTCAGATATCATGAAATGGTTTATTATATGAATATTACCTAGAAACAATTTCTTTTGATATTACTAATGAAAAAACGTTTTATTTTTTACTCTATGAATCATCAAATATATTGTAGGTTGGGAATTATAAAAGGTTGGTTTACCATTCTATTTATTTCTCATTGATAATAAATAGGGTGGGTATTATTTCATAGAATATACTTCAAAATTATATATATTATCAGGACCAATTTTTTATCATTCTTATTGGACACTATACATAATTGGATTACGTGAAACATATTTGTTATTAATCAATGAATAATATTTTGGGCTTATGGAATAAAATATTTCCATTAATGATTTTTGGTTATTTGTTTGAATGGGATGACTCATTAAATTGTTATTAATTCACATGGGGGACATTACACCTTTTTTTAATAGATTCATCAACTGATTAAAGAGGGTTTCTATAGATATGTTTCAAAGAAATATACTTAATTATTAGTGAAATATATTATTTTCTATATCGTGGGGATATTATGAGTCATGAGGATAAATCAGTGACATATAGTAATATCTATGTGATTCCCATTATCAATAGAATTAATGATCTATATAAAACATGACAATCCACATGAATGAATAATTCATCATTGTAGATTTTGAGGGATTACATTGTGAATAAGGCTAAATAGCTAGTTTATTTGAGAAATTATTTGTCAACAATGTTACTTATGATATAATATTTTTAGTTATAGATGTAGGTGTATGTGTAACCTAAGTGGGCTCCCATATAGGCCAATATTGAGAACATATGAGGACATAGAGTAGGATACTATGGTGACGTGCCTTGAATTTTTTTTATTCAGGTCATGTAACTCTATAGGTTGTGTAATTATTGAATAGAAACCTAGACATGATAAATAGATTTCAATCCATTATTTAAATACATGGTGTCTTTAGGGATAAGTCTTTGAAGATGAATGATATTAAGGTTGGTTTACCTTGCAATATAACATTAAAGGTGAGGACCTTGAAATCATTGAATAGATCCTACAAGGATATAAAAATGTGGAACATTTAGAAATAATAAGAAATTGGATGTTTTTCACTAATGAGTTGGGATGTGGGATCCTATATCTACATTATTATATGGGACTCCATTCTTCTGAAAAATAGATGTGGTACCATAGTAACTGGTAATCTGATCCTACTTTGACATAGCCCGATGTGGGTTCCCAATCACCACATGTTAGTGATGAGAACCAAGAATCATAAAAATTAAATTTGGTAATGATTATTTTAGCAACATTGTGGAACAAGATAAACTGGCCATTATGCATACAATTAAAAATCCATCGGAAGAAGTGTACATGTAGTGATAAATTTTTCAAAACCAAATGTACTACAACAATTTATAATAAAATTGAAACAAAAAACAAGACCTAGTGGGACCAACCCTCAATGAACAAGGATTGACAACTTGACCCACATCCATGTGGTCCTTTACTCTATCCTAAACCTAAGAGGTTATAGTCTAAAAAAATGAATGATCAAGTTGGGAATGTTCTAAATGCCCCATGGGATCTCATCCAAAGACTAAAAAATTGGATTCCACATTTAATTAAGCAAATAAAGCCTTCAATTTTAATTATACAGGTATAGAAGTTCGAAATACTATTTAATAATGAATCAGGCATTACATTTCAAATTATGGAAATGATTTAAACAAATGGGTTAAAAAAATTTATATATAATTGTTTTTATCTCTTCATAGGGATTATATAAACGATTAAAATAATAAATGGTATTCATTTCATTAAATATTTGAATCATGTTCACATGCAACGATTTATGATAGTTTTAGCCTGTGGGACTAGTTCACACTCGACGTTTCACAAAAATGTGTGTATACACATGTCCCATCGACATTGGCCAATGATGGCTTCATCACCTTCCTATATATGATGTGATTTGCTAAATTAATGTTTTAATGTTTTTTAAAATCATAGATTTTGGATTGAATAACTCACTATCCACCTTGGATTTATTATTCAATACAAATAAATAATGATGATAAATTTATTTCTAAATGATTTTAAAATAAAATTCATCCCTCTAATTCAAGTATGATAATTTTATATTTAAAACCCATACCAGGTTTTTTCATCAAAACATTCCTTTTTGAAAGATAATACAAAAAAATTTCTAACATAACCCATTTTATGACATTTTTCCCAAATATCTAATTTAAATAAATCATACAATTCAATATCAAATACAATTCCAAAAATTTTAATTCCAAAATTTAATTTTCAAAATTTAAATCAAATTTCATAAAGGCAACCGAAATCAATAGAATTAGGGGTTTTCTCAATATTTTTTCCAAAAAATAAAAATCACCAAATTTAGAGGAATTATGTTTTTAATAAACCAATTGATTGAAATTTTTCACGAAATTAAATATTAATCATAAATTGAATTAAAATCAAGAAATATAGGGTTAAATAAAAATTTCCCACGATATTAGAGACACCTACGTGAGATCTTGGGATCTCAAATCAAAATGACCTAAATGTATTTTTTAATAATTAACAATGAAAAATGGGAACCCAAAAATTAAAACTGGGTTTATTATTCAAAAAATGATGACTAGGTCCTCCAAATATTCTATAGTTATTCAAAACACTATGTTGGAATGGAAAAAGAGCATGAGAAATGGAATAGGATAAGGAATACTTCTAGGTGAATATCAAATGATAATTGGATAGCATTTATTCAATTTATGTAGGGTTTATATGGGTCAAAACTATTCATGGGAGATCCCTTTAAAAGTATATTTTCAATGATCAAATAATATATGTCATCCAACATAAGTGAGGATTATGTGAATATTAAAAATAACTTTCTAATTAAAAAAATATTATATGCATAGTTAGTAGAGTTGATCCGCACGGTTTAGAAAAACTATTCATGAATTTAATTTTTAGGTGTATAGATTATAATAAGTGGGTGAAAGGTTTTTGAAACCTTTCACGAGCTATAATAAATCTCAGTATATTTGTGTTCGTCATTCTAATACGATGACATGTGGTTTGGGAAAACATTTCAAAAACTTAGCACTAGACTATAAAATTTTAAAATTTTTAGAAAAACCCACTGAAACTACCTTTAAAAGAAACCCCACAAATGTGTATTCAAAATATGGGTTTAGGAATTCATGACAATAGAAATAGAAAGTAACAATCTCCCCAATATAGAATCATTATTTCCCCCAAAATTCTACAAATAATATTTAATGAAAAAAAGATGAGTTTACTACTCTCTCAGTAGTGCTTCCCTCGCCCATGTCTAGTTGAATTATAATTTTGGTTATATAGCACTCAAACCAAAGGTATAATCCACCCATTAGGAACCATGTTTTAATATTCAACAACACTAAATTGATGCTCAATCATAGATTAATAATTTTCAACCTCAAGATCAATCCATATCATAACATGAGATGGATAAGAAATATACATATGATGCAACGATATATTGAATACATTATGTATCGAAATTAACTATGGATGAAGTTATAAATGGAATAAAACATTCCACACCATCTCTAAAAACTCGAATATTCCCACAATAATAGAACATGTATTCCATTCCTTCCAAGACATGACCCAAACATGGTGACACTACTACGATCACCCGGTCTGTAGATTAAAATTGAAATATTATACAATGATGATCATCATAGGACTTGTACCGGCTCTATGTATTCATCATTCATTGATTAATAAATTTAATAATTTATATCACATCTTAATCTAATCATTGTCTAAGAAAGAAAATTTATCTTATCTCTTACTAGAAAAATGGAGAGATTCATGGTCTTCCATACAATGGTCTCAAAATCAACCATTATAATCAAATAATGGTAATGATTATTATAAAATAAATCAAACGTCCCTATATTTTCTTCCCAAGACCAACCAAATTTTAGAACACAAACATCAAGTATATTCATAAAAATGTCTACAACTCATTTTGTTAAGAAATCTGATTGCTGAGGGAATTTACTTCTTAAATGGACTTATGATCATAATTCCTGATAAAGTTCTCTATAAAATAGATAAGTGAATCAGAGATCTCTATCCAAAACTATATCATATGGAACACTATGAAACTGAAAAATCTCTTTAACATAGACATTTTCAAACTTCTCAATAATGGTTCTATCATGAATTAGTATAAAATGAGAAAATTTCGTTAGATGATCGATCACAACCCATATCATATTCATAGTTCTCAATATACAATGACACCCAACCATAATGTCAATAAATATATCATCCCACTTCCATGTAATAATTTTATGCGGTTGAAGGAATGTCGAAGCTTTTAGTGCTTGGCCTTGAACTATAAAGAGTCTCTATTTCTACCAAACGCATCATCAAATAGTTTTTCTTGAATAATCCTTCTAATCAGAAAACATTTCAATAGAACACTAGGCAAATAAATCTTGGCCCCTAATTCCATGTCTCAGATATGCAACTTTTGTGAAATATCCATCATGTTCACTCTTATGAATAATCTTTCATGGCCTGGGTCAGAATATTTCAACTGAAAATTTATGAAACAACATTCCATTTCCCCTAGATATAGGTGATATCAAAATTAATGGGCTGTAAATATTCCAAAAAATTTATCTGTTAGATATTTAATTCATTTGGGGATAAGGTATTACTCATGATCTTGTGGTCTAAAAAATGGGAAAACAATCGCTGAAAATTTAATTTTTTCAACACATAATAGTGTGAATCGTAGATGCATGATCGAGTCCAGTGGTTAGGTATTTCATATCGCGTGGATTAATATAACGAGATACATATGAATAAAAATTATCACACAACAAAAGAATATAACCAAAACCTGAACCTAAAGCATCACATAAGAGTACATAGCCTTTTACATATTTTGAAAATTCCAAAATTGTGTAGGAGACAAAAGACAGTTTGACGAAAAAATTTAATTCTGAAAACATTCATCCATTTCAAAAATTACTCCCATCTGAGTTTTCAATGTCATAATAGAATCCAGATTTTAGAAATCATTTACCAAATGATTATATAATCTATATAAACCAAAAATTTTCCGAATATCAAAAAAATGTGGTTGTTTCATTATTTTGGAAACCATTACATTTTTCAAGATATACTGAAATACCACTTTCTGACCTTGTGTTTATAATAAAATTTACTTCATGAATCCAAAAATAATATCACAAAATATTTGCCTATTTTTGGAGGCATCCAAATTAATTTATCATTTTCTATAGAATATGTACAGGATCCCCCTCAAACATAGTTTAAACAAGAACTTTATCCCTAAATATTACTATGAAGGTGTAAAGAAGCCAATGGAAATATGTTTCATTAATTTTATAAATATTGAATGAGAATTTGTTTGTCCTAAATTCATGAAAACGTTCTCCTAATGGACATACCTACTCTAAATATTGTGTTTTGAAATGTCAAATTACTTTTTTCTTGGGTGATGGTAACCTGATCAAAGATCAATCCTTGAAAACCACTTTCCCCCTTTTAATTGGTCAAACAAATCATTATTTTCTTGAAATATATATTTATTCTCTACATTTAGTCTATTGAGTTTTAGGTAATCAATACAAAGGTGATGTGTGGCATTGGCTTTCTTACCCAAAAGAACGGCCACCACCCATGGTGACACACTTTAGAGTGAAAATACTTTCAATTGGATATCATCTAACTGATTATTCAAGTATACCATTTTCATTGGTTCCATATCATATGAATGAATAAACACATGTAGAGTACCATGAACAATATCAATATAAAATGATATCTCCCTTACCAGTGGAAACCCAAATAATAATGAATCAAAAAGATTAGAAAACATAACTATAAATAGAAGGAGATCAAAGGAAAATTATTATCACTCCATGTCATATTAAAACACATATATTACTCTTCCCATCAATGGATTTTAAGATTATGATCCACTAAAAAGTGGGTTTCATTCTTCTTAAAAAATCTATAAACCTCATCATGTATAATAAGGGAGAAATGATAAAGATAATAATTAGTCAAGTATTTATTAGTAATGAACCAATAAATCATTAAATAATGTCAAAATATGTCTTGTCAATAGATATAATACTCTAGGAATGTTCAACATATTTTAAATAGAAAACACAAGCAGGGATTCCCACACCAAACTTTCACTATGTTCTGAGGGGAGTAGTAATATCCATTACATAAGAAAAAAGATATGTAGGAAGATTTCGCAGATCAAAAATTTGGGAAGAAATAAACAGTAGAGATTCTCTATATTAAATGAAGCATACAAAATTGGTGATTCTATAATAATCTTACTTCTCATTGTTTTTGGACATGTATTTTCTTTTTTTGGAGTCACATCCACAATTTTATAAATATTCGTTCAATATGTGTTTGGATAAAACCCTTTGTTCTTGATTAATTTGATTGCCTTATATATTTATAAGGTTTTTGTGATCATTTACCACTATGATATGTTTAATATATATGGTATAACTTCTACAAGTGACCAGAGCCTCTGTAGGAACCACATACTTTTTTATCCTTACTGCAGATCCTCTTTGAATTCCCATGATTACCACAAATGTTGGAAATAATTGGTCATATGATAGAAAAAACATGAGGTATATGAAAAACCTATAGTTTATATCATTCATGAAAATAATAATTCTTCAACTTCAAGTTGTGGGAACTCAAAATACCACTAGGATAGAGAGAAACTATAATCAAATAAAATATCAGGTAAAAACTGGACAATCATAACAAAGTAATTTGAATAGTCGGTCACATTCCTATCATCTTTCTCATGATTAAGAAAATAAATAGCCTTATCCAACACCATAATCTCTGGATTGACCTGTTAGGTGAAAACTTACATGAATCCATCCCACTCTATGAACTCATGCTTTTTATTTATCACCATTGTGTCATAACATTTCATGCTTCATCCCTTTATCACATAGGTGGAACAATCAACATTTATTTGATGAAGTTTTCTAACAAACTCAAATAAGTATTTGATCTTGATCAATCATTCATATAACCCTTGAGGTTTATTTGATCATTTTAATTCTATCGGCTTTTGGAAATTGTTCTTCTAAGGACTTTACTACAATACAACTCTCTAGGGTTCCATAGTTAGACACTAGATGTGAACTAGTGGTCGAACATATATCAGATCATTGATATAATGTACATTCACCTATATCAAATCTTATTCCACAAAAGGATTTGCTCTATGTGGTTTAGCATCCAGTTTCTCCTGGATCAAATTCTAACCACATCAAGGAATAATGATGCTATAAAACATCATAAAAAAATATTGAAGACATTATATTAATGCACAAATAGGGAAACAAGGGAAATCAATAAAATCAAATAGATAAAAATCATTTGGATTTCAATCTAGAAAAATAAAGTGTAGGAAAAAGTATAATCAATCATCATGACGTCTTCACCAAACTATCCATGGTGACTAATTGTTCAATGTAGGTAGAGCTTTCCACATTATCAATCATAACTACCTTCTATGTATTGACTATATTGCACAACTGAAAACTGAAATCATGTCAATAATATTAACCTGGATCACTAATACCACATTGTCATGAACCAAATTAGTTACCCTAGTAAATTGATATGTGATCTAGATATTCCATGGCCGTATAGACACTTCTGATCCCCATAGTCTGTCAACAAGAACCTGGAATCCTACAATGTTTGTAAGGGAATTAATTTTAGACAAACATTGTGGATTCAAGATAAAAAATCATTATGCATTCAAAGAAAACTCCATAGGGATAAGTGTACATAAATAAATATGTTTTCAAATCCCAAATTACTACAATAACGTACCATAAAATAGAATAAACACCCAAGAAACGCTGTAATCAACACTCTAAGCCCATTGAACAATAACTAAGACCAACACAAAGTGGTCCTTTACACTTTCCCACACCTAGATGGTGATATTATTCAATCACTTGAAGGAATAGGTAAGTTTTTCGCTAAATTAACAGTAGGGTTTCACTGAAAGATTCTATAACATGATACTATATTTTATTATCCAAATTAATAATATGATGAAAAAAATGCCAGAAGTTCAAAAGAATTTTTAAATCTAAATCATGAATTACATTTCAAATAATGGAAAACATTTAGAAAAATATGTTAATAATTTTTTTAAATAAATTAGTATATACAATGTAATAAGACATATATAAAAATTTACAATAAGCAATGGTATATATTTTAAATAAAACAAACAAGAATTATAGTCATATGATGAAAAATTATGGTAATTACAAGCTAAGGGACTCATTCAAACTCATGGCTTTACAACAATATGTATATACACATTTCTCCTCAATGTTGGTAAAATATTAATAACTCACCATGCTATCCGGGATGTGACATGTTGAATTTATGGATTGTAATATTGAAAAATCCTCGAGTGTTGTCTGAATAACTTATAAAATACCTATGCTTTCATGTACTTCAATTACAAAAAATGATTGGATGCTTATTTTAAAAAAAACCATAATAAAATGTCAATATTATTATCATTTTTAAATATTTAATTTATCATTTAAAAACCATAATATGGATTTTAATTAAAAGTACCATTTTCCAAAATAAATCCCACATGTTTATAAAAAATCCATTTTTAGCCATTTTTTCTCAAATAACGTTTTCATATCAATTTTACATTTTGATTTCAAATTCAATCCCAAAAAAATATATTTCATTATTTAATTTTAATAATTTACATCTAATTTTATAAACCCACCCAAATTTAATTGAAATGGCGGTTTTTTCCCAATTAAAACTGAAAAAAAATCAAAATATATAAATTCCATGGATTTTTTCATTACTAAACTAGTTAAATGTAATTTATCATGATATTGAATTTAAATAAACTACTGAATTTATATCAAAACATTTGGGGTTAAATAAATAGTGTTCATC
Organism: Viscum album; assembly: GCA_963277665.1. Taxonomy (NCBI): domain Eukaryota; kingdom Viridiplantae; phylum Streptophyta; class Magnoliopsida; order Santalales; family Viscaceae; genus Viscum; species Viscum album. The sequence goes on along the minus strand of OY728164.1, from coordinate 1,863,026,366 downwards.
ATAATGGATCCAACTACCTTAGGCTCATGGGATATCAAATCAAAATGCACAAAAAGAGATTAGAAAATGAAAAATCCAAATGACACGAATCCATGAAAAAACCCATATTTTATGATTCAAAAACAACATTAGATCCTTCAGATATTATTTATATATACAAAAACATAAAGAGGAATGACAAGAGGGTGGATAAAAGAGAATAAGAAGATGAAACATAATGGGAAAAAATCAAATGGAATTTAGATAGATTTAGTTTTCTTTTAAATGGGTGTAGAGGGGCCACAAAATTCTATTATGAGTTCCCTGAGAAGAAAAATGTATAAATTGTAGAATGGGGTCTAATAGTCACCTTAAACGAGGGTTTCAGGAAATTTTAAAATAATTTTCAGATTAAATTGTCTTGTTCATATGGTTATTTGGGATGATCCACACTGTTTTTGGGAAACTATGTTCCCCTTTCATTTCCAGGTGCATAGGTTTAACAAATTAGGATTAGTGAAAGTCAATCCATATGCTATCTAGGGAAAACCACATTATCAACGTTTTCATGGTATAAACTAAGATGGATCATTGTTTTGGAAAACAATTTTCGAGCCATGTCGCAGCTCAAAAACATTAAAAATATCCATAATTTCTCCCAGAACAAACATTAAATGAAACCCAAACAAATCACGCTCAAATTAAGTGTTTAAGAATATATAAGAACTGTAAAGGTTGTTACAATATCCTTCTATTCAAGAAAGGATAAATGTTATCAGATAAGAAAATGATTCATGTGCTACTAGGCTAGCCACAAGATACGTCACATACAAACTGGTCATGTGATGTTATTCCAGTAGTGACAGTGTGAGTAAATATTTTCATATAATTCCATAAAATACTAAAATATGGAAAATAAATTTAATAATTTATCGAGTTATTTATTCAAAAATCCTTCATTTGGAAAATATCCCATCAGAACTGTACATTTTCTATATGAATAACATAAAATTATAAGGAATGTATGTGTTTTAAATTAAATTCAATCAATATATGTTCTCATGATAATTGGGAATCCACATGTATAGATAAATAATTTTGATTCACATGTTATTAAATGAACAAGTATTCACCCTATGATATTGTGTTCTTCATTATGGGATCCTCAACATGTGTGATAATTGAATATAAATAATATGGGACCGACTAATTTAGACAAATCAATATACATGGGAATTTTTATAAATAATCTCTCTATATTCTTCCATGTATAGTTAACAAAAATTCGATGCATTGGCAGATTGTCACTTTTCAATGGATGTGAGAAATATGGTTTGAAAAATAGATTTCGGGTTGACAAGTCGCATACAACATGGATCAAGCAAGTAGATACATGTAATTCAGTGAGAGGACATGGACATTCTCCACTAGATGTGACTGTGTAGGAACATGCTACTGGTAATGACATACATAGACTATGATGTTTTTGGGTCAATTATTTCATTCCATATAAATTTATACATTTAATTTCAAGTCTCGTTTATTCCCAATAATTTTTGTTACCTATTCCATCAACCGTTGATCAGTGATTAAGTTATTCATTTTGAAAATATTTTTTAATAATTAATTAGAGAAATATATAAACATTGTTAATAAATTGGGTTATATAACTAGTATTTATTAACATATTAGTGTCAATGAATATAGTTAGACTAGATAGTACATTTCTTAATTTTAACCTTTTATGATGAATTGTAGGAAAATATGTTGATGTATATTTCAATAAAAAACATACCACTATATAGACAAGATATATAGAAATAAATTGAACTCTTTAGAAAAAATGAAGTTATTCAACAACCATAGAAGATGAATTAAACAAATATGGATGACATTAACATGTTTTAATGGGGATCCATTATTAATGAAACATTTTCAAATGTATCTTATACTCTCTATAACTATTTTAATGATTGTGGTAATCATTATTATGAGTTAGATAATCAAACACATTACATTTCTTCTAAAAATGACTTATATGTATTCTACTAAATCCATTGATGTATAACTATATAATACTTTAACCCCTATTAGGGTTATTCCATAACAGATATTTGTGTATTACGTATTAAATATATTATTTTTATTTTTTGGTTTGGTAAAAGTAGAAAAACTAGTTGAGGATATACGTATTTACTAAATATTCAAACACCTTAACTGAAATTTCATCTTGATATAATTATGACAGCAGAGACCCTAGACTAACATCTTAATTTTATGATATATATATATATATATATAAGTTGTAATAATCATTTGGTATGTGTACAACATTTATAACCAACCGATAAATGGGGAACTGAATAAGAGTTTCCTTCTGTGAAGATAATATATGAAAATTATAAATTATTTCAATTATTCGATAATTAATTAATAATGAAATTATAATGGATTTGACGAATGATCATATTATATGACTGAAAAATATATTTGAGACAATGTTGAATATTTTATTTTTCGTACATGGTGAGGGAAAAACATCATATTAACCAATATACACAAAATTATGATTAATGGAGAACCAAAAAGAATATAATAGAATGAGGTGGAATGTGGACTATTTGAATGTTTGGTTTATTTGTTAAAATAATCTCGAAATCCATAAATACCCTCAAAATCATATTTCTTATGTGTCACAAAAGAAATAAATTATTTATCTAATTAATATTATAAAATAGTGAGACCATAGACATATTTGATAGTGTCTTGTATAAAAAAGGGAATAAATGTTGGTATAAATGCGATGTTATTGGGAAAGATATGAACTTTTGTGGATGATGATCATTTTGGGTTTGAGAAAAGCTGATGCATACTATTTATAAATGAAAAACATGTTTGGTAATTATTTGAATGAAATGTTATTTTGAAAAATCTATTCATCGAATAGGTTATCAAATTAGTTCCACTATAATTAATAGCATGTTTCAACTCTAACTATTTATATCATAATAGAAAACATATTATGATGGCATGAAAATTATTTATAATAATGAGTGATAAGATCAACCACCTTAAATTTCTTCGTGGGTCATGAAATACTATATTATGATGTGTGAATATCTTCATATCCGTATGATAATATTTCAGATAATATATTTATATTGAGAAAGGACCTATCTATATAGAATGAAAATTGAATTATAATGATGTCCCAGTAGTGGGATACTATAATTTAAGATTATTATAATCTATATATAACCTGAAATCAATATTTCCCATAGTTTAAAAATTAATATGAATCACCATTGTAGTAAATATTTATGTGATTGACATATTAGTGAAGATATTATCTACTAATTATAGTCCATACACCTATCAGTTAACTAATGTTGAGGGACCTAGATACCACATATGGTCTTATTGAAGATCCTCCATCCTTATGTAAATATTATTCACATATTGAGGTTATATGATTTTTGGGTAACTTAATATAGTGCAAAAAACATCTGGGATTGTGGGTAGTTATCCAAAGTGGACTTGTAATATTTTATATTTAGAATTAGAAATCATTCAATAAAATCATTCTTAAAAAATATTATAGGATAGTTTATACATTGGGGAGATTGAATTTTTTTTTCACATTATCAATGATATGTCCCTAGTAAAAAGATATATACATTACATTTAGGACTATTACTTTGCCATAGGAAAAAAAATCAATAGATTTATGAAATCTGGAAATATTTACATAGCCCCAAGATATTTTGAATTAGTTTTCTTATATAAATATATTATATTTAAAACATTCATTAATAAAATCGAATCTTTTTTACATATAGATAATGGAGTTATTGGAATAACTTATAATTACTCCCTCACAAATATTTTTTGGTACAACAATGTGTAGTATAATGATTTTAACCACTCTAGTTTATATTGAAAAACCCTTATGAAATAGATATATGATGGACATAAAGGGATGATAACCTGAACACATTATACTAGTTGTGTGTATTTTGTCAACAAAAACATGGTTTGATAGCCTTCCATCCTTGGGTAGATACTGACGAACCATGTAAATATTATATATATTTATATATATATATTCATAAATAGGTTTTATTCCAAATATATCATTGTGTTTCATATTCAAATCATGATATGACACCACATTTAATTATAGAAACGTGTTTCTCTATTGGGGAGCTTTATTAGGTTACATTTATAATGATTTAGTTGAATGATTTGGAATGCGCAATTAAGCATTCTAGGTGAAAATAGATCAATCCCATAAATTATTAATTCTTATATTATTTATTCTATATAATATACACTGTTAAACATTGATTTTTGTTGTTTATAAAATATGTAATGAATATGGGGGAACTAGGAATACTGTAGAGAAAAATAAATAATATCATATAAAAATATTACATAACCTTATAAAATTATTAATTAAATCTTAAAATAAGTCACCACTAGAACCAATATTTTTATGATATTTTATTTATTGTAAAATTTTAATGGAAATCTTGAGCATCTACCAAAAATGATCCCCAAAAATGATACCCATCATGACATGTAATATATCATTTTACACTTCTTACACAATGAAAAAAACATACAATGAGTTAGTTTTAAATACATTGTTAATGTATACTAATTAGATAAACATCAATGACCATAATTTGTCAGTAGATGAACTTGTGGGTATGGTAGAAATTTATATTTACATTATCAGACCATATAGAAATCATATAGAATAAAATAAGATAATCCATGAATCCTGGAATGAGGAATTTAAAATATATTTTTGTTATGTCGTATGAGTGAATGAAACATGATTAAAACTCATGAACCATGATAAAAAACACAATATTGTTTTCTAACTGAAAAATTCATGATGAAATAATAATAAAAAATTTCATAAATCATGGATAAAAACTATGTCATTGTTATCATAACGGACTATGAAAAATACTTGTATATATAATAGTAAATATTAGATAACCAATAATATTCTATTAGCATTATATAAATGAACTAACCACACTTTTCCAAACATAATCTCATGGAATATAAAATCATACCAAATTAATTGTTTAGATATAAAAGAAATGAAAATCACATAATGAATCTCAATTCATGGGGGTTAAATAATCCAATGAAAACTTTTATAATTCTGACATAACAAAATAAACTAGTGAAGAAATAGAAAATTTAAACAATATTTATATAAAACATTAAAATATACTATTTTTATGGATATGTTAGTTAAAAAAATTAAGGTAAATTCTCCAATGATTGAAAATATACATAAAATGTAGTTTTTATTAAGGAAAAATAATCTAGGATAAATTAAAAAATATGAATTTGAACAAATAAGAAGAATTATCATTTCTATATTAAAAATATATTTAATTAAAATGATATAATTTATAAAAAATGGGGGTAATTTAACTTTTTATGAAAAATAATAATCGGAAAATAAATCCTAATACCATGATATGGTTATAATGATAGGAAATGTAATAAATGTAGAATTCATATAATATTAATATTCTTAGATTTTTTAAATTTAAAATAAAATCAATAAAAGGAAATGTTTGTAACATTTTAATGATATTATATTTATTGGTTTTTTATTAATTAAATTTGTAATTAAAATTTACTAAGTGAAATCAATTAATAATAGAGAATGAAAAAAATGTAAAAAAATTGAAAAGGTCTAAGATGATAAATAGTTCTGATTGAAAAGGGGAGATATGGTTGGATCCACATAGAATAATCTATTTGTTTTATTGAAATCCAATGGAATGTGAATGGGAAAAAATGAAAATAAAATAAACAATTGAGAATAAAATATGTGGGGGTTGGATTGAATGAACAATTTTTTATCCAATATTAAAATTTAATTATTAATAATTTTAATTGAAATTTTTTGTTATAAACGAAATAGTTAACATGGATTCAAACATGGATAATCATGTCCTATGAACATCAAAAATTAAATTATAAATGTTACAAATCTATATCATTGTAATATATATAATAAATTATTTTGAAATCATTAACTTAAATTTTATTATTTCCCATTTATTAATCATCCTTTCTTATAATTTATATAATTTTGTTAATTACACGTCTTCAATGCATGACTGATTTTGGATGTTATATTCCTCACCACATTAAAATTGGATCATCATCTATATAATACTTATTATGTTGTATCATATGCCCTTTATATTTCTCCATAGTTAAATTTAATTTTTCTGAATATATAATGATTTTTCATAATGGAAAATTAAAAATATCAATTTTTTGATTTTTTATTAAATATTAATACATGATTTTGTTGATCTATATATTTATATATATTATCATTATATTATTTTTTATACATCATAAATACATCATTAATAAATCAGGATATCATAATTTAAATTTTCATCACAATCTATGAAAGTTGCATTATATCTTTATTCATATGGGGGGTAAAACTGATGAACAAAAGAACAAATTTAAATTATTGAATGAATAATATCATTTATTGTATTTTAGTCACATAGTTTTTTAAAAATTAAACGATTTATACATCATGATAATATATTGATAACATAAATTTATAAATAATTGGATGAAGATGTTATGGGTGAATAATTATCGAAAAGAGAACACTTGAATTGAATAATTGAATATATATTATATGTACATTTTGAAATTTAGAATTTGGGAATCATTTTGATAAAGGGTTCCCAAAAATAGGATATGTATGATGGGGTGATAATTTGGGTATGTTTTAAATATAAATTATAATAGATATTGATTATGTGGTGGGTAGTGAAGGTAATTAATTTTAGGTTATGGTTGTGGAAATATTGTAAATACAAAATCATTAATTATAAGGGTAAGTCATTTTCTGAGAATGTATATGTAAATTTAACAATAAAAGAAGAGACTATTTTGTTTTTTGTTAATTCTCTTATCCATAAATTTTTGGATGTTGATGTTTAAAATTCCATGCCACCATGTATTGATTATTACATGTACCTTGATTTAGCTATTTCCATGGTGACTAAATTTTACATAGGTAAAATATTTATATGACATAAAATGAAATTGAAATTATTATATATTTTTTAAATTATTATTCCACGAATTATATAATTTTTTTAATTAAATTTATAGTTTTTAGAATATAATATTATATAAAAATATATACACACAATAAAATTTATTTTACATAATTGTATTTATAAAAAAAGTAATTATAATTATTAAAATTCCATACAAAAAAATTTATTTTTGGATGAATTAAATTTAATTTAATTTTTATATGAATAAAAATATAATTAAAATAACTATATATCACTTATAAACTTAGTATATTAATAATTATAAATTGTCATTGTAGGATCAATAGGTCTTGAACCATTATTAAAAATGATAATAAAAGGGATAAAGTTTATGGATGAGGCTGGGTAATAGGACCTTCACTCATCCGAGATAAATACATAAATTATGATATCATAAAATTATAGTTCAATTTTTATAATAAAAATAGTATTAATACGTATATTACCACTCATAGTTTGAATTACCTTGATTGAAGAACATGAGAATATATATAATAAATCTTTTGTAGTCTAAATAAATGATAGATTTATACGCATTGTAAGATGATCTATTAGAAATGTTCCATATAAGATCTGAAAACATCTTAAACGATATATTATTTGCAGTAAATAAATTGATTCCGTCATTGTCAATCATCATTTCCATACAAGTGGTAACATAATACATGAAGAATAAAGGACCACAACTACATTAATTTTCTATGAATCTATCTTCATCTCTTCCAAACCATTCTGATTTTCATAAATTTCACCCCACATTCTAGTGAATCTTGAATTTTTAAAAATATTTTGGATCTCATTATGGAAATATGTTTATTGAACATGATTCAAAAAATCAATAGACAATAGAACAGTAATAATCTAATGAATATTTCCTTAGATATTATTATGTTTTAGTTAACATAATAGTTTTATCCTGAGTATCTAGTATGAGAATAGATGAAAATATCAAAATTTTCATTCCCCATAATGTGAAACTCCATCCATTTTTGGGATTACTATCTTGGGTATATTTCCCATACAGAGAACTATAAGGGTGGTAATAATCCACCACCACTAGAGAAGAATTATCATCATTCATTCCAATGGAATATAGGCAGTGTGTAGTCACATGAAAAGTGACACCTATAGTAAATAATAAAGGGGAGATGTCTAAAATTAATTATCTAGAAACTTGTATTTATACTTTTATTTATTTAGATGTATTAACATTAAATGTGGAAATACTATAATCCCCAACCATCACTATTATCATTCGTCATTAATTGTGGAACAAATCACTAATGAATCTTCTTAGATGTTTTTATCCTGCTTGAAAATCTTATTTATACTAATGTCCCAAAACCATGCTTCTAAACATATATTTTTAACAACAAATGGTTCAATCCCGGAATCCCAGTCTTGAATTAAGATTAAACAAGGATCTAGATATTACATTTTAAACCACCTATCATGGATTTTTTTGGATAAGATAAGTGAAGATACATGTAATTACTATCTCCCAATAGGTATATATTTATAGTCATAAATAATCCAAACATAGAATAGTCATAAACATAGATCCCCACACTCAATTTTTGCACTCATAATTCATAGAACATACTATAGATGATATATAAAATATAGATCATGATACTATTGGGAATTTCCTCTTGATATCCATGATTCTATATTGTGTTTAACATCTTCATTTTCTAATTTGATACTCAATGTGAAAGAATAAATAGTTAATGGATTTTATTTATTAGAAACCATTGGATTTATCGAGGAAGATGAATTACCATTATAATCCAACATTTAGGACATATATTTCATAGATTCAGTAGTGGGAGCCCCCACAACTAGAAAACAAATCAATATGTCAGATACGAAATCCATCATTTCGATTAAAGCATACCCCCATGGAGACACATGATATATTTGAAATTGGGCCTCCCTGGAAACCATGCTGCTTGGTATTTTTTTAAGTATGTTAATAAAAATAAAAAAAATTGTAAAATAAATATAGAAAAACCTTTATAAAATTAAATGATTTTTATGGGAAACTATTATTTATATTTATTTTTTTTACAATCCATTAATATTTGAACAATATAATTAATATATAATTTACTAAAATATTTATAATAACAAAAAATTTTCAATTTATATCTTACATTCTATTTAAATATATATGTTATTATTGTTTGTTAAGTAAATCAACTATAAATTATTACTTCAACTATAAAACTAAAAATTATTTAATAGAAACGGTTACATCCATACACAGAACATCCACTTATAATAAACCATGTTCCCAATGGCCATAAGTTCAATGAACATATTTAATAATCATATTTTTTATATATATTAACAAAAATAACCAATGACCATTCATCTAGTACTTTTAAATATATTAAAAATTATATTATATATATACTATTTCATTTACTATATTCATGATGTATGGGTTGTCATCTACATTATGAACCTATAAGATAATCATTTTTCATCATTTTCATTTTCATTTACCTATAGTTTCACGATGAGATTCATTTTATCACCTTATATTCAATATCTATGGATGAGAACACAAACAAAAAATGCACTATATTTAAGAAATATATATCTAAATATTTTCATCAAATAAAGAATAAATCTAAATCTTATAAAACATTTTCTATCAGTATTAATTAGTGTATATTTATTGATGATAATCATGTTTAATAATTGATTATATACTAGAAATGTTAAGGGGAATCATTGGTTATATGATCCCAATTTCAGAAGGATTACCGCACGAAACACTCAAGAGAGTGGTAGATCATTCAAAGGATATTTAAACATGTAATCAAGATAAATGACCTGGTTGAAATGTTTTAATGTAACTAATTATCAATAATATCTTCAAATGAATGATTCTCCAGACACCAACGAATAGAACCAACTCACATTATATTGGAAATGTCCAACACATCCTTATAATTGTTGAATTAAACATCCGCATTAGGTGTAATAAAATAGTACCCATGAATTATTTAACATTGATAAATTTATTGAACACATTCGAGGAATAAATGAAAATAAATTAATCCAATCATAAAGGATTAAAACAAATAGATACCTCATTTTTTGAATGTTTTTTAATTGAGAAGGGAATATACTTAATGCATTTGTTATTCACATGTATCCTATGTATGTATACCGCATTAAAAATTATCTAGAAATACATACATTATATGTATGTAATCATCAAGTATCATTTAAATTATAATATAAATTAATCATGTTAATTAATTTTATGTTAATTTCATTCCTTATATATATATATTCTAAATAAATTACATTCATGTGTTCAAATCACGTAAACAATATTTATTTATATTTTAGTTTACATAAAAAATATACAAAATCTATTGAAATATTATGAATTGTTTATTACATATTTCAATACTCCGTGTGAATCCTTTCACACTCTTTGTAAATATTTTTTCATCATGCTCACATCAGTTTAGACATACTATGTTCAAATTTTTATCCTAATACAAGGGATTTACTACGAGACCCTATGTGCCATATAAATCACAAAAAAAAAATAAGACCTCTATTTCCTTGATTCAATTAATGAGTGGCCTCATATTGAACATTAGTGTTACTCAATAAACACTTGGTGTATCATATGACCTTTATGAAACATATTAATATATTAACAATAATATGTCTAACACCATCTATATCATATACATCGTATATATAACAATGTAGTACATTTTTCCCCAACATTAAATGAAATAATACTTGGAATATTTTATACTCCATATCATATTTTATTAACATCCAAAATATACTAATGATGTTTATTTACACATCACATGACCTTCATATTATATATAAAAGTGTCACATTTTCTTTATCATAGTGGATATTACCATCATATGTTACTTATGTGAGGGTGACCAGGAATTTTTTCATTCTCCCATAGTGATGGTCATGTTTTATTTAAATGTATAATGAGTTAAAAAATACAATATTCATTGAATTATAATTGATTTCATGAGCATTATCATAAGCAAAAAACTTTAGTTGATTATATATGTTTGTATTCAGAGTTTCATAAATAGTTTGTCAATGTATGTTATTTCTTGTGCCAATTATATTGAAAAACTCATTTTAGAATATTCCATAAAAATAAAACTCCAATATCTATTTCAATAATAATATCATAGTTCAAGATATATAATATAGTGAGTTAGTCTGTGTAATAATTCTTTATATAATATCCATGAACCTGCACTTTTAGATATATTGCTAAAAATATAATTATTAAATTTCTAGATTAGATGATGATAAATGGGAAATGGGTTAGCAATCCCAAATGTAAAAATTAAAAAAATATTGGATTACATACATATATAGAGACATTTAAATTATATATTTATATATAATTATGTTAAAATATTTCATAATTTTATTTTTATATAGGTCGTTTTTTCCAGAAAAAATATATTAATTATAATCACACAATTTCTCCATTTAATGTATCTTTATCAATTAATCTCACAGAAATTGTTAAAGATTGTTTGTATCATTAACATATATCAGAAATCATTTGATAATGGGGGATAATAAAAAATGATATCTATAACATAGATATTAAATAAAAAATATACTATGTAGTCAATTTAAAATACATAGATCATGTAATAGAGTTTTAGTTATATATAATAATCATTTAGGTAAATGATTTAATTACATATGAATCAATTTATCTTTATCATAAAATATTTCTCTAAAATTTAATTAATTGATATTTTAATTAATAAAATTGATGTGAGACGCACGGGGTGGCCCGATCTTCACGGCGTAGGGTGGCGGTTGAAGGATGCGGTTCGGGGCTAGGTGGTGGATGATGGATACAGATAGTGTATGAAAGTAGTCAATCGATGCTATATGGAGCGCAACCTACTACTTAGACAACACACTCAAGGGATGGATGTGATAACCAATCCACACAGCAACACACATGGGTTGAGGCACGGAATTGGGGGCTTTGTGATCTTGGATCACCAATCTAACTTGTAAATTGACAAGGCAAGAATGCACAAGAGCTAGGACATAAAAACCAGGACAATCCTCACACAATGGAGAGAAATAACGCATAATCTATCAACTAAGTTTTGAATGAAAATAAAATTCCATGGGTGGATATTTATAGCCAAGGGGATGATACAATGGTCAAATGTCTAATACCCTAATGTCAGAAAAGATAAACCTACCTTTTCCCCTTAAAAGTCAAAATGATAAAGTCTAACAAGGAATTTTGGAAAAGTAGCACACAACATTCCAACTATAGCCTACCGGACTTGACTTTGAGTTCATATCCCACTGGATTTGACTTTGTTGTCCATAGATGCCAGTTCTAGAATTCTCCATGTAGGCAAGGCATGAAAATTCGTGAACCCTTGTGGGCCAATCTTTAAACATCATGTATGGGCATGAATAAGTGAGAAAATAGGCCCATTTTCTCCATCCATGCAAGGAAAGATTCATTGGTCCTTTAATGAAGCGAGATGGGCGCCCATTATTGCATTCATCCTCTTTAATCCCCCACGCGTCATCGGGCCTTGCAAATCCAACTCCTACACTTGGGTAATCGGCTAGGTGCCTTCAACCTGGTTCGCATCATCATCCCCATCTTGAAAATGAGCCGTCCTTGACTCTTAAACCTCTACACCCAAAAAAGGATAAAGATCATAAACATTGAATATGGCACTTACACCATTCTCACCTGGAAAAGCTATCTTGTAACAATTGTTGTTAATCTTCTCAATCACTCGGAATGGTCCATCCCCTCGTCGGATGAGTTTTGATTTCCGCTTTTCAGGAAATCTTTCCTTCCGCATATGAATCCAAACCATGTAACTAGGCTTGAACAACATTTTCTTACGTCCCTTGTTTGCATGATCCATATATTTCTAGGTCATCCGCTCGATATTTATCCTTGCCTTTTCATGGATTTTCTTGATGAATTCTGCACACCATTTCGCATCCATATTAACTTCTTCATGTAAAGGAAAAGGAACTATATCAATAGGGTTAAGGGGGTTAAAGGCATAAACTATTTCAAATAGAGAATATTGAGTTGTGGAATTCTTGGCCCTGTTATTTGCGAATTGCACATGCGGCAGACACTCCTCCTATTTCTTTATGTTCTTTTTCACAATGCTTCGCAGAAGGGATGATAGTGTTTGATTTACCACCTCGGTTTGTCCATCGATTTACGGATTACATGTTGTGGAAAATTGTAACTTCATTCCTAGTTTTCTATATAATTTCTTCCAAAAGTAGCTGAAGAATTTTGTGTCTCAATCCGACACAATCATCCTTGGAATACAATGATGTTTGACTAATTCCTGAAAGAAAAGTATTGCAATGTTAGTGGAATCATCAGTTTTGTGACAAGGAATAAAATATGCCATTTTTTAAAACCAATCCACAACAAAGAAAATGGAATCTCTCCCCCACTTGGTCCGTGGTAACCAAACAATAAAAGTCCATTGATATGTCCTCCCATGGGGTGTTGGGAAATGGGAGAGGAAGATATAGTCTGTGTGGGTTCAGTTTCGATTTCGATTTATTGTAGACAATGCAATTTCCCACAAATTTCTCAACATCTCTAGATATCTTAGGCCAATAAAAATGCTCGTTAAGAACACTTAGAGTTTTTGAAACACCAAAATGTCCCATTAACCCATCTGAATGTGACTACTTCATTAAAATTAAAGGGATTGAGCAATTGGGAATGCAAAGCTCATGAATCTGAAATAAGAATCCATCATGTAAATAGAACTTTTCCCAACTAACACCCGATTTAAGATGTTCATAAGGTTCTCTAAAATCACTATCAATGGCATATAAATCCTTAATGTATTCAAATCCAAGAAGTTTTGAATCCAACAAGGATAAAAGAGAATATCTACCTGAATGTGCATTGGCCAAAATATTTTCATTACCCTTTTTATGCTTGATGACATATAGAAATGATTCAATGAATTCCAGCCATCTAGCATGTCTCCTATTTAGTTTATGTCGGATCCTAAGGTATTTAAGAGCCCCGTGATCATAATGGATCACAAATTATTTAGGCCAAAGAGTGTGTTTTCCATGTCTCTAGTACTCTAAACAACACATACAACTCTTTTTCATATGTAGCATAGTTTAGAGTTGGGCCATTTAACTTCTCACTAAATAAAAAAATATGCTTACATTCTTGCATGAGTACTCCTCCTATTACAATTCCGCTTGCATCACATTCAATTTCAAGGGTCTTACTGAAGTCTAGAAGTGCAAGTAGAGGGGCGAGGGTGAGTCTCTCCTTTAACGCATGGAAGGATTTTTCTTGAGTTGTCCCCCATTTGAAAGGAACATTATTCTTTGTCAATTCATTCAAAGGCACTGATAGTGTGCTAAAGACCTTCACCAATCTCCTGTAAAAACTAGAAAGTCCATGAAAACTTCTTACCTACCCAATAGAGGTTGGAGTTGTCCATTCATGTATTTCTTTGATCATCATAGTGTCAACATCAACTCCATTCCCACTTATAACAAATCCATGGAAAACAATCTTATGGAGGAAAAAATCACACTTATTAATATTTCCAAACAATTTTTCTTTCCCTAACACCTCTAGGAATTTTCTTAAGTCATCATCATGTTCATGAAAATTAATACTATACACTAGAATATCATCAATTTAAACTACCACAAATTTTCCTATATATGCATGTAATACATTATTCCATAACCTCATAAATGTGCTTGGTGCATTGGTGAGACCAAATGGCATGACTAACCATTAATAAAGTCAGTATTTTGTCTTAAATGTAGTTTTCCACTCATCTCCATCTTTCATTCCAATTTGATGGTAGACACTTCTTAAATCAATTTTTGAGAAAATAGTTGATCCATTTAATTTGTCTAGCATATCATCTATCCTGGGGATAAGATGAAAATACATGATCTTTATGTTGTTGATGGCTCTACAGTCAATGAAGATTCTTCATGTTCTATCCTTCTTTGGTTCTAGAATCACAGGTACCACACCAGGACTAAGCATCTCTCTGACATATTCCACATCAAACAGCTCTTGAACTTGCCTTTGAATTTATTTTGTCTCTTCATGATTGGTGCAATATGCAGGGTGGATTGGTAGAGTTTCTCCAGGTATGAGGTCAATTTGATGCTCAATACCTCTAATGGGTCGAAAACCTGGTGGAACCTATTCAGGAAAGACATCATCATACTCCTACAACAACGACTCAATAGTATTTATCAAACAAGTTAAGTCATTAGAATTTAGCAACACCTCTTTGTACATGATTACTAGGAGGGTTTTCTGTGAAAAAAATTCTTCCATAACCTCACTCTTATTTTCCAAGACCACATTTTTCTCTTCTCTCAAATTATTTTTCCCACTTGATTTTTATTTTCTCTCAATTTCTTTCTTTCTCTCATTTTCTCTCTTTCCCACATTCTCTCCTTTTTAATTTTCACTCTTTTTATCCTCATCACTCATTTTTTTATTTTTTCTCAAAATGTGATCTTCCATAATTTGTTTGGGGGACATGGGGTTGAGGGTTATATGTTCCCCTAAGAGTAAAAAAGAGTGATGATTCAAGAAACCATCATGGGTAACATGCCAATCATACTTCAATGGTTGTCCCAACAATAAATAGTAGCCCTTCATAGGAACAACATCGCACAAGACCTCAT
The DNA here is from genome assembly GCA_963277665.1 of Viscum album. NCBI lineage: Eukaryota > Viridiplantae > Streptophyta > Magnoliopsida > Santalales > Viscaceae > Viscum > Viscum album. The sequence goes on along the minus strand of OY728164.1, from coordinate 1,863,010,500 downwards.
ATTTGTACTACCTGATGGTGACAAATACCTTCACTTTCTAGGTGACCCTCAGATCCCCACAATCATTCAACCACTGAAGCTGATATGGATGTTGATGCTTCAAAGTAGGAAATCCCAACTTCTCTACTAACTCAGTGCTCACAACATTACAACAGATTACTCCATCAATAATAACACTACATACCTTCACGTGGATCTTGCACCGTTTATTGAAAATGTTCTCCCGCTGCTCATTCTCTCCCATGGTAATTTGTATGCTTAGAAATAACATAGTGAAAAGAATCTCACCATCTTCTACAAACCTCCACTATCAATTTCTGAAGATTCTTCCTCCTTCTCTTAGGAGCTCTCTCCATTGGTCTCCCATTATCCATACTTGTTGATGGTCATGGTGCGCTAGTTTGGGCACTCACTAGCAATGTGACCCCTTCCTTGACATATGAAACACCGAATATCTCTATTTCTGGTTTAGTTAGCCTCAAAAGTAGGTTTCTTAGGTGGAAGAATTTCCTTTTCACTTTTGTGATCAACCACCTCTTTTGGCATTGATGACTCTCCAATCTCCTTCATTGGATTTGTCCATGGTGTGAAAGGGGTAGTGGGTTTTCACATGTTGATCCTCCTTTTGATTTGTTGCTTGATATTTGTGTCTTGTTGGATCATATCATGTATCTCTACATGGTGGTAAATCTCCACTTGATCCGCAATCTCCCGATTGAGCCCATGTAAAAACAGTGCCATTGTTGCCTCCAATCCTCATAAATGTTTTCTAGAATCATGGAAATTTGCATCTCCATATAGTAGTCTTCTACACTCTTACTCCCTTGAGTGATGCGTTGAAGTTTGTTGTGGAGATCTCTATGGTAATGTGTGAGAACAAATCGCTTCTGCATGGCGAACTTCATGTCTTCCCAAGTGTTGATGGGATGTCCACCTTATCTATCCCTCTACTATTGAACTTGATCCCAATTAAATTAATGCATAATCATAAAATTGAGGGGAAGAAAGTTTGACCTTTTTCTCCTCGTAATATGCATGTCATGAAAATACTTGCTTGATCCGCATCTCCCACTCAAAGTATGCTTCCGGGTCGCTTTTCCATTGAAATGAGGGGACATTCACCATGATCCCGCCAATTAAGTCATCATCATGTTTTCTCATTTTTCCACCTCTCAGTTATTGGTACAACCTCCTCCTTTGTGGGACATCATCAAGATCATCAACAAAGTTCACCATCTCCTCCTCCTTGATGTGGGGATGACATGGTGCCAGAGCACGTTGTGGGTTATCATGGAACATCCTTAGGCTTGGTTTATTCTCCAATTCATCAATATTCTCATGTAAAACCTCCATCATCTGATCAAGAAGCTTCTAGAAGTGTCTAACCAATGCTTGAATTTAGAATTGTGTACCTTCAGGTGCAGGATATCTACTTCGACATCCTTTATCGCTAACATGTGCAATTTTCTTCCCATGATCTTCTGAAATGATATGTTATGAAAACACAAACACACACAAGGGAGGGTGACACACACAATGATACACACTCACTCACATAGGTGAGATTTACACACACACACACAATATGTACACTCTCTCACACACAAAGATAAACACTCACACACACAAGATATACACACTCAAACACACAGGATTTACACACACACACACACACAATAAGATCCACACACTCACACACACAAGATATTATTTTTTTCTTATTTCTCTCCACTCTCAACACTCAATTAAAATTCCAAACTCTTATGAAATATAATACCTTGGTTTGGATTATCACTTTCCCCAAATATTTCCCCAATCAAGATTGTGTTGGGATCTAGTTTAACAATACCCGATTGAGTGGTAAAGGGTAAAGGGTGATAAGATTGTAGAAAATGGATAAAGGGTGGGTGGAAAAAGGGGGTAAAACGGTGGTATTTGGGTTTTTCTCGATTGTGCAAGATAAGATAATTGAATAACAATATGACCTAAATACAAAATGGGGATGAAGTAAAATGATGGAAAAAGTTATATATGGAAATGGAAAGTGCTAATAAGGTAAAGATAAAAGGAGTAATTGTATCTGCTTTTTTGATTCTATTTTTGTGTCAATTATCCTCAAAATGTGTTGTCCTTGGAGTTTTAAATCAAAAGATGACTGAAGGGAGAGGAAGACAATTATTTTTTTAAAATCTCTCAAATAAATGATGTGCATAATTTCGAAAAGAAAAAAATGATGAGTTGAGGGAATTTTATTTTTTACCGGATAAAAATCACATATAGAGAATTAAATGAGTAAAGAATATGAATGAAAATTTGGCTCAAATTATAATAATCCAAGATTGAACAAACTAGGCCAATTAAGGTTGATTTCAAGATAAGGGGTTTTTTTTGTATAATGGGTGAATAATATGGAAGGATAAAGAGGGTAATGGACATAATTAAAGTAAATGAAGGGATAGATGCCTACCATGTCAACCAAATCTCTAATGCCATCTGATGTGATATGAATAGGGTGGCCCAATCTTCATGGAGTAGGGCGGCGGTTGAAGGATGTGGTTCATGGATAAGTGGTGGATGATGGATACAGATAGTGGATGCAAGAAGTAAATCAACACTATAAGTAGCGCAACCTACTACTTAGACAACACTCTCAAGGGAGGGATGTGATATCCAATCAACACAACAATTCCCTTGGGTTGAGGCACAAAATTGGGGGCTTTGTGATCTTGGATCACCAATCTATCTTATAGATTGACAAAGCAAGAATGCACAAGAGCTAGGAGAAAAAAACCGATACAATACTCACACAATGGATAGAAACAAATCATAAGCTCTCAATTATGTATTGAATGAAAATACAATTCCATGGGGTGGCTATTTATACCCAAGGGGATGATACAACAGTCAAGGATCTAATACCCTAAAGTCATAAATTCTAAACCTACCATGTCCCCTTAAAAAGTAAAAAAGATAAATCCTAACTAATACTTTTGGAAAAGTAGCACACAAATTTCCAAATATAGCCCACTGGACTTGACATTGTGTGCATATCCCACCAGATTTGACTTTGGTGTCCAAAGATGCCATTTCTAGAATTCTCCATGTGGGCAAGGCATCCAAATTCGTGCAACCATGTGGTCCAAGCATTAAACATCGTGTCTACGCTTGAATAAGTGAGATAATAGGCCCATTTTCTCCATCCATGTAAGGAAAGATCCATTAGGCCTTTAATGAAGCGAGATGGGCGCCCATTGTTGCATTCAACCTCTTTAATCTTCCATGTGTCATCGAGCCTTTCAAATCCAACTCCTCCTCTCGGGTAATCGGATTTGTGCCTTCAACATGGTTCGCATCAAAAATACTTATCACAAGGAATTCATTGAACTTGAGAGAACCCTTTAAAGAATTTAAAAAACGAAATATCCTTTTTCACATAAATAGAACAATCCTTCCTCTAATGAATAAATCGTTACCATAACATATAACATCAAATGATTTCTATGAAAAATAATTAGAATGCGTTAAAAAAAATACACGTGAGATTGTAAAATGATTTTCATTGATCCATTACAAGAATGCATCCTAGAACACTTAAATTAAACAACCAACTATGTCATATGAAATATTATTCTATGTATAACATAATCATTAACAAAAAAATTAGATATATTTTACTAGCATGCACATCACAAAATATTATTTATTAAGACCATTAAATACACAAAACATTTAATATAATATATGTATATAGTGAAATATAATAACATTATTGTATTTAAAATATATGTTGATGAACATTTATACACGTTGGAAAAATAATTATAAAATCATTTCTCATCGAAGAACATAATGAAAGTTCAAAGAAGAATAAGAATGTGACATCATTTTGTGAATATATTAAAAATTAATATAAGGTTTATTAATGAATTACATTCATAAGGGATGGAAATTACACACATGTGGTATTGATGAAATAAATGATTTAATTCACAACTTAGTATAAATAGAAAAAATAACCTCTTTGGAAGATGTTATAAAATACTAATATAAAACCATCATACACAAGGTCATAAAATGTTTGAAATGGATTTGAATGTACATATTTGTGTATTGATTTCATAACCCCTCCATCTAATGATACCTCTCTTGGAATGAAAATGAATAAATGGATATAATTATCCCTGATTCACACCCTTAGTAAGTCCTGAGATGGTGATTACAACCAAGGGAATACAAGTCTCAGATTATGTGAGGCATTACCCTTTATAACGAAACAATATCAATAGATAAGATGTATCAACCAAAATCAACTACATGAAAATTTATAATAAAGGGAAAATCAACCCATAATGTACTTATAAATAAAAATTTATACTTACAAATGTATCCAAAATAAAGTACCAAGAATAAAGAAAAAGTTATTAACACAACAATAACTCCAATGGCCCAAACTAGAAATGTCATGCATGATGAACAAAGTCCTCCAGGAATCCTGAAAACAATTTTTATATATATAGGTTGATCATAATGGTATACTCAGTAGGAAAATCAATGTCTCCAATGCACATTTGAAAATACCATACTACTACACCTGTGTGAATGTAGTAGAACCGAATAGAACATAAGATGTTATAATAACCACCCAACCACCCCAAGGAAATTTCAACAAGTAAGGAAATTTATGTAATTTAATATAGAGAACAACTATGATAGGGTATCCTACACCACTTTTCCATTGATTATCCTCTCTCACACAGTAAGGTAAAATGTTCTGGCACTCCCACCTCTTCCGAACATACCACATCACAACTCTCCTTCATACACACGGGCCTCAATACACTACCCCATATAACTAGGCCTCACAACACATCCTACTTGCACACACTTTGACCAAAAACAAATCATGCTTGCACAAACCTGGGCCTCACAACAGTTCACATCCCACTAGTGAAACATGGTCCACAAACTACACCTTATCATGAAGTCTCCATGGAATTTAGAACACATATCATCTGTATGTTACTTGGGAAACCATAAGAAATTTCATCTTGGTGATGCATGTGAAAGCACAACATGCCAGCACACACCTGTACCTCAGAAATCAAAAAAATCTTGAAAAATATTTGGTTATCACAGCCAAGATGAGGGTGCATGGATGAGTGGGTGGCCAACCATTTATCCTCCTACCAGAATTTTTGGACAAGACACCCTCCTCCGTGATGACGGGAGTGTTCATCAAATAGTGCACAACTAGGGTGGGGTGCATATAGAAATCATGAGAAAATATAGTGTATATACATACAGAGTTACATCACAAAATCCCACCCTTTGGGTTTATAATAAGATTTATCAATCTTATAGAATCCACACAATCTCTACCACCTATAAATGTAGAGAAACAGTCAAACAAAACACAGTCAACAATTTGTTTTCAACCTTTAAACCACATTGTCTAGCCTTTTTTTCAATAACTCCCACTTTTTGAGCCACCTTTTTCTATTTATTCTACATTTGTTAGAAAACCTATTCCATTTAAAAATACTTATTAATTCTATTTTCTAACGCATTTGTTTAAATATTAACATGAATATGTTAATCAACTCAACCTAGTAGCAATTTTTTCATTAAAAATTCCCATTTGAAATTATTATCAAATAGTATTATTTCGAATAATAATTTGGTTGATATAAAATTAAAAAAAATAAGTACAACAAAATATTAGAAGAACACAAATGATAAGCCATATTATACTTTTAATCGACATTTGGGTGCTTAATAGATTACAAAAACATCAAATAATCCCCTATTTACTAAACATTGGTTCATTAAATTCAATCCTATTATCATTTTTTATTTATTATTCACATTCCACATTCCATTTCATATAACACATTTTCATATTCCTCCAAAAATAGATAATCCACTTTAATTTCATACTTCCCAAAAAACATGAATTAATTCACACAATACAATAACCAACACATAGAATATAGCACTGTGTGATATACCAATAATCTCTTACCAATAATCCCACAACATAACCTATACATAGTCATATCCCCTTTTTCACATCCCTATAGCATAACCATACCACAACAACTATCGCAACCCCACTGCACCACTGTACCATTAGGACAATCACATCTCCACATCAGAAAACATCGCATCCACTACCACCACACATCACAACAAGGCCATATTACATCCATATTATCAATAAAACCAACACATAGCACAAAATCATGTCAAAAAACATGCTACAACACATAACAGATCAAAATGTACTTTTAAATTTAGCAGGGACACACTTATTAAATTTAACATAATTTAGGGAGTTATCAAAGAAACCATATAATCATGGGGTATCAATTTTTTTAACTGAATGTATGTGGTTAACTAAATATATAATAAGTGACATTAGTATCCAGATAACATACATGTGTTGCACACCCCACAAAATATTGCACAATCAAGGACCCCCAATGGCCAAGAAATATAGTGGATATTTACCCCAAACAAATCACAACTTTTATCGAACTATCAATAAAATAGTAGGATCATACATCCCATTACCCAAACCATTTTGATAGTTCTTAATCCAATTAGATTATCATATATTAATTGGTTTGAAACCATATTCACAATAGGTGAAAATAATAAAAACATCCCACAAGATACACATAATGTGAAACTAAGGGAAAACCTACTTTAAAGAAGGATGATCGATATAGACTTTTTCTCATACCTTTTACACCCAAACAAGGGGTTCGTACATGGGACACAACTCTAGAGAAACAAAAACTATATACACCAACAAGGATACATGACTTCTAAGGGAATAATTATTTTTTACGTCCATATCACGATAATGTAAAAGGAATTACAGAATAGAATATTTTAAACATAGATATATTAGATCCGGATTAAAAAGGATTTGAAATGGTATATTTGAACATTAAAGATGATCACATTAAACAACTTGGATTTACAATTTAGAATCATACGGACACTGGAGGAATTTAAAATATTATATATTTCCATTGAAATGGATTTAAAACACATTAAATAAGGTATTAATATAATTTCCTATCATAAAAGTCAGAAAAGGGGAAAATTAGAAAATCAAGAAACATTATTCAATGCCACCGCAATGGAGTTACTACCACCGCAAAACAAGTCACTGATACATGATTCACCACCTTCGAGTGTCCTCCAGCGAGTCATTGCTAGAAGAGTCATTGCTAGTGTGTCACTGCTAGTGAATCACCACTATACGAGTCACTTCTAGTGACACACCACAAGATGAGTCACCACCATTGTGCTTCTACCATGATGAGGTACAACCAGGATGAGCTACCGCCCGAATGAGTTAAAATTTGGAAATTTTAATTTTAGAGAAATCAGGAAATTAGTTAGATCATAAAAGAATCATTTGTCCAAACATCAACTTAGACTTCCCACAGACACGAAAAAACATGATTTATCAAAATGTAATGGACCAGAATTTTGAGACCATTGCATCAGATACGTCTCAAAATATTCATTCCCTAATGAATTAAAAATAACCCAAAAGAAAAGGAGGAATGATCTAAAAACCCTCCCTTATAGATACCTCTCATGTATCTTCATATTATTAAAACACAACAATAACTCTAATATTAGCTCTCGGGAATAAATTAATAAAATAAAAAATTCATCAGAATATTTCAAACAGAATTGATTGTTTCAGATCATGGAAACCATTATTTTACAATTTATTTCGACAACTTCACTTACACATTCTAGTGATGTAATATCTATACATCCATTTTTCTTATTTGTTAATCTATAAAATTTAAATTCAAAATAATTTGTATATATCATTTTTAATATATCAGGAATAAATATATTACCATACTCACGTAAACATTTATTAAATACATATAGAAGATATTAACAAAAATTTATTAAACCATTTGAGTGTAATTACAAAACTAATCTGGATTTTTCAAATTATCTATAAATTTTCAGACCTACTTCTCAGAATTTTATTCTCAAGCATGTTAAGATTGAAAACATTCCAATTAAATAATTTCCAAGAAAAATCTAAATAAAATTCAGCAGGTTAAGAACCACACTTTGAGTCATAACCAAATTTTGAATCCTTTTTATAGAATGGAATTTTCAAAAATACTCTTTGTGAACACACTGTCAACAAATTTTGTAAAAAATTCGTCAATATGTCTCCCAGGACAGCATGCGTAAATTTGATGGGTTCTTCAGTCACAAAATTTAATCTTTTTTACTATCAATTTTCAATCATGATCTTTACCAAGTTTATATTAATTGAATTCAGCATAAAATTTATAAAAAATGGAATGGATAAAATATATGATATTTCTTCTAAATGTACCATCTTATCCATGTTTTTTCAGGTTTTTGATGAAAAATTAATTACCAGGAACATACTTATGCAGATATAACAAGGGTCTCAACATTCCAAATTTCGTTTTATTTCACAGGTGTATGTCATTGCATATATGAGTTTCCCATAGAAATATTATACTATCATGAAAACTCATATTTATATATAAAGAACTACAAAAATCATCAAATTCAAAGAAACCCATCCACCACACCATCATATTGTACTCTTTTGGAAGCAGCGACTCACCGACATGTTTATGAAATGTGTTGAAATATAATGCATCCTGATTTTGGGAAAGAGTACCCATATCTGCATATAATTTTCACCATAACATGTGATATCAATATATGATAAAAAAATTAAACAACATGTTTGAATTTAATGATTATGAACACTTCGATAATAAAAAAAGATTTACGAATGTGAGGATATCCCATATTTATAAATTTCTTGATCTAAAAATGGTTTATTTTATTACTGACATTAAGTGATTATTACTTTTTATAAAAAGTGATGGATTACAACAACCAACATATAAAAAAACACAGTTAAATTCATATTAATATAAAAAATAACACATGTCTATTCCACTTAATATCACTACAACAATACAGTAGAACCACCCTCCATAATTAATCTAAAAAAATGATCCCCAGATATTCCTTAAAACCACATCACCAAACCCTCTTACAATCCCCCAACAACCAACATTTTTTCACAACCTCCTTCTACAAATAATCTTCTACATATTCCCAAAAAATTATTAGTATAATCATCACACATAAATACCACATCAAAAAAATCCAGGAATTCACTCTCCCATGTTGAGATATTAGCCACTTTTGGTGGCACTTACTCGCCCTCACAGTTTTAATCGTTTCAAATAATAAACTGACTCGTTTAGGGATAAATTTTCCCCCATTTTGTATATTTAATGGGTTTTAAAACAAATTTCACACACGAAATCATCGTATGAACGATCACCGAATAAAGTAACACATAACATCTTCAATAATTTTCTTGTGGTTTCTATTACTTCATCTAATTATTTAGCATGGTTAACCTAACATAATATTAAATTCCTAATGGGTAATCATCTTATTATTAATATATAAGTGATTATAATATTAATACATTGTGAGTTTAAACAAGTAGTCATATCATGGGTCTCAATATCTACTACAATCATAAAACAACAAGGTTTCAATTGACTGCTATTTTCAGTCAGGAATATAAACACATCAACACAATGATAAAAATTAAACTGTAAATAAAACTAAACATTTCCATTTTATTTATAGTCAAACATCTTGTCTTGAATTTAAATAGTTGTAACATGCACCCATGTTAAATAAGGAATTTCATAAATGATATATCACTCACAATGTTTAATATGGTTTCACAAGACAATATGAGCATATATAATTTTAATGGTAATAAACATCATACGTCATATGAATAATTCTATAGGATAGTTTGTTGTGTTCAATTCAAATAAAATAATACATAAATAACATTCTATCATAATCATCAAAGTACAACATTCATTCTAACTAAAAAATTTTAATTACACTTGTTGTATTACTAGGTTTCAGGCCTTACAATCCTCCAAATAATTTTTTTAATCATTTCATATTTCAAGAAAATATGATTATATACTGAAATAATGACAACATGATTCTACATAAATATTTAAATGTAACATATTAATCATTATAAAATAAAATGTCTCTCATAATAAAATTTCCCATGTTACCCCACCAATGATTTAACCATTAGGTAATCTTCCCAAAACAAAAATCGTGTGACTTAAAATATAAATTATGGTTATTTCAGAACAAAAATGTTATTATCTGTTATTAAATGACATGTTTAATCACTTATATAGTTATAGGTATCAAAAAGTTACCACAATGCATGCTTATAATTTTCCAAAATTTACAAATAAATGCCACAGGGATTTATACCCTAACTGATGTATACAAGATATGGTTATATCAACACTTTAGAAATAAAATCATCGGAAATAATAGAAGCACTTTATTCTTGTCAGGGATTAAAATTCAAAATAAATTTCTATTATAAAGATGGAAATTTTCACAAATTACAGAATTTAAATGACTAAATCGATATTTTACAACATGTCAACAAAAAATTCTTATGAAAAATTACAAATGGAAGGAAAAAAAATACATTTTGAATGACATGCAAACTAGAAAATATCTAAACATGGTTTTGATGATATTCATTTTTTCATACTATCATGAAATATACTTCACGGTTACATGTTTTGTTATGGTTTTTAAAATTAATCAATTGATCTTAAAAAATACACTAAGCATAGACCACTATCAATTTCAAACATTATAAAAACTATAATTCATGTTTTATATTTCTATCAAAGGATGAAAAATCAAATTTATTAAGAGTCATGCTTTAATTGGAATGAAAATAAAATTTCCAATATTCAAGAAGGGTTCAGAAAAACAGTTAAATCTTGTTAACCATAATATTATACTTTTCTCTAGGTTATAAGAATAATTAATCAAATAGTTAATGAATTTTATTATAAAAAAATCATTGGAAATGTTATATTAATAAACATAAAATTTCATGATTCATTGAACTCATATTATGATCACAAAATAAACCATTTCAAATAAGAAAACAAGTCATTATGATGCACGTACCTCTCGTATGTTTCTACCATATAACCAGTGCAACATCACTTGGTCATTAGGTAGGCCGATATTCTATGATATGGATCATAGTGGGCCTTAGAATCCCATGTCATAGCCGTTATCCCTATATTATGTGACACACGAAGGTAAACTGATACTTTTTCCATACCATCCCATGCATTACTCGCTGTTCATAAATCCAAACTCCACCCTATATCTCAACCTCACTCTGATGCCATTATTTCATGACACCATCCCTCCAAAGATACCCCTATTGAGCTAGAAATAAATAATGATAGATATTGAACGCGCCCACCAGTCGGGCCCCTAGTAGGACCCGGGTTGGAAACTATCACAAAGAAATGAAAAATCTTACAATATGGGAGGCATTACCCTTTATAAGGAATTATGATCTGGATGTAAGATATATAAACCAAAATCAACTCTAAGAAATATTATAATAATGGCAAAACCATCCCACAATGAATTCATAAATGAAAATATTATATATGAAAAACTTATCAAAATAATGCATAAAAGAATAAAAGCTAAGGCAGCGACACAACAACAGCTCCAAATGACCTAATTGGAAATTTCAATAATGGCCCAAAATGTCCTCATGGAAACCATAAAATTGTATTTATAAACATAGGGTGAGAATATAAGAATACTAATTAAGAAAATCAATGTCTCTCATGCACATGTGCAAAGAGAATACAAATGCCCACATGTGATATTAGTAGAACCAGACAAGACTTACACAGGTATACTAACCTCCCATCCTAATCAATACACTCTCACCTAGTAACATAATTCAAGTAAATTAATATATAAAAAATCTATGAAAGTGTACCATGCACCACTTTCCCACTGATTATCCACTCTAACACCCTAATAGAAATCGCCAGGGTGATCCCAACTTTTCTAAACATATCATGTCACAACCCGACCTCACACACCAAGGCCTCACAACAAACCCCACCCACACACACCTGGGCCTCACAACACATCCTACTGACACACACCTTGGCCTCACAACACATCACACCCACAAACACCTAGGCCTCAAAATAGAGGACATCCCGCATGAAAACACCTGGGCCACAAATTACACCTCAACCTGAAGACTCCAGGTAAATAACAAAACATCTCATCCCATAAATACATGGGAATGAACAAAAATACAAAATCATCAATGGCACCATCCCTCGTGATGATGGGGGTGTTCGGGACATAGTGCTGAACTAGGGTGTGAGTGTGTGTAGAAAAAAACATACAATATATATACATATACTGTTATAGCACAAAATCCCATCCTATGAGTTTATGACAAGATCTATCCATTTCAAAAAATCTAAACAATCACTTACACCTCTAAATACCTACAAATGCACAAAAAAAACCAAATCATCAATTCCTTTTCATCCATTAAGCCATATTCAAAAGTATCTCTTTTATTAATAATTCTCACATTATTATCCACATTGACATTTTTAGAAAAAATTTGTTAGAATCTTCATTTCATTGAGAAGGAAATTATATATTATATTTCCAACCAATTTTGTTTAAATCAACATGAACAAGTTAATCAACAAAAACCCATCGTTAATTTTGTCATTAAATATCCCTATTTGAAATTGTTAACATAAGTTATTAATTACATTAATAAATGGGTAGATATAATAGAACAAACCACAAATCATAATAACAAAAACATAAAATTATAACACAACCCATAAGTCTTGTTATACTTTTAATCCAAAATTGGATGTTTATCAAATTTAAAAAATATATCACAATCCCATATTACCAACACATTGGTTCATTAAATTATATCATGTTATCATTCTTTCAATATATGTTCATTTTCTATTTTCCATTTCAAATAAACTTTTTATAAATTATTAAAAAAACTGATATTACACTTTAATTCAATACTTCCCAAGAAACAATAGTTAAAGCACACGATACAATAAAAAACACACAGAATGTTGCACCACATGATAGAAAGTTACATTAATAATAATAATCCCACATCATTACCAATTCATAGTCACATCCCCTTTTTCACAGCCCCATAAAATTACCATACCAAAACCCCCATCTCATCTCTATTACACAATTGAACAATCACTACAATAAAATTCCTACTCCATAAAACATCTCATTCAATACCCGTAATTCTAAAAAAGAGACATACATTATCCATCATATCACTAGATCAAACCCATATCACAAAATAATGTACACAAACATGTTACAAAACATAATAGATAAAAATATACTTTCAGATTTTATAGGTATTTCCTTAATCAATTTCACAGAATTTACAAAGCTATCACTAAATCCATATAATCCAAGGGAATCCATGTATTATAACTGATTGTACGTGGTTAAATAATTATATATCAAGTTACATAAATAGCCACATTACATGCATGTGATCCAAATCCCACTAAATAGTGCACAAAATGACCCTAATGGACATGATTTTTAGTGGGTATTTAACCCATACAATTCTCTACATTGATCAAAATATTAATAAAATAGCATAATTGATTGTCAAGCTCCCCAACCCCTTTATATTGTTTTTAAAACAATTGAATTTTCTTATATTTATTTGGATTCAACCATATTCAAAATACGTGATAATTATAAAACCATCCTACAAGATACACTTAAAGATAATTGGAGATAAAAACCTACATGTAAGAAGGACGACCGACATAGCCTTTTCCCAAACTTGTTGCACCAAAATAGGATGTACGTATAAGAGAAAACACTCTAGGGAATCATGAACCATCCAAAACATCCATGTAACATAACTATTAAGCGTAGATGGATTTGGTATGTTTGTATCATTATAATGGAGAAGGGATGAACAAATGAATGATTTCTGACTTTGAATGTGTATATTCGAATTCAACCTGATTTGAAATGGGTTAGTTGACCATTAATGAAGATCACAATAAACCACACTATTTGACCATTTAGAATCACCTGAACATTAGTGAAATTTAATATATGATATGTATCCTTTAAAATAGTTTTAAAACCCATTTAAAGGCATTAAAAAAATTTCCAATTAGAAAATTCATAAAAGGGAAAAACTTTAAAATTTAAAGACATTGTTCACTCCCACAACATGGGTGTTACGACCATAGCCAAATGACTCATCACCAGATGAGTCACTATTAGTGATTCACCACTAGACAAGTCACCGATAGATGTGTCACTTCCAGTGAGTCCCCACCAGATGAGTCACCGTTAGGCGAGTCACCTCCAGTGAGTCACCACTAGTGATTCAAAATAAAATGATTCCCCACTAGTGAGACACAAGTAGGCAAGAAACCACCAGTTAGCTACCACCAAGATGAGCTACTTCCAAGATAAGATACAACAAGAATGAGATCCCTCAAGAATAAACTATCTACAGAGTGAGCAGTGATAATTTTTTTTAATTTTGGTGAACTAAAGAAAATTATTCACTGTTGGAATGACTCATATGTCCTAAAAACACCTCATAGTTACCCTAGACACAACAATTAATAAATTTATCACAAATTAATGGATCTGAATTTCTAGGAAAATAAAATTAATTAAATTCATTTGACATTATAAGGTATATGGATATAGATTAAAAATAGATTACAAATCTTTAATCATAAAAAATAAAATCTAAAATGAAAATATCATACTACTATTGAACAATTCGACCAATGAATAACTTAATGAAATATAAATGAATTATTTTTTAAAAACATTTATATTTATAGTGTAATGATATAAAATATCCATAATGTAGTCTATTAACCACTTAAATGAAAACATGTGGTGGAAATAAAAAATATCTAAAATAAATAGAATTAAGACCATAAATCATATCCCTTGAGTTTAAGTCATCCTATAGAATCATTATCTTCATGAAGAATAATGATATATTAGTTCAATGATTAATTAAGAATATTTTTTAGCTTCATTATATTTTTATTATTTCATTTTACATAATTTAATAACTTTTCCTAGATAATATAATTTTTAAATATATTTAAATAAGTTGTTTAAATGGTTCTTATTTTATTAGTAAAAATTTAAAATGATAGATAGAATACGTTAATTTGGATCTAGATTGTTTCAATTAACTAATATTAATTATTTTATAAATATAATTTTTTCATTAATTATATTTTTACAATCAACAATTTATTTTGATATGAATGATTTATGGTATATCATGGAGACAGTAGTCTGTATGTACACATTGATAACATTTTATTTTTTCAATGAAAATGAGGGAAAGAATATACAAATTATTTAATATTTAAAAAATTATCATTATATCATAAATATTATATGATTTCCCTAAATATACCTATATGTAAAAGTAATGTGAGGAGTTGATGAAAAATGAAATAAATTGTTTCCCACGGTGATTGTTTATGTATATTCATTAGTGATAATTTAAATTTTTATATGATGGTAAAAAATGAACATTAATATTTATTTTATAATATAAAATTAAATTTATTGAATATTTATTATATTTTTACACTTGTCTAAATAATTTTTAATAAGAACAATGGTAGTGATAGAAAATTAAATCATTGATCTTTTCATCGTGGTAGTTCACACATACACATTAAATATGTTATCATTATTTATTACATTTACAATTAGACGTAAAAAATGTTACACAATAAATATAATAACATTTTTGGAATATAAGAGATATTGTTGATATAATATCATAATGGATAAGTGACATTTATGTAAAAAAATAAGAAATAAAGAGAATCCACAATGTTTAGAAGTAGTCATTTTCATCAGAATACAACCTTAAGTATATATATAAATCCATCATGTGATGGTATTAAAATAAAAACATACCACTAAGATGTTAGAAGGGGTTTTTGGAATGTATTTTTTAAACCCATGGTGAATCTATGTGGTTCATTAAGAATCAATATGAGAGGATATATAGTGTAATTTTAAAAGTTAGAGATAGTAGTCAAATATAATATAACAAATATTGAAATATTTTATTTCCATAGTATGGAAATAAACCACAAATAAACTCATTTACTAGGATTAGATTTCCTACAATTGAAATATGATTTGAAAAATGTAATTAGAAATGTTATCATGTCCTTTATACCATTATCATTTTAGTATTACCCATTTTTACGTGTTCAAAATCCCACTATGGGAGCATAATTTAAAAAAAATACATTAAATAATGAAAAAAATGAGTGTTTCCTTATTAAAGAACGTATACTTTTGATTGAATATAAATTTTAAATATTTTCAAATTTAATATCTATAAGTAAATGATTTTTTATCATAAAAATCGATAATGTTTAGAAACATCGTTTTTAGTTAACTATTGTTTTTTTATTTTATAAAATTTTTCATTATAATTCAGCATAATGTTAATTATAATTAATTTAATAAGGTCATGTATAATAATTTTTAACCAAGGAAATAGTCAAATAAACTTGGAATTTTTTTTGAATATATAAGTTCTTGAATGAGAAAAAATAAATCTATAAAATCAATATTTTTTCACAGGTGACCAAAAATAAATTCTTTACAAAAATTTACAAAAAAATCAAACTACTATATTATGGAAATTTTAATTTTAAAAATGATATTAATTTCATAAAATAAAATTATTTAATTTTGAGTAATTTTATATAGTTTCTTCACATAATAAATAATGTAAACAAAATGTTAAGTGTAATCATATTTTTCTATGAATTAAGATATTATTTATTATGAAATAATCAATAATGATGTATTATAAAAATCCTTCATAAATATTTTTCATAATGTTTTTATTCATATTAATACTACTAATTATAATTATTTTCTATAATTTATTCATTTAAATTAGATTATTTTTATAGGATATCCCATTTCATAAAATGAACAATGATTATTTTTTTGTAATATATCAAGAATAATATAATTTAGACGTATAATTATTTAGTATCAAATTTTACCAACCTTGATGAAATTTTATTCATGAAATATTATTCTATTTCTGATAAAATAAATAATTATTAATTTATGAAAATCAGTTGACTTAAAGGAAAAAAAACATAAAATCAAAAAATAAAAATAAAAATTTAATATTTATTAATACTTTTTTTGAAACCTTGTTCTTATAACTGTATAATAATATTAATTCCGAAAAGGGGATATACAATAAATAATGGTTACATGGAATAACACATAATTTTGTTCCCATAGAAGGAGAAAATTACGATGGAAGATAATAGATGAGTTAGATAAAAATTATTTTCTAGGAATAATATAGAGTGATAAAAAACATGGCTTTGACTATAAAACCACAAATGAGTATGGGATATATAAGAATATTAACTCACATCCAATAAATTTATAATGAAAATATTATTATTTGAAGATCCATTTATTTGAGTTCTTGTATTATATCACTATCAGGATACATGTTAAGGTAAAATTTACATACTTTATTTCCTTATATTTTTATAAAAAATTACATCATTTTTCGATGCTAAAATTAATTTCAAATTTGAGATCATATATTACTACATGAAATAAAAATTTATGTTAATTCATAAACAATAAAAAATTAAAAATTACTTCTAAGGAATCACCCTATCAAATAAAGGAAAATAAGTTATTCCTCATATATTTATACATTAATAAAAATGGTTAGAATAATGTAATATGACATTAAATAAAAAAATGGAGTCCATTATTCATAAAATCCTTACCAACAATAGAAAATATTAAAAAATTTCCATTCCATAAATAACTAATCAAAAAATTCCTAAAAATATTCAATTACATATTAACAAACTATAAATTAACATGAAATAGTCTTGTATTCATTCATGATCATTATGAAATTATATCCAAACATCATTTTTCTCAAATAAGGGATTGTTAAAAATTTATATTTCAGACTCATATAATATATAAAATATACTGATACATTCTATAATTAATATAAATTACCAAATATTATTATTAAATCATATATTATTCTAAAATATAATTTGATAAATAATCCTTAAAAAAATGTAAATATTATCTAAAACATATTTTTATTGTCCATAATCAAAACATGTAATCAAAATAATGAACAACCTGAAAATAAAAAATTGATCACACAGTCAGAAAATCAATTATTCAAAACCATGATAATATCTATGACAATATATATGTTAAAAAATTTTAAATTTATTTTACTCCACTAAACAGAATTACCTATATATAAAATATCATCCAAAGACTAATTGTTATCAATAAAATTAATATTACGTCCAAAAAATATAAAGGAATCCACATCCAATAATATTTTCATTAAATAAATATAAAAATAATGTTTACAAATACCTATCAAATCAATTAAAGCCCCATTAATTTCTCCTAAACTACAATCATCTCATAAAACCTAAAAGAGGTAAATATGCATTTTTACTTATAATAGTCATTAAATTTAACATATATTAAATATAAAACAACATAATAATAACACCCAAGACTATATATGTTAAAAACTATCTAATGTTGATTAAAGATAAATTTCATTCCTTAAATATATTCTTGAATTTATTTTCAGGGAATTATATTCCGTATTATAATATTATATAATTATCATTTGAAAAAGGAAGTTGTTTTATTTGTACTTATTTAGATTAAAAATTAATTATTGTTATATTTGAGGATATTTATTTAATATATTTTTAAATTAAAATTTAAATATATCAATTTTCATAATTAATAATCAAAAGAGTCTATGATTCCTTATTTCAGAATTTTATATAAATGCTTCTATGTGATGAATATTAGAAAACATCAATATTTAAGGAAGATGTGTTTTCCTTTCACGTGTTTTTAATGTCATATTATATTTTATATTTGTATAAAAAAATTAATTAAATTATTTTAATTGACAATAATATATTGAATTTATATATCATTACATTCACATTTGATTATATAATTACAATTCTATTCAACAAATGAAGTTTAATTAGAAAAATACATTCCACAATGTTAAAAGTTTTTATATTAAAAATAAATTTTAAACCCAAGATTTAATTAAATAAATTTTTTCCTTATTTTGATGAAATAGTTAATGTTTTTTATGTGATACCACTTTCTATTTTATAAATGTTAATTTTTTTGGTAAATCTAGATGCTACATTATATGTCAGAACATGTTTAATGAGTCGAATCTAAATGGATAACATATATGATGACCTTAAACCTTTTCTAAATATAATTTTATGATCATATTTAGATTATATATTGTCTCATCATATATAATTTTCATTTTTTATCTCTATTTTTGAGCAAGATATTATAATATTATTAATATTTTGTAATATTACCCATGTTTCTTCATTATCACTTATTAAATAATAACTATTATTATTTTAACACCACACATCAATATCCTTTTAGATCAAATAGTACCTTCCCCAAATGATTCCAAATAACCCATAACACATCCAATAGGTTCTTTTTTTATCATAATAGCATTCTCTGAAGGCTCTACATATAAACCTAAGGAGGTTATCCGAAGATCATGTATAACACTTAACCTAATATTTTCATTTTATTAATTTTGTTTCCTACTTTAAAAACCCCTAATAATTTTAAAATAATGAAAAACAATTCTCGTATATTATTATTATTATTATTATTTATTTATATTATTTTTATAAACACACCCATTAAATGTTAAATAAAAACATATTTCATGCCTATGCGTGGACTACTGCATTGTGGGATAATGAATTTCATTTTTCATCACGAGCACAAATGAATGTTCATATTAATGAAATAATGTAATTAGAAATGATATATATGATATAAATGAAATTATTTAATGGTAAATATATATTATTTTCTATTCATTACCATTTAATGAAAGAAACCTCACATCTATGTGCATGTGGATGACCGCCTCACAAACTTATGTATTTTATTTTTCATCAACACCTAACCTGTAATGTACATATATGTGGATTTTGAGAAATAATATGATATTTCTAATAAATTTATCATTTTTTACGCAAATATAATACAATCATTCTTTACTAAAATTCCTTCGATATTTAGAATAATTATTTATTGATGCGTACAAACAATCATCTTCATGTTTTTACATAAATAATTTTTATACAGAGTTTCCACTTCATGGTTAAAAATAATAATTACTATAGAAAAATGATATTTATTACATGATTATAAATTTTTAATTAATATTATTATCAGATATTTTTCCATAATAAACCTACTTAACACATTTCATCATAATATGTAAAATGGTCTAAAAGCATTCGATGTTATCTTAGTAATTTTATAAATTTTTTTATTTTAGACATAGTAAAATATATGGACTAAAAAATTATTAAAATGAAAATTAATTGTCATATGTATATTAAACATTAAGAAAAACACATACATTACAATTTAGACTCAAGGAATGAGATACTTTACCTAAAACCTCATTTTAAACATTTTATAGATTTAATTTCTAAATATTTATCCTCCCAATGAAAATTCAAAATTATTTTTTATGGATATATATGTAGATATATTGATATAAATATAAAAATAAGTAAATGTGATGTCTATTTAATAAGTAATAAAATTTTATTTAAAACTATTATTGTTTTCGAATTTTATTTGTAACTTTTTAGTATTTTGTACAAAAGAAAATATGAATTTTAGTTTTTAAAATATATAATGTTAATGAAATTTATCACCTCCAAAATTATTATTTCATTCTTTTATTCTTATACAAATATAGTTTTTTTCTACAAATAAAAATTCAACATCACACTGTTCTAGGTAATTTATTTTTGAAAATAGTGTTTTAAAGTAAAAAGATATATCAATATCGATAAATGTTTTATTTCTGAGTTAAAAAATTTATTTTTATGATATTGATTATTGAAATGAAAAATATTATGTGTTTTATCAATGTTATTTTCATATTATATTCTTTATAATGATTGATGATCGTAATGTTGATCTCTTTTCCAATTCATAATTATTATATTGTACTGATAATTTTTTTGGAATAATAAATGTTGCTATTAAAACTCAACATTAAGGATTCTATAAAAAGTTTTTAGTTTGGGTCACCACATGGAATCATGTTTTCCTACACAAATTCTAGATCATATTGAAAATCACCAAGGGCTAACCGTGAGATTTTGGTGATATCTATTACTTATACTAGTGTTAGCAAGATAGTGGAAAAAGACTAATTTGTTTTAAAAAAAACCTAATAATCTATGAATAAATAAGAATATATAAAAATTACATCCTATATCATATTAATTGAAGTATTAAAAATAATGGAATATAAGAATTATTAAATACCTTTTTATTAGCCTCCATATAACCCATGAGATAACCTTCATACTCATGTAATAAATAAATCCTAAATTTTTCTATCTTGTCTGTAAAACAATTTCTGGTCTTCTTATGTATTATGGCGAATTAAATCCCTATGTAGGTTGTGAGTTTGGAACATTGTACAAAACCAATAACCCAAAACCATTGATATAGAATATTATTTTTTTTGAAAAAAATTAATTAAACAACAAGATTCTACTGCAGAAAAATATAATAAATGACCATTTTCGTACCTTAGGCATAATGGATATATGGTACCAGCTATACATGCTTTTTAAAATGATAGTGGTATCTCAGGGAATGTTATGTCACCATTAGAGAATACCACTCATATGAAAATGATATATTTTAATAACCCCAACATAATATAATGATTAATTCTATGTATCAAATTGATATATTGTATGAAAGTAATTATATATGATCTAAATATTACTAGTAACACCAAAAATTATTTATGTGACTAGTGTAACCATTATTATATCTCAATGTTTCATATAGAAGTTAAATGTTTGTCTATTTTTTCTCGGATGATAGAAAATATGGATTTTCAAAACTAGAATGAATACCTAATGGGGTGACACCTAGGAAAACTATAATGGATAATATTATGATATGAGATGATAAATCGATATACGAAAATAATCTTTTTTATAACATACCCCAAGAATGATTTAGAAACTACAATCACATTTTTTATATTGAATACTATGGAGTATTAATAGAATAAATTCATAAGATCAGGACCAAAATGATTGTTATGAAAATCATTAATTTTTAATGAAATTTATTTAACCTTCAAACACATATAATAATTTCAATTATTGTTCATTATTCATCCTTGGTGACATTATAGCAGATATGGGTTTTTGAGATATTATCATTTATCACATTTTTTCCCTCGAGAAAGATAGAATCTAATATAATGTGTTGTTTTAAATAAAAATATCATTGAAAATTATATCTTGATCTCACAAATAATACTATAATTTAAAAGTTTTAATTACATTTACCCTAGAAATTAATTTATAATGAAATTGATATATTAATTAATTATGAAATGGAACCAAATATTTCATGAATCTATAGTAATATATATACCATATGTCATTATTTCTTATAAAAAATATACATATGCATATGATTCTATCAATTTGTTTCTTACTTGTTTTAATATTTTAGATTACAAGGGACCTAATATACCCTATAATAAATATGTTTTATTGGGTCATGGTTTTCCTTGGCACCCAACTGTTTAAATATTTTATTGTGAAATGGCCATCATGAAATTATTTTTAATTTTATGTTTTTTATGTCTATCCAATTATTTTTTTTTTGAGAAATCAATATATAATAAAGATGAAGGTGAACAATTGGAATAATACATAAACCCATATTAAGATTTTATGGCTTTAGTGGCCATGATAGTTAAGCCATACTATGTGCATATACAGTTGGTCATCACTACCCATTCTAATTGATCATTCCAAAAACATTACTTTATTGGGGCACCAAACCCATGTTCCCCAACAAGTAATAACTCAAGGAAATATTCCCTATATATATAGAATAATTACCAAATGATGAACCCTATAACACATCAGAATATTTATGGACATTGTTCAATTATAATTCCAGTCATTAGGTTAAAAAATATAACAATGCCTTACCATAATAATTCATATGTTCCACCTTTATTTTGTAATTAATGAAATCTCATGGGTTTTAGTCTTTCATGTACCTTTAACCCATTTGAAATTTTTGGAACCCCATTGGGTTAAATCTAAAGTGAAATAAAATTTTGAAGTTAATTTCATAGACTATGATGACCAGGAAATTTAGATAATATACAAAATGACTGAATAAGACAATGGAAGGGTTCTATATATATTATTTATTAAAGAATATTTATTATATAAAAATAATTTTTTTACTTAGTAATTATAATAAAATAAAATTTGCCTCAAATTTAATTTTCTTTCCCTTCCAATTATTGGTGAGAATAAAGCATGTTACATGTCACATTACCATTAAAAAATATATGAAAAAAAATTAGTGTCATAACACCTACACCCTCTTGAATATTCTAATTATGATCAAGGGTCTAAAGAAACTATTATATCCCATTAAATATTTTTCATCCTTATCCTTGATCAACTAGTACCATCTAATTATCTTGAGCCCCCAAGTCTTGGTAATAATCATCAATTTATTACCCCTATATTTATAAATAGTATGATAATTAAATTAAAAGTTGTTATATTGTGAGATAACTCACTTGAAAACTTATGATTGTTCAATGTATGCAGAATATCATGCTAGATAACTCCAAAAATACTAAACACATGATGAAAATATTCCAATACAACTATATAAATTCCATTTTAAACCAATTTAAAATTTTATAAATGAATAATAACAATTCCCTTGATTAATGTACCATTGATGATTCGATATGAAAATATAGTGAAATATCATCCATAAATATCCTCTTTCCAGGGTCTAAAAAATCCAAAACATAACATTTATAATTATATTCAATATAATAAAATTTCCATTTTGACCTAAATATAAATAATTTCAGTACTATCGGATATAAGTAGAAAATAAAAAATTGTTGAACCAGTGATATGCACATTTTTTTCAACAAAAAAAAATCCAAAAAAACTCATATAATGAGAGGAATAGGATATTAAATAAAGGATTCACTATGCCTATATAATTATGAAACGAGACGGATATGGGGATCCCCTCTATATGAAATTATGGAAAATTTAATATAGACACCCAATTATGTCAACTAACTAATGGAACTACAACAATATTGTTTATAATAACAACCTAATTCCTCTTAGGGCTCCCCCTAACTCCTTATATGAAACTATGAACCCCGTTATTTTTTTTCTGAAACCTACCCTAAGGATTATAATTCCTTAAAACATGAATTATTATCCAAAATATAATATATAAACTCATAGATATTTAAAAAAATAATCACATAAAATTTTGAAATACATTTCTATAAAATTTATCATACACACATCCAACCGTATTAATTTTTAACTAAAAAATATAATTGAAAATATATTTTTATTATTTCCTACATATTTATAATGTTCCCTCTTTAATGGAGGCTTTCCATCTCTAAAACAATACTCTTCTAAAGTGCTATAATGTTAATATGACACTTAAACATACAAAATATATCAAAGAGATACAACCAATTATAAATAATCAATTTAATAGTTAATTGGTCTCATGTACTCTAATATATTGTTTTTTCATTAACTAAATCATTAAATTCCTTATGATTCTACGAAGGAATTTTTATTAAATTCAATGTCCACTTCTAATGGACACAACCTCCAATGTCAAAATTACATTCCAAAACATTTTCCAAAAAATTCTTACCACTCTCCCAAAATGGATGTCAATTATATTCACCATATCACACAATATGATGTTTCTCACAATTTCATTTCCATAAAAAATAGTTCAATTATTATTGATCAAGAATAAGAAATCAATGTCATATTTCGCATGAAAAGGTAAGGAATAAAATATAATGAAACCTTTCTAATCCTAATTATGTTTTTGATGAAATTAATTTTCATTAATACTAATTTTAATATGAAAAACATATTACAACATTATCTTTAAAAATAGTCATTGAAATTAAAATATTTCATTACTTTGACAAATCACTGACACATTTAACATGATTCTATTACACTAGATTGAATACCATGGGAATCTATTCATGTTCACTAGAGTCCACATTAGAATTATAAGGTAGTAATTTAGATTGTTCATTAGTAGATGATTCCTTTATTGGCCATTCCATGGAAACCTTTTAATTCATGAACCAATACCTTTGTATCATTACTGAAATCCTGATCCTGACACATATGCTCGGACACCACATGTTACCTTATGTATACATGTAATGTGAATTAAATATGTAATATAATTGTACATTGATTTATGTATCCCCCATATTATGATTATAAAATGACAATCCAATGATTTTTCCTACTCTCATGTCCTATCATACAGATCGGTGTCATGATTTTGGCTAACATCATACTCCCCAAAATAGGACCATACTGTTCTTCAGACCACAAATACATGTACTCGTAAAATTTCCTCATCTCACACAGTACATAATAATTGGTAATCCAAAATTCCACTCATTTCAGATGTTCACATAAAGAATTACATACCAAGAATCACCAATAATTAAAACTGTATTATCCGTATTGAGCATATTCTAATAAATAATTAGATAAATCACCCATGATATTTTCATAATACTATTAAACAATTAAAATTATGAGACTCCACCTAATGCATAGTCCCCTCTAATAGTGAAATATACTCATTTATCCAATTCCTAATGCCATGTATTCCTAACATTTAATACCTAGGTCAACCATCATGTTATTCATCCTACACTACTGGTTAAATTTCCCAAATATCTGCCATCCATGGGTACTTAATTCATTCCACATGACATCCAGGTCACCACACCAATAAGATCCTAATTTTAAATCATGACCAATGCTCCTAACATTTCCACCCAATGATGTCCAATTTCAACTGTTGCAATAATTAACTAATGAAACATTATCCCTATATAGATTGTGTACAATCTTATGACACAAAATCGATCATCCATCATAGTCACAACTAAATTTCAAACATCACCAAAGAATATCCTGACCATGATCCATGGAATTTTCATTCTTGATATGCTAGGAGATCCATGTGAACTTCTCACAAAAATAAGGCACCTTATTTATTATGTAGTTTGTCAATAACTATAGACCTCATAACATTGATTTAGAATTGTATGTTCCTATCCACGGCCAAGTCAGGTCAACCTCATCATCATGTATATCCCCCACGTAGGATCATTCTATGAGAGATTACCCACCCACACATTTACCACACTTATAATAACACACACACACATCCATCCATTGGCTTGAATGCCTTCTAATTTATTATTATAATCAAATCCCCTTTTGAGGGAATAAGGGAGGAACCTAAAAAAACATCATGGAATGAAGACATATCATGACCCAAAGGGCTAGAGGGGCAAACCAAACTGATAAAATTTTCCTTCCATTTAATCATGTTTTATGCGTAACCACTATATGATCTTACTGAAAAACTAAATGATCCATAATTTATTTTTCACACAAAAGGAGTCATAATCTGGAAATTTCAGCATCACCTAAATATCATAAAAGTGATTCACCATAAATAAAAAAATCATAATGAGATAATCCATCTCATATGTTCCATTAATCAGATCATATGATGACTCACAGTTATCCTGGGTGAAATAAGTATCTATATGTCTCACACCATGTAACAACCTATTAGGTCCCATGTTAGGGACACTAGGTACATCAACCTAAACTATATGAAAATCCTAAAACCCTTGTAATATTTCATTGGGTGCCGTTCTTGATACTATCTCATCCCACATCATCTACTTGCACAAACACCCACTCATGTATTCTCTCATACGATTGTATTGCATTATGTTTAATTACCACATTTAGGCTTTATATATATAGTAGATATCCTTATATATTAATAACAACTACACAAAATCTCAATTCCCCCCTCGACTATTATATGAAAATAATTACATCGATAAC
Source organism: Viscum album (assembly GCA_963277665.1). Classification (NCBI taxonomy): domain Eukaryota; kingdom Viridiplantae; phylum Streptophyta; class Magnoliopsida; order Santalales; family Viscaceae; genus Viscum; species Viscum album. Next base: position 1,862,983,312 of record OY728164.1, on the reverse strand, counting down.
CAAATATAATATGTAAAATTCCTAATGGAGGCATGGATATTATCATCCAGTGTGAGTAAACTAATTCATACATTGGTAAAATTATTAATGTTTGAAATTTAATTTTATAGAGGATACCAATACATAACATGAGATTGGAATCCCATTTAATCATGACTTAGCAATAATATATTTTTTATGGGATGTTTATAATAACATATTGATTAAAAGAATGAATTATTTTGAAACTGTCTACCATAAATTGATCCTATCTATTAATAATAAATCATGGAATCTATTTGGAATGAAAAAATTAAATGTAGAATTAAGTATGAAACAAGATTACTCGAGTATATATATATGGTAATGATTCCATGATGTTCTACCTTACCAAGGAGTATTCTGTTATCCATCATCATTGTAGAAAGATGATATGACTGTGTAACCATAAAAGATGAAACATAAAGTTTGATATCAAAGAAAACTATATTAAAGAACAAAATAATGGTACTTATGACTTTTTTGGTGTATGAACCATAAAAAGATACTCCCCTGAATGGTTTTCTAGAAAGGAATTAATAAAAAAACAATAATGTACAATGGTAAATATAGGGAAATTAAATTCAATGTTTAGCCTATTAGTATAAAGTAATGTGCCATGAATGGTATCATAGCTCACCAAATTACCAATCATTAATGAATCACATGACCCTATGGAGAAACTATAATTATTAAAGAGGAACTAATTACCTATTTTTTCATATAATGTTCATTTGTCCTCATTAATTGAGGGTACTATATTGGCATCTCCTTCATTATGTTTTATACCCATTTTTTCTACATGGAATGCCATATATGAATTTAAATATGGTTTCCAAACTATATAAAAATCATATTTAACCTCTTTCAGAAAGATCCTTTTAGGATTTCGTTGACTCTATATATTGTTAACCTCATCATTAATAATATAAATTTAAATTAAAATGGTGTATATTATGTGATCATACATTCCAAAATAGATTAATTATATGCTATTTTTCTATAGGGTCAAATTGTTAAATCTAATCACCAACTTATCTCTAACGAGCCAACATCTACAATCAAATCAAAAATAATGATATCCATAAAACATATATTTCTATAAAAAATACAATTAGAAACAATGATGACAACAAAATCCCAAAAAACAACCATGGAATTCATAACGTTGGATAATTAATCGGCTAGGTGTTGTTCACACAACAATACATTTCCCATCACTTTCTCTTAAGCATATGTAATAATTCAAACTACCATATCCCAAATAGTACGATGAATTCTATGTAACTAGTCCGATATCACTTTTTCAAACTAGACACATGTTCTGATGAACAATAATATGTTTTGATCATGCTATGGAATTAAGAATGTTTCCCCATATTCCATATGTTTTAGACATATAGGGATGACGTAGTGTGTGAATTTTGATAAAATATGAAATTATATAAGTTTAATAAATAAATGAAAAAAACACATAAACATTATATAATAAAAAATAAATTTAATGTATACAAGCAGTTATAAGCATTCAATCTTATAACAATGAATGTACCTTGTAAAAAAATGTAACAAAGGTAATTATGGATAACTATTAACGGAATAATAATATTTTTTAGAAAAACAATCACAATCAAAAAAGCATAGCTCGAGACTCAACTCATTATTTCCGTAGAAATAATTAGTATTTTTCATTGGTACCCAAGTGTAATGGATGTCTGATGTCATTGTGAGTTCCAAAGGTAGTAGGGTACCACTGAAGTGGTCCATATATATCGAGTAATTTTTTAATGAGTATATAAAATAAAAAAATTAAAATAAAAATAAAATTTAACTATAATGAATATATTACTTTACTAATTTAATACATCATTCCAGATGTAATTTTCGGTCTGACCATACAAAATTCATCAAGTGTTAGGGTAGTCGTTGAACAAGGTATGTATTTAAAAGGTTAATTGAGTCCTTATCCTGTGATCAAACATACTCACCTCTGATAAATATATGTTACTATTTAGGGTATCAGGTAGAAATAATTTATTCAATTAACCAAATATGTTTTTTTCATCATAGGAATACCACTGTAGCTATCATCGACCAATGGATCAAAGATGACTTCTTGACATTAGTTGGCCTTATATGATGTCGAATTACTAGTCTATGTTCCATAGGTAATAAATAACATAGAAAATAGAATAAATTCATATGGATGAGAACCTTTTTCAAAATATAAGGAATTCTATGCTAATTTGAGATGATAACATTACATTTATAAATTATTTTTTCTATAGACTATTCAAAAACATCTATATTAATTTTAATCTTGTTGAATCCATGTGATGCATGGACGTATGTATGTATTTAGTTAGGAAAATCCAATAAATTTTCAAGGATGTCACAAACATAATGATCTTATAGGAAATATGGCCACCCAACAATCTCTGATATCATTTGGAACACCATGTCTTTGAAATCTTGGGTAAAATTCTATCTATGAGGCATTATTGAGATTCACTTGAAATCAATTTCTGATTACACATGCTACGATAAATTATATACATAGTCGAGATTTTGTTCATGTTATCATTTAATATTTTATCATTACCATATTTAGAACCCAATTATTTAGAAGCAATAATTACATTCAATTAAATAACAGAGTTATTTTATATTGGGTATTTTTACTAACTATCAAATAAATCGAAATATAATGGGAGTCCATTATGATATCTATAACATGTTTCATTCATCTATATACACCTTATAAATACACATATCATCCTAACCATAATGAACATCATATTATGTAACATTATAGATTCAGTAGAAACTGATAATAGATGTAATAGATATGATCGTTTATGATCTTGGAGTATTTGGAATCCATATATATATGTTGTCGATTGTGCCACGTACCTTGATAAATTCTAGTGCATATGAAAATATAATTGTATATTGAACTTCAATTTGGTTGATAAAATAACTAATTTTGATCTTTTAATTGTTGGTTTGAATGCTTTCCTTAATAAATATTATCATTATAATGGTTTAAGAGTCCATGGTGGTTAATACAAGCTTTAGGGTAACACCATTGATCATCATAAAATATTCCAAATGCTCCCTGTTGAGGGTATTAAATTTACTTGGGATCCCAAAATGGACAGAATCCCATTGCTAATAGAAAGAACTGCATCAGGATATACCATATAAAAAATCAATATCATTATATATGTTATTGAAATAGGATGTTTCTATTATGTATTATAGTTGACCCCAATAACAATAGTAATAGTTAAAATGAAAAACCTTCAAAAAAGAAGTCATGAAGATGTCTTGGTCTAGGTCTACAATGTCCCTCAAACCCATTTCTAATTTATGGAACCCCATTGAAGAATATTTTATAATATATGGTAGGATCAGGTAAGGTGACAGATTATTATGGAAATAAAATTTGGGTAGATCACAAGGGAATATTTTGTTCCTTGGAACATTTATATATATAAGATAATGTACTATAATAATATTAAAAAATCACACTATTCAATAAATAATATAATTAGATTTTCATGAATAATATATTTATGTGAGGGTACGTCTCTATTAGTGGTGAGGCCCCATAACCTCAAATATAATATATATATAATCATGTTTTTATTATGTGATAATATGACATAAAACCTAGCTCATTACGTTAATTAAAGTTATATTTAAGTGCTTGAAGAATCTTACAGGGCCTGTTCAATCTCATGAAAACAATACCATAATCAAGTTGTCATGTTTTAATATCCTATGGAAAGATCCCCACAGATGCGTCAATAATTTTTTTCTATCATATTTATAATTATGTAATTAACTAAAATAAAACATGGAATACTGAAAAATAATTCACTGAGAGACATATGATCACCATCACATCAATGAATGGGTGTTCTTAGGTAAAACGAACACACTCTTTATCCCTTCATGACATTAATATACCATCTACACCAATAATTACATTATAGAATGTTTATATTATTTTTAAATATTTTATAAAAGTAAATCATGTAACATTCCATTACCTATTTGACGATTAGAAACTAGAAAAAATAATCATAGGATGTATGATTCTTATGATGTAAACAAAATCATATAAAAATAGGTGGTTTCAGTATCCTTTTGTGAAATCACCAATTATGATCAATTTATAATGGAAAACTAAAATTGAATAAATAAAACATAGGAGATGATGAGTAAGATGGATTTCTACTTCAATTTTCCTCATAAACTATAAGAAAAAAATATTCCTTCAATTTCAAGATGATGAACTGGAAAATGGGGATGTTCGATTATCCACACTAGAAAAAATAAATTGGAGAGGTTGATTATACCTCTATATAATTAATAGGTAACTGATATTTTCCCTATATAATGTTAAAGAATTTTCTTGTGGCACTGTTACGACATTGAATATAGTGGACACCTAACTCCTCTTCGGGCTCACCCAATCATTATAGATGTCCCCTGATCCTATTTTCATGTGAAAAAAAATACATTTTTGTGGTGTTACCCATCTAGAACCATCGTTAGAAATAGATAATCATAAATTTTCCAATACATCTGTCTTCAAAAATTATTACACGTTTTTAATTGAAAATGATCATCATAAAATAGGACTATGAATTTTTTATATTTATATGTATTCTTGTAACGGTTTATGTAAATGTTCAATGAAGATGATATCCCAACAAATCTACATGAAATTTTTATTCTTGATAATTTTTTTCAAAATAAATTGTATTTATTTTCAAGCTAGTAATATTTTTTTGATTTAATTGTTATTCCAATTAAGATTAATAATGTTTATTTAAGAAAATTTCTTCCTTAATAAATCATATTTTTTATGAAACACCCATGAATAAAAAAATTTCATTATGATATTCATGTTTTTTCTAAAAATAAATGCCCAGTAATACAGATATAATTTTTATATTAATGATTTTGAGATATAAAAGTTTATCATGACATTAGAAAAAAATTAATAAGATATTTGGGTTTTAATTGGACCAGTTTGTCTCCCTATTAAAAGTATATATGATACATACTAATATTACATATTAAATTCCTTGTTTTTAATATCCATCCATCTTGTATATGGAATATTAGTATCAATTTTAATTTCAATTTGAAAATCAAAAAGATCTAAACTGTAAATAAAATGCGATTCATATTATAATTGTTTCATTATGGATAATATGGTTTCTTAGTTGATGTTTTAGATATTAAATTTATGATACTATTTTGTGAGATTTATGAAAAACTTATTGAAAATCGTAGTCAAAAATGGTAACTAAGAATTCATTATAATGAATTAATGTATTAGCACTCAATATTATGTATTGAATAAGAATTGGGATGTTATAGTTATTATCAAATATTGGATAATATATTAATAATTTTTTAGATTACATATGTAAGTAATCATAATTGAATTAAATTTATTGTTATCATGTTATATTATATGATTTCTAAACATTTACCTCAATTAAGATATGTTAATATAGAATACTTTTTAGCAGTAGAAACATGGAAGATGAAGTAGGATGAAACAAAAATTATAATTGTCATAAATGTAAATAAATAATAAGGGATGGAATTAAAATAGTGGTATTTGTAACTATAATAGCTTAGTTGGTAGAAGGAATAAATGGCGGTTTCATCCATGTGAGAATGAAACAAAAGTCACTATAGAGGAACAATTGGATTGTAGTGAATTTTATGAATCATAACCAACCATCATTTAGTAGATCATATATACATATGCTGACTGAAGGATGGGTTAAATACATATAGAATATTCATAATGTCATGGGATATTCATAACATCAAAATCTATCTCTTGATACATAAAATTATGATTTTGATGTCGACTTATGGTGGTAAATGTTTATAACGATACAAGAAAAAAATTATATTTTAATGAAATAGAATGGGATAATTTTAATAATAATTTCATAAAGAATAATTTTACTAATTTTTTAAAATATCCAATAGAAAAGTAATTCTTTCTAATTAATTAATATGGAAGAATATTTTATATAAACCATTAATAAAAAACTCCCCTGACTGGAATAGTGATATCCAAATTTGATTCATGATATAAATATTAAAATTAAACATTTTCACTAATTATGTGATGAAATATATTAAAAGGAATTAATTTATTGTGAATTTTATAATTTAATAAATAAATTAAGATTTGCTGATAACATGTAAATATTGTTTTTTGATGAAAATTTATTCCACGATTACCTGAATAAATAGATCCATTTTGAATGACATGAGGAACTATCCATTGACCAAATATAATGTTATGGAAATAATGTATATATCATATGAATAATGTGCTTAAATAAACCCTTGATAATTTATTTTATATGTTGTAATGTTTTATATATGTGGTATTTTTTTCATGTTGTGATGTGACTTCAAAAAGACGCATCAATATAATCAAATAAAAAAAATGAAAATCCTATAATAATATGTTTTAATTTTAATAAGATTTTGATTAATATTATTTCATGAATGTCGATAAAAATATATAATATATTTAATAAATATAATAATTATAATTGTGATTGTTAATCCATTGTTACTACATCAGTTACTATTAGACAATCCATAGATGTTGAGTTAGGCATGATAGAGGTTTATTCATGTTATACTAGTTTCTTATTTGATTAAGGGGATATTCATCAATTATTTTACAGGAAATTTATTAATAAATTGGAAATTTTACTCAAATAAGTCAATCTAGAAAATATTTTCAATAAATTTAATGGTAGTATTAAATGTGAATTAAATTATAATAATATTCATGTTATCTTATATGGAAGGTTTTTACCTAAAAACCATATTTTATTTACCCTTGTATAGTTTCATATTATTCTGGGTATATAATGGATTTCATTTCATGCTTTGACAAAATGAAGAGTTAAAAAAGTCATGTACTATAATTACTTTAAATTAGAATAAAATAAATAATTTGGTAAATTAATAAAAAATAATAAAGATAAGAACATTATTAAATATAACATTGAATTTTATATTGGACATATTTTTTAGAATAGTGAAACTATTAATATTGGTGATATTCCAATTGTAAATGAATATATATATATATGTTTTTATTAATGAATTTACTTGTATTATACATGATTGAGGGATTAAAAAATACAAATAAAACATCAAAGCCTCATTATTGAATGTACCAAGTAAAATAATTGGGATATAAATATTAGTCATAATAGTCAAGTGATAAATTTTTTATTCATCCTAACACTTCACCATTGAGTAAACCTATTTTGATTCTAAAAAAAATATATGTTTCCATGAGTGTATGCATTGAATGTATAATGTCGGATGATACTACAAATATGAATCTAAATATATAGACTCAAATATATGAATTTTTTTATAATATATATGAAGCATAGTATTTTTTAAAGAATGGTATTAGGTTAGGGTACTATTATATTATTAGAAAGAAGGACTGACATTTAGAATACAATTCTTCAAACAAGATATGGTTATTAATAGTATTTAGTAATGTACATTGGGATAAAAAAATGTACAATTTTTTATTTAGGGGTATTTATAATAATATTTTAAATGAATTTAATTGGATAAAATTTTGTTTATTATCATTTATGATGTTTTAGTATGTTTAAAAATTTATTAGGATCTTCAAATAAACCTTAGGATTGTTCTCTAAATAATTAATGTGCTAAAGTAATATGGAATATGTACTAACAAGTAATTTTTTTGATACACATTTCATTGATATGAAATATTTTATATAATGAGGGAAAAAGTATTAATCTTGTTCAAATAATAGTTTTCTATGTGTGTCCATTTTCTATAAATGTCATTGAGATTCATTTTATTATTTTATTACATCATCACGAAGGAAAATTTATTACAAATAATTATTAAAAAAAATTCATGATTATCTATCCGATAAAAATGATAATAAGAAAATGAGTTAAATTCATTTAGAATAATGATTGTATAAATATTTGGATGAATTTAAAAAAAGATTATTGAAAACTCATGTTTTTCCATTGCATCCAAAAATTGTGACATTTTTATCTATAATAAATTATTCTTTATGGGAATTTGTTGTTTTCATATGTATAATGATTATTTAATAACTTATGATTCTCATAAATTTAATCCTCATAAGAAAAATTATCCAACACATGTCCTTAAACTACATAATATATATGTTTTTATTTATCTATTTGTAGAAATACTATTTAAGACGTAAAATGTTAAATATATAATGATTAAAAAAACAATGATTTATAAATTATTTCATAAATAGATGAACATGAGTCCATTAAGTCGATAGAAGTAATTATATATTATATATCATTGATTAATTTATATCATGGAAAATAAAATATATTACATGATTTAGTAAGATGAAATGATAATGTGTCAATGAAAATTATATATTTACAACATGATCTGATGGAAAATGAGTTTAGGAATACTACACTATAAATTATGCATATAACAAAGTCCTCTTTTTTGTATCAAGTGTTAGTGTACTAATTATTTTATGTAAAAATTAATCTAGTCCAGAAAGAGGATTATGTTTGATATGATAAAGTATTATTTCCCATTAAAGGAATGTTTATGAAAACTATCATTGAGAAAAATGGTTGGTTATATTTTATAAAATGATTATATGTTCATTATTAATCATATGTTAAAAAATAATTATTTTCTAAAGAATGCAGTTCCACATTTTTTTCATCCTTATATTACTAATACGTATAGAGTCCATTAAGAAATATTTTGGTTGTAAGGAATTATGAAAGGAAATTATTACCATATTTGGAATTTCATGACTTATCTATATGTTAATGAAAAATTATAAATACCAAGGGGTATTCATATTCCATTTAAAATATTAAAATTTTATGAAGAGAATATAGACATATATTTTTTGGTTTAATTACATTATAAACCATGGGGTAATAATGCGAGGTTTGTTTTTGTTAATCATTTGACTAAATAAATGATTTTCAATTATATTCTGGTTATTATCCCCTTGGATCATCTTTCCATGAAATATATTAATTAAATAGTAATATTTTATTAATTCTGTCATTCATTTTTATCGTATTGTTATTTTATATTTACCAAAACATTTTGGAAGACGTAACATAATTTGTTTGGAAGTGAATTAAATTTCAGAACACCAGTGCATCCTTAATCTAATGGATAGTGTGAGTGAATGAATTAAATTTTGGGGATATGATTTAATCTTCTTATATAGATTAAAAATTATATTTTATAAATATAAATTTTAGTTTTGTTTTATTATAATGATAGTTTTCATTCTTGTATACATATGAACCTATTTATAGTATTATACTAAAAATAATGTCAGAGTCTTGCTTATTGGGATAAAACATGTCAAAGATGGTTTTTGGAAATATAATAGTTCCGTGATATGGGTAATAACATGAATGTGATTCAATAGTATATTAATGTGGCGTAGAGGAGGAAAAAAGTTACGAGGATAAAGAAATGAATGATATTTTTCTGAGAAATGAATCTATGTTTTTTTAGAATGAATTTCAAAAGAAAGGATGTATGAATTTTAGAAATAAGGGAATGATAAGTACAAAGTAAATTAAACTATATTAATATATATATTTTATTGGATTTTTTTATCATGTGTCATTGTCACTATTCTTATCACGTGTGCATAATGTGTTTCATTATTTATTATTATGGAAACATAATCTTGATGCATACCATGTGTGGAGCATCGATGTAGTAAAACTGGAAGAAACTATTTCATATACCAAACAACCAGTATAGATTCATTACCTAAAATATTCATTTTGTAGAATAATGTGAATCACCATGTAATGGTTTTCTATAAAAATGTTTTTTTAAATGAAAAATGGTATCTAAAAATGATGTAATTGAAAAATATCTCCAAAGTATAAAGAAATTAATAAAATTTAGATTACAAAATTTCCAAAATCCATGATAAATGTAACAACCAAAGTAATGTTCATCATAGATACATTTAAATCCTTATAATTACTACATATTTTGAATTTATATAGTTACTTTAAATATAAAAATATTTTTAATTTTATAATAGAGCAGAAATATTTATATATATACGAAATTTGATTACATGGATTATCTAGTGTTATTTAAAAATATTATATTTTAAATTGTAGAATATTAGATGATCAAAAATGATATCATTTTTTTATCTCTATATAAAATATATCATAATGATATTTTATCTAAATTTTCTTGAAATTGATGTTTTCGAATGAATTGTGTTAAATATCAAATTTTACGAAACCATTCCACAATTACTTAAATTTAAAAATTAATGTTAAATTTTTTAAATCTTTTTGAAATAAAATCTGTTCAATTTTATTAAAAATAGTCTAAATTTTTAAATAATAATAACAATTTCAATTTAATTTTGGTAGGAAAACATTTTTTGAATATGAAGTCACTTTTTCGAAAAATAATTTTCATTTTTTCATAATTCATAATTAAATACAATATATTCTACTTAATGAATATTAGTTTGATTAAATTGAATCCTAATTTTGAATCCAAATTTAAAAATTTGGAAATATAGAATCATTATTATTTTTTCCATTATAAATTGTAAATGTGGTAAAATTGTATGTTTCCATAATATGTGGTATAATATGTAAAAATGATTAAAAGTAGATAAAAACCCTTAGAATAACCTTTTAAAATAACTAATTTCTAATGCATAGTTATATTTATACTATATATATTCATCTATTATGAAATGGTCTTTATTGGACACAATTGCATTGATTATTGCATTGATATATATTAATCATTTGAAAAATTCCATATCTATCTTCTTCAAAACATATAAGAGGAAAGATCCCCTCTCCAGTTCTCTAAAATTAGGGATACTACTATTATATAAATTCCCTACCTAATTCCATTTTATCATCCATAACCATGAAATTGAGTTAATTTTTTTAATAAAAAACATCATTATTATTATTTTTCAATTATCCTATGGAGTTTTTCAAAGAATTTGTATTGTTCAAAACTGAGTTAATCATTTTATTTTTCATTTACACTATCATTAATGGATCAAACATTTCCATATAACATAATTAGTATATCTAATATATTAATATTTTATTTTTTAATTTATAATAATATTTCCACTATAGAAATATATCATGAAAAATAGAAACACGAGTCATCTGTATGTGAAGACAAACACCACACGACATGAAGAATTTATTTATTCAAATTTTTTAATGAAACTAATTATATATTGAAAAGAAATGATAGGATATATATATCTAATAAATTTAATTTTTGGAATTATATATAAATATTAAACATGTTTTTATCTTTTATTCTTAGGTAAAGAAAACAATGCATGTGTATAAGTATGGACTACCGGATTGTGAACCTCTGCATTTTTTTGACATACTGCTATGAAATGAATATATTGGTTCATTTAAGGAATTATATGATATTTATTAATAATAAATAATTATTGAAATACAAAACAGTATATACAATCATTCCATTACGTTTTCAAAAAAAAAAGATTATCATTCTCAACTATATGAAATATTATGAAATCTATGTTTAAGTGTAAATAATTTTTCATAACCATAGTATATAATTGTTTATAAGAAATTATTTTTAATGTAAAAAATGATTTAAATTATAAAATTGGGATCCTATAAATTATATCATCATGATCCATCTTAAAATAGTAAAATATCTATTTCTATTAGATAATCATAATTTTCTTAAGTATTTATATGTGAACTTAATAAATTATGTAATTATGTAAAAACAATATATGTGAAACAGACGTGGTAATTAAACTAACAAAATTAATTAACCAAATATATATTTAATTTTATATTTTTATATCATTATGATAAATAACGTCAATGAAATGTAATTCTAAATAAAGGGGATACATTACCATCCATCCTCATTTTATATTTTTTTGAATTTTACTTCAAATTTACTTTCTTCCATTTAATATTCAAAAAAACATATTATTCACATATATATATTTTCATAACTAAGTTAAAAATGACATTATATAGATCATTTGTATTTCATATAATAGTTATAAATTGGACTATTTTTATGTATTTAATAGTGAATATTTCAATTTTATTTACAAAAATAATAATAAATGTTATATTATAATGAATTTTACTTCCATAGTTTTTCATGTAGAAACAACTATTGATTGATGAAGGATTCCATTACATGATTTGATGTTTTCATCAAATAGATAACATTATCCAAATATTATTGGTATTTTAGATAATAAATATTATTTCAATGATTATTAATATATCAATGTCATAAAATTATATTTATTAGTTGAAAAATATATATTTTTGAGATTGATAAGGGAAATTAAATTTATTATTTTTTTCAAATATGTTTTTGTCCTTGAAATTTTTTCATGACAATTGAGTGACAGAAATAGATCTAAAATGTATTGTGTGATGATTATGAATAAGTATTTATGGTGGAATTAACATATTTGATTATTCAATTATAATGGTTCTTGTAAGGGATAAATTAATATGATGTTCCCAGGATCAAATAAAATTTATAATATTATAGATGTGTCTTCATTGGTTTTTTCATTTGGTATTATGATAAACATTTTTTAAATGAATGATTCTTCCATTTTAGGGTCAACTGGTATCTATAAAATAAAATGTTTATACATGTTATAATGATTTATAAGAACACCTCATCATTATGTTTTTCTATTTTTTAGCTAAACATTATTATGAACCATTTGGGATGTAATAATTATTTTTCATCCATTTAATTGACTATTTTTTTTATCAATTATTGTTATGTCAAATGAATAATCTCTTATATAATCTCATGATTTTGAAATTGATTAATTTTTCCCTCATTTATTATATTTCCATTAATTGTATTTTTATATCAACCATTATTTTAGAATATGTTTCATTTGTTGTAAGGATTATAATTGGAAATAATCAGTTCATATTTTAAATCAAAAAAAACTTATATCGGAAATAAATTGTTATTAATATTAAATTTCATGATTTATGAAAAAATACTTACATTGTGGACATGTCCACATTATAATAATTTATATTATTATGTTAGAATTGTGAACTAATTTTATAAATCATTAAACCAAAATTGATATTTATGAATTCATGAAAATTATTTCATGTTCTAAAATACATGATTGTGGTTTGAAAAAATATATGGTCAATATACAATTTTTATACAATAATCACTCAGATTTTTTCATAATTAATTATGAATTCTTATATTTGTTTTCTTGTTAAAACATCCATCTGAAATTCAAAATTTTGGATGACATACATTGATTCCATAATATAAAAACCTAAAATAAAATGTTAATAATATGTTTTATTTATTTATAGATTAATTTTTAACATGATCATATATAATTACTAATCCTTTATTAAAAATATATAATTTTTCTCTATCAAGACCACTCAATAGTGTAAATTTAATTGAAAAAATTCTAACACACCCCAAATTTAAGACATTTAATGGATTCACATAAAACAACAGTATTCCCCTTTATGGTGTTAACTAGACTCTTCACATTTCCATTTATATTTATTTCTCTCTTACCCCATATTCCACATAAATTAGTACTTATAATACATTATAGACATTTCCCTTGGTATTTATTCCCTCATTCATGAAACTGATGATATTGAATCATTTTACATATATGTTATACATATATATAAGATATATTGAATTATTTTATCACTTATTTTGTCCCATCATGAAACTCACCTCAATTCATGTTGACCATCAGAAGTTGTGACAATAAATTTTTTATAACCACATATTGGTTCACTATATAAACCAAAATTTATGTTTTTTAATTCATACAAGAACCTCATTTTATATTAGATGCACTGTAAATATTGTTCATTCATCACCATCTAATTAATAAAAAATGGTTAGTGAGATTATATTATAAAACCTAAATTAAGTGTAGTATGAGATAGATAAATAAAAAGGATTCCTTATCAATGAATTCCTTATTGAAATACTTTTATGGCACAACAATAACTATATTTATCCATATAAAACTATAATTTGAGGTTAGATATGAATTTTATATCACACACAAATAACAACATGACATGTACATTTACATCAACCCATTCTCTTATACAGAATATAATAGAACCAAACTCGTACTCTTGCATTCATCAATAAAACTAAAATATTTAAATTTCTCACATTAATACTAGTAAATGATAACAAAATTTATCTAAAAAAGCCGCAGAAAAAATCAATAGAAATATTAGATCACTTACAAAACTAGATAATTTTTCTTTTTAGAGATCTAGAAAATTATAACAATGTAATTCAATATTGACAATTCCATAAGGTTTTAATTTTTTTTTAAAAATCGTGTTATTCATGTAACACCCTAAGATTTAATGAGATATATTCTTTCTAATATCTTTGATATCTTCTGTTGTATTCTACACCAAAATTAGCTTGTCCTATATGCAACACAATATTATCTTGTAGTATATGCAACACTATTCTTGGCATGTGTTACCCACAATTTAATGTTCGTTTGATAGAAATTATTCTCTGCAACATTATGTATAGTTTTTTTTTCAATGTAAAAATTATATATGTTTGGATTATGTTATCCACAAAACCTATGTAATCTTTCACTACATAAAACACTAACATGGCTTGCGTTACACGCAAGAGCGACCTTCCCTAATAACTTATATAGTACGCAATTCCGAGTTCTACAAAACAACAATATATTATTATAATATTAATATGGACTAGCCGTTATGAAAATTATTTTCCACATTTTAAATTTTATAACATTATGATTCATATTACAGATTTTCTAGAACATGGTATGAGTACAAAATCAATTTTTCGGATAAAATAGCTATATTTCGAAAAATGATGTTTTTCTATCTTTTAATGAAGCACCCATTTTAAATATAATTTTTGAAAAGTTTATAAATTAAATTTTAAAAAATAAACTTTTTCTTGTGAATCAAGATATATAAATTGATGTTGGGTGATGTATTGATATTTTTATGATAACTTTCATGTTTTGATGAGTAGTAAAAATACGATAAATATTTCTTAAATATAACTTTTTTCATATAGATAATTTATATGGTTAAATTATAATAGTAAATGGTTTTAAATTATAAATAGAATATATATTTTCTATTTAATATGATGTAGTTCATTATCGTTAATTTTACATTGAATTCATAGGCAAAATCATTTTAATCTTTTACAATGTTTTAAACAAAAACTCCTTTTTTGACAACGTGATTAATTTAAAATTAATTTATGCAACTTCTATGTCTTGAATTTGGAAAAATGGATTCAATATTTGGAATTATTAGTTTTAAATTATTACAATAGGTGACTTTTTATTTTTTGGAATTACGAATAGTAACTACGATATATTTTATTGACGACATTTAATGGTGAATCATGTTATTAAGGTTAAAAATAATATTATAAAATTAACCTAACACTAATATTAATATTGTTAGATGATTATATTTTGTCCTAAAAAATAATTCGGTCTATGTGGAATCTATTGAAACCCACATGGATGTGATGAAGACTGTTAATTTATTTTATTTAAGGGATAGTGAAATATGTCTCACTCAAACATTAATAATTAATGTATATTTAATATAAAGTTCTACTGAATATAAATTAGATTATAAATACTCATTCAAAATATAAATTTTTTTTCTTTATTAAGGTAATTTATTTGTACTTTTTAAGAAATATTAAATTTCCTTAATATCTTACACATTAATGATAGAGAAATTATTTATCAAGTGAAAAATCAATAATATAGTTTTTATTTGAATAATAATACCAATAAAAGTCCCAAACACCTGAGAAAAACATATTGTTCGGGTGTATACAGACAATAATCATCAAATTGTCAAATTTTTGACAATTTGGATCCTTATAAAAGCGATTATCACACATATATTATTTTATTTTAAATGATGTCAATGATTTCACCTCCCTTATTTAATAAATATAACAATTTAAATGTTTTTATTTTAAGATGATAAAATAGAGTAAATGTATTATATTTAAAGCTATTAGATTTATAATAATCATTGGATTTTAATTTTAACATCTATGAAACAAATATGTATATTAAGTAATTATACAAAAATGTTGTAGTAATTATTTTATAAAGAGAAATATAAAATAAATTGTTATAAAAATATTAAAATAAATATTATATGAAATATTTAACGTGCTCCATGATTTTTTTAGATAAATATTACATATTAGGAAACTATTAAATAAATTTTTTTAATATATCATCTATGTGGATTTTATTTAAAATCAAATAATTGAATAGTTTCAAAATTGACACTATTGATATTTTATAAAACTAATATATTATTAAATAGATTAAAAATCCAAAAAATATTTAAAAATTTATAATTTAAAATTATATGGTCTAAAATGTAGTAATGTATATAATTAAGTTAATTTCACTACACATAAGTAAGTATTTATATCAATTTAAGAATTAGAATATTATTACCAAAAATAAAATTAAATAGATTAAATAAGCAAAAATAAAAATGATAAGTTTTAAAATAAAATAAAAACGTGTCTAAATTTTATTGGATGATGATATTACAACCCTATATCATATAATATTAAAATTTGAGTCATTTTTGGATGTTTTTATGTGGGGTTTGAGATTATAATAATTAATATTTTGGAGGTTTCTAAAAGTGCCCCTCTCTTCTCTTATAAAAGGGAACCCGTTCCCTATCCTTTGAACACAATTTTGAGCCTTCATGCTCGGCCATCCCCTTCCAATGTCTCTTATGAACTTTCCTAGAAACATAATGGAGGTCTTGGTCTTCTTGAAAGACCATCTTTAGAGAAATTAGATGTGGTTTAGAAGAGGCATGTCGAAAAAGATGTAATATCCTTTACCGATTCATTCAAAATTATTTCTTCTTATACTTCCTCTATATGAGTTGTATAATGATAAGTTATTATTAATTTTATAAACCCATATTACATATTCTATAAATTATATTAATAATTAAATCACCAAGCGTTCAAACATATGACCTACCGTCTCCACTACGTGGTGTAATTTTTTTTGTCATCACCAACATACTTGGATGGGTATAATGATTAAAGAAATACATATATATGATTATTTTAAAGTGATATTCATTCTAAAATATTTTACACCATACACATCATTACAATCCCACAATCTTGAGTATGATATCATCGCTCGTGCATACATACGACCTACCGTCTCTACGATGTGATGCAATTAATTTCACATGATCTTCTTTCAAGAATGATTATATAAATGAATTGAATGAATAAATATGATATATATTATGCTAATACCATTATGTAAATGATATAGTTATAACCTAAAAAAAAGGAATAATAATTTATTCAAAAAATCATGCATAAAAACACAAAGCGGTTAACAACCAAACAACGAGTAACAATGAAATGTTACTAATAAAAAAATAAAAATATAACCATATATGATATCATAACATTGAATATGATTTTGGAATAACTCAATAACATAATTTAAACCATTATACAGGAGGTTCAGATATATAGAAAGCATATCATAGTTAAGGTAAGGGATAATTATTCCAAACTCGTTCTTATCCAAGATTGTTTATTCGTAAGTATTTACAGGGGTTATATTTATCATCCATGTCCATATATTTTAAAAAAAATCATAAAATTTTTACAATTATTTCATGTATTTTTAAAGTAATTTTTACCCTTTGTTGTCTTTTTCCAATTGTTATGGAAGGAATCTTTCTTTTCTTTACCATAGAAGTTATTTTTTTTACTTTTCTAGCAAAAGTACGAAGAGAATGTTTTTTAACTTATATAGCATGAATGGATTTTTACGCATTCATAGAGAATTATTTTAACAAAAATTACTTTACAATTTTTCATGTTTATTTACAATAAACACTGTTATTTAATGATTGCATGAAATTTTACGAAAATAATATGATTTTGAAAAGAAAGGATATTTTCTCAAGAACCGAGTTCAAGTGTTTTTTCAAAATTATTTTCCATCTAAGATGATATAGGGTTATGATTAAATCCATATTTTTACATTTATTTTATTTTTTTATGATGGAATTTTTTAAATTAAGTCATTTTATATTATATGGATTATGTTATGATGTCATGATGTTAAAGAATCCCATTTTTATTACATGGGTTATTATATGATGTATGATTTATGATTTTGTGGAAAACATAAAAATAGTTTCATTATGAGATGTGTGGGACCTATGTCTCCCTCTAATGAAATGGGTAATGATTTATATCTCATGATATAGACATGGATGAAACAACAAGTAAATCTGGTTCAGTATTACAGGGCTGGAAGGAGGAGTGAACTCGGTTCAGTAATGGACATTGTCCACTATGTTGGTATTGGTGATGAGCCTTGAAAAATATGAAAAGGTTTTCAATGCATATGTGTGTATACCACAAAGATTCAGGTCTTATGTTCTGATATTAGGGACTACGTTGTAGTTCTATGATTTGTCCAATGACATTATATTATGACCTCTTATGAAGGATAATATTTTCAAATTTTATGTTCATAAGAATATTAAGTGAGTGAAATTTCATTTGTTTTCCCTTAATGATCAATTGAGCTCACCGTTTTTATGATTTCCCCCAAGATATAATGGAAGGTTTTAGGTAGGAAGAAGGGACGATCTTTATGGGAGATTTTGAAGATCTTTAACCATGATTATAAGATTATGTTCTGAGTTTCCAAATACACTAACATAATACGTTCATTGGGCATCTTTTTGTGTTAGGTATTAGGTTTTACAAAAATATAATGTAATGTCCATGTACATCTAGCTTTGGGTCGTTAAAGTTGGTACCAGAGTGATGGTTTAGTTATCCTTTGGAAACTAGGATGAAAAAACATTAGTGAGATCCCTAGAAATATTTTTATGGTATGTCTATGGATGTTTATAAGGTTATGTATAAAGTATAGGATATAATCCTAGATTTATGATAACTATCATGAATAAACATCGATTAAACATATTCTATTTTTGATTGAAATTACACCCCCTTGATTATATTGTATTCCTAGTGTGATTTTTTCTACCCACACTATTATTTTTGGGTTTTAGAAAATGGCTAGAACCCAAAGGAATCATGTTAATGATATAAGCACCAGGCTAGGAAATTATTTTCCTCCTAATTGTCCTCTTGGACAACCAAATTTTATGGGAAATGGATTGGAAAATATTATTACTATACTTACACACGATATGAATCATTCTAGACTTCCAAATGAGCAGAGAAGGGAACAATATTATATTGAGTCCTTCATGAGGCAACATGCATCTTATTTAGTGGGTCTTGTAATCCACTTTTTATGAACAATGGAGCATTATAAATGGAATTATTTTTTATATACATCACTTTTTGGAGCATGAAAAGGACATTCTAGATCTTAAATGTTCAGAAGGTGAAGCATAAAAGTGGTGGAATCTAATAAGAATACAAGGCCCCAAGATGAAATTGAATCGATGGAATGTGATGAGTTCAAGAACATATCTTTCAAAATGTAATTTCCTCGTATTCTTCGAACAATGATGGAAAAGGAGTACCTTGAGCTTAAAAAAAGGATGATGAATTTGTTGGTATATATGAAGAGAGTTTTACAAAACTATCAAGGTATGCATCTGGATTTATCATCCAACCTGAAAGTAAAGTTGATCAATTGTTTGGTGGATTAAATCCAAATATTTGAAAGGAATTTCCTATAAAAGACTTATGTATCTATGAAGAAATTTTGCATTGTACTATCAAGGTAGAACCATAAGTTGGTGTTACATATCCATATCATGGTTTTGACAAGAAACAACAAATGTAGTTCAAGGAAAAATCGTAAAACAATGGTGAAAAGAAGATGAATGTTTTGTTATGATCAGTGTGTGGAATGAAGCATGGTGGAGATTGTATTAAAGTGACTAGAAATTGATTTAATTGTGGAAAATAAGGACATTGAGCATCTGAGTTCTGATGTAATGGGGAAAAGTTAGATAATGATGTTAATATAGAAAACACTATAGGGAATATACCACCAACACATCAATTCTACAAGTGCTTGTAAATGGGGAATTATTCTAACCAATGCCCTAATCCAAGGATTAATGATGACCTACATCAACAACCTATTAAGGAAAATGACAAAGGGATGTGACATGTGATCACTATTTGTGATGTTAATTATGACAATGAAGTTGTGGAATGATTAAGTGTTTATGTAACGAGATTCCAAAATTGTGTTTTGGACTCTTATTTATAGTATTGTGGAATATTGTAATACTTATGTATTCGTTTATTGTGGTTTCAAATAAATATATTGTACCAGAAACCATGAAAAGTGATTGGAATATTTTTGGAAAGAAGATGACATATGCTTAATAAAGGGATAAGTAGAAAATAATATGTTTGATATTATTAATGATATCATATTCGGATAAATTGATATCATGGTGTTAGTATATAGATTTTTTTGTATTCTGGTAAGTGGAAAGATTTAACTTTTAATAGAATTCATGTTTTCACTAAGGTTCTATGGTAATTCATGTTTCAATAGAACACATGATTAATGTATTCACATATTTTGAATGTGATAGACAAGATATATCTTATGATATATGGGGGATAAATGATGGTATTCACATTCTTGTTAAATAACCTTTCTAGAAATAGATTTCGTCATACTATTAGTTTGGAAAGAATTATTTTGGATAATCCTAAAGGTTTGAAATTGTTATGTTGGACATAAAATAGTATTTTTTAAGACTAGAACATTTTTTCGATATTATTTCTAGACTATTATAATAGTATTGTTTTAGATAAAGGACAACCTGAAGGATGGGCAAAAACCCATCACTTCTGATAAGGCTTCAGGAATTGAACCCACAATCGAAGTGTGACATGCCTTTATCACCTACCACTGGCCTACATGAAGTCCCTGGTTAGTTGAAATAAGTTTTATTTTAATAAACGGTATGATAGATGAATTTTAAGTCCATTTTAAGAACTATATAATATCAATATCTCCATAGATAGACATATGTATTTTTAATTACTTTTGCTAACCTTTTTGTGACATAGACAAATAGAATGACCTATCATTCTATCACATAATCTGCTAATGTTTTACGAAGAAAAAAATTCAACTTCATTTCTTTAATTAAGAGATGAAGTGGAAACTGATCATGGAATGACCAATAATAATATTAAACTGAAATCAAGTAAGTATTTCTCCTTATTCAAAAATTCAATCATCATTAGGGAAATGAACATCAAAAGTAAAAATTTTGTCCTAGTACCCATATATCCAATCAATCAGATGGTACATTAGATCATCAAAAATTTATGGCTTTGTGATTGTTGGATTTTTAATATCTATGTTCTCTACCACTCTCCATCAGAATTTGATGGTTATATTTCTCTTCCATATCCATGTTTTCACCTATGTACTTTTCTGTGGAAAGCCAGTGATGGGTTTCTTTGGGTATTTTTGTTTTTTATAATGTTCCCTTTTAATATGATGTTTTAATAAATTTTTTTACATTGTTGGTTTGTACGAAAAAATCATTCAAGTAGTAAACCATTTATATCCCCGACAAATTTCATGGGAGAAATTAATTTTAATGGGGGTATAATGTAACACCCCATGATTTTTTGAGATATATATTTTTCATTACTTTGATATCTTCTGTGGTATGCTACACCATGATTAGCTTGCACTATATGCAACACTGTATTTTCTTGCAGTATACACAAAACTATTCGTGGCTCGTGTTACACATATTTTCATGTTTGTTTAGTAGAAATTATTATATGCAACCTTAAGTATAGATTTTGTTCAATGTATAATTGAAATAAGTTTTTATTATGATATACAGAACACCAAAGTAATCATTAACTACAAAAAACAATGAATTTGTTTGTGTTACATGCAAAATCAACCTTCCTCGATAGATTGTGTGGAACAGAATAACGAGTTTCAATAAACAACAATATATTATTATAATATTAATACTATCAAGTAATTATGAATATTATTGAACACATTATCAATTTTATAACATTATCATTCATACTACACATTTTCTAGAACATAGTTTGAGAACAAAATAATTTTTTCGGAGAAAATAGCAATTTTTAAAAAGATGCAGTTTTTCTACATTTTGATAGCACATCCATTTTAAATATAATTTTGACAAGATTATAAGTTAAATTTTAAAAAATAAACTTCTTCATGTGAATCAGGATATAAAAATTGACATTGAATAATGTTTTGATATTTTTCTAATAACGTTCATGTTTTGATGAATAGTAAAAATAAGCTATATTTTACTTAAAAAACTGTTTTCATCGAGATAATTTATAGTGTTAAATTAGAATAGTAAATGGTTTTAGAGTATTAATATAATATATATTTACCATTTAATATAATTTATTTCATTATCAGTAATTTTACACTGAATTAAGAGGTGAAATCATTTGAATGTTTTGCAATGTTTTAAACCAAAACCTGTGTTTTTCGACAATGAGATAAATTATAACATAATTTCTGCAACTTCTCTGTCTTGAATTTGGAGAAATGGATTCCACATTTGGAATAATTAGGTAAAAATTATTTTAATAGGATACTTTTTATATTTGGTCATTATGAATATTAACTACGGTAAATTTTATTTACCACAATTATAAGTAAATCATGTAATTAAGTGTAAAATTAATATTATAAAATCACCCTAACTATAACACCCCAGGTAAATAAGGAATATGATATTTTTATAATTATCCCTATTTGTGAAAAAAATTATTAATATTACTTTAAAGGGAACGCTCTTCTCGATGTCGTACCCAATACGCGACAACGAGTTCGTTGGAAATCTTACGTTGCACTCTAATAATAAAATAATTTTATTTTAAGTGGTAGTTAACGCCTAGCCATTATAATGGAAGGAAAGAACAGAACAAACTAACAAATTATTATGTATGTTTTTCAAATATTTTTACTTTTTACAATTAATGTTAGAGATTTAAAAATGCGAATGAATCCAATTTTTAAGCGTAAACATTCTAATATTCTTTAAAAGGTCGATTAACCGCCTTTTGATGACGAACCTCTTTTAAACACACTTTTTGACAATTTTATGTTTTATATTTGACAAAATAAAATTCTTTTTAGAATCGGGACATCAAAATTTACATTGTGTAAATGTTTGGTATTTTTCCGATAATGTTCATTTTTTTATGAATAGTGAAAAATGTTGTATTTTAATTCAAAACCTATTTTTAATCTAATTTATTTATATGATTAGATTATCTATGGAATTATTTTTAAGTAAAATTAGAATATATTTTTACCATTTAATCCAATAGTAGTCATTGAAATTATTTTCACTTTTGAAATTGGACTTAAACTTGTGTCAATCTTTTAATAGATATTGTTTTTTAAAAACATGGTATTTGTTTTGACAACGGGAATTAATTATTAAATTAATTAATGCAACTTATATATTTCTAATTTTTTAAAATAGAAATCTTTTTTGAGTTCGGAATATCAAATATAGCTGAGGGTGAATTTTTTGTATTTTTCTGAAAAACTTCAATTTTTGATGAATAGTGAAACCACTAAGTGGTAGTTAAAGAAACTGATATTTCGTTTAAATGAAACATTGACACCTCTGTGTTTTGAATTTGAAAAATCCGACATAAATGGTTTTCATTAAGAAGTAAAATGTGGTTCAATGGGATTAAAATTATTTTTTGGTGAATAGTAACTTTTAAGTTTTTAATCGCGATTAGAGGTAATTAGTGTAGTTTAAGGTAAAAATAATCTTTTAATAATATGAGATGAGCTTTACACATGTCCTACCCTCATTGGTTGTTTCATGTCCGACCAAGACAATCCATGGGTCATCTTTGGGACCCCATGGAGCCACAATGGTAGGAAAATGATATTAATACCTTTTTATTTAATGTTAAAATTAAAATGTCACAAACATTTGTTGTTTTATGAAAACAATTTTTATATGGGGTTATACAAGTCATATTTTTTACTATAAATATTATTTGTAAATCTAAAAAGATTTCATACATCATAGTAGTTTTTTTATAATTTTTAGACACTATATAAATTAAATTATTTATGACACCATGATGATGCAGCGATTACCTCATTATTTAACGATTTAAATAAAATGCAAAGATAATGTAAAATATAAGACCTAAACATGTCACAAACCTATTTTATATGTGTATTTATAAACCTTATCACCTTATCCTCGAAATATATCCTTTTAGGACCTTTAAAATCCATTTTATAATAAAATAATATTTTATAACTTTCCAAGAGTGCCCCTCCTTTTCTCTTATAAAAGGCCCCCACCTCTACCACTTTACACACACCTCTCAAGCATTTGTCTCGGCCAAACCCTGCCCATTTCATCTCTCCACATCCCTCTATTCATCATTGAAGCCTTAATTTGGGCATAAGCCTTTCCAAGGAAGCCTTTGAGCTCAAATCAAATAGAGTTACACAATTTAAAGCTAAAGTTTTCACTTGTGTTCTTTTGTTTTATTTTGCTTCTCCAACCCCCTAAAATATTTTTATTTATTTCTTTTCTAACAACTCCAGTATATTAAATATACTACGATGTTTTTATAAGAAGCATTCGTGCTACACTTACACACACCGACATCAAATGGTTAAAGAACATACTGTTTCTGTGGATGGCGAATTTCTGCCTCACGAAATGATGATTGTTCAACAGTCATATAACGACTTCAAAAGTGGCCATTAAGATGTAACTATATTTATATATGATATATAATATGTTTATGTTTTACTTAGGCTTCTGTATTTTTATTTTTTTCAATACCTATATGGTTTCCATTGTGGGTAAACATGACAATTCCATTTTAGGAAGTGTGGACTACCGCCCCCTCAAAGTGATTTGATTCGTTAATGCCATATGTGGGATGTATAAAGGATGTATTTGAAGTTATTATATATGATTTATGTTACACATAAATGATGAATATAATTCTGTAATTAAAATATACATACCTCTCATTTGGTTTTAATTCCATTAATATGACATAGAAATGAAAGTATCGTTCATGCGTACGTACGTCTTACCATCTCCATGAACGGTGCATTTCATTTCATACTTCTAAATGATTATGTAATATTATAAATACTTGTATATTTTAGATATATATGATATATATGATATCCAAATCATGAATATAATTCTGGATATAATGAATCTTGGACCACATGAATAACATGTAATTGTAAGAAGTCCACTTTCGACTTAAGAACCAAATATCGACAAAACAAACATTATTAACTTCAATGATTACATAATGCTTATAACATGGAAATAAGTGATATAAAAGGAATAATTTACTTGAAAAATCTTCTTAATAAAGTATAAATTAACTCAAGTTTATTATTCAGGACGTTAAAGAATGATCGAGTCAAGTCGGACCTGATGTAAGGGATCCTACACTCTCTTTCTATTTAAGTACACTTTTTTATGTCATTCATTTTAAGATCATACTTCTAATTATTGGGATGTTATTTTATATTAATTCTACTTTAATTTTTATGTTAATATTATGAGAGACCCTATTTTCTCTCACCAATCCATTTTGGATGTTTTGAGTGGCGCTGTTAGGCTGCCGATTTTTCGTAAGAGATCTAACCTCTCTCTATATTTTTAAGTACTCTCATTTATGTCACTTCTTTTAATCTCCTCTTTGTTATGATGGGGGATGTTATTTTATATTCCTATTTCTGTACATTTTATTGAAATATGATGAGAGACCCTATTTGATCTCATCAATCCATTTTTGATGTTTTAAGTGGCGCTGTTAGGCTGTCGAGTTTTTGTAAAGGGATTTTCATCTCACATTTATTCCCGTGACATTTATGCTACTTTTGCCACTATTTTCATTTGAGTGGTGTATTTACTACCAATTATTATACACTTTGTGTAGTATAATATCATTTATGGGTATTTACATCTTCATGGTATGACCCTTCTTCCATGGGGTGTATGTTTCGAAAGTTACCCAACTCGGTAAGGGGACCTTTCAACCTCCTATTTTTAAAAGACTTCTTTTGTTATGTATTTTGATTTACATCTTATTATATTGTGATATGTTATTATATATCCTTATTGATGTAAATTTTATGTCCAATGGATGAGATACCATTCACTCTCTCATCGACTAATTTTCTGAATTTTGAAGTGATGTCGTAAGGCTGTCACATTTTACCAAGGGAACTTCTTAACCGAATTTTGATTTCTTTGGGTTCAACATGTAGTTATTGAATATTTCATACTTTGAATATGTGTGAATGACCTTTTATTGTTTTACACTTAATTCCCGCTTATATTGGGTGTATTTATTTTTTTTACACATAATTATGAGATTGATTTATCCTTAATTTAAGGATACCTTCTTTATAATGGATTTTATCTCATTTTACATTTCTTTTGAGACTTCATTGTTGTTATGCACCAATTCACTCTTATATGGGGTGTATACTGTCCTTTCACATATTATATCATGAATACATTTATTCTCATGATATTATAAAGTTCGGATTAAATGATATCCCACAATTATTTGTATTCAAGAGTCTCTCATTTTGTTAAAAACTCTTTAGCAAAAATATCGTTTTAAATGTTATAAATATTTTTTATTCTAAGTCATTATCTTTAATGTCCATGTTTTCAAAATGGTTGTCAGTATTTATTTATATGGACATTAATTTTTTAAAATTACAATTCCAATAAAAGCATCAAAGTGGTATGGGACACTTTGATTCAAAAATCTCTTTTAAATGATTTTTGAAAATGGATTGATTAATTCAATATCTTGGAATTACTTATTCTGATTGAAAATGAAATGTTGTTTTCGAAATGTTTATATTTTCAATATTTTATGTGTAATGATGGTACTTCGTCATTTTACGGGTGGTTACGTGATAAAACATATGACGGGTGGTGCCGTGAATACCAGGACGTGTGGTTACGTTATAACATCCAATGCATTGGGTATGGAAGTCGGCCGTATGGCTATTCCATTAAGTATGTGTGGAAGTCGACCGTATGGTTATTCCATTTAAGTATGTTTATATCCGAAGTTACCTTCATATGTT
This sequence comes from Viscum album, assembly GCA_963277665.1. Taxonomy (NCBI): domain Eukaryota; kingdom Viridiplantae; phylum Streptophyta; class Magnoliopsida; order Santalales; family Viscaceae; genus Viscum; species Viscum album. The sequence continues at coordinate 1,862,955,885 of OY728164.1, read as the reverse complement.
ATGTGTTCTTTATATGGGTTTTATGGTAATCTTTTCATTACAAAAGGGTAAGTAATGATATTTTATTCAGTAAAGAGTTTTTACTACTTCCTAAAGGTGAATGTATTACATTGATAAAGTATACATGGTTTTCTTGTTGCTTTGAAAAACATACAGTTTTCATTCTTTGTGTATCCCTTACTGAGCTTTTTATGCTCTCCCCATGTTTTTTTGAAATGTTTTTCACAAGACTTAATATGGAATAGGGTCAAGGATGGGATCAAGGGAAATTCATGCTATCTAATACATGGAACTACACGTGTTTCTTTTTAAGAGTTGTTATTTTATGGAAATTTTGTAGAAGTGACTACTTTGTAATCTTTTGGGATGTAATAGTGATGTCCTAATCCTCCAAAACTCGAAACCTGAAAAGATCCTCAATGTGAATTATTCATTTAATTCAATATTAAGTAAGGTTTAAGGTCGGGGCCTTATACTAACACTTTTCTAAATATAATTGGATGATTATATTTCATCATAAAACATACTTGGGTAGAAATGGAATATATTTGAACCCACTTGGATGTGATTAAAGACATTAATTTATTTTATTTAATGGAAACTGAAAAATGTCTTAGTCAAACATTATTAATTAATGTATTTTTATAAATGATTATACAGAATATAAATTCGATTATAAATACACATTTAAAAGATAAACATTTTTTATTTATTATGCTAAATTACTTGTAATTGTTTAGAAATATTTAATTACCTTAAGAGATTTATCATTAATGATGATGAAATTATTTATCTAGTGAAAACTTTATAATATAGTTTTTATTCAAAATAACAATACCCATAAAAGGCCCAAAAACCTGACCAAAACATACTTTTCGTGTATATATAAACCATAATTATAAAATGGTCGAATTTTTAACCATTTGTAGCCTTATGAAAGCGACTATGACACTTATATTAATTTATTTTAAATGATGTCAAAGTTGTCACCTTCATAATTTAGTAAATATAACAATTTAAATGATGTGATTTTAAGATGATATATTAGAGAAGAAGTATTATTATAAATTTTATTATATGTATATTCATCATAGGGTTTTATTTTTAATTTTTATGCAACAAATAAATATATTAAACAATTATAAAAAAATGTTGTAGTAATTATTTTATTAAGAGATATATCAAATAAATGGTTTTAAAAATATTAAAATAAATATTATATGTACTAGTTAATGTGCTCCAAGAATTTTTTAGATGAATATGACATGTTAAGAATATATTAAATATTTTGGTTTAAATATATATTTTATTTATATTTTACTTAAATTATAATAATTGAATATTGTCAAAATTGACACTATTGATATTTCATAAAACTCATATATTATTAATTTTTTTTAAAAATACAAAAAATATTTCAAAATTAAAAATTGAAAATTATATGGTAGAAAATGTAATAATGTATCGAATTATGGAAAATTCAAAACACATAAGTGATTATTTATAAAAATATAAAAAATACAATATTATTACCACAAATAAAATAAAATAGATTAAATAAGGATAAAAGGAAATGATAAGGTTTAGAATAAAATCCAAACCTATCTAAATTTTTTTTGGTTGACTTTATTATGACCCTATATCATCTAATCTTGTAATTTGAGTATTTTGTTTAGGTTTTAATGTGGGGCTTGAGTTTATTATAAATTAATATTTTGGTGGTTTCCTAAAGTGCACCTCTCTTCTCTTATAAAAGTGCACCTCATCCCTCTCCTCTTCACACAATTTTGAGTCTTCAAGCTTGGCGAAACCATGCCCATTACCCTTATAAAATCCCATAGAAACAAACTGGTAGTCTTGGTCATCGTCAATGACCATATTTAGTCCCTTAAGAGGAGGATTAGAAGAGGCACGTCGAAGAGGTTTTTTAGCGGCGGTTTTCAAAACCGTCGCAGAACGTTTCGAGGAGGGTTTTTAACGGCAGTTTTTTTTATTTATTTATTTATTTATTTATTTATTTTATGTATTTATTTTATTTTATTTTATTTATTTATTTATTTATTTATTTTATTTTATTTATTTATTTATTTATTTATTTATTTTATTTATTTTATTTATTTAATTTATTTATTTTATTTATTTATTTTATTTATTTTATTTATTTATCGTATTTATTTATTTATTTATTTATTTATTTATTTTTTGTATTTATTTATTTTATTTATTTTATTTCGTATTTATTTTATTTCATATTTATTTTATTTATTTATTTTATTTTATTTATTTATTTTATTTATTTATTTATTTTATTTATTTATTTATTTCCTTATTTATTATTTATTTTATTTCGTAATTATTTTATTTATTATTTTTTTTCTTATTTATTTTATTTCTCATTTATTTTATTTCGTATTATTTGATTTACTTTATTTATCCATGCATGCACATCCCATGACATGCACATGCACATGCACATGCACTCCCATGCAATATAAATAAATTCTGCGTTTGGTGAGATTTGAACCCCTAACCTCTTGCATATTTTCCAAAGACTTTACCACTCTAGCAAGCTCACCATGTGTTTAATAAACAGAATTTAATATACTTATATATATTAATTGAGAAAACAAATAATACATAAATAATAAATATAAACATAATAATAATAAATAATAAATAATAAATAATAAATAATAAATAATAAATAATAAATAAAGAATAATAAATATAAATAATAAATAATAAATAAATATAAATAATAAATAATATAAAATATAAATACTAAATAATAAATAATAAGTAATAAATAATAAATAATAAATAATAAAAAAATATAAATAATAAATAATAAATAAATATAAATAATAAATAATAAATAGAAAATAATAAATAATAAATAAATATAAATAATAAATAATAAATAATAAATAAATATAAATATAAATGATAAGTAAATATAAATAATATATAATATATAATAAATAATAAATAATATATAAATATAAATAATAAATAATAAATAATAAATAATAACTAATAACTAATAAATAAATAATAAATAATAAATAATAAATAATAAATGTTAAATTATAAATAATAAATAAATATAAATAATAAATAATAAATAATAAATAATAAATAAATATAACTAATAAATAATACATAGAAATTAATAAATAATAAATAAATATAAATAATAAATAATAACTAATAAATAAATATAAATATTAAATAATAAATAAATATGAATAAAAAATAATAAATATATATAATAAATAAATATAAATAAAAAATAATAAATAAATATAAATAATAAATAATAAATAGTAAATAAATATAAATAATAAATAATAAATAACAAGTAAATATAAATAATAAATAATAAATAGAAAATAATAAATAATAAATAAATATAAATAATAAATAATAAATGATAAATGATAAATAAATATAAATAATAAATAATAAATATAAATAATAAATAGATATAAATAATAAATAATAAATAAATATAAGTAATAAATAATAAATAAATATAAATAATCAATAATAAATGAAAATAAATAATAAATAATAAATAATAAATAATAAATAATAAATAATAAATAATAAATAAATATAAATAATAAATAATAAATAATAAATAAATAATAAATAATAAATAATAAATAATAAATAAACATAAATAATAAATAATAAATAATAAATAAATATAAATAATAAATAATAAATAGAAAATAATAAATAATAAATAAATATAAATAATAAATAATAAATAAATATAAATAATAAATAATAAATAATAAATTAATATAAATAATAAATAATAAATAATAAATAGAAAATAAATATAAATAATAAATAAATATAAATAATAAAAAATTAATTAATATAAATAATAAATAAATATAAATAATAAATAAATATAAATAATAAATAATAAATAACAAATAAATATAATTAATAAATAAAAATAAATAATAAATAAATATAAATAATAAATAATAAATAATACATAATAAATAAAAAATAATAAAAAATAAATAGAAAATAATAAATAATAAATAAATATAAATAATAAATAATAAATATAAATAATAAATAAATATAAATAATAAATAATAAATAAATATAAATAATAAATAATAAATAATAAATAAATATAATTAATAAATAATAAATATTAAATAAATAATAAATAAATATAAATAATAAATAAATATATATAATATATAATATATAAATATAAATAATAAATAATATATAAATATAAATAAATATAAATAATAAATAAATATAAATAATAAATAACAAATAAATATAATTAAATATAAATAATATATACTAATAAATAAAAATAAATAATAAATAATAAATAATAAATAAATATAAATAACAAATAAATAATTAATAATAAATAAATATAAATTATAACTAATAAATAATAACTGATAAATAAATACAAATAATAAATAATGAATAATAAATAATAAATAATAAATAATAAATAACCAGTTACAAATAATAGATAATAAATAAATTAATGTATATTATAAAAAATAAAAAATAAAAAATAAAGGAAACACATGAAAAAGTATGAAAAGACGTGATAAGGGATGAAAAATCATGAAAACGCATGAAAAGGGATGGAGAAGCATATGAAGAATGAGGAATTAGAAAAAATGAGAACGCATGAAAACTCGTGACAACTGTGGAAAACTCCTTAATAATTAAACATAATAACCATAATAACCCATAAAGAACCATTGATAAAGATAAAAAGTCATGGAAACCCAAATAAACAGTAATAAATGGAGCTACCGTTAAAACCCGTCAAAACCGTCATAAGGAGACAAAAACATTGAACTCAGATTAACTGAGATAACTTATGATTCGAGAGTCCGTTTTAGATCCGCGACCTGTCAAATCAAAGATCCTGAAACGCTCTTCAACCTGAAAGGTGAAAGAGTCTGAATGGACAGACGGATCAGATGTTATGACCATTTAAAAAAAGCTGACGGAGAACGGGTGCTAGAAACGAGACATTAAAAAACATAACAAACCCGATACCCACTAAAAAGGCCAAAACATATGATCTAGCAGTGCATGTGGGCGTCGCGACTAGTCTAACTGATGCTCATGGAACGAGCTATGATCTGGCAGGTGGAGGAGGCCAAAATGACACGCGGATCGAAAGTTAAGTCTGTTTGAAGACAAGTTCGACGGGCCACTGGTGACTGAAATAGAGTTTTATAGGCCTTTAGAGGGGTTTTTTGCGTCGAAAAACACTACAGAAGCTTGCTTGTGTTGAATTGGTGCGTAGCTCTCTTCGCTGGCTTCGATTTGATATGTGGTAGAGCCCAAACGGACACCCGAAGCGAAAGATATGCCCATTTGAAGTTGGAGAACTTTTTTCAACTTTTTTATAACTCTAATATCTTCCACACCTTAGACCGTCTCATGGTTTGGATTATATGTGCCTCTAGATCTCTTCATGTGCATAGATTTGACTGGTCGTGGCGCTTCAACGGACGCCCATATCAAAAGTTATGGTCGTTTTAGTGATTTCGTGGTTTCTCATGTTTTTTTATTTTTTTCATTTCATTTAGCGGCGGTTTTACCGAAACCGCCGCTATTTCACGGCGGTTTTTTTAAAAAACCGCCTCTAATCCTCGAATAAAATTAAAAAACAAATTCGAAAAAATGTAAAAAAAAAATAATTTTTTTTTGCCGTTTAGTGGCAGATTATTCGCGGCGGTTCTTAAAACATCCGCGAAATGGTGGCTCGAAAACGCGTTTCGCAGCGGCTTTAAAAACCACGGCGAGAAAACCGCCACTAAAAGGAGGTTTTCTTGTAGTGATTCCACAATCATGATAATGATATCGTTGCTCGTGCGTACATATGGCCTACCATCTTTACGATGTGATGTGATTCGTTCAATATGATCTTCCTTGATGGATGATTATATATATTAATTGAATGAAAAAATATGATATATATTATACTAATACCATTCTGTAAATGATATATCTATAAACTAAAATAAGGAATAAAAATTTATTTGAAAAAACTTGCATAAGAACATAAAGCAGTTAACACCCAAATAACGAGTAACAATGAAATGATACAAAATAAAGAAAGAATAATATGACCATATATGATATCTTAACAATGACTATGATTATCGAATAAGTCAATGAAATTATTTAAACCATTATGCATGAGGTTCGGATATGTACAAAGAATATCAGACCTAAGGTAAGGGATAATTATTCCAATTTCATTCTTATCCGATATTGTTTATTCATAAGTATTTACTGGGTTATATTTATCATCCATGTCCATGTCTTCAAAAAATGATTTTATAAAATGTGTACTATTCTTCCATGTATGTTTAAAGTCATTTTTAATATTTTTTTAATTTTACCACATGATATGTATGGAATATTTCTTATGTTTACCATTCGAGTTACTTTTGAATTTTTCGGCATATGTACGAAGAGAATGTTTTTTAACTTATACAGAATGAACATATTTTTACACTTTCATAGAGAATTATTTCCCTGAAGCTTCATTTACAGGTTTTCGAGTTTATTTTCAATGAAATTATTTTCTTTTAGGATTTCTTGACATTTTTATAATAGAATATGATATTGAAGAAGAAAGTATATTTTCCACAAGAACTGAGTTCAAGTGTTTTATCAAAATCACTTTCTGTCTAAAATGATATAGGGTTATGTTTATATCCCTATTATTACATTGATTTTATTATGTTATGATGTAATTATTTGTATGACTTCCTCTTATCTTATATGTATTATGTTATGATGGCATGATGTTAAAGAATCACATTTTCATTACATGGGTTATGCTCAGATGTATGATTTATGATTTTTTGGAACACATAAGAATGGTTTCATTATGAGATGGGTGGGACTTATACCTCCCTCCAATGCGTTGGTTAAAGAATTATATCTCAAGTGATAGACATGGCTAGAACGACAAGTAAATCCAGTTCAGTATTACATGACTCGAGTGCGGAGTGAACTTGGTTCAGTAATGGACTTTGTCTGCTATGATGGTCTTGGCGATGAGCCTTGACTAATATGAAATGATTTTATATGATTATGTGTCCATGCCAAAAAGTTTCTAGTCTTATGTTATGATATTTGGGATTATGTTGCAGTTCTATGATTTATCCCATGATATGTTATTATGACCTCTTATGGAGGATAATATTTTCAAAACATTATGATCTTAAGAATATGATATGATTGTCATTTCATATGTTTACCCTTACTGAGCAATTTATCTCACCCTTAATATGTTTTTATCCCATTATATAAAATAAGGTTTTAGGTAAGAAAAAAAGGGAAGATCATTATTGGAGAAGTTTAAAATTATTCACCATGATTAGAAGATTATGTTCCGAGTTTCCAAAGACACTATACTAATACGGTCCATGGGCGTCTGTTTGTGTCATGTATCAGGTCTTCCATAAAATTAATGTAATTTCCATGTACGTCAAGATTTGGGTTGTTACAATTTATTTGGAAAGTCATTAATTATTACGGGATAAATCCATCTCTAAAATTCTAACATGATGAACATTATAGGCATCCTTATTAGCAATGAAATATGATTATAACATGATATATGAGTTATAAAATCTCATTTAGGATCATAACAAAAATAATTTGAAGAATAATGTAATTTTATTTCAACACCATGAGATCATATAAGTCATTTTTACTTCAACAAAATAAAAATTTATCAAAAATAATTTATTAATTACACATGGAATAAACATTACATGACAAATATTTTCATAAAATAAATTAAAATAATGTTCATATAAGAAATTATAATCATGTGATATTCATAGATAACATGAGTAACCATTAAATAAAGTTTCTTTAATACAATAAATTATACCCATAATGGATACATTCAATCCTATATAAAAATTACATTATCATACAATGTGAAATTTATATATCTTCCCCGAAAACTACATAAAAACCATAGAAATTCAATTTATGTGATGTGAGATATCATCTTCATAGACCCCTTTAATTAACACATTCATAAACACATAAAAATTTAGTAATACAATTATATTTTTTAATCATAAATATTCAGATAAAAAAATAGATACCCAATGCAATTGAGATGTATAATTATCTAAACATTAGAAAAAATTTGACCCTAACTATAACATAAATAAAACAAAAAATAGAATAAATTATTATCATTATCACCTATAGAGGAAAACATTTGTGATTAACAAATAAAAGGGACTAAATAATTTTTCCATCCAAAATGTATATATAAAAATTCATATAATGAAAAATAATGGGATATTATTTTGAAAAAAATAAAACCAGAATATTCCACTTCATAAAAAATAATTATCATGATCGTGGGATATTACAAAATTACAAATATATTTCAAAAATACCATTCAAACATATATAAATATTTACATTCATATATTATATTTGTAATGTGCTTAATATTATTCTAGTATAAAAAATATATTAATGGTTAAACATGGATTAAAATGAATTTATTTATAAATTTATGTATTTTAAAAACATAGACAAAATATATTATTTGTTATGGGTATGAAGGGATTAGAAATTAATAGTATTTAATTATTTAAAATAAATATCTTAATAAGACAATCTTACAATTTGATTAATTTTTAACAAATAATTATTTGTTGGATATATAATTTATATTATTTGATCTAATACTAATTTTAATATAATATGGATAATATATATGGTAGATTAAAAACCATAAATATGAAAACATGGGAAAAATGATGTATCAAAGAAAGAGATTTGAGACATTAAATATATATCATGAGGTCATAATCATCATGTTACTTCATTAAAATCATGAATCATATAGTTATATTAATTTATTACTTTCTGATGAATCCATTTCTGATTCATTATGATTTAATTGTTTAATTTTATTTCAATTTTTATTGGTCATATATAATATCTTTGTTAACTCATTTTACTTCAGTCATTATGTCTATGTTTGTCATAAATGAATAAATAAGCTTTTTAGGTTGTCTATGGTTAATTTTATCTTGAATATACCATTTCATGATAAAAAATAATGTTTTAATTAAATTTTAAAATATAAGTTATACATTTATAAAAAAATAATGTAAGTCTGTTATGATAATTTAATTTTGGTAAATCATATAGATGATAGTCTCAACGCATGCATGGGTAATGATTCCATATTTCAATGAACATTATTTAAAGAATGTAAGTACAATAAAATATCCAAAAATTTATAATAATATCATAAATATCATATTAATTCAAAAAATAAACATATACTATATTTTCATGACAGTCATAGATGAAAATCAAAATATATCTGTCCTGAGGTGGAAGTCTACACCTATACATGAGTGATGTTTTTATTTTACATTGGATGATAAAAAACGATATATTATTAATTTACCATCATATACTAAATATTATATAATATATACCAAATAATATAATTTTAGTCAATAATTATGATTAACTATTATAGGTGGTGATGGAAAAAATTGCATCATCTTCGCGAGGTGGTAGTCCCCACGTAAGTAAGAAAAATGGATGTATATTCAATTTGAGGAAAACATAGATGAAATATATATATATAATAAGAATTAAAATTTATAATATATATTTATTTTTAATTTACAATATCATAATTTTTTTGAGATTTTTTCGAATGAAAAACAAGAAATTGAAATAAATCACTCGATTCAAAACAATACCTATTGTTTAGTCAACGTCATTAGGAATATTAAAAAATCCTTCATGTGTTGTTTTTAAAATAATACCAGACACTATACAAGTTGAATATATAATGATAGAAAGAATTTTGGTGGGATTATATTGAGATATGAGACTAATTTTTTGGACAACATAAGAGAGGGAGTTTTATTTTTTATAAAAGGGATTGGACACACAAGGAATTTCAAAAATGATTAAAATATATTAATGTATAAATTGACAGAAAGTTTACCAAATTGACTCTTTGTTAAAATAATAGATGATATATTGAGAAAATATTACAATTAAATATGACTTATAATAAGTTTTAGTGAATTTTAAAAATTATTATTTTAGAATTATTTATATCAAATTTTTTTATGTCAAAATGTGGAAACTAAATTATAACAAAGAATCTATATATATCAAAAAGTGGTAGTGGTATCTTTAACAAATTTTGGTTGTTTAATTTGAAAAACCAATAAGTTTTATCTATATTTAATTCAACAAGGTGTAGAAACATTGTTTAAACTGAAGTTGTGGAAATTGATGAAAAATAGTTTTTGATGGAAAAAATGCATTTTGGTGCATAAAAACTATTTTTTAACAAAATAAAACATAATTTCATTTTTTTTACTTTAATGTGATTATATATAATGAAATAGATGTAAGTAAATTTGAAAAAAAATCATGAAAAATGTTATATTTTATATTTTTCAATGAAAAATATAATTATCAAAGAAATCAATATCCATTAAGTATTCCCCATAAAATCTATATTTTAAAAAATAACCCAAAAATTAACGCTAATAAAATATTGAAATGATGATTGAAATTATTTCAGTAATATCCAAATAAAAAATATCCTAAAATTTGTGAAATTATTATAATTTTATTTAAGAAGAAATTTAAAAAACATATTAAAATTTTTATTTTTGATGCATAAAACGATGTTGTTTAAAATATTTATTTATTATGTAATTATTAAAAAAATTATTTTAAATAAATCTTTTATATATATTTATCTTTAATTTTTTATTCCTATTAATACAAACAATTTTACTATTTTGATATTGTAGTATCCTTTTATAGTAATATTTTTGTTGTATATGATAGTTCTCTTAATTCTCAGTGTTGCATGTTAAGAATGGTATCAATCATGATATTAATTTAACATAAAATTTCAGATTGTTCCACTAACCATTTTTCGACAAGAATTTTTTGTTTGAATATCTTACCAAACCATTAGTAGCGTGTATAAGATTATATTTAACAAACCCTTTATATATCATCATATCCCATTCCACTAATTTATAATCATTTATTTAGGGAAACTCAATGTTTTATACATTTATCTGGATTATAATTTTTTACATTATTATAAATTTTTTTATTCCCCATGATTTAATTAAAATTGTATATTTCATTTTTTTAATTAACATGATACATTTAAAACAACTACATCATGCGCCCAAGTATATAATACATTCAATCCTATTATACCCATCAATTTTTTTAATTCATAATGGATTCATTAGTGGATCTACAATATTATTATTTGTATCAAATGTGTAAATGACAAGATTAACACTATCAATGATATATCATATTAGAAAACACTTTTGTTTTAAAAAAATTATTAATCTACCCATTGATTCTAGGAACCATGACAAATATAGAGATGAAATTCATCATCCAATTATATTATATCACAATATGAGGTTGTGGAATGTACTATTCATAACAGAAGCGGCTTTCTATAGTGGAATGAAAAAAATGATCATGTGATATATCAAATATTTATAAAAAATATAATTTTTTTATTTTTATATTAATATATTTTTTCATATTAACATTTAACAACATATTGTAGAATTGGGTAAATTTTTTAAACAACTGAAAATGTAAAAACTTTGGTACACCTAAATTTCTTTTAAAAAATGTCATTTGTGTTCTGTGACCCAGATATAAAGGGCCATCATCTATTCCCCTCTATTGAAACATATGAAGCCTTGGGCCTCATAAATGTTTTATGAGTATCTCTAATGATTATCAATGCATCAGTTACATGTCTTCAAGAACATTTGAATTTTTTTAATACAGATTATGTTTGGAATTTATTTTTTTAAATTTTAAGAGATATTTTTCTCATTAAAATATTTAAATGTTTTTCAAACATTCATATATATATTTCAATTCTATTCTAAATGAAAATTATTTTTCAAAAAGTTTTATGTTTTATTTTTTTCAATGTGGAAATGATATATTCCCAACATAGTGATTTAAATTATTAAAAAAACCATTTTATATGATTTCCAATGTTTTTTCAATGCAATATATTTTGGAAATTATATATATTTTAAAAATATATATTCCCTAAAAGTTTATATTCATTAATATAATTTACATCCAATCATTCTAAATTATTCCCCATCTAGGATTTCATCCATTGATACAGTTTATATTTTACTAGGAATGTGATCCAAGAATACAATTCATATTTTTAACTAGAATAGTTTATTATTTAATAGAATGATGTTTATGGTTCAAACTTCTCATCCAAATCTTATACAATATTATGATTCTTATAAATCCATATTCTTATCATGGGTTATTCTATGATTAAATTTTTATAAAACCCATCAGATTTCAATAGGTAAAGAAATGATTACTTTTATTTTATACCCATCTCATTTATTCGGTAATGATATGATGAATGTTTAGGATATTGTTTTTAAATATATGAATTTTTTAAAAATGTGATGGGTGTAACCTATATCTCCTTCTAATTTATTAGGTAAATATTTAAATCTCTTGAGATGGACATGGATAGAATGAGGAGTGAAACTGGTTCAGTAAATAACTTCACCTGCTACGATGGTCTTCAAAGTGAACATTGACTATGGATATTGTTTTAGAAGTAAACACATCCCACTCTAAATTCCTTCGAATTGATCCTTTAATTCTATCCAAATGATTTCATATGTTTACGTGTATTTCAAAATTTTATGTCTTAGTCCAGTATTATGCTCTCATGGACCAGGTTCAATGATTATCAAATGATTCATATGTTAGAAAATACCAATTTTTATGTCATTACTAGTGACTATTATATTGGATAAGTAGTGTATGGTTCACAAATGTTATTATCATGTTGTCAAACTATTTCTACCATGTTATTCTTTTATAGCTCCCTTTTATACTCTTAATAAAATTCTATCCTCATCCTTTCTACATTTTTCCTTGCATAGGTTATGAAGAATGATTATATGTAGGTGTAATAAAAGAGATGATTTTTTAAGAAAAAATAACAATGATCCTTTACCATGTTAGAATAAATTGTTTTGATGTTTCCAATGTCAAAAAACTATTATAGTCCTCATGTCTGTGTTTTTTATTGTCCTGAATATTCATATAAATGATATAATATCCATGCATATTAATCCCAAGGACATTATATTTGATACCGAAGTAATGGTTTAGTTATACATTAGAAATTATAATGTGATAAATTTAATGATATCCATAGGTATATTTATAATTATATTCCAAGGGATGTCTCTATAGATAAGTCAATGTATGAGACAATGTTTAGGAAAATGTCCTAGAATTTTGGTAAAGGATTGAGAGAGTGGATTCCATGAAATTACATACCAATAAGGATAATGTAATGGGATGTGTATCTAGAGTAGATTTAAATTTGGGTAATAACATCAAAACACCATATTTATCAAGATTAGATTGGGAAATAGTGCTCCATATGGGCATTGGTGTACAATTAGTTTGAAACTCATGGGCGATATTCCATAGAAATTTACTATGACATTACGAACCATCATGAATGATATAAACATGTGATGAAAATGAAATACCATGATTATTCCCAAGTGGTAATATATTTGAATGATTTTTTCAGGATTTAGACATCATATATGTTATTTTAAATTTTATGTATTTTTCCAGAATGATTATTTTTTTCATACTATACTTATTATTATAGTTAGGTAAAAGGACTATAAGTAATTGGTTTATCAATGAATGAGATAGGTGATATTATAACGAGAAACCAAATGGGAGATTTATTAGAGAAAAATATTCCCTAATTATGACTAATAATTTCTCGTGGAACATGTTCAATAATGTGTACATTAAAAAACATTCATTGATACAATATATGAGAAGGAAAGATTCCAGTTAGAGTTTAGGTAATAGAGACCATATAAGACAATATCCAACTTTTATTGTTTTGACAGTGTGGAATGATTCACCCGAGTGAATGTATTAGAAGACATTAATTTTCTTTGCCTCATGAAAATGGAAATATTAATGTAAATACAAAGGTAAAATGAATTTTTTTGTTAATGAAATGTATGGTCTTGTGGTTATCCCTAATATATAATCTATTGTTGAATTATTCAACTATGGTATGTGTTAGAATTATGTAAATCAATCTAAAATGGTGAAGTATCAGGAATATAATATGAAATGTGGTAGGAGTAATGGTTATATTTCTCATAGTGAAGAGACTACATGTAAAATTCCAAAGGAAAATGGTATAAATGTATAATATGGGGAAGCAATATTTATATTTGAAGGATGATGTGGAGTAATCCATGTTCATATGTACTAGAATTCATAAATTACTATATATGAATTATGATATATATATGGATTGTTTAGAAAATATTTTATATGGATTTTAAAGAAAATGAAATAAGCTCTAGATGTATTAGAAAATTGAATTAATGTAACAGTTATATATATATAATGATATTATAAACATTAATATGTTATGGATATTGAGATTATGTTTTCATGTTATATAGATGTTTCATATAAATTAAAAAATTGTAATGTTATAATTTCATTCAAAATGGGTAATGATTTATAGAAAATATGGATTATGTTATCATTGATAGTGTTTACAAAATTATTGGATTTATTAAATATATTTAATAATATGGTGTTTAATTCATGGAATTAAGATTTATAGAAGTTATCAATATGATTTTATTGTAATACATGTTATTACCTTATTTAAAAGGAATACATGATGAATGTATTTACATGTTTTGTATGTGAAAATCAAGATACATAATAAAATACTTATGGAGTTAATGAATTGTTTATTTATGTGAACCACGTTCTAATTTTTTGTATTTTTATATTTTTTTATGGAATATATCGTAAACATTTATAGCATGACTAATGAAGAATTATTTGATGAGGTATTATAGGGGAATTCAACAAATAAAATTTTATCCATATTTGATGATCAATGATTCTATTTTTTGAGATATAAGTATTGAATTTTCATTCTATTTATGGATTTCATTGTCCAAATAGTGCATTAGGCATAAAAAAATTAAAATTCATTTCTTATGGTATGAGAAGAGGTGGAATTTGATCAATGCATCACAAAAGGGGCATATTATCATTATAAAGTGAAATGAAATCAATTATGTATATCTTCATATAAAAATTCCTCAAAATTAGTTAATGGATATTTTAAAAAACATATTTCTCTGTTATTATCATTTTTTTTTGATATTGATAAACTTTCTCAAACATGTTTTGTTTGTGGATTTATGGTTGTTAACCTCATATGCATCACACACATTATTGAGAAAAGTTTTCTCGATCGATCTCCATCTATATTTGAGGGTCATTTTTATCTTATATGTCCATATTTTTATATTCCACATACGTTTTCCCTATTCCAATCAATGTATTTGTAATTTTAGATGTCTTACGCATGCCATGTTCCTTTTTTTATGAGGATATTTTATTAATCCTCTTTAAAATGAGGGTTTCTATAATTTCTTTTTAAATGTTAAACCTTTTATTAGAGATTACGTTTTATTGAGATATTTAATATATATATGTTAGATTGTATAATCTCATGATTCTGTGAAATATTATTTATTTAAAATAATTTAATTTTTTTGATATTTTTGATTTTATAAAACACTGAATATATCATACATTCTATAAAAGTACAATATTCGTATTTCATTAAATGGAAAGAAAATATTAAAAGTACTATATGAAAAACATATATTTATGATTGTGATACCCACATAAAAATGTTATGACTGTGATATTAAAAAAACTTGGTTTACTCTGGGTTATATGCAACCATCCGCTCAAATGAAACCTGACATATTATTAAAAAATTATTATTTAATCTTATGATATTTACATAAACTCTGGAATGGTGGTTATTAATATTATTAAAAACTATGAAAATATAGTTTACAGATATATATAATATTAGTTCATTTGTGATCAATTTACTATATATGAAAATAAAACCCATTTGAATAACATGGAAATCATTTTATGGGAATCTATTTTTGTCAACAATTTCTTAAATTAATTAATAAAATTATGGGGGTATATTTTCAATTCATGAAAATTATGTATAAAAAATTATTTATCATTTATCCAATGTGTTTTCTAGTCAATATTTATTAATTATTGAAACATTATTCTTAAAACCAATATTTTTCATAAAACCAGTTGTGTCTAATTTTTATAGTCCTGTAATATTAAATCAAATTCATGGTAATTTTAGAAAATAAGTGTGTTCAAATATAAATAAATTTTTAAATTGAAAATTAAAATTTATCGTAGGCCCAATTTGAGGAATTTTTTCATGAATTATAATTTTTTAGGAATTGCATAAAAATAAAAAAATTGAATTTAAAATTTCATTTTTTCGTATTTATTTATTAATTTAAAATATACACTAAAATAGTTATATTATATTTATGTATAATAATACATCAATTATTAAAAATTATGTAATTTTAATCAATTTCACATTGAAATTGGATATTAATATATTTCAAAATTTTAATACGTTCGATTTTAAAAAAATTATTTTTTATCAGGCCTCGTGGATTAATATTTAAAAAAATTAACCCACTAATAGAATTTGTATTTGTAAAAATGGATTATATATTTCTAACAAAAATAATTTATAATTTATAATTAGTTCAAAATTGTTTTTTTATGTAATTAGTTACTGTAATTCAAATTAATTACAACAACTAAGAGAAAAATGTGCCTACCAAGCGACTAACATTTAAAATACATAAAAAAATAACCGTGAAACAAATTAAATTACAAATTAAATAGAAATATTTCAACCATATAAACTAATTCCCATTTTTTCATTTATTAATATTTTTAAAAGATAAAAATTTTGGTATACCTGACATTATTTTCCATAACTTCATGTCTTCCATCACATTCACTTGTAAAAGGCCACCACATATTCCCATTAATGGAAAAAGAATAAATCCCTATGTCTCAATGAAAACATGAATAAATTTAATTCCAAAATACATAGTATCATTGTAGAATCCATACCTTGGGAAGAAATCCATCCAAAAAAGTCTTTTAGTGAAAATTAAAAGAGATACTCTAAGAATAACTAACATCCTTCAATGAACAATTTTGAATTACAGTAACTAATTACATAAAAAAACTATGTATCCCCAGTATACCTATATTCCATTATATTAAGGATAATTTTAGTGGCTTCACAAAAATCTATCATCGGGGATACATAATCATTATTCATGTGTACAGTGGTCTACCGCCTCATGAACTGGTGTCCTTCATTCATGAATTACCACATCTACTTGTTTGGAATAATGATTGATATAATATTTATATATTATATTTATGATATTAATGAATTATTTATTAAAATATAATTATTATATAACACATTTCTTCTTTATTAGCATTTTTAATGTGATAATGTCATTCGAGTGTACGAAAGACTACAACCTCACAAAGTGATGTAATTCATTCATGCTTTACATGGAATGTCTAAGGATGGGTTAAATAGAAAAATTTTATAATTATGATATTTTAAATAATAGGTATATAATATATATATATATATCTATAATTTACTTACATTTAATTAAATACAAGAATAAAATTAATGTTGCGTTCAAGAGTACATACGACCTAACGCCTCCATGAACGGTCTATTTCGTATGCTATCATTATATTTTCCAAATCACTTTAAATAAATATATAATGAAAATATATGATATGTTTATCAAATATTAAATTTTTTGAATGATGAAATATTTATGAATCAATGTGGTAAAAAATTAACACATCAATGATCATATGAAAAGTAAAGGAGTTATAACATGAAACTTGACTTCGACATGAAATTACTTATTTAATCTCAATAAAAAATCCAATAAAAATAATTTAAGGTATAATTTATATAAAAAAGGTTTTTAAATAAATTTAAAATAACTTTTTCTTTATTATAAATGATGTTTCAATAAGTATAATGGATGTCAAGTATTATGGTAATGGATTTCTATCATACCTTTCAGAATTCGTGAGACACATCACAAATCCACCACCTAAACATTTTTCTGTCATACATATAACAAAATATATAATGTTATAACCATAATTTACTTAAATTAATGATTATTAAGGAATAAAAATATGTTATTATTTCATTTTTATTATGATCAAATGTTTACTCATGGGTTAATGGATTTCTATTAGACATTTCCTTCCTCGTGACATATATCATGATATACATTGATATTGGTTTTATGGGGTATATATAAAACCTAATTGAGATGTAATATCATGAAATAATTCATCCTCGTCATATTTTATGTTCCACTAAATGTTATTCATTCATGGAAATTTCAATTAAAGGATTCCAATGTGGAAATAATTTGATGATACAATATAATAATTATCATGATTGTTTAGGAATATGTTTCTCATGATCAAATGTTATGATATATCTCTCAATAATTATTATTAAATTTATTATACAATGGTTAATCATGATATCCTCATGTAATTGTACCATTTTCCACAATTTTTTACTTATTTTTATTATAAAAACGTTTTTAATTACATATAACGGTGTTACTTCTTCTTTCGAAAATTTTCATATTTCAAAAAACATATTTTCTAATAACATTTAACAAATTCTAATGAAGATAATTTTTTAATATCACACAAAATTATAATTACATAAAAAAATTAATTAAATAATATTAAATTATTTTCATTGATTCTGTATATGTTTTAAATGTAATTAGCAAAATAAAAAGATCTTCAAAATGATTTTTGTAATAAAGAGTGTTTTTAAAACAAGAATGAATATTTTTCTCAAAAAAGAATTTCAATTATATTCAAATCATACATTTTAATTTTTATGTGATGCATTAAAATACATATTATTAAATTTTTCATATGTTTTAAAAAGAGTTGTTCAATGAGGACAATATATTTTCCCCCAATGTGATTTAAATGATTTATTAAATATTCCATAATATTTACGTCAATGTTGTTTTCAATTAAAATTATTCTGAATATTAATTTTTTTATAAATTTATTTTCAATGAAAGGTTATTTTAGTTAGGAAATAGTATATATCATTTTTAAAATTCCTTCTCTATCAGAGATGTCATCATTTGATATTTTTTCTCAATAATCGGGATATGATACAAGAATACAATTTATATTATTTCCCCAAAATGGTTATGTTTTAATGATTTTTTTATTAAACATGATCTTATTCCCAATGATATACCATAATAGGATCCTTATTAATGCACTTCTTTAATGGATCATCTGATGATGAAATAACAATGAAACATTTCTTTATTCCATAGGTTTTTTGCGATTATGTTTTTATAATACCCAATTAATTACACGGGTTATGATATTATAAATAATTATGATATTATTTTAGTCATACGTATGAATCCCAGAATTTAAGGGCAGATCCTATATCTCCCTCTAATACATTGGGAAATTATTTATATCCCATGAGATAGATATGATTGGATTGGTTTGTAAATAGAGTTCGGTAATTGTGTTCTTCAACTAAGATGTTCTTGAGATTGAACCTTGGACACTAAGATGGTTTAGAGAGTGAACCCGTTTAACTAAAATTTCCATTGTATTGATCATTATGTAGTAATAAAATATTTTTATAGGATTCTGTGTATAACTAATAATCACGTATTCTAAAAACATCACAAAGACATTGTATACGTTTAATTATATTTCTTATAATTCATGTCTTATAAATTTTCATTATTTTTTTGAATACTCAGGATATAATCATTGATATTTATGTTATGGTTTACAAATAATATGTACTTGTTATCGTAACTATATACTCAATTAATGTTAATCTATCAACCATGATTACCATTATAGAGTATATGAACTCACCCATTGCTTGGGTTCCATTCCCCAGATTACGATGAATGGTTTCAGAATCATGTACTATAGGGGAAGATATTTGAGGTATATAATGATGATCTAACACAAATAATGAAGGATTTATTATCATGTCTCTAAATGAACTAAACCATTTTTTCTCCTTCTATGTAATTTTATAATTTGATGGATATTCATATAAATAATTTAATATCGACATATGTTAATTCATGGGTTATTAAAAATCCCAAAAATTTATTATTATATATAAGAACATAGTGTGTTTAATATTTAAGAAATCATATTAATTGACTCCTAAAAATATATTCTCCATCTCTAATATGAATTATTAAATCCATTAATTAAATGGTATTTCATTCACACATTATAATATTAATTTACAACATCAAACCACCACTTTTTATCATATTAGAGCCTTATACTAAATTCTCAATCCGGAATGTATTCTTAAAATCCATATTTTATATCTACATAAGATTATGTGACATTATGGATTGAAAAAACTGAATGAAATTTCTCATTACATCTATAAAAAACATTTATTCCTAGAAAATATAATGAATTTTTTATAGAACATTTCAATATGTATTGAATTATAATTAGATAATGTACCATGCATTAAATATTCATATGATAAACAAATAGTCAGTGTATTTTCCTAAGTAATTTTAAGTGGAATTCCAATTTAAATTGAGTAAATGAATTATCGTGAAATGATATTATAGTAAATATATGAATAATGTATATTACTATCTATTATATGGTATGGAATATTTATAAGACTATTAAACATCATATCCATATAAAATATAGTTGTTGTATAATGACCATTAATATTAATGTATTATCAAATATGAAAAATTCATTTACATACAGAAAAATGAATCGATGATGTCAACCTATTGAATCTTACCATGTGAATACAATTAATTAGTACTTTTAAGGGAGATGACATCATTGGGATTTACAATTGACCATTCCCAAACCCCGATTCCAAAATATATGAATGATCAAAATCATTTATTGTAAAAGATCAACATATTTGAAATTATGGACAAAACCATGTATTTTGAACCACCCAAAAAATTACCATGACTTCACATCATACACATATAGAATTAATTGGTGTGATAATGGGGTTTTAATTGATACACCAATAGTATGAATTAAAAAATAATAATTAAATAAATCCATTTATATATTTTTATATTAAATTTATAATTGTTCCATAAAAAAAATTAAATCTATTTTATTTTAAAAATATGAAGTAATAATTATTAGAAAAAATATACATATTCAATCAATAAAATCTCTTTGATAAATTTGTGAATTTTTTTAATTAATTACTTTTTTTATAATCATTATTGTAAAAATAGTGTTATTAGTTATAAATGAAAATATAATTTTATGATGGGAAATGTAATTGTTGTAAGGTTCAGAATAATATTATTTAATGAATAATAACATATCAAGATAAGTGGGTATATTCATTTTAATGAATAAATTATAATTTTTTGAAAAATGTTCTGGTAAAATAACTATCATATTTAATGAACACATCAATGTTGAGAAATAGTTTTTATAACATTTTGAAGATGAATTACTTTTTGGGTAAAAACTAAAAACAATTTAAATACACCGTATGTGGTATGACCTCGTGAAGGAAGAAATATATTTATTAAAATCTATAATAGGTATCCACATCCAAATATATGTTTATTAATTATGGGTTTTGGATTTATAATTCAAATATCTATATTTGTAATCCCTTAATAAATCCTCTAACACCGATATATATTTTTTGGGTTTAAAATAAATTCCTTTTAAACATGACTCATCACCACATCCCCAAAATTATTATTTTAATTAGTTCAGTTCATGCACATGTAATATGATTAAATGCATCAACAGTTTTATTAAAAAATTACATAAATAAAATAGATGGTTTTTGGTTTGGATTAAAATACCATATGAAGTCTAAATTCTATGTTTGAAATTTATTAAAGATTTATCATCTCTTTCCCTGGACAGAACCAATATAACTCTCATTCATATTTAGTAAAAACACATGGGACAAGAAATTACTTTATCCATAAGTATGAAGAGTCTCCTAACGGTTCAACAATTCCTCAAGATGATCATCGCATGAATAAAATTGAACCCCATAAATATAAGGGATCCTCTCCCACTACATTTTATTAATGAATATTATTTTTTCTATTACTTTAAATATAAATCCTACTTAGTGGGTTATGTGATTAAATATATCCCCTAATGTATTTATTCATTTAATAAACTATATAACCAATTCACTATCATTATTCCATTATACCAACTTTTATGCCCCACCATTATTATGCATAAATTATCATAAAATTTTTTCATCCCAAAAACATTGGTACTGAATGAACTAAAAATATTCACTAAATGGTATTCAAATAGAATTAAATAAAATTCAATTATTGGGTAAATAAATGTATTTATCACATAATATTCAATCACAGGATTAATTTTTTCAATAAATGAGATTTTGTTTAATGATTGTTTTGAAACACTTATTCATGTACATGATATGAATGTGACATATGAGAAATGAATTATATAGAGTGATAGTTAATTGGGAAAGGATTTAATCCCATGAGTTTACATATATAGTATAAGGGAGGTTATATTTTTTACACTATTTTAAGATGTATTCATGGTAAGCCATAACAAATTATATTATATCATCTTTTATGTTTCCACAATATTACTATGATTCCACTATGACATATTGTTATATAATGCCTTATTGATGATGAATTGGATTATCAGCATTATTATGTAAAAATGATATTAATGTTGTCTCACATTTACTATATTACCTTATGATATTTATTTATTCCCTTTTTGGGATTTATAGCTAGCCACCTTATTATGTACGCCCCGAGGATATCATTTACTATTTTAGAAGAACGATTGAAAATTACTGCAAAGTTAATTATGTAATTATTAAAATCAATATAATCTTGTTTACTGTAGTTATAAAATACACCTAATTACAAATATTCACTAGTCACCACAATTTTATGGGTCCTATTTTATATGAATTTATGTAATTAATCACTAATTAAGGTGTTTTTATACGGGTTCACATAGTATTTATTGAGGAATGTTTTGTTATATTTGGGGTTAGGATTATAAAACCCTACTAAAAGCCATAAAATTAAAACTAAACCTAGTTAAAAATCCCAAAATTATGGTAATATATATTATGTTCTTTATAATCAAATACGTCCATATTTTGAAATAAATTAGTGGATGAGGCTCTAGAAAATATGTTCCTATGTGTATATCCCAAAAAAAGAAACATTGAGACTCAAATTTACTATTACCTTATGCATGAAAATTCTATTTGGTGTGATCCTAGTTTGATACTCTAGTGGGATTTGATATTTTAAATTCATAATCTCATTATGAAAAATTATGATTGGGAACATGAACATAATATATTATAATATGAAATTAATCAAAAAAAACTTATATTCAGATCATGAAATTCAAAAGTTATTCATGTCATTTATCATTTTTAAATTTAAATTTAATTCTTTACAATTTATATGAAATGATAATAAAAAATTATCATCCAAAATTTACACATTATTCAATTTAATTTCTATAAATAAGATAATTTGATCCAACAACCAATGCTGGTGAGATTTTATGGCTACCCAAATGAAATTTCCAACCATATAAAAACTTGATTCGTGAACATCTGATAATATGTTCCAAATTGAAAAATATATTTAAATTATACATGAATCATGATTAATTCATGCATCCCAATAAAAAGATAATGTTTCTATTGAAACCTTTATGTCACAATTTCCTTTGAATTTTACTGGATATTATAATATAATAATAAGAATAGAAAGGATCAAAACCATTCTAAATATATTTTCTATACATCAATGAAATGATTAAGAAATATTTCATCGTATATATTTATAAAATCATCATATATATTTCTAAAATGTGAATGTATGTTAAAAATATAAATATTGGTGTTGATATTGAAGTGATGTATTCGATATAATGACATGCGCTATTTTTTCATCAAATAATTTCCTCAAAAAAATTATTTCATACTTGACTGGTATTTACACAGCCTTATAAATAATTTTGTTATTCCAACTTGGTGTATGAATATAAAATCACTTGTAATCCATCTTACAACACTTGATTAATAATTTAAACTAAATATAAATTTGACAAGTTATTTGGTTATCTAAAGCTGAGTCTACAAATATTATTGGAAATTTGAGACATTAATAGCTATGAGGAAAAAAGTTAATTTTTAATCAATGATTAAATAGAGATCAATGAATCTCATTTTTCTTGTGGGGATAAAATGTTTAAAATTCATTATAATTCAATGATTGGGAATGGTTATTTTAATAATTGAATGAATTTGTAATCCCCCACACGGAAAAATCATGGTAAGAAGTATCCAAAATATACTTGAAGGGTATAATGAAATGATTAGATATGGTATGGATGGGAACCAAGATAGTGGTTATTGATGGGAGAAACACAATAATGTTATTTGTGACATGAAAGATCCATCTAACCAACAACCATTTTAATATTAATTCCACATATAGAACATGGTAACTGTAAGAATGAATGAACAATTCTAAATGATTTTGATTATAACTGGTGCAAAAAAAACCTCAATGCCATAGTGAAAAATTGTGATATTATTACACCACAACTACTGAGGAAAATCCTGAAATGATACTATTATATATATTGTTGTATTGCATTCAATAATAGTGAAAATAATTTTTGATTCTGGTTCTATTTATTCATATAATTCATTTTTAGTATATCGATTAAAACACCAATGAAAATCTAAGATATAGATTTGTAAGAGGAACTGAAAATTGGGATATTATTTCCTCCCATGTTGAAAACACATCCCAAGTCTAATATATTAATTAAAACCCCAATGATCTTCATGTAACTCTCTTTAGTTAAATTCTATGTTATTTTATGATTTGATTGCAGGTCCATATATTGAGCAAACATAATATGAGAAGAGAATGACATAACCCTCCAAATAATGGACTATCCTATGATATTACATGATTTCAAGGAGGATGATTGATATACTTTAATCTCATCCTCTCATGGAAGGATGTTATTTCTATATTAGAAATCATAACTACATTAAGTTAATTAGAATGTGGAAAATATCACTCATGATGGAATGACCATAGTGAGGGAATGCATATAACTTTTTCATGATAATATTCCTTATTCTAATTATATCAATGTTCTTGTGTACTAAATCAATAATATACTAAGAGATATTCTTATATCTGAGAACCTAAATGTAATTATTTTTGTTGAATTTGTATAGTTATAGAAGAATGTAATGGAAAATAAAAAAAGTGTGTTTACATTTCTATATTTTTCATTTTGCGGTGTATAATTTCTCTAATACATCATTAAAAATGAGTAAATTCACCTCTTCATTTATTATAGTGATGTCGATAAGATCATGATAAAGAACAACCTCCCTCACCAATTGACTGAAGCTTTTTTTTATCATCCATGTGGGGTCAAATAACACATTATGTAGATATTCACATGGTTTATAATAATTTAACTATAATGAAGGATGATATAAAAATGTCAAATATTAATATAGTCTAATGTCACTATAAGTTTATATTTATTACATTTGTAGTCAATAATGAAAAAACTATTCATTGATGTAATGAGTAGTTTTTATATATATTACCTTGATTTTGTTTGTAATATTTATTGATTATATTGTTATATATTGGGAAATAAATTAGTAACATGACAAGTATTTGAATAGCTTAAAAAATAAATAGATGAAGGAAATGTTGTATTCCATGTATAGTAAATGTTAATTTTTATTGGATCAATTGTCATTAATGTAGCATGTTATCAATAAAAAATAGAAATATTTAGACCCTTAATAGTATAGGAAATTAAATGATGGTGTAAGACAACATCTATGATGGATTTATGATATATTCATTAAATACATGGATTATATCTTAGAATCTTGAGAGACTTATTGGGAATTTCAACCCACTATCCATTATAACATGTAAATGTGTCCATTTTTATTGAGTGATGAATTTTAGGATAAAACTATTGTGATATTGAAAATTATAATCACTACACATGTTAACATATTACCCACCAGTGGTGAAGGATTTGTGATTTATAATGATTCATCCAAAATGAAATTTGTTTGTATACTCACGCATGATGATAATGTCAGTAAATATGCCTCCAAAATATTAATGATCCATGACTAGAAAAAACCCACCAATGATCTAGAAATTTTAGATATAATCTTCACATTAAATATTTTTCATTGTTATCTCTACATGGAAAATTGCGAAATTTATATACAAATATTAGATTCATCAGATATATATTTACAAAAAATCACATTAACATTTTCCAATTGTGGTGGTTAATTTCTTTGAAAACAATTATTATTATTCAATCCATTACCTTCTTAAAGAGGATAACAATGTTCTAGAATATCATTGTATAAAGGATCACTCAATACTATCCATGATAATTATTGAATGGTATCACATATTCATAAAAATGAAAATGATAAACCCTGTAATACTAAATAGATATTCTTTTTAAATTTCTCAAATAACTTATCAAAAAATGATTCATTAATGGATCAGGGAAAAGATTGTAATTATGTTCTACATGAGAAGGTTGAAAATTTTCTTCTGGGTAAATATGATAATGATGGTGTAATAAGTATTAGAACCCAGATATGTGTCCCCAAATTACCAAAACAAATGAAGTTACTTATGGAAGATATCAATGATAAAACATATGTATCAATCCAAGAATATTCAATATGTATTGATATTCAATGAAAACAATTCAGTTATATCACATAAATATAGATGATTCCAAATTCAAATGTCGATGATGGGTATACTAACAAATCAATGATAAATGAAAAAATTATAATGGTATGATGGAACAATTTTCCATACCAATTATCAAATTGGGAAAAAGTAACCATATCTTTGATTCATTGGAATCCCCATGATACCAATAATAAATAATCCCATCTAGGTGGTAGTTAACCACCTTAAAAACTCATAACATATAAATGATCTCAATAAATATTTCCCTCTTCAAAATCTCACTGTGTTTGACATCATTGATGTTGAACGTCTTTATGGATTGACATTATACATTGTATCTAAAATAGATTACATGTTTACCAATATGATTCAAAGATACATTTAGAATTAATTAAAAACATAGTAGTGTTCCATTACTATTGATCATCATCAAATGATTATATTGTCTAATGGAATGATTCAAACATTAGGAATTATTATGATCATATTCAATGGATTTATAGGGATATTGTGATAAGAATATCATTAGTAGAGTTACTAAAAACCAATAGAACACAATATAGTATGGAAGTGGATCCTTAAAGAAATATTTATGGGAATATGTGTCGATATCCTACATGATGGGATGAAGTATGAGAGTTGAATCTAAGGGAACATGGTATTATCCCTAGTTGAAAGAGATGGTATAATCCTTCAAACAACATCTGAAATCCACACAAAATATAATAACATGAAATGAATAAAATCAATGATTTGAAGAAGATAATGATTTTATAAAAATTGGTTTCTATCATATAAAAAAATGGAATACATTTATGATGATCTTGATGATGGTAAGTATTACCCCATGATACGTCATCCACTTTGAGATCCTTGATTATATCAAAATTGTTGCATATCGACAAGAATTACCACCTACACTATCTAACGTACATGATGTGTTCTATGAATCACTATTGAGGAATTACCTACTATACCACACACACATATTGAATCATGAGTGTCTACATTTAGATAATGATATAACATATAAGGATAAATTGGTAAAAGTTATAGTTCATTGATACATTACTCTAAAAAATATGAAAACTCAACTTGTCAAAGTTTTATTTAGAAATAAATTTTTTTAAAATCTAACAATGGGACAAAATGATGCGGTGAAATAGAAGTACCCCCAACTATTTTATTTTATCAATTTAAAATTTTGTGATGAATAATTTATGAAGATAAAATATGTACCAACCTAAAATAGTATTATTGGAATTCCAATTTAAAGTTACTACACTTATTTTAAAAAAATTAGTATATAAAAACCACATTAACAACATTTGTTATTTTGGACCATTATATGTTATATAAGATTTCATATACATTTAAAACTCGTAATCATTGATAATTTATAAATTATATTGGAACAAATTTGATTTCTAAAGTAATGGATACGATAATGTATATTTGATAGAAAAAAATGAATTGATGGCCTCATCATTTATGATAATTCCATAAGAAACCTATTTATTAGAGAAAATGAGTAATATAATATCACGATGAATAAACCATGGAATATTTAATGATTATATTTGGAAGTTTAAGCTTGATATAAACCGTTATTATAGATATTCATGGTCATTGTGATCACATACCAAACTATTTACGATGCACCACTCTAAACAAATATCATGACCAGACACCCTAACCACAATGATTTCAATTATGTAATAAAGTGATATCTATCAAGACCATAAATATATTATTATATATATTAATATTATTTTATATGATTGTTTTTATAACTTATATTTAATAATTTTATAATTATTAAATATTTATTTCAAAAAAAAATCTGATTTTGGAATTTTTTAATAGTAATTGATTTTTTGGAGGGGTATAATTATAATCTAGACACTCTTTATAGTGAGTTTAATATTTGTTTCAAATAAATTTCATTTTAATAAAAAAATTATTATTAAAATTTGTTAACAAGAAAAAATAATAATATAATTTTATGATATCAAATTTAATTTTTATAATATGAAAAAAATTCTATTGTAAAAAACAATAAATGTAAACAAATTAATATTATGAAAGAAAAGATTATATTTTTATATCTATAGATTTTTTTTTATATAAATATTGATTTTGTAGTCATGAAATCAAAAATACCCAACATTGTTTTTTAAATATTTTATGAGTTAGTCGAATTGTTGGATAAAAATTAAATAAGGGGTAAATATATGTTATATATTATGACATCATAAACAAAAAAATGTGATTCACTAAATGATATATAGTGTATCAGTGTAAAATATATGTTTCTCCTTTACTATAATGTCATTTTTTGTTAATTTATTATTATTATAAAAACATTCTGAATCCCCAAATACATATATTATATTTTAAGATATTAAAATCAATAATTTATAAATATGACACCAATCCTCATCACCAAATTAAATATTTTTATGAGGTAGGTTCTTATGAATGTAAATGATTAAATATAACTTAAATAATGTAAATATCATGGGAAAATAAAGGGCAAGGTTTCTTTTTTTGGATTACATTATCATATAATTTCCAAATCCTATATTTTTAAATTTACAAAGAATCTTCCACTATTTTTATATATGAAGGAACCAAAAAACCATGTCCAAGTCAATAAAAGAAAATGTGTTATTAAATTAAGCATCCACTCATAAACTAGGTTCCTCTTATATTTCCCTTTATCTCTAAAAATATTATCCAATTCATTAAGTAATAACCCATCTTGGTATGGGACCTTCTCCATCTCCTCATTATTCAACAAAATTTAGTATTCCAAACCTATAATTTTCAATTTATTATGATAGGTGTGTTATAACATATTTAAATAACTGTTTTTGTTATCTAAATATTATGAGAGACCAATTTCACACACATTAATCTCTTCCGAGAATCTTTATGAACACATGTTATCCATCGAAATTTAATCTATAAATTCCCAGTGCCAAACATTGATGTAGTGAATTACCAAAAAATACCAACTCAATGGTATTACTCATCATATAACTACTCATATTTGAATTATAAATTCAATATATGTAACCCATCGTCCACAATTATATTATTAATTTTCTTAAAACCTGACCTTTAAGTGAATGATCAATGTTCATCATGGATAAAAGTACTTGATATATAGGTTATTATAGGTCTTGGAATTATATATCAATAAATTTAATTGGGAAATTTATTGTTCAGATGGAGTTCCTATTATTTTTTAAGGGATATTATCCTTGGAATACAATGTTATTATTATTTGGTTAGCATTATTCACATGATTTTATGATGTAATATTTATTTTATTTCCACATTGTTGTGTTGAAATTATTCAATCATTATATATCATGAATCAATGTTAATAATTTTGATTATTATCAATTTTGATTACATTTAAATGCATACTATATCACATATTATACTTTAAATTATTGTATGATTTTATATTCCTATACTAGTCTTCAGTTGTCCCACCAATACTATGTATGTCTCAGGGTTATCTGGGGTTGAATTAGAAAAATGATGGTACATTACAATAATATTAATGAATATTTTAATAATTTAAATTAATACATGATGCATGTTATTAAAAAATTTATATAATTACCCAAATAAAAACGGTATCATGTTCTTCTAGTTTTTATTCTGTGTCATTTTGTTTAAAAAATCATAATAAATTGGAATAAATGATGTTGGTTGTCAAATGCACCCTATGGGTGTATCCACCTTGTTCTAATCAAC
Source organism: Viscum album (assembly GCA_963277665.1). NCBI lineage: Eukaryota > Viridiplantae > Streptophyta > Magnoliopsida > Santalales > Viscaceae > Viscum > Viscum album. Next base: position 1,862,925,124 of record OY728164.1, on the reverse strand, counting down.
GTTAGTGTACATAGATATCAACTAATAATTCTTTTATAATAATAATTTTATTATATTATCATTCACAATGCATTTAGTTAGTTTGTTTATTTATTAAATATTTATTCTACATTATCATCCATAGTTATGAAAAATAAGTATCTTTTTAGTCATAGTAGATTATGACATGATCATCAAGGTTATTTTTGATAATTAAAATGTTATTATTTTAAAACTAATCCTAGAACCATCTCAAAATATATCTCAGAAACACATCATATTTTATGGCCTACAAAACCTCCAAAATCAACATTCCTCCAACCAACTACTCATTCCCTGTGTTTTTACTCCATGAAAACATCATCTCAATCCCTAAACCCAATTTGTTTAGAAGAATTATAGAAATAATATCACTTCACTTTTTGTAAATATAATAATTGAATATTTTCTCAGTTCATGAAAATTTTGTTAAAATTCAATCTTCATAAAAGATCATTGCAATAACAAATCCACCAAATAGACTTAATGGGATGTTTCATGTTCTAAATATCATATTATGCAGTTATAATAAATTTATATGGGACATTTTTTAGTATTAATATAATATTTTTCAAAGAATAAACCTCTAATAAATTAATAATAAAACATGGATTCTCCATCGATAATACTATTTCTAATAGGATTTCATTCCTAATTTTAGACACACCACTTTATAGTGGTATTATTGGAGAAGTGTTTTTTGAAAAAATCTGTTATGATCTCTTCTATTATATTATTTACAACTTTAATTAAACAGAACCTAATCCTGATCATAAAATAATAAAAAAAATTGATGTTTATCATCATACTTCGTTTTAAAAATATTTGAACACTTTCAAATATTCATATTTATATTTCACTATATTCACATTATCATTCCTTGAATTTTAATTAGTAATGGTAACAATTTAAATATTACAACTAACCTATTGAGTACCTATAACCCTATATATTTCTCCATTTATTTAATAAAATATTCATTAATTCAGTTCACATTATCTTCTAAATATTTTCATTGAAATTTTTTCCAATAAAAAATATTATATATCTCAATCGAATCATAGTCATATGAGCGAAAAAATAAATAACTTTGGATTATTTTAATGAGTATTATATTTTTACCTATTATGATAGAATGAGAAAATTGAATGGGATTAGAATCATTCATAGGTTTTATATTTTATATATTACAAAAATGATTATTCATATCTCGAAAAAAATATAAAATTCATTAAATCATGAATTAAATTTAAACATTCAATCTAATGAATGTAAAAACATACAATTATTAATTAAATTATGATCATTTTCTTCATATATATATATATATATTAAATTCATTTTTTTGATAATAACATAATAAAATTTTTATAATTCTACTAAAATATAACATTTTGAAATCATTTTTTAATTGAAATTGTTTTATAATGAATTTCTTCCACTATTAATGATAAGAAAATATATTTCAAAATGTATTAATTATTTTCTACATATGATATATTATATATCAAAACCAATTTATGATTAATACACAGTTTATAATTACCATTAGTCATATGTATATATGTTTATTTCTATAACATTCACATTCAGGGTCACTCAAGGCTTAATCTTTCAAAGGCATAGAAATAAAATATGTGAATTTTGAACTATTATATTGGTAAAACCTATTAACTAATTTAATATGTTTTTTTATAAATAATTCCATAATCTACAACAAAGATTTATCAAATAAATGGTATATTGTTTTATATGCCTTCATTTGGAATATTTAACGATAGTTTAAAAACTAAATTTAATATCCCCTTATATAAAATCCTCGAATCATACACGATCAATATTTCTTATAAGAAACTGATGCGAACCATGTTGAAGGCACCGAGTCGATTACCTGAGTGTAGGAGGTCTATTTTCAAGGCTTGATGATGCATGGGATATTAAAGAGGTTGAATTCAACAATGGACGCCCATCTCACTTCATTAAGGGTCCAATGGAACTCACCTTGCATGGATAGAGAAAATGGTTGTATAATATAACTTATTCAAGCCCAAAATTGATGTTTAATTCTTTTAGAGCACGGTTTCACGAATTTTACTCCCTTGCCCACATGGGGGATTCAAGAAATGATATCTTTGGATACCAAAGACGAATCTTCAAGGCTATAGTTGGAATGTTGTGTGACACTTTTCCAAATGTATTTGGTAGACTTTATCTTTTTTAATTTAAGGGAAAAAAGTTTTTTAGCCATTATGAATTTAGGCTATTATAACCTTGAATATTGTACCACCCACTTGGCCATAAGTAGCCACCCCCATGGTACTTTTTTGACATCCAAGACTTAATTTAGAGCTTATGATTTTCTTCTCTCTGTTGTGTGAGAATTGTTCCAAATTTCCAACATTCTCTTGTGCATTATTGCCTTGTCAATCTACATATTAGATTGGTGATCCAAGATCACAAGGCCCCCAATTCCATGCCTCATCCCAAGTGCATTGCTTCGTGGATTGGCTATTACAACACTCCCTTGAGTGTGTTGTCTAAGTAGTAGGTCGCTCTCTTTATAGCTTTGATTTACTACTTTCATCCATTATTAGTAAACATCATCCGCCAAATAGCCATGAACCACATCCTTCATCTTCACCCTACGTCGTGATGATCGTGCCACCCCATGTTTCTCACATCAGTTGGTATCAGAGATCTAGTTTACACGGTAGGTATCTAGCCCTTCATTTAATTCACATTTGTCCATTACCCTTCTTATCTTCCATTATTATCCACCCATTCAAAAACCCCAGATTTTTTCTTGAAAACCACCAGAATTGGCAGAAGTTGTGAAATCATGAAATATCTTTACATTTAGCCAATTATTCATCCATCTCTTATCACATTTAATTCTCTATATGTGATTTGTATCTGTCAAAAAAAAATCAAATTCTATCAAGTCATAATTTTTTTCTTCTTAAAATTAAGAATATCTTTTATTTGAGAGATTTCAAAAAAAATACGACCTAATCTCTGTTCATCATCTTGTGCTTTAAAACTCCCAGAATATATCTTATTGGGGAGATTTGATAGAAAAAAATGAAATGAAAAAAGGGAAAAAAGTGGATTCAATTACTTCATCATCGTGCTTTCTGTTACTAGCAATTTCCATTTCTATACATCACTTTCTCCACCATTTTACTTCATCCACATATCATTTTGGGATCATATTGTTATTAATTTTCTCATCTTGCACAATTGGGAAACACCCCCCAAACCACAAAATTCTATCCATTCCACCCTTTTACCCCTATTTTCTACCCTCTTTTCACCCTTTACCCTTTACCACTCAAGCGGGTTGTGTTAAACTAGCCCCCGACACAATCTTGATTGGGGAAGGATTGGTGGCTTGTGATCAACTCAAAAAAGATATTATATCTCATAAGATCTTTTAATATGAATTGATTGTTGAGAGTGGAGAGGAATAAGAAAAAAAAAATTATGTGTGTAAGTGTATGCATCTTGATGTGTGTGTGTTTGTGTGCATCTTGTGTGTGTTTGTGTGTATATCATGCATGTGTGAGTTTGTATCCTTGTGTGTGTGAGTGTGTACATCTTGTGTGTGTGTGTGTACATCTTGCATCTTTGTGTGAGTGTCTATCATTATGTGTGTCCCCCCTGGCGTGTGTTTGTGTTTGCGTAACATATGATGGAAGAAGATCTTGGGATGAAAATTGCTCATGTTAGTGATGATGGAAGTCGAAGAAGATCTCCTAGACCTGAAGCTACACAAATCCAAATTCAATCATTGGAGATACACATCGAGAAGCTAATTTATAGGATTTGGATGTTCTACATGAGAGGATTGATGAATTGGGTAATAAACCAAGCCCAAGGATGATCTATGATAACCGACTATGCACTCCGGCACCAAATCGTCCCCACATCAGGGAGAAGGATATATTGAACATTGATGATGATATTGATGATGTCCCACAAATGAGGAGGCTATACCAACAACCAAGAAGAGGCTAAAGGATACAAAATGAGGACGACCTACTTGGTGGCATTAAGGTGATGGTCCATTATTTTCAAGGGAAAAGCGATCCAGATGCATACATGGAGTGGGAGAGGCGGATCAAATAGTTGTTTTCATGTCATACCTATTCTGGGGAGGAAACAATAAAAATTTCATCCCATGAATTAATTTATTATGAATTAATATGGTGGGATCATGTTCAAAAGTAGAGGGCTTAATATTGTGGACATTTGATCAAAACATGGGAATACATGAAGTTAACTATGTGGATGTTGATTGTTCCAACACATTACCATAGAGATCTCCAAAAAAACATTAATGCCTTACCCCAGGGAGTAAGAGAGTAGAAGACTACTACAAGGAAATTTAAATTTCCATGATTCGGGAAAACATTGAGGAGGATACGAAGGCAACCATGGAACAATTTTTACATGGGATAAACTGGGATATTGCCAATCAAGTGGAGATACACCACCATGTGGAAATACAGTATATGATACATGAAGACATAAAGATCAAGAAAAAAATCAAAAGGAGGAGCAAGCTGAGGAAACAAACTACCTCATTCACAGTATGGATAAATCAGAGGAAGGAGATTAGAGAACCATCAAAGGAAAAAGAGACGGTTGACCGCAAAAGTGACAAGGTAATTCTTCCACATACGAAACATACTTTAGATGCAAACCAAACCAGTAATTGAGATATTAGTTATTACAAATATGAAGGAAGGAGTCACATTGCTAGTGAGATCCCAAATCGGCATACCATGACCATCCACAAGTATGGTTAATGGGAGACCAATGGAGAGAGCTCGAATGAGGTGGTGGAAGAATCTCTAGAAATTAATAATGGATAATTTTCAGAAAACGGTGAAATTCTTGTCAATATTAGAGTTTTATGTGCACAACTGACTATTGTAGAAAATGAGTAGCGAGAGAACCATTTCAATACATGATAAATGATCAATGGGAAGGTATGTGGTGTTATTATTTATGGTGGGGTTATAGCAATGTGGCGAGCCTCGTGTTGGTGGAGAAGTTGGGACCCCATGTTTCAGGCATAAAAATCTGTACCGATTTGAGTGGTTGAATGATTGTTTTTAGCTGATGGCAACCATGAAATTGATGTTATTGTTCACCCTCAGCAAGTATAGAGATGATGTTTTATGTGATGTTGTTCCGATGAAGGATTTATATTTGTTATTGGGATGACTGTGGAAGTATGATCAGCATGTTACTCATGACAGTTTCATGAATCAACACCATTTTCTACTATGCGGGTAACCTATAACCCTCAACCCCATGTCCCCCATGAAAAATTTGGATGATCACATTTTGAGAGAAAAGAAAAAAAATGAGTGATGAGGAAAAAAAGAGAGAACATGAAAAAGTAGAGAATGAGGGGAAAATAGAAAATGAGAAATTAAATGAAATGGAGAGAAAAGAAAAATCAAGAGGGGAAAAAGATTTGAGAGGAGAGAAAAGTGTGATGTTGGCAAAAAAAGTGGGGTTAATTAAGCTTGTATTTCTCTGCAAAATCTTTTAGTACTTATATAAAAAGAGGTTATGTTGAACACTAATAACTTAACATATACTTTTCCATAGGTTTTTGAATCTTTGTTGCAGGATTTTGAAGATGTGTTTCTAGAAGAGGTTCCACCTAGTTTACCACCCATTTGAGGTATTGAGCATCAAATTAACCTCATACTTGAAGCATGACTACTGAATCGCCCTGCATATTTCACCAAACTGGAAGTGAAAAAATGAATTCAAATTCATGTTCAAGGTCTCTTGGATGTGAGATATGTCATAAAGAGTCTTAGACCTTGTGTTGTACAAGTGTTCTAGTACCAAAAAATAATGGAACATGGAGAATGTTCATTGACTGCATAGACATCAACACCATCACAGTCAGGTGTCATCATTCTATCCCTAGGATAGATGATATGTTAGATTAATTGAAGGGTTCAACTATTTTCCCAAAAATTGATTTATGAAGTGGCTACCATCTAATTTGGATGAAAGATGTAGATGAGTTGAAAACATCATTTAAGAAAAAACATGGACATTATGATGGATTAGTCATGCCCTTTGGTCTCACCAATGCACCCTGCACATTTATGAGGTTCTTGAATCATGTCTTACATGAATATATTGGAACATTTTTGGATGTTTACTTTGATGAAATTTTGGTTTATAGTACGACCATTCTCGAACATGTAGATCACTTAAGAAAGGTCAGACAGGTGGTAAGGAAGGAAAATCTGTTTAGAAACATAAATAAGTGTGATTTTGTCTCGACATGATTATTTTACTTGGATTCATTATGAGTAGTAATTGATTTGAAGTCAACACTAATAAGATCAATGAAATACAAAAATGTTCAACTCCAACCTCAATTGGATAGGTAAGATGTTTTCATGGGCTTGCTAGTTTTTACAAGAGATTTGTGAAGGACATCAGCACATTAGTAGCACCATTGAACGAGTTCACAAAGAAGAATGTTCCATTCAACTGGGGGATAACTCAAGATAAGGACTTCCATGAAAATTAGTAGAGCCTCACCAATGCCCCACAACTTTCACTTCCGGACATTGGTATGACCATTGAAATTGAATGTGATTCTAGCGGAATTGGCATAGGAGGAGTACTCATGAAAGAATTCAAGCCTATTGATTTCATTATTGAGAAGTTAAATGGCACAACCCTAAACTATGATACAAATAATTAAGAGTCCAATGTAATGTTTAGAGTTCTAGAAACAAGGAAACGTTATCTCTGGCCTAAATAATTTGAGATCCATTCTGATCATGATGCTTCTAAATACGTTAAGAGCCAAAATAAAAAAAATAGGAGACATGCTAGATGGCTGGAATTCATTGAATCATTTCCATATGTCATCAAGCATAAAAAGGGTAATGGAAATAGTGTTTCTGATGCACTTTCACATTGATATTCTCATTTATCCTTTTTGGATTAAAAAATCCTTGGTTTTGAATCCATTAATGATTTATCTGCCACTGATTGTGATTTTAGAGAACCTTATGAACATTGTAAACAGAGATTTAGTTGGGAAAAGTTCAATTTACATGACGAATTATTATTTTGGATTGATAATATTTGAATTCCCAACTTCTCTATTTGTTTACTTTTATTGAAGTAGTCACATTTGGGTGGGATAATGGGGCATTTTGGTGTTGAAAAAACACTATGTGTTCTTAGGGGGAATTTTTATTAGCCTAGGATATCTAGAGATGTGGGGAATCTATGGGAATGTGCATTGTCTTCCATAAATCCAAATCGAAACTGAACCCACATGGACCATGTCTTCCCCTCCAAATCCCCAACACCCCTTGGGAGGACATATCAATGGAATTTATTGTGGGGTTACCACAGACCAAGTGGGGGAGAGATTCCATTTATGTTGTGGTGGATCAATTTTCAAACATTACTCATTTTATTCCCTATCATAAAAATCATGATTCCACTAACATTGCAACACTTCTCTATCATAAAGTAGTAATAATTCATGGAATTCCAATTATGGTTGTGTCGTATTGGGACACAAAATTCCATAGATAATTTTGGAAAACATTGTGGAGAAAACTAGGAACAATGTTAATCTTTTCCACCACTTGTTATCCACAAACCGATGGAAAACCCAAGGTGGTGAATTAGACACTATTATCCCTTCTGCGAACCATTGTGAAGAAGAACATCATCAAATCAGAGGAGTGTCTACCACATGTGGAATTCACATATAACAGGGACATGCATTCCACTACTCAATATTCTCCATTTGAAAGTGTTTATGGCTTTAACCCCTTGTCCCTATTGATATAGTTCATTTTCCTTTGCAGGAAGAAGCTAATATGGATGCAAAATGACGTGCACAATTCATTATGAAAATCCATGAAATGTAAAGGATAAATATTGAGCAAATGACCCAGAAATACACAGATTGTTAATACAAGGGTCTCGAACAAATGTTTTTCGAGGCTGGCGACCTAGTCTGGGATCATATGAAAAAGGAATGATTACCCGACAAGAGGAAATCAAAAGTCAATCCATGAGGCGATGGAAAATTCCGAGTGCTTGAGAATATTTTCAAGAATGCTTACAAGATAGCTTTTCCATGTGAGTATGTTGTAAGGGACACATCCAATGTTTCTGATCTTTATCCTTTTTGGGTGTAGAAGATGAATTGTTGAGGACGACTCCTTTTCAAGGGGGAGAGGATGATGTGAACCATGTTGAAGGCACTGAGTCGATTACCCGAGTAGAGGAGTTGGATTTGGAAGGCCTGATGACACATGGGAGACTAAAGAGGTTCAATGAAGCATTGGGTTCCCATCTCACATCATTAAGGGCCCAATGTATATTCCATTTCATGGATGGAGACAATGGGCCTGTAATATCACTTATTCAAGCACAAAATTGATTTTTAAATCTTGGCCAACATGGTTGCACGAATTAGGATGCCTTGCCCACATGGAGGATTCTAGAAATGGAATCTTTAGACACCAAAGTCTAATCCAACGGGCTATAGTTGGAAAGTTGGTTTCCAATTTTATAAAAGACTTCGGTAGATATTATATTTTTGAATTTAAGGGATCAAAGTAGTTTAGCCTGTATGACATTAGGGTATTTGACCCTTGAATATTGTACCAGTCCATTTGTTATAAATAGCCACCCTTATGGCACTTGTATGACATCCAAGACTAAATTGAGAGATTATGATTTATTTCTCTCCATTATGTGAGAATTGTGCCGAATTTCCCCCTTGTTCTTATGCATTCTGGACTTGTAAATCTTAAGTTATATTTTTGATCCAAGATCACAAAGCCCCAAATTTCATGCCTCAACCCAAGTGCGTTGTTGTGTGGAATGGCTATCACATCCCTCCATTGAGTGTGTTGTCGATGTAGTAGGTCACGCTCCTTATAGCGTTGATTGAATACTTGAATCCACTATGTGTACCCATTATACACCACATGGCCCCGAACTACATACTTCATCCATGACCCTACGCCATAAAGAGAGGGCCCCCCTTGCGTCTCACATCAGAAACAACCACAATTTGGAATTAAAATCATAATAGTAGTGATTTATATAATTAATCATTCTAAATATAATTTTTATGAAACGTGGATTATTTTTTCTTTAATAGTTTACCAAATTCCACATATAGATAAACCTAATGTAATGAAAGTGATATGATATCCATTATGGTATCCTAACTTGTACAGAAAAATAAAAATGTCAAAAATGATATAACATAATAATTTTTTTGGTATTTGGTGATTTAGTAGGAATTTAAACGTTTATATAATACAGATATGGTCATTACATTCTTTTCGTAAAAATGAAAAACCTAGGGATCCCCAATTTTCAATTAATCTTCATGGTTTGCAGATTGAAGTCAGGAACTGTGATGGATTAGAAGGAAACTCACACTTAGTATTATTGAGGTTTTTCATTTAAATGTCACACCAATAAAATTTGAATCATAAACATAATAAATTCATATCTATAACATTTTGTATTCCTAATGTTATGAGTTTATTCCATTTTGTATACATGATTCTAATAATTTAATTATTGAATGCCAATTGAAACAACCAATGTGTTGTGATTACATAGTATTAATGTGTAATGATTACAAAACCAAAATATTGTTTCACCAAACTAAAATTGGTGAAAAACATATTCATACATATTTGAATTTTTCATTGTTATAAATTAAATAAACTTATGATATAATGTTTTAGTGTTATGCAAGTATTAAAATATCAACATAAGTAATCCTATATTAATATATATCTAATCCCTTAAATTTATATTTAAATTAATAATCTTTCTAGTCGGTGGGTAGTTTGACCCAGACACTAAATCCCAAGATATAATATAATCAATAGATAATAAAATTCAGGAATAACCAGAAACAAAAATTCAGAAAATATTCTAAAAAACTATATTAAAGCTAAAAATTTTAGTGAATAACCCATTTCATTTAATTTAATAAATAAATCTTATGATTTTTTTCTTAACATGAAATTAATGATTATTTCTCCTATAATAAGTTTAAAAATATATATATTTTATATACAATATTCAAAATATTAAAAATTAATATACATTACTAATGTTAGGAATAAATAAATAACTGCATATTTTTTTAAATTTGAGAAAAAATAAATTTTTGAAATTTTTTAATGTTAAAATAAGAAAAAATTGATTTATTATTATGAATATCATTATACAAATGACATAATTAAATTTTTTTCAATCTTAAATTTTTAACTATTATATTTCTATTATTAATTTAAATTTTTGAATAAATAACCTTCTATAAAATTCATATATATATTTTGAAAATAAAATAATTTCATAATTATTATTGTAATGAAAAAGAGTAATTATATTAAACATAAAATGTATTATTTATTAACATTAGATAAATTAAAATGGATTTTTTTTGATTTTTTTTAAAAAAATTATAATGCCCATATAGAAGAATAGAATATTATATTAAGGAAAACTATGTGATATTTAAATATTACACTATTTCAAAACAATATTGTTAAATTTAAAATAATGTTATTTGATGGCGAATAATATACTTTCTGAAAATTCTTCTTTCATATAGAAATTTGGTTATTATATTTTCTCATTATATGTTACATTATAGTGATATTTTATATTTCATCAAGGAAAATAATTTTTTATGTGTGTTAATTATATAATAAAATGAATAAAAATCGTTGTATATACAATAAATATATAACATTTCATAATTCGAATTAGTAAAATGATTTCATGTTTTATGATTTTTACCATATATAATGTATTATAAATGATGAATCATAGACATCCCAAGATATGATATATATGATGTGTTTCTATTGATCATACCATGATCATTAATAATGGAAAAAATTGAATTATTTCCTGGTCTATGTTTATGAAATGGTCTTATAAATGTCATCACAAATTATAGAAAATAGAGGATGGATACTTAAAATGATTCATATACTTACCTAAAAATTGTCTTATTACTTATAATTGTGGGTACAAGATCACAATATCCTAAAAAATTCAATTATGTAACACATTCTATTAGATTCATATATTATTCAGGAGAAGCCTCAAACTCTGGAATGAGAGAAATCAAATTTTTCATCGATGAACAATTCGTCAGACCGAGGGACCTTATAGACATTTTTTGTGATTCTAATAATCAATAAAAACATTAGACAATCAATTCACAACAAATTAATAGTAATTACCCATTTACATTATAAAAACAATGTTTTAGGCTCCTCTATAAATAATGAATGCATCTGTAACCTCAAATGTTAGTATTTAAAACCTAGGAAATTTTGGTCATTGAAGAATGAATCGATATATTATAACAATCAAATAGAAATCCTTCAATCCATTTTTAATAACTTAAAACAAATGTAATCTTTATATTGGAAGTTGTTGTGATCATAAATGTATTTACCGATTTCACCACATTTATAATTTCACCTATTGATTGTATGCTTCATGTGATAATACATATTCATACATGAAAAATATGAATTTTTTCTCCAAAAATTATATATATGAAATAATATATCCATTATTTTCATGTATTATAAGTTTTTAATGAACTATATATAACCATATTCCTTCTTATTTTAATGAAAATATATTGGTAATTGGGATTATAAATATCATAGAAGAGAAAAAGGATGATGTTTATAGAATTTTTATTGTGAGGTTATTTTATTACTCTTATGGGTTTCCAAATTATTTTATATATTTTATTCCCATAATGGATTAATAATTATATTCTATTTTAATACATTATCTCAATAAATTATATTTTGGTTTATTTTACATTTTTTGTCTACTATGAATTATTTCATCAATCATTCTGGATATATATAACCAAAAATATAAATTAAAGTCTTGTGATTTGATATTATACCCCTTATAGTAATTCATACCTAGATAAATAATCACTTTATTGGATTCATATGAGGGTACAAAATAATTATAACATATTTAGGTATAAATATTTATTTGTCAAACTAATTATTCCTCTGTACAACTTTAACTAATTATTTTATTCTGTTTCTTATTTATTTATATCTACAATATATTATTTCTATAGTTTGTTCCTCAGAATAGATATCAGGTTTAATTTATCCATCCATTATGTTTATTACATGTGATTGGTCATGTATATACATCTTCAAATGTTATATGTCGCCCACATGAGGCATTTGGGAGAGGTTTAGTGGATGAGTATGACGACAATATTTCGTCACTACATGGTTGAGGATTTTTAATGGGACATAAATTATAGGCTTAAACTATAATTTCATGTCAGATCTCATATCATAATTCCATTGTGATATTCAAATAATATATTCTCTCACACATCCAATTATATATAAATTTGATGATTTATTTCTTTACAATATCATTTATATTGTGTATTTTTACATAGTTTTATGAAACATATCTAGAATAAATAGAGAAATATTTTGACCCAATAGACAGTGAACATCAATATTGTCCCATTATGATATAGTTCATTAACATTTTCCATGAAAATAATAAAATGGTATCATTATAATTTGAAAATGGAATTTTTATGAAAATGTTACTAGAGAATGGTTTTAATCACAACATATATGGAAATAAAATAAAAAAGGACTATGTGTGGCTTACAATGTTTTTATAGTCAAATAATATTATTCATCAATCTATTGATTATTCATCGTGTTTAATATTGTATTTTTATCCAATTAGTTGTGATTAATTCCATTATACATTTTAGGGATACATGGATTGTAGTAAGATAAAATATTTTCTTGAATAGAAAGTTGCACTATGAATACATTTATCTATATCTTGATATGTTTTTTATCAAGTATATTGTCATTATTATTAATGAACTATACTTACTAGAGTTATGAATTTGGATGAATGAAATTTAAATATGAACATTACAGAGACTAGGAAAACCAATAATGAAATCAATAGAGATGTTCTAAAATTTATATATAGGTAAGCGTAATGATTTCATCAACCCCTTATACATGTTATGTAGAAAAATTACTCGCTATTAGACTAAGTGTCAATATAAAATCAGAAATCTCATTGTTAATTTTTTCAAACCATAACTTATTTTTTACATTTCTATAAAAATTTATCATCACATAAATAGGTTAATGATGAAATATGATCATCATTCATAAATATGATAATAAATTATACCATTGATGAAGAAAACATCTTGATACTATATTTTATAATTCCATAATTGTTGATGTTATTCTATGTAATATTTTATTGCTTCTTTTGTAGCATTATATAAGGCCACGGCCTTAAACCTTACTTAATATTTAATTAAATGAATAATTCACATTGAGGTTCTTTTCAGGTTTAGAGTTTTAGAGAATTATAACATAACTATTACATCTCAAATGATTTACAAAGTAGACACTTCTACTAAGTTTCCATAGAATAAAAAAACTCTTAAAAAGAAACATGTCTAGTTCCATGTTTTATATAGCATGACTTTCCCTTGATCCCATCTTTGACCCTATTCCACAATAAGTCCTCTGAAAAACATTTCAAAAAAACTTGGGGTGAGCATAAAAAGCTTAGTAAGGGATACACAAAGAACGAAAACTGTTAGTTTATCAAAACAACAAGTAAACCCTGTATACTTTATCAATGTAATACCTTCACCTTCATGAAGTAGTAAAAACTATTCACTGAATAAAATACCATTTCTTACCCTTTTGTTACCAAAGGATTTCCATAAAACCCATATAAAGAACACATAACATATAAAGGTAACATGGGACATAAACATACTTATATGGAATAAACATACAGTCGACTTCCACACATACTTAATGGAATAGCCATACGGCCGACTTCCATACCCAATGCATTGGAGGTTATAATGTAACCACCCATCCTGGTATTCACGGCACCACCCGTCATATGGTTTATCACGTAACTACCCATCAAATGACCAAGTACCATTATAAAAATCATAAGACATAAAACAAATATAATGAAAAGAAAACATTTCCACACTTTGATCACAATATATCACTTAAATATAGTGACATAACAAAAACATTCTAAACAACCATTTTCAATACCAAAATACAAAAAATATTATATGGTATTTATTTCATTTAAAAAAACATTACGGCTTGTTCATGAAGCCAAAGACCAAATAATACTCGCAGTGGTGGAAAAGGTCGTTGTCACCGCGTACGTTAAAAGAAACATTCCTTTTTGTCGTTTTGTAAAATGATTCGTAGAAAAAGATTCCTTCTGTATAAAAGTAAAATTAAAAGGGGTTTATAAACCGTATAAAAGAATGTTGTGTATAAAATGAAATATGCCTCAATGAAAGGAGATTGAGATGAAGTCCCTTACCTCGGGTCCGTCTTGACTCGATCGTTATTTAACCTTCTGAATAATAAACTTAAGTTAATTTCTACTTGATTAAGAACCTTTTTAATGTTCATTATTCATTTTATATCACTTATTACCATGTCATGAACACTATGTAATTATTTAAGTTATTAACGGTCGTTTTAACGATCATTAGTACTTGAGTCAAAATATGCTCTTTATAATTACAAGTTGTTCATGTATCCATTATATCCAGAGTTATACTCATGATGTAGATATCATATATATCATATATATCCATTATATAAATGCATTTATAATATTAAATAATCATTTAGAGGTAAGAAATGAAATGCACCATTCATGGAGACGATAAGCCGTACGTACGCATGAGCGCTACTTTCATTTCTATGTCATATTAATGGAATTAAAACTAAATGAGAGGTATGTATATTTTAATTTTATAATTATATTAATAATTTAGATGTAACATACATCATATATATATATATTATATATATGTTCTTATAATAGTACATTACATTTGGGGATAAGAAATGAAATGCAACGTTCATGGAGACGGTAAGCCACACGTACGCATGAACGCTACTTTCATTTCTATCTCATACTTTAATGGAAAGAAATAATAATGATATAGAGGTATATTATAATTCTATAATAACATCATATATAATAACTTTAAATCCATCCTTTATACGTCCCACATATGGCATTAACGAATCACATCACTTTGAGGGGGCGGTAGTCCGCACTTCCTAAAATGAAGATATCACGTATACCCATAATGGAAGCCATAATGGAATGCCATAAATAAAAAATACCAAAGATTAAGGAAAAAATAAACATATTATATATCATATATAAATATAGTGACTTCTTAATGGCCGCCTTTAAAGGTGTTATATGACTGTTGAACAATCATCGTTTCGTGAGGCAGAAATTCGCCATCCATAGAAACAGTATGTTCATTAACCATTAGATGTAGATGTGTGAAAGTGTAGCTCTAATAATTCGTATAACAAAATCCTAGTATATTTAATATATTGGATTTGTTACAAAAGAAATGAATAAAAAGATTTTAGGGGGTTGGAGAAACAAAATAAAACAAAGGGACTCAAAAGAAGGCATTACCTTAAAATCGGGTAACTCCCTTTGGTTTGAGCTCAAAGGCTTCCTTGTGAAGACTTATGCCCAATTTGAGGATTCAAGGAGTAAGAGAGGGATGTGGAGAGACAAAATCGTCAGGGTTTGGCCGAGCCAAAGGCTTTGGAAGTGTGGGTGAAGCGGTAGAGGTGGGGGCCTTTTATAAGAGGAGAGGAGAGGCACTCTTGGAAAGTAAAGAAAAGTCACTTTGTTTTTAAATGATATTCGGATTTAAGAGGTCCAACATTGATATAATTTGAGGATACGGTGATAAGGGTTCTAAATATACCCATCCAATAGGTTTTGGACATGTGTAGGTCGTACATTTTACATTATCTTTTCATTTTATTTAAATCCATTATTAATGAGGTAATCGCTGCATCATCATGATGTCATAAATAATTTAATATATTTAATTTGTAAAAATTATAAAAAAAAATTAATGATGTATGAAATCTTTTTATTTTTCTAATGAATATTTATAGTCAAAAATAGGACTTGTATAACCCCATGTAAAAATTTATTTTGTAAAATATTTCATGTGTGTGTCATTTTTACTTTAACATTTAATAAAAAGTTATTTATGTCATTTCCCAAACAAAGTGGCTCCATGGGGTCCACAAGTTGACCCATGGATTTTCATGGTCGGCCATGACACATCCAATGATGGTAGGACATATTTCAATCTCATCTCATATTATTAAAACATTATTTTTACCTTAAACTACACTAATTACCTCTAATCACGATTAAAAACTTAAAAGTTACTATTCACCAAAAAAATTATTTTAATCCCATTCAACCACATTTTACTTTTTAATGACAACAATGTATGTTGGAATTTTGAAATTCAAAACACATAAGTGGTAAAATTTCATTTAAACGAAAAATCAGTTTTTATAAGTACCACTTAGTGGTTTCACTATTCATCAAAAATTGAAGTTTTTCAGAAAAATACCAAAAATTCACGCTAAGCAATATTTGATATTCCGAATTCAAAAATAAAGTCTATTTTAAAAAATTAAAAACATATAAGTCAAATTAATTAATTTAATAATTAATTCTTGTAGTCATGACAAATAGCGTGTTTTTAGGAAACAATAAGTATCAAAAGATTGACACTAGTTTAAGTCTGATTTCAAAAGTGAAATTAATTCCAACGACCACTATTGGATTTAATGGTAAAAATATTTTCTAATTTCACTTTAAAACCAATTAAAAATATAATCTAATGATATAAATAAATTATATTAAAAATAGGGTTGGAATTAAAATACAACATTTTACAATATTCATTAAAAAATTAACTTTATCGGAAAGATACCAAATATTTACACAAAGTAAATTTTGATGTCCCGATTCTAAAGAAGAATTTTATTTGGTCCAATAGAATTTATAAGAGTGAACAAAACTATATTTAATGACGGTTCTCTATCAAAAGGCAATAGGTGAACCTTTAGTGAAAATTAGGGCATATATGCCTAAAATTGAATTCTTTCCGTATTTTAAGCCTTTATCTTTTATTAGATAAAAGAAAAAACATTTAGAAAACATATATAATCATATTATAGTTATTTCTATCCTTTCCTGCAAATACAATGGCTATGTGTTAACTACTATTTAAAATAGTATTATTTTATTACTAGTGTGCAACATAAGATTTCAATGAAACTCTTTGATGCGTATCGGGTACGCTATCGAACATAGCAAACCGTTTAAAGTAAAATTAATATTTTATTCATAAATATTAACAAATATAAAAATTATTTATTCTTTATTTACCTGGGATGTTACATCCTTCCCCCCTTTTGGGAATTGCGTCCTCCCAATTTTATTCACTTATCAAAATAAGTGGGGGTATTTATACCTCATAGCATTTTCAGATTCCCACGTTGCCTCTTCAACCATATGGTTTTTCCACAAAACCTTTACCTGGTGGATTACCTTATTTCGCAACACTTTCTCTCTTCGGTCAAGAATCTGGACTGGTTGTTCTTCATATGAGAGGTTCTCTTCTAGCTCAACTACATCTGGGCTCAAAACATGAGATGAATCTGGAATATACTTCCTCAACATCGAAACATGAAAAACATTGTGTACCTGAGATAAACTCGGAGGTCAATCCAATCTGTATGCAACTGATCCAACTCTCTCCAAAATTTCATATGCTCCAATGAACCTTGGACTCAGCTTTCCTTTCTTACCAAATCGCATCACACTTTTCCATGAAGAAACCTTGAGAAAAACATGATCACCTACCTCAAAAGAGAGATCCTTCCTCATGTTGCCTGCATAACTCTTCTTCCTGCTCTGATTTGTTCTCATGTGTTTTTAAATCAGCTGAACATTTTCTTCCATCTCTTCTACCAATTCTGGTCCCATCAACTTCCTTTCACCCACTTCATCCCACAAAGAAGGAGTTCGACACCGCTTCCCATATAACGCCTCAAATGGTGCCATCTGTATACTGGAATGAAAACTGTTATTATATGAAAATTCAACCAAAGAAAGATTTTGGTCCCATCTTCACTGATAATCCATAGAGCAAGAATGTATCATATCCTCAATTGTCTGAATTGTTCGTTCTGACTGCCCATCTGATTGAGGATGAAAAGATGTACTAAAATTTAATTCAGTACCCAACGACTTCTGAAGGCCTTTCCAAAAGATAGAAGTAAACCTGGGATCACGATCAGAAACAATGGATTGTGGAACTCAATGTAACCTGACTATCTCTTTAAGATACAAACAGGAAAGTTGATCTAGTGAAAAAGTATCTCGTATATGAAGGAAATGAGTAGATTTAGTCAAGCGATCAACAATAACTCGGATTGCATTATTACCTCGAGATGTCCTCAGTAATCCCACACCAAAGTCCATGGATATGTTTTCCCATTTCTACTCTGGCACTAGTAAAGGCTGAAGCATCCCTTTCGGTAACTTCGACTCTACTATAACCTGCTGACAAGTCAAACACTTCATAGTAAAATCAGCAACATCCCTTTTCATTCCATCCCACCAGTAATACTCCCGCAGATCTCTGTACATCTTAGTACTGCCAGGATGAACTGAAAATGGGGAACTATGAGCCACACATAACAACTCATTCTTCAACTGTGAATCACAAGGAACACATAATCTCTTCCCAAACCACAAAACACAATCATTATCAATGTTTAATTCAGGCAACTTACCCTTCTGAACCAGCTCTACCTTTTTCTGCAACTCACTGTCTTGCTTCTGTGCTTGCTTGATTCTGTCTGTTAGGGAAGATGTCACTGATACCTGAAACAAAACAGAAGGACTTCCTACACAAACAACATCAATGAAAAATTTCTTCAAATCAAAAACCAAAGGATCTTGTTCCAAACGCAACATTTTTAATGAAGCATTACTTTTTTGACTCAAAGCATCAGCCACTTTATTTGCTTTTTCCGGATGGTAATGAATTTTACATTCATAATCCTTGATTAATTCCAGCCATCTCCTATGTCTCATGTTCAATTCATTTTGAGTGAATATATACTTTAAACTTTTGTGATCAGTATATATTTCACACTTTACTCCGTACAAATGATGCCTCCAAATTTTTAAAGCAAAAACAACAGCAGGTAATTCCAAGTCATGTGTAGGGTAATTTACCTCATGAGTTTTCAACTGAAGTGAAGCATAAATAATTACCTGATCATTCTGCATAAGGACACAACAATGTCCTTTCAATGAACCATCACTATAGATAACAAACTCACCATTCCTGGAAGGAAGTGACAAAACTGGAGCATTAACCAATATTCTTTTCAACTCCTGAAAACAATCATCACATTCTTTTGTCCAGATAAACTTAACACCCTTCCGAGTTAGATTAATCATTGGAATAGATAACCCTGAAAATTTTTCAACAAACCTTCGGTAGTAACCTAACAAACCAAGAAAACTACGGATCTCGATTACATTTGTGGGTCTTGGACATTCTTCAACAACTTTTGTTTTAGCAGGATCAACAGTTATCCCATCTTTTGAAACAATGTAACCAAGGAAATAAATTTGTTGCAACCAAAAATCACACTTGCTGAATTTTCCATACAATTTCTTTTCTCTTATGGTTTTCAAAATAACCCTTAAATTTCATTCATTCTCCTCTTTAATTTTAGAAAACACCACAATATCATAAATAAAAACAACCAACATTTTTCACATGATTTAACTGAGCCATCACTACATCAAACTTTTTAGTTCTAATTCTGACCATCTTAGGATACTGATTGGAAAGGTCATTTCCCTTTGTAAACCTTCCCAGAAAAGTTTTTATGTTTCCTCTATGAAAAACCATTCTTAACACAGAATTATCTTAGGCGAAGCAACATGGTAATCTTTAAATGGTATATCAATTTAATCGTACCATAAATTAACTTATAATTTTACATTTTTCTAACTCCTAAAGTTGTCAAAACTGACCTCTGATACCAACTATAAGGCCCCGACCTTAAACCTTACTTAATATTGAATTAAATTAATAATTCACATTGAGGATCTTTTCAGGTTTAGAGTTTTAGATAATTAGAACATAACTATTACATCTCAAAATATTTACAAAGTAGACACTTATACTAAGTTTCCATAGAATAAAAAAACTCTTAAAAAGAAACATTTCTAGTTCCCTGTTTTATATAGCATGAATTTTCCTTGATCCCATCCTTGACCCTATTTCACAATAAGTCCTATGAAAAAAATTTCAAAAAAACATGGGGTGAGCATAAAAATCTCAGTAAGGGATACACAAATAATGAAAAGTATTAGTTTATCAAAACAACAAGTAAACCATGTATACTTTATCAAAGTAATAACTTCACCTTCATGAAGTAGTAAAAACTTTTCCCTGAATAAAATATCATTACTTACCCTTTTTTAACCAAAGGATTACCATAAAACCCATATAAAGAACACATAACATATAAAGGTAACATGGGAGATAAACATACTTAAATGGAATAACCATATGGTCGACTTCCACACATACTTAATGGAACAGCCATATGGCCGAATTCCATACCCAATGCATTGGAGGCTATAACGTAACCACTAGTCCTGGTATTCACAACACCACCCGTCATATGGTTTATCATGTAACCGCCTGTCAAATGTCCAAGTTCCATTATAAAAATCATAACACATAAAACAAATATAATGGAAAGAAAACATTTCTACACTTTGATTAAAATATATAACTCAAATATATTGAACTAAAAAATCCATTATAAAAAACTATTTTCAATACCAAAATACATAAAACAGTATATGGTATTTATTTCATTATAAAAAAACATTACATCTTGTTCAGGAAGCCAATGACCAAATAATAATCGCAGTAGCGGAAAAGGTCGTTGTCACCACGTACGTTAAAAGAAACATTCCTTTTTGTCGTTTTGTAAATTTCTTCGTAGAAAAAGATTCATTTTGTATAAAAGTAAAAGTAATTGGGGTTTATACACTGTATAAAATAATGTTGTGTATAAAATGAGATATGCCTCAATGAAAGGAGATTGAGACGAAGTCCCTTACTTCGGGTCCATCTTGACTCGATTGTTCTTTAACCTCCTGAATAATAAACTTAAGTTAATTTCTACTTGCTTAAGAACGTTTTTCAAGTTCATTATTCCTTTTATATCACTTATTACAATGTCATGAAAACTATGTAATTATTTAAGTTATTAATGGTCGTTTTAATGATCATTGGTACTTGTGTCAAAAATATGCTATTTATAATTACAAGTTGTTCATGTATCCATTATATCCAGAGTTATACTTATGATGTAGATATCATATATATCATATATATCCAGTATATAAATGCATTTATAATATTACATAATCATTTAGAGGCAAGAAAATGAAATGCACCGTTCATGGAGACGGTATGCCGTACGTACGCATGAGCGCTACTTTCATTTCTATGTCATATTAATGAAATTAAAACTAAATGAGAGGTATGTATATTTTAATTTCAGAATTATATTAATCATTTATATGTAACATAAATCATATATATCCATTATATATATGTACTTATAATAGTACATTACATTTGGGGATAAGAAATGAAATGCACCGTTCATGGAGACGGTAAGCCGTACGTACGCATGAACGCTGCGTTCATTTATATCTCATACTTTAATGGAATGAAATAATAATGATATAGATGTATATTATAATTCCAGAATAACATCATATATAATAACTTTAAATCCATCCTTTATACGTCCCACATATGGCATTAACGATTCACATCACTTTGAGGGGGCGGTAGTCCGCACTTCCTAAAATGAAGATATCACGTATACCCATAATGGAATCCATAATGTTATGCCATAAATAAAAAATACCAAAGATTAAGGAAAACATAAACATATTATATATAATATATAAATATAGTGACATCTTAATGGCCACCTTTAAAGGTGTTATATGAGTGTTGAACAATCATCGTTTCGGGAGGTAGAAATTCGTCATCCACAGAAACAGTTTGTTCTTTAACCATTAGATGTAGGTGTGTGTAAGTGTTTCTCAAATACTTATTATAACAATATTCTAGTATATTTTATATATTGGAGTTGTTACAAAAGAAAATAATAAAAAGAGTTTAGGAGGTTGGAGGAGGAAAATAAAACAAAAGGACAAAAAAGAAGGCATTACCTTAAAATTGGGTAACTCCCTTTGGTTTGAGCTCAAAGGCTTCCTTGGGAAGACTTATGCCCAATGTGAGGCTTCAAGGAGTAAAAGAGGTATGTGGGGAGACAAAATGGGCAGGGTTTTGCCGAGCCAAAGTCTTTGGAAGTGTGGGTAAAGAGGTAGAGGTGGGGGCCTTTTATAAGAGGAGAGGAGGGGCACTCTTGCAAAGTAAAAAGAGTCACTTTATTTTAAAATGATATTCGTATTTAAGAGGTCCCACATTGATATAATTCGAGAATAAGGTGATAAGGGTTCTAAATATACCCATCCAATAGGTTTTGGACATGTTTATGTAATATATTTTACATTATCTTTTCATTTTATTTAAATCCATTATTAATGAGGTAATCGGTGCATCATCATGATGTCATAAATAATTTAATATATTTAATTTCTAAAAATTATAAAAAAAAAATTCATGATGTAGGAACTCGTTTTATTTTTCTAATTAATATTTATAGTCAAAAATTTGACTTGTATAATCCAATGTAAATATTGTTTTAGTAAAACATCTCATGTTTGTGTCATTTTTAATTTAACATTTAAAAAAAAGTTATTTATGTCATTTCCCAAACAAAGTGGCTCCATGGGGTCCCTAAGTTGACCCAAGGATTGTCTTGGTCGTCCATGAAAGATACAATGAGGGTAGGAAATGTGTTAATCTCATCTAATTTTATTAAAACATTATTTTTACCTTAAACTACACTAATTACCTCTAATCGCGATTAAAAACATACAAGTTACTGTACACCAAAAAATTATTTTAATCTCATTAAACCACATTTTACTTCATAATGACAACCATTCATGTCGGATTTTTGAAATTCAAAATGCAGAAGTGGTAAAATTTCATTTAAATGAAAAATCAGTTTTTATAAGTACCACTTAGTGGTTTCACTATTCATCAAAAATTGATGTTTTTCAGAAAAATACCAAAAATTCACCCTAAGCTATATTTGATATTCCAAATTCAAAAATGAAGTATATTTTACAAAATTAAAAACTTATAAGTCATATTAATTAATTTAATAATTAATTCCCGATGTCCTGTCAAATAGCATGTTTTTATGGAACATTAAGTATCAAAAGATTGACACTACTTTAAGTCTGATTTCAACGTGAAATTAATTCCAACGACCACTATTGGATTTAATGGTAAAAATATTTTCTAATTTCACTTTAAACCCAATTAAAAAGATAATCTAATAATATAAATAAATTATATTAAAAAGTGGTTTTGAATTAAAATACAACATTTTACACTATTCATTAAAAAATGAACATTATCGGAAAGATTCCAAAAATTTACACAAAGTAAATTTTGATGTCCTGATTATAAATAAGAGTTTTATTTGGTCCAATAGAATGTATAAGAGTGAAAAAAACGATATTTAATGATGGTTCCCCTTCAAAAGGATATAAGTGAACCTTCAGTGAAAATTAGGGCATATATGCATAAAAATGAATTTTTTCTGTATTTTAAGCCTTTATCTTTTATTAGATAAAAGTAAAAACATTTAAAAAACATATATAATCATATTTTTGTTATTTCTATCCTTTTCTGCCAATACAACGTCTATGTGTTATCTACCATTTAAAATAATATTATTTTATTACTAGTGTGCAACGTAAGATTTCAATGAAACTCATTATTGCGTATCGAGTATGCTATTGAACATAGAAACCCCTTTAAAGTAAAATTAATATTTAATTATTAAATATTAATAAATATGAAAATTCTTTATTTTTTATTTACCTGGGATTTTACACATTATATAATCCTAATGTTTCTCATTTGACCTCACATGGAATTATATTTGAGTATTCATTTTTGAATTATAGTAATCCCACCATTACATTATGATTTCAAGGACCATTCGTTACATAATAATATTTATTGTGTATCATTAAATTATACTAATAGATATGGTAAAATAATCATTCATGACTAGAGAATCGTTTTCCTTTATTACCATCTAATATATATATTGTGTTATGAGGTCAGGTTATCCCTTGGTGGCTTCACTCCCATAATTCTCTCCCTATGCTTGATTCCTACTTTTCCCACTAGTTTCACGGCTCGGGTTACAAAGGGTTAGTGCACATTTCCAGATCTATTATTCTCAATGTCGGTATCTGTTGCATCTAGAAAGCCAGGAATAAAGGCAGATTCGAGGGTATTGGCTTGTCTGTCACCACTATCTTTTCCCGTGCCCATAGCATTTTTCTCGATCTGATCAGATGTCTCGAAAATTGGTGGGAGGCACCTTCTCTTCATATTCTCTTCTCATCTCTCCAGGTTTGGATTGCAGCTGGTATTCCTAGTGTCCATTCAGTTCGATGGAATCCTTCTATCTCTGGTCTAATTCTCAATGCAGAAGAATCCATCTATATGGGGGTCATGATGGGAGGAGAGGTTGTACGGGACTCCTAGGGAACCATGGTGATGTCCTTCATGGTCTCACTTGGCAAGGGTTCATCCATTCAAGCTGAAGCCCACACATTTCTCTCTGGCCTTCTTCTTTTCAAGCAAGGTGGAATTGTCATAGTAGAGGTAGAAATGGACTCTTTGATCCTTTTTAACAATTTTCATGGTGTTGAAAATACCCCTATTCTATCTCTTACCCCATTAGAATGTGTCACACCATTTCCTCTAATAACATCCACTTATGGCACACATGGAGCGAGGGCAACAAGGTGGATGACTTTTTGGAATAGTTTGTGGTCCATGGTTCGGGTTCCCCATGTTTCTTTAACCCAAACCAGTTGAAACCTGAGTGTGTAATCCACATTAAAGGGGATTCCCTTGACCTTCAAAATTTCAGGCCCTCGTAGGCCTTCTCCCTTCCATTCCCCCTTTTTTGTCTCCTTTAATAAATAATGAATGATGATGATGATTATGAGGTCATAGTCCATTATGTACTCTAAAAATTTAATTTTGAGTACATTGAACTCATATTATAGAAATTTATACATTAATAGCTTGTGGTTAATATATCTATCACCCTTTATAAACTATCATAATTCATAAATTAATAATTAAAGAATTTATTTACTGAACTAGATCCTAAACAATATTCAAGTATCTTTATCATAAATCATTATCTATAGTGAGGTATAATATATAACAATTTTATTTTGAATAAGGATACATCAAAATATTACCATTAATGAATGATTTTATTATATAACCACTCGCCAAAATATGATAATCAATGAAAAGATTAATTGATTAACAATATCCAAAACACAATGAAATTTTATTCACATTTATTTATTATATGCACATGAATCCCTTATATGTAAAATAGATTAGTATATTAGAATGAAATGATAATATTTGTACAAATTTAAATAATAACTAACCCACCCAATAGAGGTATTACACTTCACAATAGATATTGTTTTATTCTTTTTTTAGTCACCTAAAAATTTGAAGGATCAATAGTAATCACATCTATTATGACTACATAACCCATTAATTATAATTTTTATATTATGAATTCAGACTTTTAAAATATATAAAAAAATTATCCCATCTCATGAATTCTATGAAAATCCTAAAATAATAATTATATCAATCCATTCCATTAGAAAATTCGATAATTTTTTATATAAATACTGCCAAAAATTATTGAATCTAATCAATAAAGACTTTATTACTATGATATAGATTTATAGTGTAAGAATTTGTATGTCTAAATACAATAACAAATCTTTCAGTGTATAGATAAATTACAAATAGTGTTTCCTTATACATTTATTTCTTTTCTAATCGTATTTGATGATATATAGATCAAAAAAACATTGAGGGGTAATTATCCCCTCAATTTTATTTGAACAAATGATCAATAAAATGTAGAGGATATGGGATAATGATCATAATCATTTAACATTCAAAAGAATAAATATTGATATATATTGATGCATTTATATTCATAACAATGATGATAGGTTCACATTTCAGCAATTCACTCCATTATTTCAAACCCATATCTACTAATTCATGGGTGTTATTTTACATTTCCATAATTTGAACTTTTCAATTCTAAATGGAATCATTGAATTATATATAATCATGTGTATTGGTTTTAATGGAATCTCAAACTCATGGTATAGGTAATTAAATGAGAATTATTTAATTATAATATTAATGTATTATTTATTAATTATTATATCATCAATAAGGAGTTTCTCCATAAAAAATTTTAGAAAATACTCACTATGAATGGGGTTTCAGTCACATATAACGAAAATAATATAGGTAGCCATCACATAGCCTTTTTTAGAAAATAAATTGATTAAATGTTGACTCATTTGATAAAATGTTTCATCATTATCCAAAAAATTATAAGATAAATATGTGTATAAATCTCATCCATCTTGAATATCACCTTAATATGTACTAAATCAATAGTTATATGAATTATTAAAATCAAAATTAAAAAATATTCAATTGTATTGGGGTTATAAAAATTGGATGGAATCAGTTTAACACTATATCATTTGAACAATTATTAAATATCTAATAATTATAGTGGATATTTTACTCCCTCATCAAATTTTAATATTATAAATGGATATGTTTAGGTAGATTTTTTTATATGAGTAAATGATGAGTTTACTATTATCTGCTTCCTTTTTTAAACATAGTTAAGCTATTTTGATTTCATATGATTCCCAATTTTTTATTGGATTAGGTCGATGATGATAATAATTTTGATAAATAATAATTTTGTGTTCTATTAATATCCTAATTTCCATTATCAATACAATTAATGCATTGGATTGTGTATGGTTTATTAGGTTTACTATTCATTTTAGTTTTAATATCTCATTACTACTAATTTCCATTTCCCCCCACCAACACACTATTTTAGAATATTTGTATTCTATTGGGAATACAAATACATGATTATTCAAAAATATTTGGAATGTATGAATTTTAAGATCCTTTATTCTAAGGATATTATCATTTACATTCCATGAAACTCAATTATTAAATTAATTTCGGAAAATCAATGAAAAAATGGGATTATAAAATTTTTATTTCAACATTGAGAGAAAATAAAATGATTTGTTCTTTGGTACTAAATTCAATTTCATAAAATTTAATCTGTTAACAATTGGTTTAGTTAAAAATGAAATGAAAAAAAAATTATTCCAGGACCAGTGGAAAA
The DNA here is from genome assembly GCA_963277665.1 of Viscum album. Lineage (NCBI taxonomy): Eukaryota > Viridiplantae > Streptophyta > Magnoliopsida > Santalales > Viscaceae > Viscum > Viscum album. The sequence continues at coordinate 1,862,897,576 of OY728164.1, read as the reverse complement.
ATAATAAATGTATCTCTACATGTTGTTTTATGTTGTCTTCATATGTAACAATAGATTCATACTCGTTTTGTTTCTACTATAATAAGTCACTCAATATGATATACTTAAGAGTTAAATGAATATATTTACTGAAAATTATTTTCATAATAAACCTCTCTATCTATAGAATTTATTTCTTCCCAATTACTTATATTATTAATAACTGTAAAATATTTTCTAGTATCACATTACTAATGGTAAAAAATTAATATTAACATTATAGGATGTTGGAAAAATTGAAATGTAAATATGATTAATGTTGTATTAATCATTTTCTTATAAATGGATATATTTAATGGGGTACTAATGGATGATGCATGTTCACACAACATGGTCTTAATGAATATTTTTTCCTCACATAGAACATTTTATATAAAACAATAATAATTTTTTACATCATATGTTGAGTGTGTTGGTATAGAATAACCATAACATTTCACACTCCATCTACAAAAAAATTCAGTTTCGCAATGGATCAGTCTTTAATTTTTCCACAATTAATAATTTCAAATATTCATTATATATCCACTAGTTTAAAAAATAAAACTGTATAGTTTGTGTATTGAAAAATATTAATCATTATATGAAATAATACAAACAAAAATAAATAAATAAAATTATTCCATAAATAATGACACACTTAATTGAACAATTTATATTTTAGGTTTATTAAAAAATAAGTCTCTTTCAATAAATGTTTATTTTATTTTCTCTCAATATATAAAATATAAACTAATATCCAATTTTTTTCTAAATCCCTCTCTAATACAGACAATAGTAACCCGTTAATAAAATATGTAGATTTTATATAAAATAATAAGAATATTCTTTATATCCCACAATATATACAATTCAATAACCTATATGATTTGTGTCGTTGGATATTCGAGTCCTTATAATAATGATTCATATATATTCATTAAAATATCTGAAAAATAATCCCGACACATTCTCCCAATTTAAACATGCCATATGATGTATTTTTATCATACATTAGAAAATGGAAAAAAGATATTGTGGGATGAAATACTCCTTAAGGGTACAAATGGTAGATATATATTAATGAACATAACTGTGAATAATATAAAATATGAGGATGATAAAATAATAAGGCTATATGAACACAAAAAATAAAAATATTACCAAATATATATTATATCATACAACATGATACAATGTAATTTTTTTGAAATAAAATATTATATGATTTCTAAGAGTGTGGTAAACATGATTTTATAATCATGAATCATAAGGAAAAAATATAGAAACATTGAGTAATATACTAATTTGGAATGAAATTGTAATAAAAAGTAGAACATATGTTGAGGATTGTAAACTATATATTTTTATCATCGTGTACTAGGAAGATCATCTACCCCTAACATAGTATATTTGGTTTAAAAACATTTGTCCCAAAATAAATTTGTATAAGGTGAAGTCACCAATGTCTCATCCAAATATAATGATACATAATGAATTACCAAATTTTTGTGTGAATAAAATTAAAAAAAACATGACTTAATGACAAAACATCCAAATATGATTCATTAATATATGAAATTAATCACAAATCATTTATTGTTTTGTTGTCCTGGGAGAATGAAACTGATGTCATGAATATTAACGAAAAACATGACCATAATCAACACAAGAGGGAAGGGAGAGGATATAATATATATAATATTTTCTTTTGAGTATATGATACCTTAAATTATGTTCTGATAAATGAATAGGTCTCTATAAGATTATTAAAGGCAATATTTCAAAAAATGAGGTGAAATATCCATTAGTTTTTGAAAAACAATTTTGATGCTAAATAATTTAATGAAATAATTTAAATGATAAATAAATTTGAAAATAAAGAAAAGTAATGAATTATTTATAATTATAATTAGATAATATTTTGAAACAATTTTTTCATATAGAATAATTTATAATAGAAAACTATTTCAATACATTAGTATATTATCTCATATAAGTAGGAAATGATTCATGTTGAAATCAATATAATTATTCCATTAAATTTTTTATTTAAATTATTGATATTAGAAAAAACCATATGTGTAACGTCCCAGTTCCGGACGCCACCCAGAGGCACCCCATACCCGGTTGGTCACATGGCCTCTAGCGCATTTCTACAAAGGAAAAAGGCTGCCGACTACCAGTGATGACCTTGGGTGTGATAGTGGGGAAACTATGCCCTCATTAGCAGAGTACACAACAGAAGTAACAACACACAATATCAGAAACATTAAATATCCAACAACAGTATACATCAGAACACTGATAAAGAAACAACAAGAGAATATATATATATATATATATATATATATATATGATGCATGATACATGTATGTCTTGGAAATTAGACAAAAAAGTCACAATGTTGAATGTAGTACTAAACCAAAGTACAAAAGATAAAAAATATGAGAAACTCCTCAGCATCGCGAGACTGGTCTTGGTACCATGCTCTCCGGATTCAACAAAATCAAGTACCTAAAGTTGAAGGGTTATTTACCTTGTCTATACCTGCAGAAATGTATTCTGTTTAAGACCAAAAGAATGGACCAAGTAGTGTGTGAGACTAAATCCGATTAGGATACCACCTGAAGATCTTTGCCTAAGTGTTAGTGAGTATATAGAAGGTAAAAGTACAGAAAGCAGTAAACAAAGAAGCACTAAGCAGTATCATTCAAATACCACACATCATGCTATAACAAAACATATAACACAATAGGTAACCCTCTAGGATGTACCCACATCCTATCCCATATGGTCGTACCTATCAAGTACAAGCAACCCTCTGGGCAATACACATAGTGGAACCCCTCTAGTTCAGCTATATTATTTACTCTCTTAGGAAGAACTCACCGTCAATTCCTCCTATAGTTCGTATCGTACTGAAGGTACTCTAGGTAAGAACTCAACGTCAATTACCAATGTTTCCCGCGTCGAGGAACTACAGACACTCTGGGGAAGCAATCATTGTCAATTCGCCCTTTGGTCGTGTATCGTAATTATAAAGACACTCTAGAGAATCCCTCAACGTCAATTCTCCCGATGGTCTATACCCAAGGGTCTCACAGAACTGTTTTACTCAACAAGAATATAATCACATAATGACCAAAGTAAACCTCAATTACTACTTGACTAGAATTCTACATCATAACAACATATCAAAGGAACAATCACACCACCCTATAACAGTAGGCATGGAAAAGAAAAAATAAACCTAACAGGAAAACTAGACCCAAAGGTCAAATGCCCGAAAAACATGCATGGGAAATAAATCCAAATCACATAAAAATTCCCTATTCAAAATCAATAACATCTACTCAGGCATACGAGGAAAGCATGAAAACAAAATGTCTAAAAGGGAAAAAGTGCAATACCCCCTTCAAGGTATTGTGAAAATCTGATCCTAAAACTCAATGAATTTCTAGAGAAAGGCACAAAACACCTACATCGGGGTTAATATATAAATATACTTGAACCTCGTAGCTTTAATCTCCATAGATTTCCATAGATCTATGAAAATTAATAAAATGTTCAACCCATAGTAAATTTGAAAAGAAAAGAAATTAGGAAATGAAACACTAGGAGAGGGAAGAGCTTACCACTACAGTTCCAACGTAATCGATGAAGGTTGATTCAGAGAAAAGATGCACGATTTGGGGCTAAGGAATGTCTCGGCATTGTATGGGTGCTTCTGTACATTTCAGCTGAAGAAGAAGACACCCCTGTCCATTAGATGTGACCCCGATCCGTTTAATGAAAAAAATACACATCGTGTACTTTTGATATACACGGTATTTACTTTCCCCTTCTATACTCCACTTTAGGTGGCCTCCACGCCAACCCACATGACCGTGTGTGGGTCCGTGACATGACCAACACATGACCTTCTACGGCAATGAAGTACATTGTGTGTTCTCATAAAGTACAAGACGTGTAGATCATAAATTTCTAGAAGCTCTACATTTCTAAAAAACTATATAAAAAGGAAATACATACCTGAAAAGAAGATCCAGGTTCTTACAAACTACCCCCATAATGAAATTCATCCCCAAATTTTCCTAGCACAGCGTAGATGAAGAAACCCTGAACAACTCCGACCACTGTGATCATATGTCAGCCTACTTCTCCCAAGTATTGTCATGGACCCTCCTGTGCTGCCATAGCACTCATACCAGTTGAAAAGACCCGCCACGATGAACCTTCGTACTATGATCAACAATCCAGATAAGATGTTCCTTGAAATATTCATCCACCTCTAACTCGACTTCCTTGGGTTGGAAGGCATGAGATGGGTCTGAAATGTAACTTCGAAGTTGAGAAATGTGGAAGATGTCGTGTATAGATCGGTACCTCTATGGTAACTGTTACTGATAGGCAACTGGCCAAACTATATCCAACTCCTCCAATGGACTGACGTACCTCAGTGAAAGCTTACCCTGTCTTTTAATCCTCTTGTGTCCCATCCTCTTTGTGACATACAAGAAAACCTCATCCCCGACCTCGAACTCCAGCGGTCATCATGGCTGATCATCATAAGACTTTTGACGAGACTATGCAGTAGTCATCTTCTTCAAAATCAACTCTATCAGCCATGTGTTCTCCTCAAAAATACTAGGTCCTAACATAGACGCCTCTCATGCCTCGAGCCAACATAAGGGTGATCGGCATGGCCTAACATACAAAGCCTCATAAGGTGTCATCTGAAAAGTCATTTGAAAAATATTGTTGTTGGAAAACTCCACCAGAGGTATATGCATCTCCAAAGAACCAGCAAAATCTATAATGCATGCTCGGACCATGTTCTCAACCACTTGAATCGTACGCTCGGACTAGCCATCTGTCTTGGGTGGTAAGTTGTACTCAAATGTACCAATGTACCCAAATCCTTCTAATTCCCCTACAAGACCTGAGATGTAGAACTTGCATCCCTATAAAAAACAATGGAGTTTGGAACCCCATACAAACATACAATCTCCCGGATGAACAACCTCCCAATATCATCAGCACTGAAGGTATCCTTGATCGGCAAGAAATGAGCAACCATTGTGAGCCTATTGATGATAACCCATACATCGTCATTCTCACAAGGAGACATCGACAACATTTTCACGAAATCCATCGCGATGTCGTTTCACTTCCAGTCAAGAAGGGTTAACTGTAGCAGAATCCCTGGTGGTCGTTGATGCTCCACCTTCACCTGCTGACAAGTGGAACACCTCATGACAAACCCAACAATATCCCTCTTCATAACTGGCCACCAATACAGACCATGTAGATCATGATACATCTTGGTGACACCAGGATGAACTATGAAAACTGTGGAATGAAAGTCCCACATCGGCTCCTCGTATATATCTGCTGGCACCCATACGCGCCCCTAAAAATGTAAGATTTCATCCTCACCTATGGTCCATCCAGAAATAGGTTCCTCTCCTTACATGCTTTCTCATATGACTAGCCTTTCAAAATCTGAGAGTTTCCTCATTCATACTCAATAAACAAGTGTAGAGGTAACAACTACATAATATAGAAAATTCCACCCCTATCTATCATGCACCTCCAAATGTATCTCAAATAATAGAGCCATAAGCTTCCACTCACAGCTGGCCTCCCTAACATCATGTATCTGAGTCATCCTTCTCAACTCATTATCTATTGTGATGCATTTCCCTGGCATGTAGGCAAGCTCAAATTCAAAAGACTAAAGGTACTCAAACCAACATCTCTGTCTCAAATTCAGATCACACGAAGTAATGATGTACATGAGATTCTTGTGGTCAGTGAAAACAAAAAATTTCTCTCCTAGATGATAATGTCTCGAGCAGCATAGGGAAAGAACAACAACTTCCATCTCTAGATCATGCATCAGATAATTCCTCTCATTTGACCTCAACTACCGAGACCCGTACGCAACGACTCCATCTCCCAGCATAAGCACAACTCCCATCCTGATACCCGATGCATCACAGTAAACAGTATAGCTCTTGCCCGGATATAGAAAAAATAGTATCGATTCTGAAGTCAACCTCCCTTTCAGCTCTTGAAAGGATGACTCACAAGAATCTGAACATTAGAAATTGGCACCCATCTTGGTCAGACCTGTCAGTGGTGCTGGTAAGAATGAATAGTTTTGTATGAAACGTCTTTAGTATCCATCCAACCCTAGAAAACTATGCACCTCAAAGACGTTTTTTGGCTACTCCCAGGAAACCGCAACTCTAACTTTCTCTGGGTCTACTAACAATCCTACCTCTGAGATAACATGACTCAAGAAGTGAATCTAATCCATCCAAAATGTGAATTTTGACAAGTGTGTGGTGCATATATCCGGATCCTTTACTCTCCATGCTGCTATCTATTGCATCTGGAAAGCCAAGAATTGAGGACGATTAGAGGGTATTGGATTGTATGTCACCACCATCTTTGCCCGTGCCCATAGCCTTTGGATCGATATGATCAGATGTATCAACAATTGGTGGGATGCACCTTCTCTTCAGATTCTCTTCCCATCTCTCCAGTTTTGGACTTCAGCTGGTATTCCTAGTGGCCATTGGGTTTGATGGCATCCTTCTATCTCGAGCCTAATGCTCAATAAAGACGACTCCGTCTCTAAAGGTGTCATGAGGGGATACGGGATGGTTTGGGACTCTTGGGGCACCATGGTTATGTCTTTCACGGTATCCCTTGGCAAGGGTTCATCCCTCCAACCTAAAACATCCACATTTCTCTCTGGCCTCCTCCATTGCAAGCAATGTGGAATTGTCATCGAAGAGGTATACATGGACTCTCTGATCCTTTTTAACACATTTCATGGTGTTGAAAATACCCATGTTCAGTCTCTTACCCCATCAGATCATTTCACACCCTTCTCTATAATAACATCCACTTAAAGCACACATGTCATGAGGGAAAAAAGGAGGATGACTTTATGGAAAATCTTGTGGTGCATGGTTCGGGCTCCTCATGTTTCTATATCCCAAACCAGCTGAAACCTGAGTGTGAAATCCTCATTAAATTGGATTCCCTCGAAATTCATCATTTCAGGACCCTGTAGGCCTTCTACCTTTCATTCCCCATTTTTTGTTGTCTCCTTTAATAAATAGTGAACGATGATGATGTTTATGAGGTCATAGTCCATAATATAATCTAAAACTTTTATTTGGAGGATATTGAAAACATGTAATAGTAATGTATACATTAATATCTTGTGATTAATATATCTATCATCCTTTCTAACCTATGAGAATTCATATATTAATAATTATATAATATATTAACTCAAATTGATCCTAAACAATATTCAAGTATATTTATTATAAATCATTAACTATACTGAGGTATAATCTACCACAATTTTATTTTGAATAATGATACATCAAAATATCACCATTAATGAATCATTTTATTATATAACCACTAACCAATATATGTTAATCAATGAAAATGTGAATTGATTAACAATATCCTAAAATCATTGAAATTTTATTCACATTGATATATTAGACGAACATGAATCACTTCTATGTAGAAGAGATTTGTGTAATTGAACAAAATGATAAGATTTGTGAATATGTCAATAATAACTACCCAACTAAGAGAGGTATTACACTTCACAAAAGTCATTGTTTTATTCTATTTTTAGTCACCTTATAATTTTATGGATCAAATAGTAATAACATCTATTATGATTACATAACCCAATAATAATACTTTTTATATTATGAATTCAGACATTTAAAATTTATAAAAAAATTTATCCCATATCATTAAATCTAACAAAATCTTAATAAAATAATTATATACATCCATTCCATTAGAATACTGGAGAATTTCATATATAAATATTGAGAAAAATTATTCAATCTAATCAATAAAGATTTTATTACTTTGATATAGAATGATAATGGAAGAATTTGTATGTATGAATACAATATCTAATCATTCAGTGTGTAAATTAATTATAAATAGTGTTTCCTTTTATATATATTTCTTTTCTAATCGTATTTGATGATATATAGATCAATTAAAAAACATTGAGGGGTAATTATCCCCTTAGTTTTAATTGATCAAATAATCAATAAAAGGTAGAGGATAATGGATACTGATCATAATCATTTAACATTCAAGAGCATCAATATTGAGATATATTGTTGCATTTATATTCGTAATAATGATGATATGTTCACATTTCATTAATGCACTCCATTATTTCCAAACCATATCTACTATATGTTGGTTGTTATTTTTCAGTTCCATAATTTCAACTTTTTCAATTCCTAATGGAATCATTGATTTATATATAGTCATGTGTATGAGTTTTAATGGAAACTCAAACTCATGGTTTAGATAATTACATGCAAATTATTTAATTATAATATTAATGTATTCTATATTAATTATTATATCATAAATAAGGTGTTTCTCCATAACAATGTTTAGAAAATACTCACCATGAATTGGGTTTCAGTCTCATATAACGAAAATAATTTATGTATACATTTCATAGCCATTTTAGAAATAGAAATTGATTATATGTTGACTCATTTGTTGAAATGTTACATCATTATCGAAAAAATAATAAGACAGCTACGTGTATACAACTTATCCATCTTCAATATCACCTTAATATGTACTAAATCTAGAATTATATGAATTATTAAAATCAAAAATATGAAATATTCAATTATATTGGGGTCATATAAATCAGATGAAATCACAGTACCACTATATCATTTGAACAATTATTAAATATCTAATAATTATAGTTGAGATTTTACTCCCTAATCAAATTTTACTATTATAAATGGATATGTTTAGGTAGAATTTTTTTTATTTGAGTAAATGATGAGTTTACCATTATCCGCATCATTTTTTGGACACAGTTCAGATATTGTAATCTCATATGATTCCCCATTGTTCATTGGATTAGGTCTATGAAGAAAATAATTTTGATCAATAATAATTTTTTTTGTTATTATCATAATTCCATTATTAATACCATTAATGCATTGGATTCTGTATGGTTTATTAGGTTTACAATTCTTTTTACTTTTAATATCTCATTACTACTCATTTCCATTCCACCCCACCAAACCACTAATTTATAATATTTTTATTCTATTGGGAATACAAATACATAATTATTCACCAATATTTTGATTGTATGAATATGAATATCCCTTATTCTATGGATATTATCTTTTATATTCCATGACACTCAATTATTAAATTATTTTCTATAATTCAATGAAAATAATGGGATTATAAAATTTTCATTTCCACATTGAGAGAACTTATAATGGTTTAATCATAGGTACTAAATTAATTTTCATAAAATTTATTCTATTAACAGTTTGTTAAGTTAAAAATGAATTGAAAAAAAATATTTCAGGACTAGTGGAAAAATAATAAATGTTTCTATACATGTTGTTTTATGTTCTCTTCATATGTAACAATAGATTCATCCTCGTTTTGTTTCTACTATAATAGTTCTCTTAATATGGTAGAAATAAGTGTTAAATGAATATATTTATTGAAAAATATGTTAAAGTAAACCTCTCTATCTATAGAATTTATTTATTCTCCATTACATATATGATTAATAACTGTATAATGTTTTGTAGTATCATATTCCTAATGGTAAAAAATTAATATTACCATTATATACACTTATAACCATAGAAATGTAAATATGATTAATGTTGTATTGATCATTTTATTGTAAATGAATATATTTAAATGGGTACTAATGGATGATGGGTGTTCACACAACATGGTATTAATGAATAATTTTTTTCTTACATAGAACATTTTATATAAAAAAGTTTGATTTTTTACATCATATATTGAGTGAGTTGGGATAGAATAGCCAGAAAATTTCACTATCCATCTAATAAAAAATTCAGTTTCTCAATGGATCAGTCGTTAATTTTTCTATGATTCATATTTTAAAATATTCTTTATATATCCACTTGTTTATAAAATAAATAAGTATAGTTTGTGTTTTGAAAAATATTAATCATTATATGAAATAATATAACAACAATAATAAATAAAATTTTTCCAGAAATAATGACACTCTTATTTGAACCATTTATATAGGTGGTTTATTAAAAAAAATAAGTTTCATTCAATAAATCTTTATTTTATTTTCTCTTAATATACTCAATATAAAATAATATCCAATTGTTTCTAAGTTTCCCTCTAATAAAGACAATGGTAACCCATTAATAAAATATATAGATTTTATATAAAATAATAAGAATATTCTTTACATCCCAAAATATATCAAACTCAATAACCCATAGAATTTGTGGCATTGGATATTCGAGTCCTTATAATAATGATTTATATATATTCATTAAAATATCTAAAAAATAATCATGACACAGTTTCCCAATTTTAACATATCTTATGATGTATTTTTATCATATATTAGAAAATGAAAAAAAAGATATTGTGGGAGGAAATACTTAGTATGGGTACAAATGGTAGATTTATATTAATGAACAAAACTGTGATTTTAATTCAGCATCCTTCTCCCAAGTCTCATCTTGCACCCACCCGTGCTGCCAGAGCACTAATACCAGATGAATAGACCGACCACAAAGAACCTTCATACTGCGATCAATAATCTGGATAAGATGCTCCTAGAAAGATGAAACCACCTCTAACTCAAATTCCTCGGGTTGGAAGGCTTGAGTCGGGTATGAAAACTAACTTCGATGATGAGAAATGTGGAAGATGTCGTGTATAGCTCGGTACCTCTGAGGTAACTGCAACAGATAGGGAACCGGCCTAACTCTCTCTAACTCCTCAAACGGCCTGACATATCTCGGTGAAAGCATACCCTGTCTCTTAATACTCTTGTGTCTCAACCTTGGTGTGACATGCAGGAAAACCTGATCCCCGACAACGACCTCCAGAGGGCGTCTCCGCTGATCAGCATAAGACATTTGAAGAGATTATACAGTATCCATCCTCTTCCAAATTACCTCTATCATCTCTATGGTTTCCTGAACAAGACGAGGTCCCAACAAAGCTACCTCCCTTGCCTCAAGCCAACATAATAGTAATCGGCATGGCCTACCATACAAAGCCTCATATGGTTCCATCTGAATAGTCATTTGAAAACTATTTTATTAGGAAAACTACACAACTGTTATATTCTTCTCAAAAGAACCACCAAAATCTACAATGCATGCTCGTAGCATGTCCTCAACCACTTGAATCGTACGCTTGGACTGGCCATCTGTGTGGGGGTGGAAAGCTGTACTCAAATGTACATGTGTACCGAAAGCCTTCTAAATCCCCTTCCAGACCTGAGTAGTAGGACATGCATCTCGTTCAGAAATAATGGGATATGGAACACCATGCGGATGTAAAATATATCGGATGTACAACCTCCCCAGCTCATCAACATAGAAGGTATCCTTGATCGAAAATAAATGAGAAAACATCATGATCCTATCAATGACAACCCATAATGCGTCGTTCCCTTGAGGAGACCTCAGAAACCTTGGCACAAAATCTATCGTGAAGTTTTTCCACTTCCACTCGAGAATGGGTAAAAGTTACAGAAGCCATATTGGGTGCTGATGCTCCACCTTCACCTGCCGACAAGTGGAACACCTCATGACAAACCCATCAATATCCCTCTTTATAACTAGCCACCATTACAGATGATGTAGATCACGATACATCTTGGTGACAGCAGGATGAACTTTCCAAACTGAGGAATGAAAGTCCCACATCATCTTATCACGTATATTTAATGGAACCAATATGTTCCCCTTGAAACGTAAGATTTCATCCTCACCTATGGTCCATCCAAGAATATGGTCCTCTACTGACACACTTTCCCGTAGGACTAGGCTTTCAAAATCTGATAGTTGCCTCATTCATACTCGATAAAGAAGGGTAGATGTAACAGCTAAAAAATAAAGAAATGTCTACCCATATCTATCATGCACCTCCAAATGCATCTCAAAGAACAGAGCCATAAGCAGCCACTCACTGCTGGCCTCCCGAACTGCCTGTATCTGAGTCACCATGCTCAACACATTAGCCAATATGAGGCCTTTTTTCGGAATGTAGGGAAGCATAATGTCAAAAGACTGAAGGTACTCAAACCACCCTCGCTATCTCAAATTCAGATCACACGGTGTGAAGAAATACATGAGACTCTTATGGTCGGTGAAAAACAGATGGTGCTCTCCTAGAAGATAATGTCTATAGCAGCGTATGGCATGGACAACAGCTGCTAACTCTAGATCGTGCATCGGGTAATTCCTCTCATGTGACCTCAACTACCGAGACCCGTACGCAATGACTCCATCTCCCAGCATAAGCACAACTCCCACCTCGATACCTAATGCATCATAGTAAATGGTATAGCTCTAGCTGAGATCTGGAAAAACTAGTATCGATGTTGAAGTCAACCTCCCTTTCAGCTCTCGAAAGGATGACTAACAATAATCGGGCAATTAGAACTTGGCACCCTTCTTGGTCAGACCTGTCAGGTGGGCTTCTATGCGTGAATAGTCCAGTATGAAACGTCTATAGTATCCATCCCACCCTAGAAAACTCCGCACCTCAATGACATTTTTTAGCTGCTCCTAGGAAACCACAACTCTCACTTTCTCTGGGTCTACTGATACTACTTCCTCTAAGATAACATGACCCATAAAGTGAATCTAGTCTATCCAAAAGTGGCATTTTGAGAGAATAACATATAACTGATTTTCCCTCAATGTACTCAAAACAATTTCAAGATGGGTTGTATGGATTTGTCGAGTGTTTGAGTAAACCATGATATCATTCTTGAAAACAAACACAAATGAATCCAAGTATGGATGCAACACTAGGATCATTAGTTCCATGAAAATTGCAGGCGCGTTCGTGAGACCGAACGAAATAACCATATACTTGTATAGACCATACCTGCTCCGAAGGGTTGTGAGAGGTATATCAGATGGTCTAACATGGAACTGATGAAAATCGGACCTCAAGTAAATCATTGAGAACACACAGGCTACTCGAAGCTGATAAAAGTGATCATCAATCCTAGACAAGGGATACCGGTTCTTGACCGCCAACTGGGTTAACTTACAATAATCCACATCAAGATTAAGTGTACTATCTGCCTTCTTCACAAACCAGATAGATGGACCCCATGGATAAGTACTAGGTCGGATGAAACCCGTGTCCTGAAACTCCTCCAACTGTTTCTTGAGCTCTTGTAACTCTAGTGTATCCATCCTATACAGAGGAATGAACACCGGTGCAGCCCCTAGCACAAACTCAATAGAAAAGTCTACCTCACTCTCTAGAGGAAAACTTGAAAATTCCTCTGGAAAGACATCTCTGAAAAGATCCACAACTTAAGGAAAGTCGAACTGCGAGGTTACCTAATCATCCAAATAAATACTAGCAATATGATCTATAACTGCTCCCAACCCATGATTCTCTGGACCCACTCTACTCGCATGGACATCCCACATGCCCTTAGGAATAAAATATCCACCCTCTTGTGTTATAAAACTCACACAACGGAGATAACAGTCAATGACTTCCTCGAAGGGAACTATCCAATCGATTCCAAGAATAACATCATATCCTGTTATCTCTAGGATATCGAGATCCCAATGGAAGTTAAACCCACCAACCTAAAGTGGGAACTCCTTGCACTGACGTACGCCATATGTTCTTGTCCCTAATAGAGTGTCTAGTGTCAAAACATCGGCAGAAGAAAAGATACAGAGCCCAAGGATCTCCACAATAGAGATAGATATAAAGATATGAATAACACCAGTATCGAAAAGTGATGAGGATAAAACCAAGGAAACTCAGATCATACCACGAACCGTAGAGGGGACGAGATCCTGCTCCTGATGGGTCTGCTCCACTGCAAAAGCCTGACTAGCTGTGCGGCCCTGTGACCCTGCCTAACTACTCTGAGCCGATCCACCCTACTTTCGTTGTTAGCATGGTGACGGACCACAGCGACCATGACCTCCACCTCGGCCTGAACCACCGGAAGAACTCTAGTTCCCAGACTGGTGAGAAACTGGCAGAGCTTCTCCTGTATGAGGAGTCATAAATAAACCCATGTCACCAGTTTCTTGTGAAATGATCTAATAGAAATACTGAAGATGTCCCAACATGCCGCAAGATCAGTACTCCACTGGGTCTCTGTGGTACTGTGGCCTCCTATGCCTGCTTCTCCCACACTGGTAGCACACCACCCTGGCTACCATAATATGCATCCCGCCTACACGGATCTCCCCGCATAGTACCCCTGCGGCGATTCCGACATATAGCTGGTGCATCACTATCTCTGGATATCTAGCCGACAAGGCTCACAACCCGGGATTCCCTCAAATTCTGCTCTATGATTAGTGCCTGGTTGATGATGTAAGCGATGTAAGTGAACCTGTAGATATTCACCTGAGATAAGATGTTCTGTCTAAGGCCATCCTCGAACATCCTTGCCATAAATAGCCCCTATTCTCTATGGAAGTGTGTCAAACACTAAATCTTGGTGAAATGAAAGGAGTAGTCTATAACTGATAGGGTACCCTGATCAAGGCTCATAAATTCCCGAGCATGGTTGAACCTCATGGTATCTGGATAGAAGTAGTCATAGAATATGCGTTGGAACTCCTCCCATGTCATGACCTACTGATGACCCACCAGTGAGATCACATCCCACCATCTTTTGGAAGAATCCTGAAGCATATACGTAGAAAGCATGACTATCCTCTCTGGAGGCGTCTCTAGATGCTCAAATATTTTCATCATGGCTTTGATCCAAGACTCCGTAGCCTGAGGTCCTCCTTCCCAAGAGAAACTGGGAAGATGTTGCGGCTAGATGAACCGCATCAAATCAGCCATCGATAGGGTAGGAGGCAATGATTATGGAAAGTATGCATCATCATCATGAAGCCTTCCCTAAACTGTGCATCAATCCCAGTAATAGGTATCATTGCTGGTGCCATGACTAGACCAACAAGAGGAACTACAGGTGGTCCCTGGTCTGCCATGTCCAGGGTCTGATCACCACCTAGAAACTAGCGTACAACAGGAGGACGTCTCAGTGGCATGACTCTACAAGGCCAAGAGCACACCATAGTTAAATATTATCAAGGAATGAAAACATGGAGTGTAATAAGAGGACAAGAAGAATAAATCATTCAGGTTATACAAAATATGACTACACAGTGTGTACACTACCTAAATTGTGTGTTCCCTAAATTCACTCACATGGGTGTGTACTTTTTCCAAAACTGGTCGTGTAACACCCCAAACACATGGAGTGTTCTAAAAACAGAAGGAGTGTACATGAATCCACTTCCCCTTCCCGGGACCTTCAACATGGTTAAGCCACATGGATCTCCATAAACAAAACTTCATGGAGTGTTCAAGGTAGACACAACGTGTACTGGACAAGCTTCACCTGCCCGTGTTGTTAGTGATATGGTTAGACACTCGTCACAAACAACAATTCATGTTCCTGACAGACAAGGCATGTATGTGAATGGATAACATTGACCCATGTTGTTCGTGACATGACTGAGTACCTAGGTCAGACTACATGATGTGTTCAAGGGGGACACGACATGTATAAGAAGAGACTCCACCGACCCGTGTTGTTAGCTACACAGTCGGGTTTCAATGATTATACTACATGAAGTGTTCAATGCAGATATGGCGTGTTTCCACCATACTTTTCCCATCGCGTGTCTCTACCCAAAAGGCATACGACACGGTCAAAGACAACATGGAATGCACATAATGTACACGACGTGTACTTAAGAAAAACTATTTATTCCTAAACAAAATAACACATGGCATGTACTTAACATTACACGTCATTTATTCTGGGGTTTTCCAGACAGTGAGCCTTAGAAACTACTCCAAAACCCAGAAAACACTAAATCAAGCATTAAAAGTACCAAATTCTGATCTGTGAGGGCCCATACTCCCCGCGAATCGAAGATTGGCATCCTATAAATGTTATAAACAAGAAAAAAGTGCAATGATTCACCAAATTATGGTCTATGAGGGCCCATAAAACATCAAGAACCATATTTTGGCATTCATTCAAACAAAAAATTACACACAATTCCCTATCAAACAGTATAGATTTCTATCAAGGCATCTATCACAACAGCATGCATATTCTACACAATATCTATCACAACAACATGCAATCACTAATGCTTTATAGATTGCATGGAAAGAATTCATGGAATGATATTTCTAACAGGTGGATATATGATGCATGAAATGGAATAACCTCATCTCATCGGGTTATGATAGAAATAAAACTTCAATAACATCAAAGATAATTGCACAAAACATGTGAATCACCCAACGGTGAAATTGAATCAACTGTAAAATTGCAAACTAGAAAATTGCAATAACAAGGTATATTGGGGTTTCCCTGTACATGGGTTAGCTAATACTGGGCACAACTTATTTCCATGTTCCTATTTTTTCTTATCCCTGGATAAAGGTTCAGAATTGTAAATCAAGAGAAAAGAACACTCTGATACCACTTTGTAACGTCCCGGTTTTGGACGCCACCCGGAGGCGCCCCGTACTCGGTTTGTCACATGGTCTCAATCACATTTACCCATACACCAGAGGCTTATGACATGAATTGATGGCATTTGGTGTGATAGTGGGGATACTATGCCCACATTAGTAGAGTATATTGCAGAGGTAACAACACAAAATTTTAGAAATATTAAATATCCAACAACAGTAGACTTCATATGACTAATAAAAAAAACTAGAGAAAAAATATATATATAAATTATGCAAGATACATATATGTCTAGGAAAGCTTCCAAACAAGTCAAAACCCTTAATAAAGTAGTAAACCAAAGTACAAAAGAATACGAGATGAGAGAATCCTCAACATCTCAAGCCTCGCCATAGTCCCATGCCTTCCAGCTCTAATGCAATCAAGTACCATAAGTCGAAGGGCGCATTCCCTTGTCTATACCTGAAGTAATATAATCTTTTTGGTACCAAAATCATGGACCAAAATGGGTGTGAGACTAAATCCCTATAAGAAACCACTCGAAGATCCGTCCCTAACAGTCAGTGAGTATATGGCATGTAAAAGTATAGAAAGTAGTAATCAAGGAAGCACTAAGCAGTATCATTCAAACACCAAAAAACATGTAACAACAAAACAGATAACACAATAGGTAAACCTATAGGAAGTACCCAGAGCCTATCCCCTCTGGTTCTACCTATCAAGTACAAGCAACCCACTAGGAAGCACACACAGTCTCACCCCTATGGTTTACCTAAATTATAGACTATATGAGGAAGAACTCACCATCAATTCCCCCTATAGTCTCATATCATAATAAATGCGCTCTGGGAAAGAACTCAATGTCAATTCCCCCTTGTGGTCTCACATGGTAATTATAATGACAATCTGGAGAAGCCCTCAATGCCAACTCTCCCTATTTCATATTCACCAGGTTTGCACGGCCATGTGTATGTCAAAAAGAATAGCATTATGTAATGGACAACATAAAACTCAAGAACTACTTGGCTATCTTTCTACAATATAACAACATATTAGAGAAATAGTCACACCATCCTATAACAGTAGTCGTAGAAAAGAAAACTACAGCCTAATAGGAAAACTGGACCTAAAGGTCAAATGCAGGAAAAACATGCATGGGTAACACATCCAAAGCACAACAAAATTTCATATTAAAAAACAATGACCTGTACTTAGGCATATGAGAAAAGAATAAAAACAAAAGGGCTCAAATGGTAAATGCGCAATTCCACGTTCAAGGGTATTGGGAAAATTAGCACATAAAACTCAAATACATTATACAGAAAGGAACAAACCACCTACCTTAGGGTTAGGAGAACAATATACTTGAACCTCGAAGCCTGAATTTATTTAGAACACCGTAGATATATGAAATCACATAAAATGTTTAACCAATGGTAACATGGAAAAGGTGCAAAATCAGGAAACTAAACTCTAGGAGAAGGAAGAGCTTACCGCTACGGTCCCAACGCAATTGATGGTCGTCGATTCAATGAACGGATGCACGATCAGGGGATCAGGGAAGTCTTCGCGCCATACAAGTGCTCCGGGATGTTTCAACCAAAGAAGAAGACACCCTTGTCCATTAGATAGGACCATGGTCCATTTAATTTAAAAAAACAAAATACTCAACGTCTACTTTTTAAGTATATGGTGTGTTCTTTCCCCTTCCAAACTCTACTTTAGGTAGCCTCCACGTCATCCCCCATGACTGTGTGTGTGGCCATGACACGGCAACAACACAGCCTCCTATGGCAATGAAGTACTCGACATGTACATAAAAAATTTCCAAAAACTCTTCTTTTCTCAAAAACATACCTGAAAAGAAGATCTGGGTTCTTACAATAAGTAATTACATTATTATAAATAATTTAATTTAGTGAAACATTTAAATAATATTGACAGAGAGGATAAATATTCGAGAAATAAATGAAGCCCTAAGCTTTGTTCAACATAAAAGAATCTCTTTGGGTGAATTGTGAATGAAAATGTTAAATAGTAATATGAAAAATAAACTAAAAAAATTAAAATAAATAATGATAATTGATAGATTTTTATAGGCAATTACCATTTACTTTAACTTAAGGGATATTATATATAAACAATGTGGGCATGAAAGCATGATTTGGATGAAAACATTATCATAAATATCGTCTTTGTCGAATGTGACAAGATATTAAAAATAAAAACAATTGATATATTATAAATATAACTCATAAATAAAATAACATTTCTTTTATTTTATACCATTAAATTATATTTTTTTGATACATGATTAATATTGATATTTTAAAAAAAATTATAATTCATGTGTTGAATGTACAAATATCCATAGATTCTTTATATGGATTCTTGTAGTCCATTAAACATAATAATTGATTCATCTTAATATGAATATTTATAAAGAATAATAATATTTAATTTATATTATCATACATTCCCATGTCCATTTCATGAGTTATATAGGTATCATTCAAGTTGAAAATATTAAATAATTAATTTTTTTGGAAATTTTTTTCAATAAAAGAAATTTATTTTATTGTTTAATATAAATATATAAATCCAATTTATTAATTATTCTATAATAATAACTTCATAAATATCACATAACATTACCACATTTATTCTTTTCTTTATCATTATTTTCTTAATGGGGATATCATTTTTAATGATGGTGGTAAAACTGATCTACTAAATAAAATGCCATTACAAGAAAAATAATAATTATTTATTATTTTATTTTAATAATATCAATTGAAAACATATTAATTTTTTTGATGAGATGTTAATAATTTTGTAAATCATAATTTTCAAGAGGTAGATGATGAATATATATACAACTGATTATGTAAAATTTGAAACATATATTGAATTGTTGAATCTTCTATATTATGGACTCTTCAAATTTATGGATTTGGGACCCCTACTAAAAATAAATGTATCATGTACAGAACATTTTCTATAAAAAAATTTAAATTTTAGATTGATCATAAATTTTGAGTTATTGGAGTGGTCACATTTTTAAAATGACTTCCAAATGATTTTGTTTATATTGAAAAACATAATATAGGATATATGGAAAAGTAATGGGGATCAGGATATGGCCTTGAGTGTTCAAATGTGGACAAGAGGACCAAGTAGTCCTTTTTGAGTATGAAATAAATACTGAAAATAAATTATATATAACTCATAGGAACTCCATCTAGATGAAGGTAATGGTAGTATCAATGCAGGATGGCTAGGAACACCATAATATAGGTTATGCTAATATCATGTAGATAAAAACCTGGGTATAATTTACTAATGGTAATCCTATTAATTTAAATTTGGACTCCCCCTATACTTATTAATCATTATATTTTCTCTATTTTTTCTATTAATAACTGCACATCCCCTACCATCTCTTTGCATACGTCATGGTGGATCTCACATGGTTCATGGTCATTGGAGTTAATGTTAGGCGTGATCAGTGGAATAATATTATTTTGAGAGTCTTTTTTCTCCATTTTTCTTCTGGGACCTTAATTAGACAACATATATTTATAGTTAAATACAATATGACTAATCTATATTAAATTTTTATACCTTTTCATTTTCATTATATTCACATAAAACCAATAGTTGAGACTAAACATGTGGCGTTATTTAACCTTAAGAAGTTAGTGGAATAATTTAAGCCTTATTAATTCTTTATTTTTAGTTTTATATGTGGGGAAATCTCATATATTTATCATAAGATAATCATTTTAATCCTTACATGTTATATATAATGCTATTTATTTTATATGGATTCATAATTTTCTATACTTTTTTCATTTTTAAATAGAAATTTAAAAATGGTAAATCCATATTATAATTTTACACAGATGTAGTTATATTTTTTAATCTATGATTTTTCAATATAATTTCATGTAAATTAATTTATGTGATATAAAATTAATTAATTAATCAGACATTTTAAATGGTAACGGGGTAAAAATACTGATTTCATTTGGACTATCTTGGTATAAATGGAATAGATTAATGTGTTCTAAATTAATCATTTGATCATAAATCATTAAAAATAATTTCCTTTTCAAATGATTTTAAAATGGATTCATTGGGAAATAATATATCAAATGTATATATTTTATTAAATGTAATGGTTAATTTGATATGGGATTTTTTCATGGGTTATGGAATGTCATGTTTTATTAATATTTAAAAAAATTATTGCAATGAGTTGATAGAAAATAAATTTGATAGAAATGAGATTTTGGGAATAATTTTTTTTCATATAATAATTATATCCATGTGGATTATTTTAAAAAAAATTATTTTTTTATTCGAAACGTATTAATGACAATAATAACTCAATGCGGGGGTGGTGTTCAGTTTATTGATTATAAATTCACCTTTTTCGGTTGTCTTATTTTGAATGGAATAAAAATATCTCTTGTGGTGTTATTGTTTTAATGGAAATGAAAACAAACATATAGGAATTTTTTTATGAAAATTGTAATCACATGTAGGAATCCCAATATTTTAAATTAATGGAAAATCTCCATAAGAGTGGTATTCAATTATTGATAGAAAAGATCCCCTATGGGATGTACACGTTTCTATTTAACTAATTATATATGATGATAAATCTCGAATAGGGGATGTCTATGTTAAATATTTTTTTATTATATGGGTTCATAAAACTATCATATGTGATTTGTTATTATTTATATTATGCAACATGATGATAAAAATATTATAGTAGAGGTCCGTGATATATATCGTATATTCTTGGGAATCACATGTCTACAATATTTATATGAAAAATCATTAAGAAGATTGTATATACACATTGACACTTGATGATGCTGGCATGTACGATCATATATACTAACATAAGATTTAATAAAGGCACAACTTACCTTTGGTGTCAGCATTATTAGGGGAATCAACTATTGTTTACTGAATTTTTAAAACATTTTTATATCATTATGCTAATTTTTTATTAAAAATTTTCCGTAGCATTTAATATAAATATATTATATTATAAGTATATCTTTTGGACACTTGTTATGTTATAATAACACCCTACATAGGTATCCAAGGTTGTTGGGTACACGAAAAGATATAAAAACGTGGTTATTGATCATATGTATATGGAAAGGGATACATTTCGTAATATATTTCATGGATTTCCATGGATAAGTATAGGTGCTGGTACTAGGTAAAAAATGTATCAAATTTGTGATACGATATATTTTATTTAATTTTTTATTCATAGAAATCCCTCATTATATGATCATCCCCTTGGGAATATATTTAGACATGCATAAAATACACTTTTATTAGAGCATGGATATTATCAATTAATTTTTTATGAACAATTTTATTTTCATGTATTTATATATTTCTTTGAGTTTATAGGTTTCAATTAGTTAGTGGTCTATTTCTACCATAATTTCATTCTATTTACTCCCCACAATTTCCTCAAATACCTTCAATCATAGTCAGTATCCACAAGAATTTTTTGAGGCATGATTTAGTTTAAGTGATGGCTATCAATGTGGTACCATTTACCAGAATGGTTTTTTAGGACATTAAATTTTTTTTTCAAAGAATGATTTTTTTTTATTTTAATATGGTCAAGATATACAAGGGATTATTAATTTTTTGGTTGATGGTAATGAGATCCTTCAATGGCCAGTCAACCAACATGTTGGTTAAAAACCCAATATTCATTGTATGTGACTTTCTGTTCATTATTTTATTCTTATTAAATTTATAGATTATTTTCAACGTTACTGAGGAAAATTTTTTCTTGATGATTCTGATTGATGGGATTTACATACAACGCTCGATATGGTAGGATTATTTTTATTTTTTCATGAATCATTTTCGGCATACTGTGATTTACATGGAATATAATAATTCCTAGTACATTAGATTATGATGTGTGTAAAATTTTCAATATTTTTTATGTTAGCTCATCTATAGTCTATCAAAATATAATACCCATTTTTTTATTACTATTTGTAGATAAAACTGTATTGGTTATTTAAATTTTCATTAGTATCAATTATAATTTTTTTATATGTTAGACAATGGTTTCATATTATATTTAATATTACATTGATTATATTATTATTTAATAGACGATAAAAGTGTAATTTTATAGTAGGACATTGTTAAATAGAGTTCAAATTTGAATCCTATAATTTGTTTTCAATTATATCATGTGAAATGAAATTATTTTTATCTTGTGCATATAAAATTTTAAATCCTTCAATATCAATATATGATTATAAAAATGAATCGAATGAAAAGATAAAGGAATAAATTTGGATTTTATTAAATATGGAAAATTATTTTTTAGATTTATTAGACATTAATGTGTATTTTGAGATATTTATAATGTGTTGGGTTTTTTTTACAAATTATAAAAAACAGAATGTTTAAAAAAAATGCTAATTTGAAAAATAAATATATATTTTGTCCAAAATACAATATCTTGGTTTTTAATTAATTTGAATACATTAAAAATAAAATATTAACCCCTTGATTATAATGTTAGGACCTAAATTATATGTTTATTTAACTTAATATTCCTTATTGTGAATAATGGGATATTCCTAGTTAAATATTCGAGTGATTTTTATTTAAATATAATACATTTTGGTTGATGGACCATGGATATGTATAGTGTTTATAGTAATTTACAGTTATTGGGGAAATAGACTAAGGTAAATTTGTGATTTTTTGGGTGTGTGGTGTATTTTCATCGTGATTGCTTCACCTATTACATATTCATCTTATACAATGAATTCCTTGTATTTGGAAAATAAGTGGTGACTAGTTGTGGCCTTTTATGCATGTTGGTTTATTTGTGACTATTTAGTTAGTAAGATCAATTTGACACATGGTTTTTTGTTGTATTACTAGAGTGATTTAATGTAATAATGGATGCCGTGATACATTTATAATGCACAAGCTTCATCGACTAATATATATATATATATATTGAGTCCTCTGTTGATACATTGGGTGTGATGCCATAGTGATCTTTTAGATGTGATATTAGGATTTTAGTGTTTCCTTGATCAGAGATATTTGATGGTATCTAATGAGTGGTTTTCCAAAAACTACATATTCTGATATAGATTTAATATATGGGTATGGGCTATAGGAAATGTGTTTAAAACGTGTTATGTGATTCCAAAAATTTATGTTTTTATGGTTATGGATAATGATATCATGTTCCGTGAATTTATTATTTTTTTGAAGGGGTAGATCATTCGGGATCCTATAAATATTATTAAAATATGTTATTTTCATACATGGTGGTATCTCGAGGATTTGCCTTAGGTTAGTGAAATAAACCCATTAATGATTGGTGTTCATATGGAATCATTAATAAGGTTAATGTGTTTGGACTTTTCTTGAAAGGCGTATATTTTGTCTAGTTCTCAACTCAATGAACGATGAGTCTGGTTTTTAAAATTAATCACAATTGAACTTGTAATCCATGAGTTTTGATAACGTAAAGTGATGTTGGAATAAACACCATTCTCATTGTTTCTATTATGTAGATACCCACTGAGTCTTTCGGGAATGGATTAGTGTACTATTAATTTCATGTTCTATTGCATTTTTTAGGTTTTTGATAAGATCATCCCATTTAAGGCTAGTGGATACTTTGTTAAACGTGGTTCTCAAACTATTGGTTATGGTTCATAGATCCCATGATGGTTTTCTCTATTTAACCCCCTATAGTGTTTTGTGACAGAAAATAGGAGGATTCATGAGCTATAATGGCCCATACATTATAGTAAATGATTTTAAGTACATGTTTCATGAGTTGATGATTGTGTTAGGATAATCATATGGTGTCATATGTCATCAAAACTTTTAACATGTTATGTTTAATTATTAATAATAGGGATATTCATTCCTAGAAAGAGATACACATATTTATTAGTGGTGGAACCCCTTCATCTACACAAATGGAGTGTCATGGTTGAATTCATAGGTTGGGGAGAGCACCATTAGCTGTGTAAGTAAAATATGGTCATTATGGGTCCTTATTTGGTGGATTCCAATGTTGAAATTCCTATATGTAAGAAACATTATATCATTATATTTTTCTTCCTAGTTCTCATGTGGATGTGGAAATAAATGTTTTACCAATTGTGTAGGAATATGGTCATATCATTGATCATGGTGGATGCATATTTTTCTTAGAGTATCGATAGGAACATTCATATGATGTGTGAGGGTAATGTTAGTTGTTATCAGAATCCCCAATGATATAATGTCTTCTATCATTTAGGACTTGTATTTAGATGATCATAATTACATCAGATTTTGGTGATAATGTGGTTTTTATATAATTTAGATTTTTATTGTAATTTGATGTGTTCATAAAAATCTTGTGTTTGTTTGAATTCCTTCTTATTTCGATACATGAAATAAATTGTGATCCGCGAATGTTTAGTTGTGGTAGGATTCTATTTTTCATGTTATAAGAAACTGATGAGTATAGGTAGATATTGTTTCAAATATGGAATGAGGTTTTTACGTAATAGTTATACCATTTAATGTACATGGGATGATCAATGGATGAAGCTATATATGAATGTAATATTACTTCAGGCTTAATCGAGTATTAGAGATATACGCATGAATTTTTTAATGTAATGGTCATAGGAGTTTTGAGAAATTTTATTTATATAAATATGATGTTGTGGGTGTACAGCTATATCAGACACATCCTTCGGGACACATCAGACATTAATCTATGTTTTTATAAAGTATTTTAAAGGAATGGATATAATGATATTGTTATTCATTAATGATATATTCTCATCTAATTTTTAAATAATGATGTTATGTGAGAGGCGAAAAATATCAATGAACAGAACAAACATGTACAAAAATTTTTGGCGCACTGAGAACCATACAAAGCAGGTAAGTGGATCAATGAGAACATGATTCAGTATCACAAATCCAATAATTCGGGACAGTGAGGTTTGGACGTTGGATTTTAGAGCTGTGTTATATAGTGGAGGACCCCATATTGTAGATTATATATTGAATAATTTCATGTTGATATGAAAGTATGAATATATGTAATGGGGAATTATATTAATATATCCATGATAAAGTCATTTGTTGAATTAAGAAAAAAAAATATTGTATAATATGTTGGGTTTCAAAAGTGCGGTACATTGAGTATTTTGGGGAAGAAAATTAATCAGGGGTGATAATATGATGATCTATATTGGTCTGGAAATATTTTTAATGACAACTATGAAATAATCTAGATGATAATTGTTATTGTATACACATTATAATGCCTATAATATGGATTATTATTACCATTGAAAAGGAATAAGATATTTTTTTATTAAAGGGGTTGAATTTTGAACCCAACAGTGGAATAAATTTTCAATTGTTTGAAAATATCATGATTAGATTTTTGTATAGAGATTATTTCATTGGTGGTATCAAATAATGTTTGACATATCATCATAGGATCTCATAATTTTTATGTCTTAAAACATGGATATTACAAATCCACAAAATATAATGTATTTAACAAATGGTTGGTGGAAAATTTTGAAGCCATATTGTTCTAATGGTTCATCGACTTGATCATCATATAGGACCATCCAACCAATAGGGGGAGGCTACTAGCCAACTAGTATAATTCTGGGTAGAATGTTTTCAAGGTATAACTTATAATTTCTCTCATGCTTCCCCAATAATTTTTAATCGTGATTTTATCCCCCTATTTTCTAGAAATATCTATTAAATTTCTATACCTCTCCAATGATGGGTTTACCTATATTTTTTTTCATTTGTTGTTGTTTCTTGGGTTGATAAAAAACCTATAGTATGTTTAGAAGACATGAAGACCCCATAATTTATTTCTTTTTCTATATAGTTTCCTCTCATGTTTATTTAATTATAACCTATTTTTTAGCAATGGGTTTTTCACATTTTCAACATATATATGATGGACTATTGGAGAAAACATGATGTGTTTAATTTTCATTGTATATGATATTTGTTACCCTTTTTAACGCATAGTATTTCGTTATTAGTTGTCAAATGTGTAGTGTATTATCACCATATTATTGTGTGATTATAATATTATCGATTAAATATTCTTATTTGGTTTCATCTTTCATAGAATTTAACTATTTTATATATTTGTACTTATATTCATTAAAACTCATATCTGGCTTATCCATTTTATAATTATTCTAATATAGTGTTATGTTTTTTAACTAATAATTGTAAAATAGAATTTTAAAATAATCATTTACTTGGAAATGGAATTGATTCATTATTTCAATTAAAATGATTATTTAAGAAGGATGAATTGTATTTTTTTAGTAAATGAAACCGAGTGACTCATTACAAATATATCGGTTGATATTAAACATAATAAAATAATATTTTATGTTTTTAATGTTAAAATTTTCATCACAAAATTATTTATATCCTGGTAATGTTTAATGAAATGGGATAATGAATTTTTGTAAAATACTATTCATCTGTTATTGTAATTCATATTTTAGGAAAATAGATGAAGCTCTTGTAATTATTTTTTTGATGTTAATGTGATAGAAAGATGGAATTTGTGGATGCGATATAATATATTTTTTGAAAAAAAATTAGGATTATTACAGTACAATGATGTTATTTTAGAAAATATTTTTAATAAAAAAATAAATATACCCCTTTTGGGTGGTATTTGATTAAATAATGATAAAAATGAATTTTTTTTAAATAATTTTTTAATGTGAATGAAAACACCCATCGTGGTCCATATTTAAAGGAATGGAAAACAACCACAATTTCAATCCAATTTTTAAATGTAATGTTTATATCAATGCGGGAACTATTTATTTATTAATTCTAAAACACACTTTTGATTTATTATGATTAAATTCTAAAAAACCACAGGGTAGGGCCGTATTTCATATTTTCCAATATAAATTTATATGTAGACTCCCTAAAGGTATGTCCATATTTATATTTTTATTCTACCATAGTATATGAATTCTTTTTTTTTGAGAGGATAAAAATATAAGTCATATATAACGGAGAAACCTAATTATGTTCATTATGGTTGAAAAAACATCAATATATGCTTTGAGAAACCATGTATCTATGAAAAAAATGTATATTTTATCATGGTTACACCCCTATGGACAAAAAAAATATGGTTAACCAAGAGTTTAATTTTGAACTCGTGGAATTGGGTACTATTTATTGATTTTGTAAATAGATTTTAAATTCTATGATTATTTATTTTTATATATTTTATATTATCTTTTATTATATTCAATTTATATTATGGACCTCTTCATTTTATGCATATTGAGTTTTACTCATACTAATGTGGAGAATCCAAGGAACTGAGACACATAATGAGATATCACTATATGGTGTTAGGTCAATTGATTAAATAATGTGACAATGTTCATAATTTTATTCCTCAAAACTCTAGAGTGGGGTACTAATGATGTGTGCCTACAGTATTATAGACAAATTATGGATAATTAATTAATATACATTTTTATATATTTATTATCCTCTATATATGATACTCTAACATGGGATCATCTAAGATATGTATGATATACATCAGTTTTTATATTATGGGTGTGGTTGAATTATTTTATCAGCACATCCATGTTTTCTCACCATAATAGGACAACGATGTAGGAGTCATACATTTTAGGGTAACAAAATGAATAACTATATAAGATATATTAAATTCATATAGAATGGAAATCGATTTATGTTTTTTGAAATGATTTTTATAACAATCCTTTCCATCATACTTAGTGAATTAAAATATCTATCTATTTTAATCATGGATAAAGCTACATTAGAGTATTCATACATTATCACACAATTCCATTATAATTTTAATAATGTTTGGGGAATTTTAATTCATTGTTAATCTACTCAATGTATAAATGAATTATCCATTATTGAATTATTGGAGACATTCCTTTATAATGAATTATCATCTGACATTGTTTAGAAATATCTTAGGATTATAGAGTATAATCAACCTATTCTCATTGAGTTACTCTAACTCAATAAGATATATATAGTACCCATCATTCATGGAATAATAATTTTATATTTTATTTTATTAGGGATTCTTAATTTTAACCCAACTATAGATTATGTGCCATAGATTAATTAATATGACAGTTTTTCTAAAAAAATGATTCTTTTTGGAAACACAATACATGAAATGATAAATAAAAATTTTCATTCATTGTATATAATCGTTTATGGTCTAATTGATAAATTTTCATTGAGGTTCAATAGCTATGAAATGTTCACTAAATTATTTATGGATATGTGGTAGTAATTAATAATCATCACTTCATAAAATATTGTTAATTTAGAAGGATTGAAATTTATGCCCTTGTTTTTTATAATTTCCTTAGATTGTAATATTACTATAATGAAATTTCATTTTATGATGTCTATACAAAAAAGTTTTCCGACATCAAATAGTTATAATATATTCCATTTTTTGAGATTTTTATTTCTTTCATGGTCAAATAAATCTAGATTAATTTGATTTGATGTTACAAGACCATAAAATTTTACAAATATTTGGTGAATGGATATTATTATTTGTTAGAATAAAAAATAGGGTGTTATCGAATAAAAGATAATGTACCATACATGCATGGAATATCCTCGTGAATTCAATAATATAATGTATCATTTAGGTCTAAAATTATCTAATGAGTCATATATTAATGAATAACTTGTTTCATGAATAGTGGGGACCAAAAAAACTAGAATAGACATCCTAAATGATGGTCAGTGTGTCCCCTCATTCATCTTATTTGAAGAGGATGAAAATAAATACTTTCCTAATGAAGATAGTTTTTTTTAAATTTTCTACTATAATGGATGAAATTATTTTCTCATCAATGATAATGTTTCTTATCTTTCTCTCCTATAGGATAGATCTATTATTATAATACTATTCAATTGGTGGAATTCTATAAAAAATTATTTCACATGATGAAAATAATAGATAATTTTAATCAAAACTGTTATTATCATCGTATACTTTCACTACATAATTATAATATTTATATAAAACGCCATTTTATTTTTTCATATAAATGTCCCTTTTATCTTCACATTGGTATTCAGTGGCAGTTGTTTCATTTTACAATGAATAAACAGGAACATTCAATGATTTTTGATTTATTTGGTGGTGTCAACATTGATTGAAATTGATCCATTAACCATAAACAAAATCATGTAACTAGGAAATTTCTTTATTCTGGATGATTTTGATTCCATTTATATTAGTAATTAAAATATTGGATTCACTATTTATTTATAGTCAAACAATATGTATATATATATAGAAAATTATATGATTTCAATTACAAGATATTATTAAAACATATTATCGGTACAACATTATAATAGTAAGAAATAATAAATAAATAAAAATCATCAATGGGAAAACCATGATCCCAATAAAATCCTTATTCATTTTTTGGGCCTATATTACATCTTATAAGGATTACAGAAGATACCTAAAAATACAATTTCTATGATTAAGATGTTCCACTGATAAGAAATACATAATCATAAATTAAAATTTTGTCCACTAATGAATACTCTAGTGTTGGGTGTTTATTAAGTAAATATGAAAGGGATTGTCTAACAGACACCATTTTGAGAATAAAAATAAATATCCATCTAAAATTGGATTACTACCCATCATGCTCGATGAATTTTGGTTACCAATAATCATGTATTTATTTGATATATCACCTCTGAAGCCCATGATAACTACATGATATAGACGATAATTTCAATTATTCAACACCAAAAAGATCAATATGTGTATGATCTCTATATCAGATTATTATTCAATCTATATGAATATATTTTAAATAAGACAATAGATAACATTCTTCTTTCAAGATTCATTTTGTAGAATGAGGAATTATATAAGAAAAAATTCCTCATTTTCTACATTGATTTTATGTTGTTTTCCTTATATGGAAAAAATTACCACTTGATGGATTACGTGAAATAATTGTAGATTGTCAATGACTTTATAAATATATTTATTCCATTATTAGGTGGACCCATTATAAATTTTTTAAGGGAATACACTTTATGGTGATATGGTATACAAATAAACTAATATAATTGATATATACATCATGTATTCTAAACTCCATAACAATAATATGAGGATGCACATCAAATGTATCCCTAGTCTTCTTATTTTTAACTATTATCTCAGAATGATGTACCAAAATGTTGAGGATGTTTTTATTTTCCACCAAGAAAAAATATAAATATCAATTATTTTTATGATTTGTTAACATAATATATTAGAAAATATTTTGTGATATGTGAATTGAACAAAACACCATTTTTATATGTCATGTACATAAATTTTGTCACATTATATTGAATTCCGAATACATGAATACCAATTCATTCATGAATTTTTTTTATTTTGAATGAATTTTCATCAATATAAGTAAATTTCAAGATGCATTTTCAACCCATGGAATAAAAAATATTACATTGAATTATCATCTTCATGGGATACTAGAATCCAATTTTAACAAAATCACCAATATATGAATGAGAGTTATTAAAACCCACCCAATTCATGGATCATAAGGACACTGATAGGTAAATTGTCTTAATAATTTATATATTGATTGTTGATATACATAATGTTGATACAAACCCTGATATCCCAATTACTTCATCATGAGAACAATATTGTAAGATATTTAATTTTAACAACGTGATGAAAATTAAATCTTTTTTAATAAAATATTGGATTTATTATGCATTCCATATGTGTTCAGTCACTGTGGATTCTCAATACACCAACGATATGAGTTTCTAATAAATTTTCCAAAATATGTGTTTTCATGATATTCTGGTTGAACACATTTCTGTGAAACAATGGTAATGTGATGTGTTACACTGATTCATTAGGGTTCATCGAGGAAAAAAATAATATTATCCATGGATCATTTCATTAACTATATTACCCATTATTTTTTTATAAATTATTTTTAAAAGAAATTTCAGTATTATTAGAGGGTATTTCACCATATCTTTTACTTTTTCATATTCAATAGTATACAATATATTTAACTCTTATGATTCCTGACATGATGTGGACTCTTTTTATAAACTAATATGACCATATTTATCTAAGGTTATAAATTTTTCATCTACTATAAATGATAATATATGGTTTGAAGAAAATTATTTTCTACCCTATTTTTTCATTTAGGGTTCCTTTGTTTCTAATCGAAGAGCATTGGTTATGTAGAAAACATATTGATATCATCCTTTTTAGGTGAAGATTATAAATTACAAAAATAATTTTAATGAAAATAATTGTTATACCTTCATTAATTTATTATTTTTCAATTATAACATTCACTATACAATCAAAAAATTTATAATTTTATCATGGTCCTATGTTATTAGTTTTAATAACCTGATAGCTAATTATATCTATAGTTGTTACCTATATCTGATTTATGGGATATTTTAAATCCATGGAAATTATACTCTATATAATCATAGGGACTATTTTATTGACACTATCTTAAATAATTATTGTCATGTAAGTCAATAATTTAAAATTCAACTCAATTTTCTACTACCCCACATCAATATACATTGATTATTATGAAATAAAAGGGGTGTTATAAAAATAGATTCCCCGATACATAATATCATTATATTATTTTTTTAATTGGAGAAATTAAGATGGAATGAATTCATATTTCTTAATTAATGCCCTTTTTAAAGGATTTTTAAATTCTATATTTTGATAATTTCATTGGAATTTAATGTAGACAAGATATAACCAAACTAGGTTATCAACATAATCCAACCAATGGGTCTTAAAATACAATTAATATAAACATAAATTGA
The DNA here is from genome assembly GCA_963277665.1 of Viscum album. Classification (NCBI taxonomy): domain Eukaryota; kingdom Viridiplantae; phylum Streptophyta; class Magnoliopsida; order Santalales; family Viscaceae; genus Viscum; species Viscum album. The sequence goes on along the minus strand of OY728164.1, from coordinate 1,862,864,950 downwards.
TATATTGGATATATATATATATATATCATATTCATTTCTTCCCAATCATTGATAAGTCTAAATTGTAATGAGGATGATTTTGAAACTTTTTTTGATTATAGCTTATTGATTCTCAATATAATCAGTCATTAAAGATTTATATAGGGTCTATATTAATCCAGTTATGGTATATTCCCGGATTTTTATATTAGTTTAATTAACACGTTTAATTAATATTGAACCAAAATTTACACTATAAATTATGGTTTCACAATAAAATCATTGAAATATTCACATCTTGAAAGGATTTAAATGATTTTGTCATCAGGTTCATTAGATTACTGATTTTATCAATTCCTTTTATGAAAATAATAACTAATGGGTATATATTTTATTAAATTGATCATTTTAAACTAGTGATAGGTCCATCTATAATTTATTTACTGACCAGTTTAACGATAATGGGACAAAGATAACTATAGTGGTTACTCTCTTTTATTTAAATAATGGTGTGTTTGTTAACAACCTACTCTGTTTTTTTAAAATTTTCATCCCATATCATTTTGTTGAACAACTGAGTTTTATTTTATTAATCATTATAACAATATATCTGGATGATAGTGAGACCACTATGACTAGAGAATATACTTATTTTATTAATGACCACATTTTATCATTTTTCATTGCTTCTCATTTATTTGTCTATCCTTGGTTCAATGATACAAAAATTTGAATTTCCACACTGATATCTGATTACTTGATATCTTTTTAATCCTCGCAGATTACTGTTATGGAACCATGGTATTGATCACTCATGCTCAACAGTGATGGGATCCATTTTTGGAATAGTATAGAATATATGAAACTGCGCTTCTCGGTCAGAATAAATTTTCATTAGATATGGTAGACCCCATAATTTCTATGATGAGGGAATGACCCATGAAATATTGTACAATATTTGTTTCCTTTATGGGTTATTTTTCTTGTACATGGGTCATTGGATTATAATAGTGTACAAATTTCCATAGTAAATAGAAAATGATATCAATAATATTAGACATTCATATGGAATTAAAGCCACACAAATCAAATTGAGTAATTACCATACGATTTTTTTCACAATTGAAAAATATTTCTATCACTATTCGATAATATTTATATAGACATTTGTGGTACAGAAGTCCACTCCCCTTCTTAATTGGGTGTGGATGTACATCCTAGGATCAACTATGATGGTGTTATTCCTTCTTTTATATTCACGTTATATATTTTACTCATGATAAAATCCTTGATATTGAAGAATTCCATGAAAGTTTCTCCCAATATACATTTATTAATGATTTTATTGATATAATAATTCAATCAAACATTATTTTCCCTTCTGCATTTTTATTTCTTAGATAGAATCTTATTTTGAGAAATAATTGAAAATAATTATGTTATATGCCTTTCAATGAACTAATACTGTAACATCTTGTTACTTTCTATTTTTTATGTCTATCTCTCATTTTGTTTTATTTTATTTTTAGTGAACATTAAAAATGACACAGATGGAGAATTTAAATGTTACTTGGGTATTTTTAGAAGAATTTATACATTTAATAGTCAAAAACATAATTACATGGTTTTTAAAAATTTCACAATGATTTTTTATCACTAAAAACATGTCATAAGTTTGGTTCATATCTTGAATGGTATACATTCAATGAAAATGGACTTCACATCATTTGACAGATTAACCTAGTAATTATAATTTGATGTGACACATTTTTAAGTCATAATATTTACCTTGAAAATACATTACATGAAATGTGTTGATCAGAGAAATTGAGTTTTATATCACATCATATAATATATTATCTTTTCATTTTTAGCCAAAAATATATCATGCATGTATATCTACCATGGATTTTATAGACCTATTCCCATATTGAATTTCTTTGTCTGGAGATTGACCATCATGGTTGTTTTGCTACATCTCTCTGGGAAGTTAATCCATCAACAACAGAATTTATTTATATTATAATAGGGATCATCACTATGTTTTTAGACCCATTGATCTTACAGTTTTATTCCTTCTATATCCATTTTGTGATCATCTTCCAGCGGTCGATCCTTTTATAGAATTATCATAGAGGATATACGAACATTGTGGTTTTTCATGATATTCCCATCATGTAAAATATTTTTTATGATTTGTGAATCTACAATGTTAAAATCATTATCATGTCCTCAATTGTAGACAATGTGTCAGGATCTGGTTGAAGGATCCCACAGCATGATTTTGTAGCCCAAATTTGATGTAGGTAATGTTGTGTATAGAATCTATTTGATGAAATATATTTCTTGGTTATTTTATAAATTTTTTAAATATGACATTTACATGGTTTATTTGTGTGTTTTAAATGAATGATAATGATTTCGGGATTCTTCTAGTTATATATAAAAAAGGGGTTATATTCAATGTATTGAAACGTTTTTTTTTTGAAAAATAACAAATATGATGACATTGTTACATTGGGGGAAGGTGTATCTTAGGTGCATCATTTTTGTTTAATGTCTATAGGATCACTCATGGGGTGTTCCTCTATTCCATAGGTTTGTTGTTCAATGCAACTGATATTGAATTTGAGGGGGGGTCACTCATGGGGTGTGATTCTTTTCCATAAGAAAGTGTTCTATGGACATGGATACCCAAGAGACTTGATTTTGGTATGATTAATCAACTTTGCTGACCTATATAGATCCTTAGCATGATTCTATATTATTGTTATTGTATTCTTGATATACATGTTCTATTTATGATAAATCATATGAAAATTATTCTTTTAAAATTATATGTATCCAATTATTTTGCAATTATAGAAAATGGAAAATATTAACAATGTTTTTGATAAAACTATATAACTTCATATAATGGTATGTTTTCATTAAATTAGAACATACAAGGAATATTGTATAGTGAATTTTTATGGAGCACAAAGGTGGAATCCAATTGAACCTATTTAGCACACACCTTGTGCACCCAATTGGAAGTGTGTAGAGCCTTCTATGTCATCCAATCCAGGGAATAGAATGGATCCATATTCATGTGGAACGGTTTATGACATCCATGTATGAGTATTATATGGAGAGATGTGGTAGTATTCCCATGCTATCAAATTGAGTTCTTCGTTTTTGAACATATTCTACATTGATGTTATAATTTAATGTTGGGATCTTCTGACAGCTAAATAGTAATATCAATTTCATTTCCTTTTTCTAGATATGGTATATATTTATCTCTTTCATTTTTTATCTCATGTAGATGTTTAAATTCCATTTTTTTCAAGTTAGGTTATGTCGTTCCCTCTAGTTTTTGTTTGATACTCCAGTTCTAGTCCCCAGCATTTGGGGATCAAAAATGCCCATCATGTACATGATGGATTGGGTCGAGATCCATTTTATAGGGTAAACCATGACATATTGTTACATAATGTTATCATAATACTAGGTTGTGCTTACTCTTGCAGATTTGTAAGATTTATGATTTCATTTTTTACACATGAAGTGTAGGATGTGATGAGTGAATGAAAATCCCTTATCATAATGAGATAAATGTTACAATAGGATGCAAGGTTTTATATCTCCTATTATTATTTCCTGAACTAAATATCCATTTTTTAATAGTTTTCTAGTATTAATTAATATTATTCTATTTTTTGATAGTTTCTTCAATTTCTGAGTGATACAGTAAACAACATAGATAACAACCATTGATCACTATGAGGGTGTATGGAATTATCCACAATTGAATCTCAATCTTGACTAATATATCATCAAGGATATCATGGGGGATGTTAGTCAAGTCAACTGAAATATTTAGCAAGTCCAGAATGAAGATGTTGATGTACAATAGAGATCTAGAATATAAAAGGATCAATCATGATAGTTTGTATATAAGAATCCATTGTCTCATAATTGTATAGATGAACATAAAGAGGAGGAGGGCTAGATGGACATAATTTATCAGATCTCCATGATATTAGATACATATGATAATCTCATGGTTTTGTGTGTGGCTTTTGTATTTGGGGTCAGAGTAAGTGGTGGTGGGATAATTTGGATCATGAAGATATGTATGTGGTCTTGGACTAGAATGGTTTAAATAATATCATCATTATGAAATAATATCAAGATTATATAATGTAAAAAATGTATCCTAAATTTCTCTCATTGAATCTGGTAGAGTATTCTATGTTTGCATACAATAATCATTTCTGAATATTGTCTCATTTTTCTCCACATGTTGTATAGACTTATCAGTTGAAGTCTTATAAGTACCGATATGGTTTTTTAATGGATTAAAAATTTTAGGTATTTATGATAAATATTCATTCCTTGTAAAAGACTATGGATAGATAAATTATTTTAGATATGAATACCAAATGACTTGTTTTTTATTTTTCTACTTTTATTTCTTCTAATATAATCTCCAGTTTCATGTCGAGGAATGTTATTTACTAGCATGATCATCGTAGGAGTGGTCATATTGGTTCACAACCTTATGCCTCCTCTAAAATATCAATTACTACCATGTGATCTCCCATTGACATTCTCTCAACATTGTATAGTATGGAAGCATAGTATTTACTATTCTTCTCCTGATATAAAGTTTAAGGGTTACTAAAATTATGTTTATATACGTCATTTCTTTTGGGATATTTTGAGGCAACATTAAATCAAAGATATTTAGCTCCAATAGCAACTATGAATAATTTAGATGATTCAAAGACTATATTTCTCAAGAAACAAGCCTCAGGATTGAGGAACCATTATGAGGTAGATGACTATCTTGTAGAGGTAGATGTGTGTATAGTAATAGATACAATTATAATATTTGTTAATGCAATATTAAATAATTATGAATTTGATATTGGTTGTTACCACTCTATTATATTTGGTTATTTTATTAATATGATAAACATACAATAGAACACGTATCCTTGATAATTATGTTAGTGAAACCTCTAGGGAAGAAAAATATGTAGGGTTCATGGAGTACTTATTATCTATCAATCGATGGTGCAGAAATAGCTTTGGCTTTTATTTCATTCTTGTTCTATATCTATTTGATGACATTATTTGGATGTACTTTATTTTTTTCTCATCATACAGATTTTAATTGTTGTCATCACAATGTATCATTCCTGTGTTTTAATTAGAGCTCATGGAGTTTTTCAGTTGATTGGTGTACATGGCCTAGTAATGAGGGACATTCTATACCATACCTGAGGTGTTTTATATCCTATATTTATGTTTATAATGATGATGTTTCATTTGAGGATGATATAGATATTTTTTGGTACATTCATGAAGATTCCCAAAATGAATTCTTGAGAAATCCTCTATAGTATGTGGTAGAATTCATGATTTTCCATGTGTCAAGAACAAAAAATATCTCTATAACCAATTACAATATGAAACTACTAGAGCTAATAGAGATTCCAATTGAGTTGAATAATTTTATAGACAAATGGTTCCTTTGATCTTTTGTTTTAACGTGGGCCACCAATGTTCCCTTTGACATGAAAGTAGATGGTTCTCATTAGATTTTCTTGGACTTTAAAATGTTGAACCCAGTAATGGAAAACAATATATATACATTTCCTCATTTGGAAAAATTCTTATATAAATTAAAGGGAAAAAGTTGTTTTTGAAAATTGATATTTGGTTTTGTAGTAATGTACTCATTGTTTTGGTGTCTGATGTTATGATGGCAGTTTTAGAAGTAATTAATGGTTATTAATAACATCGCATGATGCATTTTTTTAAATAATTATGCAATATTTTTTACGTTATTGATTAATTGGAATTAAATTAATATCTTTACACATTTTTTGTAGTTTTTTGAAAGATATTTATATTTATTAATGTTCAAATGATTATCAAGATCATCATCAGGGTTTTTTTGAATGTCCTAATGATTATCAAGATCACCATATGAGTTGTTTTGAATGTGTTAAGGAGTGAATATTTGTATGGAATTCGTTCAAATTTTAGTTTTCAGATTCCATATTTTATGTTTCTAGGGAATGATATTTCTAACCATGTCTTAAAAATTCTCCCTAATTTGGTGGAGGATGCCTTTTTATGAGAAGAACCACCAAATTACTTTGAGATTCATAGACACAATGGTGATTTTGAATACTATGTAAAATATTTAACAGATCTACCATTGTTTACATCACAAGTAATTTCTCTTACCTACTAAATTGTCAAATTCATATGGGATTCGAAATATGAGTCTTTATTCAATGAACTGAATAAATTTAGAATTCATATCATATGGTGATCATACATCATCCTGATGAGGGGTATATAATGTTATATAATTCTTCTGGTTTATTTTCAGTTTGTTTACTTATGCAGTATGATCATGTTACTACCAATGTCTACTTCTATCTTTGAATGCATGTGATGAATTAACCCACTCATACTTTACATACTTCCACCTTAATGAATGTGTACAATCATTTTCATGAAAATCATTTGGTTGAGAGTTTCATAATAGTTTATATTCATATGTATCTGAGATACTCTTTTTCATAGAAATAAATTAATATTAGATAGATACAGTTGGTGGAATAGATTTTTACTTTTGACATTGACATTGCTTAAACCATAATTAAGGGGAATTTTATTCTTGAATCTCTTAAAAAGAATGTTTCACCGTAGGGTATTTTGCATTTGAAGAGAGTGTGAAAACTTATATGTATCTTTTATCAGTTCTTCTACAAATTGAAGTTTAATATTTAGATATTGATATACCTAATTTTATGTTATCATCATATCCTATTTACTCTAATATATAGATTTATCTATAAGATGATGACTTTAGAAAAATTTGACAAACCCTATATTGCGGGGAGACTATTTCAAGATGGTTTATCTTGTTTGATATTATTCAATGATTTGATAAAAATATAATCATTACCAAATATGTGAGGAGATTTGTATTGTTTGATTGTATTATTTTATCATGCGTCATTCATCTTGCAATAATAATGATGAATTGTGAAATAAGACAATGATTCTGGGTGATGATAATGAACATGGAATTGGATATTATGAGTCACATTGTTGCACCAACCTAATGAATGTGTAGTACATATGAAATAATATGATTTTATATATCCTCTTTGGGTGTTCATTTATAGATGGGATTAATTATTAATGGAATTATTTGTTATTTTACCAAGGAATAACCTAGGGATGAATAATATATATGTGTTGATTGATCTGGGAAAAAATTCAAACAATTGTGTTCCTATCAAAGAGATAAGTAAAGATGAATATCAACATAAAAAGTATTTTTAATGAAAAAACGAGGGTACAGGGTTCCTTATAACATTGTTTCATAATCCATTAGTACATTTACATTGAGATTATGGAATATTCTCTTAGATGTGATGCTAAATCAAGGAATATTTGATATTTCATATCAATAATAGATTGAAGTTTAGATAAAGAATGGTATTTTTATTAGGGAGGATATTTTTCAAGGAACACTTTTATATTATTTTCAGCACATGATGTATGTTTTGGGATAGTTGAGTTTTATAAAAGAAATAGTTACCAATGATTTATCATAATGTCTCCCTCCGAAAAATGTTTTGGTCACCCGTGTCGACGTCCTTTTTGGGGGGTATAGGTTATTTAGATCTCTGTTGTGGGAACATTTCTCATTGAAGAGATTTTGGAAAGGATTATGGAAATATATTTTGTTCTGTTTACACCACATATTTGGAAACATTCATATGTGGATTGTTGATTTCATACTTTTTAGTTTTTCAATGATGACATGGTTTTCATGAATGTTTCCCCTTGGTTGACTCAAAGTATTTTTAGAAAACAAATAATGTTTTATAATATATGTCATGTACTTTTTGACAACATTGAGTGGCTTTGGAAGCTTACTTATTAGTTTTAATTGTAGATTTTTTCAACCAGTATTCATGAGCTTTTAAATATATCACAACATAGGAATTACCATCCTTATTCCTCTTAGGATTTCAGTTGGAATGATATCATGTTAGATAATCCATTTCATCTATAGAGTAACCAATGGAGATCATTGATACACAGGTGAATGTCTTGTGTGGGGAGTAAATTTCATTGGCTTGAGTGTTATGTGGACATAAATCTGATTCTATTGAGACTTGGGAGAATGAGTCAATAACAAGGTATCTATAGAATCACCTCTTTCTAGACTTCATTCATCTACATTAAATTCATGGTAAAGAATGTATTTTGGATGTGAGTTTATACCATCTAATTTCTTTATATCTGGTTTTCCTAAATCACAAATTATATTCCACTTATTGGGTTCATTTTTTAGACTCATTAGGATGGAGTGATTTAGTGTGGGTGTTGGCATTCCAAAATAAAATGATCATTTTTTTTTCTTAATGGAATATACACAATTTGAATAGTTTTCATAGAATTATTTTCTCTCGCATATTGTTGTGAGTTTGGATCAAAGATTTAATGGTGTACATTCTGTGAAAATGGTTTCATGTCATGAAATTGGAATGGGCATATTTTTCAATTCATGGTGACCCATGTTTTGGGGGGTCTATTTAATCGGGAAATAAATGACATGAAATTTGACACAATGTGTGTTGATAAAATAAATATCCTTAAAGGCACTACAAAGATTCTTTTATTTTTGTATTCTATATAAGACACTAATATATCAACATATTTCAATGCTAAGAGATTTTTTGACCACCCCTCTGGAACACTTTTTTAGGTGATCGATCACAAGGGTTTTTGTGTTTCATATCTCATGGTAAGTGATCATTAAATTTCTTCATTGGATTTTATAAAATTAGTTTTTGTGAAATAGTTTTTTATAATTATTGATCATAAGACGGTACAACTTCTAGATTCACTATGTGGTCTTCTTATGGGGTTCGATAACATTATTTTTTATGATGTGGTGGGTTTTTTTCAGCATGGGTTTCTATGATCTAAAAATCATCGTACATTTTTTATTTATGGGTTATGATTCTATGATGTGAGAATCAATCACAGGGCAACTATTTTTTACCTTCTGTCAAAATATTATTGTCATATCCCATAGATTAAGTGTCATCTTCCTCTATTAGATGAATATTGTGAATATGGTTTTTGAAATTTGTTTCATAAATAAAATTTTAATAGTTTATTTGAGAATATAAACTGGTATTTAATTATTTATTGTTTTTTGTAGTTTATGGATGAGGAAAATGAAGTATTATCAATGAATTGAATGGATTTTTTAAATTTAGTAGCTTGAATCTCAATGTACTTGGGTGAAAGGTGTATCTTAGTTACATCATCAATTGTTATTTCCAGGAAGTCCTCAAATGGGTTATTACTGAATTCTATATCAATTTTTTTCTAGATTAATTATATTGACATTGATGGTGAGGGGGTCTCCGATGGGGTGTTCAATAGATTCATATTCTTATGTTAAAATAGAAATAATTGATAATTTTTCTATATTTTGGTACGAGTAGTGTCTGATCTTACACTATATTAAACATTTTCTATATTTACAAATCCATGAATTCTTATTTTTTGATTTACCTAATTTTTTTATTGATTTAAATTTATAAAAAATATTCCTTCATATATATATACATACATATATTTAAAAATTATGGAAAATATATATTATTTATCATTTTGTTGATAAAACATAATTACTTCTTATCATTCCCCAATTTCTATTAACATGATAATATGTGGGTTATTGAATAGAAAAATTTTATGTTACTCATACATTGGATCGTACTATGTTTAGATAACACACTGATCCCCAATTTTTTAGTATGTATAACATGTTATATCATTCTATTTACGGAATGGTTATAATCCACCATGTGGAAAAGAGGTATATATATATATATTGGTTTCTGGATGTGATATTGTTGGAGTTTTCCCACATGATCAAATTTATATTTTTATTTATTGTTTTTACTATACTTTGATGTTGGTCATATTCTTCAAGATCATTTATAATGTACCAGAATTAACCTTCATTGACATTGCATCATTTTTAATAATATTCATCAAATTAAAAATTACATTCATGAGGACCATAATAGTTTACATTCCCTGGAAATTAGGAAACATAATCTTATATATTAGTGAAATATTTTCAACATCTTCCTTAGGGATCATACTCAGTATTAATCATATTTATGACACTTATTTATAACCTTGAGAATAAATAAGAAATTGGTGAGATTAGATGCGCAAAAAGGGTATAAAAGGGATAAATGTAAGCATAAAATGGGAATAATGACAAGAGAACATGATCCTAACATTAGAAGAACATACCCAATATAGAAAAGATCATATACCAGAGTTATGATATAAATACTGGAATTCATACGACATGAGTCATAATGGAATCAATAGAATAATCCATGAAAGAATAATATATTAATAATATTTGGAGTGTTTTCAAACAAAAAATAATATAAAATCCAATGTCATTGATAACTAATAATAAATTCATATAATTTTAGCCATGTTATAATCACCCATGTACATTATTTGGGATTGTGATTCCATCCCATGTACCCAACTGTTGTGGGATTGGGATTCCCTCTAATTTGTACTCTTATTTTGAGACTGAGGTTTCTGACCATGTACCATGTTGTTTCATTCATCAGTTCCCCTCCCATGTATCCTTTTTTTCATATTTTTATTCCATTCAGTGTACCCTCTTGTCACAAACAAGGGATTCTATATCATTTTCCATATTGTTTGAGGATTGAGATTCCATCCCATATTCCGCCTTATTTCAGGCTCGATATTCCCTCACAATTACACTAGGAGATCATTATACATTTATCATTATGAAATTAAATTGAGGGATATATTGGTCTTACACAACACATAATGAATTCTTACATTTATATTCCATAAAAAACAATCATTCATCACATCATGACCCATAAAAGAGATGGATTTCATAATCACAGAATAACCTATGAAACTAAAAAGGTTTCATAATTGATTTATAATGGTATAACTATGGGATGAGAAAAATGATTCAAATAAAAAACATAAAGTACAAAACATAAAACATTGAAATAATGAATGAAAATTGTTTCCATATATCATGTAAAGAATAAATCATAAACTATATTAAAGTATTTCATATTCTCTAGAAAACTATTATGAATGATAGCTTGGATTATATTGTATGTAAAATAACCATTCATGATAAAATATATTTTAATGGAATGAAACAAATTAAAAATCTATTTCATAAAAAAAATCGGAAATACTTAAAAATAATCATTAATCATAATATAAAAATTTTTACAATGAAAACATCCTACATTATTTTAAAAACTCTTCAGAAATCATAAATCATTTTGAAAACATATTTCATTGAAAACAACCATGAAAACATATAATGGAGCTGTTGAAAGCCATTTTATAAAAACAATTTAATATAAAACATTACTGGAATCAATTAGCATTTAAACCCACTTTTAAAAATAAAATTTATAGAATATTAGGAAAAATGAATCATTAAAAATAACCATTTAATCTATTAAATAATTAATTATGGAAATGAAATTAATCTATTTTGAAAATTTTAAGTGGATAACATTTAAAACCATTTAATTAAAGAGATAAATCACTGGTAATATATTTTTAAAATCATATTAAAAAAATTTACAATATTTTTATAAAACAACGTTTTGTGAATAATGAAAATAGTGGTTTAATAGATATATATAATAATATTTTATTAAAATTAATTTATAAATTATCAGAACTAATAGAGAGTGGAAAATTATAATAATACATGAATATAAAAATAATTACCAAAGGATAAAAATTAATTTGATTTATTGAGAAATTGATAATATTATTTCATCAATTTAGGCATAATCGTTAATAATCCTGATAAAAAAAGTAATTGTAGGAAAAAAATTACAATTTTGTCCCTCAAATGACCCCAAGGCCTTCATTTTTTATTGATTTTTATAATAAACCTTTCTAGGGGTGAGGTGGATCCCTTACGAGGACTATAGGTATAACTATTACAAGGCCCGTAGGCCTTAGAGAAATTCATTGCCCATAGGCTTCAAACATTACAAACAACCCGGACTAACTACATAGAATTGCTCCCCTTAGCATCTTCATCATGAAATCATCTCACTACCTTCGCATTGGCAGTTCAGATAGGATTTCCCATGTGTACACATGCTTTTCCCAATGAAAAGTATCATACAATCTCATTCTTGAAATCTTTTGAGCTTCTACACTGGTGAAAGATCCTTGCTCATCCTTATTCTAATGATTATTCCTTGTAGGTTGCCTAGTTTTCATCTTCCCTTAAGGTGGCCCTAAGCCCTTATGGTGGCATGAAGGCCTTCTTGACCCAAAGGAATGGGAGGCTCGATGGCCTTAATGGACTCAACGACCAAATCGGTGGCCCAAAATCCAAAACAGTGGTATATTCTCGACTGCTACAATGCCAAACAGTTCCATATACAGTTCTTGCTATAGTACCGGCTATAGTACTACATAGTTCCTACTAATGTACCTGTTACATTACCTCTACAGTACCTGCTACAGTACCTGCTACAATAACTGGAAATTTGCCTCCACATGGATTTGAACTCGGGTCGCCTGGATGCACTTAAAGAGTCCTCACCAACTGGTCTGAGGCTCATTTGAAAAATGTGTGTTTCCTACACTGAATCCTAGAGGGGGCCCTAGTATCTCAAGTGCACACCACGTTCCCCATCACCGAATTGGTTGTTAATCACATTATTCATAATATGAATAGTTGTTCGAGCCTTGTGGGACTCAATCCTATGCTAGTTCGCATGGAGAGTGAGGGGTACAACTGGTGTGTACCACTCATCTGACACCCAATGGGAAAAAATGTGTGTTGTTAACACTAACTCTAATAGGGGTGCCTCCACTAGCCAAAGTGCACGCCACTTTCCCAAGCTAAGAATTGGCTTTGAATCAATATGTTCTTAATACAAACAGTTGTTAACATTGAATAATAATATTATGGGATGAATAACATTAAATGAATCAGAAAATTTCATGAAAATGACTACATTCATGAAAGAACAAGTCAAATGGAGGTATAAAGACCATGTAGAATAATATAGACACATAAAATGTCATGTGTCTCAAAAACTGAAAACCAAGAGAAAATAATATTACTTATTTGGAAACAATTTAACAGTGAAACCAAAAAATGAGAGATCCTAAAATAGATATGTAAATACAGATAAAATTAAATATATGAATCAAATATTAAATTCATGGGTTGTATATTAACTACCCAAAAGAAACCAGTGGCAAATAATGCCTATGTCTTTCCAAAATAAATGTGAGACTAGAAACCCCTTAACTACACGAGTAAACATTTAATCATGAGATACCTGAATTAATAACACAAATTGAAGCTTTTTATATCATTAAATAAGTAAAATTCAAGATATAACATGTCATATGGCGGTATATACACTACAAAAATTGAATAAGTGTTCAATATTGCATATATCTTTTAGGATTAAATCTTTGATTAGAAAACCATTACCTTCAGAATTGAATTTTTTGTACATTTTCAAAACTCCAACATAAAAAAATATATTTATTAAAAATCTACCAAAGAAAAATATTTATATGTATATATTACCATATATAATTTTTTATGAAATTATTTTATCCTTTTATTTACAATAACTTGTTAATATTATTTTTTGGGTAATATCCTCATTGTTTTACATATATGTTTTCACAAGTTATCCACGACATTAGTACATATTTCATTATTTAATTAATTATAGATATTGAAACATGATATAAATATCATATATATTTAGAACATATGTATTTGAAATAATATTTAAAATATAAAAATATGAAATGGAATACATCATTCTTTGTGATGTTACAACATATGCACGTATAAACGATGTTTCCAATTTATTATTTCTTTGAAAAAAATGTAAATGAAATATATATATATATATATATATTATATTATAGTAGAACTATAATTTTATATATATCATATATATTTAATAGTCTATTACTTAAAAAATTCCATGTATCATATGAAAAAGTCAAATCTCTTGGTGGATGTGGCATTATGCATGTCAATAAATGAAGTTATTGTATTAACAAAAATGAAACCATGAATGTATGTTTCACCTGATAAATCATTAAGAATATATAAATCATAAATATCATATAAGAATAGTATTTCCAAACTAATTCAAAACCATGAGAGCTGGAAAGGGAAAAAATAGATGACATCGTTTCATGATATGGTAGCCCACTATAAACAGGAATTGTAAGTCTATTACCAATATGTTGTAACAATGAGAAATTTTATGTATAACCACTAAAATAAAATAAAATCATTATATTTATTATTCTGAAGTTATTAATGAATAATTTAATACTTAAAAATTAATTGGTGGAGACAAAAATAAAACAGAAATACACGTTGAAGGACGTTACATTTTTTCAGGTAACTTCTATTGGTTTCCACAAAAGGGAACACATTGTAGGATTTTTGAACAAATTTTTGCAACAATAATTATTATATAGATTTTTTGAGCTTTTTTCGGTGGGGGTTTTATGTAACACCCCAAGTAAATAAAGAATATGACATTTTTATATTTAACCCTATTAGTGAAAAAAAAATATTAATATTACTTTAAAGGGAACACTATGCTCGATGGCATACCCAATACGCGACAATGAGTACCTTTGAAATCTTACGTTGCACTCTAATAATAAAATAATTTTATTTTAAATGGTAGTTAACGTCTAGACAGTATAATGGCGGGAAATAACAGAACTAACTAAAAAATGATTATATATGTTTGTAAAATATTTTTTCTTTTTACAATTAATGTTAGAGGATTAAAAATATGAATGAATCCAATTTTTAAGCGTAAACTTTCTAATATTCATTAAAAGGTGGATTAACCGCCTTTTGATGACCAAAATCTTTTAAATTCACTTTTTGAAAATTTTATGTGTTATATTTGACAATATAAAATTATTCTTTAGAATCGGGAAATCAAAATTTACTTTGTGTAAATTTTTGGTATTTTTCCGATAATGATCATTTTTAATGAATAGTGAAAAATGTTGTATTTTAATTCAAAACCTCTTTTTAATCTAATTTATTTATAAGATTAGATTAACTTTTTAATTGGTTTCAACGTGAAATTAGAATAATTTTTTGCCATTTAATCCAATAGTGGTCGTTGGAATTAATTTCATCTTGAAATTAGACTTAAACTAGTGTCAATCTTTTGATACTTATTGTATCATAAAAACAATCTATTTTTTCTGACATCGGGAATTAATTATTAAATTAATAAATGTAACTTATATGTTTTGAATTTTTTAAAATAGTCGTCATTTTTGAATTCGGAATATCAAATATATCCTAGGGTAAATTTTTGGTATTTTTCTAAAAAACATCAATTTTTGATGAATAGTGAAACCACTAAGTGGTAGTTAATGATACTGATTTTTCGTTTAAATGAAAATTTACCACTTCTGTGTTTTGAATTTAAAAAATCCAACATACATGGTTGTCATTAAGATGTAAAATGTAGTTCAATGTGATTAAAATAATTTTCGGTGAATAGTATCTTTTAGGTTTATTAATCGCGATTAGAGGTAATTATTGTAATTTATGGTAAAAATAATGTTTTAGTAATATGAAATGACCTAGACACATGTCCTACCCTCATTGGATGTGTCATGGACGATGAATAAAATCCATGGGTCAACATGGGGACCACATAGAGCCACATTGGTAGGAAAATGACATTAATACCTTTTTATTTAATGTTAAAATTAAAATGTCACAGACATGTGTTGTTTTACTAAAAAAAAATTTATATGGGGTTATGCAATTCATATTTTTGACTATAAATATTCATTAGAAATTTAAAACGATTTCCTAAATCATGGTATTTTTTTATAATTTTTATACACTAAATAAATTAAATTATTTATGACACCATGACGATGCATCAATTACCTTATTATTTAACGATTTAAATAAAATGAAACGATAATGTAACATATAAGACCTAAAGTTTTCACAAACATATTTTATGGGTGGATTTCGAAACCTTATCACCTTATCCTAGAAATATATCCTTTTGGGACCTTTAAAATCAGAAAATAATTTTATAACAAAGTAATATTTTATAACTTTCCAAGAGTGCCCCTCCTTTTCTCTTATAAAAGGCCCCCACCTCTACCACTTTACACACACCTCTCAAGCCTTTGGCTCGGCCAACCCCTTCCCATTTCATCTCTCCACATCCCTCTCTTCATCATTGAAGCCTCACTTTCGGCATAATTCATTCCAAGGAAGCCTTTGAGCTCAAATCCAAGAGAGTTACCTGATTTAAAGGTAATGTCTTCCCTTGTGTTCTTTTGTATTATATAGCTTCTCCAACCCCCTGAACTCTTATTATTAATTTCTTTTGTAACAAATAATGTGTCTTAAATATACTAGAATGTTTTTATTTGATTCATTCGAGCTACACTTACACACACCTATATCAAATGGTCAAAGAACATATTGTTTCTGTGGATGGGGAATTTCTGCCTCACGAAACGATGATTGTTCAACACTCATATAACACTTTCAAAGGTGGCCATTAAGGTGTAACTATATTTATATATGATATATAATATGTTCATGTTTTAATTAAGCTTCTTTATTTTTCTTTTTTTGGCATAACTTTATGGTTTCCATTGTGGGTAAACACGATAATTTCATTTTAGGAAGTACAGACTACTGCCCCCTCAAAGTGATTTGATTCGTTAATTCCATATGTGGTATGTATAAAGGATGGATTTAAAGTTATTATATATGATTTATGTTACATATAAATGATGAATATAATTCTGGAATTAAAATATACATACCTCTCATTTGGTTTTAATTCAATTAATATGACATAGAAATGAAAGTAGCGTTCATGTGTACGTACGACTTACCGTCTCCATGAACGGTACATTTCATTTCATACCTCTAAATGATTATTTAATATTATAAATACATGTATATTATTCATATATATGATATATATGATATCCAAATCATGAATATCATTCCAAATATAATGAACCTTTGACCACATGAACAACATGTAATTGTAAGAAGCCCACTTTCAACTTAAGAACCAAATATCGATAAAACAAACATTATTAACTTAAATGATTAAATAATGTTTATAACATTGCATTAAGTGATAGAAAAGAAATAATTAACTTGAATAAGGTTCTTAATAAAGTGTAAATTAACTCAAGTTTATTATTCAGGATGTTAAAGAATGGTCGAGTCAAGTCGGACCCGAGGTAAGGGATCCTACCTCTCACTTCTGTTTTAAGTACACTCTTTTATGTCATTCCTTTTAAGCTCATCCTTATTATGATTGGTATGTTATTTTAAATTACTCCTACTGTAATTTTTATGTTCATATGATGATAGAACCTATTTTATCTCACCAATCCATTTTGGAAGTTTTGAGTGGCGTCGTTAGGCTGTCGAATTTTCATAAGAGATCTAACCTCTCTCTTTCTTGTTATGTACTCTATTTTATGTCACTTATTTTAAGCTCTTATTTGTTATGATGGGGGATGTTATTTTATATTAATATTTCATTAAATCTTATTTTAATATGATTAGAGAACCTATTTGATCTCATCAATCCATTTTTCGTTGTTTTAAGTGGCGTCGTTAGGCTGTCGAGTTTTCGTAAGGGATTTTTCATCTCACTTTTATTCCCGTGACATTTATGCTACGTTTTCCACTATTTTATTTTGACTGGTGTATTTACTACCAATAATAATACACTTTGGGTAATATAATATCATTTATGGGTATTTACATCTTCATGGTATGACCCTTCTTTCATGGGGTGTATGTTTCGAAAGTTACCCAACTCGGTAAGGGGACCTTTCACCCTCCTCTTTTTAAAAGACTTCTTTTGTTATGTATTTTAATTTACATATTACTATTTTGGGATATGTTCTTCTATATACTTATTGGTTTAAAGTTTATGTCCATTTGATGATATACCATTCACTATCTCATCAACTAATTTTCTGAATTTTCAAGTGACGCCGTAAGGCTGTCGAATTTTACCAAGGGAACTTTTTAACCCAATTTCGATTTCTTTGGGTTCAACATGTAGTTATTGAATATGTCATACATTGAATATGTGTGAATTTCATTTGATTTTTGTACACTTAATACCCACTTATATTGGGTGTATTTATATTTGTCACACATAATTATGAGATTGATTTATCCTTAATTTAAGGATACCTTCTTTATAATGGATTTCATCTCATTTTACATTTCTTTTGAGGCTTCATTGTTGTTATGCACCAATTCACTCTTATATGGTGTGTATAATGTCCTTTGACATATTATATCATGAATCACATTATTCTCATGATATTATAAATTTCGGATTAAATTTTAATCAACAATTATTTGTATTCAAGAGTATCTCGTTTTGTTAAATACTATTTAAAAAAAATATTGTTTTAAATGTTTTAAAGATTTATTATTCTAAATATTTATCTTTAATTTCCATTTTTTAAAAATCTTTTTCAGTATTTATTTATATGGACATTAATGTTCTAAAATTATAATTCCAATAAAAGCTTCAATGTGGTATGGGACACTTTGATTCAAAAATCTCTTTTAAATGATTTTTGAAAATGGATTGATTAATTCAATACCTTGGTATTACTTATTTTGATTGAAAATGAAATGTTCTTATTGAAATGTTTATATTTTCAATATTTTATGTGTAATGATGGTACTTGGACATTTTACGGGTGGTTACGTGATAAACCATATGATGGGTGGTGCCTTGAATACCAGGACGAGTGGTTACGTTATAACCTCTAATTCATTGGGTATGGAAGTCGGCCATATGGCTATTCCATTATGTATGTGTGGATGTCGACCGTATGGTTATTCCATTTAAGTATGTTTATGTCCCAAGTTACCTTTATATGTTATGTGTTATTTATGGGGGTTTTATGGTAGTCGTTTGGTTACAAAAGGGTATGTAATGATATTTTATTCAGTGAAGAGTTTTTACTACTTCCTAAAGGTGAAATGTATTACTTTGATAAAGTATACATGGTTTACTTGTTGCTTTGAAAAACTAACAGTTTTCATTATTTGTGTATCCGTTGCTGCGCTTTTTATGCTCTCCCCAAGTTTTTTTGAAATGTTTTTCATAGGACTTAATGTGAAATAGGGTCATGGATGGGATCAAGGGAAAGTCATGCTATCTAATACATGGAACTACACATGTTTCTTTTTAAGAGTTTTTATTTTATGGAAATTTAGTAGAAGTGACTACTTTGTAATCTTTTGAGATGTAACAGTGATATCTTAACCCTCTAAAAATCTAAACCTGAAAAGATACTCAATGTGAATTATTCATTTAATTCAATATAAAGTAAGGTTTAAGGCCGGGGCCTTATAGATGGTATAGGAGGTCGGTCTAGATAACATTATAGGGTAGGGTATTCATTTAGCATAAGTGTCATTACCATAATGGTTTGGATTTCAGAAAGTGTCCTAGTTTTAGATAAAGTGAATGAGTAATTACATCTTAGTTTTTATCATCATCCATAGTACATGATGGTTTTGTTGATATACTCACACTGACATTTCTGTTTTTAGTGAATGGATGGATCTAGCCGGCACCAAAGTGACAATAGGTTTGAAGGAAACTGTGGTGGTTCTCTAATTAAGATACTAGATGGAATGGGGGATTCAATGAGGAAACTCGTCGTTGTTCTAAACCAACTATCAAGGAGTCATGATCAACCAATTGTACCTTGGTATGTTCTGTAATGCATAATGTGAGAGATGGCCAATCGATGTGGAAGTTCAGGTAATAATTATAAAGGTAACCATTATGGTTTATATGATCCTTACTTTTGAGGTAATTATGGGTTGTTATATACTATGATGGAAAGTGAAATTCATGAGATAAAATTGAGGTTAAAATATGTTATGATCATTTTTGATGATTTCATATCGTTTTGGGGAATGTTTTAAGAATTATGTAGTTTTGGAAAAAGGACAACATGTAGACCGTGTGACAACCCGTCGTGTCGGACAAAGCTATGGGAATCAAACCCACAACCAAAGTGCGACTGGTATTTATCTCCTACCACTGGACTACGTGAAGTCCCTGATTAGTTTGACTGACTCTTTTTAGTTAGATGATTTTATGAATTAAGAGTAAGTTGATTTTGGGTTATCTATGTAAATTTATTAACCTAACATGGAGGATATGTGATGTGGTTAATTACTTTTCAATACGAGCCTTTAAGAGAAACTGATGTTGTTTGGAGATAAATGTTACGATTTAACTTGAAAGACTATGTGACTAAATCTTTCAAATATTTGGGTTTCAATATTAATTTGGTTTACATTGAATAATTTTATGGACAAATTTTTTATCGAATGGTCCTTGTTGAACTTTGGGTTTTGTTTGACAAATTTTGGAGATTAAGAATGGATTTTCTTTTTATATAGGATTATACTTTTGTGGATTATCTGATCTCAAACTAAAAATTTTGGTTTTGGATTTTGTCTAAAGACATGGGACATATATAGTTCCCTTTTTTGGATTAGGTGATTCTCAAGAAGTTGATTATAGTACTCTTATTGCAAACAAGTCTTCCTAAATACTCGTCTTTTGGAGAAAATATGAGTTTGATTAAGGAATCTAGTAAAAGTTAAAAGTCTATGTGACAAGTAAGTATGTTTTATTATGATTTATTTAAGCTCAAAAATAAATTTCTCAATGAAGAGTAACTTAAAACAAAAATGTTTTCTATTTTCTTTTCATATTGGGGAATCAAATACCATTTAACCCATTACAGGTTTGTGATTTTCTTATAGTTAACTGTCTCCTAGACATGTTCACTATCACTCTCCCTCAGAACATGACCCTTTGTTTTTTCCTCCATGTCCATATTTTCATACTCAGAATCCTAGTATGGGTTAACTCGGGTGACCTTTGTACTTCTCATTGATTATTTTTAAGTGATTGTTTTACTGACTCTTGTTCCGATGTGGGATTTTCAATGGAGTTTCCAAGCCCATTTTTGAAATTGCGAGGACGAAATTCCCAAAAGCGGGGAAAGATGTAACACCCCAGGTAAATAAAGAAAATGACATTTTTATATTTATCCCTATTTGTGAAAAAAATATTAATATCACTTTAAAGGGAATGCTATGCTCGATGGCGTACCCAATACGCGACAACTAGTTCCTTTGAAATCTTACGTTGAACTCTAATAATAAAATAATTTTATTTTAAATGGTAGTTAACGCGTAGCCATTATAATGGCAGGATAGAACAGAACTAACTAAATATGATTATGTTTTTTTTGTAAAATAGTTTTACTTTTTACAATTAATGTTAGAGGATTAAAAATGCGAATGAATCCAATTTTTATGCGTAAACATTCTAATATTCATTAAAAGGTCGATTAACTGCCTTTTGATGATGAACCTCTTTTAAATCCACTTTTTTACAATTTTATGTGTTATATTTGACAATATAAAATTATTTTTTAGAACCGGAACATCAAAATTTACTTTGTGTAAATTTTTGGTATTTTTCCGATAATGTTCATTTTTAAATGAATAGTGAAAAATGTTGTATTTTAATTCAAAACCACTTTTTAATCTAATTTATTTATATGATTATATTAACTTTAGAATTGGTTTCAAATTAAAATTTGAATATTTTTTACCATTTAATACAATAGTGGTTGTTGAAATTAATTTCATCTTGAAATTGGACTTAAACTAGTGTCAATCTTTTGATACTTATTGTTTCATAAAAACACGCTATTTGCTCTGACAGTGGGAATTAATTATTAAATTAATTAATTTAACTTATATGTTTTTAATATTGTAAAATAGACATCATTTTTGAATTTGTAATATCAAATATAGCCTAGGATAAATTTTTGGTATTTTTCTGAAAAACTTCATTTTTTGATGAATAGTGAAACCACTAAGTTGTAGTTATAGAAACTGATTTTTCGTTTAAATGAAATTTTACCACTTCTGTGTTTTTAATTTCAAAAATACGACATACATGATTTTCATTAGGATGTAAAATGTGGTTAAATGGGATTAAAATAATTTTTTTTCTGAATAGAAACTTTTAAGTTTATTAATCGCGATTAGAGGTAATTAGTGTAATTTATGGTAAAATTAATGTTTTAATAATATTAAATGACCTAGACACATGTCCAACCATCATTGGATGTTTCCTGGCCGACCAAAAAATTTCATGGGTCAACTTGGGTACCCCATGGAGCCACTATGGTAGGAAAATGACATTAATACCTTTTTATTTAATGTTAAAATTAAAATGTCACAAACATGTGTTGTTTTACTAAAACAATTTTTATATGGGGTTATAAAGTCCTATTTTTGACTATAAATATTAATTGGGAAGCTAAAAATATTTTCTACATCATAGTATTTTATTATAATTTTTAGACACTAAATATAGTAAATTATTTATGACACCATGATGATGCAGCGATTACCTCATTATTTAATGATTTAAATAAAATGAAAAGATAATGTAAAATCTAAGACCTAAACTTGTCACAAACCTATTGTATGGGTGGATTTCGAAACCTTATCACCTTATCATCGAAATATATCCTTTGGGACCTTTAAAATCCGAAAATCATTTTATAATAATGTAATATTTTATAACTTTCCAAGAGTGCCCCTCCTATTCTCTTATAAAAGGCCCCCACCTCAACCACATTACACACACCTCTCAAGCCTTTGGATCGGCCAACCCATGCCCATTTCATCTCTCCACATCCCTATCTTCATCATTGGAGCCTCACTTTGGGCATAATCCTTTCCAAGGATGCCTTTGAGCTCAAATCAAAGAGAGTTACCCGATTTAAAGGTCCCTTGTGTTCTTTTGTTTTATTTTTTCTTCTCCAACCCCCTAAACTCTTTTTATACGTTTATTTTGTAACAACTCCAGTATATTCAATATACTCGGATGTTGTTATATGAAGCATTCGAGCTACACTTGCACACACCTACATCAAATGGTTAAAAACATACTGTTTCTGTGGATGGCGAATTTCTGTCTCACAAAACGATGATTGTTCAACACTCATATAACACCTTCAAAGGTGGCCATTAAGATGTCACTATATTTATATATGATGTGTAATATGTTTATGTTTTACTTATGCTTATGTATTTTTATTTTGTGGCATACCTTTATGGTTTCCATTGTGGGTAAACACAATAATTGCATTTTAGGAAGTGCGGACTACCGCCCCCTCAAAGTGATTTGATTTGTTAATTCCATATGTGGTATGTATAAAGGAATGATTTAAAGTTATTATATATGATGTATGTTTCATATAAATGATGAATATAATTCTGGAATTAAAATACACATACCTCTCATTTGGTTTTAATTCCATTAATATGACATAGAAATGAAAGTAGCGTTCATGCGTACGTACGACTTACTGTCTCCATGAACGGTGCATTTCATTTCTTACCTCTAAATGATTATGTAATATTATAAATACATGTATATTATGGATATGTATGATATATATGATATACAAATCATGAATATCATTCTAGATATAATGAACCATTGGCCACACGAACAACATGTAATTGTAAGAAGTCCACTTTCGACTTAAGAACCAAATATCGACAAAACAAACATTATTAACTTAAATGATTACATAATGTTTATAACATAAAAAGAAGTGATACTAAAGGAATAATGAACTTGAAAAAGGTTCTTAAGAAATTTGAAATTAACTAATGTTTATTATTCAGGACGTTAAAGAATGATCGAGTCAAGTCGGACCCGAGGTAAGGGATTCAACCCCTCTCTTTCTTTTTAAGTACACTCTTTTATGTCATTCCTTTTAAGCTCATCTTTATTATGATTGGGATGTTCATTTATATTAATCCTACTGTAATTTTTATTTTCTTATGATGAGAGACCCTATTTTCTCTCACCAATCCATTTTGGATGTTTTGAGTGGCGCCGTTAGGCTGCAGAATTTTGTAAGATATCTAACCTCTCTCTTTCTTTTTAAGTACTCTCCATTATTCACTTCTTTTAAGCTCCTATTTTTTATGTTGGGGGATGTTCTTTTATACTCCTCTTTCATTAAATTTTATTGTAATATGATGAGAGAACCTATTTGATTTCATCAATCCATTTTTTGAAGTTTTAATTTGTGTCATTAGGCTGCCGAGTTTTCGTAAGGGATTTTTCATCTCACTTTTATTCCCGTGACATTTATGCTATGTTTGCCACTATTTTCTTTTGATTGGTGTATTTACTGCCCGTTATTATAAAATTTGTGTAGTATAATATCATTTATGGGTATTTACATCTTCATGGTATGACCCTTCTTCCATGGTGTGTATGTTTCGAAAGATACCCCCAACTCGGTAGGGGACCTCTCACCCTCCTCTTTTTAAAAGACTTCTTTTGTTATGTCTTTTAATTTACATATTATTATGTCGGAATATGATCTTCATTATCCTTATTGATGTAATGTTTATGTCCAATTGATGAGATACCATTCACTCTCTCATCGTCTAATTTTCTGAATTTTGAAGTGACGCCGTAAGGCTATCGAATTTTACCAAGGGAACTTCTTAACCCAATTTTGATTTCTTTGGGTTCAACATGTAGTTATTGAATATGTCATACTTTGAATATGTGTGAATGACCTTTTATTGTTTTACAATTAATACCCACTTATATTGGGTGTATTTATATTTTATACACATAATTATGAGATTGATTTATCCTTAATTTAAGGATACCTTGTTTATAATGGATTTCATCTCATTTTACATTTCTTTTGAGAAATCATTTTTGTTATGCACCAATTCACTCTTATATGGTGTGTATAATTTCTTTTGACATATTATATCATTAATACCTTTATTCTCATGATATTATAAAGTTCGGATTAAATGTTATTCCGCAATTATTTGTATTCAAGAGTCTCTCATTTAGTTAATAACACTTTAACAAAAATATCGTTTTAAATGTTCTAAAGATTTATTATTATAAATTTTTACCTTTAATGTACATGTTTTCAAAATAGTTTTCAGTATTTATTTATATGGAAATTAATGTTTTAAAATTATAATTCCAATAAAAGCTTCAAAGTGGTATGGGACACTTCGATTCAAAAATCTATATTAAAGGATTTTTGAAAATGGATTGATTAATTCAATACCTTGGAATTACTTATTTTGATTGAAAATGAAATGTTGTTATTGAAATGTTTATATTTTAAATATTTTATGTGTAATTATGGTACATGGTGATTTTACAGGTGGTTACGTGATAAACCATATGACTGGTGGTGCCGTGAATACTAGGATGTGTGGTTACGTTATAACCTCCAATGCATTGGGTATGGAAGTCGGCCGTATGGATATTCCATTAATTATGTGTGGAATTCGACCATATGGTAATTCCATTTATGTATGTTTATGTCCCAAGTTACCTTTATATGTTTTGTGTTCTATATATGGGTTTTATGGTAACATTTTGGTTACCAAAGGGTAAGTAATGATATTTTATTCAGTGAAGAGTTTTTTCTAAATCCTAAAGGTGAAAGGTATAACTTTGATAAAGTATACAAGGTTTACTTGTTTCTTTGAAAAAATAACAGTATTAATTTTTTATGTATCCCTTGCTGAGCTTTTTATGCTCACCCCATGTTTTTTTTGAAATGTTTTTCACACGACTTTATGTGGAATATGGTCAAGGATGGGATCAAGGGAAATCCATGCTATCTAATACATGGAAGTACACGTGTTTCTTTCACAAGTTTTTATTTTATGGAAATTTAGTATAAGTGACTACTTTGTCATCTTTTGAGATGTAATAGTGATGTCTTAATCCTCTAAAACTCTAAACCTGAAATGATCATGAATGTGAATTATTCATTTAATTCAATATTAAGTAAGGTTTAAGGTCGGGTCCTTATATTTTATTAGGAATAGTTCATAAGAGGATTGAATTAGTCAGGTAGTGGGGTGGGTGTGGGTGACCATATATAGTGGAGGATGAGTGAATTTTTTTAAATATTAAAAGGCAGACAAAATTTAGAGCACTCCCTTACATATGTTCCTAACATTATTTTATAGTTTATAAAAAATAGAGGATATGTTCTAAATATGGCCATATAGTGTATTTTTTTAATTATTTCTATTGTATTTGGCTCCTTAAGATAAATTTTTACCACTAAGGGCACATGTTATTACCTAAATCGTTATAAATAATAAAAAATAAATTCACTAATCAATATTTTAATAAAATTACCCTACTGAAAATTATATATTATGCTAATTCCAAATATTTATTCCATTTTATAAAATTCAAATCACATATGTGGAAGAAATTACTATAAAAAATACTACAGCTGTGATGAAACAATGTGTTTTTAATGTAAAAATGTCAATATGATTGAATAGTTTTTTATACATAATTGAAAATATAAAGAAATTTGAATGACCTAAAATAGGTTATTAATTTTAAAATTTTAAATGTTATACTTAAATACAAATTTAAACGTAATTTACCTTTATAAATAAATTAGATGAATAACAGTTTACTATTAAAAATCAGTGTTTTTGTTCCCTTCATTAAAATGAATCTTCTTCGAAAAAAACCATAAAATAAACCATAAAATAATTTTATTTTTAAATTTCAAAAATAATGAATATTGTTTCAATTCTGTTTAATAATTATAAAATTATACTTATATGAGGTGTGATAATAAAAGGTGTGAAAATTACATTTTAGAAAAATATATCTTTTTATCTATAAAATGTGATTTCTTATTATATTATACCTATAAAATATATTGGATGAGTACAAAAAAAAATTAGCTAATATATAATATATATAATATATTAAAAAAACCTCCAAAATTTAATCATTTAAAATCTTGAGATAAATTTTCTTTATACATTGAGAATTTTTTTTGTAGAAATGGAATTTCAATATTTTTAAATGGTTCATAATTTCATTTCTACCAAATTGATAACCAAAGTATTATTTTTTTATACATGTATAAATCATATTTTGGAAAATTTCATTATTCTTATTCCTAAATTCTATTCTATGGGTTATTTGGTAACTCTATATATATTGTAATTATAATATCAATAGTATATTGTAGTTTTCTAAAACTATTTCATTGTTATGTCACAAACTATTGAAGGAACATAGAATAGTTTGAATCGCAATGAAAAAGCAGTGTTGCATATAAATCATTTTGTTTTATGTTTTTTCTTTTATTTAAATCTTTACCTATTGTTTCTCAGAATGAATGAATAACATAGTGCTTACATGATTGTCATAATAACATATGATTCCCTTCAATGTACCATTTAGTTTGATGAATTTTATTCCCTCATTTGTACGCATAAATCCCATAAATAATTTATTGTTATCCAGTTCATCATAGGGAGATATAGGTCCCACCTATCAAATAATGAAATCATGCATACATGTTCCACAATACAAAAAAATCAGCATCATCTCATTTAAAATAAAAAGAGACAGGTTTCATAATCATTTCATAATATATTAACTAATGAATGGAAGTGGGTTTATTAAATGTTTTGGCATGGTATAACCAATGGAATAGAAAACAGTTTCATAAAAAATTTACATCCGAATCAGAAATCATTTATAGAAATAATGATAATGTTTTCCCAATATAATATCCTGAGTAAATAATAAATACTATCAAATGGTGTCATTATATATATATAATTATTTTTAATAATTATTAGATAATTTATTAATGAATATATCCTTTCATTCAATATAACTTTTTAGGGTATAAAATATCATCAAAATCCTTTTCAATTGTAAACACATTGAAAATATATACACTATTCCCTGAGTTAATTATTAACATTTCATTTCCAAAATACCCATTCAACTTAAAATGATATTTTTAAATTATAAAACATTTTTTGTACACTTTTCTTCTAAAATAACCTTTAAAACAAATAATGGATCTGTTGAAAACCATTTTATACTTTTTTTAAACATAATATTTTTTAAAACTTTTCTCTTTAAAAAGAACTGTAATAAAATACAATTTTTAAGGAAAACTATCCATAAAAATATCCTTAAAAAAATTTAATTAAATACTAATTAAATAACATTCATGTTTTTGGGTAAATCCATACTTGTATAAAATTCAATTTTAACCATAAAATGTTTACAAAAGAACATTAATTGGAAGATTACAATGAGATTAAATTTATGATTTTTAAAAAAAATATAAAACATGGGTAGAATGGTATCTTACACATCATTGTAAAACTATTCGGAAACAAGTTTTAGAGAACATGGTTGTATGAATAGAATATATTTCTAAACAAAGAGAGAAATAAATTATGATTTTCATAAAAATAATCTCTTGATTATGATAATTATATAAGAGTTGTTAAATAGTACTAATACATGGTGATATCATGGGTAACAATAGAAGTAAAAAATTCATTAAATGTCATGATATATTGATCATATGAAAACATCAATTTAAGAATAATCATAAAAAATATCATTAAATGATGAGATTATAAAAATAAACAGTTTCCACACTGGTAATATTGACTCATAATCTGATGGAATTCTTAATATTACATGAAATATAAAATATCACTAAAAGACATCATTCACGATATAAAATTTCAATGGGATTTATATAATAATTGCTTTATAATACATGTGCATAAAATGTAATGTGCCTAAAATATGGATAATTAAGACAAAATTATTTTTCTGATTTGGTAACATTTGAACAATAAACCGCATTATAGAGACATCGTTGAAAATATATGTAAATACCTATAAAAATAAGGATATGAATCATAGAATACAGTCATGGAAAATATATACATTACACAAAAGAAATAAGAGGGGAATATGGAATAAGTCTCATAGAAATAAAAGTGAGACTACAAATCCCCTTACTACGTGAGTAACTATTCAATCATAAGATTTGTGAAAGAATGGAATCAATTGAAACTTTAGATATCACGGAATAATTAATATTCAATATACAACATGTAATATGTCATTATATATGTAAATTAGTATAATTTTATCAATGTAAATTTGATTCCTAAAATTATCCCTTATACTATAATTTACATAAAATAAAATAGATAATAAAT
Organism: Viscum album; assembly: GCA_963277665.1. Lineage (NCBI taxonomy): Eukaryota > Viridiplantae > Streptophyta > Magnoliopsida > Santalales > Viscaceae > Viscum > Viscum album. The sequence continues at coordinate 1,862,835,591 of OY728164.1, read as the reverse complement.
TTAATATTTAAAAATTAATAACTAATTAAATAAGAGTTATTTGTAGAAATAAAAGAATCTATGTTGATTGAATCATAAACTGGACCTTTTGTATAATAATATTACAAATAGTAATAATAACCTGAAAAATAGAATAATAACCGCACCTACAAGTTTATAAATAAAATGGTTGAATATTATAAATGAAATTACGATAAATTTATGTCACAGTATATGTAAATAAATTTTTTTGAAATGATAAATTAAGAGTTGTTAATTTTTGAAACCTATTTATTTTTTTTACAATTTGATAATAATAATAATGATTTAAAATATAATTTATTTTTTAAAAACGAAATCATTAATTAATATTTTTTTGTCTTATCACTATAAGATAATTTTATATGTATTTAATTAATTTTTCAATATGTAATAAAATCAGTTATAAATTTAAAATGGATATTTTTAGAATAAATGATCATGTTAATTAAAAATTAAATTTATAAAATTAATAATGTTATTTTCAAAAAATTGCCTCCATTTTTTTAAACATACCCATTCTAAAATAATTGGTGATATATTTTTCTAACTAATATGAATTATTCTTGAATAGTCAAATATTGTAATTTATAGTATTTATAAAATTATGAATAATAAATGAATTTTTAAGACCTGGATAATGTATGAAATATAATGTAGAACCATCTAATATATTTAATATATTTACTAATGGGAATAAACAATATTGATAATCTTGAGAAAAATATAAATTAATTAGTATATTAATAACAAAGAACCCTTATCCTTCACTATGAATACCATACCAATACACCTATTCTCTTCACGCATTATATTACTTGAGGATACTCTAAATTATTCATATTCCTCTTCAATGACCTATCACCCAATTTTATGGGATTATATTCTCGTAAAAACTCCAAACACAAATTGCATACTAAGGTTCCAAAAGAGACATTATTAAATATGTAAAATCTTCTTTTCTTCTATTTTAAATTTTCTACAAATTTTTTTCTTACACTCCCCTCAGGTCGCCATACGTTTGTGGAAATATAACTGAATTATATTATATATACTATAATTTTAATTTTTTATGTAATATCCATCAGCAAGATACACTCCCTCTCCATTTTATTGTAAATTTGAAAACAATATTCCAAATGTATCAATATCGTTTCATAGTTGACGAGGCATTTTCAATTTACATTAACACTAAAATGTAAGGTTATAACACAATTATTATGAATAAATATATTTTTATTAAATTTTTTTTATTTATATAATTTTACAAAACCAATATACATACATGATATAAAATAAGATTATATGATTTAATTATGGTCATTAAAACATAAAATTAATTAATTCATTTTCATTAAAGTTGTATAAAATGAATCATTCCAATACTATATAATTTTTCAATCAAAGAAAATTTAATATTTTTATCTGAAATAATTACATATAATTACAGTTATTTAGAATAATTTTAATTTCAAATGAACATTCATAATGGTTTACAATTGAACCGATCCGAAAAACTGAGAAAACGAACACTCTTGAAATAGTGAAATTTACTTTATAATTCATCAAAAATAACTCATGTAATCTTGATTAAATTATTGTAAAAAAATAATATTTACATAGGTTCATAATTTATTTCTTAATATATGTAACTTGATAATCCTAGACATTACGTAAAATTGTAAAAAAAATTCGGACAAAAGTTATGAAATTCTTTCTTAACCTCTATAATAAATTCGAGTAATGCATTCCCCCTCTCTACACAAATGTAATTATAAATTATTATTATTAAATTATTTAAAAAATATTTTTTTTTCTAAACATACATACCATGACCATTTGTTCTTACATTTATAGGTATATAATTTTTTTGTAATCTTCCATATTTTATTACTTCAAATAAGCAGCCTCATTTAATTATAACATCCCAATAGCATACACATTTGGAGGAACATTACATAATCTATTTTATGACTCTATTTTTCTAATAAAATAAAACATTTTATCATTAAATACTATCTATTATAAATTCAGGTTTTATTTTAAAAAGTTACACATTTTTACTCATTAAATACTCAATTATTTTCACCTAAAACACATTAATGTGTATCATTTTTAAAGATCCTAAAATTCCCTTATAAAATGTTTTCACATTAATTAAACAATACTTATCTGGACCAATAAAAAAATTATATCATTTATTTCCATGTTTGATTTGAATCTATTATTTTATGGACACTATTATCTAATTCACTTTGGTTATGCCATATTTCATTATTTTGATAACTCATTCATATCATGGGAAACCCATATGTTTATTACATTTTTTTATTATTCCTGGGGAACACTTATTAATGAACATGTTATGATTTCTCCACAAAAATATCTCTGTAATGCATTGGGTAGTGATTTTTCTCATAAGACATCATGTTGGGATATGGAGTAAACCTAATTTCCTTATGTGACTTTTTCAACCATGAGATATATTCTTGGTAGTTATCCCTTGTTAATGGTTATTTCCTTATCTATATTTGTTCCACATTCTAATATATTTTTTATTAAATTATCCAATGTTCTACAGATTTTTTTCAATATATTTAATTATATTTTTTTACATTTTATGACATCATGTTTTCCCTTCTATCATATGCACTATTAATTATTTAAATGTTATTTTACCATATATAGATTTTGAGATCATCAAATTTTTCATTATATTCCCTGGGATATCCTATAAATATATATGAGATCAAAGGATGTTACAATCAAATAATGGTAGATTAATATATAAATTTATAATCCCATATCATTTATTTTCGTTATATTCCCCTAATCTCTCAATTATAATAGACTTTTTCTTCCAGCATTTTGTATTTGAAGGTAAATTATTCTTCAAATCATGTAATAATATGTGTAAAATCTAGGGTCAATATATTTTTAATTTTCTAATGTTATATTTATTTATGGAGATAGAAAATATAAATCATGACTAAGAAAAATATAGATAATTTTTCTCTATAGATAACTTAGATTGAATCATAGAGAATAACAAGTTGGTATATACTTTTAATTTATAAGATTACAATTATATCATCAATTATTTTTTTCGATGTACTTATTATCTAAGTATTCAAACCCAAAAAAATCTAAATTATTTTTAGTTTATGGATAAAAATAAGGGAACATATTCCACCATTCAATGTGATAGGGAATTTGAAGATTTTCCTAATGAAATTTCTTATTTGAAGGGTATGGAAGATCAAATCATCATGATACCAAATTTTTAAATAAATCACATTATGAATAATATAAGGAATCATGTGCAACACCAACCATCTTATAATATATATTATCTTGTGCTAGAATCCATTATGTAAAAAAATGTTCTCACCGTTTGTGTATCTTCTTATACCATCATCATGGAAACTTTTATTAACTCCATTGAGAAGATATTTGTTTATTTATTTCTCATAAAAAGATACACTCATGTGAGAGGTCCATTTTTTTCTATTTTTGCCTATTTTATGCCCTAAAAATAGTTTTCAATAAATATTTTCCTTGATCAATCCATCTCATGATGGAATGTGACTTCCTTATATTGATTGCAATTGAAGATTGGTCAATCGGTTTTTATGATGAAATATTTACAAGGAATGCCAAATTTTTATAGGGCGTCATATTGAAAACTGAAATCATTGTGGATCTTTTCTTAAATAGGATAATATTGAGTCTACAAAGTTAATTAGAGATCCATGAAATTTTAATCATTATAGATATAGTCCTTTATTACCAAATAAATAATATGTAAATCAACCACTCTAATTGATCTCTTTTCCTCAATGATAAAATACTAAAAATGGAGTTTAATATGGGAGTATCAATAGATAAATATCATAATGGTATGAAAACCTAACATCCTACATGATAGAATTATTAGATGAAACATCATAGAAAATTGCTAAGGGGAAATAAGAGATTATACTAATTTGGAAGAGAGGGAAATCTAAATTATAATTGACAATGAAATATGAAGAATCTCAAAAATGTAGAGGATGAGAGGAAGGTTAATATCAACACTTAGCCAATAGTGCAGTGTATCAACTGCAACGAAAATGGACTAGATACCTCTATTCAAATCCATCACAAACTATTGGGAAAGGGATATCACTTATCCCATACTGAGGTATTCTATATTTATTTATATTTTTAAGTATTAGGATGAATCTCCTTCAAAATATTTTTCTCAATTTTGGATATTATTTCATTGTAAAATTTGAAAACATTTTTAATTGATTACGATAATTGGATTAGTCATTCTTGAAGAAGTTTCCATTGTGAGGGAGTGAAATTCTATATTCCCCAAAAAACTTCATTGCTTTCCTACTGAAAAGGAGGTCGAGTTTGTAATTGATATTATTCCAAGATCTATGCCTATATCAATAGAAACTTATAAAAGGGCCACAATTGAGCAGAAAAAATAGAATAAGAAGTAAAAGGGGAATCAAGAGAGGGGTTTCATAAGCCGTAGGGCTTCACCATGGGGTGTTCCAGTCTATATAATCAAGATGAATTATGGATTTATTCCCCTATCAATTTATTATCATGAGTTTATAAAAATATTGATAAATATAATGTATCCCATTTCATAGATAGATGAATTGTATGATCAAGTATGTGGGTCCATTTCCATCACTATGGTAGAAGCTTCAGTCCATATATAAGTAATAGATAGTTAATAATGATGATATTCCCATGAAAACCATTCGAATAAAATTTAGAAACTATGAGTTCATATTTATTCCCTTAAGACTCACGAATTATCTACCAATTTTCATTGATGTGATGACTAGAGTCATTAGATATTACCATGAAACAAAATTAATAGTATTTATTAATGATATTCTGATATACTCTAAAATATATAAGGAACATGATGATAATATTTATACTATAATAAAGAACATTACTGGGAGAAGTGGAATGTATTATGTATGGGCCATGTTATTACCAGAAGTAGAATATCCATAGACCATTCATAGATAATGGAATTCAAATAGTGGTCCAAAAAGAAATTTGTAATTGATATATCTAGTTTCATAGGTCTATAGTTATATTATTGGTGATTTGTAGAGAAAATACCAGGAATATAAAACCCAATAACAACAATTACTCAAAATGGAGTAATTTGTTTCTGGACTAGTGAATATAAAAACAACTTCAACGAGTTTAAAAGGAATCTTACCATTACACAAGTTGTCACACTTCCAATAATTGGTAATGTCTTAGTTTTTTACAATGATGCATTTTATAATATCTTATCATATGTACTGATTATATATTATAAAGTGATATACAAGACATATTGGATGTTTTAAATTCCTAATCAATATTATCCCCATGCATGATTTTGAGTTCGCGGCTATGATCATCATGATGTAAATCAGGTGGCCTTATCTCTATGGGGAAAATTGTTAGACAAATATTGGTCACAGGATACCCAAATTAATATTAATGATGAAATTGATTATTATGTGCTAGTAATTATTGTTAGAGATCATCATGTATTAGGATATATCAAACCACTACCTTCATGTTAATGAAAATAAAGTGGAAAACGTTCTTTGTAGAAAGGATCATGCAACATTCTCGATGATGATATTTTTTAAGGATATATTCTTCTCATATTCAAAATGTATGGAGATGGTAACCATTAATGTATGGAAATAACCATTCCTACCTCAAATTATTTCTCAACCATTCCTTATGGGGAAAATAATGGATTATCAATGAAATGGTAATGGAATTTTGCAAAAAAAAAAGAAGCTATAAAAAATGGGAAATCCTCATTATTAATGAGAAATGAATAATGATTTGTGTGATTTGGGTCTGTACTATGAATTCCATCCATTTATGAGATAAATAAATATATTCTAAATGAATCACAAATCTAAATTTCCGTTATTCACCTAGGAAGAAAAATGATGTTTCAAGACCACTTAGAAAACTATTGGTGGGACAATATGAATAAAGAGATCATGGGATATACATTAATGTTATTGGTATTCCATCGTGTGAAGGATGAGAGATATATGTATATGTGGATGATGCTTCCGTTAACCATACAAACATGAAAAAGGGTAAAAATAACCATGGACTTTATCAATGAACATGAAAACATGTCCATAGGAAACACATTCTATAAGGGATATTGTGGAATTCCTTATAAAGACAACTCACTTTATTGAAATTCTATATGAATTATCACTAGATCAACATACACTAATATACATCATAGGAGTTGTAAGAATTCATGGAAGACCACTATTTATTTTATATGATATAGAATCAAGTTTAACCTACATGTTCTAGAAAAGTATCCAATATTCTCAATACGTTTTTCTGAACATTATATCGTATTATCATCATAAAATTGATGGATAGTATAGGTGGACTATTCAAAAAATGGATGAAATTGTGTGAGCATGTTCAATGATCCACAAAGGGAAATATGACCAAAATCAATATGTAGTTGATTTTTATTTCAATGGATGTTACCCCACGAACATTATATTTGGCTCTATGTGAATCCCTTTATGGGAAAATATGGAGAACATAGTCATTCTTGGATGAAGTCTTTGAACAGAAGCTTTTGGGACTTAAAATTGTCAAAGAAATTGTAGAAAAGTTAAAAACCTCTCAGTAACATACCATGGAAAACCAAAGTCGATTGAAGAACTATCCAGACAGTAATCAATGGAATAAGGAGATTTAATATGGATACATGGTTTTATTCTACATATATACTTGGTATACTATCATGAGATTTGGGATGAAAAGAAAACATATGTCCAAGGTGAAATAGCCCCATCAAAATTCTTTATCATGATAGAGTCATGACATATCAGCAAGAACTTTCACATACCATATCTCGGGTTATAGTTGAATTCTACAAATACCTCTTGAGAAGATACATACCACATCCCTCAGAAGTAATAAATCTAGAGGTGGTATAAATGGGAAATTCTATTTCTTGCATGGAGTAGGCAGAGAAGATTTAAGACCATAATGAAAATTCCATACACAACAAGACTACCCAAATATTCAATATACTATTGAACAAACATAATTATGAAGAGGAAAAATTGGATTAATAGTTGTGGTGAAGGATACGCACCCTTATATGTTATCACTATAGTGTGTAAAACAAAATTGCGAATGAGAAATTGGATAAGGGGAATGAATGTAATGCCCTAGAATATTATAAATTGAAATAACAGTTTTATTTTTTTAATTTCATATAAATCATATAATATCATATATATATATATATAATGGAATAAAATATTTATATATGATTAATGAATGAAATGTGTGGTATATGTAGAGACTAAGGAACTTATACAAATGGAATAGTAATCTAACCATGGGAATAGTAATATAACAATTTTGAATAGTAACAAGTCAAATATAATAACAACCTCTCTAATGAATGTATAAATTAAATTGTAGAATCAAACAAATTAATATATATTATAATCATTTAATGATATAATTAAATATATAATTTAAAATTGATAAATTAATTATTAATATTTTTATGAAACATTATTTTTTATTTACAATTTTATAATTATGAGAATGATTTTAAAAAAAATTCATAAAATATAATCATTAATTATTTAATGTCTTTCGATTATAATGAATCTCTATTATACCATAATAAAATTTTGAAACATTCATTAAATTACTTACAATATTAAAATAATTAATTTTTTAAAATATGAATATTTTAAGAAAAATATAAATTCATAATATTTAAAAATTTATTTTCTTATGATAGTTTCATGTTAGGAAATCAACATGTCTAAAAATGGTTTGGGTTTTTTTGGATTCTATAATAGTGGTTTTTATTGTGAATTATGCAAGGTGATAGTTTACGATTTTTATTAGATTAAGCCAAATACATGATAGATGATGTATGAACCATAACATCCAAGAATAATTCTATATTTTCTATATTTATACATGGTAATCAAAACTAATGATATCCTTGGTCCAAAATAATAAATTAATTAATATTATGATCAAATAAAAGCCCCCTCATCGCCTATAAATACCGCCCTCACCACCTCTTCAACTCACACATTCAATGGCATGAAACATGTAAAAACTCTTCGAAATCATCTTCCCAATACTCAACTAAAATACATGAGATTATATTCTCATAAAATGACCAATTCAATGTTCCTTAATTACTTTCTCTATCCGAATAAATTCAAGAGGAAAAATAATCTTTCGTTCACTTTTAATTTCTATTTACGTTCATTTCTATTCGAATAAACTCATCTATCCTATAGTATAAGCATTACTACAATTTCATATATGTTTTGAATTTTTTTTATACATATTTAATATCTATAACAATTTCTCCTCTCCACTTACAATTATATAAAAAATTAAATACACACCATTGATGTGTTGATTTACACCCATTGAGGACGATGCATTTTTATTTTCCATTATAGACTTCATGTACTGTAATAAAACTATTATATTGGTTAAATAATTTTTTTACATTTTATAAGTTATAAAATATTCTATAACAAATATAGAAACCTGAACATATATAAGATGATATATGTTCATGATAGTTGTAATAACTACAAAAAATAAATTAAATCATTTTCACTAATATTGTATGTAATGATTCATCATAATTCCATATAAATAATGATATATAAGAAAAAATAAACTTATTACTTTAATTAAAAAATTATAGATTAAAGTTTACTTAATTATTATCATTTTACATGTTCGTATGAAAATTATACAAGTTAACTAATTATGAAATCCATACAATTAAATAGTCATAAAAAGATGAAAATTAACTTTATAACTCATTGAAATTACCACAAGTAAACATAATTAAATTATAGTTAATTTAATAATTATTTAGTATGTACAAATTTAATTAATTATTGGAAATATTTTGATTATACATGTAATTAACTAAACGTTTAGAACACTTTTAGACATAAGGTAAGGGATTTATATCAGAAATATTATTTTAATTTGGGTTACACATTATTTATATTTACAAAAATGTAATTATTAACACTTAAAATGTATTCATATTAAATATATTTTTTATGATGAAGAAATATATACCTTGATCAATTTTTATTTAATTCAGTGGTATTTTTCTATTTGTTTCACGTTTTAATTCTTCCTAATAGGCACGCTATAGTCATTGGAACATCCAAATTTGATACCATATTTCAAGTAAACTATATAATAAGTTTTTTGAACTGAATATTATTCTAAAATAACTCATTTCCTCATGATAATATTTTTTTTGTTTTATTATTTTATATAAAAAATGGTATGTTTTTTCTCTTGATAATCTTTTTAATACGTTATTTAATATCGCACAAAAGTGGATCATTTATTTTGTTTCTTAAACACACTTATTAAATTTTTCGCTTATGTTAGACATAAATTATAAGGATATATAACTATTTTCTATCATAAATGACCTTATATTATTTTTATCCATTCTATCACAAAACCATTATTATATTCCCTTTTGTTACGCCTTGTGACATTATTATGACAGCAATTTAATGACATGATTGGCCATTATATTTATTCCTTGTTCCTGATTCTTAAATGTTCTCACACATGAATGAAAATATTACTATGGGTGCTCATAGATATATCACTAATGCATCAGATATGTTTGTCTAATTAGATGTCATGTTGCGACAAGGGGTAAAACTGATTTTCTTATCAGACTCTTTCGACAATGTTATATAGTCCTTGAAGTTAGCCTTGAAATATGTTTATATAATATTGTATACCTTTTATAAATTCCTAAATATTCAGAATTACATTATCCCATTTTATGAATTTTATTCTTCCATATTATTATTCATGTTTCGTGCCATTTTATGATGTTATGTTATTCCTTTTATCCCTTGGGCAATTCTTTACTCCTATTTCTATTCCCTTTCTATGATTTGTATCTCATCAGTAATGAATATGTATTCAAAATTTTGGGCAATGCATATGTATAGATAAAAGGATGTTAGGATATCATTATGGATGATAAATATAATGAGTTTTTATAATATTTACTCGTTTTCATTTTTATGTATATAATCTTTCAAATACATTAGACATTACAATACATGGATTACATTTGAATATAAATAATTATTAAATAATGTAATAAAATGTGTAAAAGGATACATGTTCTATAATATATGCCACATATCAATATTAAGTGCTGAATATTTCACATATCTCCTAAAAATAATTACGAGACAAGAAACCCCTTACCATAATTCCTAACCATTTTCATACACATTCAAACATGTTTTCCAATAAGTATATGTTTATCATACATAAAAAAAGAACCATATTAATATATTCAATATCATAAATTATTTGATTTTGACATTATATTAGCTTATTATTAACAATTCCATTTCAATGTTTCCTTTTTGGTAACACCAGTTTCATTTTTAGAATGTGATTTGACTTTTTATCCTTGATCCTCAAACTCGATAATGATTTACTTATTTCTAGAATATAAAACAAGATATAAATATATATATATATATTTTAAATTATAAATATATAAATATTTATGATAATTTATAATATATATATATATATAATGTACTAAAATGTTCATGGACATGATAGGTTGTATGTACGCATGAACCCTCTTTTCATTTTATTATCATATTGAATAAAAGTAATAAAATGACAAACACACACAAACAGATATATATAGATATATATTATAATTACTATATAATTATTACTCAATAAATATTAAAAAAACGTATTAAACCCATCCTTAATATATTCCATTTAATATGTGAATGAATCACATATCATCGACGATGTAGTAGTCAACATGTTAAAAAAATGGCATAATTGTATTTACAAAAAACAAATAGCATAAATCTATGCTTTACATAATAATTATAGAATCCTAGATAATTTATTAATCTAATATATATCATAAAAAGTTGTTTCCATCATAGGTTCAAACCATGATTGGGGGTAATGTAAGGATGAATGATAATATTTTGTGAGGCGGTAGTCCACCGTAAACACAAATAGTATGCTAGTTATCAATATGATGGAATTGTGTGGAGGATTAGGTAGAAACCATGGCTTAGTATATTGAAAATACTTATATTATTATATAATCATGGAAAAGTAATTATTGAGTGGATGGAGAATGAAATAAAATAGAACTACAACAGTAATAATGTTACTATTTATTTGGGAAACAAATTTGATTTTAACCAAAGGAATTCCTTGGTTGTCTTTCTGTCCAAAGTAAAGCATCAAGAACGAGTTTATGGTTTTTGGGAGCATATTTTTGCTGCGTATGGATGAACCAAATTTATTTAGAGGCTTTAATATGTTAGGGTTATGGTTTCATTAACTTATATAATGGAGGGGAGTGGAATTATTGTAAATATAAAAAGGGAAACACTATTGAGAGGTATCACTTACGTTATGTGCCTCAAAAAATAGAACTTTTTTGATAAATGGTTGCATTTGGTCGATATATATCTAATAAATTAATATTTTGACATTTTATAGGATATGTTTTCTTTTATGTTAAATTGTAACGATCAAGTGAACTCATTTTTACATTATTAATTGTAATTAATTTTAATTAAAATTAATAATATGTTTTTTCAAGAACTATGTTGGTCGTATTTGAAATTACAAATTATTTGGATATGAAAATTGGAATCCATTTTTTTGAATTCTATTCACATCATTGGAAATTTTTTATTTCAAAATATTCCTATAGACTGGTGGAAACAACATGTTTTTAATGTAAAAATTTCATAAAGTTCAAATGTTTTTTATACCAAGATTCAATGTAAATATAATTCTAATGACCAATATTAAATTAATAACTGTAAAACTTATATAAATTTACGTTAAAAAAATTAAAATATAATTTAACTATATTAGTATTTTGGATGATAAATTTGGTGTTAATTAAAATTCAGTGTTTTTTCACTATTCAATAGAAATTGGAACTTATTATAAAAACAGAAAAAATTAACCCGAATATAATATTTATATTTATCAATAAATTTTAAATTTTAATTTTTTCAAATAAATATTATATATTTTTCATACATTATTTTTAAAATATATTTTCAAATATATTTTAGTAAAATTTCATTTTAGAAAAAAATATATTATTATTTAAAAAATTAGATTTTCAATTATCTTATATATATAATATATTTGATGAGTATCATAAATTTTGATGGAATATAAAATATAGAGATTTTATTGAAATAATTATTTTAAATATTGTTTGATAATTTATTTGTATTAAGTGGTGTTTGTACATTGAGAAATAGATTTCATAGAAAAGGAATTTCTTTATCTTGAAATAGTTCTTAATTTTATTTATTACTAATTGATAAGAAATGGATTTATTTTCAGTACATGTATATGTCATATATTCAAAATTTATATACTAATATTTGTTACACCAATTACAATGGTGAGGTGGTAACTATTGTAATATTTTAATGATAATATCAATAGTAAATTGTTGTTTGGTAAAACATGGCCTTTTATATAAATCATTATATTTTCTTAGGATGAATCATTATTTGAATCTCATTGGTGGATTTAATATATTCTCCAAATGATGTATTTCATATAAAATATTTTAATCATGAAAACCACTAACAATAAGTTTATCATTTAAATAAAATTAATTTAAAGGAGATAGATTTAATATTATCTAAATTTATCATCAATAAAAATAAATTCTTGATATAATATATCAAATGTGTTGTATATACATTACATAAATAAAATTATGTGCATCAAATAAAACTTTTCATAAATAATGAAATTGTATGACCTAACCCATAAGACATGGGTATAAATTTTATCAACCCTCACCCCCATAAATGATGATCATGTAATTATATATAAATTAAAATGAACATAAACATATTCATTAAATTTTATATCAAATAAGTATTATAATGAACCCAAAAAAAATTTATTGGATAATAAATAAAAACAATATCTCCATGAGTAAAAATGGATCCTCCATCCCTGACTATGATTCAAACTTAATGAGTGAAAAAAATATTCCTAAATAAAAAAATTATGTTTAATATATAAATTGATTGGAACTATAAACTTATATATTTAATATAATATATATTATGTATTTTTAAATTATCTTTATTTAATTTTATAGTTTTTTTCTATTGAAAGATAAACAAATATTTTAATATTTTGGTAACCATAATGAACAAAAATGTTACATTAATTTTATGTTAAATAACTATTATAATATTTTTATATCCATAAAATAATACATATTTATCATGGTGAACAATATTTTATATTTTTTAATCAATTTATAAAAATTTATTTGATAAATGGGAAAACATTCATCATGGATGTTCCTATCCTCATGTATGCATGTTTATCATTGTTTTATATCAATTACTGAATGTAGTGATGGTGGATATTAAATTGAAATTTCATATTGATAATTACATTAAATATTAAAATTTTAGTCAATAATTAAAATTTTCAGACTATCCATATACAGTGAAAATGCATAAAAAGAAACGACATTAATTCATGGTTGTAGTAGTCCGAAAAACAAGAATGTGACATTCTTTAAGTATTTTGAGTTTATTGAAATGAATAAATAAGGGATAAAATTTCCTGTGTAAAACATTTTCATGGGGAGAAAAGCTCATGGGTATCATTTATCATATGATAAATCCTCCCAAGTTCTCATTGTCATGGGATAAATAATGTAATGAACCATTTAGATTATTTTAAATCCTATTACATACCCATTTTATCTCAGGACCAAAAAAATTATTGGATGAAGATGTTGAGTTTCACCTGTCATCATCCATACAAACATTTTATGTAATTAGATTAATCCAAGACATTTTTTAATGAATCTATGATTTAACAATGGGATTCATTAATCACGAAATTCAAATAATAATTTTTCTTAAATAAATCATGAAAAATAAATGTTTTCCATAAATAATAAACAATTTATAAGGAAAACTCTAGATTTAGATTATTTTAAAATGATAACATGATTACCCAAAATTATAAAATAAATCAAAAAATAAAATTATAGAACACCGAATATATAATTTATAGAAACTAAACATTTTATAATGAGATATAGTTATTGATATAATCACAATTCCAAAAATATAAACCATGGTGACAAAATTAATGTCCAAATAAAAATTTCTTAATAAATATCTTAATAAATAAGGATTAAAATAAGATAATTGTAAAATTATTTTAATTGGAAATTGAATAATTTTATGATTAAAATATTTATGTTTTCAATATAAAATATTCTAGCCAATATATATTGATTTATAACATATATTTGAAATTAATTTGAAATTTTTTCTTTTAATTTATTATTTTATAGTGGATATTTGAAAATGTAATAATATTTTAACGAAAATTATATGAAAATATTCTGAAAAATATTTCATTAAAAATAATATTTGATAATGAAAGCATATTTTCTTCAGTTTTCAAAAACTGAATTAAAAATTCACTTAAGTCATTTATTATAAAATATAACCATAAAAAATTGAATCTAGGGATGGTAATATATTATATAAAATGTAATGGTGAAGTGGAATATAATTTACATAATTTAAAATGGTTGGAAAAACATGCAGAACAGTTTTAAATAACCTCATTGAAATCCCACAAAGGAAAATGGATAATGAAACAAATATTTTTAAAGGAATAATTTGTTTTAAAATTGGGAAAACATCATGAGTTTACAATATGGAATAGTGAAAAAATAATGTAAATAATAAAATGTATATGGATTAAAACATCATTAAATTGAATGAGAAATATTCATATAAAATAGTCATTCTACCGAAACCAACGTATATAAAAATAAATATTCATTTGTGTAAAAATTTATTTTTTTGGAATATCTGTTTAATATAAAACATATTTTCATCATATTTTATAGTTAATAAATCATCAATGATTGTAATAAAAAATTCTTGGTTATGACTATAAAAAAATTATCTGAAAATTCCGATTGAACATAAATAAAAAAATTGATATGAAATATAGTGACTAAAATAATATTTCATATGAATAATAAATATTAAATCATTAAATAATATCTTATTTTGGCATTATATTAAATTTTAAATTATCTAAAAAAAATTAATTGTGTCTCAAAGAATGAAATTTTAAGAAAATTCACAGATGACCTGGGTAAGAATTCAATCAAAACACCTATAACTATATGTCATTCATATAAATATAAACAATCAGATAAAATTATAATTTAGGAAATTTTATGTCATTTAATTAGTATACATAGGATTTGAATAATAGTTGGGGCATAAATATTATATATGTCTCAATGAAGGGAAATCAAGAAGAAAACAACAACCTCATTCTATAATTAATATGAAAATTTTCATAGAATACAAAATAAAAACGTAAATTTTATTAAATTTTAATTTTGAAAATTTAATATCTTGATATAAATTAATATATACCATTAATTTTGTATTTTTATCCATTATATAGTCCCATCATTTATGTGTGAAAATATAATAAACATGAGTTAATTTTGTAAATCTTAGTGAAGTGAAACTATATATTATTAATTATTTCAAAAAATAATATAACATCTAAAAAATCATATAATATTCAAGAATTTGATTATTAATTTTAAAAATAATAATTTTAATGTATTCATAATATTTTATCTTCAAATTTTAAATCATTGTTCACCAGGGTTTTTAAATCAGCACATTCATTAACACATATAAACTTCAATGTTGAGTATGGTTAAGGTGGGTTTTTTTTATATAATATCATTATAAAAAAAGATTAATTACAATAATTATTACAATCCATGTACTATGGTAATGAAAAGAAATAAATGATGTCACTTCATGGAGTTGGTAGTACAAAAAATGCAATAAGGCTTCTATTTTTTCGAAGTTGATAGAAATAAATAAAAATAGATGAAACCATTAATAAACAACCAATAATCATGAAAATTATACTACATAAATCATATTACTGTGGTTATATGTTTTTAGGATGAGTAAAATTGAGTAGATACACATCAAAAGGAAGTAATAATTACATTGGAGACATGATGTTTCCATGATTGCTCACGTGAAATTGAGTACATTTTTTAACTATGACTTACCGGGCTCATTATTTTGAAGGGAGATTTATAATTATTTGTAAATGTTATTTTTTATGGTGGAAATTGATCCTACTACTCATATATTAAGGGTGGATGTGGTGCCATTTATATAGAGGTGATAATGAGAACTTTTTGAAATACTCATAATTAATATATAATATAATGACACTATCCTCAAGTCAAAAACTTGAAATATGAAATTTTGTTGGTGTGGGACAATATAAGTAAAAAAATAATCTCATCCATTAGTTTTATATTAGTTATGAGTTATACATGGGTTATAATATTTTACATTAATCCTTTCACCATAATTAACATTAACATTTTTATATAATTTATTTTCCATCATAAATAAAAATAAAAAATTTATGATTGGATCTTTTTAACAAATTTGATGTAAAAAATTTAGTATTTTATTATTATTTTACTTTTTTATTTTTAATATAGTTAGAAATAATAATGTAAAAATAATGTTTGTTAAATGCGTACCTGTTTTGTTTTGGAAAATATTTTTTTAAAATTTTAAATAAATAAATAAATATATATTAAAAAATGTAATAGATATTTATTTCACTAAAATAAATTTAATTATTAAATTTAAATTTAGAATACTTGTAATTAAATCTAAAATAAAATTTTATCCAATAGTCTCATAATAATTGGAAAAGACTTAATATAAATTGTTCATAATACATTTTAATTTATATAAAAAATCGAAATAATTTATAAGTTCAATGATTATTTTGAAATAATTATTTTTACCCATCATAAAAAATATTATTAAATTAAATTTATTTGATTTTTAATTATAAAAACTAAAAATGATTAAATCATAAATAATAATGTTTTTCCCAAAATATGTATTTTTTTATAGAAATTAAATTTTGTAGGAAAAAAATAAAACAAATAGTACTGAGTAAATTAAAATTAAATGAATTAAGAAATAAAATTGTTAAAATTTATTTACATTATTTAAATTTTTTTATTTTAATATAATATAAAAAATAACAACAAATTTATTTAATTAAATATAATAATTTTTCATATTAATCACTTTTATTTAATTAAATTATTAATATTTTTTGTTCTACCATTTTATTAAATATTACAGAATTAGTAATAATTTTATATTATTTTGTTTATCATTTTTTTATATTCATTTTAGTTAGTAATATATGTCATTGAAAAATATATTTATTTTAAAACCTCAAAATCTATTTTAATTAAATTATCACTTCAACAATCAAGTCATACCTATGAATGACAAAAATCTATGTTATATTATTGTGTAGAACATTGTATCTATAGTCCAATATCCTCACATGTTTCCCCTTGTAATAGAAACAATTTTATAGTTGTTCCTGAAATGAATTTAATAAATGTGACAAATGATTTATTGAAATTCTTATGAGAGAAATAGGGGACACATTTTTCACTTGATCCAGGTTTGGTGATAAGTATAGTCGATCACAATAATATAATATATATAAAAAGATATCGAATATACTAGTGTAAATGTAGATAATATTTTATAAATTTTACATAATCATAATACTATTCTATATTAATATTTTGAAAAAATATTATTTCTAATATTAAATTCTAGGTCCCCATGATGACTGTAAGTATATGCCATCATAATAAAATTTTTATAATTAATGTGACAGAAATATGAATTATCTATATCATTTATATTTTCAAAATTATTAGATATTATGAGTGTCAGTTCACCATCCATCTTGAATCATGATATATTTTTTCATCTCTTCCAATAAATTTCATTATATGGAAAGTAATTTATACATGAATGGATATTTTGTGGCCTGAGAAGTCAAAATTAAGAAAATATTATTAACAAATTAATTTAAAGTCCATTATACAATATCTAAACATATATTATTATTCCTTGATAGTCAATATATATTTAACATCAATTTGGGGTTGATATGCTATATTTAATTTCAATTACGTATTTATTTCTTGTGGATTGTTACTTCAAATTGTAGAGTTTACTTTCTGATCTTTATAAAATTTGTTCTAATTTGGTTGTATGTGAATCCTCCCAACATCATTGAAATATGACCTATAATAATGATTGAGGGATGAATGTTTTCTTAATAATTTTTTAGTGAGAAGTCTTGGTAACATGTTACACTACGACCCATATGATTTAGATTTGTTTTCAATGTCACAAAAACTTGTGAAATTATACTATAAAATTTTGTCATTATTGTGAGAGTAGAGTTAATTTTTTCAAAGTCAATTAGAAAGTGTGATTATATGAATTATCATTGTGGAATAACCATCACATTGAGGCATTCTTCATGATACAATTATTTGTGTTTCCACAATCAATGTTCTATCGGAGATCTAATAACATCATTTTATGCCTATTTTGTATGGAGATATTTGAGTGGATGGAATTATTTGAAATCACATTCCTTGTCATAGGTGTTGACACATCCTTATGATTATTTATCGTGGTAATGGTAACATGTTTTTTATTTTTTAATTCAAAAATCATTCAATGATTTTTTTTATATGAGATATCGATGTTTTATATTTTCCCCTTATCCCTCCATGATTTTTTCTCAATTATATTTTTGTTAAATAAATTGGGCCTGAAAGTATATATTCCAAAATATAACTACTTTGAAATTATTTTATTTTATATCTATAGTGGAAGTCATTCTCCATCATTAATATATATCATACAATAGGTTTAATTTTATTAAATTTATCATCTATCATGTTTTCAATTATACTATTATAATATATTGACTATACATATTGAATTAATCATTAAATCCTAATAAAAAGTTTGTAAGAACCTTCAATTTATCAAATCGATGAAAATTTCAAGGATGTTTGTAAGTACAAAATGATATATTATAACCCAATTTTGTCTATAGTAGTTATAAAACATTACTTATGAATATATTATCATTAAACCATAATCATTAACACAATTTTGAGAGCATTGTTATTGATTTAAAAAATAATTAAAACATTTTTCTATATAGAAATGATCACCAATACAGTATAAGTTAAATCGTTGTGGTGTATAAATTTTTTTCCAATTAATAATATATGTTTAAATTAAGATCTATTAGATCACTTTGGATATTATATATGCTCCCATTAACATAATAAGCACTCAATTAATATGTTCTATTCTGAATAGTACCTAATAATTACTGTTAATAACATGTAACTTATTTAGGAATACATGAGTACATTCCCCTATATCAATCATGTCTACAAGGTAATGGATATAATTTATGTCACACATTTGAGTATTATATGAATCATTGTTTCATTTTAAAATATATATAATTATTTTATTTTCTGAAAGATATTCATGATTGATATATAATTTATATTGGAAATGGGGTGGTTTGGGATATAAAAAGAAAATCCAATTTCCATGAAATTGATATATGATCTACATAAAGAGATATTACCCATTGCCTTTAAGATATAAAATTAAACATAAAATTTATTAGAAGGATCATGGGAGGAATATTCCCGGGAACTCTAAATACTGAATTTTAATATACATGGGATGAAGAAATATCACCATTATGGGTTTTGACATATTTATCTATATCACGTTATCTTGGAGATGAATCTATATTCCCATAAGAAATATTATATATATATATAAATATTACTAAAAACATATATTCTACATGATTAAATAATTATTTAATGAAAACATAAATAATTTTTTTATCATGGTTTGATGAATTTTATAGAAATAAAGATCTGGGAATAAACAATAAACACACAATGTTTGTATAAAAATGATTTTATTTTGAGTAAATCAATGATATTTTTAGAAGTTATTAAGTACATGTCCTAATCCAATGTTATTTAATATTATCCTAATGAGAATATTAGTTAACCTATTACTTAATAATGACAAATGTAAGTCATAACATATTTAAATTATTATTACATAAATTTTAAAACAATCATATATAACATTAAAATTATAATAAATTAGAGGAATAATTTCATGGGACAATTAATTTCATTAAACTAGAATTGATATAAATCTATAATCAGTATTAAGTAAATATACAAAGTAATTATAGAGGATATACGTATATTGTTAATATATTAGTTCGTATATGGAAAAACATATTATAAATTCTTGTCATAGAATCATGGTTAGAAGTTGAATAATAAGAATCAAAATGATTCATAAATCAATATCAGTACATGGGTGTGTATAATTTTCATAAAAAATGAATGTATAAGATAATAATGATAATAATATGGAAGTCATATGGATGAGAAAAGGAATATTTTACGTGGAAAAATAAGTAAAAACATAATTTTGATCCTACATCAATGATATCATGTAATTATGTTCGGAGATAACTTCATTATAACAACCCATAACAATGTAAATAAATTAAACCACATCATCTCTATGGATAAAATAATCAAAATAAATAAAAAAATACACATTGAATTTGAGAGATATAAATATTAGTCCCATCTATTTAATTAAATTTTTCTCATAATCTTGTTTAACAAATATAATTCCAATGTAAAAAATGAATAAAAATAAAACAACAAATGTGAAATGCATAGGATTACTAATAAAGCCATAAATAATATGAAAATTATAAAATTTGAATGTACGAAAACATATTAAGTGTATTATTATTATAGGAATTTAGAGGGAGCATCATGAAAACAACACAAGTTTCAATTATTACTTGGAATATAGTAGTTGAATCAATAACTTGTTTGGAAAAAATGGCTTTATCATTATCAATGTATGTGAATATCAATTAATCCAAATTCAATGTACAAACACATATCCACATAAATATGAATGTGTATTTTGTATAATATAGTATAGGAATAGGGAGAGTAGTGTTGAATAGAAAGAGGATGAACATAAAATGATTGGAAAGGGGTTATAGTACCCTCAACATTCATACAACTTTTTTTATCATTGCACCTCCAATATAATATAATTATTAAAATATTATATTGAAATAATATTATATTTATTAATTTTATTATTAATTAATTCCATTAACATAAAATTAATAGTTAAATATTATTTAGTGATATATATGTTTAGTGGAATATTTATTTTTAATGTTAATGTTTTCATGTGAATTTATTAGTTATGATTTATTGATTTTTATGAATTTATTATATTAACTCCATATGTCCATGGTTTAAAATAGTTAATTAATTATAGGTTTTACTTGGTGATGCAACATCCTTGTATGCTATTAAAAATTTCATCATGTAATCTTTTTCAAAATATGGAGATAAATATTTATATATTATTAATAAATTAAAAAATTCATCTAATATCATAAATGAATGGATATAAATTCAAATATATAAAATCTTCACTAATATGTTATAAAGGTGGTTTCTCATAATTAATTAATAATAACCTAAAAAAATATGAAAAAAACAATTAACAATTCATAAAAAATGTTTTGGGAGACAATATATATTATACATGTGATAGTAATTAAATTATATCATAATAATTGTTTTTCATATTATAATTTTAAATAACTAAATTTGAAAATATTTTGGGAATGAGATATTTTATATATTTAATAGGTAATGTGAAATGAAAAATGTAATGAACCATAAAACGTCCTTGATGTTTACTCCATTTCTATGTAATCTAGACATAATGTGATATAATGGGGTAATTGAATAACAAGTATAAGTAATTAAGGATTCAAATAATAAAGTTTATGTGAATATTTTTTTTAATGTAATTTATTTTTGGAGTTATTCTCCATGGGGTTGAGAGGGTGAATTTATATAAGTATGGGTGGGTTATTTTGGGTTAATTTAATGTGTACTAAAGTATACAAAAACTACGACTTCATATTGAAGAAATATTTAGAGAAATAATATTTTTATATTTCATATATATATATTAACGATTTTCCATCAATAATAAACCCATATTTATTAGGGTAATGAATTAAATGTATAAAAATTTAAAAATCGTTTTTGAAATTATATTTAATCATTTTTCTATTTATAAATTATTCTTTATGTTTTGAAATTATGTAACATTTTTGGATAGTCTATATATGTAATAAAAAAAATTTGGGTAAAAAAATACTATATTATATATTTGGTAATATTGTTATCAGTATCATCTCATAAATGTTTTTTATGAAAAAATTTGTGTTTTTAATAGTCACCAAAATGTTTATGCTTTTTTAGAAAATTTTAAATTTTAAAAACTCAATATGTATGATGTATTGAATAAAAAAATTATTTTATGCAATTATTGTTTCAACATTTATATTTTTAAAACATAGTTATTAATATGATAATTATGTTATTTCAAAATAAGGTAAAATATATTATAAGAAATATATATAATAATATATTAAAAATAAAAACTTCTACTCTCAGTGGGTTTTATAATTACAATATATAGGATTTTTCAAATTTTAATATATGTATTTTCATTATTAATTCACAATAAATATGATTTACATGTAATTATACTAATCAAATGATGATATTATTATTCCAATGGTTATATTACTATTGCAATAGATATGTTTTTATACTAACTATTATTTACAATTTCAATTTGTGTATTGTCAATATATCTTTTATAAAAGAATATTATGTTATACATTCATCATTAATCCATTTCATAACAACCTTTTCAAAATCATACCAATAATGATGATTATATTTAAATCTTTTCAATTTGTAATGTTTATTGTAGTTTTAATGTTTATAGGAGACCGTGAACCTATGGAAAATTAACACCACCATTTTGTAATTATGATTAATTTCTTATTGTACTATCATTAAACAATTATTGAATTTATCATGAAATTTTAATTTTTTCCCATTGAATAAACATAGAACTATTTTTTTACAACTTCATGAATGTGTTTTAAATTATACCTTAAAAATATATATGTATAAAATATTAACTCAGAATGAAAATAGGATATTGATAATATTTTATTGTATAATGTTTCCTCATATCAATTATTTAATGCTATAAAGAATGATTTATTGTAACCATCGAGTATATAATTGGGCCACAATAATCACTTCATCGTACCACCTCCCAGGACCTATAACTTAAATATATAATGTCCTCATTTACATTATTATTAAAATATAGTTTGATATCATTTTTAGGATAACTGAAATATATATTTACAGTTCGGAAATGGATATTGGGAAAATCGAAAGTAATAAGAAAATTTAAAATATATGAATCTTATATAATTAATAAAATTATACATGTGTATCATATAGTAACATTTTTTATTTCATTAAGATCCGCTAAACATAATATAGAAAATTGTTCATCATATTATATATGGTTAATTTTTTGTATAGTATAATCAAAGGATTAATGAAATGAAATATAAACATATTTTAATATTTTCACTATAAAGGCATATCCAAATTCCACAAATATTATTTCATTAACGTAAAAAAATAATATAAGATCATGATATATTACCTTATTATTATGAAATATAGGTTATATCATTCAAATAGTATGATATGTTTTTATAATTAATCATTACTATATGAATAACCTTAATATGTAACATTGATATGTTTATTCACAATTTTGTTGCTGTATACATTATTTTATCATCATTATATATGAATTATAATCCAAATAATAAACATGGTTAAAAGATGAGTTATTGGAAATTAAAATTATAGAATTTTTATAATAAAACATAGAAATTAATGATTTATACTAATTAAATGTGGACATTATATTCTCTTGTAAACATTTATTCTCTGGTATATCCTCTTTCGTGATATAATTCTCTTTCAGAATTTGATGAAAATTTATATATATTATCAATATATAGTAATTTTTTTGTTCAAAATGTTTTTTATCGATATTATTTATCTAGAAAACAAATCACACTGAAACCTAATATTTGAACATTGTTTTGAATTTAATAAAATATAACCATAATATTAACACCTCATTCGTGACTCAATAATTTTTTTAAAAGAATTTGAATAGTATGTTAAAGAAGAAAACACAAATTTAGACATTAAAAAGAATTCTTTCTTCAAAACCCACATCTGATGTTCAACTACATTATTTATCAAATAAGGGAATCAATGAATTCAATATAACTATACTGACTATTGGTCTCTAATTAAAAAAAATTTATTCAGAAAGAAACACACATACTGGTGCATTATTCTACTTATTATACATTTCATTAAAGAAAATAAAATAAATCAAATACATCCCCATCGATATATCCATTCTGATAAAATGTTAATTAATAATGAGAATGAAAAATAAACCTTTTTCAGATAATAAATATAAATTAAAAAACATAATACGGTATATCTGTAAATTATTTTAAATACATGAAATTATCTAATTTTATTAATGTTATAATATATTTCTAATATGAATAAATTAGATACTTATTTTTTAGAATAATCTTATATAGTTTTGATATCATATTATTAAGAATATACGTGTTTCAATTATTTTTTGCGATCATTATATCTGAATGATATATTTATAAAATATGAATACCATTATCTTATAGTGATAATATGAATGAGATAAATCCAAAATAAATCTTAAATGAATGATTTCATGGATGACACATCATTGTAATTTTTCTCGGTATGGATGTTTCAGATATAAATGACATATCTTCAATTAAAAATTTATTCTAGTATGAAGAAAATTTCAGTTCCCTAAATTTAATAACATGAATATATATATTTATCCAAAAAATTCATTCATAATTACTCGAATTATATATCACAATAAATAATGAAATAAAAAAATAGGATTGATTCCTCATGGTTTTCTTGGAGGTGAAGATGATTTCAAGGATAAAATCGTGATGGTGGTTGGTTTAGTGGATCCCCTACAAGTTATGAATTATTTTTATATTTTATACTGTTCATTATATATATATATATATATTGATTTTTATTTATCCCTTGGTTGAAAATTTTATAATTTTATACTTTTTAATTATTTTATTATTTGAGACAATGTAACATTCCAAAATAATGTATTTTTTATGACAAATGTATGGCATATGAGTGTAGATATTCATATCTATTCTCCTTAATGGGATTCACATAAGGTTGAGGCATGATGTTGTCATAAATATATGATAGTATCCCATGGTGTTTATTAGTAAAAATGAACACATAATAAATCATTCCACACTAGTTGTTATTTTTCATTCATTGACCATATGAAAATCTAACAATCAAATATATTTGAAATGAATCTATTAATCAATGGAGGTGGTTTAAGTTATGTTTTTTCCGAGGGAAGACATGAAAAGAGATACCAAAAAATAGGAAACAATCAATTTTAAGGGTGAAAATGATACATTACTGTATAGTGGTGTGCATTTGGGTTGATAAGTTATTCATTAATGCATGGATCAATTTTTTGTTAGGGTGGAAACTGGAAATTTTGGTGATATTGACTAAATATGATTATATATTTGTGGTGATTATTGGAGAGATCAAATGGGGAACAAAGTCTTTAATTTTTTTTGAAAAAATGATAAATATCACACTATGTAGTTTATTTAATAACATGTAATGTCAATTGAGACTAAATTATCATGTAACATTAATAAAATTATCAATTAGCATAAGATCATAAATGATGTTAATATTAGGAGCACCCTCTGTGTTAGAGTAATCCAGATACCATATCAACTAATGTGAGCCTATAATATGTAAATACATTCAATTTCAACTAGATTACTGATCATGTTATGCAATTTATATTCTTACATAAGCCCAAAATCCCCAATTGAGTGTCAGTTTGTGTAACACCCATATAAATGTGATACAAAAAAACATTACTAACCATCTTAACAAATATCATAATTATTTTCAATGTCGTATCTTTTTTTTAAATCTGATGTTAAGCATACATGGCCTAGTGTAGTGAGTAGGATTTTTTAGCTTCTAAGAGGATTCCATGTGTGTGTTCATGGGATGAAAAAGTACACTAGAAAGAACATTTATTTTCCTATGTGGGTAGTCGTTAGTTTGATAAGAGATTAATGCGTGTTATAGATTGTGTAGTGATGGGAAGGAAACAATGTTATTAAAAGAGACCCATTGGGGTATATGACTAGGATCATAAACTGAAGAATAATAGATCATGAAAAATGATATTATTTCCTATATATATCCTAATGTGTAGCGGTAGTACCAATGTTTTGTTTGTGGGGTCCAAAATGAGGGTGTTGACTTTTAAATTGGTAGAGACTGTAATACCCCTAAAATTGTGTTACATAATAATATAAGAATTAAAATAAAAGACAACAAGGTGAACATTTAATTTTTGGGAACATTTCTTTAGTAGAACTACTTGTTAGGTGTTATTGTCCTTGACTAGTGAATTGGATGGGTGAACATCATGTAAGATTCTTGAGTGTCTGTATGTAAGGAAAAAGATCAATGGGAAAAATATTTTGTCAGTCTATGAGTTAACTCAATGTGTAAAATGATGTTATATGATGGGATAGAATTTATGTATTAAATAATAACTATAGCACCATATTACTAGGTTCGTGGAATGGGAAAAGTGATTAATGATAAATGTAAAAGACAAACCCAAATCAATAAAACTAGTCATCCATTTAATAAAATTACATGATGCGGTAAATATTTTTGTTATAATAGAATCACACATAATGACAAAAAGATATGAAACCATACTAATAGGTGGAAACAAGTGACATACAACTTATCCAAATAGGAACAACATTAATTTACAAAAAACATGAAAAAACTAGTCTATAAGTGAAAATTATAAAAAAGGACATAAAATCAACATAAATAGATAAATATAAAATACACAATTCTCTTCCCTTTACATGTATCTTAAAGAAGTAGGTATATAGAGACCATCATGTATAATAAATGTGTGAGTAACATAGTAGAGAGTTTGTGTGCGTGAGGAAAAATTACATTGGAAAAAACATATGTTGGCATCTGGGGAGAGTCATTAGTCTAACATGTGACCCTAGTGTATAATAGAATGTGGTGTGGTAGGAAGGAAACACAGGAATTATAGGAAATACATGAGGGATGAATTCAAGGATCATGGTCTAGGGAAGGATGACTCATGAAAAGTTTCAATGTCTATCTTTCTTCACCCAAACCAATCACCCATGCCATCCCATTACATTATGGGGTCAAAAAAAAAATTAAATAACTATAGCATATATAGATAAAAATAATCACAATTAGAGTGAAATAATAAAACATGGGGGAGGAAAATGAATGAAACAGGACAAACCGTAAAGTATAACAGAACTAGAAAAAAATACTTTCTATGTAATGAAATGTGAGAGGCAAACCTAAATAGGAACATAAGTAGAAGATTAGTTTTTATACGATTCTATTCCATTTATATGTATCCCACAAAACATGTTATATAACAACCCATATAAAGAAGAAAGGTATGATAAGAGGTTTCTTGTATGATACCACCAAGAGATCTAAACAATTACTTATAAAAAGATTACCCATGGACATGATTAAAAGAAATTAAAAAAACATATAAATAAAAATTTGATAACATTTTAAAAAAAATCCGTGAGTTTACATAAAATTCATAACATTTCACTAAATCCAAAAACAACGAAGTTAATGAATCATAATATAAAAACCAAGAGGGTTAACAATAATGAAATAAACAATCATAGATTTAAAAACTAGAAACAATTTGGGAAATACCAGCTAGGCTCAAGACTATGGTATAATAAAAACTACACAGTCACATGACTAATAATACATAAGGTTGAATATAACTAACATCAAGTCCTTCCACATACCATTGACATATAATAGTTCACCACTTGTTGGTGCCACGCACCATATGGCTACCCATGGATCATTCACAATGAACCATAGTTTACCACTATGTAATGATTTTAAATTAATATTTTAAAAAACATGTTCAATTTTCTATAAAACCAATTAAAATCGAATCCAATTTACTTTAGGTTATGAAAATCAGTTTTTCATTTAAAACTGTTGATATTATTATTGGAAAAAACACCATTTTGAAACAAAATAATATTTTCTTTTTGAATTATTCACATGGAATTTCAATTTAAATCTCAATTAATCAATAAGAATAAAAAGATATTCATGGAACTAGAATAGCTAAACAGATCCACCTACCTAAATGATGTAGAAAACATATCCTCTATATACAACGATGAAGGGAATCTAAGAGAACAAACTTCACAAAGCATGTCACGCTATGAATACTAAGGGGGTTGAGAGAAAAACCTATTAAATCACAAATACACAACATAAAAATAGCCAAAAAGTAAAAAGAGATATCCAAAAGAAACACATACTCAAATAAGATAAATCTAGCGGAAATGGCGAATAATCAAAGAACATAACATATCTATATGGGATGATGTATCCAGAAATTTCACAAGGTAAAAGCTCTAGTAGATAGTAGAAACCTATAAAAGAGAACAAACACTCAAATAGTACCAAGAATCCTTAAAAATAAAAATCATAAAATTAAATGACATGTAAGACCTTTACTTGTAATGGAACAATTTCATTTATTATTTCTCCAAAAAAGATGTTGCCTCAATATAAAAAATCAATAATTATATTTACATGAATTTTAACCCTTAAATGACGTGTATCATTCTAAAGTTTTGAAAAAATGTTCAAAAATAATCATAGATACCATCAAATGTCATATAATCCAATTACTCATTGTTTATTTTCAGAATATATATATACAATTAGACAAAAATATGATATTTCCAAAAAAATAACTTACATCAATGTTACTTGTATCAGCCCAATTCGAGGTTGATAAGACTCACCTAATAAAAAATGAAACCATATTCAGAGATTAGAATATAAATAATAGTAAGGTAATGTTGTGTTATAATTCTATCCATTATAAAATAATTATATCCCAAAATGAGACCATGATCCAAGATCTAAAAAAAGAGAAGGACATTACTACATCATAAACTAATCATCCTCCCATGTCTTACAAAGATCCCTTTTTCACTATAATAGTACAAAACGGGGGATCATTTTACCATGCATTTCAATATACTCGTTATCCATTATCTGAATGGGATTCTAAATTAATGTAGTCTTCTAGTCAAGATTAAATTATCCCAACAAATAACATGGAAAGTATCTAGTACAAAACTCATGTACATGGAATCATAATGTAAATATTGTATAAAATACATGATAGATGGTAACAGAAACCATTATTAACCACACTTTTATCACTTAATGATCTCAATGATGAATAAAATCCATAGTTCCCCTAATCATTCATACCAAATTGATGATGTTCCTTGTGAGGTAAAATTATGAGAAAGGAATCGATCACCAACCTAAATTTCAAATGGTCAATAACGTTAATTCATATAAGATGTATGATGACTATGTTCCCTGATAAAACACCTCTATATTTTCTCCATATCATTTTTCATTTCTTGAACAATACTCAGCCCAACCAAGGACAATGATCAAAAATCTTCCCAGCACAATGGATATTGATATGGCCACCAATACAAATCCTAATAGGGAACAATTCTATTCAAATATTGATATATTTTGTTTTTGGAAAACACAACCCAAAGAAAATTTATATCCCATGATCAAGTAAAATAAAGAACAAAATCCTAATTCATATCCTCAAGAACATGTATAGCCCTCTCTATTTTTTCATAAATGTTCAGTTGATGAGAAATCACCAATTTTGATTGGGAACCCTGTTCAATTGGCATTTCTTCTAGTAATGTAGTTCTAAACATCATGTCCCATGATTAATGAAATTCATTGAGAACCCCAATATGATTCGTAATATCTGCAACATATATTTCTCTAATATGTTCCACTTTACTCATTTACATTTATTGTATTAAATGCACGAAATTAGTGATTCTATCAATAGTCACCCAAATCATAACCATCCCATTAGAATTGTTTGGTAATCCAACTTGGAAATCCAAAAAAATATCATAAAATTTTGATATTGGAAAAGGTAATGGATGAAACAAACATATAAGTATCTAGGAATCCCCATTAACTCTTTTACAAGTGAGTAACTGTGATACAAAATCCAAAACTACTATCCTCCTCCCTGTCCCACCAATACATTCATATTATACAGTGGTACATCATTGTATTCCCTGGGTGGAAAAACCAACATGACTGTTGTCACCTATCTATAAACTATTTTTTTGAGGAAAATAGAATAACCTATTTACTACTGAACCACAAAGCACAATGGGGATACAATGAAAAATCACACAAGGTCTCCCCACTATTTATGATTTATCCAAATCCCCCAATAATTGTGTCTTTCATCTTCTCAGTTGGATCACATTTATAAAAATATGATTCAATATTTATAAAATAAAATCACACCTTTCAAATAACCTCATTCACATCTAGTCATACCTCAGAAAAAAATCTCATCAGAGATAACTCTTTAACTAATTACATCACTTCCTGGATCTGTAATGTTCTTCTAAATGTGTTGGATACCACATTTCCCTTCCATGTGGAAAACACGATATCATAATCAATGTTTAAAAGATACACCAACTAGCACCTCTATCGTAAGTTTTAATCCTTATAAAGGAAGATATATTTCAATATATAATGATCAAAATACATATGAATCTAATCTCCAAATATATAGTGATGAACATTTTATAATTCTTGTGTATATGTTTATAACTCATGATCATGGTTAGTTTAGTTCATCACATGAGGGAATAAATGGAGTGAACCCTAAGAAACAAGTTTATTCCCCTGAATGAAGACGCGTTCCAAACATGAACTAGTAGAATCACATTAAATATCATCACCCAACCCTAGTTCCATAATAGTAAAAAAAATGGTGTAGATGTAATAATCATATTCATCTCCTCAAATGATCTATGAAACTCTTCATTCAATTCAAAAATTACACCCTTATGGGTAAAATATTTCATTGATGCTGCATGGTTTTTAGATTTCCCAAATAAAACATATATAAAAACATGCCAAATAAAAGAGTCTCGAGATCTCAAACACATTTTTGGTATTCTCACAGTAAGTAAATGTCTATACTATTTTAGGATCTAGAAATATTCCCCTCTTAGATATCACATTCCCTAGAAGAAACACATCCTAGATCCAAATCCTGATCATGGAAGTATTAAAATATAAGCAATGTTCGTTTAATAATCAAAATATGATATTTATATGGTCTCTATGATCCTTATATATCATAGAGTACACTGCGGTATCATATATGAACACAAAAACAATATTTTTCATAAGAAATGAAATATTAGGTTTATAAAATCAATAAATACCACGAGAGTGTAAGTGAGACATAATGGAAAAACCAAAAACTCAAAATTCAAATATTGACTACGAAACATTGTCATGGGTATATAATTTTATCAATGTCTCAATTTTTGGTACTCAAAAAAAATCCCAACATATACATCCACTGAAAAAATTATCAAATGATCAGAGATATCATTAATTTTGGGTAAAGTATTCTTGTTTTGAATTGTCACTCAATTCAACGTTTTATATTAGAAACAAAGTCCAAAGTTCTTGTATGAATTCTTATTAAATAGTACAAGAGATTCCCATGGTAAAACTGTTGTAAGCATAAATCTGTTTACCTTCATGTCCTCAAGATGCATCTTATGTTCCACTATATTCATCATGGTCCCACGATCATATATTTTAAAAAACACCGCTGAAAATATTAATGAGTCTTCCATAAGTTGAATATATAATCAATAAATTCAACCCACTCTCCTGACTCTTCTGGTCCTTTGTATCCAATAATTATAGGGGGATGTTTCTTGGTAAATTACAAACCATGATCCACTACATATCATGATTTCAATGCACCCAGTGATCCTATATTATGAATGGTATGAATAACTACTAAAACCAAATAATGTTACACTACATTGTTCTTCTATGGAACATTCCTTGTATCTTCCCCTATATTTTTGGAATAGAACTTTTAGGAGGAATTTCTTATTAAACACAATAAATACACTAAATGGTCATTAGTATCTATTGATGATTCATAAAATGAAAATGAATCCAAAATAATGCATTAAAAGAATATAAATTAATGAAGTTGTTATTTTTACAGCAAAAGGGATGCATCACTATTAACAAAAATGTACATATAAATATACTTTCAACAATTTTTATTAAATCAAAAACAAACATAAAAATTCTAAAACATTACATATTGATTAATTTGATCCAATTTCCCATTAATATTTTTAATAAAAACCTATATACTATTTCGTGTACTTAGAATTTATTTTTCCAACCCACCATGGAATCTCGAATTCATTCCTAACGGTGAGATGTTAATACTAATTTTCACACCTACTACCTAAATTAGTTTAATAATTCACATTTCAACCATAGAAATACAACCAACAATGTTGGTAATGGTATATTCTATAGGAATCTACCCCTCAGATAAAAAACTGTAATAGAGAAAACACGGTCAACATCAACAGTCACCACAGTCACCCCATTACATTGTGGGGGTACAAAAAAGATAACGATACAAGTCTCATATATGAGTAAAAGAAGACATAAACCTGATTAAAAGAATAATAATGGTAGATAAAAATAATCCATATAGAAAAAACCATATTTTCTAGCTAAACTATATAAATAATACTCAATATGTTGCTGATGCTGGGGAGGGCTACTATCTGGATGCAGATGCAGGGGAGGGGCAGTTCCTTGTAGATAGTCTGGTTAAATTTCCTAAGACCTCTGGGTCATGTAATCTCCTAAGCCTACGGGCCATGTATCGGTTACCCTTATCCCTTGAAAGGGCTGTTATCAAAAATCAATAAAAATGAATTCATTCTGTCCATTTAGGAAAAAAAAGAACGTCGATTGAGGTATTAATGCTTGAGAATGCTCATCCCATTTCATATATAATACATGAAAAGAACTAAAAATGAACACATCTAGAATTAATGTGTATGAAATAGTCCAATGTAGGAAACCATCAGGATATACATACATGTTACAATAATATGACCACACATTTCCAAGATTCATAAATCATTTGTTCATGAAGTTTTATAAATAATTAAAATTTATTTCTATTTTCAAGAAATAATTTATTTTTCAAATATTTAATAACATATTGGAAAATCCAAAAACAATGTCGGTAATGATAATGAATATAAAAAACCATTTCAACCAATATCCATGAAATAATTTATCATGTATTAAATAACTAGAATCAATAGTGCATCTACCAACCTGGATCTATCATGTGGGACAAAATGTACTTAGAAATCAAATAATTATATAGAATAATTTTAGATATATCTAAAATAGAGGTATTCCATTAGACCATCAACATATGATAGGTTAACTTATAATGGTTTCATTCTCACTAAGGATAACCATGTTTCCCTATTGGAGTACCCAATGTTCTAATTGTGAAATGATTATTAATTTATATTTTAAAATATACAGTCTTGATTTTATAAAATCTTTTAAAATCCAAGGAAATATACATTAGTATTTGAAACTATAATTTCCATTCCAAATCATGGAAATGAAATTTTCTTTGGAAGGTCCCAAAATAAAAAAAGGAACCTATAATTTATAAATTTCAATACTAGAAAATCCATTTCAAATCTCATTTATGAAATAAGAACAATAAGAAATTCATTATATTAGAACAATTGAATTGATCCACCCAGTTAAATGTTTTGAAAAACATAACCTCCCTTGACAATGGGAAAATGAGACTGTGAGAGCAGTCTTCAAAAAGCAATGACAAATATGATTCTGAAGGGGGATGATAGAAACCATATTAAATAAAAAATATACATCCAAGGAATATACATTACCCAAAAAAATAAGTAATATGAGAAACAATTAACTAGAAAAGATAAATCCATCCATAATGATGATCGATCAGATAATGGATAGATCTGGGTGGTAGGATTTCATTGAAAATATTCCCAGTGTAAGTGCACTAGAGTAGAATATAATGCTGTAAAAGATAATGAAGCCAAAAACACCCACATTGTACCATGAAAACAACCTCTCAGCAAATTACATGGGGTTTAATACAATTACATAATGTGAAACACTATCATTTCATGTTAACTAGAAAAACATGTATCCTAACATTGAAAACTAAATTTTTAATGTTACATGATATAATACCCTTAAAAGAAGTGTATCATTCTCAATAAATGTAATCCAGTTCACAACATCTATCCAATTACCATTATATGAAATTTAAACCAATTACACATTGTGTAACAACACAATGAATAGAACTATGTTCATGAAAATGATGAAAATTACAAAAAACAACAATCCATGAAATCACCATTGAATATGTTGCCTTAATTCATTGTTGAAATGACTCTTACAACAAAAACAGTAAACCAAATGAAATGATTAGAACACAGATGAAAAAAGAAAACATGTATTTACAGTTCTGAATAATTTTATTTTAATTAATTTAAATTTTATCCCTTATTAGTTACATTCCTTGAAGAGTCATGGGTATAAAAAGAATTCCATTTATCACACAAATCAAATAAAATAATTTTTTTCACCTTTTTTTCATAAATTTCATCTTATTTTTAGCATGAGAAAAATGGATAGATTATTATGATAATTATTCCATTAAGATTTCAATGGTGTGAATCTATATTCCATTAAATGTTATTTTCATGGACTTTTATAATTTTATAGTATCTTAAAATCATTTAAATACTTATAGATATTGGTAATTTCATGAAGAAAACTGGTGTGGCCTGATCATGCCGGTTTCATTTAGATTACAGTGTGTCTATAACTTATAAAAATTAATTTATATAAAAACCATTAGATTTTGTGATTGAGACATTCATTTTGGGAATGGGGATGATACCACCATGATCACATTAAGACACAAGACCCTATATTTCTAATGTATGAAAAATAGAGAGATCACATGGACTCTTCCAACAGATATAAACATGTCTTTTAGACAAAAATAGTAGAATTATTAAAATGTAGTACAATAAATACTTTTCTTTATAAGGCATGAAAAATGTGTGACATATGGCCATATCTTAATAAATTAAATTATTGGGATTTTGGTCCCCTTGAATGTGAATTCATCATCATTTACTAATTGTTAAAAAAATCCTTGCTATCTTCCAAAATTAATATTAGATTTATTATAATAGATTATTTATTATTAAAAACTATCATTTTAATTTTTTATAATTAGATTTAAACTTGTATTTTTTTATATCCATAGTTCTATCATACAATTATGTGGAACATCCCAAAATATTATCAATATTCATTAAATCAATATAACATTAATTAAACAACCATGAACCATTAACCATTAGAAGAATGTGACATAATCTATGTATTCCAAACTAGGAAAACCTATTTTAGTTATTGATTCATCTTTTAGATTTTTAATGGATTTAAATTCATGAAACATGTGTTCTATATCTAGTACATGAAATATACAAAGAATTTTCCTCTCAAGCAACTTGATCACAAATTTAAAAAATCCATAACAAATATAATATATCTTTTACAAATAATGAGTGTGACTACAACAAAAAACCCATTATCATTAAACACTAAAACCGACATTTAAATATTCAAAAATTTTGAAAAACCAAAAAGTTTATTTCAAATAGAAATTATAGTGATACCACTTATTAACAATATTTAAACATCAATTTAATGAACAAAATTTTAAATTCAGAAACATAAAAATTATTTCACCAATTTAAACAGTTAAAAATAAATCATATTAAAATTTGAAATAGTAAATTTATAATTAAGGATATACATAACCTTAAATAAATTATAATTTAATGTTAATAACTTATAAAAGAAATCACATTTTTCTTTTTTCAGTCTTTGTGTCATCAAATGGGTAATAGATGTGATTTGATATAATAATATTTATTTATTGGTTAAGAATGTAAAAACCCAAATAGTTATATATCATGTGTAATAGGTGGTCAATGGATACCATAATGTATTTTTATTGAGTTAATCATGGATTATTTTATCAGGATATTGTGTTACATAAGTATATATAATTGGAGTAGAACATTGATGAAAAAAAAATTACATTTTACAAGAGAATAGCTGAGTAAAATGAGAACAATTAAAGTATCATATAATTGAGAAGAACCTCATAGTTTTAAATAATAAATAATTCTATTTTTTTGAAAAATGTACATATGATCTAGTAATCATTATCAGTGAGTTTGTATGTATTAATGAGTATACACAATTTCACCAATGTTCATCCAATTCTACCCAACACCAAATCCACCAGGTTAGATGAAATCAACGGGAGGAGTGGATCTATAAACTCATGTAATTTTAGGTGTTGAATTATTATTTTTCATTCTTTGATGTAAATGATAGAGATTTTTAATCTACTATGAGATATTTAGGGTTTCATAATTTCAATGAATTGGTATTTCCATTACTAATACCAATTTTCTTTGCTCCATTTTCTTCCATGATGTTATTAATTAATCCATTAATTAAGAGGCAAACTACATTGAATCATGCATAGCTTAGTACATGTCATTAATATTACTCTAGAAATTATGAATGAAATATAATTCAGATATTACAGATCATTTTATTTATTTTTCGAATATATTTTTCTACGATATATTACCATAGTAAATCTTATACTAGAAACAATGAAATACAATTAATCAGTGTGTCTCAATCTATAAATTCTTTGTGTGTTATGTTTTTTGTCTATATTTATATTATTATTTTCTATCTTATCATTTAATCCATCCATTTTGGTGTATATGGTATCTTTTGGGGATTTTTTATAATCAACCATCCACAAGAATTCATTACCACATGTGTTATGACAATGAATATTTCATATAGTATAGGGGGAAACCTTTATATAGATAGAGAGGATATTTATTATTCTTTAAAGATCCTTATGGTAAAAAAATTTATCAATGACAGCCTCGTGACATTCATTACATAGGTTGGGATTTCATATTTTATTGACTCATCACAAATTTGGATATTAATCCTTGATTTTTCATTATTACTAATATTACATTTATTCCATGGGCATTAGAATTTTTATTTATTCATTAAGTGGAATACAATAATATAGTTACATAATAATTTCCTATTTAATTTTAATTAAAATTGGAAATTTTTTCTTATCATGTATTCATTAGTCTTTATATTCTCATTTATCTTATTTAATTTTTTATGAATGTCACTAGCCCCCAACCACATGGAGTCATGCATCATGTGTCAAACCTTACCAAATTATTGTCCTAGGTGGAATCCAAGTATTTTAGGAAATGTTAAATTAATTAGTTCACCTATTACATTCATGAAAAGTTATTATGTTAAATATATACTAGATAATAGATGTGATACTCATTAAATGAATCACACATTAAAAATTTATTATATATTAGAATTATTCACATTTAAAATGTCATAAAATTAAATGAATGTAATTTAGGATTGATATATCTCCTTAGTATAATATAATTATTCCATATATTATAATAACTAATTATTAATATTCATATCCAAACTACTAAAACAACAACACTTGAATGTATTAGACATGATCAAAATAGTCAAATTTATATTGATATATTACACGAATCATCACATTAAATGTGCACCATAACCCCCAAATTTTAATATATAAAAGTCATTCTTTTCATACTAAAACCTTATATCATGAATAATATAGTCTCAATAAATATATGAAAGTATTTAAAATAAATAATCACTAATACCGAACTTTTCCAAAATCAACACAACCATGATATATTATTCATGAGTAACACTTTTTAGGGAAACCATATAATTTGACATATCAATAAAATTTTATCATGGGTTATTTAAATAGATAATTTAAATTACACAATATCTCTAAAATATATGATCATTTATAATTATTTCATTAATTAATCACTTAATTATATAGTTGATATAATGTATTTATTCAAAATCTAATACCTTTAAAAAATATAATTTTTATAAATATAGTGGAAATGATATGTCCAAACAACTGATATATGATAATATACATGATTTAAATGAATATTTTTATAATATAGATAGTTTATTTGAATAATTTTTTTTTGATGATTACTCAAAGAGGAATTGTGAAAATGACTTATTATTGAATGAAAATGAGAAGATCACTGGGAATTAATTTGATAATATGATTAATTAGTGTCCATATAGGATGGAGTTTGATGGGAATGGAAAATAAATTCACAACATGATGTTTGTGGAACTACATATTATAGATGAAAATATAAAGGCAACACGGAACACATCATCAAAGTTGTTGGATATTTTAAATGATCCTAATGATTGTTCCATGGTCTATTTTGAGGTTATAATACATGAATTTTTTTCATAAAAATAAAATAATAATCCAATGTTCTATATTAGACTTGGTGTGTAGAAAGAGGTATAATATATTCCTTACTATAATGATTTTTTTATTTCATTGTTGGATGTAATATTTTAAAAAATCCATGAAACTATAGAACATTTAACGTTGAAGGACTTTTGTAACTATTTTATTTCTCTATAAATGAACATGTAATTTTTTTGAAGGACAAAAATAATCCAAACTAGTGATTGCGAAATCCAATAAAAACATGATGAAAAATATTGATATCATATATAATATAAAATAAGATCATGGTTTAGGGTTTATTTTTGTTTCTCTAATAGATATGAAAATTTCAAATTTTATTTCTTTATAATTAAATCACATAATAATTTAAAATTTAAATCATTTCAAGGGGGAGTACGGAAGTTTTGTTTTGAAAATTATTGGTTATATATGGAAATTTTTTTTCCACAATTAGATTCAGTGCACATAAAAATTATTATGATGTTTCAATTGATTTTTTTATAAATATCGGTTCTCTTTATCATAATATATTTGTAATGTATATGGGAAGAGAACACAACATGAATTCATATAGTAAAAATTAACAACTTTATGAATTAAGTCGATAGAGAATAATTCATGTTAGAATTTTATTAGGATGCCTCAAAATAATGTTGGGTCATCCAATGTCTTCATAAAAAATTAATTTTATTCACATTGAATTTTTATGCAGAGCATGACTTTTGATATATAAAAAAGAAATAATGTGATTAAAATTACTTTTATGTATCAATGTATAGGATCCAAACAATATTCCAATGTACCAAATGACATTTTGGCCATTTAATTAGGAAAATATGATAGATATAGGATTGTAGGAGAATAATAATTTAATGTTTCATGTTAATCTAAAGAATATAACGACCATTGTTATACAATTATTCATAAGTGGTTGTCAACAAATGATATCACTTAAATTAAATATAGAATGTGTGTGAATTGACATGTTTTAGATATACTCTAGTAATTATAATTACTATAATCCCAACATAAAAACAATGTATAAAAATAATATTGGGTACAATAAGTGATATATGACCTCATATGTTTCATGAGAATGGCATTTCCTTTTCAAATAAATTTGTGATGGGATTATATTCAAGTTACCATAATGGAATAAAAATTTTAGGTCAAATATGGATGCATAGATTTTGGAGAGCATTATGCAATGTAAATCATAAAATAATATCATCCATAAAGTTAAAATTTAATATTTATTGAATGATTTTTTTTCAATTTTTAGTATATATATGATTAAAATATATATTGTTGAAGGTGGATCATATTCTATTGTGTGAATCTACGATTATTTATTTGGTATGAAATCATGGTAGCTATGTAAATGTAGTTGAGATCCTAGATCAGTACCACATTTTTTAATCATAAATATCATATAAATGGATCATATTATATTATGTTCATGTTTTATCATTCATTTCATTATAGAAAATATAAATATGAAAAATCTGTGAAAAATTTCTCAAATGGAGTTTACAGAAAAGTATAATGATGATATCATTCCTCATGAAGACTTAGAAGGTTTTAAATCTAGAAAGTCACATGAAGAATTAAATTTTGGTTAATTTTCAATGTGAAAAGTACTGAAATAAATATATTAAAGAGGCCAAAATATTTATGATCACAAAGAGTGTTTATTTGAGGGGGATAAGAATGAATAATTCTTTATAATAAGGGATAATGGTCGAATTATACATATCTCAATATTCCATATGGTTCTTAATGTTTATATAAATGAAAATAAAATTGGTTTTAGTTATTTTATTATTGGTATGTAAAATAAAATACTAATTTAATGAGGTAATTATTTTTTTAATATAATTATATGAATGTGAATGTTTGAAAAATGCTACCATGGTAGTTGTAAAATTTTATAGGTTTGAATATTATTATTTATGTATCAATGTAAGTGAAAAAACTATGGTAGATATATTTATTTTTAAATTTTATCTAATTTGTTTATATTTATTCTCTCACTTGAATTAGATTGAACAATCCATCAAGAAAAATAATTAATCATTTTATTTAACCTGCTATCATAGACTATTGTTAATGTAAATCTTTGTTAACCAAATCAAACCATATTGTTTGTTGTAGTGATCATTGGACACATTGACAGAAAGTGGAAATGTATATGGATTATTTATTATGAATTATGTTAACCCATATCTCTAAATAGAAATTGTATTTAATTCAAAAGATATTTGAAATGAGGATAATTAAATACGAGATGAGTGAAGGAGGCTATAAGTCAATGTATTTCAATAAATGATATATAATTTAATGTGTGTACCGATAAAAAATAAAAAGGGGATACTATTGAGATCATGTGTCATATTATATTTTTTACAATATTTGTCAATTAATATGGTTTCTTCATTAATGATTATTTTCATCTATGAAAAATAATTATTGGAATGAATATGATCAAGGAATTATGTATGAATTTTTCCAAGAAATTACATTATTAATGAAATAGATATTTTAAAATAATCCTAGACATAATTTGGATAATCCATGTAACATTTTATTTGAAAAGTGATTTCATTACATTTTTATGTTTTTGGTTGACTTAATCATATTAAATGATTTTTTTTAATTCATTTATGTTTCATGGAAAATATATAATTCCAAATAAAATACCTCTAAGATGAATGTTTTCTATATTTTAGGTTGAGTGAATTACCATGTTCAATCCAAAATGTGTATGGTATGATTTAATATAGTTACATATTTTTAATGTTTAGTTTTCTCCATGATTGGAAAATAAAAATATAATTCTTTCAATGTAATGGTAATTAGATTCTACTTAAGGAAAATATCTATAAATTTCATTCAACATAATGGTATTTCTAGTAAACATTAGTTTAATAATGGAAATTATGTAAAATTAAAAATCTATGTAATTGTAACCATGAAATACAATGTCTTCAATGAAGGTGAAATAACAATATTTATGGTTAATTTTCTTTCTAAATTTTTGAACATGGATATTTCAAGTTATATGTATACATAATTCAATGATTCTGTAAATACATAAATTTATTAACATTATATAATGAATTTTTTTTGAAATTAAAATTACTATGAAATTGTAATATTAATGAGTCATAACCAATGAGATAGTAACACAATGTCTATATAATGGTCTTTTAGTTGTTTAATGCTTACACTAAAACAAGAACAATGTAATTTTTTGGGATCTACATAATAATAAATAAACACAATCTCTAACTATAACTAATAAATCAAGGGTGATGTATAAAAATAACTTCATTACACATAAATGTAATTATTAAAACATAATAATGTATTAGTTTATGTATTATTAGTAAATTAAAATATAAAAGTTAACATGAAACTTTGGTTTAGAAAATATTATTTCTATTTCTAATGAATAAAAAATTATTCATATGATTCAATATATATAGTAATTTTATGAAAATAAAATGATAATATGATTCTTCAAGTGATATATTATATTCCATGAAATTATAGTGTAATTAAATATGGTCATGGTATCTACAAAATTCTAATATGAAATTCCATATGACATGTTATAACTATTATTTACAATAATTTTAATCTCTAGGGAGCTAACATGTTCATCACATAATGTACAACATTATATAGTATATTATGATGTTTTTTGATGAAGAATTTCTTGATTTTCAAGATGTTGTATTTAAGAAAATGGTGTCTCTTCAATTCATCAATGAAAAAAATATTACATTGTTTTATATAACTCAAAAGAATTATGATGATTTATGGTAATGATATTAATTAGGGGTATCTATGAAAAAAATTAATATTCCATGACCATGAAAAATCATGATTGACATGATTCAATATATACTTATATGTTTATTTAAATCAATAAGAATCAATATGGGTAGAAGGAGAAAAATTACTAGTTTTAAGAGCAAAATAGAGTTCATGAGAGAAGTAATATTAAAGAATAATAAATGTTATCAATGAATTCAATTTCGTGAATGCATCCATGAATATATTTATAATTAAATAGATATTTCACATTATAAAAAATAGAGGAGAAATTGAGAACAAAAAAATATAGTGTCTGTAATATATAATATTTCAGTCATATGTGGATATTGTATTTAAAGATATTTTTGATGAATTTTTGTAATGTGAAAGAGATTTAGAGTCTTATTTGTATATCATAATATTCTATGAATGAGTCTTATGATTTTTATATTAAAAAATATCTTCATAATTAATTATGAGAAATTCATATAGTATTTTGACACTATACAATGAAGAAAAATAATAGGAATACATTCATGAAGTATCTTAATTTTATATGATTATAGGTTATAGTTTACTATTTTATATATACTACCCTCCTATATAAATTCATTTATAAATTTTCTGGCTATTAAAAAGTACTATAGTTCTACTCAAGAAATATTTTCAGTGAAGAAAAATAGAATAAGTGGAATGAACATATGCAATTTGATAACACTATAAACATGATGATAATATGAATATCTAGTATAGTACATATTTTACTAATGATAATCACAACAATGTGTGGATATGAAAAAGTTGGGGTTTCATTGGAACTAATTTTAATATAATTATTGTTGTTTGGTACTATTTTATCAGAAATATGACATCATGAATGTAGTGAAAAATTACCATTTATATTTTACAAAATGAAGGAAAAGAAAGGGTTGTAATAAATTTTGTCACTAAAATTTAAAAAAAGCTTCCATTAAAAATATTTGAGAAGAAAACTGTGTTCCTTGTTTTTTGGAAGTCAGATATGATTAAGAATTTCTTGGACATATGTCAATTTCAAGAGGTGTTTGAATTAATTGTGTAATCTTCATTTATTAACCAAAAAAAGGATTTTAATGATGTTGTAGTAAAATTTGAAATGTTACCAATGAATCCATTTAGATGAATTAAGAATAATATTTTTAAGGATTTTACATACTCATATTGTTTTATTATGATTTTATATTTAATTATGTCATGATATGTGTTACATATTTACAACATGGATTTTCTATTCCATTTGATAGGTGAAAATTTAAAACATTGTGCTCTTTGGATCTTTGTGTGTTCTATGGGCTTTTATGTATGTGTTTCATATGAATTATATTGTGAGGGGGAATAAATATATCAATTTTCCATTCTTAGTGAAGGTGGTAAAGTGTAAATGGGGGGAAAAGTATAAATGTGATTACATTCACCAACACTCATTCACCACAAGACCTCAATGGTGAGTTCCTTGCTAAAATTTTTTATAAAATTTAATGAATATTAAATGTTTATATATTTAGATAGAGAGATTATTTTATATAAACATATTGAAAAAAACATTTTCATTAAATATATCATTTCTGAAATCATCTATATTATAAACTATAATATTTTGCCGTAGATTTGGTTAAATCCCTCTATATATATATAATATAATTCAATGTTTGAACACATCCATACCACAAATTTATAGTAGTAAAAAATCAGAATAAAAAATCATATTATCGCATCATATCTAGTCCCATTATAATATATTACCATATAATAATACACCTAAAAATAATTGTCCCATGGTGATGGATGAATTCATTTATACTTATCCAATTATAATGTATTTAGTAAATATATAGTCTACCACAACCAATGGTTATGGTTTATAATTCAATGATGAAAATATAATCTTCCACAATGTCAAATCCATGTTAGGTAAATTATAATAATATAACATATCACAAAAAACTTAATCCAAGAGATTATTCAGAGAATGTTTATAAACACCATTCTTAATTATTATTTATCTCGACATAATATATCATTAA
Source organism: Viscum album (assembly GCA_963277665.1). Lineage (NCBI taxonomy): Eukaryota > Viridiplantae > Streptophyta > Magnoliopsida > Santalales > Viscaceae > Viscum > Viscum album. The sequence continues at coordinate 1,862,790,872 of OY728164.1, read as the reverse complement.
TATCCTCAATAAAATTATTGTTAAAGAACTTGTACTCTTACAAAAAATTTACATCAACACCTGTTTCCAATAATAGTTGGTTAGGTTATTATTCCTACAATTTTATTCATCTAACTCGTCCCAATTCATCGGCAGTACATGATTATTTTTATTTGTTCACCACAAATAGCAATATCTAAATGTCATAAGAGTATATCTTGTTTACAAAAAGTGTAATAAGTTATCGAAAAACTAATCCTCATTCTTCCTATCAATCAAACAATGTCTTCAGCACTACAATCAGTAATGTATTCATATGTTTTTCATTAAATAACAATATCCTCAACCAATATGAAATATAATTATAGTGACATTTTTTATTATATTATTTTTCTAACACTAATAGAACTATGAATATTAATATACACATTATGTATCAAAAACACATCCTCTAGAGTGACGAAATATATTTCAATGATTTTCTCTAATGTTCAATTTGTATATATGAATATATATTTACAATAATCCATTGATATAAATGAAATTATTTAGAAAATACATTTTTTATAATTAAAACAATTCTCTATCAATGTTTGTATTCTAAAAATGATTTCATAGGATTATTTAATTACAAAAATGTTATGTTATTATCATTATTATGAATATTGTTATTTTCCTTTCAGATTTATATCACTATTATTTTACACCCCTTTATCATAATTCAAATTAATTGATTCTAAACATTATATAATATAAAAAAAATCAAACATTTTCTCTTTAAATAGTTTCATTATAGTAAAACAGATTAAAAATACCAATTATTTTCCAATTAGTTTGTTATTGATTATTACCTAATTTTTCTACTTATTTTCATTATTTTATATATCAATAGAATTATTATATTATTTTTAGTGTGACTTTATTAAAAACATATATATGTCATATTTAACAAAAATAAAAATTATATATATTACTCAATGTAAGAAATTACACAAGATAAATTCAACCATTATAAAAAATTAAATACCTTTTTATGGTAGTTAAAAAGTCATATACAAATCGATTAAACAATTTATGGATTTCTCCTCATTATTTAGGTTTATATTTAATTCTAATGACATGATAATGTAATGATGTAAAATTAATTCAATTATTTATTTTAATAAAATTCAAATTATTTAACTTAATAAAAATATTTCTAAATAAATTAATTCATTATATAATAAATAATTTCATCCAATGACATTATTTAATATCAAAATTATTATTTTCATTCATAAGTATCAATATGTCACTACATAACTTATTTTATTTTGTATGAATAATATTATCATAATTGTCCTTGACATAACTGTATGGATAAAAAATATATACCATTATCTATTTATGGAGTGAACATATCCTCCATTGAGAAACTATGTTAAGAAAGGGGTAATTTAATAATGATCAATTTTTTTTCAAATAAACATATTCTTATTAGACATTTTTATTACTATTTAAATAATTACTTCAAATGATGATTTCTATAAGGATTCATATAATTTTTTTTTAGTTAGTGGTTATTTATATGAGTTCAATTGAATTTCATGTTCTCAAATTGGGATTCATTCACACACACACACAAAATAAATAATCGTGAAAATAATGGGGTTTCATGTTTTGTACTAACAGACGATAAAAGGTGGACATATCCAGAAAAACCACTGGATCATTCCATGATGTTAAAATATAAAATCAATTAAATATTGTCATATATTTTTACACCTTGTAAAAACATAAACCTAATCAAACATGAGAAAAAAATTCAAGTGATGGATTTCGGAAATAAAGTATGTTCCAACATTTCATACTACTTCACATTCCCCATCATGGACCTATGGGAATGGGAATTACACTCTCCCAATAAATAAAACTAAAAAAATTAAAGAATTTTTTATATAGACAAATCTTAACCATTTTATTCCACAATATAAGGATGATTCTAATTACGAAGTCTCTATTAGAGACCTTATCATTATTTACACTAGTGGAAACTTATTTCATAGAACATAACAACATATTTTTCCAATGAGACAATAATTATATCATTTAGTATTATTTAATCAAATGGATATGAGGAATATAAATTTCAAACATTGAATCAAATATAAAAAATAGATAATTTAGAAATGAGAGAAACTAATCCCTTTAATAAAATTATTTCCATACTTCAGTTCATTGCATTCATATATAAAATTGAATCATCCTAATAAATTATATAAAATTAAAATTCATAAAAAGGATTATTTTCAATAGTTTTTTTTATTTCAAAAAATTAAAAAATCATAAAAAACAATAACATCTCTGAAATAATAAATATTTTTTTAAAATGTATTGTAATTTAAATAATATGATAATATATCATAAATATATAAAGACATATTTTTATCAATATGAATTTTATAATTTAACATTAAATTTATGTGAAGAGGTTTTATATTATCATACAAACCTCGAAGAAAGGCCTCAACAAATAACTCACTATGTTATTATATTATCGATTTTTTATTTTTTATTTTTTCATAATTACTTTATAATTTAAAATAAAAATATAATTAATATATAAATTATAATAATATATATCTTAAACTAAAAAAATTATCATAAAGAAACATTGAAACTAAAAAATGCATCTTTTTTACCACAAATTGTATGTTTTCCAGAAAACCTCTATGTCTGAAGTGGTAGCCATAAAATCATTATAATCATCATAACCAATATCATGAACATTAGAACCATTATACTAATTAATATATCTATAATTTTTTAATTTAATTATATATTTGAATTATTTTTGTAATGAAATTCACAGCAAACAAAAAATATTTATAATATGAAAAATATTTTGTTGATTTATAATCACAATTGAAAAATCCTAATATTTTCTCAACTAAGAATTGTGTTTCCAAATACGATGCAATGTTGCAAAATAAATTATAGTTTTACAAATAAACATAATATAAATTTCTCCCATAAAATATCTCATAGTTTTTAATTAAAAAATTATAAATATTATTTTATTTATATTGACTAATAATAAATCAAGTAATACATATATTATTTTCAGAAAGAATCTGTAAAAAAATACATTTATAAGTGAAATATCAGACTATGATATATCAATGAGACACATTTTCTGAATATTATTTTCAAACAATAAGTAATGAATATGGGTCTATTATTTTCTATTTCTTAAATATGACATTTTTTATTCACTTTGTAAGGGAAATTTTTTATCAATACATAAAATACAATGGCATGGAATAATGTGAAAAGAAATGACTACGATCAATTTTAGACCATTTTGATCATATCTAATATAAATTTATATTACATATGTAATGGTAATTTTATTTTTTATGTGCCATTTTTTCCTGATTTAGTTGAGTAGGATAAATATTCTCAAATTATTAATATGGAATGTGATATAATTATCTGAAATCAATGGTAGGAATATCAGGGAGGGGTGGATTCTAAATGTGAAATATGTGTATATCATATAGAATACATACATGTAAACTACAAAAAAATGGAATTTACCAACTGAAATTTATTTAAAAACAATATATATGTTGGTAAAAATGAGAAATTCCAATAGATAAAATTTTTAGTTGGTATTTTTTATTAATACAAACACTTGTTTTTTAAAAATAGATACGTTTATTTATATTAACCATTCAATACCAACATATCATTTACCAATAGTTGAATATATTACTTCATCATACTGATAATGATATTTTTTTTCAAACACGTGAATATGTTCTTATTAATGCTATTACCAACAAATATTTTGATGTTAATAAAAAATATTATACCATATCATTTAACCAAAAAAGAATATATCTATAACCAATTAATATAATCTTATTATATATATATATATATATTATTTTTATTACTATAGCTATAACATTTTCTCATGTTTTATCAAAAACATCTCATAACTGAATTTAATTTTCAAATTTATCAATGAATTAATTTTTTTATACTTTTTAATACAGTTTATTAGATTTTCATGAAATAGTAACAGTTTTTTTATATCATTAAATATATCTTATTTAATAAACATTTAATCACATTCTATGAAAGAACACCTTTAAACCCTTAATTGGGGATAAAATGGTGACGGACAATGGGATTATGGATCTATCATGCTTTATTGGATGATTGGAGAATTTATCATGGATCAATTCCATTCTCTGACTCAATCTATCCACTATCGAAAAGGGCCACTTTGGCATTTTTCATTGCCAGTGCATCAATACAGCTCACCCGAGGATGGTGTCGATGCACAAGGTGAATTTCGATGCTTAGAAGGAGTATGAAATGATCGATAATTACAGACGCCATCATGATGATTTTTAAAAAACTCAATATCAGAAAACATATAGAGGTAAACAATCTCATGATAGTAAGACCACTTGACAATATTGAGATTATTTAGTAGATGAAGATATACATTGATTCAGTCAGTGATGAAATTTTGACGGGTTACAACCCATTGGTGTGGGGAAAGTCATGAAAGCGTTGAAAATATGCAACCACGAAATGTGGCATATTAGTGAAGTCTATAACAACTGTATAAAAACTCAAGGTTCTCACAATGGTAAAAGAAATGATGCATCTTCTGTTAACACAACACATCATGTTGTCAATGTTTGTAGATCATCTTCTAGTTTAGGACCATCATATAATGAGAAGATCATTGACATGAAGTAGGTTATAGATAGCCTTGACTAGGGAAGAGATTTTTTACTTTAAAAAGTTGAGGGACATTGAGATCTTATTCTAATGTCCATGGATTGGATCTTTAAATATTATCTGGAAAATGAAAAAGATCATGTATGTGATGGAGGTTGATGAATCAAAAGTGATAGAGGCTAAAGTAATGTTGACACTACATAATAAGAATGTTGAAGCTTTGATTAAAATCTTCTAAGGAGAAACCCAAACATTATAATACCCAATAAGGTAAAAGAAACAAAAGTGTTGATGTTGATTCATCTACCTCTATTAAATTGTATCGAAGGTAGAGGATTGTCGATGCTTCTAATGATCATTGTATTGGAAAACTAATAACGACATTTTAAATTACTCATGAAAAAATTGGTGTCTTTTTTCTTTCGTGAAATATAATCGTTTGGTTATTCTACTACCCATTCTAGATAATTAATGCATTTTAGTGTTTCTAGTTTGTGATGTGTTCATCAATCAAATGATTTGTACCAGATACTACTGGTTTTATTTTACCTTCTTGGCTAAAAATCCCCAAATTAGGACTCCATCACCACCCCTTGTCTGTGTTTGGACTTACTGCAACCCCACCACACATTCTTCCCTACTCCTCTATGCCATGAATTACATCATCCTCACATCCCGCCACCCCACCTTGCATCCATCCACCCTACCTCCCATTTTCTGGCCATTAACACATTTCACTCCCCCCAAATCCATAATCATTCAACCCCCTTTAGTTCATCCCCACACTATTCATATGCAACTATATCCCCTTTCATCTACTATAACTTCGTTAAATGTGGGAGGTAATTCAATATTTATTTTATTAATTTGTGAAATTTCAATCATGATATCCGAATATTGTGCTATGAATGTTTTTGGAAGGCCTCTATATTATTTTTCATCACCCATAAATTAATGAAACAAATTTTTCATCATAAAATTGATGAATCCATACTATTTATTAGCTATTAAGTAGTGATTTTGATCTTTCTAATGCTATTATAGTGGACAATTTTAATAGATAATCACCTTTTCAAGAATGAAAATTACATGGTCCACACTATTTTTTATTTTCAACAGGTTTCAAGGCCCCATGATGATAAATAGGTACTTCATTGAAATCTATATTTTACCAGAATCCTTTTTAAGACTCATTTTATGTATAAATTCTATTTTAATTGAACTAAAATTTTTTCATTATATACATCATAGTAAAACATACAATCCACAAAGAACGTTTACACCATTAATCGATAGGCATTCAATGATTTACATATGAATGTGCCCTCAATCATATTATTACAAAAGAATTCAGTATTAATTTTTTTGATACTTTTTTCCCTTTTTTATTTGTCTACAATTCATTTTTTTATTTGGTGTGTGAAATTACTCAATATTGTATTTTTTCTTGATTATTGTATGATTCCTTTAAATTATGCAAAGTAAATGAATTATATTCATTTTATTTCATTAATAATTTGGTATACTATGGAATTTGATATTGAGAGTTTTTACTTCTCTGAGTCCATAAAGTGTTTTCCATATATTCATAGATTAAATTTGTTGAAATATACATAATAGTTAATATTATTATTGAATTTCATTTTTTTACCATCTCAATGATAAATTAATGTGATTACAAACCAATTGTGATTCAATATAATGAATCATTCTCTTTTATAGAATTTACAATGAATTATCAAAAGATTTATTTGAATATTATCTTCTTTTATAATGTTCAGTTATGAATTATTTTTAATTTTTAGCAACGTTACACTCATTTTCACTCAGAACCATCATATTCTTATACTAAAATAGAATTAGTTTCATTATTAATTTACACAAATGAATTTTTATTAACAATTGAGAAACATTCCACACATTATCACTAATAAGATTATACACAACTCACAAATTTCTTGGGGTCATTGATGTGAACATTTCATACGAGAAAATGGCATGATCGATTTCTTTCACTAGAGATGTATTCAAGATGACTTACTTGGAGGTTAACACTCATTCTCACTAATAAAAAAACATAGGGTAATTATCAGTTTTTATATTTTATAGGGTAATTGAATCCTTAGGTCAGGGAAGTGGATGAACTTTTAAGGTATTCTTTAGATATTTTTTCAAGCACAACAGCCAATAGTTGATATTATTCAGATTTTTTTAAATATTTGTAAATAATTTTTTTATGAAAAATAGTCACGGTAATTATTTTTATCTTTTTCATAAAAAATTTCCATTTACAATTTTTTTTGAAAATACCTCATAAAAATTATATTCTACATGGTATTTTGTTAATAGTATTAGGTTTTGTGGGTTCTCCCTTTACTGTAACATCCTATGTGGCTGCTTTTGTTTCTTCAAACTGCTTCACAATGATCAAGTTACAAAATTAGTCTCAATCAAAGGTAACCCTATATCTCTATGTTCTACATTTTTTGTTATATAAATTTTTAAATGATGCATACCTAGATCTATTTATCCTTCAATATCATCTTCTATATAGATGCACTAGGGAAACTTCCCCTTCATGAAGGTAATAATGAAATTTTTTGTTTATTTATAAATAATGAACAAATAAACATGCAAGGTTATATAGTGTTAATTAGTATAAGGTTGGTGTATAAGTTGATATATGATATTGACTTCAAGTGCCATGTTAGAGGGTGTAATAAAATTTAGTTGAGTATATAAATAGATTATATAATTTCATCCCAATCATGACTCTACTTTAAAACTAGTTTGAATAATGACTTTTAAGATTGAACTATACACAAATTCTTAACTGAGTTAATCTAGCTCACATGATGAAGCATGATTTGGATAATAATAGATAAACACATATAATAATTCCAAATATATAGATACAATTATGTGGTTACTATAAAAGTATTTTATCTAATAAATAATTATTAAAATTAATTTATATCTAAAAATATTAACTCATCCATTATGTTCCTTACTTTCTCAATTAGTTAAGTTCACGGTGATGAATTTTTCAAGTATATCAAGATAAAGCTCGATAAAAATCGAGCCTCAAATATTGAATGTGTGATAAAAACATGTATCTTGAGAGGATAAATATATCCATTTACTTCCCTCCCAAAAATTTTACTATGTTGAAATCTTATTAGTGATTTTATCTATCAATCTTGTGTTATTTTCTAGTTTAATTCTAATTTATCAGAGGCTATTATTATATTATGGAGACTAGATCATTCAATATAAAAAATAATATGTGGGTTTATATATTGGTATTTTTTTTAGTGAGTCAGTATAAGGAGAGATTATATGTTGATATATCAATATTGGGATTAATGTGACCCTCTTATTTTTCAATAACTCATTCAATGATAGCTTTCATGGTTAGACACTTTTATCATCCATGTTGTTTCATTTTCCATGAACTGGTTATGCCTTGGTTTGTGTTTTAAAATTCGAATTTTGATAATGTAGATTTTGTTTTAGGCCACAAAATATTTTTTTGACGAATACAGACTTTTTAGATCATTTTATTTAGTGTTTCAATCATAGTTTTTTTCATATTGTTGTCCATATTGTCATGAATTCAAAATTATGTGTTCAATTTATGTTTTGAATCTATGAGTCTATCTTTAAGTTTTTTTTATTTTATTTTATACTAAAACTAAATTTGAATTTTATTCTAGTATTCAGTCGTTATTAATTATATTTTATGGAATAGAATATGTTACCAAATTATTTTTCTAAATATTTATTTTATGAATTCGAAATTGATCATAATAAATAATTTAGATATTCAATATTTTTTTTGATTTATCATATAATTTATATAATGACACTCTATTGGTCATTGATTGATGACTTTAATAAGTTAAGGGAATTTTATTAGGCTGGTTGTTAAATTTATGATTTTTTTTATTTTTATCTAGTTTCATAGGTATTGTTCATCATGTTGTTTTGGTACACATTGATATTTTTATTTCTTCAAGTACCCTCCTCATATCTATGATGATGGAAGATCATATAACATGTTATATTTACTCAAGAGACTGGTGGTTTGTATACAAATTGGTTGCTCATGGTCTCCCTTTTCATTTGTTTATTGTTTCAAATAGTAGAAGAAATTCACTTTGATAAATCGAAAATGAAGCACTTATTATATGTGTGTTTTTTTCATTTTTGACATTTTTTTGGGTGTTTTTATATTCGATTTCTTACTTGATGTTTCATTTCAAGGTTTTTTAATTGTACTTTGGATTTGATGGATTGTTTTTAGTTGTCTAATGTAGTGTTCGTGGTGGGTCTGCAACACCAGATTCACATTCGTTATGCAAGGATGGGTGGTTCTGGAAGTATAAATGTAATTTGGAGTGTTCAACAACACTAGTTTCGTTTTTCTGGTGCAGTGTGGAAACAAGTGTCTTGGATGCTGAAAATATGTGATGATAGGTGAAAATAATGGGATGTTATGTTGTTTTTCATCTAGGTTGTGGGTGTTTGATGATAGCTACAGTAGGAAATTCAGAGGTGTAATTGTAATTTGCCTATGATTTGGGTCTCCATGTGAAGGAGTTATTTTTTAGTTCATGATATCATTTGGACACACCATTAAACCAATTATTGTCAGGGACTTGTGGTCTTTTTCCATCTTTTATATTCCTAGGTATAGTCAACATTGTTTGTAGGATTCAAAATTATTTTATCTTGTTTCACTAATCGAATAATCTAGAAGATTCTAGACTCTGAGTACAATCTTATCATCTAGGAATTTTTTGGGTAATTTTTTATCTTTTAAGTGAGGTGTGTGGTAAAATTCCTATAATGTTGATTGTATTTTAGAAAATTTTTATCTTTATGTAATTATTATTTATCGCTGACATAATTCTATGCATATAAATGATAGAGAAGTGGTTGATACCATTATGATGATAAGGATGGAATAGATATACTAGAAGTCCAATATGTTTTTATTTATGGGGGTTTTCAGTTATTTTATTGTACTACTATTGTGTCCTAGAATTTGAATGTTTCAAGCTCCAGTTAATTTCACTCAACATGGATTACATTTCATTCATTATTTCATTCCTATTTTATTTATATGTCACCAGGTTTTTAATATAATTTTCATTGTCAAAATTAATTTATATTCTCAATATTTTTTCTCAATTGACAAAGTCAGTTGCACTTGAAATAAGTGCAACACTTACCAAAATTTATGCCTTATTTCAAATAATACCCTACAATTTAAATTAATTAAAATTGTATTTTTATTTGAATTATAAGATCCCATTGGTACATTGATGTTTCTGGATTGTAAGTGTGAATGTAATGTTCTTGGGAGCATCATAGAAATAGATTTCCTGTTTGAATCACTATATGAATAGCTGATGATGGAAAATCATGGATGGATAATAGAGGAGTATTCGATGTAGCTTGGGTTTTCATTTTTTTAATAGGTTGAGATTCTATTTTGAATGCACATCATGAAGTACTGCTTGAGTTTCTGGTTTTCTTTTTTTTGTGTTTTTTTATTATATGTTGGGGAATTACTACTTTTCATCAATATTATTTCTAAAATATGATGATTTTGGAAGACTAAGGATGGATTATAGAGGGGTATGCTAAAAATAATGGGCCTTCCACAATGTTGATAGATCAATAGTCAAAGATATAAATTTGTTTATATAGAGCTAGTCGCTGGAGTTAGAGGTGACTACATGACATAGATGAGGTGGTGGTAGGGTTGTGGAAAGTAATTACATGATTTTTACTTGATTTTTCTATATATTTGCTAGAAAATGTTTGAGACCAAGTGATGAGACGACATGTGATTATGAGGCCCGGTGTTCCCAGAATGGTCTATGAAAAAATGTTATGTTTTTAGAGAGCATGTGTGAGTAGTTTTCCTAAAAAAAGTAGAATGAATCATAAATGGTTGACCGAATCAGAAATAAAAGGGAAAATTTTTTCTCATAATGGTGTGTTTACCGTAGGTGTGAATTTTGTTTTGTCGTCATGGGCCACTAGGGTGAAAACCCAACAATGTAATAACTATTAATATAAAAAATAAATAAAATATTTTTATTTTTCAAAATCTTGTAACCATTGAATGGTGACTCCGATTGAAAATCTAAGAACACTAATGAGCTCATGAGGTTGTTATTTCCTTAGGTAGATCCAAACATTACCCAAGTGGGATAACTATAGAAAGTAGTGTTTAGGGTGTGACCCAAAATAAAATATTTAAATAAATATTATTTTATTTTTAAATCCTAATAACTCAAAAATTGTAACTCATATTGAAATATGAGAGTACCGTTGTGATCGTGAGGGTGGGATTAACTTATGTGAGGCCTAAACTTGATCGGCATTGTTTGAGGATAATATTTAATTTATCAGTGTTTCCAAAAAATGGTTCGTTGTAACTCAATGTTGAGCCATCTATTTCATTTCATAATTGAAACCGTGTAATGAAACCGTGACTCAACATAACAAAAACCATGAAATTCATTTCCACCATTTAATATCTCAATATAGATATGAGATCATTGGAATATTCCTCAATTTTATCTGAGGCATTGGAGGGGTGGTGTTGAAAAATAGAGAATGATGATGAACGAAAAATCACCACTAGTTTCTTCCTTCCCCTTCGACGAATTTCACCACCAATGATAGATTGAGAAACGACGAATGCTAGTTGTTCCAACATCACCAACAAACAATACACCCTATAGGTATGGGTTTTATTATTTGTGATCCAGATTCACTTTTTTTATATCATACCATATAACATGTATCAACCCACTAACAGGTGGATCTGTGGGTCATTCATTCATGCAATGCAGGTTAACTATTATGGGAAATGATGTATTGGAACATATAAACTACTCACTTCTCATTTTCATTCCAAGGGGAATAATGAAGGATGAGAAAACAATGCCATTGTCCATCCCTCATGTGTTTTTGGTTCTCTTCCTAACCTCATCCTAACATTCCTCGCCGATGGACCCACGTGGTCGTGCCAAAAATTATCGGGAGATTTTGAGCATGGTCAGATACCAGGATCAATGGAGAGATGATTTGGAGGAAATTGTATTGATTTCAATGACATGAGGATTCTGGAGGTGCTCACAGATCGGAAAAATGACCATGATATCATGTCTGGTGGCCCGAGGAACAACCCTCTTTTGTGATGGGGTCGTCACACTACGGTAACAACAAGTGGGAGGCAGCGTGCCGTAGCGAAGGAGGTCATGGATAGAATGTCATGGTGGTGCAGAATGCATCGCCAGCAGTGTTCTATGTTAGGTAGGGAGACACACTATTTGGACAAGGGTTGGTTCTGGCACGTGGTCCATGGAACTGCCTTCTGGGGAGGCTCCGACCGATTTGGACCAAACTGGCCCGCTAGCATGGGTCTGGAATGGGGGTAATTAGGAACTGGATGGGTAGAAACATGATGGCCAATGCGGGCCGGGCTGGAGGAGGGTTGGGTCGTTATGCGGCCCGGTGAGTTTGACCAATGACCCAACAAGCCATGACCACCTGACACGATGGGGATAGACAGACAGGGCTGGACAAGACCAAATTGGGTCGGGTCCAGTTATGTTATGTCGGTCCACATGAGTCCAACCGGGCCCATACCCAATCGTCCACCTTTTTAGTAAAATGATCTTAACATCCATAACATGCATCTAATTGACGATCAGTTAGGGGTTTAGGGTAATTTGTAATGAGAAAGTAATTATGAAATACTCTATGTGGTGTTTTGTGGATGTTGAGCTATGAAAAATGGATTGAGAAGCACATTATCCAAGAATGAATCATGCAACAAGTGAAAATATGGTAGTTAGTTGTGATGATAATGATGTGATGAGCAGACATTAGACGCCCGGTAGCTGAGAAGATATTAGTGTCCTAGCATAAGATAATTCCTCAGTGGCCTGGTAGCTATGCAGACCACAGTGGCCTAGTAGATGAGAAAAAATAAGGGACCTAGTATCCGCGAGGACCTTAGTATCCTGGTAGCTGGGGAGACCTTAGTGGCCCGACATATGAGCATACCTCAGTGGCCCAACTACCAAGAAGACCTCAATGGATCGATAAACATCAGTGACTCATCAGAGATGAGTACCTCAGTAATAAAAAATGATCAATCTTACAACTGATAGTCTTACTTTACATACATTATGTTATAATTTTTTTAGATGACTCTTGTAACACTCTTTACTATACTTCTTAGAGGTTCCACTTCTTGTGCCTCTTCGGTATTCTACTTTGTGTATTGATTTGTGGTATACTATTAAGGTTTTGGGTACCTACAATGTATTGTTTTACTCACCCATTCTTAATCTTTGACTGCACATGTCTTGTCTTGTGCAGATGATCGATGCTTGACAGAGCCCTTGGTGGACTGGGGTCAGGTGGTGATTAGTGTGACCCAATAGACAATACATGATTTTGTGACTTCAAATAGCTATTTATATAGCTACCCTTTAGTTAGGGTTTGTGTGTGATGATGTTATAGAGGTTTTTACTTTTACATTTCTGTTTCACTTGGGCTTGTATTCTCGCCCTGTATACCTTCATATTTCTACTATCATACCTTAAATTTGATGACTTATTATATTCACCTTCTAGGATTTGTGGCTAGGAGATGTCTGCATGTGTATAAGTACTTAGGAAAATTCCACCCATTTTTTCGGATATTCCTACTTGATGCTGGTATACATCCTTTGGCCTATGGAAGGTAGGCCTGCCCTAGTAACAGCTTGTACCTTGGTTGACGGGACCTGACAGGGCGAAGAAGATAGAGGTTACTAGTTTGAATGGATGTGTTGCTGGCAAATTTGCAAAGCTGAAGATTACTAGTTCACATAGATTGGTATCTTAGATGTAGGTGTACATTTTCAGGGGATCCAGCGGGGGAGATTGGAGGATCTAATTTTTGGTATAATATATTTCATTACTAATATTGACAAATCTAGTATTTTGTATAAAATATTTCATTATTAATATAATTAATTTATTTCAAGATTTAAACATGCGTAAAATTTTTATTTTAAGTATTATATATGATAAGATAATATATATATTATGAAATATTACTATCAATAAAAATTTATTAATTATTCAAATTTAATTTATATATAAGTATATATTATGTAGTGGTAATATTATTACAAGAATCTAAATTTATCATAATAACCTGTTACTAAACAATTTAACAAAAATATATATATTTTATATTGGTATAATAAAAATTTCAAGAGAACTATTTTATCTATCTCAGAAACATTTAGTGATAGAATATTTACCAACAGTTTAGTGATAGGGATATATTTGTTGGTAAAAAATTTTTACCAACAGAAAATGAACATTTACAAAAAGATATATCCCCGTTAGAAAAAGGGAAATATTTTGTACTAGTACCACAAAATATTTCAAGAAAAAATTTGTTATCCATTAATAGTATTCATAATTGTATATTCATCTAGGTATTTAGAAGATGTATATAGTACTCAGAGAATAATTTTATTTGGATGGAATGAAAATTAATGTGTGATAGTTCATTTCCAGATACCACACATGCCTCAACCTAATGATAGATAACTAAAACCCATATTTTATTTTATATTCTCAACCTATAACATTATTAAAATTAGATAAAATTGCAATAAAAATTGGAATAGGATTAACAATATTTTAACAAAAACATAATGACATGTTTTTGATTACTGATAAACTAACAAACTTGTCATACTTCTTCCAAATTCATGAATTGTGTACATTATAATACTAGAATAAATTGTATATCTATGAAATTGTAATGGTTCATGACCTACCTTTATAAATGGTGTATAACTAGGATCCTAGATTGAAAAATATTTATTTGATGTCCTTGCAAAAAATATATTAGAGCCCAGTGATTACGAGAAAAACTAATCATAAATAAATGGTTGGAAAATCATAATGGGAAATACATGAATTAGGAAAAATACATCTATTAAAACATCCGTGATGGATTCCAGTGGATACAAGGAAATGGATATCCTCTTAGTCAGGTTATTAAAAAACACATTTATCACGCCTTCAAATTTGTCTCTCTTTTTGAATAATATTATACTAATACATTCATTATCCCTTTTCTTCGGTGGTAACATACAAGAATGTTTCCAATATTCATTGAATAGTTTGTGATAATAAAAAATATATATAGATAATGAAAATGGGACTAAGATGTTTCAGAGACATCAGATGTCATATGTGTGTCACTGTTGTCGTCCATTATCATTTAAGTTGAGTGAATCGTGATTTTATGAAATTTTAGAAAAGACAATTAAATAATCATTTTGGTATGAAAGATAATTCATCTCTTCATTAACTCGTCCATTTTGACTTTCTAAAATGAGGATTTTATAATACATAATTGGTCAAATTTTTATCCAATGTCTAGTTTTCTAAATAATTTTCTTCACTTATCTATGTTTAAAAAATAGACTCCTCATCTATATTATATAATTCTATGTGGCCATGTGGTTTAGGAACTGTAAGATACATTTTATCATTGGATGTAAAGAAATGGGGGTATGTAAGATAGGTTATTTATAGGAATTTATCATATTTTTAATGATATTATTTCAGAATAGTTAAATTTTAGAAGATAGTATTGAAATGTGAGAAGGAGATGATATAATTGTTACACATGTTATTCCTATGAAACTCATGTCTCTTAATTTTTAAGGATGGTAGAAAAAATTGTATGTATAATTCAAATCCCATATATTATATATCCATGACCATTATAATACATATTATGAGTTTATATGATACATTGGTTGAGTTTCAAGAGTGTATGTATGTTTTTTGAGTTTTTTGGAGTATTTGAGGAGGGTAATTTTTAAGAACGATTCGTAAAAATCATTTACATCTAAAATGAAATTTGGGATTAGAAAAATTAGGGTGAATAGGTTGCCTGAAAATTTGGAAAAGGTCTTTTCATAACATCTATGTACCCATGAAAATCTCTCACAATGAAGAACGAGTTAAAATCATGGATTTTTATAATTTTTCCTTTGACTGTGATCCAAACGTTATTGTGTTTTTCTTTTTACAACAAAAGTAGAATTATTGTACATATTTTTCTAAATCTTGCTTCATAACCATGAAGTTATATTGGTGATGTCTACTATAATATATATAGTTTGAGCATGGTTTGAAAAACAGTATAACCTAACCATGTTACCTATATTAAATTCACCAAAAAAATTTGATTGAATCAATATTATGAGAATAAAACCCTCATTTTCATATATTATACCATTTCCTTAATTCACTTCCTCTCCAGTTCCCCTAAGTTATTCCATTTCTCCTATAAGTGAATATATTATAAATCCTTGTGCATTGTTGATCAATATTCAAGAGTAATTTAATGTTTTCCCTTGTTTTTAATAGAACAACTTTACCCCAATATCATAGAATTTATATCTTATTTGTTATGGATATATCATGGATCTTTTATGGTAATAATGTTGTTATAATTTTGAATTAGAGGAATTTAATTTTTTGATCTTGAATCATAAATCTCATTCTATTATTTATCATGTTCCTCAACCATTGAGTAAAATCTATTTGTCATTTAGATTCACTTTTTCTAGATATGTTATAATAATAGTGTGAATTTTTTTTACAATAATTTTAAAATAATACAGTTTCATTTTTTAGGGATGGAATTATTTTCCATGAATTTTGAAATTAAGGAATTTTGTTGGATTTTTAAAATTCACATTATTTAAATTTGAATATCATAGTGTTTAAATTTTGTATAATTATACAAATAAACAATTTTTTGAAATTATTCAATAAAATTTTTTAATATATAATTAATAATTATATATTTTATGTTTACTTATTTTTTGGTTTGAGAATTAGATATATAATGGTTGTGAGCAACCAACATTAGATGGGACCATAGAATTTTCATGATGATCCACTATAAATGTGAAACCCCACACCTTGTGTGTGTGTGTGTGTGTATGGTGTCTGTGTATGTGTGGGCATGGTAAATATTCTACCTAAATATCTATGAATACTAATCTAGTTGTTATGGATTATTTACATGGATATTTTGTTATGTTTTATATAAACTATAAACATAATTTTCATTTATTTTATAAAAATTTCCAAAATACGTTCTTTTTGAATGATTTATGATGGGAATTATTTTGGGAATTCCAAATTATTTTATAATAAACCCAATATTATATAATTTTGTGTATTTAAAGATATAATATATTAATAGTTTTGTAAATTAAATTTATCACACTTTTATTGTGATGAATTGGGATTTAGTTGTTAGAGAATGTAGATCTAGAGTGAATAGTTATTTTCAAGAGTTAGTTGGAATGATTCCACATTTGTTGTGTCAAATCATATCCAAATTCCATATTTGATGTTAATTTCACTTCTATTCACTTTGAACATGAATTTTTTGATTCTTTCTTTGGTTTTATTTCGTTTAGCCATCATAATATATATATATATATTTATGTTTATTAATTTTTGGTTATTATTCATTAGGGAAAATCAACCAGTAAAATTCCTCTTATTCATGTGGAATTATTTTCCAAAAATTGGAGTCTAGGGGATTTCACAAAATGATAGTACAACATATTCCTCCTCCCAAGTTAATGGGTGATTTATGTATATTACAAACCATATCATTCTTGTTATGTCTATCTATCCTCATAGGAATATATCAGGTATATTTTAATGAGATAAAATGAAATTTACAACATAAAAATATATACCTAACAATTTTTATGTTAATCATCATAATACTATACATGTGAGGGTACAAAATAATTTCAAGACATATCAATGTGAGTTATAATCACATCATCTTATGTTTATGTGGTTATTATTTCATATCAAATAGTAAAAGTGTGCCTTCACACTCTATAGTAATTATTCATTTGGGTTTTTTTGAATTTATGGAAAATGGATAAAATTGATATAATTGTATGATTTTGAAAAAACAATTTTAATTTATATTATTACTAGAAAGATGTTACTTTTTAGGATATAGTTGCTAATAAATGACTAATAGATGTTTCTAATTCTTATTATAGATGACCGTACCTACTAGAATTTATTGGAATCATTTGAAGTAGTCCATAGAAAAAAAAAATCACACGAGCCAGATGTGAACCAACAAAAAATTCAGAATATCATTCCAAATTTCAATCCTTTCAATAGGGGAAATTAGAATAATAATCCTAGAAAAAGGATCAGATCATATAGTTTTATTAACATAATTGACCTACCTATCATGGGGATTCCATTATGTTTTGAAAATAATTATATAGGAGGACATCAAAGAATTATTCAATAAATAATTATAAACACATACATTTCATATTGTAATAATGATGAATTTCATCATCATGAGGAAAAAAATCCCTCTATGATAGATTTCACAATTATGTTGATCAACCTAGTTATGTTTTTATCTATTGTAGTTACATGTGTGTTCAGGTATTTAATAATTTTAGATAACAATATAACTATAATTTTTTTAATGATTGATATAAATTGTATTATAGCCCATAATGATAGAGTTAATACAGTTACTATTTTATAAATAGATGTCTCCAGAAATATTTTTGGATGGAGTATGATTATTCCAATTCGAAAATTTTGGATTTTTTTTTGTATAATAGGAAGAGAGTTTTCTATTCCTACAGAGGCTGCTATCATAGATTAAAATAATGTAATCACTCATATAATCTTCTGGGAAATGAAAATTTCTATTATTTTTTAAATGTGGATCCCTTGAGGTTTTCATGTGAGATGGTGTCTAAAAACCATGATTTTTTCACATGTCTAATCATGTGGGACATATCTAAAATTAATATCAGATTGCTCCATGATCTGGTGTAGGAGATACATCTCATTTTTTGTAAACATCCTATTCTTTTAAAGAATGATGTTTTCAGAATAATCCATCTCATCATAACCAATTGATAGAAGGTTATTTAGTGAAAACTATAACACATATGAAATAGAAAGCACATCATTGAGTAAAATATGACGGTAAGGGAGAAATAACATAATTGGTGATAATAAATTATTCACAGTAAATCAATCTACTCTATAGATGGTGCAATACAAATTTATTTTTCATGCCTCCATTTTTAATGTCATTCTTGTATGGTCCAACCCCGATATATTATTTCATATCATGTAAATGATCCTATGGTGTTTTCTTTTGAAAATATTTAATATATTTTGATCCATAATAAAACCCACTGGGACAATGAGAATGTCTACACATTATATTAAATGTTTTTTCAATGAATATTGATAAAAATGTATTAGATTGAAATTTTAAAATTATATATATATAATTATCTTCCCTGATACTGTGAATGGATTGTTTGATGACCTTCATAGACAAAATATATTATTAATCCCACCATTTTATTTTAATTTCTCTTGATGGTGTTGATCATCATATTAGAGGTTCTTGATTCAGAACTCCTTTTCAATCATAACTTTTCCACTTCTGATCCTAGTTTTTATTGTTTTAAACTCTTTGACATGTCATGGATTAAACCCTAAAGGCTTAACCTTTTTTGGCATACTACTTACAGATTTCTTCCTACTAAGGTTTTTCTTTAGGCTATTGTCATCCAACTCTTCTATAAATGTCTCTTTTATCTTTAACATAAAGAAGACACAAATATTTTATTTTTGTCATGTTCCATAGCTTCTTCCCTCTGGAATTATATCATAAACATGTTTGATGGGATATGGTTATTCTCTGACTTTATTTTCTCAGAGATAAAACATTGTGTTGAGCATGACACTTCGCATCAAATCATGAATCTATTCTTAGACACTATTGCTGAGCTCCTCCACGTGTTATGGTATGATAAAAATTCTATTATCCACAATAATTACTCATTACATCTCAATGCAGGTCGGACGAAATTTCCCATTTCCATTAAAGATGATGCATTACTTTAGAATGCTCATTGTGATGACTCTGTTGGAGACTATGTGATCCTTCATCAGCTAAGGGTTGAAGGTATCTACCGGTAATTGAGACACACCTTGTAGTTTTTCTGGTAATCCCCACTACTCAGATGGATCAACATCAATGTTGAAGGAGCCTCTGAAGGGAATTCGGTGAATACATGTTGTGGTGCTATCTTCAGAGACTTTCATGGGCATTATTATGGATGCATCTACAACAAAATTGGAACCAACTCTTCTCATGTAGCTAAAATGTCGGCGGTGATTCATGCTGTCAAATTTTATAAACAAAAGGCATGGAACAACATCTGGATTGAATGTGATTCAACCAACATTTTCCAAGATATTTGGAGTTGTGTGGTTCACATTTCCTGGATGCTCACTACACATTGGATGAGTTTTCTGGCTTCTCTTTTTGATATCTGATACATTAGAACTTATGCCTACCGAGATGCAAACATTGTTTTTGATGTTCTTGCCAAAAAATTGATCAACCATGTTATTACATTACTGTAAGAGTTTACAGTTGATCTTCTTCCACTTTATGAAGAAGATTGTAACAAGATCCAATTTTTTCAGTCTCTTGATGTTCATTTTTTACAATACAAAAAATTGGGTCTTGGTATTTGAACAAATTATTTACCATAAAAAATCATCACATCAGTGGATATTGGGATTTTAATTTACGGAATGTAGAACCATTTGTACCAGTGGTCAGGAAAATTTACAACAAGAAAAAAATTGATAGATTGGAATCTATTTATAAAATCACATATAATTATTTTTCAACCATATTTGAAAAATAACTATATGTATCTTCGAAACATTTAATTGGGATTCGACCTAATAGAAAACAATATTCTATTAATGATCTCATCCTTGGGACCGACAAAAATTTATCTTTAATCTAATAGGATTACAAATATTAAATTAATGTCATTTATGGTTCAAATATATGAAATTGAATGAAAATGGTTTATTCAACCTAGTATGTCTCTATAAGAACAATGGAACATTTTTTTAAAAAAAGATGATGGATAACTTCACCATAATATGAATTATATAAGTTAAACAAGGTCATGAAAATGAAATGATTTCCCCTTCCATAAATTGATGATTTTTTATGATCAATTTAGAGGTTCTACATGGGTATACAAATTTTATTTATGATTTATATATCATCATATTACAATAGAAAAAGGGGATATTGAAAATAACATCATCTAGTGCCATTTTATGACTATGAACATGTTCTTATGACATTATTCTCATGAATGAACAATCATTGTCTATGTAATTAAAGAATAAGTTATTTTTGAGGTTTCATGATTAATTTTTTGGGCATTCGTCAATGATATTTTGGTCTATCCTATTACTATTTTGGAAAGTAAAAAACACTTAGATATTGTATTAGATATATATTGGAAAAAATATTTATAATAATCATGCATAGTGTGACTTTTAGATACATGATATACATTTCATTGTAAAATCATTCATAAAAATGTGTTTCTATGAATCCTGATAAGATAGATGTTTTTGTCTCAGGGAAACAACTAATGAATGTTTTATTTGAATGCAATTTCCTCAACATAGATATATATTTAAAATATATTGTTCATGATTTTTGATGACTCACACCACATGTGAAATAATTTTTTATGGTAATTATTTATAATTACCCAAAAATTCATAAATAAAATTCCAATATATATTTAATAATTTTTTATTTGGTACTGTATTTATAGAAATTACATAAACTACATTTGTTATTTTATACCATTATAGTATGTCATATTTAAAAACCACTAAAATTAATTACCTTCGATGATATATGATTTTAATAATTATTTTTTAGGTATATATTTTGGGTTTTGATAAAATCCAAATGACACAATGAGAAGAAGTGATTTGATAAACTAGGGGGATCATACCCTATAATGCATATTTTTCAGAGCATCTGAGGGAGATAACATAAAATTGATTTTACCTTGTCTATGACATAGCTAAAATTCAATAATTTACAGAAATTAAAAACACTACACTTGTTATTTTATACCATTATAGTAAGTCAGATTTATAAACCACTAAAATTAATTACCTTGGATGATATAAAATTTTTATAATTATTTTTTTATGTATATATATTGGGTTATGATAAAATCCATATGACACAATGAATAAAAGTTATTTGATTAACTAGTGGGATCATACCCTATAATGGATATTTATCATAAAATCTGAGGGAGATAACAAAAAATTGATGTTACCTTGTCAATGAAATAGATGAAATTAAATAATTTATTACTAAAGAATGAATTTTACTAGATCATTCTTTGCATATCAAGATCTTGGAAAAAGAAATTCTTTCCAATCCACCCAAAAAACTACCACCATCACAATCATTACCCTTCCTGAAGGAAATGGTTCAATAAAGAGTTATGTATCTATATTATTATATTAGAAATGTTTATATTCTACATTTTGATAATATAATTATTAATTTCATTAATTTTAATTGATACATAATTATATTAGTTGATAAAATATTATATTTCTTAAATTAATATACCGAAGATGCATTGTTGGAAAATATATTGATTTAATTTAAACTAATTTGTTGAAAAATTAATGAATACTAAATAAAATTTTATTTTGAGATAATATTATTTTTAGATTATACTTACCTATATTAAATAGCCTATATTATTTAATGAATCATTATTTAATCATTATGTGGTTTAGAAACTGAAATTTACCAAAAAATATTATTTTTCAATAATATTATATTCTTATTCAAAAGTAAAATTAAACATATTTCGAGAATTATTAAGGTTAAATATATATATTTTTTGAATCCATAACATCACAATTTTATAAATAAGAATTATTCAAAATTTTCTGAGGTAGCATATTTTTTTGGTAAAAATTAAATATGGTATTGACATAACCTATGTATTATGACATCATATCATAAAAAAGTGATATTATATATATAATAAATATTATACATGACCCTAATGTTTTCCCATTTTAAAATTACTTTTATTTGTATTTTAATAATTTTATAAAACAAGAATTAATAATCTAATATCTAAATTTGATTTTAAGGTTTTCAAATTAATGCATTATGAACATTACTATGATCCACAGAACCAAGGTTATTATTCTACTGAGTTCGGTTCGTGGACATATAAAATATTGAAATTTATTCCTAGTTGGTAGAAACCATGGGAATAATCATGGTACGGTGGGTGCTTTGGATTAATGCATTTTATAGGATAAAAAACATAGTATTATATTTTAATTATGAATTCTCATCTCTTTTTTTAAATATACAACCAAACTCACACTACTCTTCCCTCATAACCACTATTTCATGATTTCACACTATATTTTACACCCATGATACCAACCATAATTTCCAAAAGCTTTTATTATGTCCCCCATACATGTAGAGAAACCGTCTCAAGACACCATATCCACTAAAGCATCTGTTTATTCAAGAAAATTGTTATTTTATTCATATTAATATCTAATATGTCATGTTTGAATAAATTTTTAAACGCAGCACATACATTTTTTATACATTCCATGTATTGATATGTCCTCTTTCTCTATAATTAATCCATTCCATGGATAATTGTGTGAACCTATTATTCTATAGAAATTATCATGGTATTTTCCTTTCCAAGAATTAGTGTAGGTAATATCCATATCCATTACCACTAAATTAGGAAAAAAAATTGAGCACTCATAAAATATTGGGGACTCAATGTATGTAATCCTCAATAAATAATTATAGAAGAAAATAAGATGAAATATTTTCTAATGTTTTATTTTCAAAATTTAAAACATAATCTTCAATACGAGATGAATGTGATAACTTGACCAAGAATTATATAGGGGTCCAATAAAATCGGTTTCACTTTTATCTAATGGGATTCATATTGTTATTTTAAATAATTTTTTATGGGGTAAAACCCTAGTGTTTATGATGGGTTGAATATAGTGTGTCCTCCAACATCCCTGATATAGTTTAATCGGAAGGGGTATACACACATTATACTAAAAAAATTCATTTATAATATGGGATTTGGTATTATAGTGACCTTTTATAGACTGTATTTAATGGTTTCTCCTATAGGGTTTTTACTTAACAGTATGAAGGGAATTATAATGATGTGATGGATTATGTAGTGTCAAACTGGAGAAATATTGACGGTTTATGCTCTTTACTATGATAAAATATCGAAAAAACCCACGAAAATGGGATCCTTTTCAAAGAAAGTAGGTGATTTGTTTATTTTTATTTTATTATATTTCAATAAATTCATTTAACTATTAAAATAGTTTCCTTGTTTTATTTTTTAGTTTTATTTAATTTAATTTATATTCCCTATGTGAGACTTATATATCACCATGATAAGGTGTTCATTTAAATTTATAATGGTTAATTTTATAAAATTTAGAATATTTTTTATAATGGAAAATTGGTTTTATTTTAATGAAAATGTAGTATAAATTATATTTCAGTAAATTATGTATCAAAATGTCATATTTATTGATTGATTGGAAAGATAGAATATGTGTTACTAGAGTGATTTTTTTCCATGCTTCAATTGTTTATTTCTTTTCTACAAGTTAAAATATTTTATTTAATAATAGAAATTTTAATTTAAATATTTTTGTTTTCATTTAATAATTTTTATGTTGATTTATTTTATAAAACATGTGAAAACATTATTTACTCTATATATTTAAATATGTAATGCGTAAATTGTTTTACTACGGGGTTTCAATTGTTTTAGTGTGTGATTCATATATGGAATGTTTCTAATCACTCATATGTCATTTAAGATATAGGTTCTTAGATCTACATTATATGAAATAATTAGTATTGAATTACCTTGGTTTTTGTGGTATTTTTATATTTTACCACATTTCATCGAATTAATTTTTCTTCAAGGATATTCTTTTATATTTATTAAGAAACAATATTGTGTCCCTTTATATTAATTATTCCAAATATGTTTTCATTTGAATATTTACCTAAGAGGAGTGTATATAAATCCAATACTGATCAAATAATACAATTTCTATGTGGATTTTGTATTTTAATATTCATAGGAGGGAATCCGAGTGTGAATGGAAGTGTTATTTATTTAATTTTTTACTTAATTTTTTAATTCAGATTATGTATGGATTTCTAATATTCAGGTGGGGAATTTAAAATTTTTATTAGTTTTTGGATGTTTCAATGACTTTTATTATTAAAATAAATCATCCCCAATAGTTATCTAATGATTACAGAGCACTAGTTATACTAATTAAAATATGTTTGGAATGTTTTAAAATTATTGTTTAGGATTTAGTTTTTTATTTTCCATCGACAATTTGTTGACTCTCGTTAGCATTTTATGATATTATAAGGTGGTAGGATTCGATATAATTATATGGAATGAGGATAGGTCAATGGTTTATGGTTTTTAAACATTTCATAATTAACATTAAATTATACCAATTCTTAATCATGTAATGTTAGAGTTATTTTTTTTATTACAAATGATCTTAAATCCATGTCGTGGAGTCCAACATGGCTCTACAACACAGTAGTTTTTTTTTGGTTTTAACACTCTTGATAACCCATTGATGAAAAGGAACATATAATTGTGGGTATTTTGAAATGTTTATTGTGTCAATATGATTTGGTTGTAACTGTGATTCCTTATATTCTGGTGTGTTTTATCAAATGTGGTTATGTATTAAAAAATGGGGATTTTATGGAAAATGATTATAATTTAAATTTGATCCTTTAGAATTTTTTAAAAAATGATTTTTTTAATTTCAAAAATAAATTTTTTTATTTTTTTTATTATTTTAAACATATTTATAAAATAAATGTTTTCCATTTTTTGGTATGTTTGTTCTCAAATAGTATATTAACTTCTTTGGAAAAGAAAAAATTAACACATTGGTTGAATAGTTTTAATGTAATTTTTATCCCCTAAGAATATAATTTTAAATCATTTTATTGAAATGGTGTGTAAAATGAAAATTAAATTTTTGATATATTTTGGATTATGATGCTCTATTGAATTAATTGTTTTTGAAGGAATTAGTTTTCTACCCCGGCCAAATGAAATTCTTTTTAATTTGCATAGGGAATTGGGGTTCTAATTATTGTATGTTGTTATCCAAGTGGTTGGATACACTTAAGATCCCATGTGTGTGTAAACTTGATATATTATTCAACAAGGTATGTGAAATGTTTTTTCAAATTTTAAATTTCAAGAATATGAGTACCTATTTTTTGTGTATAAAGATTTGAACACTCATGGTTTTGGACTGGATTATTTTATTTGTCAAATAAGTTTGGGTTATGTTTATGTTTCATTAAAAATAATATATGAATACAGAAAAAATCACCGTGTAGGTGATGTGTTTATATGTTTGAGGTATTTCATCTATTTTTTTGGATATTCACTTTTCATTGAGTTTATTTTATATTGTTTTTTCCTTTCAGTGATGTAATATTGTTTTGGAAATTATGATTGTTTGGGAGGCTAGTAAAAGTGATACATAGAAAATTAATTGGGTTTAATTGGTGAATATTTTTCTTTTACATCCCATTGGAAGGAGATTTCCATTATTTAATTTCACATAATGAGTTCATATTCATGTATCCATGAGGTGCCTCATTCATTGGTCACTAATTTTGAGAGGTTTTAGATTTGGGATTACTGTTTTCTTTTATTTGAGAAATGAACATTTTTATATTTTCTAATATATTACTTCTTAACTATTTGTAGAATATTATGGTGTTGATGGATATGTGGAGAGTGTCATGCTTTATTTTCACTTCCTTTTTTCTAAATTTAATGACATTGGGTGAGTGATTTGGTTGGATAAAACTATTATGGTGGCTGATTGGTTATACAGTTCCTAGTGTTATGATAGTTTTGGTTTTGTTAAACATGAGAGGGTTACCCATACATGAGTCCCTAGATTACATAATTTTCATAATTTTTATGATATATGGATAGAATTTAACACCCCATGATTCCACAGTATGTTATATCTTCAATGTAATTCAATAACTTGCACAAAACACAACAAAAATATTGAGCGCACGACAACTTACCAAACTGGTCGTTCAAAAATTCATTATGAATAGTGTTAACCGAATTTTTAATTTTATATACACTATAAAATTTTATAATCCGTATAATTTGTTTCTTATACATAATATAAAAACAAATTTTGTTTTTTTATATAAAAGTGTTATTTTAAAAAAAATGCAATTTTAACACCTCTTAATGGAAGACTTATTTTAAATCCAATATTTGACACTTTTATATACTCAATTTGACAAAATAAACTTCTTCATTATAATCGGGACATTAAAAATTTAGTTTTGATTAATTTTTTTTTTCTTGATAACTTCCAAATTTGGGTGAAATGTGAAAAATACTAAATTTTAATAGAAAACATCTTTTTTAATCAAAATGATTTATAGTTTTAAATTATAAATTTTAATGTTTTTGAAGTATAATTAGATTATATGATTATCATTTAATAAAATTTTGGTCATTATATCTAATTTCAAAATTAATGTTTACATAAACACATGTTAATCTGTTAATAGTTTATACTTTTTTTAAAAACCTCATTTTTATTTTGACAATGAGAATTAATTTTAAATTAATAAATGCGACTTTTATGTATTGAATTTGGTAAAATAGACTTTATTTTTGATTATTTATAATTTTTAATTATTTATTATATTTAAATTTATATTAGGTAAAAATAAAAACATAATACTTATCTATGTTCAATGTAATTCATGGGAGTCTTTTTATAATAAGATTAGATATATAAAATTTTATTGAACATTTTATCATCAATTACCCACCATCTAGGTGCATTTTAAAGTTTTCATAAAACATAATTTTACCGCTTCTGTAAGATTAATTATCAAAATCCGAGAGACACGATTAATATTTGTAATTAATATTTGATTCAATAAGTGGAAAATAATTTTTGGTAAATAGTAACTTTTGACTTTTAATTAGCACTGTTAAAATTAAATTGGTCAATTAAAGGTAAAAATGAGATTGTTATTACCCGAGAACATGAACTAATATTATTGTAAAATATTCTTTCGACCAAAAAAACCTTAGGAATAAAATATGATCATTTAGGTCCACTAGGATTAGATTAGGAAATTTATTATTATTTTATTTAAAGAAGAGTTAAAAGTGCTAAATTCAATGTTTAATAACTAAACAATTTTTAATATAGGGTTACATATAAGATAAATTATCCCATAAATATTCAATATAAAAATAAATAGTTTTCCTACATGATGATGTTTTATTTATAATTTTATACATTAAATAATTTAATTTATTTATGACACAATGATGATGCAGTTATTACCATATTAATGAAAGATTGAAATAATTGATATTATAAATATCCATATAATTGTGATTTGAGAAATTTTAAGAATTACACTAATTTCCTAGGTTAATATGACTTTTTAGGGTTGATTCAATCCTTTTTTTTCGAAGTCATCATGCTGTTATGATTAAAAAAGACTATATTGTCAAAATTGACATAAAATAGTTCTTCAAACAAATACTATATTATTGGTTGATATAATATTTATAAAAATATAAGGGAGGGTAAAAGGTATTAAATAATATTATATATATCATAAATGAACCACTTGAGGTTCTCTTGGAAGTTTAGAGTATGTTTATTAAGCATATAGTATAAGAATACAAGAAGACATGGTAAAAGTGAAATTATTTAACTAAGAGTTAAATCTAAAGGATATGTTTAAAATGGTAACCTTAATATGTCTAAAACGAATTGTTTTAGAATATTTAGATCCATCCTAGAATTATATTGGAAATAAATCAATTTTTATCCTTTATAAAAAGAAATTTATTTTATTATAAAATAATATTTCAATCTTTTCTTAAGGTGCCCCTCACCTCTCTTATAAATGGGAACATCCACTTCTCTTAGATTCACATCTTCGAATAAATTTGGCTTAGACAACCTCTACCCAAATATCCTCCCAAAAGTCCTCCCTTTAATTTAGAGTCCTTCCTTCAATCCAGAATCCAACCAATGGAGGCCTTTTGATCAAATGAAAATGAAGAACCCAAAAAAGAGCTAAATATTTCTTCACCTCTGTCAAATACATTTTTTCCTCCACTTACTCTTTCATTGTTATTTCGATTCTAAAATAATAAATATATTATATTATATATAATAAATAGATATTATAGCAAATGGTTCAATCCTATTCATTATTCTATCCATCATATAAATGAAAAATTCACCATACGTGCGTACGTACGGATTACCGTCTCCACGTCGTGGTGTAGTTTGTCATTAAAACACATCATCATTTGGAAGGGTGAAAGAGTGAGTATAAATTATTAAAATAATAAATATATCATGATAATTATACATTATATATGATATAATATACAATTATAAATGATTTTAATATCAAAAGAATGATATTTTCGCTCATGCGTATGTAAGGAGTACCATCTCCACGAACGCGACGAGATTCAATCCCCATCATATCCATTCAAGACTAATTTTTATTTGATGATTAAAAATATTGTTTAAAGACTTAATATCATTATTAATACGAATAAAACACATCCTATCAATAACAAACAATACTTGCGTAACATTGTATATAAATGAAAATGAACCAGTTAACACCTGAAACGAAGATACTACAGAAATATCATTAGGAATGTAATATTATAAGATCATATATGATATAATATTAATTTATGTGGCTCTTTTATAATTTAATAACTATTATTTCAACATTATTCAGGAGGTTAACCTACCCATGACCAAGGAAAGGTACATGGTAAGGGTTAATTTCACAATCTCTTTATTATCTGAGGTTGTTTTATACGTGAGTATCTACTGTGACCACTTTATCATCCACATCCGTGTTTCATAAAAATGTATTTCAAGACATTTTTAATTTTTACTAGACACTTTTTAATGTCATTTATATCCTTACTCAATATTATATGTTTTGAAAGGAATTTTTCCATCATTTTCCAAACAAAGTACATTATGACCATTTCGACAAAATTATGTTGTGAATATATTTTTTTAACTTATACGGTGAGTGCGGCTACATGTCTCTGTTATTAAATTATTTAAGATTCCCTTACAAACTTATAATTTTTTTTCAAAATTAAATGTTTTCTTTTAAATGGTTTTAAAGTTGAAAGATTTATAGTTTTCATTACATCTATGTCAAAATCAATTGATGTATTTTAAACTTGTTTGAAGTTGATTTATTATGTTACAAATCCTCCATATTTTAGTAATGGTTATTTGATATGTTTGAATGTGGATGTGTTATTTCATTCCATTTATGGTTTATGGAAAAATAATTAAAATTTATTATACCATTTTTATTCTGAATGTTTATATTATGTTTCATCCTTTTCATATGAGGAATGCATTGGGATTAATATGTGATGGGTGGAGCTCTCCATAGCTCCTCGATGCATTGGTTGGTTTCATTAGATAATCTATTGTCTTGTCAAAAGTCCATTAAATTTTTTTTTAGTCTTGGAACTGGTCCTTGACTATGTGGTTATGAAGTTTGTCATTATGCATTCTATCATTATGAAAGTGGCTATGGATATTCCATGTGATTATTTGACTAGTGGAATATCCATTTTAATAAGTAAATATGATTATTTGATTTTAAATTTCACATCTTATACATAAGTTCAAGTTTAAATGGATTTTGTTTTAGTATTATATATTTCGTTAAATGTTTATGCATTTTTATGAATGTTTCCTCTATATTGTTATATTTATTTAGCAACTCAACTCACTCTTTTCTATTTTTAATTTTTCCTAGGATATGAAGATATATATTATGAGTGACCTCCATGGATAGTCTATGGGATATGAGTGTGGCATATGGAGACTATGTTGTTGTAGATTTTCATTTTATAATTTAATGTAAAACTTATGAATGTATCTAGTATTTCTAAGGCTACTAAACTGATCGGTCATTCGGGACATGATTCCTTGTATCACATCAATGTTAAGTAATAATGCACTGACTATGGGTAATTGGGGTTAGGGAGTTATAGTTGGTATCAGTGGATGTTTAGTACAATTCTTGTAAACTAGATTTAGATAAACTCTAATTAGGGAAAATTACCCTAAGATAGACTATGAGGAGTGGTATAGAAGAAATTCCTAGATATTTTTTAATGTACTGATTTTGAGAATATTCCAAGAAATACATTCATGTCTGGATAAGAGTAGGTAGAGGAGGCTCTATCATAGATGTAACTAGGGGTAAAATCTAAAAACAACTCTTTGATATTGACTATAATGGGAACTTCTACATGACAACGGTCCTTGTTTCACTCTTGGTTATGATACTCCCTGGGTCTATGCTTATGATAATTCACATTTTAATTACAAGGCATTATAAAAGACTAAGGAGTAAATATATTCTAAAAAAAACAATTTCATGATTCTAGATTATATCCATAAACTGTTCAATTTACATTAGGTATTTTACAAGTATGGAATTATACATTTTGATTTATAAACTGACCTAGTTTATGCCATTGTTTAGAAATGGCACCTAGTAGAATGAATGAGAACTCCTACAATACTTATGATCCAAATAGTAATAAGGATCACATATTTCATGGTAATAAGCCTAAATTAAGAATGGAAATAATCTCCCATGTATTATCAACATATGATGAAATAGTATCATCTGTTAATAATATAAGTAAATAATTATTTGATTCCTATGACTTTGAAGGGAATCAATAGATAAAAATGATAGAAGAGAGAAAGATAGATAAAGGGAAGAGGGTAAGAAGGATTTTACCATACGTGATAACTGTGGATAGAATCACCTTTCTAAATGCTTGAAGGGAATGTGAGTATGTTATATTTGTTGAGAAAAAGGACATCAGGTACGTGACTTCAAAGGTAAGGAAAATGATTCAAATGTAAAATGTTTCATCTGCAAAGAGTAGGGACACTACACGAATCAATGTCCCAGTCATCAGAGTATATCGTGAAAGATGTTATTGGATAATATTCGAGTTATGATACTACCACATATGAAGATGAATTTCTAGTGCTCTTATTTAGTTATTAAATAAGAATGTCATTTCAGTGTTGTATCAATGATATACTAGTTATATGAATTATGGAAAAAATAAGGATTGTACTGCAGTACTATTTCATTGTGGATTTGAGATTATATTGTTCTATGAAAAGTGACTCAACAACATGTAAATTTTTAGGAAAACAAATGCTTGGAGGAATGATAAGCCTTAATATGCTCCTAATATGGAGGTAGTTATTTTTGAAAAAGAGATGGTTGAATTGGATAAATTATATTGGATATTCTTGACTACATTGGAACTGATGAATGGTTTGTTTATTTCATTATTGTAGGAGTATTAAAAAAAATTTGA
Source organism: Viscum album (assembly GCA_963277665.1). Lineage (NCBI taxonomy): Eukaryota > Viridiplantae > Streptophyta > Magnoliopsida > Santalales > Viscaceae > Viscum > Viscum album. The sequence goes on along the minus strand of OY728164.1, from coordinate 1,862,758,551 downwards.
TATAAGTTATATATATGTTATTATATTAGGAATAAGGGAGAATGAATATAATAAGTATGGTTTTATAGTAATTCAGGGTTTTACCATTTTTTAATGAATACATGATGAACTTATTCACATGTTATTAAGTGAACAAAAAAGATCCTCATTGTGTTTATGTTCTTTATAAATATTGGAATGTATGTTTAGACAGAACTAATTTGGATAAGTCTAATGGTTTGAATGGGTTATTTTTTAAATTGGATACTATTGTTACAGATAAAAGAATTTATTCAGATTATATTTGGATTGTTAAAAAAGGACAACCTAGAGGTCGGGCGACAACCTCTAGCATCTGGTAAGGCCATGATACATGAACTCACAACTGAAGGGTGACAAGGGTGCATCACCTACCACTAGCCTACATGATGTCCAGGTTTTTATAATGCAGTTTTTTAAATAGTCCCCAAATAAACTATACATGTATTATATTTCTAACCCTATACATTTACGATAAATAGAATATTTTTGAATTCTACTATCTTTTGGAGTGAAATATGAGTTTGTGGTAGTAATTAGTTGAAAGATGGTACTCGACATGAAAAGTATATATTTTCTTCTCCCACTTATTCTATGAATAAATTAATTACTAAACATTATGGAAGGGTTCTTAAAACAAAATATATGTTATCGTAATATCATATGTTTTGTTGAACCAATGATATATTAAACCATCATAGATTGATGGATTTGGAGCCTAAATTTTACACCAGTTTGTGATTGATGACCTCAATAACTACCTGTAAATATTTTCATTTTTCCTATAATTATGTGTCTATAATTTCACCAATTTTCTCTTAATTGAGAAAATAATTTGGTGGTGACTTTTCAATTCCCTTTCCCTCTTATTAAGACTATATTTTATTAAACCAATTTTCAATGTGGGTTTTCGACAAAAGTAATTTCTATTTTTAACATTTTTTTAAGAACAATTTCAAATTGCAAGGAAATAATTTATTGAAGGAGGGGATAATGTAAAACCCCAAGATTTCATAGTTCATTATCTCTCCAAAGTAATTCAATAACTTGTGCAACATGCAAACCTGAGTTTGAGCGCACCACAACATACCAAACTAGCCTTTGAAAAAGTGGTTATGAATATTGTTAACTGAATTTTGAATTTAAAATACTTTATAAAATTTTAGAATCCATATTATGTGTTTCTTAGACATAATATAATAACAAATTCATATTTTTCAGATAAAAGAAGTATTTTCAAAAAAATGCAATTTTACCGCCTTATAATGGAGAACCATTTTTAAATCCAAAATTTGACACTTTAGTATATTAAATTTTACAAAATAAATATCTTTTATAGAATATGGAAATAAATATTTAGATTTGATAAATAATTTTTGTTTTTCTGATAAATTTTCTATTTGGGTGAATAGTGAAAAATACTAAATTTTAACTGAAAACAAATTTTTTAATCAAAATAATTTATATTGTTCAATTATACATTTTAATGGTTTATAAGTATAATTATATTATATTTTTATCATTTAATTCAATTTTGGTCATTATATGTAATTTCACATTTAAATCTGACATAAACAATGTTAATCTTTTGATAGTTTTTAATTTTTTTAAAAACTACCTTTATGGTTTTGAAAATGGGAAATAATTTTAAATTTATAAATGTAACATAGATTTTTTTAATTTGATAAAATAGATTTCAGTTTTGAATTCAAAATATCAAAATTATCTTAAGGTGAATTATTGGTATTTTTTTGAAAACATTCATGTTTTTATGAATACTGAGAAACACTGAGTTATCGGTTAAAACCGAATTTATATTTAAATAGTTAGTTATATTATTTAAATTTATATTAGGTAAAAATAGATACATAATACCTATATAAGTTCAATTTAATTCATTGGAGTCGTTTTATAATAAGTTTTGAAATATAAAATTTTATTGAACTTTTTACTGTTTTTACCCACCTCCTATAAGCATTTGAAAATTTGCATAAAACGTAATTTTACATCTTCTGTGAGTTGAATTTCAAAAATCAGAGAGACATGGTTAATATCAGTAATTAAAATGTGGTTCAATAAGATAATTATAATTTTTGGTTAATAGTAGTTATTGACTTTTATTTACCACAATTAAAAATAAATAGGGTAATTAAAGGTTAAAATGATATTATTGTTACCAAAACACATGACCTAATATTATCTGATAAGTGTATTTAGACCAAAAACAACCTTAGGAATATAATATGATCCTTTAGGTCTAGTTGTATTAGATTAGTACAATTATTATTATTTTATTTAAAGACGATTTAAAAGTGTTAAATTCATTGTTTAATAACTAAAACATATTTAAGATAGGGTTACATATATGATAACATAGACTATAAATAATAATTTTAAATATATAAGGTTTTCCTATATAATTCTATTTTATTTATAATTATTATATCTTAAATATTTAAATTTATTTATGACAAAATGATGATGCAGTAGTTACCTTATTAATGATAGATTGAAATAATTGATATTATAAATATCCAAATAAATGTAATTTCAGACTTTTGGTGAATTCCACAATTGTTTTTGGTTAATATGACATTATAGGATTGATTCAATCAATTATTTTCGATGTAATCATTAGGTTATGATTTTAACAAAATACAAATTCCAAATAGTGTCAAAATTGACATAAAATTGTTTTTAAAACCAATACTATATTATTGGTTGATATAATATTTCTAATAATCTAAGGATTAGAGAAAGGGCTTAAATATTATTATATAAATCATTATTTTACCACCTGTGGTTATCTTGGAAGTTTATAGTATGTTTATTAACCATATAATATAAGAATACAAGAAGACAAGGTAAAGGTAAAATTATTTAAATGAGAATAAAATCTAAAAGATAAGGTTATAAGGGAAACATAAACCTGTCTAAAATCTATCAGTTGAGATTATTTCAACCCATCCCCACATTTTCTTCTAAATAAATCAATTTGGAGCCTTTATAAACCGAAAATGATATTGTTATAAAATAATATTTCAATCATTTCCTAAGGTGCCTCTCACCTCTCTTATAATAGGGAACATCCCCTTATATCAAATTCACACCTTTAAATCCATTTGGATCGGCCAACATCTACCCAAATATCCTTTCAACTACCCCCCTTCATCCTAGAGGAAATCCATTAGACAGAAATCCAACCTATGGGTCCCTTTTTATAAAATAAAAAGGAATAACCCAAAGAAGAGTCAAATATTTTATCACCTCTTTCAAGTTCTTTTCATCTCTCACTTCCTCATTCCTTGTTATTTACATTATAAAATATTAACTACAGTATCATCTATATATTTTGATGTTATTATAAAAATTTTGTAACCCTATTCATTATTCAATCCATCCTATAATTGACAATGTCACCGAATGTTCGTATGTACAGATTACCGTCTCCACATCGTGTTGTATTTTGTTATTCAAACACCTTTCATTTGGATGTGTAAAATAATGAGTATAAATGATGTAAATAATAAATATATCATGATAAATATTCCTTATATATGATAAAACATCCTATTATATATTATTATAATATCAAAAGAATGATATTGTCGCTCGTCCGTACATACATATTCATGTCTCCACCAACGCGATGAGATTCATTCCCTATCATATCCATTCAAGAATAATTTTCATTTTATGATTACAAAAATGTTTATAGACTTAATATCATTCTGAATATTAATATGATACATCCTATCCATTACATACATTCCTAACGTTACAAATCATATAAAGGAAATCGAATCAATAAACACCCGATACGATGATACATGAGTTTAACCTACCCTTTACCAAGTAAATGTACCAGGTAATGGTTAATTTCACAATATCTTTATTATCCAAGTTTGTTTTGTACTGGAGTATCTACTGGGACCTCTTTATCATCCACATCTGTGTTTCCTAAAAATGTATTTAATTTTTTTTACTATTTACTAGTAAATGGGTTAAATTCATTTATACCGTTATTTAACATATATGTTTTGAAAGGAATATTTCCATCATTTTTCAAATAATGTACTTTATGACCTTTTCGACAAAATTAATTTAAGAATGTCTTTTTTTAACTTATACAGTGGGTGTAGCAATTTTTCACTGTTATAACATCATTGAAACTTTCCTTACAAGCTTATAATAATATTTCCAAAATAAACGTTTTCTTTTAAATGGTTTCATAATAGAAATATGTATTTTTTAAAATAGTCTTCATTTAATCTATAAAAATATCCTTTGATGTATTTCATCCTTATTTGGAGATGATTTTTTATGATAATGATATTACATATTATATTGAAGTTTTTTTATATGTTCGAATGTGGATTTATTATTAAATTCCATTCATGGTTTATGGATAAAGTATTGACATTTTGTATGCCAGGTTTAATATGAATGTTTATGTTATGTTTAATCCTTTTCATATGACGAATGCATTGGACTTAGTAAGTGACTGGTGGAGCCTGCTATAACTCCTCAATGCATCGATATCTCTCATTAGACAAACTAGTGTCTTGGCAAAAAGACGTGATTTTTTTTTGTTATCTTGGGACATGGCATTGACTTTGTGGTTGTGAAGTTTGGGATTATGCATTACATCATTATGAATGTGGCTATTAATATTGGATTTGATTATTTGACTAGTAGAATATCCAAGTTAATAAGTAAATGGAATTATTTGATTTCAGCTATTCCATATTATACTTAAGATCAAGTTTAAAAGTCTTTTGTTTTAGTCTTATACATTTCTCTTAATTTTTATTCTTATTTATGATAGTTTCCACTATTTTGTTATCCTTACTGAGCATCTAAGCCCACACCTTTCTATATTTTATGTTTCCCAGTATGCGAAGAAGTATATTATGACTGAACTGTTGGGATATTCTCAGGGATATGAGTGTGGCCTATTTAGAATATTTTGTTTCAGTTTTTTTATAATGTAATGTAAATACTATGAATGTATCTAATATTTCAAATGCTACTAAATTGATCAATCTTTTGGGATAAGATTCCTTGTATCATTCCAATGTTATGTAATAATGCACCGACTCTGGGTAACATGGGTCAGGGCATTACATAGAACACATTTAATTTTTATTATTAATGAATGTGTTAAAACACCTCTTCCATTGGCTATTTTTTGATTTGATTACTGTGGAATTTTTGGATAATAATTCATAATATCATCAATACTAAAACTATTTAGGGTATATTTTGTTATTTGTAGGCCCCATGTATTATTATATATGAACTCATTTTCAATGTCAATGGATAGTGGAATAATATGGTTTCTATTTTGGTTTTTATGTAATCATTTTTGTTTTTGTGATTATCTCACAATACGAGCGTTTATATGATGTTTCTTCATTTATGAGAATTTATATCAAGGTTATGACTTTGTTTGATCACCATTAATTATTATTTTCCTATAACATACTCATGGATGAATACTATTAATGTTTTTTTAATTTCATGAGGATTTATTTGGATCATTAGAAGATGGAAAATATATTTGGTTTCCATGGATTTCAGATCCCTTGATTAATCTCTAACCCCAGTCAATTTTTGATGACATACTAGACATACTAAAATTCATTAACATTTTACTCACAACTAACTTTCTGCTAACATGATTATTCATGTTAGAAATTATATTTTCACAGACATTCCACAGTTTTTTAAATATTTTCATTAAAACATGTTCTAATTATTTCAAATCCCTATATCTGTATTTGGTAAATAAGATTAAATTTTTTTGTACTCCGAACGAGATTCTCTTGGTTATGACTAACCATTTGGAAACCATGTGTGGGACCCTATCATTGGGAAAATTAATTATTTAATTGATAGAGAAAACTATGTTAAACACTGTTGGGTGTTAGATTAATGTATTTTCCTACGTTTTGGGTTGTCTAGAAAGGGTAGAATGGTTAGTTCACTATTTAATAATCATCAGGATAAATGATATAATCCAAAAAATGGGCCTGAATAATTATTATTATTTTATAAAAAAACTTTTATGAAAAAAAATAACTCACATTATATTATCTCCACTATTTGATGCACCAATATTCCCAATGGATATTCCCTCAAATAGAGCCTCATCGAAATTCCTATCTTGTGATTCAACCTCTTTTATTTAAAATTTTACATGTGATCTCCCTATGAAAATGGTTCTTATTCTATATCTCCATTTATTATAACTACAATGATTTGATGTTTCTGTCACCTCATGTGGTCTATGATATGGCCAAATCCTTGGTTTTTAATTTTTCCAATTTACAGTTCTTTAGGTTTTCAATAGAATGTGAGTGTGCCTTAATAACTATTTAGGCATATAATGATGAATGAGATATATTTTAGATCATTTCAAAACCCTTATCTAATAATTTAAGTAACTTTTTATTTTAAACTACATAGTATGGCATGATATTAAATTTATTATGTATTTAATGATTTTATTGGAATATTTAAGGTTATTATGATCCCCTAATTGGAATGAATAACTATTTAGATGGTATTTTCTCTTGTAATGGCCTCAGGATATGTACCATTTTATTGTAAAATTTAAATATTATTGAATGCCACAGATTTCCCTCGACTAGACTATTGTGAATTCCAATATTTATGGTGTTTTGGGAGACAACGATGGCCCATTTCAATAGTTTTCCAAATTTCTAGTTTTTCCAGTTTTTACATCTGTAACTCAGTGTGTAGGCATGTTAGTGTGTCATCATATTAGTGTGTTTTCATGTGAGTACATCCACATGGTAGTGATTCAACAAGTCAGTGCATCAGTGAGTCAAATGTGTTGGTATCAGTGGGTTGGGATCATCGGTGTCAGTGATGTGAGGGTGTCAGCATCTGTGAGTCAATAGAATTGATTTCTTTAGGTCAAGGAATCAGTAGGTCGCGGAATTAGTGGGTCAAGGGATTCGACATCAATAGGGCAAGGCATTGGTAGGACATTGCATTTGTATGTTGTTACGTGAGTAGCTCAACATCTGTGGCTCATCGTCGGTAGGTCGCATCAGTAGCTCACCTGTCGGTATCTCTACGTCTGTGACTCACACATCAGTAAGTCATTTTTTTCTTTCCCGGTTTTTCTTAGTTTTCCAGTTTCCCCCATCTCTTATGTCTTAGTTGACATAGATAAAGTTTAAGGCCTATTTTGATGTTTTAGGGGCATTTTAAAGGATATTGAGTATATCATTAAGATCTTATTCTCCAAAGTGATTTGATATACTAAAGCCATATGATTTTTACAATGATCTTATGTTAATGACATTTAAAAATGTTCTTCCATTAAAATAGGATATGGATCTTCAATGTTGTGAAATTCTCTTCCAAGTATGTTTTTAGATTCCTCTTGGTGCGTCTAGAGGATTCCTCCCCTGACTAATCGTTCACATGTGCTAGAGCCCCTCCTGCTAAATTTTCTTGCCGTTTCATGCTGCTTGTGCAATCCCCTATTCTTGGTACAAGGAGTAACATTGATCCTTTGATCATCCATGTAGGGGTTTATTCTATCGCTCTAATATTGTGCATCATAAGGGTTGGATGTCCTAATTTATATTTGTAATGAATAGTGGTTACTCATTATTAAAACAATACTAAATAAGAAAGGAATATGATAGAAAGTTAACATGGGTGAGTAACATAGTCGGCTGGGAGTGGTTTGATGTTGATAACATTTTTCCCTGTTATCCTTACTGATGCTATGATCTATTGTGTCTGTAAATCCGTCTGATAATTGTGTCCATTGGTGATATTTTCGGGTGCATGGGTGGTGGATTATAATTATTGTTTTATCTGTATGAAATTTTTTAGTAAATTCTAATCTGCTTAATTAGGTTTACCCAGTTAAATGAAATGAATTCCCCATGATGATAACTATTGTATGATAAAATCTGTTTATCATTTGGATTAATGAACAATGTTTTCCAAATCTTAATATATCATGTTTATCAGTGTGGTTGAGTGTTTTGTTCTATCATATTTTGTGACATTATGTGAGTTGTGTAGTGCTACTATTGGGAGCACGGTTTTCGATATAGGGGTGGAGAGAGGAGTTGGATTTATTAGAAGAGTGTCATACGTGTGTGTATTGGGTATGCGGATTAATGTTATTTGTTGTGCGTATAGTATTTGTTGTGGTCTGTGTGGTGTGTTGGAGTCCTAGGATGAGAGACTGATTGATTATGGAATGGATGAACATGTATGCATTGGGACTACCTTTGTTTGTTATGTGGTCATGGAGAAACAATGAAAAGTGAGAATTCTCTGTGGTTATGAACAAGTTGGTTGTGGGACTACATGAGGAAATATTTGGATTGTGTGGTATAAACTTGATGAATGAATGTTGGTTGTGGTAGAAGTGGGCATGCATCGGGACCATAAAATCTAGTTTTGTTGATTTTTTGGTATTATTATGGTTGTCTGTTGCCCAGTTGTGTTGTAATAAATTAATTTGAATCCAATAATTATCAAATGGATGATGGTCTAATGAAAAAGTATTTGGGATATTCTTTTTAATGGTTGTTTCAATGTTGTTAATATAGGGTTAGTATAAACATGGTTTTGTACGAGTTTGGAATTTGTTTTGGGTTTCGTAGGTTAGGGAAGAGTGTTTTGTTACCAATATATATATATAAATTTTAGTTCATTTTAATTTATATATTCACAACTCCCTTTTTTAGTACAATGTTCTAAACACCCCCATTGCATGGGGGGGGGGGATGTCTTTCCCAAAATTCTGGTGGGATGATGGGTGGCCGGTTACTGACATTCTTCATCAAACCCTCTTTCAGGTTCTTAGTGTTCGAGTGTATCCGGTCAGGGTGTAATGGAAAGATCCTTACCATAGTCTTATATCCTTTGGGAAGGTTCTTTTTAGATGAGATTCCACGGTGTTTGTGGACCATTATAGTTTTCCAAAGAGTCCTCGGGATGAGCCCCATGTTTCATCGGGTGAGAGGCATGGTTATTACTACCCATGTGTATGTGGGCTTGATTGATTGTGGTTTGTGGCCCATTTTCGTGTGGGAAGGTTGTGGAAGTGGGACTGCGTATTGGAAGAGTGGTAACACCAACATTTAATCCATTAGGGAAGAACATTCAGCCAGTGCAAAAGTGGTGTTGAGTAGCCAAATGATTATGTGCTTATACTATTACTTTATTTGACTTCCATTTTTTTGTGAGTGTGCATTAGTGAATCTAGGATAATTATTATTCCATGGGTGGTACATCAAGGTTATACTACTTTCTCATAGAAAAATGATAATGTTTTCCCACATTTCCATATGTATCTTTAGTTTCCCTATGGAATATACTTTTATGCTCACCCTACGTATGTAAAAATATTTTGAGGTTTCCTAATAGGTCTTCAAGAACAATGCTAGACATTACTAGATCGGTCATTGGGATTATTTTCTATCTCTTATTACAATCTTTACTTTTGGTACATTAATTTGGTGTTTTTTTTACATTGTATCATCTTTTATTTTGAACATGAAAACATGAATTGATTTTGGCATTACTTTTACCTTCATAGTCCTATCATGTTCTATAAAAAGGGTATTAACTTCCATATTATGTGAGATTATATACCATATTTTATAGTATCCTCTCTAGGACCTATTGAAGTTGGGAGTCAACGTTCATTATGTCTCCTTCATCTTGAGGAATGAATGTCGTGGAACTTTGTTGTCCCTTACCTAATCTTGAAGAATGTGGGTCCTGACAAAATGGTATTAGAGGAGAGGTTTGGGAGTTGATAGATAGGATGGTTTTTGGATTTAGTCACATTGAAGATTTTATGTGATGGTAGGTAAATGGTGTTAGGAAATCATGCTGTGTGAAAAAGGCTGTGGAAGATTGAATAGGACATGGGATATTAGGGACCCCTGTGATCTGATGAAAAGACTCTGGACCTACTAAACAACAAAGTGAGGCTATAGTGATAGCAAGGTAGAGACCCTATGAAAGGTACATGAATCATAATGACTATGGTTCTTGTTTCTATTTCGAGTTCTAGGAATTTAAAATAATTGATGAGTTAAAACATATATAAAAGAAAATTTCAACAGTTCCCCAACATAGGAATTCCTTGTTAGCTTTTCAGCTATGAAACCCATATATCATCTACGTGTGGTATGTGAAGCTGATTCCTAGTATGTTGACCTAGTTGAACAATGTATGGATGATCGAGAGGAGGTAGATGAACAATTGTAGAAGATAATTCCTTCCATCTAACAACATACTCTAGGAAAGTATGAGGGAAGAGTCTTAAACACAATGAAAAGGGAAGTGTCAAGGAGCTGATGATCAATTTAATATTGATCTGAGATCTGATATAAGACTAGGTTCCTCTACTCGTGAGAAATTTATTTGGAGAATTGTGTCATTGGTGGATTATTTACCTTAGGGAGAAGAATGAAACTAATGATTCATGTGCTGACATTCAGAAATAGATTCAGGTGGAATTACTTTCATTCATGACGAAGGACGAGAAGAGGCGAGCGATACTCTCCATCCAGTAGGTAAGTATGTTTGTAAGGGTACTGAGGATCATGTTCAAGGATCTCTTACATGTCACACCTGATCATTTTCTCGATTATGAGTCTCGATAAAGATGCTTGTAAGTGGCCATTTTACCATCTCTTCGGAATGCTCATACTCCATTCCGACTACTAACGTACTATGAGGATAATAAAAAGTCTAAGGTAGTAGAAAAGTTGCGCTCACTAGGAGTTGTACCCTGATGTGGGAGCTATCTGAGTTCATCAAAGGGGAATGATGTCAGTAGTAGGTCTCTGGTGTCATGGAATTCCTAGTTTTTTCCAATGGGAAGTAGGCCTTAGTAGTTCCAGTTTTGATTTCCCAGACCCCTCCCATTTTTCATGGTCCATGTTCAAAGGTTATTTAGCTATGGAGGCCGTGGAAATCATTGGAACCCATGGCTAGTTTGAGTGTAGTACAGTGGGGGTAGGCGGGTTCAGTGCCCACCTAAGAAACATGAGTTTTCGGCTAGGTCATTCCATTAGTTGGGGCAGTGAGCTCTTGATCCACTATGGGTAGATTGTGCCAGGGGAGCTTGAACATAGTTTTCACCTCAGAGAACTCAACCAGGACTTGGTCGGGGAGGAATTCAATAGTAGAGGGGAAGATATGTTTTCATGGGATGTTATATTCCACTACAGTAGAAAATCTAGAGGGATCATAGTGTTTTCATGATATGATCAGTCTTTTTATGATTCTTGTGTGTGCTTTGTTTGATTTAGGAGCTTCTCACTCTTTTTTCGACCCAGACTAGCAGTTTCCGTGGGACTAGATTTGGAGAGAACATCTGTTCCACTGATGTGGAGTACACCAGTTAGAGGATAGAAAAATCTATTTGATGTATTTTAGGGATATAGACTGGTGATGTGAAAACATAAGTCTCATGGGGATCTTCTTCTGATACAGATGCATGTTTACTATGTCATTTGAGGCATCGACTATTTGTTTTTTTGTAGGTCATTATCAACTACTTCATGAGAAGATTTGTGTTCTCATATATGGATGTCCAGCCAATGTTTTCTTTTATGGAAAGCAGGCTTCTAAGGTGAACAACTAGAGTGTGGAGCCTCTTCTTCCATTTTTATATGAGCTGTTACTGGAATACATAGACACTAAGATGGTGGATGTTTCAGGGGCATTCTGTGTGTTCCTGGATTTCTTCACTGAAGAGGATGTGACTATACCCCCTCGACATGACATGGTGTTCAGTTTGGAATTTCAACTCGATGCTCATCCCATTTGGATGGCTCCCTATCATATAGAACCTCTTATGTTGTGTGAGTTGTGGATTAAAGTTAGCAACCAGATGATGATGTATATTATTCAAATGTGTGTGTCTCAATGGGGTGCTCTAGTATTGTTTGGAAAGAAGGAAGACAATGGTTTAATATTGTACAGAGACTACCAGAGATTGAATCAAGTGATGGTCATGAATCATTACCCTCTTTGTGGATCGATGATATTTTCAGCTAGTCAAAGGGAGAAGGATGATTCTCTAAGATCGGCATGCGGTATGGATATCACTAGTAGATGGAGAAGTAGGGTGAAATATCGAAGGCTTCTTTTAGATGAAAGTATGTGATATTTGAGGTCATGGTTCTTCCCTTTAGTGTCATGAATGTTCCAATCGTGTTCATGGGTCTCATGAACTCTATTTTACATGAGTTCCTGGACAGGTAAATTGTTGTGTTCATCGATGACCTCCTGATATACTCAAGGTATAAGGAGGATCACCCAGAGCATCAATGGACTTTCATGCAGGTCATCTGACACCACCAGCTTAACGAAAATTATTCCAAGTGTATGTTATGGACACAAGATGTGTACTTCCTTGAAAATCTATTGTCTTATTTGGGGAATGTTAAGGAACTTCCAAAAGATAATGTATTTGTTTCTTAGGGAGCACCCAACAATGTGGTAGAGGTTTGTAGCTTCCTAGGACTACCAGGACATTATAGGGGATTTAAGCATGACTTATCTTGATTTGAATATCCATTGATAAATTTGACAAAAAAATACCATGCCATCATGGGCAGTGACAAGTGTCACATGGCTTTCAACTACCTGAAGGGAATGCTTGTCAGTACCGCAGTGCTTAGGTTACCAGAGAAAGGGGTGATGTTCTAGGTGTTCTATGATGCTTTCTTCTTAGGTATAGGATGTGTTCTGAGGTAGTAATGAGTACTTATCTCTTATAGAACTAGGCAGTTACATCCTCAAGAACATAATAATGCCACCCATGATCTGGAGGTTGATGTGATCATGTTAATGCTGAAGTTGTAGAGGCATTACCTCATCGTGGAGCACCTTTTGGTCATCAGGGATCACAATATCTTCATTTATATCATTTCACAATGAGACTTAATTGTGTTGCAACAAAGGTGAAAGTGTGCACGTGGGTAGACTCAGAGGCTGAAGGACGTGTGTTGGCGTTTTCTTGGTTGATTCTTCAGAGGGATGGTCGGAGTCTAATCATAATTAGATTTTATTTTGTGGGAATCTATTTTTCTCTATAACAGTGAACAAGTTTATTCTTTGTGAGTTACATAATTCACCAATGTTAGTGCATCCCAGAGCTTCTATGATGTACAAAATCTTGAGGGAATAGTTTCAAAGGCCCAGAATAAAGGGGGAATTGGCGGAGTTTGTGGTGAGGTACCAAGTGTGTCAGAATGTGAGGGTCAAGAACTAGGATCCCAGTGGCCTGTTTCATATTTTAAATGATCCTGAGTGGAAGTGGGATGACATATAGATGGATTTAATTGTTGGGATACCAATTTAATGGGGAGTATGTGATGATATTTGGGTAGAAGTGGAATGGTTGATGAAGTCAACTCACATCCTATAAATAAAGGAGTCGAGCATAGTATATGCTTTAGAAAGAAGGTATGTGGATGAGGTGGTGGTGATGCATGGTGTTCCAAGATCCATTATATATGATCACACTAAAAATATTACATCACGTGTCTGTATGGGATTTTAACAAGCTTTTGGAACTTATCTATGCAGTAGTGCTTCTTTCTACACTCAGATGGATTTCTATACATAAAGAACCATCCAAATGATGGAGGATATGTAGCAAGCGGGTGTTGTGAAATTCAGAGGATAGCGAGTATGACATTTTCCTCTAGTAGAGTTTTGTTAAAAAAAATATATCACTCATCCATTTTCATTGAACTATTTGAGGCATTGAATGAATGTTTATATCATTACCATTATTCTGGACAGAGGATGGGGAGGAACCCTTTCATGGAGCATGCATAGTTCAATGTAAGATTGAGATGGTTTAGCTTCTATGTGAGAGAATGAATTTGGATCAGGACTAAAACTGTTGTATGAAGATCACTAGAGGGAGGCACTTGTATTTTGATGTTGGGGACCATGTGTTCATTATGGTTTTCCCCTTAGAATGTGCAACAGAAAATTGGTAAGGAAGGAAATCATTCTCCACGGTTCATCATAATGTTCGAGGTGTTGGGAATAGTAGGAAAGGTGGAATATCAGTGTTCATTTCTACCACAGATATAGAGTATCCATGATGTGTCCTATATATCTTATCTTTGTTATTATCTACATGATGACTCTCACATCACTGACTAGGGATAGTTTCTTATCAAGGGTGATGAGAAGTTCATGGATTGTCTTGTAATAATCAACGATCATGAGATTAAGGTGCTTTTTTGAAATGAAATTCCTTTGGTTTGTGTTTTATGGAGGCATAGTGTCCTTGTGGAAAGTATTTGGGAGATGGTTCCATAGTTTCTTACAGACTACCCAAAGCTGTTATGAGTTTTTCATATGTGATTTACGTTTATATTTTTCCTTTTGATGCAATTCCCCCCTCATTTGTTATGAGACTAATTATTTCCCTATTCTCTAAATGTGCGGGAAAAATCCATAAATGTTGAGAATGGAGGACCTAATACATAATCTAGATGCATTTATATAGATGTGACTAAACATATGTGGGTGAGTTAGTTCTGCCCAAATCAGATATTTTCTTAATATGGGGGAAGGAGCTCTGTAATCCATGGTTATGAATGGTCCGAGTTTTTTGTTTTAATGGTTGTTTAGAGATGTGGGGACATTAATGTATGAATAGTGGTTTAGTATATATAATGCCTGAGTAGTCAATGGGATGATGAGGTTTTCACTCAATTTTTTTAATAAAATTACACAAGGTGGTTTACACCTGAGAGGTATTTTAAGGGGTTGTTGTTCATAAACCATTTATTATAGAACAATTTTGAATTCTTGGGTATAAGAATAGTTTGGTAGGTATCTGATGAAGTTACCATTATTTCCCCAAACATGTCATTTTTGAAAATCTAGTGTTGAGGGTGTTTTGGGAGTCAATGGTCTCTCATTTCAAGAGTTTTCCAAATTTCATGTTATTCTATTTTTCAATCGGTTACCTGGGATGTTAGCATGTTAGTGTGTTGGAATGCTAGTGTGTCATCATGTTAGTGCTTCGGCATGCAAGTTCATTGGAATATCTGTTCGTTGATGTGACAAAGGTGTCAGTATCAATGATTCTGGATCATTAATATTGGTGAGTAGAGGGCTGTATCCTCTTGGGGACTAGGGTATCAATGTCGGCAGATCGAGGCATTAGAAGGTCAAGGAATTGGTGAGTCAAGGGTGTCATCATCAGTAGGTCGATGTGTTGGTAGGTCATTTAATTGGTAGGTCGTTGTTTCAGTATCTCTATGTTGGTGGCTCGATGTCAATATTTTGTGTCGGTAGCTTGGACTTGGTTAATCACTAATTGATGAATCATTTAAAACTTTCCTAGTTTTTTCCAGATTTCTAGTTTCACCCATGTATTACATATTATTTGAAATAATCCATGTTTAAACCCTTGTTATGATGTTTTTAATAAATATTTAAAGGATATGTGTATATCATTAATATCCTAAACTCCCGGGAAATTTGAAAAACTCAAACTGTGTGATGTTGACCACGATCCCACATTAATGACTTTTAAAACCATTCTTCCATTAAAATTGGATCTATTTCATCAATGTCATGATATTCCAATTATAGTATTTTTCCACTCCCTATTGATGTGTCTAGAGTCTTCCTACCCATATGAGTCATGTGTCAATGTGAGATCCCCTCCGGCCTAGTTTTCATGGAGTTTTCTACTTCTTGTGTGATCGCCTTTTCTTGTTTAAAGGAGGAGCATCAATCCATTGATCATCCAACTAGGGATTTCATATGTCTCTATTATGTTTTTCATCATGAGAGGTGGGTGCACTAGTAATTATTTGTGAAGAATGGTGGAAACTATTTCATAAAACAATAAATAAATATGAAGGGAATATGGTCAGAAAATAATGGGGGTATGTAATAAAATTTGTTGGGAGTGATTTGTTGTTTATCACCTATTTTATCTATTATCCATATTGATGTAATGATCTATTGAGGTTGTAATGTCTGCTGAAAATCATGTCTGTTGGTGGTCTTTGTCTTTGCATGGGTGACAATTTATAACAACTATATTTTCCTTATAATGAATTGGTGTATATTCTAATCTAGATAATCATGTATACCTGGTAAAATGAAATGATTTCCCTAGGATAAAAACCCATATATAATCACCCTTGTTTATCAAGTGGATTAATGAACATCATTGACCAAATCTGAATAAATACTATTGATAGTTGTTGATGAGTGTTGTGTTCTAGTGTGTTTTGTGAAATTGTGTGAGTTGTGTGGTGTTTTTGTAGGGAGCACATTTGTGGGTACATATATGGAAAAGGAGTTTGTTTATAGTGAAGGGTGTGTTACATGAGTGCAGTGGTGATGTAGTTTAATGGTAGTCATTCTGGGTTTGCTGTGTGGTATAGTATGTGTGGTGTGTTGGAGTCTCAGTTCGAGAGAGTAATTGATTGAGGAATAGATGGAAATCTAGGCAGTGGGACAACATTTTTTTGTGATGTGGTCATGGATAGATGTTTGGAAGTGGGACTGTGGTGTGGTTATGAACATGTATGAAGTGGTAATACATCAGGAAATATTAAGATTGTGAGGTATAACCTTAATGAATGATTGTTGGAAGAGGTTTAATGGAGTGTGAATTGGGACTAAAAAATCATGTTTTGTTGAGGTTTTGGTATGGTTTTAGTTGGTAGTTTCATGGTAGTTATGTAATAAATTAAATTAAATCCTTTTATTAATAAATTGAAGTTGGTTAAACGAAAAGGTGTTGGGTTAATATTTGGCAATTGATGATGTGTGGTTGTGCATAAGGGTAGTAGAATCGAGGTTCAATTTGAGTAGGTTGTTTATTTTGGGATCCATATAATTGGATGAATGTTTTATTAACTATATTTTTTTATATTTAAGTTCCATGTGATTTATATACACACCCAAACCTTGTCGAGAACCATGTTCCGAACACCCGCATTTCCTGGGGGAGGGTGTCTTCCTAACATCCATTTGGAAGGATGAATGGTTGGTTACTGAGTTTCTTCCCCACACCCTCTTTTAGTTTCATACTGCTCAAGAATATCTAGTCAGGTGGTAATGGATTGAGTCTTAATATATTCCTATATCATTTATTAGGGTTTTTTGTGGATGAGAGTTCTAGCTTTATGTGGTCCAAGATTGTTAATCCATGTTTCTTTTGGATGAGGCCCATGTGTCTTTGGGAGAGAGGTGTGGTTGTTGTGGCCTAGGTTTCTTCATCGGTATTGTGTGTAGTTTTAGGCCTAGGTGTGTGCGAGAAGGTTTTGGTAGTGTCACTGCATATTTTATGATTGGTATCATTAATACGTTAGCTGTTAGGGAAGAATAATAAACCAGTGGGAATGTTGTGTGGGGTACCCAAATGTCCATGTAAGTTTACAATATCTGTACTTGTCATGTGTTATTTTTTGATAGTCCCTTGGTGAAGCATGGTGGGATTGTATTCCCCAGTATGTGCATTGAGGTTCTACTATTTTCTCATACATACATTATTACGTTCCCTCACATGTGCATTGGTAGCTTTATTCTCCTTACTGAGTATACTAGTATGCTCACCAAATTAGGTATATCGATTATTAGGTATCTATGAGGACTTAGAGAACCATGTTGGACATTACTAGTGTGGGCATCGAGATTAGATTCTGTTGATACATTGTTTATTTTCATTCGGTACTTTACTTTGGTGTTTCGTTTTACCTTGTATAAACATTTCTTTTGAAAATACACATGGGATTGGATTTTTGATTTACTTTTAATTTTAGTGTTTGGAGATTCATTAGATTTAACATCTTATCTCTCAGTATTGTTCTATAAAAATGTAATTAATTCCATAATATGTGTGATTCTATACCCTTGGTTCTAGTCACCACTCTGATACCTATTAAAGGTGGGACATGGAGGTCATTATCTCTCTTTCATCTTGAGGATGGAAGTGTGTGGCGCTTTATTGTCCCTTCCCTCATGTTGATGATTGGTGTTCATGAAAAGTATCACCTTTATGATAAATCGTATGTTTTTATAATATCTCTAATATTTTTATAATTAAAGAGGATTCCAACATTTATTATATTTTATATTAATTTATTTAAATACATTAAATGAAAATTGTTCAATTAATTATAGTTATATATAATTATGTTTGGAAATTATAATGATTTTTAAATGTTTTCAAATATTATATAATATATGTTAATAATATAAAATATTTATGATTTAAATTAAATTATTTTTCCTAAAACTAAATGAATCATCCCTCATTTGAAATTATATTTGTTCATATGTAACATTGTGATATGAATATTTCAATTACATAAATTTTATATAGTTAGAAATGGATTAATGGTAAAACTTGTTTTTGCTTAAAATTTATTTACTTTTAAAGGATTGTTAATTGTGGAAGATAAAAATCATCAATTATGAGTTCATTAAATGATTTCATATTGGGTTATGGATATTTTATAATGGTGTGTTTGGAAAATGGATTTCAATATGTTGTATAAAATCTCAGCTTCCTATGTTATTTTGTGAAAGACTCATTGAATAATTATGAAAAATGAATTCATAAATGTTTCATACCCTCAATATGAGACGAATAATTTTGTTTTACCTATTATTTCTTGTTACAGAATGAGGTAGATTCATTATATTGATATGAAAATGGTTATACACATGAATGAGTCTGTGGTCGGTTGATGCTTCTTGTGGGGATATAATATTTGTGGGGTATGTTATTTTGAAAGAAATTATTTTTTATCAATGTGATTACTGATTTTCACAAAATTAAAAAAATTTAAGGGATACCTAGGTATTCATATATGGACAATGTTTTATAGAACCATATTACACATTGTGATATTAAAATGAAATTTTTCCTGAATAATAAAACATTGTTAGACCAAGA
This sequence comes from Viscum album, assembly GCA_963277665.1. Classification (NCBI taxonomy): domain Eukaryota; kingdom Viridiplantae; phylum Streptophyta; class Magnoliopsida; order Santalales; family Viscaceae; genus Viscum; species Viscum album. The sequence continues at coordinate 1,862,739,548 of OY728164.1, read as the reverse complement.
GGGGAAAATGAATTTGTTCCTCAAATCTTCATTGATGTAAAATAAATATGTATTCAAGGATAAATTTTCTCATATATTTGGTGTCATCCATTTTATTTTTTATTTATATAGTTTTAGTAGGTATAATGATATGATTTTTTCTCAATTTTTCATTCATAGGTTCTTCTCTGTAGTTTGGTTCCTTTCTTCAGATTGACTTCCCTTAATTTCTTACATTCAATGTGTAACATTTTTATATCCTTGAATATGTATATGTTTACATTGAATCAAATTATTTTCATAAATATTGGATGTGTGGTATATTATGTATTATTTTATATATTTTATTATTTTTTTTTAATAATTTTCCTTCTATAAATTTTTATATGAAAAAGTGTGTTCTTGATTTGGTTAGAATGGGTGAAAATTGGAACATGGTTTTTTATATTAAATGGACTTTAAATGGTTAAAAATATTAGTATATAATGGTTATCTATCTATGTTTATATTTAATATAATGTGTAGCTATTTAAAAATATTCAAGTGGAATTTCATTGCATTGTATTTACAGAAGAATTATATGTAATATGAAAACTATCACATTATAAAATAAATATATTTGAAATTTCTATTGTGTCTACATGTGGAGACATATTTTAATTGATTATGGTAACATCAATATCAGTTTTGTAGAATGATATTTCTTTTCCTTCATAACAAATTTTTTTATGTTATTTATTTATTCAGATTTTGATGTGGATTTTTCATTTTAAGACATTAATGTTATTGGGATTATTACCAACATTGGTAAGACATATGATTAAATTGATTATAATTATATCATGTTACCCATATATGGATATATAAAAAATAATTTATTTATATGTATTATTATATAATATGATCATCTCTGATAAACCATTCTTGTATCATTTGAAAATATTAATCTAATTCATAGAAAACCATTAATAAATCCAACAATGAGAATGTAATGCTTTTGGGGGTATATGTCATCGTATCATAATCATCGAATACATACACATTAGAATCAAATGTAAATATCATATAATTTTATTCCTCTTATGATTTATGTGTTCCTGATTCCTAGGATTTATTATTGGTGAATCAACATTAACATTACCCTTTCTGGGGAATCATACATTTAAGATTCAAACATTGGTAACTAAATATCTCATCATTTGTATCATTTTTAATATTATCAACAACAACCCATATTGAATTATTTCCTTCTGGATGTCTTCATAATTCCAATGACAACGACAATAGCGATGTTCTCCCATTTCCATGTTGGTATGGGTAATGGTTGTCTCATCCCACTAGACTTTTGGCTATCATCCTTCAATTATTGGCATTCCATGCACTTTAATGTAATATCGTTGATATACGTATTAATATTATCCCCCTAATAATGCTCTCAGAGATCTCAATACATATTTGTGTTTCCAGAGTGAATGGAGAAATTCAAACTATGTGCATTATCTTAACATTCGTTCTTTATCTCTGGATTTGATGGAACACATTGTCTAGACAAAAATCTAACAATTAATTCATAGTTAAAATTGAACTCCAAAGAATTACCTTTTTTCATAACATCCAGTTTATATTGAATTCCCATTTCATCTTTTTGACTATCCTCCAACCATTCCAAAAGAGACGGCTGAGAAATCATTTGTGAAGGGATTGCTAATGATCCACTTTTTATTATTCCCATGTTCATCTTCATTAAATCAAAAATATTAGATCCTTTTGAATTCTCATTAATGATAGAATAATTAGGTCATTTATACATAATGAATCAACTACCTTGTTCACTTTCCCATAGTGGTAATTGATTGAGCAATCATAATCCTTGATGAGCTCTAACCATCTTTGTTGGAAAATGTTCTTATCTTTCTGTGTGAATATATATTTGGTACTTTTGTAATCCGTATATATTTGGAACTTTTCCACATGTAGACAATGATGTCATGTTTTCAATATAAAGATCACAGGTGCTAATTCCAGATCATGCATGAGTTCATATTTATCAAGAAAATTCAATTAGCTTCTGGAATAGGTGTTGACTTTTTCATTCCTCATCAACACACATCCCATTACCTTATTCAATGCGTTGTTGATGATTACAGAAAGCTCACCACTTGTTGGTAGAGTGTGCACAAGGTTGGTGATAAGGATCTCCTTTAACACCATGATGCTTTCTTGACATTTATAATTCCATGAAAACATGACTCCCTTCCATGTTAGCATGGTAAGTAGGTTTTATAATAAAAATAAATTTCTCATAAATCACTGATAATATCCAACTAACCCTAAGAATCTACGGACATCCTTAACATATATCTTCCACAACCATCCAATAATTACTTTTTTTTTTGAATGGATCTATTGATATCCCATTGCTTTTGATGATATTCTCCTTGAATGATACTTAAATCAACCAGAAATCACACATGTTGTACTATTCATAGATCTTCTCCTTTTGTAAGGTCATTAGTATAGTAAAAATATGCTCTTCATGAACATCCTTGGTTTTTTAATATATTAGAATATAATCTATAATGACTAGAACATATTTTTTGAGTTAATATATAAAGACACCATTCAACATGTCCATGACGATTTTTGGAGAATTAGTAAGTCCAAAAGGCATTACTATGAATTCATAGTGCCTGTACATTGTATGAAAACTAGTCATGGGGATATCCTCTTTCTTCACCTTTACTTAATAATATTTCAACCAAAGATCGACCATGGTGGAGTATTTTTCTCCATGTAGATGATTGAACAAGTCATCAATACATGGTGAATGATACTTATTCTTAATCACGATTTTTTCGAGCTCACGATAATCATCACAAAGGTGCATCGACCCATATTTATTCTCGAGGAATATGGAAATCACACCCCATGGTGAAGCACTTGGGCATAAAAACCCTTTACCCAGATTCTCTTGCAGTTGTATCTTTAGCTCTTCAAGATCCAAAAAACCCATTATATATGTAGTCTTTAATATTGGACACACCCCAAGTATATGATCAATCATGATTTCAACATCTCTTTTAGGAGGAAGACCATGAAATTCCTCGAGAAACACGTCATTAAATTCCCTTACAATATGCACATATTTGAAGATGGTTTCTTCTGTAGACTCAATCAATGTAGAATGATACGCATTCTCATGGGGAATTGATATCCATACTTGAGATTATGGTTCTAAAGAATATTCATCCTCCTCCTTTCATGTGTACAGAATATGGGGTCGATTCACCATATGGATAGTGATTTCCCTTTAATGGAAATTTATATTGGTTCTACATAGGGAAATCTAATCCATGCTAACAATAAAATCAAATAACACCATGGGATGTATAATTATGTTCAATGGGATGTTCAATCCAGAAATTGTGATAGGGGAGGAGTTATATTCATGGGATCCAATAATTTCCCTATATTTCTATTTCAACGACATATCTACTTCCAATTATTGTGGTGATGTTTGGATATTTCTACTAAACTGTAGTTACATAAAAGAATGCACAAAACCAAAATAGAAAATTGGGTTTTATATTTTTTAATAAATAATTATGGTACCTATATCCACATCATTTTTGGGATTCTCTTCGGTGGTACTGATGAAAAAATCTCACAGGTGCTTCCTTATAAGTTGTTGGTTGCCTCCTAAAACCAGTGTCTTATGTAATTGGTTCGCAAAGTACCCTGGTTCTTAGTAGTTCTATAAATGAATATAGTTTTGGGTATTGAATGGAGTGTTCCTATCCTCTATCACAGTAGTGGGGATTTCTTATCCGCATTCACTAGCTTGGTTCTCTTCCATCCCCCAACTAAATCATCTCTTCATTCCCTTTATGAAATTTCTAGGGTTCTCATTTTCGCACCATTGGCAAGTGGGATGCTGTAATTTCAATGTACCATTACATTTATCCATCAAATCACCAAAATTATAGTCCAATTTATTTTTTTTATCCTCATGATACCCCTATGATTAACATATGTCCATCTCAAAATGGAGGGAAC